>CM076579.1:1687129853-1688373228 GCA_034641835.2 Pinus albicaulis | reverse complement strand
GACGCCACTTTTCAACTTCCTTCATTTGGCCGTCGAACTTCTCCCTGATACCCAACCTCTAGAACAACGACTTATCATGCTTGAGCGCGCCTCTGAAGACCGTCGTGTTGCATTGCAAACTCTTGAAGCGGCCAAAAAGCGCACCAAAGCTTAGTATGACCGAAAAGTACACCCTCGTACGTTTCATGAAGGTGACCTTGTTCTAGTATATGACCAGGCCCACGATACCCTCGGTCATGGGAAGTTTGACTCATTATGGCTGGGTCCTTACATCATTAGTAAAGATCTTGGTAAGGGGGCATATCTTTTAGAGGACTTTGAACGCCACCCCCTTCCTAATCCTCGCAATGCACTCTATCTTAAGAGATATTACCCTTAGCATTTCTCGTTCGAAATGCATGTTGTATTTTCTTTTAGATAGCCAGCATCTGTTTGTTTTCGTCATTCGCTACTTCATCAGGACACATGTTGTCCACGAAGTTTTACTTCACCTCTCCTCAAAATCGGATTTTCTCACTTACAACACTTTTCGTTGGGGCACTACTTTGCCTCCATACTCATTCTTGTTCGTGTCGATTTCCATCATGAGATACCATTTTGTACTCATGTTTTTTTGGTCCCCTTTGGACCTTCCCCCATTTCATCATCATCATTAGTGTTCGTCTGTTAGTCACTCTAATATTTTCTCTCGTGCCTTAGTTGGGGATCCCTCATCACCTCACCTATGGCAGACGTCCTTCCGTCGACATCAACTCATTTACTCCAGAAGCTAGGTCTAGAGAGCGGTGTACCTTGGTTCGAGCTCCTTTCAGCATGATCGTGATCCATATACTCAATGGTCCATTGATGCAGCAACAACTATTGGTGATTCTCGGGTGTGTGTGAGATGTCTCAACCCTCATGAGGGGGTGGCCCTGTAGGTATCCCCCCCACATGCCTGGAGGAATTCTTCATTTTTAGCCTTTGATGCAGCTCCTTACATTTGATGATGTCGGCCTCAGCCGCTTGCAGCGCCTTTTCGATTGGCATGTATCAGTCAGATTTTGCGAGCCCTTCCCCATGTATAGGGGGCATTTGGGTTGTATTTGTATCTCATGTACTACAATATTATTGTATACGTCCTGGCTGTATGTGGGATTCATCATTCTATTTTTCTGGCTCATATTTATGCCAACATGTACTTTATAGTTCGGTTCCTTGTTTACTGGACATACTATTCTTTTGTACTTTGTCTCGGCGGGCATAGGTATGCCTCCCCTGCCGCCTTTAGCATAGGTACCACTTCGTAAACTAGAGACTTGTTGCACTTGTAAGTCTCATCTCCTCAAGGTCTAGTCCTTTAGCACATTAGACTACCTTACATTTCTCTCTCTGACTTCCCTCTTGATGTCTAGTGATTGAGTTCTTACAACGTACTTCAGTCATAATGATTTGCCTCAACTCGTGATGCGTCGGGGGAAATATGTTACACCATTTTTTGGTCATCTAAACTATTATCATTAGATGAACCCAAGAACACCATGTAAGACCAATTTTACCTTAAGTAAAATTGCTTTCACTATGCGAAATAACTTAGTAAAACATATTTATTAAGTTGTTTATGTTGTAAACAGGAAACCCCAAAATGAAATAATAAACAAATATATATTTGTTTATATTTCCTGGTCATATTTAACCCAAAACAAGGAAAGCAATTAAATAAATCCTTATTTATCTGATTATTTCCTAAGAATAAGTTATTTAAATCCTTATTTAGATAATATTCCTAGTTAAATATGACTAAATCATTTATAAATAATTATTTATTTAATCATATTCCCACCATTTCCTTAAAATAATAAATAAAACATTTATTTATTTATTATTTATAAATAAAGGAGTTGACATAAGTAAAAAATCCTTTTCCCTCCAACAAATATAATAAAATATTCCTAAAGGGTGGTTCTAGAATTTGATTAATAATATTTTATTCATGCACCAAGTTCTAGATCACCCTAATATTTTGTTATAAATAGAAGGGTTTTCCCCGTTCATTAGTCACCTTTGATTGCATTAGATCACTCTGGATCTATACACTTGGTCACATTTCTCCATTTTTGTCTTGTGAGCTCCCATAGAATTCTATGTTTGTCTGGGTTTTCTACACCAACAAGAGAGAGGAATTTCATATATGAAATGCTGAGGACTTTCAAGAACCCATCCCATTGAGGAGAACTGGAAAACACCTTTCTTGTTTTCCTCTCAGGTGTCCCCTTTTAATATAAAAAATTCTTTCAAATACATCATTCTTGTCTTGTCTATTGGATGCATGGAGCCACATTTTATTCTTACTGCTTAATGTCTTTTATGCTTAGATCTGGATTTGTACAACATTATTTGGATCAACTAACTGTAGATTTAAATATATTGGCATCCATAATTGATATTAGGGCTATTTGTTATGCGTAGCTAAAGTGTTATTTTACGACGAAAGATTCATACTAACATCGTGAGGAAGTCCCAGTTGACCTAAAGGTGGAGTTTTCAAAAAGATTGGTGCTACAGCATTTATGGGAAATCTTGGTCTATGTGGACCTTGGGTAAGTCTATCACCATGCTATTCTCACAAACATAAAAGTGTTTTGAATCTAAAAAGAGTTATCATTCTTGTTGTTGCTATTGCAACAATTGTTGTATTGTGTTTGTTTTTGGGAATCTTGTGGAGAAAGAATTGCAAGAGACATATTCAGAGACAGGCTGGTCCATCATTAAATGTGGGGCATCAAAGAATCTCCTATGCAGAGCTCGTCATTGCAACGAATGATTTTAGTGATGCAAACTTGTTAGGAATTGGTAGTTTTGGAAAAGTGTACAAAGGGATTTTGAATGATGGCACAATGGTTGCTGTCAAGCTTCTCAATCTACAAAATGAAGGGGCTCAAAAGAGTTTTGATAAAGAGTGCAAAGTTTTGGGTAGAGTTAGACACCGAAATCTGATTCGGGTCATAACTTGCTATTCAGATCTCCAAATCAAAGCTTTGATATTTCCATTAATGCCAAATGGAAGCCTAGAAAAATGGTTATATCCCAATGATGGAGAGCAAAGTGGTTTGAGTTTGATTCAAAGGCTGAATATAGCAATAGACATTGCCCAAGGCATAACATATCTCCATCACCATTGTTTTGTGCAAGTGATCCATTGTGATTTGAAACCCAACAATGTTCTTTTGGGTGAAGATATGACTGCATATTTAATAGACTTTGGCATTGCCACTATATGTTTTGCAAATAATAAAGATGTGGATTCCATTTCCACAGATGCACTCAAAGGATCTACAGGCTACATTCCTCCAGGTATTATTTAAACTACATACCATATTTTAATCAACTTTATGATTTTTGTTTTATTTTTTTATCTTTATTAACCATTGTGAATTAAAAACCTTAAGATCATGATCTATGAATGCAGAATATGGAGTGGGTGGACAAGTCACAACAAATGGTGATGTTTATACTTATGGAATAGTGCTATTGGAAATGCTCACTGGAAAGAAGCCCACCCATGACATGTTTGTCGAAGGAATGAACTTGCAAAAATGGGTGAGTAGCAATTTTCCAAACCAGCTAATGGATGTGGTGGACATGGGTTTACTAAGGAGGGCTAGTAGCTGCACTGAGGAAGATAATAATCTCAATTGTCTTAGTTCATTAATAAATGTGGGATTGCTTTGCACAAATGAATCTCCTCAAAGACGACCTACCATGATGGCCATTCTGAGCATGCTACAAAACATCAAAGACACTTTTTTGAGCCCTGGTGCCATTCCCAAATTGCAATCAAATATAACACATTTGTTGGGTAGTACAAGCACTACTCTCAACAACATTTGTGAAGGTCAAAGTTCTTCAACATCTTAGTCTATTGTAACAAATTGGTGGTTGTGTAGCTAAACCATGAAGTAATTTGAGTCTTATTTCCCGTCCTTTGTATATAAATCTTTGTTGTTAATTACATGCAAATGTGAACAACATAATGAGATCCATCATAAATGGCGTTTTAGAAATGTTTTTTTGATTATAAAATTTTCCATTTTATTTTAAAAAGATTTTGTATGTAATATCCTTTTTTACTTTTATAATTTAATGCATCCCATTATTGTTGTATTATTATACATGCAGGTTATATTGTTTTTGTTTTTGGTCAAAAGTTTTGACTTTTAATTAGTTTTAAAATTTTTAACAAACACTATTAAATTTATTAAAATTTTGAAAGAAATAAATATTAAACTCAATATTTTGAAAATTATAAATTAATTTTGAAAATTTTTAAATTTCAGTTTTTATTTTCTGATTAGTTTATTTACACTAAATAACTAATTTTAAAGTAATTGAATTATTAAAAAAATTAAAATTAAAATTAAAATCTCCCTACTACCAAATATCATAACAATTAACAAACATTGCACCTATCAAATCTGAATATTTATCAACCTCAACTAACGATGTGTCATTAATTATTCCAGGGGTCGGTGTAGAGAGGTATGGACTATGAAGGAGATTTGGTTATCTTTCGTCGCTCCACCTGTTTAATAGATCACCTGGCATATTTTGTGCATTACCGAATCCAAGAACAAATAATAATAGATTTTGTGCCTGTATGTGGTTTCGATGTTTCCCGCCACTATTAGGGTAGGGAAGAGGCCATGGACAAGTTGGAGGGGCACCATGACTGGTGTTGTAGTTGAATCTTGTAAGCTTTAAATTTCAACACTTTTTTAGACAAACTTGTATAAAAAAAATTTCACTTCTACTTCAAGAGCAACTAGGCAAAAAGGTTTTCACCTCTGCAACTTCTGGAGTAGTTGGACAGCTTGTTGGGCAGTTTGCAAAGATGCATGGGTGTTATGTTGTTTGGAGTGCTAGAAGAAAATGATCAAAGGAGGATATTGCCAAATTTTGGAAAAAGGAAAAGAAAAACACACACATCTAGGATATCATTAGAGACAGATAAACTATTCACCCAATTTTGTTATCTTCATTGATGGGCACTGGATGTACAGTAAGGCCTTTGTTTCTATGAATGGCAGAGATGATCTTGAACACTCTGGTGCAGCATGGCATGTAGATCCATCAATTACAAGTGCTTGGAACAGTCTTCTCCTAAGGTGAAAAAGTGTAACAATAAAGTCAGTAAATTTTCATTTCAGTTATAAAAATTCCAAGAATATTTTGCATGAAGTATTATTACAAGTGATCCAGATTTTAGAAAGCAATATCCAAAGAGGAGTTGTTATCCCTTTGCAAATGAGGAATCATTTCCGGCAGTTCGGTGACAAGGATGCATCATTTAGAGGATTTATTAATGCCTTATGAAACCCTTTTTAAGCGGTTTTCACTTGTTACTTTGAAGTGGACTTGGAACCAGATTTGCAGTCCTCTCACCTGCTTTTTCTAGGAGTTGCTAATTAAAGCAAAATATGTTGATTTGCAATGTTAAGAAAACCTATAGGCAGCTGTATCATGCAGATTCCGAAGACAGAAATCTGGTAAATCATAAGAGTGTGGAAGCATCACATTTTACAGTAAAAAGCATCCAGAAAAATGGAAGGAAAAGAGCCAATATTATGTTTCAAAAAATGTCAACGATATTAGTGTACATTAGAGTAATGAGAAGAATCCTTGGAGTTTGAAGAATTGCCTCCAAATCTAGCTAATGGAGTAAGTGAGAATTTTGCAGCCCTGGATGATTACTGATTGCTCTCATAAGGTAAGTCCAAATGAAAAGAGCTATCCTCTTAATAATAGTGGAATTCACTTAATGTTTTTCATCCGGACGTAAGTCTCTCTCCTGTGAAGGAGATTTGAAAGACATTGGTTCTTTAAAACACTAATTGTCAGGTTAATATAAACCTGCCCTTGGAAAAGATGTTTTATTTCTTATCAAATGTGTAGTCTGTCCAACTGCAGGATGTCTGATCCATATCAATATTTCTGGTCATTTCAAATTGGGTCGGTATACTTCTATTGAAGCTGCAGCTACAGTTGTAGACACTGCTTTGTAGACTGAGATTTCAAACAAGGATCATAACATTATTGATGAACTTCATGTCATGAGTTATTCAGACAACGAATTTTAAATGAATATTCTGAACCAATGGAGTCGAAATTCAAAAACCGCGACATGGGTTTTTTTGCAGAGCGATCCCAATTGTCTTTTACGTTGGCAGATTCGAAAAATTGCACACCGTCTGAGGGATTTCGCTGGTTCTTCCAAGGGGCGATACAGAAGCCAAACGGAAAGTGATTTGGAAATGAAGCCCAAAAAGGATTTCGATGCTAAAAGAAAACCTCGGGGGAATAAGCATATTTTCTATCTCACCTTTATTTTCCACGGCAATGCATGGTACATGTGGCAAATAAAAAAATTGCAGACTTTCTCCATTAAAATATGGGAGACCAATTAAAACAAATGCAAAACAGAAACACCAGAAAACGTGAGACAAAGCTCACTCAAATCAATGAATTCAATTGCTCGATTACATCACACTTATATAGGAAATTGCACTCACCTAATCTTTCTGAAGAAGAGGAAACAAACCTAAATATGTGCAACCAATTTCTAAATACACACTCTCGTTCAACCACTCAAAAAAAAATCTATTTCTGCAATTATTCTCACATCCTCCCTTAATGGAGAAATGGATTTTCTACAATACCTAACTGACTTCTAAAAACTTCAAATTTGATTTTACCAAGAGGCTTAGTAAATATATCAGCCATATTATCCTTGGTATTACAAAATATTAATTCAATTTCATTTGACTCAATTTTCTCACGTACAAAGTGGTATTGTAACTCAACGTGTTTTGTTCTAGCATGGTAAATTGGATTATGTGCTAATTTGATAGCACTCTGATTATCACAATTGATACATGTTGAACCACTTTGCGCCTCTTCAAGATCTACAAGAATTCTCCGCAACCAAATAGCTTCACAGGTGGCATTGGTCAAAGCTTTGTACTCTGATTCTGTTGATGATAAAGAAACAGTTGGTTGTTTCTTACTACTCCAAGATACGACCCCTGATCCAATATGAAATGCATAGCCAAAGGTAGATCGTCTGTCATCTGGATTTCCTGCCCAATCTGAATCAGAAAAACCTGTCAGTGCAACATCAGATTCATCAGTATACATAATACCTAAATTCATTGTTCCTTTTAAGTATCGGAGAACTTTCTTTGCAGCATTCCAGTGATTTCCTGAAGGCTTAGCCATGAATTGACTAAGGATACTGACTGAGTATGCAATGTCTGGTCTGGTAGTGGTGAGATAGTTCAAACTTCCCACTAACTGACGATATAACATTCCATCTGCCTCTTTAGTTCCATCTTCTTTGTACAACTTTGCATTCTGTTCTAAGGGAGTTGACATAGCTTTGCAATCACTCATATTGAACTTTTTAAGAATTTCCTTTGTATATTTGCTTTGAGTGATCAATGTTTTACCAGGCTCTCTCCATACCTCAATTCCTAAACAGTAATGCAATTCACCCAAATCTTTCATTTCAAATTCCTGTGACAACTGAACTTTAATTTCTTCAATTAACTTGTGAGCACTGCCCGTGATAATGAGATCATCCACATACAAAGATATTAAAGCAACATTTCCTTTTCCATCTTTCTTAACATACAAGTTAGGATCATTTTTGATTTTCACAAATCCATTCTGAAGAAAGAAGGTATCAATCTTTACATACCATGATCTCGGTGCCTGTTTCAAACCATATAATGCCTTTCTTAACCTGCAGACTAGATGCTCTTGTCCCTGTTTGACAAACCCTTCAGGTTGAACCAAATAAACTTCTTCCTTTAAATCACCATTTAGAAAAGCAGATTTGACATCCAATTGATGCATATTCCAATTGTTTTGTGGCTAAGGCAATCAATAATCTAATTGTATTCAACTTAGCTACTGGTGCAAAAGTGTCTTCATAATCAATTCCCTCCTGTTGAGCATATCCTTTTGCTACTAATCTTGCCTTAAATTTATCAATTGTACCATTTGCTTTAAATTTCGATTTGTACAACCATTTGCTTCCAATTGGAACTTTATTTTCAGGAAGTTCCACTAATTCCCATGTTTGATTTTTTATAAGAGAAGCATACTCATCATTCATAGCATTAATCCATTGTTCATGTTTTTTAGCTTGCTCATAATCAATTGGTTCTTCAACATTCATTATCTTAGACATTAAGGCATAATCTCTATACCTTGCAGGAAGCTGAGTTTGTCGGGTTGACCTTCTTGGTGCTTTAATGCCTATGGGTGTTCCATCCATGATTCTTCGGCTTTGAGGTGAATCACCCTCTCGTGATGACTCACTGTTGCTGGATGTGCTCATACTGCTCTCATCCTGATCCTATACCTGTACCTGTACCTGTTCCTGTTCCTGCTTAATCAAAGTATCAAGTTTGACATGAGCATCATTAGATATATGCCATGCATCATTCTTTGTATTACTTTTATCAGCCTGCTCATGAAACAACACATCACGACTTGCAAATAGTTTATGGGAACTTGGATCAAACAATTTATAGGCTTTCTGATCCGCACAATATCCAATAAAAACACACTTGATTGACTTGGCATCAAGCTTTCTTCTTCTAGCCTTAGGAATATGAGCAAAAGAAGTACATCCAAAGACTCTGAAATGACTCACATTAGGTTTATAACCATGAAGAACCTCAAAAGGAGTTTGAAAAACTAATTGCTTAGTGGGACATCGATTCTTCAAATAAACAGCAGTGTTAATGGCTTCTGCCCAGAAACCATTAGAGATGTTCTTACCTTGCAGCATACTACGAGCAGATTCCACCAAGGTTCTATTCCATCGCTCAGAAACACCATTTTGCTGAGGGGTATGTGGTACTGTGAACTGTTGTTGAATCCCATTAGATTTACAATAGCTGTTAAATGCATTTGACTTATATTCACCCCCTTGATCAGATCTGAGTATTTTAATGTACTTACCTGTTTGTTTTTCAACCATAGTTCGAAACTCTTTAAAATACTCAAATATATCACTCTTACTTCGAATGAAATAGACCCACGTATACCTAGATCTATCATCAATAAAAATAACAAAGTATGAAGCACCACCAAGAGACCTAGTTTGCATAGGTCCACATACATCAGTGTGAATTAATTCAAGTATATCATACTGTCGTTTCTCAGTATGAACAGGAAACTCTTCTCTATGCTGCTTACCAAGTGCACAAGCTTCACATGGTAAATGTTCACACTTCATAACATGAAGACCTTCAACCATTGATTTCCTTTGCAACAATGATAAATCATTGTAATTTAGGTGCCCATACCTGTGATGCCATAATTCTGATGTCGATGTCTCTTTGGATGTCAATGCAACATGGTGCTTCACTATGACATCCAATCTATATAATCCTCCAACCCTGGTACCTGTAGAAACAACCCTGTAGTGGTCCTGAACATCTTTCACAATACACCCCAATTTACCAAATTCAACCTTTAAATGATTATCAGTGATAGTGGAAACAGATATCAAATTATTTTTGAGAGCAGGTACATACATCACATTATGAATCTGTCGCATTTGTCCATTAGGTAAGTACACATTTATTATGCCATAGCCTTGAACTTTAAGTGACCTGTCATCTCCTAGGTAAATGTGTGTGCCATCAGATTTCTCATAATATTTATCATACCATTCTTTATTACAAGTCATATGTGCCGATGCACCGGAATCTATGAACCAAGCATTCTCATCATCAGTTTCAGCAGACAATGCAGCATCAGAAAGAAACAACTTAAGATTTTTAAATCCATCAGTAACTGAGGTGTCTCTGTTTATGAAATTTCCATTATGCCTTCTATGTCTTTGATTTGATTCATTATTCTTTCTTCTATAGCAATCTTTAGCCAGATGTCCAGGTTTTCCACAATAATCACATTCAATGTTCTTCTTAACATAAGAATCAGGAGGTCTCATACCTTTCTGTTTTGCTTGAAACTGACCTCTGTTTCTATCCCATGGTCTCCCTCGGAATGGTCTTTTGCCTCTTGCAGTCAAAGCCAAATCAGAACCATTTGACTCCAGTTCAAAAATTTTCATTCGCTCTTCTTCTTGAAGAAGAATTCCAGCCAATTCTTCAAATGTAGGAGGTGTCGGTCTAGCTGAGAGAGCTGAAATAAAGACTTTATAGTCTGGGACTAACCCCTTTAATGCAACAGTTACCAAGTCTGTACTAGACACTTTTTCACCAATATCACCAAGTTTATCACTCAAGTCTTTAATTCGGGAAACAAAGTTGCTAATGCTTTCATTGGCGTCCATTTTGATAGATAGCAGCTTTGTTTTTAAAAATAAAATACGGTTTGCATTAGTAGTTTCATACAAACCTTTGAGAGTGTCCCATGTCGCCTTTGAAGTTTCACAGTCCCGAATGTGAGGAATAATATTGTCCTTCACTGACATGCGTAGCAGCACCTTTGCTTTCATTTCACGCTTATCCCAATCTTGAGTGGCAGCAGGAGGTGTAGGCTTGGGCTCGTCACCTTTGACAATCGTCCAGAGATTGTATGCCTCCAGAACTGTTATGAGCTTAAATTTCCAATTTACATAATTTTCACCATCAAGTTTAGTGGATTCATTTAAGTATGAATCGGCAAGAGGATTAGTTTAGTGGATTCATTTAAGTATGAATCGGCAAGAGGATTAGCCATTGTTGTGAGCAGAAATGATGAAATTCAAAGATCTAAATATTCAAAGATCTAAGTTGCAGTTTCTATTGTGCACTCTGTTTAGTTTGATTTTTTTTTAATAAAAAAAACTTCAAACAAAACTTGCAAACTTGCTCTATTTTTTAAAAATGACAAGAACAAATATAAAGTTGTTCAACTCCCAAAAAAAACGCACAGCCCTTTCACTTCTGAATTTGTTCAACTCACAAAAAAAAATGCACAATACCGTGAGCGACTACACAGTGCTCAGTGGAGACTCGACTGTATGTGGGGGGACGCCATGGTTCATTCAATTGACAAAATTACTCTGCCACACAATCGAACAGAATCGAACGCATGCTTCACGCTTTCGCTGCGCAAACTCGACTCCACTCTGGAAAGTCTGGTCGTTTCCAGCTTCATGCGCTGGCAAAATTCACGTGCTTAGAGGGCTGTTTGCAATATATGCAGCGTTCAATGCTTACGCTGACTGCAATTCATGACACCTACTCCACGCACCAAATCTCGATCAGCACGAAATCTCGATCCGCAAAACACAACTCCTGCCTCGGTCACAAAAAAAATGATTAAATTTTCACAGCGGAAACGCTCAACTCAACGCTGGCTTCACGATTTCTGTTCTCACGCTGAGGATTGAAGTGCAATCTGCTTTTACACCGCTTGGCCTATGACAGATTCTCCATGCTTATGCAGGCAGACCACAATTTCATTCACACGATTTCTTCTTAATTGTATTCACAAGCAGCAAAGTCTCTCACACAATCACGCCAGCCACAAACAGCAAGCTTTTGGATCGCACAGCACGTTGTCTCAGCAGCGAAAAAGACCAACTGGGTTTTGAAAGCGGAGCTTCTACTCCAATACCCAAATGCACAGCTTTGATACCAAATTAAAACAAATGCACAGCAAAAACACCAAAAAACGTGAGATAAAGCTCACTCAAATCAATGAATTCAATTGCTCGATTACATCACACTTATATAGGAAATTGCACTCACCTAATCTTCCTGAAGAAGAGGAAACAAACCTAAATATGTGCAACCAATTTCTAAATACACACTCTCGTTCAACCACTCAAAACTAAATCTATTTCTGCATTATTCTCACAAGACCACCCATTTCATTCGCCAAGGTCACAAATTGAACACGGGGAATTTTTATATACATCGCCAAGGCGGAAAATTGAACACGGGGAATTTTTATATACATCTATTTCTCTGTCAAAAACCAACATGATCAACTCAAGGAGATGACAATTGAATGGGTTTTCCAGAGTGTCTTTCTTCCGTAATATCATAAAATCTAGAGATCTTGGGTGTCTCTTTGAAGCCAAAATTGTCTGCTCAACAATATTTAAGTCGGTCCTGCAGAATTTGGGCAGTTTTCCAGGTTGTAAAGCTTTCCTGGAACTTATGATCTTTCCTGGAGAGGTTGAGGTTTCAAAGATGAAAATGGTGATTGCTTGCTCTTGATTTGGACTATATGAAGCTTATTTCTATTAGACAGCATGACGATGCAAATATCAATTGATTATAAAATTTTGAGTTTATGTATTTTAATACTTAATTTATATAGGGTTATATGGTTAAGATGGAGTTATATTAGTTAGTGTTTGAGAGTGAATAATATTGGTAAAAGAATTTGAATATAGTGATCAAGATGAAATTTTGTTGAAACATTAATGTTTCTTTTTCCAATACTAAGTATTTTGATTAAAAAACTAATGATTTTATTACTTTCTTGAAGAACTCTATCAAGTCTTTTGGTTAAGAAAACATGTCGACATGTAGAAGTTTGAAAACTCTAATTTGATCATATTCTATTGGTTTGCTTCAATTCAAGTATGTGTTTGATATCCTTCCAAGTTTTTTATTATTATGATTTTTTTTTATATATAAGTTATATGCAAATTAATGAGTATGAATATATATGAAAGAACATTTAGATCTCTTGAAATATCTTCATACTTACAATTAAAAGGATTTTTGGGAGAGAAATCTAGTCCAAAGATAAATATAATAATTTCTCAAGCTTATAATTATAAAGGTTTTTTTGTTTATTTTGATTTCAAAAGAAAAATATGTTTTCTCAATTGTTGTATAAACATAGTTACCAACTTGATAAAAACTCTCCATAGTCTTTTTTATAGATATTGTATTTAGTGGTTGCTTTTACTCTTGTTTAAAAAATAGGTGTTATAGGTAAAACCCAATTTTTTCGAGGTTAACAATACAAAATTTTGCAACTATGATATATAATGTTGTAAATAAAAACTTTAAAATTGACCCCAAAATGAAAAAGCTACTAGCAACATTCACCTTTTTTTAGGTTAAAACTTATAATTTGTTGATACAATGACATTAACAATTTGTGATATTGTGACCCAACATCTCGAAACCAACACTTAAATCAAAATGTGATGTTGTAAAACCTTCCCCTTATTTTAATCTAAATTTGCAAAACCAAAAAATAAAAATGATTTAAAAATTTGGTTGTGTAAACATAGTTACAAACTTGACGAAATAACTCTCCAAAGTCTCATTTCTTAGATATTGTATTTAGTAGTTGTTTTTACCTTTGTTTACAAATTTGGTGTTATAAGTAGCACCCATTTTTTTCAAGGTTAATAGTAAAAAATTTTACAAATATTATATATAATGTTGCAAACAAAAGCCTTAAAATCAACCTCAAAATAGAAAGGGAATCTAGTAGCAACATCCACCTTTTTATTGAGATTAATCATAGTTTGCTTAATACAACGACATTAACAATTAGTGATATTGTGATCCAACATCTCAAAACTAACACTTAAATCAAAATGTATTATTACTTGTAAATCTTGTCTTATTTTAATTTAAAAACTCCAAAAACAAAAAGAAAAATATATATTAAATTAAAAATAAAAATGAAAATAATTGAAAATAAAAAATAAATAGAAAACTTTTTTAAGTGGATATTTTTTTTTTTGTCAATTTGGCAGTGTCTTACTATTTTCTATTTATTAATATAAAGCAGGTTACAATATAAAGCAGGTTACATTAGATAAAAATTTGGTGCCTCAACCTGGCGGAAGGAAACCAGGTCTATTGGCCACCTTAGTGCATTGTAAGCCATCCAAAATTGGAAATGTTTTCTTCTTCTAGTTGCCGCATTTGCCAGTTCACTGTTTAAACCATCAACTAAGTAACAGTTAAGAGCTAAATTGAAATAAAAAAGGATTCTACCAATCATATATTAGAAAACATAATTACGAGAACTATCTTAGAGGAATCAATCCGCGCCAGATATTTGGCCGTGGAGCCTGGCATATCTGCTTGCTGGATTTGCTGGAGCTGTTGCTGCAATTGTTTTATCTGCTACTCAATTCGGCCAATTCGATCATTCGATCCGTGGCTTGATACTGGGTGACTTTAATGTGTTGAAGTAAGCAATGCTTTCAGTGATTGGTCTTGAACCTGACTTCTTGGGTGTAAAATCTGCATGGCTTTGGCTAGAACACACTTTATTATCCAATAAGTGTGAACAGTTTGATTGAAAAGAGATAGACAACCTTTGGTATTGCCAAGGTTCATAATGAAATCCATGATTTCTGCTTCTACCTCATTATCTTCTTCTGTACTTAAACTTTATTTTTCCCAACCTTGGATAACTTGTCTTTAGGATTTCCAGTGGAATAAGTTTCCGCAAGGTTCTGGATTTCCTCTTGCTTTGGTTTCCTTCCTCTATTTCTGATCTCCGGTTCAGACTTCACCATGTTTTTCTTTCCCTTTTCTTGGTTTTGGCTCGATGATTGTCTCATTTGTCTCTTCACCATCTTGGCCGACTGAGATTTCTGGGCTAAATCAGAATCGTCAAACAAAGGTCTTGTATGTCGCAGGCATGAAAAGATAATAAATAAGGTTTTTTAATTCAGAATTAATACGTCTGGAAAATTAAGGCTCGCCCCTTGGAAAAGGTAAAGCTGCAGATTGGAGATAATGTCACTTCGAAATTTAGGATGACGCGGAACCGAAACCCTGAGCAAAGCATAACCTTTTTTAGTTCCGACTTTCATGGGCTTACATTTAAAATCAGAGCATAGAGTATCATACAGAGGAACTTTTAACATTGAAACCTGTCTCCGAAGATTCAGAGAAGTAATGAGAAAACCAGAGAAACCAAAGTGACGACTATGAAGATGACTATGAAACCACCTATATTCATGACATATAACTACGCAATCAAAAACATTTGCCACCCCATTACCCTGAAAAATGAGGATTTTAATATAAACATAGAAGCTATAGTTCAGAGGATTTGATAGACCAAAGATAAAGGTAGAATGCGAATGCAGATACCCCCTATATTCTACCATCCTGATGTAAACTAAGCTATCAAGGAAAATCTCAACTTTTCCTTTTCCTAACTGAGCGAAACAGAGAGAAGAAGACTAAATGAAACACACAGGAGATAAGTAAACTTCATTGAAGAGAGTATTACAGAGACAATGGTCTCTGAAACAAGGTTCAATATCCTATTGCAAGAAGAGATCAGAGAATTCAACCATAACAGGGTTACTAAAATTAACTGTCCCTGCATTAGGCATTTTCCTTCTATGGTTACCAAAAGACATGAAGATTAGTTGGATTAGAACATACTACAGAAGCTGATCAGGAACCCTATAAGTGAAGGCCGCCTGTGCCCGTCTCTGCTGTGAACTGTTTCTTCCAGAGCAGATGTTTGCGAGAAGGGAAAACTTTGATTTTTTATGCTGGCTTTTCTCCCCTCATCGTTATCCTCTGACAACCCAGCCTGTCTATAACATATGATGATGAATCCAGTAAATTTCGTGTACATCCACTTACACATCTCGTCTGCCATATTAATGAATCACATTAAATGGTTAATGATCATGGTGCCGCCTTGCTGCCACTTGTTTGGCAGCCTGGTCGGTGGTATTGCGAGTTTGACACCTCGATTGGGGATCATCACTTACGATATTATCTCTATCAATAATAATATGGAGAGAATGTAATTCAATGTCCCATGTTCTGTCTATTAGAGTTACATCAAGTTGTCTTCTTTCATTTTGACAACCTTAGTTTGCTAGATAATCTGCTGTCTCATTCCCTATTTTGTGAACATGTGAAGGTATCAAGTATTGAATTCTTTGAATAAGCGATCATATTTCTTTAATAAGATTCACTGTCTTCCAGCGTTTACTTATCTTCTCCCATGATGCTCCTTGTTGTAATTTCCTCAGTACTCCTGTGACCATTGCAGAGTCCCCTTCTACAATCAGTCTATGGTAATTCTCTCTTCTTGCTATCATTAATCCTTATTTGATTGCGGTCAATTCAGCTTCATTATTGGTTGCATGGCCGATATCCATAGCATAACCTCTACATGCTCCACCCCGGGAATTTCGAAAAATCCCTCCTACTCCTGCTTTTCCTAGATTTCCTTTTGATGCTCCATCATAGTTCAGTTTAATGAATCCATTTTGAGGTAGTTTTCATTTTTCTTCTTCTATTTTCCTAGGGGGCTTGAATTTCCAGAGGGTATTAGATAACATTTGAGGATTCAAATTTAGGGCAACCAAGATTTTTGTTTCTATGCCTTCTATCTTCCAGTCTTCTTCTGCCCATTTCTCTGTCAAAATGGTTTCTCGGATATTTTCTACCATTATCTGCCATATTTGATTATTATTTTTGATTTTGCCTTTGAATATTCTATGATTTATTTCTTTCCAGATTCCCCATAATACAAAACCTAGGGATAACTTCCAAGCTTTGTTCAAAACTTTACTTATAAAGCCTCCTGTCCGCCATGTATTGATCGTTGCATTGATGCTTGTGTGATCTCTATCTGTCTGCATAAAAGTTCTTTCTATATGACTCTACATATTCCCCCTACCTTGCATCTATTTAAGAGATTTTCTATTGTTTCATCACTTTGCCTACACATATAACATATGGAAGGTCCCTGCATTCCTCTCTTTTGCATCTGGTCCCAAGTTAAAAAAAAATTATGGCTTAGTATCCAAAAAAAGTATTCTACTTTGGGTCAGTGGTTTAGTGCCCAAATTTTTTTCCATAAAGTGATTCCATTATTGGTTCTATTGTTTGCATGGATGTTATAACCCTCTTGTATCGTAAACACACCTTTACTTTCATAACCCCATCTAAGAATATCATCTCCCTATCCTATAAATATTTTCCTTGTGTTCAGCTCTTTTCTCAGATTAATCCATTGTCTTGTTTCTGGTGCTTTTGGCCAATGTATTTTATCTTTCCATACTCTCCATTGACTATTCTGTTGTGGGCTCCAATATCTATTGATGAGGCTATTGTTAGGTGTGTTTGTAAATATAAAGAGTTCCCATAAGTCCAATCGGCTGAATAATTTTCTCTTTGCTCCCACGAATCTTCCTAAAAAAGTGTTGTGCTGCCTTCCTTTACTTCCCAAAAACAATGTTGCCAGATGAGATGTCTATTCTCTGCTGCAAGATTCCAGATTGCAGACCCTTTTGGTACTGCATCAGCTTTTATTTTACCTATTACTGTGTGCGGCATTCCATATTTCCATTCCCATATAAGTTTCCAAAGATCTTGGCCTCCTTGAATCCATCTCGACCATAATTTTTCTCCCATTACTTGATTTAATTGATATGGATCCCGGAGCCCAAGTCCTCCTGCTAATTTCCCTTTTATCAATTTGTCCCAAGACAGAAGCGCCCATTTTCTACTATCTTGAGCTCCTTGCCACAAGAATTTTTTAAAGATATTTACCATTTGATTACAAATAGTTTTGGGAGATGCTCTCCCTGATAATTGATAAACAAGAATTGATTGAAGCACATATTTAAGCAGAATCAATCTACCTGGGGCATTTAAAGGTCGAAATGTCCAGTTTTGTAATATTTTTTCCAGGCTAGTGATAACATCTCTCCAGTCCGAGATTCGAAGTGGAGAGGTATTCAATATTATCCCCAGGTATTTCATGGGAAATTTTCCTATCTTAAAGCGTAGCGTTCTAGCTAGAAAGGCTCGAGACGGTTGATTATTATTAAAGAAATAAACATTTGAATTATCAATGTTGACAAGGGTTCCTGAGGCCTCCATAAATATATTGAGAATTTTTAAAATTGATCTTGTTTCCCTTAGCGCTGCTTGACAGAATAAAAGGATATCATCTACAAACTGTTGATGAGTCAAAGAAGGATTCAGACCCCATAGTTTGAGACCTTTTAACAATCCTTCCGACAAAAGAGCTTTGATTAATCTTCCGAGACCTTAAGCTGCTAAAATAAATAAGAAAGGTGATAGAGGATCCCCTTAACGAAGACCTCTTGATATATTGAAGGGTTGAGATGGAATTCCAATCACAAATATTGAGAAATTAGGAGATGATATGAATGATTGGAGCCATTGAATCCATATATTATCAAAACCATACGCTTTCAAAATTGCTATTAAGTATGTCCAACTTATGCGATCATATGCTTCTGAAAGGTCAAGTTTTATAAGCATACCTTTCAGTTTCATTGCCTTTAATGAGTGAATTTCTTCTTGGGTCGTGACTATTCCATCCAGTATTTGTCTTCCCTTGAAAAATCCAGTCTGTTTTGGCGATATCAACCTAGGTAGCAAGGGCTTTAGCCTATTCACCATAATTGTTGATAAAATTTTGTATATGACATTGCATAGGGCTATAGGTCGAAATCCAACAGGGGTGTCTGAGTTCTCTTGTTTGGGAATCAGGGTTATAAAAGTAGCATTCAGAGTTGGATATACTTGCTGATTCCTCCTCGATTCCTCTACTAAGTCCCATATATCTTGGCCCATGAAGCTCCATGCTGCTTTGAAAAATTCTGCTATAAATCCATCTGGACTAGGGGCCTTGTTTTTAGGCATATTCAAAACCACTTCTTCTACTTCTTGGAAACTGATTTCTCTTAGGAGAGCCAAGTTGTGTTCTCTTGTTACTACTGCAGGTATGTTTCTTGTTACTCTGTCAATTGCTTCCTGTCTATTATGATTTGGTTCTATGAGAATATCTTTAAAGTGATCCACAAGTATCTTCTCCATATCCTCATGTTGAATCAGTCTATTACCATACTGGTCTTTCAAGGAGAACATATTGTTATGCTGCCTTCATTGTATCATAGTTTTGTGAAAGAAACTTGTGTTTCTATCACCTTCTGTCAGCCATTGGACTCTGGATTTTTGTTTCCACAGTATCTCCTCTTGCTTTCTGCGTTCTTCTAGGAGACTGAGAGTATTGCCTTCCTCTATTGCCAGAGCCTCTGTTCTTCCATTTAGAATCATATTTTGTTGTATATCTTTCATTTTTTCCATCATTCTGAGATGTTCTTGTTGAATGTTTCCGAATTTTTTTCTATTCCATCTTTTACTTTCAGTCCCTAGTTGTTTTAATTAGAGCTGAAAAGAGTGAATTTTATTCCTGCCTATGATATGGTTTGATTCCCACTAATGTTTAACCTTGTCCAGAAACCTAGGATCTCTGAGCCAGAATTGTTCAAATATGAAAGGTCTATTTTTTAGCCCTGCTTTTATATCAATATCTATTCGAATTGGCCAATGGTCTGACCCCAGTGATGGTAAAATCGTTGCTTCATAGTAGACATCAAGACTTACTAATGCTTCCGAGGCTATGAAGCGATCTAATCTTGATGCAATTTGATGTCTTTCTCCATGTCTGTTGTTCCAGGTATACATTCCATTCACCGTAGGGATATCAACCAAGTGGAGGTAGGTCAAAAAATCTCGGAAAAGTGCCATCTCTAGATCTTCTCTCCTTATTCCTCTTTTTTTTCTGATAATTTAAGAATCATATTGAAATCTCCACCTAAAATCCAATATTTTTCTTGATGCATGCTTTGTAAGGTTCTTATGCTTTGTATGAAATCCTGTCTTTCTCCTGGAATTGGAGGCCCATATACTGCTGATATGAGTATCTTTTCTTTTCATCCAATTTGACGAAAAGTGCCTGTTAAGATTCTCGGTAGTCCTATCCACCTTTCTACTATTATTTTTGTAGGATTCCAAAGTATAGCTATACCCCCTGCTGTACCTCTTGGGTCAATAGTCATTACTTCAAAATGGGGCTTGAATTATTGGATCATTGTTTCTAATTTTTGTCCAGAGACTTTGGTCTCTTGAATCAACATTACTTGAGGTTTCTCTATCTTCAATATTTCCTTAAGATATCTTTGTTTTCCTTTACTATTTAGGCCTCGTATATTCCAAAAGAATACTTTCATTGGTTAACTTTAGAGGTTTGTTGGAATACTATTGTTAACGGTATTATCTTTCATGTATTAATCAACATCTCTCCAACCAATTGTATTGATTCCTATATTGCTCTTCTGCCTCTTTTCTTGGCACCTTTTGCCAGAGTGTGTGACACCTTTAGAGTGGCTTGTTCTAGGTTACTAACTTCTTTATGCGCCCGAGATGTCAAGTAATGTTCAAATGTTTCTTTATACAACTTTTTCTGATCTGTCGGGATAAATCTATCATCTAGATTCTTCCATTCAAATAGAAGGCACTTCAACACTATTTCTTCTGCGCTCAAGTCTTCCTTGGTCTGTTCAATATCCATTGGGGATTGTTCCACCAAAGTTCTTTCTTCATTTTTCGTACTGTCTTGGGATGCTTTTCTTTTTGCTGCCCGTGATTTTTTATTTATCATCCCTTGACCTAGCCCAGTGGTTTCTTCTATTGCATGTGACGCTTCCCCTTCCTCCTACAAGATTTCATACTGATTCATAGACGATTTCTAGGCTGGCTGATTTTGGTTTGACAGGTTCGTAGCATTTGATGATGCTTTATTATTTTTTTTTTTTTTGTAACTGTAATAAATCCATCCTCTCTGTCGCGGCCCTGATCAGGGTTCATAGGATGTCGGCTTGAGGGTTGCTCTGGATTGTTAAGGGGGCATGATTTATAGAGATGGCCATATTCATGGCATTTTCTACATCTAAAAGGGATTTGTTCATAGTCCAAAGGTTGTTGCCAGATTTTCCCTTCATATTCCAATTCAATACTTTCTGGTAATGATTCGGAGATATTCATATATACACAGATTCTGGAAAAAGAATTATATCATCCACGGCATGTGGTTTATGCTATCTTAACAAAATTGCTTAAAGAATTTCTTATACCTTCCAATATATTAGAGTCCTAGAAATCTATTGGAAGGCCAAACAACCTTACCCACACGGGTGCTGCAAGAAATTGTTCCTGATTAGGGTTGTAACATTCTTCCCACTGTCTGAGAAATAGGCCTACATTGTTATAGAAATATGGGCCCCCTTCAAAAAGTCTTTCCTTATCTATTAAGTTAGTAAAAATAACTGTAAAAAATCCTGTAGCCCGAAATTTTAGATCAATATGACCTTTGGGCTGCCATTTTATTTGTATCCATTTCAATAAATCTTTCTCTGTTGGTAAAATACCAATAAACTTACATATCAGAGCATGATCTTTCATATTCTGTATTTGTACAGTTTGTTTGCTGGGATTATGAATTTGGGTTTCTTCACCGATCTTGGAAGAAATTGTCCCTTTGTCTTCGCTTTCCAGTCTGCACCCAAAACTGGAACAATCCTTTGATGGGAGCCTCCGGCCTGCTATCTACTTGACTGCTCACCACTTGTTACTTTTCTGTAGGAGGGGTTGAGGCCCCCTCCCGAGCTCGCCGCCATGGCCGTACCAGGAGCAAGGTCAGGGGGTCGCTGCACAGATTGATTCGAATTTTCTGAAAACCCTAGCTTCTCTCCTTTTTGTTGGTGCTCATTCTCCGCTCATCCTCTCTTTTTTTTAAGTGGATATTTATTAAAAAAACTTTCAAATATTAATAAAAAATAGTAAAAAATAAATAAATAAAATAAGGCTATGTACCTAACCACTCACATCGTCTCGCCTCTTGGCACACATGGATTTCAAGCAATGAGTTGTAATCATACTAACTAATGTGGCTTAATCATATTTATTGTGTGTCGTACTTTTTCAGTAAGAGGTGAACTCATATTGGCCCTCGGGGCCTCCACGTCCTTTATCTCATAGGTACAATCTTATAGGTTGACCTTCTCTAGTTTTCTTGTAGGGATCTCTAAGCATTATAGTCTTGTGCTCTTTGTGGGAGTTTTCATGTACCATGTGTTCACTGTGGTGATTGTAAAAGCTTTTGGCAAACCCCTTGAGGCATTTGGTAGCCTCCCAAGGTGTAATTTTCCCCTGGGGTTCCAATGTTGTGATTGATTAAGCGACATGGGGTGGTGGCTCCGGGTTGTAAGTTCTAGGCATTTCCCAACGAATAAGGCTGTTAAGTGGTTATTGTGTCAGGGTTTGTGGTGGTATCATTGGGGATTTTCGGTCTCATCTTACAGGTTCTATATTGGGACTCATGCGACTATTTTCAATTGTTGATATGTGTGGCATGAGGCCCTATCTAATTTGGGGGAGTGGACAATTTGGTGAGTGATGCAATGCCAAAGGTGATGCCCTCGTAGGGGTGTCAACCCTTGAGGTATCGTCGCGGTGCATCCTGTGGAACAATGGGATATTGGGGAGGAGGTCGACCAAAAACCTACCAACTCTATAGGGAGAGTCGATCTACCCCTCCTTTGGACTCTCTTAAAACTCAGTTGTGTTAGGTCACACTGTTGATGGAGAAATTAGCATGGGATCGTTACGATGATTGCATCAAGGTCATAACCTTTATGAATGATTTGTAGCATAATCATTAACACATGATGAATAAGTTGGTTTCTCTTCGGCACAAGCAGAAATGGATTTAGGACAAACAAGAATGCTTTGAGCTAAGGTTGGTGCATATGGAAGCCCACGTGCATGAAGCCTTTTGTCCTCCTTTTCCACCTGACAATATGTCACGAGCTCCTGGTCTAGGTAATGTTGTTGCATAAAGATGGTTGTTGGTTGTTTTGGGGTTTTGGGTCTCTTCTAGTTAATAAGAGTAGTCTGCATGCTGTTATCTAGATTTATCTTATTGTTCTCTTCTTCTTTTTTTGCCACTATATCCTGGCCAACAAGTATGATAGGAATGATGTTGAGAGAATTTTTTCTAACAACTTATCACAATGTACTCCTAGGAAGAATGACTAGAAAATATCGATTTACATCAGATTTTTTGGAAATAAATTGTATCTAACTTTTGAAACATCTATCCTTCAATCATTCATTTTCAATTTAGTGATTTGGGGAAGGTTTCCCTCATGCCAACTCTGTATCAGTGTTAGACTCTCTTAGTTTTATGTTTACAACCCATACTCTCATTGTTATAACCAATGGTAGACATTAAATTAATGCATAGCTTTTCCTTCTCACCTATGTTGACCCCCACTTCACCTTGGGTTTGGTAGAACTTATTCTCCGCGATATCACAACTCTCCCCCTCCATAACCTTGTCAATTTAAGCATGACCACTTTGCAACACATAAGTTTTTCCAAATCCATTGAAAACCATAACACAATTTCCAATTCATATTTGACTCCATTTGGCATTTTGGGGGCTAGCCACCATTAATATTAAGTTAAATTATAACTTTGACAATGAAATTAATTTTACTACTTCTCCTCCTCTTTTCAATCCTAAGTTATTCTCATCTAATTCCAACCCTTGCAAATTTAATTAATTAAAAATCATAATAACAATAATGATAATTATTGACATTTTGTGAAGCAGTTTGAGGTTTTCCTTTGAATTTTGGTTTATGGTGTTGGATGGTGTTGTCAATGATGTCAACCCTAGAGTTCGATTGGTTTTGATCTTGACTAAAACATCGTTCATTGATTTCAAATTGATCATGAACACTTCCTTTTAATTGTCTGGATTACATCAAGTTCATAGCTCCACTGTTGTATAGTTGAAAACCCTAGTCCTAGAGTTTGGGTTTCGTGGTATTAAGACAAACCCTAACTTTGTTGAAGGTTTTTGAAGTGAAAAATCATTGATTTTGGCTTGGAGACCCATGTCATTGGATTCTACTCATCAATATGTTTCTAATGGTATGTGGTATGCCCCAAGAGACATCCTGATTTGAGAGATAATCACATTTGAAGTCGAGGAGCCCATTTCATGGGCTATAACCCTAAAGGGTGGCCATATGGTTCCTACACTATGGTCAAAGGTCAAAGAGAAATTAAATAAAAAAGTTTAAATTAAAAACAAAATTAAAATTAAAACTAAAAGGAAAAGAAAACAATTAATTATATATTAAAGTATAAAATGATTAAAAAGAAACATTATTAAAATTGGTTAAATTATATATTAATTAAAATTTTAACTTTATTTAAATTAAATTAAAGTCTTCAATTTAATTATATTTATATTTCTTCCAGAAAAATACTCCAACCGTCATCTTTTGAAATCCCTCTCTCATTCCAAAAGAATCTATATAAGAACACTAAAGAAACTCTATAAGAACATTAATTAGTCATCTTTACATAACACCTCAGCGAACTATCTTTTATGCTTCTGCTTTGAAACTAGACCCTATATAAGTTATCGAAAACAACAGAGGAGATAGCTAATAATTTGTGGTTTATTTTGGAGAAACCTTAACGCGTGAATGAAGTTATCTCCCTAGCAAGTCAAGCAGACAACAACATTTTTCAATTGAATTGATTTTGTTGGAACATTTGAGGAATAGTCACAATTTGTTGTGGCATCGAATCAGGTTATTTGATGTGTGAAAACTGAATGCACATATTTAGTAAATGATAAAGATTGGAATTGAGGAAAACTTCCTAAGGAAGTTGCACCTCCATAACTAGATTGTTAAAGGTGGTATGAAGAAATTAGTGTATTTGATTAATTGGGTATCGGTTTAAATATTGGCCTTGGTTTCAAGTATAAAGGGAGTTTGATCCTAGAAAAAGACAAGATTTTATAGCTATGATTGATTAGAAAAGTTGAATATTTGAAACCAAGGATACTTGTGACTTCCAAGTAACCTACAACAATGATACAAAAGAATCTTAAATTGATAAAGTTTAGTTGATTACTTGAAGTAGTGAAGACAAGAGTATTTGTGAGATAGTTCTAGTGAACAATATTGTTTTAGTGTAATAGTGAAACAATGACTTATTACATTTGGGAATGTGTTTTTGATATTTGTGATAGTACACTATTAGAAGTAGTCAAAAGGTTTAATCTTATACATTGATAGGCATAGAAAATTGAAGTGAACTATTATACCCTATGGAGCAGTTTTGATGACTTTAATAGTGACAATATTAATATGATCTAGGTAGATATCGGTGGTCACCCACCTATTCCATTTGGGCCCGCACCATCAATTCTTTTAGTTGTTCACTTTCAGCACAACTTACTATTTTGAGCAGGTTTTTCGGTCCTGCACTCCCGGAGCCGTTTCGGGGCCTTAATGATCCAGGTGGATATTGGTGGCCACCCACCTATTCCATTTGAACCCCCACCATCAGTTCTTTCAGTTTTTAAGTTTCAGCACAACTTACTATTTTTAGTAGTTTTTCATGTCCTGAACTTTCGGAGCCGTTTTGAGGCCCTAAACGATGTTTTTTTGGGAAAACCGACAGCAACA
This sequence comes from Pinus albicaulis, assembly GCA_034641835.2. Taxonomy (NCBI): domain Eukaryota; kingdom Viridiplantae; phylum Streptophyta; class Pinopsida; order Pinales; family Pinaceae; genus Pinus; species Pinus albicaulis. Next base: position 1,688,347,880 of record CM076579.1, on the reverse strand, counting down.
TGGGTCTATAGATTGATGTTGCTAACTAAAAAGTTGTATTCCTTGGATATATATTTATAATGAGGTATTGAGAATGTCAAATAGAGAACGAATGCCAAAGTTACATCCCCGAGAAGTTGAAACACCAATTTACCCAAACAGGTCCCACAGTTTTGGTGCTTCATCTCCTAGGGTTAGGTTTTTGGATGGTTAGGGTTTTCCATTGTTTCTCAACAATAAATAGGCCTTTGAGCCTCATTGTAACACAATTAAGGGGGCTTGTATCCATCACATCTCTTCTCAGAGATATGCTACCAGTGCCCTAGCTCGTTTATTTCCATTATGTCTGCATTGTAACACATTGGAGAGGCCTGTAGCTGTCACATCTCTTCTAAGAGATACGCTACCAGTGCCCTCGCCCGCTCATTTACATTATGCCTCATTGTAACACAGTTCAAAGAACTGTAGCTCACATCTCTTCTCAGACATAAGCCTACCAGTGCCCTAGTTGTTTATTTTTATTACGTCTATGAGCATATTTCAGTCATTTTTTTTTAATAAAATGAAACATTATTTCCGTTGCATCTCTGTGTTTATGGTTATATGTGTATTCTGTGCGTTCCTACATAAATCTGAATCAGTGGTATTAGAGCGGTCTCCTCTATCTCTATTTTTCTTTGCATGTCCCCAACACGGTAAGGATATAAAGAGTTAGGGCTCGATTTGGTTGAATAATTGCAAGATCAGCCTCGCAAACCCTGACGACCCCCCATGGTGGAAGGAAAGAAAGATGAGGGAGCAGTAGATCCTATCAAAATATTGCTCGAGGAGGCCCTCAAGAAACATAAGAACACAATGATGGATAACTTTGCCCAGATCCTTCAACAGTTTCACATCTACATCCAGCACGTCTGCCAACAGGTCCATGACATCTTGGACAAATCCAATACCCAGTTCAGCAGAATTTGCCTCATCTCATGGAGGAACTTAACGCAATGGGGACCAATGATTCCTAAAGAGGGAGGAATGATCCAGGTGGATATTGGTGGCCACCCACCTATTCCATTTGGACCTGCACCATCAATTCTTTCAGTTGTTCACTTTCAGCACAACTTACTATTTTTAGCAGGTTTTCAGGTCCTGCACTCTCGAAGCCGTTTTGGGGCCTTAATGATCTAGGTGGATATTGGTGTCCACCCACCTATTCCATTTGAACCCCCACCATAAATTCTTTCAGTTTTTAAGTTTCAACACAACTTACTATTTTTAGCAGTTTTTCAGGTCTTGAACTTCCGGAGCCGTTTTGAGGCCCTAAACGATGCTTTGTGGGGAAATCAAGAGCAACATGGGTCTATAGACTGATGTTTCTCACTCAAAAGTTGTATTCCTCGGATAGATCTTTCTAATGAGGTATTGAGCACGTAAAATGGAGATCAGATGCCAAAGTTACGTCCCCGGGAAGTTGAAACACCAATTTACCCGAACGAGACCCACAATTTTGACGCTTCATCTCCTAGGGTTAGATTTTTGGATGGTTAGGGTTTTCCATTGTTTCTAAACAAAAAATAGGCCTTCTAGCCTCATTGTAACATAGCTACGGGGGCTTGTATCCATCACATCTCTTCTCAGAGATACGCTACCAGTGCCCTAGCTCGTTTATTTTCATTATGTCTACATTGTAACACTGTGGAGAGGCCTGTAGCCGTCACATCTTTTATGAGAGATACGCTACCAGTGCCCTTGCCTGCTCATTTCCATTATGCCTCATTATAACATATTTCAAAGGCCTGTAGTCATCACATCTATTCTCAGAGATAAGCCTACTAGCGCCCTAGTTGTTTATTTTTATTACATCTATAAGCATATTTCAGTCATTTGTTTTTAATAAAATGAAGCATTATTTCTGCTGCATCTCTGTGTTTATGGTTATATGTGTATTCTGTTGCATTCTTGCATAAATCTAGATTAGTGGTATCAAAGTGTTCTTCTCGGTCTTTGTTTTTCTTTGCATGTCCCCAATGCAGTCAGGGTATAAGGAGTTAGGGTTCGATCTAGTTGAACTATTGCAAGATTAGCCTCGCAAACCTCGACAAACCCCCATGGAAAAAGGAAAAAAGGACGAGGGAGAAGAAGATCCTATCAAAATCTTGCTCGAGGAGGCCCTCAAGAAACAAAGGAACATGATGATGGATAACTTTACCCAGATCCTTCAACGGCTGCCCAGCGGCTACACATCTACATCCAGCACGTCTGCCAACAGGTCCGTGACATCCCGGACAAATCCAATACGCAGTTCAGCAGAATTTGCCTCATCTCATGGAGGAACTTAACACAATGGGGACCATTGCTTCCTAAGGAGGGAGGAATGATCCAGGTGGATATCGGTGGCCACCCACCTATTCCATTTGGACCCGCACCATCAATTCTTTCAGTTTTTCACTTTCAGCACAACTTACTATTTTTAGCTGGTTTTCGGGTCCTGCACTCTCAGAGCTGTTTTGGTGCCTGAATGATCTAGGTGGATATTGGTGGCCACCCTCCTATTCTATTTGAACCCCCACCATCAGTTCTTTCAGTTTTTATGTTTTAGCACTGTTAGCCACCTATAATAATTTGTCAAAGCAAACAGGTGGCTAAATCTGTGTTCAAGCCTTCAAGTGAAAATTTCCATTGAAAATTTATCATCCTTGAAGCCTTGTGATGTCCTTATCCTTCTATTGTAGCCTCTACAACACCCTCCAAAAAACCCCCACTTTAAATTTTTTTGGAGCCCCTTGAGCACAAAGAAAAGTTAAGTAGAAAATCAGGAAGACTAAGTCGCTGACTCACAAATCTAAAATTTGTGGAAAATCGTGACTCCGCGACCTTGCGACCTCGCAACCCTGAGGTCGCAAGGTAGAAAGGTTGTGAGGTCGCATTCCCCTCACACCACCTCGCCATGTGACCTTGTGACCTCACTAATGGCCAGCACGTGCGACCTTTTTATATATGGGAGGTCGCTAGGTCGCATTTTTTCATATGCGACAGATAGAAAAAACGGCTCTGACAGGTCGACTGGAGCGCGATTTTCCCAGGTAAGTTGTCGTTTTCCCTCATGTTGTTTCCTTTTTTATTATTCTTTCCAAATCCCTGCATTTCCTAGCCTTTAAATTGTCCTTTACCCCAGCCATTGTTTTCATTTCTCGCATAGGGTTTTCTTCTGATTCCAGTTTTCACCCCACTTACCCAACTCATCACAGTTTCTCATCCAGCCCCTCATGGCCTGTACCCTACTCCAAAAGCTATCCCTTGGCTCTGTCTGGACCCATTTAGCCTTGTGTTTTTCCAATAAAAGGGAGAAACAACTCCACGCCGCGCGCGCTCAAAACCCTGGCAAGCCCTAGCGCGACTTGCGACCCCGCGACCCAACCTAGTCACTAGGTCGCAAGGTCGCATCCTCTACATTTTCTCGCAACTTGCAATCCTGCGACCCTGCGACCTAGTCGCAAGGTTGCAAGGTCGCATCCCTTCCATTTTCTGCAACTTGCGACCTCGCGACCCCGCGACCTCGCGACCCCGCGACCTAGTCGCAAGGTCGCAAGGTCGCACCCCTTCCATTTTCCGCAACTTGCAACCTCACGACCCCGTGACCCAGTCACAAGGTTGCAAGGTCGCATCTTCTCTATTTCTTGCAATTTGCGACCCCGCGACCCTGTAGGCAACCCTTTCAGCTCTGCCTGTGTCCCAATTGAAGTAATTGATAAACTATAATTGTTCTCGTATCATCATGGCGTCTTTCTTATCTTGGGATTATTTCATGAATATGACAAGTGAATTTGAAGCAGACTTGGAGTGTATACCTGTCCTCTCAGATTCCAACGATATGGGACCTCCAGTGTACCGGAAGAAAGACAAGCACTTGGCAGTGGAATATGTAGAGACGGACATGCCAATGTCCCCACCCCCGATATATAGAGATACTCTTTGCACATTTTCCAAAGGGGACAACAAGCGATGGTACCAAGTGTACCAAGAGTTCGCCAAAATGGAATTCCTAGAAGACCTCCCTGATCGGGAGATATACTTAAAGGTTAAAAGGTCCAAGCTCCATCTCGCAGGTGCTCAGTCGGCAATATTCCCATGTCCAGAGATGATGGATTGGATCATACAGAAAACGGATCCCAAGAAGTTCGTGATCAGAGATAGTGAAGGCAAAGATTTCGCAATGCTAAAAGGCTCAGATGCCCATGTTTATTACTCCTTGCTGGAGTGAGAAGAAGATTTCACAGAAGAGTGGGCCATTTCTCATGTAGTTCCTATAGTTGACACTATAAGGCAATGGTGGGAGGAGCTCGAGAAGTTTAAGGTCAAGAAAGACCAGGAATACCCAGTGGTAAGCCTCAGGAAAGTATATAAATTAGTGGCTGCCATGCTTTGCAGACTGTACGAGCGCCCAGATGCCACTACCTTCAACGACACATGGGTAACTCTCATGGAATACGTCACAGCGCACGACACCCGTTTCAACTGGGCTAGCATATTGATGACCTCCATTCATACAAATTTATCCTCGGCATTGGTACCAGATGAAGGAATGCCTTCCGAATTCTATATGGCCTCTTATTTATTAGATTCTGTCTATTCGAGATTGCACTTTGAGGGATGGGTACATAACTGGGATCCCAAATAGACCCGTGCCATTCATCTACAAACCAAGGTGTTTTTGGAATACCGGTATAAACAAGACATAGAGCCGATCTCCCAAGTGTTCATCCCCGCTCTATACAGAAAATTATTCGGCCAAGACACTCCTTGCATGTCTTGGCGAGAAATGGAGATGCTAAGAAAAGTGGCGCATTGGTTCCCTTTCGCCGAATATACATTCATCCGAGTCTTTGGCTTTTTAGGGCACCACATGCTATGCCTCGTTTTGTTACAGAAAGAATGCTCATGCAGGAGGTCTGTTTCCAAATGTCGTCAGGTTTCTCCAGGGTCCTGTCCAAAGGTAAGACGAAGTCGTGGCCCGCTCTACCCCTCACTCTCGGTGCATACACAGTTAAAGACTTCAGAGAGGTAGAGGCATAGGGAGAAGAGATGAAAAGTTATCACTTTGGGGCTTTAGAATACCGAACATATGACCCAGAGAGGATAGTTCCTGAACATTGCAAGAAGGCTAAATTCAAATGGAACTATTAGCATACTGAACGCCCGGGAGAGTATGAAAGAAGGAACTGGTACAACGCAGATAGACAACTGGCTCCGGGGGTGGAATCTGGCCAAGAAGACCCGGATGACCAAACCTTGGAAGCAAGGAGTCGTGAATTAGGAGGTGCTTCTTCCTCTCTAGCTAAGAAGCCTCGGAGCAGTACAGGGCAAAGCACCTCTACCCAACAGAAAGAAATAGAGGCCAAGGCCTAGTAAGAGAAAGAAAAGAAAATGAAAGAGGATGAGGATAAGCACAAGAAGAGCCTAAGGGCATAACAGAAGAAGAAGCAGGCCGAGGAGGCCAAGAAGGAAAAAGAGAAAAAAGAAGCGGAGGTTGCAACTGGACAAGAACTCAAGAAAGAGCTAGACAAAGTGGAAGTTGAGCAAGCTGCAGCAGCTGAGCGGAAAAGGAAGGCCGAATTAGAAGCAGCGGCAGAAGCAGAGCTTAGGCAGAGGAAAGAACATGAGAAGGCAGAAGCTGAACGTCGACAAAGGGAAGAGGAGGAAAAGAAGAAGAAACAAGAAGAGGATGAAATGCTAGAGGACATCGAGGTATCTCCCCTTGAGGTACCTCTGGGCAGTACAAGAGCCTCGCTCTCTGATGTCAGTTCCCCCCAGGGGTAAGAGGAGGAGGTATTCGACCTCACCAGGCTCACATTTGATCATTTTTCCTTCAAAATCCGGTAGGAGAAGAGAAGATGCCTGGCGCAAAATCCTTCCGCCGCATCCACAGTCGCAATCGGAAAAGACATAGTCCTTGATACTAGGACTAATCCCGTGATGATAGCATTGGCTGGCACAACTTTCGTTGTGGCCACAGAAGAAAATGTTACCAAAATGAGTAGAGAGATCATTTCTCTACAAAATAGACTACAAGAAGCAGAGCAGCGGGAAAAAAGGGCAGAACATGAAAGGACGACATTGAGAGAGGAGGTTCAACAACTCTAAAACAAAACTCCCCCTGTCAATGAAGTTTCGCTTGCCATTCTAAAGGAGTTCGACACATTAGAGGCGACCATGAGGCAAGTGTATGGGGAAATTTTCACCATAAAACAAACAGTCGCTCCATTGGTAAGAGCACAAGCAGAGACTAAGCAGAAGCACGAGCAGCTGAAGAAGGCCTCGACTGCCTTGGATAGAATGATGGACTGGATCGCGCGGTACCCTCAGGCTCCTGAGAATTTTCCAAAGAAGGATTGGATTCATACGCAAGATGCCAAAGTCAAAACCCATATGAAAATGCAGTCCAAGGATAAGCTATCCAAGGATTTAGACAAAGTAATGGCTGCATACAAACACCTGATCAGTGGCATCGACTCGATGCACATCCTTCACCACATTCCTTCGCTGGGGGAACTGGACGAGGCGAAAACTTGGGATCAGTTAGATCAAGAGATCCAGTCATTTCTGTAGCCCATTAGGCAAGCTGCTGCCACTCCCGATCTTGCAGCGTCACGAGAAAACCTGGGCCATTTTCTTGTCACGCTAGTATGGATTTACACCAAGCTTGCCTCTCTTTCCAACCTGATCTCACAGAAGAAGGAAAATCTAGTCCCAAATGCTCTGAAGTGCATGCATCGGTTGAAACAGGAGGTCCCTCTGGTTTCTCCCATAGCAGTAGAGTATCAGACCTGGAAAGACTTCCTCAAAGGACATCAGATTGATGCCCCTGACCTCTCAATTGCGCGCTCATCTTCATAACCCAGTGGAAGTAGGTCGCTGGTAGCACTTAGAGGTAGGTTGAGGTTGCACTGCCCATCCAGGTCACAGGTCGCACTCACCATCCAGGTCGCAGGTCGCAGTTTCCTCCCAGGTCGCAAGGCAACTCAACAGGCAGGCAGGCGAAGAGTCAGGAAGCCCAAAGGGCAAGTTTTGATCTATAAAACCCCCTCCAGGGAAAATGTAAAGGATCCTTTTTTTTGGACTCAAGAGCTATACAGCATTGTATTTAAAGATAACACTCCTTTTCCATATGAATACAGATACCTGTTTAAACCCCTTTTGGATTTGATGTGTTTTGCTATGCGAACACTATGAGTATTTCCTATACGGTTTCAAACATCTTTTGATCAATGAAGCTGCACTCTTAATGGCATCATTTATGCATTATGGTTTCCTGTACTTGTGTTAATGATGTTCAGTTTAAATGCTTTCTTAATGAAAGTTAATGACTTTTTATTAGCATTTTGTTTTATCTTTCAGGAAGTAAAGGGGCATCTCACCATAAAGAATTGTTTCTTTTGTGGTCAGAAAAGCCTACAGGCATAACCCCAAAGATGTGTTGTTAACGACACCTCCTTCGGCGTGTATGCTTTATTGTTTGTTCTGCTACGCATAGTGTGGTATACATGTTTAATGCATCAACCATGTATCTTGTATCATGTGAATAATTGGGTGTCCGTAGGTTCAATCGAGATCTTTTGAGACCAAAGGGAAGGTGACTTAAGCGGTAGCTGGACCCACACCTCAGATGGGATCCCTATTCCAAACGGTTCAAGGTCTAATTGGGAATTTATACTGGGGAGATCCCCTACTGTTGGCTGGACAAATTTTCCTGTCAACACCTTCAAAATTGTCTTCACTACTGTTTCCACTTATGAACTCTGTTGTTACCAAAGAAAAATTGTTCATGAGGCCTCCATTTGCTCCATTTCACTCCCACAAAATTCCCATTTGTCACCCTTACTCCCTTCACAAAAATCCTCCATAAGACCTTCACTTGCCTTCTAAATCATCCCAAAATCCCTTTTAAACCTTATATATCCCTTATTTGGTTAAAAAAATCCCTCTTCTAGTTTATCGGAACCTCCAAATTCCTTAAAAAACCCTTCAAAATCCTTGAAAATCTTCATTTTCACATTAAGGCCTTAAGCCCCTTTGGCCTTAGCCCCAGCTCCTTCTCCTCGCATATGACCCGGAGCCATAACCTGGAACTAGCCCCCATCACACAATCACAATCAGGGTTTCTTATCTCTTTGTTGCCTTTTACTTCGAAATTCCGATGCGATGAGCTTTCCGCTAAACTATCTGATGCAATAAGCCCTTTCTTTTTAAACCCCGATCGCCTTACCTTTTTCATGGGACCACACCCCACCATCGCAATCACAAAAGTTATTCTCTTTGGTTTTCTCCCCGAATCTCTGATCCTCCAATTAAATCTCGACCGTCGAATCCACAAGAACTGACGATCGAGATTCAATCACACTCCACTCATAAGCCTGTAGCCGGGCGCTTAAGAAACACAAACCTTCACATTAAAAACCTCACTTTCCGCCTTTTTTTCCTTTTCTGATATTATATTTTTAAACGAATCTAGACCATTGAATCCACAAGAACCAATGGCCTAGATTTCGTCACACTCCACCCATCCATCTAACCTTTCTCTCCCTTTTGAAACACTTCCGCTCCATCTCTTAATCTCGACCATTCATCCAAAGATCTAACGGTCGGGATTTAACCCGATAGTCCAATGCATTTCCTTTGTGCTCCTAGCCAGCATACGTCACCAAGGGTCCCACCACCTTTCACCCGCGCACCTCACCCGCTATCGCAGTCATTCCGCACTGTCCTATCAACGCATCACGATCCAACGGCTGACATCCCGTTTCGCAAAAAATTTGCACCTATAGTTTAACACCAAATTTTTTTGCGAAAAGGGCGGTTTTCAAAGGGACAGGTGTCAATTAACGTATGGAATCGCATTTTATTTGGCAATACCGCCCCCCCTCATTTTATTTTGCGAAAACCACTGTCGGTTTTTCGGGATACTGCTCCCCCCCGCAATGTAATTTCTCATTTGCTCCTAACCGTCGATCTCTGAGATCGAACGGTCCACATTACATTGCAATTTCATTTCAGCCACCATCCACCTATACTCCCAAATGACTCCATCAAGCGATCCCCACCGTCGATTATTCTAATCGAACAACCCACATTTAATCTCGCCCCATCCTTTATCCATTCATCCAAATGACTACATCGACGAATATCAACCGTAGATCACCGTTGATTCATCTAATCCAACGGTCTACTTTCATCCTCGCACCAAACTCCCATCAGACCTATTTTTCGCTTTCTGCCATGTTTTTCAGCCCATTTTCTGTTGCGCTCACATTTTCCCTCAATACCCTTCCATTCTCCTGGACCCTCTAAAGCAGTCCTCCCCCATTCCCTCTGGTTTTCATAACATGTTTTTCATTTTTGAAGGTTCCAAAGAATGGTGAATTCACACTGTTTTCACAGTCACAGTCATGGTGAAAGACCATCGCAGAGCCAAGATCCTAGAGGAAGAAATCTCTGGGAAAGGTTAAAGGCATAATATTGAAGATTAAGAGCCTAATCCATAGTCAGCATAGATTGAATACAAATCATTGATCGCAGTAGCGTAGAGGACATATATGTAGGACATTCCTTTACTGAAGAAAGGAAAAAATCACTACTACCCATTCCCTGTTCTTCATCAAGCTTTAGAGTAGTTACTATTCTGACCAGGAGTCCTAAAAACTGTCAGTGCATTAGTTACAGAGCATGGAAGACTCGAAAGAAAAATCTCCACTTTTCTTGTCTCAGAGTATAAACAGAGTACTACAGCCAGGAAAGAACTCCAAGAACATACCCTTGGATTTATGATCCATCTGCCGAAGATCGCTAATTCATCTAAAGAGTATTGAAAGTTAATGTAAAGATATGGAATAGAATGGGCTTCGAAGACACGTCTCCCTCTGTTTCAATGAATCATTTAAGTTCTATCTACAACTACTATCGCTCTTTCACCTATAAGAACTCAGGAGAAATACATTGTAAATGCTGGTTGATTATTGAAAAAACACTGACTGTAAGCTATTTCACTGAGTTAAAGTTCTATAAGTAGTATTTATAAAGAGGCTGGGAGATGATTTCGGGGTGATATCAAGCTATTGGACAAGGATGTATGTGACTGGTCTTGCTCTTCTAATATGACAAGCATGTTCATTGGATCTTGATCTAAATCAGTGGTGATGTGCTCTATCTTTGTTATTGTTTTTCCTCTGTTATCCATCATGTTTCATCTTCTCTGATAAGAATCAGTAATTTTAGCTTAGGATATACTGCTACAAGTACCCTAATGCTTCCTACACTTTATTATCTTTATGTTTTCTGCTATTTGTGTATCTAAGATCAAATTCAACATAACTTAACCAGTATAGAAGTTGTTTTGTCCATGCTTATTGATGTATGAATTTAGAGTTTGTTTGTTGGATGTTCTTGTTTGGTTTCAGTTGAAAGAATTAGGAAACTAGGAGATTTAGAGCTAGCCCTGTCCCACTAGGTTCCTTTTCGAACAGTTAGCCTTTCTAAGATCCCTTTGAGTTGAATCCCAAAGTAGAGAAGGTTAAAAGTCTTTCTCTAATCTTAGGTTTCACTCTGTGTTTAAACTTAAATGTTTTCCATTGTCTGAAAGTAGTCAGCGGGATTTTTGGATTGTTGTCTTCGGAGTTAGCCTCATTAGGAGTTTGATCATAGATGGTTTAAGGCATGTCCTGTCCCTAGAATTACTCCGAAGTGGTCACCTTGGAAGGTTTTCCTTGTCATTCCCATTCATTTCCTTATTGTTTCATCCCATACTATCATCTTAAGAGATCCTCTGATATAGATGACTAGCCCTTTGACAGCCTTGGATATTTGAATTGCAAGTAAACCCTTTTATGACCCCATTGCCCAATGGACTTGTGTTCTCTTTGAATTATCTCCCCATTGCCAAAAAATCCTTCACTACTCATTCCTTTACCTTACATAGAACCCTTCTTTCATGTTTCCCAACCAAACAAACAAAACAAACAAATAAAAAAAAAACCCTTGTGCCCTATAACTAGCCTAACACCTTAAATTGAACTCCAAAGACATATCATTCTTTACATTTATAGAGAGATCCCTCTCTGGATCTAGGAGGGCTAGATCCTATGATCCCAAAGTGGTTTGATGTTGTCTTGTCTTTTGGTCTTGCCAATCAGGCCAAAACACAGGAACCCCAACATAATGACGACTCCACTGGGGAGCTTTGAGTAAAAAACTCCTTAAAACATCTCTAAGAACTCAAAGAAGAACAATTAGCCTTGATTTGGTATAGATTGCTGATGGTGGATAGCAGCCTGCTTCAAAAAATTTTAAAACATCCACCTGGCGACTCCACAGTTCCTAAATGACCAAAAGACTCCACTGGTGATTAGTAGGCCTGCTAATTATCTCTGTTTTTAGAAGACTCCACTGGGAGACTAGTTTCATCACAACATCATCCATACCAAAAGAAACACATAGGATTAAGCTTCTTAGTTTAAAGATAGTTTGCTTCTAGAAAATTTTTATACCTGGCTAACTTTCTTTGTTGAGTCTGAAACTTAACATACTGGCTTTAAGAGCAATCCACACCAAAGCTTATCTTGATCCAATCCTCCTAAAATAGTTGACAATCCAGAAAGCCTTCTTAGGAAGTATCTTACATCTAGGGATCCAACTATTGTCAGACCCATTCATAGAGCTAACTCCCATTCATAGAGCTAACTCAGCACTTGAAAACCTTACAGCTCTATCAGATACCCAAGTTGATTTAGATTTACCAGGTAATATACCAAGAGCTAAGTCATTTAGTCGTATAGATCAGACAGACTTTGAGCCTCCAAGTTCACCACTGCACAGTGGTCAACATACTAGAGATAGAGAAACCCCAACATCAACACCTCCTGACATCCACTTCATTCATAACTTGGGTCTCTCTCACCCTAAGTCTTCTCAACAGTCTGTGGTTGGTCCAAGAATTTCTGTCATCCACATACCTGCTATCCAAGCTACTCCTTTCCCCCCAAAAAACACTATCATGGCAACATGGTATGCTCCCCTAGTGTTGCCACAGCCTCTGGCTCCTTTACCCAATGAATATCAGTCTAAAATTCCCAATTTCACTAGAAAAGAATCTACTACAGCTCAACACCATGTAGATAGGATGGAATATGCTTTTGATTACATGGAAATAGAAGACGAGACCATTAAGATGAGAATCTTTGCTCAAAGTTTAGGAGGAGAAGTAAAAAAGTGGTTTAAAGGCTTAAATCCTAATAGCATCAATGGCCTTCCCTCTTTACATCAGACTTTCATAAAAAAATGGGAAATCAAAAGTAACCCTCTCCAAATATTAGCAGAATATAAAGTTCTTAAAAGAAATCTGGGAGAGAGTGTTCACGATTACTCCACCAGGTTTAACAGTGTCTACAATGCTCTTCCACCCCATATGAAACTTCCCCAAGGAATGGCCTTAGTGAAATATCCTGAAGGATTCGATGCTAACATGGCCTATCAACTAAGGGAGAGAGATTATTCAACTCTAGAAGACATGCAGAAAGGAGCTGTGAGCGTAGAAGAAAACTTAATTGAAAAAAGAGCTAGGATGAGGGCTGAAAAGAAGGTAACCTATAGGGAAGACACCACAGCTTCTACATCTGATCCCAAATTTGATAATATAGCCAAAAACATAGATAGGCTAGAAATAATGATGGAGAATATGGTTTTCCAAGTCAATAATCAGAATAGAAATCAGTCTCAAAACTAGAACCAAAAATTTAGGAGAAACACTCCCCCCAATAGACAAAGGGATTCTGACCAACAAATCATACCTCCATTCCAAGAGAATTTCCTTGATGAGGATGAGGGAATAATAGGAGAATCAGAGGGAACTACCATGAACATGGTGGAGGTGGAAAACCAAGATCACACCTTTTTCACAGAAGACAGCCAGACCTCATACACACATTGGGATGAGGGAGGGTTAGAATATGAAGAGTATAGGTTAGGATACAAGAATGCCATCATGCAGGTCCGAGAACAATATGATCTCAGAAGTAAAAAGAGCCTAGAAACTCCCAAACCAAAAACCTCTGAGATCACCATTAAGAAGAGACCTGAAAAGACTCCTAAAGGGACTGCTGAAAGCAAAAAGACAACAGCTGAGAGTCCTGGAAAAAACAAGGACAAAGACATCCAAACCATTGATAAACCAAGTCAAGAAACCAACAACACTAGCATTGCAGCTAATGCTCCTGAAAAAACAGTTTCAACCAATGTACATAGTGAAAATCAGCACGCTGACCTTGCCAATAAAACAATGATCAACAAGACAGAATTGAGCCTTTCAAAGAGTCAGTCTCCTTTCAATTTGGAGAATGAAATTGCCAAAATCAAAATTTCTGTCCCCCTCACTGAGCTGGCCACCCAAGATGTATATAAATGTCAAATTATGAAAGCTTTAAACTTAGGAGAAAACAATGACTCTGTCAACTTAAATGATGATCAACCAACTCTCTTGTTTGGCCCAAAAATTGAAGGGAAATTCCAGGAAGGAGTAGTGCCTCCTTTCTATGTCAGTCTAAATATCCATGACAAAATCCTACACAATGCTATGCATGACTCAGGGGCTTCACACAATCTCATGCCCAAAGTGATCATGGAAAAATTAGGCCTAGAGATAACCAGACCATATAAATATTTATATTCTTTTGAATCTAGCAGAGTGAAGTGTTTGGGCCTGATCAAAGATATTTGTGTGAATTTGACCCAAATCCCAGCCAAGTGCATGGTAATGGATGTTGTAGTGGCTGATGTACCCCCCAAGTATGGCATGTTTATGTCAAGATCATGGGGTGCCAAGTTACAAGGCACAATGCAAATGGATATGACATATGCCACTATCCCTGTTTTTAGCCAGTCTAGAAGATTATATAGGGAAGCACACATGAAATTTATTGTAAGCAGCCCAGAGAAACTAGAAAATTCCCCTATTTACTCTATCCATACAGACCTAGACTCTTTTATCCTTTACAGTGATGAGTTTACAGAGGAGCAAGAGCTAGAGAACAAAAATTTAAACAACAGAGTAGAGCCCACAAATATAAACATAATGGCAGCTCTGGATACAGAGGAAAACAAGGGAGAAACATTTGAACAATATGCAGAGTTAGAAAATCAAAACCAAGACCGTAGAGAATAGATTACCCATCAGCCTGCTAACCTCAGGAAACAAGATGAAAATAAGGATGAAACTAATGATGAATCTGCAAAAAATCCCTTATGGAGCATGAGCTTTGATGGGTCTTGCACTAAAAGGAATGCAGGAGCTGGGGTATGGTTGCACAATACTGAAAACAATTATGCTGAGAGTCATGCCTTCAAGCTAAATTTCAAATGCACAAACAACATAGTAGAGTATGAAGCTCTCCTCCTAGGATTGCATCTATTGAAAAAACTAGGAGCTAAGAGGATAGTTTTCCTTGGAGACTCAAAACTAGTCATCAAGCAAGTAAATGGAGAGTACACTGCCAAACATCCTAGATTAAGGGAATATAGAAATGATGCCATGGATCTGTTGAAAACATTTGTAGAATTTGAGCTTGTGTTTGTCCCTAGAAGTAAAAACATACTTGCAAATGGATTGGCCTGCACTGCTATTTCATATCAGAGACAACTTAGTGACAAACAGATCATTGTTCAAACAAAATACAGACCAGCAGTTCCAGATAATGAAAAATATTGGCAGGTTTTTGAGGGTGACAAACAGATAGAGGATTTCTTGCTTTGCAGGAATGAGTTTGAATTACCTGATTCAGACTCTAAGTCCGATGAAAACTGTCTGGATAAAGAGCCCCCTGATGAAGAAAAATCGTCCCCTACTGCAGAAATAAACATGTTGACCAAAGAATTTGAAAACCAAACAGAGGAATACATGAAAACAGATAAAGAAGAAATAGAGGTATTGCAGTCCAAAGACAAAAGCATACCCAGAGGACTAGCACCCCTTGAGGACCTCTTTGATTTTAATGATGTGGCAAAGAAGCCCACTATAGAACCCACTGAATTTGATGTTGAAGAATGCAATATAGGCAGCAAAGACAAGCCTAAAATGATCAAATTATCTAAGACTTTGCCAGCACATATCAAACATAAATACATTGATTTATTTAGAGAGTTTGTTGATGTTTTTGCTTAGAGTTATGAATATTTGAAAGCCTATGACACAGAGGCCATCCAGCATAAGATTCCATTGAAAGAGAACCAGAAACCTTTTAGGCAGAAGCTGCGCAGAATAAACCCTGTATAGTTACCCCTGGTAGAAAAATAAATTAAGAAAATGTATGAGGCTGGAATCATAGTCCCTGTGAGGTTTTCAGATTAGGTATCTAACCTTGTGGCTGTAAGGAAAAAGGCAGGAGAAATAAGGTTGTGCATTGATTTTAGAAACTTAAACAGAGCCTCCTTAAAAGACAATTACCCCTTGCCCAAAATGGAACACATCCTACAAAGAGTAGTTGGTTCTAAGAGGATTTCTCTGTTAGATGGCTTTTCAGGGTATAACCAGGTCTCAGTACACCCAGAAGATCAACTTAAAACAACCTTCACCACTCCTTGGGGCACTTTCATGTATGTGAAAATGCATTATGGATTAAATAATGCTGGTGCCACCTTTGAAAGGGCCATGGACATTGCATTCTCAGAGGAAAAAGGTCACTTCATTGTAATCTACCTTGATGACATAACAGTTTATTCCAAAACTATTGAAGAGCACCTTAAACATTTGAGAAAAGTCTTTGAGAAATGCAGAAGGTATGGGCTATCTTTGAATCCCAAAAAGACAGTGTTTGGTCTCCAAGAAGGTAAACTTCTTGGTCATATTATATTTGAAAAAAGGGGTTAAAATAGACCCGAAAAGAGTTGAGGGAATATTGCAGATTAGCCACCCAAGAAACATCAAAGAATTGCAGTCCTTTATTGGGAAGATTAATTTCTTGAGGAGGTTTATACCCAATTTAGCAGAACTCCTTAGGAACATGACAAATATGCTCAAGAAAGAAGTAGGAGTTAAATGGACTCTAGAGGCCAAAAAGTCCTTTGAACTGGTAAAACTTTCACTCACCCGAGCACCAGTTCTCATCAGTGTAGATTTCACAAAAGATTTCCTCATCTTCTCATTTGCATCAGAACATATTGTGGCTGATGTCTTGTTGCAGAAAAATCCAGAGGGATAAGAACAACCAATTGCATTTTTAGCAAGGCATTAATAGATGCACCTCTGAAATATAATATCATGAAAAAACATGCCTATGCTTTGGTAAAGGCCTTGAAGGATTTCAGAGTGTATATTTTACATTCTCGTGTTATTGCCTTTGTGCCTAACATAGTGGTGATAGAAATTTTGTCACAAGATCCAGATGGCAAGAGAGGCAAGTGGATTGCTGTGATACTAGAATATGATTTGGAAATCAAACCCACTAAGCTCATCAAGGGTCAAGGCTTAGCACAATTAATGGATGAATCTAACTTACAAGCCCTTGAAATTAATATGGTAGATGCTTTAGATGAACAGGAATGATTACCAACTCCCATTGTAGAAGAACAGTTCCAAAACTCTCCTTGGTATGCTGATATCTTGTATGTGCTTGTAAATCTTAATGCCCCTCCTGATTTATCTAAGACAAAGGCAAGGTTTTTAAAGTTGAAAGCTAGAAATTATTGCATTTTAAATAAATTTTTATATTGGAAAAATGCCAATGGTTTATTGCTTAAATGTTTGCCTGAAGTTGATGCATAGAGGATCAAGTATGAGTTCCATGAAGGAGAGTGTGGAGGCCATATCTACTAGAAAAGCACTGCTAATAAAATCCTTAGAGCTAGTTATTACTGGCCCACCCTCTTCCAAGATGTCCACAAAATGATAGTTGCCCGCCACAAGTACCAACTATTTGAGGACAAAAGAAAAATCCTTCCTTTACCTTTACAACCAATCACTGTTGAAGCTCTTTTTCAATAGTGGGGCCTAGAATTCATAGGGGAAATCCATCCTTCTCCATCTGCCAAACATAGATGGATACTCACAGCCATTGACTATTTCACCAAATGGATAGAGGCCATCCCTTCTAGGAATGCCACAGACTCAGTTATCATAAAATTCCTTGAAGACCATATCCTATCTAGATTTGGCTGCCCTAGGAAAATGATCACTGACAATGCTGTTGCATTTGGTTCCAAAAAGATGATTGATTTTTGTAACAAGTATCAGATTGCACTTGGTCATTCTACTGCTTATTATCCTCAGGGTAATGGGCTAGCAGAATCATCAAATAAGAGTTTGGTGACCATCATCAAGAAGCTACTTGAAGAAAATAAGAAATCATGGCATAACAAGTTGGTGCATGCTTTATGGGCAGACAAGTTGACAACAAAGAAATCTATTGGAATGTCTCCCTATCAGCTAGTTTATGGAGAAGATGCAGTTTTCCATACAATTTTAGGGGTACCAGTGATAAAATTGGTCCAAGAAATACAGTCAGAAGAAGACAACATGGTAAGGAGGATCAATCAGACCATACATCTCCAGCAGCCAAGGGAAGAAGTCTACAACAGAGCTCAGAAAATGCAAGAGAACATCAAAAAATTGTTTGATAAGAGGACAAAGGCCTGTGATTTCAAAATTGGGGACAAGGTACTCAAATGGGACTCTAGAAGAGAGGATAAGGGTAAGCATGGCAAATTTGACAGCTTATGGCAAGGCCCTTACATCATTCAATCCACCATTGGTCCCAATGTTTTTTTTCTGGAAGAATTGGACGGTACAAATCTGTTTGGGGGTCCTGTCAATGGCAGGATGCTCAAGCATTATTTCTGCTAAAGTTCAGTTTGAAGTTTTCACTTCCATTGTAAATACCATTGCTTTGTTTTGTTTGGAAAAAGAAAAATAAAAAAAATATAAGAAGAAAGGTTCAAACAAGCTCAAATCTTGAACCTATGAAGTTCCAAAGGAATGGCTCAAATCATATCAAAACCTAAGCCAAAGAAAGTGAAAGGCTGGTTCTAACATGCTCAAAACTTGAACTAGCAAGGAAAGGAAGAAGAAACATCTCTAACAAGATCAAAACTAGAGCTGGAATAAAGAAAGAAAGGTGACTTTAAAAAGCTCAAAACCTGAGTCACAAGAAGAAGGAAGGATGCTCCTAAATTTCAGAATTTCAAGCCTTCACAATTTTGTTTCAATTTTCTGCAAAGTTTCAGTCCATGTGCAACCTGTCTTTATGCCATGGACCCATAGCAAATTAGACAATCTAATCCTGGTTTGTCTGTATTTAAATTTCTGTTTTAGAATGTAAAGAATGAAATCTGTCAGACAGTTTAATCCTGGCAAATATTAGTTTAGGTAGAGAAGCTATGATTCCAACTGTTTAATCTGGTCTCATGGAGGAATAAGGGTAGAATTAGATTAGTTTTTCCGCTTTCAATAAGAAATAATGATGAAGAAGGTCTGCAAGTCTAAATGCACCTTGAAGAAAAAATGTTAGGACAGTAGGATGGGTAGGTAGTTGTTTGGGGAAGCATTGCTGCTGATATAATGCTTTCATGTTTGTAGCAGCTAATCAAAGAATAAAAAGAGGATTAAGGACCAGGCTCTGGCCTAATTCCAAAGATTATATCTGAGATTCTTGACACCTTCAAGAAGATGCCATCCCATGTGGAGCAATTGTTAGCCACCTATAATAATTTTTCAAAGCAAACAGGTGGCTAAATCTGTGTTCAAGCCTTCAAGTGAAAATTTCCCTTGAAAATTTATCATCCTTGAAGCCTTGTGATGTCCTTATCCTTCAAAATTATCTTCATTGCTGTTTCCATTTATGAACCCTGCTGTTACCAAAGAAAAATTGTTCACGAGGCGTCCATTTGCTCCATTTCACTCCCACAAAATTCCCATTTGTCACCCTTATTCCCTTCACAAAACCCCTCTATAAGACCTTCACTTTCCTTCTAAATCATCCCAAAATCCCTTTTAAACCTTATATCTCCCTTATTTGGTTTAAAAAATCCCTCTTCTAGTTTATCGGAACCTCCAAATTCCTTAAAAAACCCTTCAAAATCCTTGAAAATCTTCATTTTCACATTAAGGCCTTAAGCCCCTTTAGCCTTAGCCCCAGCTCCTTCTCCCCGCATATGATCCAGAGCCATAACCTGGAACTAGCCCCCATCGCACAATCGCAATCGCGGTTTCATGTCTCTTTGTTGCCTTTTACTTCGAAATTCCGATGGGATGAGCTTTCTGCTAAACTCTCCGATGCGATAAGCCCTTTCTTTTTAAACCCTGGTCGCCATACCTTTTTCATGGGACCACACCCCACCATCGCAATCAAAAAATTTATTCTCTTTGGTTTTCTCCCTGACTCTCCGATCCTCCGATTTAATCTCAATCGTCGAATCTACAAGAACCGACGGTCGAGATTCAATCACACTCCACTCATAAGCCTGCAGCCAGGCGCTTAAGAAACACAAACCTTCGCATTAAAAACCTCACTTTCCACCTTTTTTTCCTTTTCCAATATTAATTTTTTAAACGAATCTAGACCGTTGAATCCACAAGAACCAATGGCCCAGATTTTGTCGCACTCCACCCATCCATCTAACCTTTCTCTCCCTTGTGAAACACTTCCGCTCCATCTCTTAATCTCGACCGTTCATCCGAAAGATCTAACGGTCGGGATTTAACCTGATAGCCCGATGCCTTTCCTCTGTGCTCCTAGCTGGCATACGTCACCAAGGGTCCCACCACCTTCTGCCCGTGCACCTCACTCGCTATCGTAGTCATTCCGCACCGTCTGATCAATGCATCACGATCCGACGACTGACATCCCGTTTAGCAAAAATTTTGCGCCTACAGTTTAACACCAATTTTTTTTGCGAAAAGGGCGGTTTTCAAAGGGACAGGTGTCAATTAACGTATGGAATCGCATTTTATTTAGCAATACTGCCCCCCCTCATTTTATTTTGCGAAAACCGCTGTTGGTTTTCCGCGATACCGCTCCACCCCTGCAATGTAATTTCTCGTTTGATCCTGACCGTCAATCTCTGAGATCGAACGGTCCACATTACATCACAATTTAATTTCGGCCACCATCCACCTATACTCTCAAATGACTCCATCAAGCGATCCCCACTGTCGATTATTCTAATCGAACGACCCACATTTAATCTCGCCCCATCCTTTTTCCATTCATCCAAATGACTACATCGACGAATCTCAAACATAGATCACCGTTGATTCATCTAATCCAACGGTCTATGTTCATCCTCGCACCAGACTCCCATGAGACCTGTTTTTCGCTTTCTGCCATGTTTTTTAGCCCATTTTCTGCTGCGCTCACATTTTCCCTCAATACCCTTCCATCCTCCTGGACCCTCTGAAGCAGTCCTCCCCCATTCCCTCTGGTTTTCATAACATGTTTTTTGTTTTTACAGATTCCAAAGCATGGTGAATTCACACTGTTTTCACAGTCACAGTCATGGTGAAAGACCATTGCAGAGCCAAGATTGCAGAGGAAGAAATCTCTGAGAAAGGTTAAAGGCATAATATTGAAGATTAAGAGCCTAATCCATAGTCAACATAGATTGAATACAAATCATTGATTGCAACAACGCAGACGACATATCAGCAGGACATTCCTTTACTGAAGAAAGGACCAAATCATTACTACCCATTCCTTGTTCTTCATCGAGCTCTAGAGTAATTACTATTTTGACCAGGAGTCCTAAAAACTGTCAGTGCATTAGTTACAGAGCATGGAAGACCCGAAAGACAAATCTACACTTTTCTTGTCTCAGAGTACAAACAGAGTACTACAGCCAGGAAAGTACTCCAAGAACATACGCTTGGAGTTATGATCCATCTGCCGAAGACCCCTAATTCATCTAAAGAGTACTGAAAGTTAATGTAAAGATATGGAAGAGAATGGGATTCGAAGACACGTCTCCCTCTGTTTTAATGAATCATTTAAGTTCTATCTACCACTACTATCGTTCTTTCACCTATAAGAACTCACGAGAAATACATTGAAAATGTTGGTTGATTATTTAAAAAACACTAACTGTAAGCTGTTTCACTGAGTTAGAGTTCTATGAGTATGTTGTGACCAGCAACAACCCCCCTTTTATTTAATATTAGTAATAATGCTAAATAAATGGGGACCCTTAGTTAAAAAATCCAAAAAATCAATTAGGATTTGTTTTCCTTTTCAAATAAAACTTTCTATCATAAACTTAGAGAAATCCCTTAGAAAGAACCTTAAGAAACACTTAATTTTATGATAGATTACAATAAAATTGTTCTTTAAACAAAATAGTGCATCCATCGCAAAATGGTATATATCTTTTATAAAACTGAAAATGCGATTTTGCGCTTTTGCGATAATGCGATCCCAAAAATCCTATACAATAAACATATTGGTCGCAGATCGCATAGCGCAGAAAACAGAAATGTTAAACGAATACCTTTTGCGCTATTTACAATTTTGCGCTTTTGCGAGATTTGCGATGTGCGCTTTTGCGCTTTTTCGCAATTTGCGCTTTTGCGCTATTTACAAAATTGCGATGGTTTCATTTTGCGATATTGCGATATTGCGACATTACGCAGCAAATCGTAGATCGCAATGTCGCAGATTCATAAAAGCGCGTTGTTCAAAGACAATCTTCCCATATATCAATATCTGTTATGCGCTTTAATGATTGGATTAAATGAATGGATTGACAATTAATGGCAAATGAGATTTTGTTTTGATTGAAAGTCATTTCACGTTATAATAACATATTTCATCCGCCTTTGCATTTAAAACTATCTCATCACCTTTCTTATGCCATTACTCTCATTTAACTCGTAAAACGCAGGCACGAAGAAGCAAACGTCTATACAAAGCTTTCACAGAACATTATGGGTAAGAAGGAGAAGAGCTCGAATTCTAAAAACAGAGAAATGGCTTCACTGTATGCAGACACCGCTTGCAATAAGGATGCCGGTATAACCACATGGGAATGAATGTATAATTGCTGGAAGAAGAAAATCCTGTAGTATTAAAAGTTGCGCTACAGCAGGTTCCAGTAATACGTCTGAGGCAACTCTTAAAGAACTGGCTTGTTCATTTCTGCATAGGATAGCGGCAAGGCCAAGGATTATTCCGTATACGGACATGGTGAAATGGATGTTGGACAGCACCGATATTTCAGACAGGCAATTTAGAACTCCATCTCAAGAGCTAATCTGGTCATTCACCACGGAAGATGTGAGGCTGATGTATAAGTTGCCGGAACCTCAGGCGACTTATAATAAGCAATTCATGGAAGATTTTGCCAGAGAACATGCGAATTTGTCAGAATGCCCACAGGAGTGGACCAAAAGAGATGAACCATTGAAGAAAAACAAACACGGGCGGACAGTACCAAAAAGAATGTTTCAGACGCTGTTCACAAGTTCAATATCCAAGTGGACAATTTGACACAGTTTCTACCACAAGATAGGGTATGTGAGTTTGCCAAATTATCCCCTATAGAGCTTTTAGAAGTTACTGAAAAAACTGTTAGAGATCAAGAGCTGTCAGGGAGACATAAAAGCTCTTATTGAGAAAAGTCAGGAGTAGAAGAGACTTAAAATAACTGTAAAGCAAAATGAGGAAACATTGACCAAATTCAAGAGCAAGAAAAAGATGTGGAGCATTTTTGGCAAAGAGAAAAACTACTGCGAAAGGTCGAATCTATAAAGAAGAAACTACCGTGGCTGAAGTATGATAGGAGAAAATGGTGAAGCGAAATCGAGATGAAATTGCAAAATTAATAGCAGAGCAAAAAAGCTCCAATAGAGGAGAATGCACAAATCAGAAGAGCAGAGGAGGCGGCTACAGCGGCAAATACTCTTACTGATTGTGTAAATGATAATTTACACAAAGCTAATTTGATTTCAGAAACTGTTCCAGGATATCTCCCACAGGCACATCAACTGCAAACGGAATGGAGGCAAAAAGAAGAAGAAAGAGCAAAATCAATCCAGGGGCTGACAAGATTAAATTGGGACTCTTACTGGACATACTTAGTGAAGCCACACAGTCAGCACAATGCGCTTAATTGTATCATCAATTCTACAGAGAAGATTGCGCCTACACTTGCCGACTCTGTCTTTTCAGGACAGTTGAATTCTGAAGTCGGTCAACCACATCTTCTCAAAACTATGCTAGATGCCTGCAAGTTTAAAGATCAAGTTCATAGATAGTTAGATTTAGTTTTAATTTTATTGTATTTTAGCCTAGGAAAAGGACGGTCATTGAACCGAATCCTTAATTTTTGTAATAGACTATTTTTAGATTTAGCTAAGTAGTATTTAAACCCTTCTCATGCATTTAGAGAAGGGTCCTGAATCTTAATATTTTTTGACTTGGAGATTACATTTTTGTACTCCATTGTCTTATATATTTTTAAAAAAGGATCACATCTGGTGATTTTTATGCGGAATTATCTTTGAAGTGTTGCATTTTTGTACCTTGGAATTCGATTTTGCATCAGAGTTACTAGATTAGAGTATTAGATTTCATTTGAAAGACTTCAAGATGAATAAGGTATTTCTATCTGTTCACTGTTGATTTCTTTGTCTTATGATATTCGCTTTCAAATTTCTATCATTTATATATATTTGGTTTTCACAACGTTTCTTTTTATATATCATTTCTGAGTATAATTGAAACGTTATTTTTCATAAGTATATATAGATGGTATACAATGATGAATGCAATATGCTAATACAACTCTGTTTAATTTCTTAAACAGAGTTATCTTTATTTTTTTCTGCACATTTCAATTTATATAATAATACATTTTTATGGTTATTGTTAAATTGGAACAATCTTAAGTTGTATTCATATATAATTACCTGGGTTAGCGTTATAATTTCTTTATCAGTATTTAGTTTAAATTAGATAGTTTTATTTCAGTCAATTTAGTCTCATTTCCACTCATCCAAATCAACCCATCACCAACCCATTTAGTTATAAGGAAACTGGTCCTTTAAATCCAGTCTGAGCCACCATACCAAACGGAAAAGGAGTTGTCCTAAGGTCCCGACCGGGTGGTTTTCCCCAATGTTTGAAGCAGAGATTTTCTAGGCTTCAACAGAGTAGTAGTTATAAAGAGGCTGGGAGATGATTTCGGGGTGATATCAAGCTATTGGACAAGGATATATGTGACTGGTTTTGCTCTTCTAATATGACAAGCATGTTCATTAGATCCTGATCTAAATCAGTGGTGATGTGCTCTATCTTTGTTATTGTTTTCCCTCTATTATCCATCATGTTTCATCTTCTTTGATAAGAATCAATAATTTTAGCTTAGGATATACTTCTGCAAGTACCCTAATGCTTCCTGCACTTTCTTATTTTTATGTTTTCTTCTATTTGTGTATCTAAGATCAAATTCAACATAATTTAATCAGTATAGAAGTTGGTTTGTCCATGCTTACTAATGTATGAATTTAGAGTTTGTTTGTTGGATGTTCTTGTTTGGTTTCAGCTGAAAGAATTAGGAAACTGGGAGATTTAGAGTTAGCCCTGTCCCACTAGGTTCCTTTTCCAATAGTTAGCCTTTCTAAGATCCCTTTGAGTTGAATGCAAAAGCAGAGAAGGTTAAAATTCTTTCTCTCATCTTAGGTTTCACTCTGTGTTTAAATTTAAATGTTTTCCATTGTTTGAAAGTAGTCACGACGACTGCTGGATTGTTGTCTTCGGAGTTAACCTCATTAGGAGTTTTATCATAGATGGTTTAAGGCATGTCTTGTCCCTATAATTACTCCGAAGTGGTCACCTTGGAAGGTTTTCCTTGTCATTCCCATTCATTTCCTTATTGTTTCATCCCATACTATCATCTTAAGAGATCCTCTGATATAGATGAATAGCCCTTTGAAAGCCTTGGATATTTGAATTGCAAGTAAACCCTTTTATGACCCCATTGCCCAATGGACTTGTGTTCTCTTTGAATTATCTCTCCATTGCCAAAAAAATCCTTCACTACTCATTCCTTTACCTTACATAGAACCCTTATTTCATGTTTCCCAACCAAACAAACAAAACAAACAAATAAAAAAAAACCCTTGTGCCCTAGAACTAGCCTAACACCTTAAATTAAAATCCAAAGACATATAATTCTTTACATTTATAGAGAGATCCCTCTCTGGATCTAGGAGGGCTAGATCCTAGGATCCCAAAGTGGTTTGATGTTGTCTTGTCTTTTGGTCTTGCCAATCAGGCCAAAACACAGGAACCCCAACATAATGGCGACTCCACTGGGGAACTTTGAGTAAAAAAATCCTTAAAACATCTCTAAGAACTCAAAGAATACCAATTAGCCTTGATTTGGTATAGATTGCTGACGGTGGACATAAGCCTACTCAAAAGATTTCAAAACATCCACCTAGCGACTCCATAGTTCCTAAATGACCAAAAGACTCCATTGGTGATCAGTAGGCCTGCTGATTATCTTTGTTTTCAGAAGACTCCATTGGGAGACCATTTTCATCACAACATCATCCATACCAAAAGAAACACATAGGATTAAGCTTCTTAGTTTAAAGATAGTTTGCCTCTTGAAAATTGTTATACCTGGATAACTTTCTTTGTTGAGTCTGAAACTTAACATACTGTCTTTAAGAACAATCCACACCAAAGCTTATCTTGATCCAAATCCCCCTGAAATAGTTGAAAATTTAGAAAGCCTTCTTAGGAAGTCTCTCACATCTAGGGATCCAACTATTTTCAGACCCATTCATAGAGCTAACTTAGCACCTGAAAACCTTACAGCTCTATCAGATACCCAAGTTGATTTAGATTTACCAAGTAATTTACCAAGAGCTAAGTCATTTAGTCGTATAGATTAGATAGACTTTGAGCCTCCAAGTTCACCACTGCATAGTGGTCAACATACTAGAGATAGAGAAACTCCTCCATCAACACCTCCTGAGATCCACTTCATTCATAACTTGGGTCTCTCTCACCCTAAGTCTGCTCAACAGTCTTTGGTTGGTCCAAGCATTTCTGTCATCCACATACCTGCTATCCAAGCTATTCCTTCCCCCCCACAAAACACTATCATGGTAGCATGGTATGCTCCCCTAGTGTTGCCACAGCCTCTGGCTCCTTTACCCAATGAATATCAGTCTAAAATTTCCCATTTCACTGGTAAAGAATCTACCACAACTCAACACCATGTAGATAGGATGGAAGATGCTTTTGATTACATGGAAATAGAAGATGAGACCATTACAATGAGAATCTTTGCTCAAAGTTTAGGAGGAGAAGTAAAAAAGTGGTTTAAAGGCTTAACTCCTAATAGCATCAATGACATTCCCTCTTTACATCAGAGTTTCATAAAAAAATGGGAAATCAAAAGTAACCCTCTCCAAATATTAGCAGAATATAAAGTTCTTAAAAGAAATCAGGGAGAGAGTGTTCATGATTACTCCACCACGTTTAATAGTGTTTACAATGCTCTTCCACCCCATATGAAACCTCCCCAAGGAATGGCCTTAGTGAAATATCCTGAAGGATTCGATGCTGACATGGCCTATCAACTAAGGGAGAGAGATTATTCAACTCTAGAAGACATGTAGAAAGGAGCTGTGAGCATAGAAGCAAACTTAATTGAAAAAAGAGCTAGGATGAGGGATGAAAATAAGGTAACCTATAGGGAAGACACCACAACTTCTACATCTGATCCCAAATTTGATAATCTAGCCAAAAGCATAGATACGATAGAAAGAATGATGGAGAAGATGGTTGTCCAAGTCAATAATCAGAATAGAAATCAGTCTCAAAACCATAACCAAAACTTTAGGAGAAACACTCCCTCCAATAGACAAAGGGATTCTAACCAAAAAATCATACCTCCATTCCAAGAGAATTTCCTTGATGAGGATGAGGGAATAATAGGAGAATCATAGGGAACTACCATGAACATGGTGGAGGTGGAAAACCAAGATCACACCTTTTTCACAGAAGACATCCAGACCTCATACACACATTGGGATGAGGGAGGGTTAGAATCTGAAGACTATAGGTTAGGATTCGATAATTCCATCATGCAGGTCCGAGAACAATATGATCTCAGAAGTAAAAAGAGCCTAGAAAATCCCAAACCAAAAACCTCTGAAATCACCATTAAGAAAAGACCTGAAAAGACTCCTAAAGGGATTGCTGAAAGCAACAAGACAACAGCTGAGAGTCCTGGAAAAAACAAGGACAAAGACATCCAAACCATTGATAAACCAATTCAAGAAACCAGCGGCACTAGCATTACAACTAATGCTCCTGAAAAAATAGTTTCAACCAATGTACATAGTGAAAATCAGAAAGCTGACCTTGCCAATAAAATAGTGAGGAACAATTCAGAATTGAGCCTTTCAAAGAGTCAGTCTCCTTTCAATCTGGAGAAGGAAATTGCCAAAATCAAAATTTCTGTCCCCCTCACTGAGTTGGCCACCCAATATGTATATAAATGTCAAATTTTGAAAGCTTTAAACTTAGGAGAAAACAGTGACTTTGTCAACTTAAATGATGATCAACCAGCTCTCTTGTTTGGCCCAAAAATTGAAGGGAAATTCCAGGAAGGAGTAGTGCCTCCTTTCTATGTCAGTCTAAATATCCATGACAAAATCCTACACAATGCTATGCATGACTCAGGGGCTTCACACAATCTCATGCCCAAAGTGATCATGGAAAAATTAGGCCTAGAGATAACCAGACCATATAAAGATTTATATTCTTTTGGCTCTAGCAGAGTGAAGTGTTTGGTCCTGATCAAAGATATTTGTGTGAATTTGACCCAAATCCCAACCAAGTGCATGGTAATGGATGTTGTAGTGGCTGATGTACCCCCCAAGTATGGCATGTTGCTGTCCAGATCATGGGGTGCCAAGTTACAAGGCACAATGCAAATGGATATGACATATGCCACTATCCCTGTTTTTAGCCAGTCTAGAAGATTATATAGGGAAGCACACACGAAATTTATGGTAAGAAGCCCAGAGAAACTAGAAAATTCCCCTCTTTACTCTGTCCATACAAACCTAGACTCTTTTATCCTTTACAATGATGAGTTTACAGATGAGCAAGAGCTAGAGAACAAAAATTTAAACAGCAGAGTAGAGCCCACAAATCTAAACATAATGGCAGCTCTAGATACAGAGGAAAACAAGGGAGAAACATTTGAACAATCTATAGAGTTATAAAATCAGAACCAAGACTGTAGAGAGCATATTACCCATCAGCCTGCTAACCTCAGGAAACAAGATGACAATAAGGATGAAACTAATAATGAATCTGCAAACAATCCCTTATGGAGCATGAGCTTTGATGGGTCTTGCACTAAAAGGAATGCAGGAGCTGGGGTATGGTTGCACAATACTGAAAACAATTATGCTGAGAGTCAGGCCTTCATGCTAAATTTCAAATGCACAAACAACATAGCAGAGTATGAATCTCTCCTCCTAGGATTGCTTCTATTGAAAAAACTAGGAGCTAAGAGGATAGTTGTCCTTGGAGACTCAGAACTAGTCATCAAGCAAGTAAATGGAGAGTACACTGCCAAACATCCTAGATTAATGGCATATACAAATGATGCCATGGATCTGTTGAAAAAATTTGTAGAATTTGAACTTGTGTTTGTCCCTATAAGTCAAAACATACTTGCAAATGGATTGGCCTGCGCTGCTAGTTCATATCAGAGACAACTTAGTGACAAACAGATCATTGTTCAAACAAAATACAGACCAGCAGTACCAGATAATGAAAAATATTGGCAGGTTTTTGAGGCTGACAAATAAATAGAGGATTTCTTGCTTTGCAGGAATGAGTTTGAATTACCTGATTCAGACTCTAAGTCCGATGAAAAATGTCTGGATAAAGAGCCCCCTGATGAAGAAAATCCGTCCCCTACTGCAAAAATAAACATGTTGACCAAAGAATTTGAAAACCAAACAGAGGAATACATGAGGAGAAGCCTAAAATGATCAAAATATCTAAGACTTTGCCAGCACATATAAAACATAAATACATTGATTTATTTAGAGAGTTTGTTGATGTTTTTGCTTGGAGTTATGAAGATTTGAAAGCCTATGACACAGAGGCCATCTAGCATAAGATTCCATTGAAAGAGAACCAGAAACCTTTTAGGCAGAAGTTGTGCAGAATAAACCCTGTATAGTTACCCTTGGTAGAAAAATAAATTAAGAAAATGTATGAGGATGGAATCATAGGCCCTGTGAGGTTTTCAGATTAGGTATCTAACCTTGTGGCTGTAAGGAAAAAGACAGGAGAAATAAGGTTGTGCATTGATTTTAGAAACTTAAACAGAGCCTCCTTAAAAGACAATTACCCCTTGCCCAAAATGGAACACATCCTACAAAGGGTAGTTCATTCTAAGAGGATTTCTCTGTTAGATGGCTTTTCAATGTATAACCAGGTCTTAGTACGCCCAGAAGATCAACTTAAAACAGCCTTCACCACTCCTTGGGGTACTTTCATGTATGTGAAAATGCCTTTTGGATTAATGAATGATGGTGCCACCTTTGAAAGGGCCATGGACATTGCATTCTCAAAGGAAAAAGGTCACTTCATCGTAATCTACCTTGATGACATAGCAGTTTATTCCAAAACTGATGAAGAACACCTTAAATATTTGAGGAAAGTCTTTGAGAAATGCAGAAGGTACAGGCTATCTTTGAATCCCAAAAATACAGTGTTTGGTCTCTAAGAAGGTAAACTTCTTGGTCATATTATATCTGAAAAATGGATTAAAATAGACTCGAAAAGAGTTGAGGAAATATTGTAGATTAGCCACCCAAGAAACATCAAAGAATTGCAGTCCTTTATTGGGAAGATTAATTTCTTGAGGAGGTTTATACCCAAATTATCAGAACTCCTTAGGAACATGACAAATATGCTCAAGAAAGAAGTAGGAGTTAAATGGACTCTAGAGGCCAAAAAGTCCTTTGAACTGGTAAAACTTGCACTCACTTGAGCACCAGTTCTCATCAGCCCAGATTTCACAAAATATTTCCTCATCTTCTCATTTTCATCAGAACATATTGTGGCTGATGTCTTGTTGCAGAAAAATCCAAAGGGACAAGAACAACCAATTGCATTTTTTAGCAAGGCATTAAGAGATGCACCTCTAAAATATAATATCATGGAAAAAAAGGCCTATGCTTTGGTAAAGGCCTTGAAGGATTTCAGAGTGTATATTTTGCATTGCCGTGTTATTTCCTTTGTGTCTAACATAGTGGTGAAAGACATTTTGTCACAAGATCTAGATGGCAAGAGAGGCAAGTGGATTGCTGTGATACTAGAATATGATTTGGAAATCAAACCCTTTAAGCTCATCGAGGGTCAAGGCTTAGCACAATTAATGGCTGAATCTAACTTAAAAGCCCTTGACATTAATATGGTAGATGCTTTAGATGAACAGGAAGGATTACCAGCTCCCATTGTAGAAGAACAGTTCCAAAACTCTCCTTGGTATGCTGATATCTTGTATGTGCTTGTAAATCTTAATGCCCCATTAGGGGAGTTTTGAGGTCTAAAATGGGCCTCATAAGAAAAATGTACAACAAAAATAAACTTTATAACAACCAATAGGATTCAAGATGATGATGTCAACCATGGGGGATGATTCACCATTTTTTAAATAAAAGGGTAAAAATATTAAAAAATAATAAAATAATAAAACTACTTTTTCAACTCGTATTTTCAACTTATCTCCCAAAATTTTTACTCAAATTTCGAGCGGGAGTACTTGTTGGATGTGAAATTTAATTCCTCATCCAAGGAGTACCCATGTTGCATACTTTCGATGAACTCTACTACACGAAAAATGAGAAATACATAAAAAACGTGATTGTAATCACATTTTTTTATGTATTTCTCATTTTTCGTGTAGTAGGACCCATCGAAAGTATGCAACATGGGTACTCCTTGGATGGGGAATTAAATTTCGCATCCAACGAGTACTCCCGCTCGAAATTTGAGTAAAATCTTTGGGAGATAAGTTGAAAATATGAGTTAAAAAATTAGTTTTTCCATTTTTCCCTCTAAAATTTGATGATGTCATCAAATCTTATTTGATTTTTTCCACTATTATTTTATTATTTCCTTAGGAGGCCCATTTTAGACCTCAAAATTCCCCTAATGCTCCTGATTTATCTAAGACAAAGGAAAGGTTTTTAAAGTTGAAAGCTAGAAATTATTACATTTTAAATGAGTGTTTATATTGGAAAAATGCCAATGGTTTATTGCTTAAATGTTTGCCTGAAGTTCATGCAGAGGGGATCAAGTATGAGTTCCATGAAGGAGAGTGTGGAGGCCATCTCTACTGGAAAATCACTGCTAATAAAATCCTTAGAGCTGGTTATTACTGGCCCACCCTCTTCCAAGATGTCCACAAAATGATAGTTGCCTGCCACAAGTGCCAAATCTTTGAGGGGAAAAGAAAACTCCTTCCTTTACCATTACAACCAATCACTGTTGAAGCTCCTTTTCAATAGTGGAGCCTAGAATTCATAGGGGAAATCCATCCTGCTCCATCTGCCCAACATAGATGGATACTCACAGCCACTGACTATTTCACCAAATGGATAGAGGCCATCCCTTCTAGGAATGCCACAGAATCAGTTATCATAAAATTCCTTGAAGACCATATCCTATCTAGATCTGGCTGCCTTAGGAAAATTATCACTGACAATGTTGCTGCATTTGGTTCCAAAAAGATGATTTATTTTTGTAACAGGTATTATATTGCACTTGGTCATTCTACTTCTTATTATCCTCAGGGTAATGGGCTAGTAGAATCATCACCTTCCGCCCGCGCACCTCACCCGCTATTGTAGTAATTCTGCACTGTCCGATCAACGCGTCACGATCCGATGACTGACATCCCGTTTCACAAAACTTTTGCACCTATAGTTTAACACCAAAAAAAATTGCGAAAAGGGTGGTTTTCAAAGGGACAGGTGTCAATTAACGTATGGAATCACATTTTATTTGGAAATAACGCCCCCTCATTTATTTTGTGAAAACCGCTGCCGGTTTTCCGTGATACTGCTTCCACCCTGCAATGTAATTTCTTGTTTGATCCTGACTGTCGATCTCTGAGATCGAACGGTCCACATTACATCGCAATTTCGTTTCGGCCACCATCCACCTATACTCCCAAATGACTCCATCAAGCGATCCCCACCGTCGATTATTCTAATCGAACAACCCACATTTAATCTCGCCCCATCCTTTTTCCATTCATCCAAATGACTACATCGACGAATCTCAACCGTAGATCACCGTTGATTGATCTAATCCAACGGTCTACGTTCATCCTCGCACCAGACTCCCATGAGACCTATTTTTCGCTTTCTGCTATGTTTTTCAGCCCATTTTCTGCTGCGCTCACATTTTCCCTCAATACCCTTCCATCCTCCTAGACCCTCTGAAGCAGTCCTCCCCCATTCCCTCTGGTTTTCATAACATGTTTTTTGTTTTTGCAGGTTCCAAAGCCATTAGGGGAATTTTGAGGTCTAAAATGGGCCTCCTAAGGAAATTATAAAATAATAGTGGAAAGAATCAAATAAGATTTGATGACATCATCAGATTTTAGAGGGAAAAATAAAAAACTATTTTTTCAACTCATATTTTCAACTTAGCTCCCAACCTTTTTACTCAAATTTCGAGCGGGAGCACTCGTTGTATGCGAAATTTAATTCCTCATCCAAGGAGTACCCATGTTGCATACTTTCGATGGGTTCTACTACATGAAGAATAAGGAATACATGAAAAACGTGATTGTAATCACATTTTTTTAATGTATTTCTCATTTTTCATGTAGCAAGGTTCATCGAAAGTATGCAACATGGGTACTCCTTGGATGAGGAATTAAATTTTTCATCCAACAAGTACTCTTGCTCGAAATTTGAGTATAAACTTTGGGAGATAACTTGAAAATACTAGTTGAAAAAGTAGTTTTATTATTTTATTATTTTTTAATCCTTTTACCCTTTTACTTAAAAAATGGTTGACATCATCATCTTGAATCCTATTGGTTGTTATAAAGTTTATTTTTGTTGTACATTTTTCTTAGGAGGCCCATTTTAGACCTCAAAATTCCCTTAATGATGGTGAATTCACATTGTTTTCACAGTCATAGTCATGGTGAAATACCATCGCAGAGCCAAGATCACAGAGGAAGAAATCTCTGAGAAAGGTTAAAGGCATAATATTGAAGATTAAGAGCCTAATCCATAGTCAGCACAGATTGAATACAAATCATTGATCGCAACAACGCAGACGACATATCAGCAGGACATTCCTTTACTGAAGAAAGGACCAAATAATTACTACCCATTCCTTGTTCTTCATCGAGCTCTAGAGTAATTACTATTTTGACCAGGAGTCCTAAAAACTGTCAGTGCATTAGTTACAGAGCATGGAAGACCCGAAAGACAAATCTCCACTTTTCTTGCCTCAGAGTACAAACAGAGTACTATAGCCAGGAAAGTACTCCAAGAACATACGCTTGGAGTTATGATCCATCTGCCGAAGACCCCTAATTCATCTAAAGAGTACTGAAAGTTAATTTAAAGATATGGAAGAGAATGGGATTCAAAGACACGTCTCCCTCTGTTTTGATGAATCATTTAAGTTCTATCTACCACTACTATCGCTCTTTCACCTATAAGAACTCAGGAGAAATACATTGTAAATGTTGGTTGATTATTGAAAAAACAGTGATTGTAAGCTGTTTCACCGAGTTAGAGTTCTGTGAGTAGTAGTTATAAAGAGGCTGGGAGATGATTTCAGGGTGATATCAAGCTATTGGACAAGGATGTATGTGACTGGTTTTGCTCTTCTAATATGACAAGCATGTTCATTGGATCCTGATCTAAATCAGTGGTAATGTGCTCTATCTTTGTTATTGTTTTCCCTCTGTTATCCATCATGTTTCATCTTCTCTGATAAGAATCAATAATTTTAGCTTAGGATATACTGCTGCAAGTACCCTAATGCTTCCTGCACTTTCTTATTTTTATTTTTTCTGCTATTTGTGTATCTAAGATCAAATTCAACATAATTTAACCAGTATAGAAGTTGGTTTTTCCATGCTTACTGATGTATGAATTTAGAGTTTGTTTGTTGGATGTTCTTGTTTGGTTTTAGCTGAAAGAATTAGGAAACTGGGAGATTTAGAGTTAGCCCTGTCCCACTAGGTTCCTTTTCCAACAGTTAGCCTTTCTAAGATCCCTTTGAGTTGAATGCCAAAGCAGAGATGGTTAAAATTATTTGTCTCATCTTAGGTTTCACTCTGTGTTTGAACTTATATGTTTTCCATTGTCTGAAAGTAGTCAGGAGGATTGCTGGATTGTTGTCTTCGAAGTTAGCCTCAGTAGGAGTTTGATCATAGATGGTTTAAGGCATGTCCTGTCCCTAGAATTACTCCGAAGTGGTCACCTTGGAAGGTTTTCCTTGCCATTCCCATTCATTTCCTTATTGTTTCATCCCATACTATCATCTTAAGAGATCCTCTGATATAGATGACTAGCCCTTTGAAAGCCTTGGATATTTGAATTGCAAGTAAACCCTTTTATGATCCCATTGCCCAATGGACTTGTGTTCTCTTTGAATTATCTCCCCATTGCCAAAAAATCCTTCACTACTCATTCCTTTACCTTACATAGAACCCTTCTTTCATGTTTCCCAACGGAAAAAACAAAACAAACAAATAAAAAAAAAACCCTTGTGCCCTAGAACTAGCCTAACACCTTAAATTGAACTCCAAAGACATATCATTCTTTACATTTATAGAGAGATCCCTCTCTGGATCCAGGAGGGCTAGATCCTAGGATCCCAAAGTGAAACACAGGAACCCCAACAAGCACAACTTACTATTTTTAACAGTTTTTCAGGTCCTGAACTTCCGAAGCCATTTTGAGGCCCTAAACGACGTTTTTTGGGGAAACTAGCAGCTACATGGGTATATATGCCTCAAAATTTATACTCCTCAGACAGATATTTCTAACAAGGTATTGAGCACGTCAAACGGAGATCAGATGCCAAAGTTACGTCCCTGAGAAGTTGAAAAACCAATTTACCCAAACGAGACCCACAGTTTTGGCACTTCATCTCCTAGGGCTAGATTGTTGGATGGTTAGGGTTTTCCATTGTTTCTCAACAATAAATAGGCTTTCGAGCCTCATTGTAAAATAGTTAAGGGGGCTTGTAGCCATCACATCTCTTCTCAGAGATATGCTACCAGTGCCCTAGCTCATTTATTTCCATTATGTATGTATGGTAACACAGTGGAGAGGCCTGTAGCCGTCACATCTCTTCTAAGAGATACACTACCAATGCCCTCGCCCACTCATTTCCATTATGTCCCATTGTAACACAATTCAGAGGCCTGTAGCCACCACATCTCTTCTCAGAGATAAGCCTACCAGCGCTCTAGTTGTTTATTTCTATTACAGTTGTAAGCATATTTTAGTGATTTTTTTTTAATAAAATGAAGCATTATTTCCATTGCATCTCTGTGTTTATGGTTATATGTGTATTATTTTGTGTTCCTGCATAAATCTGGATCATAATAATATTTACATAAAAATATTTTTGTAACAACAGTCTTGAACATTAATCTTACATGACACCAGTAAATGATATTGGCACCAAGACATTGATTATTTGAGCAAAAAAGTTAAAACATGTGTTGGTAGCCCTCCTTGGGTAGAGTTTGAGAGCATTGAAAGCATGGCATAAGGATGAACCGAGGAATTTAGGATTTTTCCATCATTGGACTTTAGTGATCGATACTTGCAACAACTTTAGAAACTTGGCACAATGATTTGGATGATTTCTTTATGAACCATTGGACTCATATTCATTTGAGAGAAGTATAGTATAGTGAAATTGACCATTGTAGGTTTCATTGATTGTTGGAGTGCAGTGAGTTAATTATTTTAGTACAACTTGGGTTTACAGCTTATACAAGAGCATATTCTCAGTTGGATGAGCAGGTTGTGCAATTTTTTGTTTTGGGATTGTGACTAAGAAGATACAGGTTGTGTGAACAGTGGATTGGATAATGCAATGGTTAGATTGAGTAGTAGTGTGTAGTAAGGATGTCAGTACATGACAATGAAAATTGATACTGAGCATAGCAGTATATATTCATTATAGTTGATTTACATTGATTTAGAGAACAAGTGGATCTAGTCTAAAAATTGTGAAATGTGGTTCGTCGGCTCTTTATGGTGATTGGAATCACCTTCAGGTTGTGGCCTGAGAACACTTCAGGGTGGTAGGGTATTTATAGGGCATGTTGTAGCCTACACAGGGCGTCTTTTTATTGGATATTGGATAAACCAACACTCCCCGTGTGTTTCGTGACATGGACTAATCGCCTCTCATGGATTATTATCTATGGCGATGTGATCGTTGACTAACACCTGCGGGTTTTGGTCTAACGGAAATCGTGATTCCCAACAAGTGGCATTAGAGCATAGGTCATGAGTTCGATACACACTCGGCTCGCGTTGGGGGGGATATTGTTGGAAATTGGATAAACCAACACTCCTTGTGTGTTTCGTGACATGGACTAACCGCCTCTCGTGGATCCTTATCTCTGGCGATGCGATCGTTGACTAACACCTGCGGGTTTTGGTCTAACGGCAATCGTGATTCCCAACAGTTTTTAGTGGTACTGATAAATTATAGGGCAAAGAAGCATCCTTCGACAACAACTGGTAAACATATTGTTGGGAAACTCATTAGCTTGTGGCCTAACTTACATGGCGTCAGGGCGTCCTTCTAGTTGCGACATGTTCTTAGGGTGTAGTAGCATCCTATAGGTTGTAGCTTGTAAATCAAGGTGTTGTAGCCTCCTTCATTTGTGGATGAGAACTTGATGTAATTAATTTTTCTTTTAAAGAGAATAAGAAGAAAATTACTAAGAATCGTTTAGTGATTTTTGACTCGAAAGGGGGTTTTCCACCTAAATATCTTTTTATCCACTATTTTTTATTTTTGCATTGTTGTATGGTGTTGTCTACTGTTTATTATTGTTTATGATTATCTGAAGAAGAACAATAATAATAACTTAATATTAAGTGACACTCTGAGAAAAAAATGTTAATTACTAAGAAATATAGATTCACCCCCCTCTCAGTATTTCAAACAATTGGTATTAGAGTAGGTTTCTTCAGTAGCATCTTAATAGCTGGAAGGAAGATCTCATAATAAAAATAAGGGAAAATTGAAGAATAAGTTTGTCGAGCATTCAAAGGAAGTTTAAGGTACTATAACAATCTCCAAATATGAAAAAAAATCAGTATTGTACACCAACTCCCGAATTTGATGAAGATAATTACTAGATATGGGAATCTAGAATGGTATTCCATCTGGAAGCTCATTATGTATGGAAAATTGTTGTTTCTAGAGATGCATCTGCCAACAAAGCTAAAAGGTACAATACGAAATCCATGAATGTCATATTTAATGTTCTGCCAGATCTTGTAAAAGAAAAAGGTGGTGAATGCTCAACAGTAAAAACTATTTGGGAAATGATCCGTAATATCTACTCAAAGAAGCATTTAGATCAAGATGTAAATCTTGCTAATCATGCCGATCCCAACATCAATAAATAAAACAACGATGATATTGAAAATTTTGAATAAATGAGTGAAATCAAATTTCAAAATGAAGTAGTAAGAGTTATAAAGGAACTCAAGAGATAAAAGGAAAGGGATAAATTTTTGGAAGAAGAACTGAAGCTAGCAAAAGGACATGTAAAAAGACTTAATAAGAAGAATGAAGAATTTGAGGAAATTATTAGTAGTCTTAGAACCCAGTTAGAGGAAGCCAAAAAAATCGAACAGCCATAGAATCGTACACTCAAAGAAGAAGTTTCTCTATTGAAACAACAAGTGCAAGAAGCATAGTAGAAAGATAACGATTTGGCAATCCAATTAAAATAATTTGGTAAAAATTATGTATCTGAAGTTGATCAAAAGAAAAAACAACTAGTTATAAATATTGTAGA
The DNA here is from genome assembly GCA_034641835.2 of Pinus albicaulis. Lineage (NCBI taxonomy): Eukaryota > Viridiplantae > Streptophyta > Pinopsida > Pinales > Pinaceae > Pinus > Pinus albicaulis. The sequence continues at coordinate 1,688,309,789 of CM076579.1, read as the reverse complement.
AAGAGACATGCTCAAGAAGGAAAATGGAAGGTATAAGGAACAAATATAAGTTCTCAATAGAGAAGAAAAAAAGTCACTCTTCTAAAGCTACAAATAGAAGAAGCAGAAAGAAGAAGTAAAATATAGAAAAGTCGGTTTGAAGAAGACATTTCTCAAAAGAAATAAGAACTTGATGAATCCCTTAATGAATTCAACAAGTTTGAGGATTGGAAAAAGGAACATTTGAAGGTTATTGACAACAAAGATCAAGAATTGGCCTAGTTGAAGTGTTGTAGGGGCTACAACCACCCTTCAATTTTTTTCCTATGCTTAGATTTTGGAGCCAAACGTTCTACTCACAAGAGGTTAGCTTGCACTGCTATCAAGTATTCATGTTGTGATTGAGACTTATCCTTCTCATTTGTGCTTGTGTTCACTTGTTTTCACACTTATCCAATATTTCTAAGTCACAAGCTAACCTCTTGACTAGGTTGCACAATAGTTCTTAGCTTGCCTCTAGAAAATGCGTAATTCTTGAGGGCAAGAAACCTTGATGATTTGAATTGCACAGTTCAGATTGGAAGTCATCCTCAATCTCAAAAAATGCACAGTCATGGAAGGCAACCCAACACTGAGTCCAGAAACTGCACAATCCCTCATTGGGCTCACAAACTGTGCAGTGCACTGAGCCGAAAAGTTGCCCAGGTACCTAGAATTATGCAATATTTTCCAGCAACGCGCATGGAAATTTTTTCAAGAAAAGAAAAGAAAAGAAAGAAAAAGAAAAAAAGTAAAAATCATCCCGAAAAATAGGGATCTATTTTTAGAATCCCGAAAGAGGCACATTCACTATGTTTAGAAACTTCCACCATGTGTTGCTTTTCCTTGATTTTAGGCATGCACATCATAAACACTAATCTTCTCAACTCTATTTAACCGACACCCCTATAAATCATTTTCACATTCGATCTTGGAGGTCTATCATTCCCAAGGAGATCAAGGAACCTTTGGTACGCTCGTCGTCGCTTTTTTGGGTGAGTTTCGCTTTTATCGCCTTTTACCGCTTTTCCTGTCACTTTTTGTCTTTTTGTGTGTGTGAGTGTTGTTTTGCTTATTTATCTTCACGCATGCTGGATTTTTAACATGTTTTAGCCTCTAGAAGTGTTGTTTCAAGTTGTTGTTTTCCTTTCGCAAGTGTCGCATTGGTTTCTTTTTTTTCACTGATGCTCGTCATTGCTACGAATCTCATCATCGATTTGGCTTTCTTCTTGTTTATTCAGTTTCTGCAATTAATTTGCATTGATTCACTCATACTTAGTCATATATGCACTCAATATTTCACCATCACTTAGATGTACTCATTTTTCACACCTCCCTTGGGAAGATTTGCACTTTCCTTGGCTAGTTTTCACTTTGCCTAGTTGGGCACTGCGCAATCCTAAGGGTCAATCCGAGAGCTTGGCCTCTGGAAATATGTAGTGCACAACACAAGATGGCCCAAATGTGCATTGTGTGGTTCCAGGGCTCGACCTGATTCCTTGGCCACTAAGAATGCGCAAAGCACAATCTCTCCCAGTCCACTGCCTAGGCTGAACTGCACATTGCGTAGTCTCAAGCCACAAGCTTCATCCCTGGCTTCTAGAATGCGTAGTGCACAGTTCTCACAAGTAGTGAGTCCCTATTATTGTTGAAAATTGTGTAATCTTTCTCTTTGTATTTTTGTTTTTCTGCATGATCATGCCTTGAAAGTAGATTTAAAAAATACATGATTTCTTTCCATGAGTGCCTTTTCTGTCCCATAGGTACCACAGTGGTTGATCACTTCTCTCCAATAGTCATTGTTACCATTGCACCAAAAATAGATGCTTCAAAAGATACCACTAAAAGAGGTACTAGGGAAACAGTTGAGCAAGCACAAGAATACATGAGTATGCAGTGTAATCATGTTGTTTAAAAAGAATAATATCACCAATGAAGAAGATTCTTATTTTAAAAGGAATTTGATTTAGACTCTAAGACTCATGTATAGGATCACCAGCAACAGACTAAAGGTTGTATCTCAGACATCCAACCTTCTCGTGTGATTTCATTAAATTGCTTGCACATTATAGAAAACATAGATTGAGAAACAGCATAAGCTTTGCTAGCCTTTATAGCGCAGGATTATCGCTGTATATATCTTACCGACAAGAATCCTTATATAATCATCTTTAAAGATTCATGTGAGCTAAATTATATTGTCAGATCTATAAGAGCTATCTAAGTTTCAAATGTACTCCCACCCATTCATACAAGAAAAAGTCACTCGGGAAGGCCTACCAGCTGTTGGTCATCTTAACATGCATAATATATGGTCAACAGTGCACAAAGACCTTTCCTAAAGGGTGGGGAGCTTATTGAACCAGATGGTGAACGAGGTGTTATAACATTATTCAACACTCCTGTAGTTTTGATGCTCTGTTATATGGCCTTGGGCAGCCCTTCCCCTTCAGACTTGATCACTTTGTTAAAAAAAATGTTTTGAATTCCATATGCGACTCTTCTCTTCAAAAAACACGTACACACGCAGGTACCTCCATATAGAACCCGTGTATGTAATTTAAAATAATATATATATATATATATATATATATATGCTATTTTTTGGGAGGAGTTTATGGGTTTCACCGAAAGCCCACCTACAGGAGCTTGTGACCTAATTGAATCAACTAATTTTAGGTGATATATATACACCTCATGGGAAGGCCTAAAGAGAGAAGAAGAGATAGGATATCAATACTATAGTCTATTGGTCTCGGTCAAGTCTGAGTTTCATTGTACCTCCTGCACTCCCAGTCATAGGAAACCCTTGTTTCCTCATAGTGATGTTCATCTTACATTATATGACATCCATGTGTATATGCTTGAGAGATGATTGTTGAGGCTTGGGTTGGATGGATCCGAAGGAAGGTTTCACTTGGAGTCGTGGTCGAATCAGGTTGTATTCTTCCATATTATTTTACGGATATCAATAAAGAAGCATTGTCTTGTTCATGAATGTTATGGTCTTATGTTATGATCATGTTATGATCTTATGATTTATATCTTTATGTTTAATGATCTAACATTCATATTATGCACATACTTTGAACTGCTTGTTGTATACATGCTTCTATGAAATTTTTTGTATGTATGAAAACCTTAAATGAAGTAGAGGGTTTGGACCCTACGGGAACGACATCAAACGTAGGACCTACAGGTATATTCTCCAAACCGAAATTTACTAGTTTATGTAGTAATATTTTTGATTTATGACTTCTTGTTTATTGATTTCCCTTCAATCTGTTGGGGTTTTCAACCTTGACCCTAGGGAGATTTTTCCCGCAACACAAGGGGAAGTCGATCAACTGGTCAAATTTGTTGGACCATCAGTTGAGTCCATGTAGCACAAGCTTGACATCCTCCCAAAGGAAAGAAAGCAAGGTTTTATATGTTTGTATACTTATTGGATGCACACAATCAGTTTTCTAGCATGAACTGGACATGGAATCCACGAGAAATTGTCGTGCATATTTATTGTAAGCTACTTTTGGATTGCCACCAAAGAGGAGTTATGGAACAACTAACTGATCACTTCATCATTCTACTATACAAGCTTATCTTTGAGGAGGACCCACCTTGCATGTGTATGAGGATAAATGGAGGAAATATCATAGATGGAAGACTGTTTTTCCTTACCGGATGGCACACATATTATAGTGTTTGACGAAAAGAAGTCATCGCATATTTTTCCAGGGTATGCCACAGAAAATATTGTCATGCAAGAAATTTCATATCATCTCACCACATGGTTGTCAACATCAATGTACAGGAAGAATAAAGAACCATGGCCCACTCTTCCTCTGCTGATCGGATTATACAAGATTAAGAATCTCAAAGTTGCAGATATCGAAGCAAAAGCCATAGTGCAGTTTGATTTCGGTACAAAAGACTTCAATTTGTATGATCAAAGGGGAATTTGCAAAGACCATTGTGCGAGAATATACTACAATTGGGTTAGTAGGGCATTTTATTGGATGGAGGAGGATCCAGGAAGAATTTCTACAATACCTCCAGAAATCACGAACTGACAGTATAGTTGGGACTTCACAGGATGCTCCCCAAATGACATCAACTCCAGAAGAAACAACAACAGAAGGTTGCAGCCAAATACAAGACAAGGGAAAGAGAAAGGTTGCTGACATAACAATGGAAGAAAAAAGCTAGAAGATGAAAGCAGATCAACTTCTCACAAAAACAACTTTGGCAATAGAAGCAAATGGAGGCAGCGGAAAGAAAGAAAAAAATGGAGAAAGAGAGAAAATAAGAGTTTGAAGGAACTTGCAGAATGGAGAGCACGGAAATCAGAACAAGAATTGATGGGCGAATGGTAACAAAGGAGGAAAGAACAACAGGAGAAGCAGAAGCAGGAAAAAGAAGGAAGGCGAGGCGAAATAGCAGAAGAAACAACACCCATATAGGTTGAAGAGCAGGAACATAACCTATCAATAGCATAGAGAGAGAGTGAAAGATGCAGAATCAAGAGCTTGGTCAACAAATTGAAGATTTGAATGAAGTTTCAGACATGGAGTTGGAGCCGGAGGCGCGGGATGAATATGTGGACCTGATGCCTGGTGCACCACAGGTCACCGTTCAGACTCCACCACCTCCTGCCGCAAAGCTATCCTAGAGCGAGGAAGGGGACATATTGCCTACTGATGATGATATGGTAATGGATGTGTACAATATTTAATATGATGAACTCCAAAAGAGGATTGTAAAACCACAAAGAAATCATTTTCCAGATGATCATGCATCACCTACATTCGTTAGAGAGAGGGTGATAGTGGCAGACACTAGCAAGAATTCAAATGTCATTTCTAAAGCCAACTTGGCCTTCGCAGGTGTAGTGATATCAAACACTCAATATTTGATGACCAAGAATAGGCAGTTGGGACAAAATATATAGGTTTCCTGAAAAGAGATAGAACAACTCCGTGTAATAGTACATAATGCAGTTTCCTCATAGGTCTGCTTCGAGGAAATGAAAGCAGTGATACTTGTTAAAGTATCAACACTTGGAGATACTATGCGAGACCTCTATGAGGAAATCATGAAAATACATAAGGAATTTTTCCGCTTGCATAGCTTGCAACAACAAAGAAAATAATTTCTCAAGATCCTTAGGAATGTGCAAGTTTCCATCATTGTCGTTCATGAGTGGAAAATGTGATACAAGGGGGCATTGCTTACCCTGATGAAGAAAATGAAGTCGTGGGAAGAGATGTATAAATAAAGGGTTTGGATGTTGATCCAAAACAACACACAACTTGCATCTTTCATTGAAACTACTCAAGCCTCATATGTATGAATATACAATAGTTTGGTTTTCATGGTGATAACCCACAAGATCCCATCAGTCGGCTCACTCAGCGAAGCTAAGCGCAAACATCAAGTCAGGAAGGAGATTGATGAGTACATGGAGTAGCTGAAACAGATCACCACCCAGGGGGACTTTGAGCTTAATAGACAGAACATGCAGAAATACATCGGTGATTCGGTCCATATCAGAACATTGTTGCGCCTGTTTGAGAAAGAAGTTGAGACTAGTTCCAAATCATTGTACTCGAATACTATGGAGGCTAGAGTCAGATTCTAGCCAGAAAAAATCACACAGTTTGGAGATGTCATCAAACAATACCGAGCTTAGAATCAATATGTCACCGAAAAGCATCAAGTAGAAGTTATTGAGCTAGAGTTCACCCAAAATCAAGCATCTTATTGTTTTGTATTGTTAGGCTGTCAAGTTGTCTCTACCCTATTTTTTCTGGTATGGGTATGAGTGGAAAATGTAATATTATTTGTAAAAAGTGAAATTCCAAGTGTCCATATCGGATTGTGAAGAGTTGTAATGTAATGTAATGAGTCATTTTGTAAGAAGTTGAAGAGTCATGAGGGGAGTCAAAGAGTCACAAAGGGGGTATGTGAAGAGTCACCCAGTTATAAATAAATCCTCATAACTCATGTAACGAGCTTTTGGGAGCCAAGGTTTTGGTTAGGATTAGGCTTAGGAAGATATTGGGAGTTTTGTGAGAGCCTTGGCTCCATAGCATAGAGGGAGTATACTTATTTGGAGGAGTAGTTTTTGTAGAATTCACATTCCACTATTGGGGCAAGTGGTTTGTCAATGGTGTATGTGTGATTAGAACTATCAATTTTAATAAAACTCAGAGCTGACACTCTTTCATCCATATGTTGTGGATATAGTAGGACTACTCTTTTTTTATTTTCAAAATATGTTATTTGACTTAGCATATGCTTATGAACACTTTCATTTGATTTTTTATGAATCTTTTTGGATGCGTGTTGATGTATTATTTCGTCACCTTAACTTGTGGACTATTTTGCTTGTTAGTTCGTGTAATTTCATTTTGATTATGTGTTCCTTCCAAGATGTGTACTATTAAACGCTTCAAAGGGATGTGATTCCTTTCCCCTTTGTGTGTTGGAACCATCATGCATCACACTTGACTCTCTGCAAGGTCACACACTTGTTCTCACCAAAGACACCGTGCACTGCTCTATGCATTTTGCAAACCAATGCAGATCATTAAAACTCCACTGTTGTGACTCCTACTCCAAATGGTTTGAGGTCTAGTTGGAACTTCATATCAGGGACATCCCCTGAATGTTGGCGGGTCCAACATCATCAACATTTCTGGCGCTAGAAGGAGGACTAGATGACAAGATGAGCCATTGAAGTATGTTTTGAATTTCCGCACTCATCTAAGGGCTTCTTCCACAATCATAACCCCGACATGTTTTACCAGAAATGAAAGACTACAAGTGTCGACGAGTATCATAGATGACTTGTCAACTCTCAAAACCGATGGTGAGGGTGAAACAACCTTATTTGAGCATATTGCTTGTTTTCTAGAATTTTGCATAGAGCAAAACATCCACTGTGAGGATGTTAGTTGTAGGTTTTTCATTCTCACATTTGAAGGGCGTGTAAAGCAATGGTGTCACACACTGTCTAATTACTCCATACACTCTTTCGAACATCTTGGCACATAAATGTTTCATACTTTTGATATTTATGATTGTAAACGTCCGTGCAAGAAAATCTTAGAATTGTGAAAATCACCCGATGAATCATTACACCACTTTCACAATCGTTTCATCCATTTTTTGTTTTGAATTTCCTAAAGATGAAGTTTATTGGCCTTTATTAGTAGGAATATTTCAATATCTTGTTCACATTTCAGAAAATCCACACAAGCTTGAATGTTTTGAACCACTCCCAACAAATCTCGGTGTTAGAGCTTCTAAATCTGCGACGGGCAAGGTTAGTGTTCCAATTGACCTTTCGTCCCCTTCTCATAAAATAGCTCTAGTTCCATAGGCCAAGGTGGGAGATATTAAGAATTCATATGTTGATATACCACCATCTCCTCCGACCCCACATACTCAGAATTTTAGTGCATGTTTGGACTGTGAGTATGATGGTTACGTTGAAGTGTTATCTACTCATCCTCCATCCTTTGATCCCTATAATCCTCAATATTGTGAGTTGTTTTGTTCTCCTGTTTCAAATATTTCTTTTGAAGTTCATGAGGATAAAGTGTTGGATGGAGTTGGTGTTGAGCAACCAAATTGCGATATCATTTATGATGATTATGTATGGGAGGCCATAGTTGAACAACAATTTGCGATGAGGGATGCCTTTCTTCCTTCAACACCTCTCTCACATCATCTTAACGTTTTCCATGATTTTTTATTTTTTGTTGAATATCAACCTATCATGTTGTTGATCATACACCAAGACCAAGTCACCTTCTGAATATGTGAAAGGGTTTAAATTTTGATCAAATTGTGCCTTTTTTTATGAGTCTCGTTGGATAATGCAACATCACGACGAGTCCCATCTAAGTGTGCTAGGTATAACAAATGTTCTCCCACTGCAGAAGTAACAGGTAATAATTCGATTGCTAGTTTCAATGATAGGATTTCACATTAAATGGGTAAGAATACCTCCAGACAGTAAACCAACTGAAAGGGTGTAAATCCGGTTGCAGTTTTTACTGAGGTGTGATATGCTCACAAAGCTGAGAAAATAATTAGATGCCAATTTTGTTTATGAATTCCTACAATCCATTGAAGCATAGTGGTTAAAAATGTGTTCATGGCTTCTACTTGAACATTTTCTTGCAGGTAATATGGAGTTGAGTTATAATGGAATAATCCCAATTTTTCAATTAGTTTAGTCATCATAAAGTTTCGAAAATGGATGTCATGGTATGTGACGATGGCTTGTAGAACACCAAATTGATTAATCACATGATTGAATATGAAAATAGCAGCGTTTCCACCATCATCCTTATATGTAGGCATTGCCTCGACCCATTTTGTAAAATAACCCATAGCTAGGATAATATAGCCATGCCCCCCTACCGAGTGAGGGTTACATGTAATGAAATCGATGCCCCATTTTGCAAAAGGACCAATGCTAATAATTGGATGAAAAGGAGCAGGAGGTGCACACATTTTGCGATAATAGATTTGACAATTATGAAATTTATGGACTTAAGTGATGCAATATTTGAACATGGAAGGCCATAAATATCCAACACGTAAGATTTTTTGGGCAATGGAAAACCCTAACATATGACCGCCACTTGCTCTAGAGTGACAGTAATGTAATGTTTTTTCAACTTCATTATGTGTTGTCTAAAAACAAATTTGGCACCATGATGTAAAGTGCATCACCAAAAATAGTATATTGTTGAGATTGGTACCGAATGCGACGATGGTCAGTTCAATATAACTCCGGCCGAAAAGTTTGAGTTTGAAGATAAATGATAATATCTCCATACCAAGGGTCTAATGTGTTGATGAGAAAGATTGATTCATTCAGAAGAAAATCCTTTGCCACAGTTTTTGTTTCAGAATAGGGAAAGTCACAATTCATATCAACAAACACCAATGATTTCCTCGACTTGGATTTTCAAATTCTAAGTCAAATTCTTATAGGATAACAATCCATTTGGAATATTTAACCCCAATTAATTTCCTCATAAGAATTTAAACCATAGGTTGGCAATCTAAAATCACTTTTGTTTTACACAAAAGAATATAATGACGAAATATTTAGACAACTTGTACAACTGTGAAAGCCAATTTATCCACATGTGCATATTTTATTTCAAATTTCGTAATATTCCTACTTAAATAATAAATCACATGTTCATTGTTCAATTCATCATCCTAAATTAATACCATACCAATAGTAACATTAGATGCAACTAAGTACAACAAGTAATCTCGGTGATAATCGAGTGAATGCAACAAAGTTGTGTGAGTCAACACGTGTTTGAGTGCATCGAAAGCCTTTTGAGAAGTTTCATCCCATATAAAAGAGATTACTTATTTCAAAAGCTGAGTAAAACCTTTAGTTAGCTCTGCATAATTATGAATGAATCGACGTAAAAAGTTTGCTTTCCATTGCCAACTTTGGAGTTGGTGAAAATTGGAAGGAGGATTAAAATTCACAATAGTATCTACCTTAAGTGGGTCAACATGAATGCTTTCTTTTGACATGACAAATCCTAGTAAACGAACCAATTGTACACAAAAGACATATTTGTGAGGATTTAAGTGTATATTGTAATGTCGACATCTAATAAATATTTCTCGTAGATGCACTGGATGATCTTCGCGTTTCAATGAATGAGTTGGTATATCATCTAAATATGGTTGTACAATATGCTTAATATCATGAAAAGTGATATAGCCCATTTAAAGGTGGTGCCATCATTCTTCAGTCCAAATGGAATTTTTTGATAAGCGAAAGTTCCCCATGGAATAATGAACGTGGTTTTATGTTGACATGCAGGGAGTATGTTGATTTGGTTGTATAGATGTCGAAACACGTCTTCTAACCTAGAACCACTATTGTTTGGTTAACTTAAAAATTTGATTGATATTACAATTCCTCCATGATTAAAGTCAATTTAATAGATGCGGTGTAAATGATATCACTTTTCGACTCCAAACCTAATGCAACAAATATGCAAAAATGAATCTTTCACTTTGATGAATTTCTATCTATGGTAAAGAGAGAGTATTTCAATATTCAAACAAGTGCAAAAATTCCAATTTCACCATAGTTCCTTTTAAAAATGAAAAATTTTCACTTTCAAACTAGCCTAAATGCAGAAATTTAACTTTTGAATTTAAACTCACCCAAAAACACAAGAATCATAAAAAAAAATTATACATATGACACCCAAAACTTTTTCAAAATGTGCAAAGAAAACCAACACAATTTTAAGATGAATCTTTTAAATGAATGCTATGAATATAACACTGTCAAAAGTATAATTCTGAGATGCTTCACTGCTAAAAGGACAACAACTGTTCATTTCAATTTGATCAAAAGAAGCAATTTTATAAATGAAAAATACTTAATATTGAAAAACACTACCTTTCATCAACGTAATGATCTTTTACAAACATGTAAATCAAATGCTAAATCTGATTCTTTGAGAGAAGAAAGACAATCAGACACTATCTCAAAAATTACCAATCCTTCCTTTGATAAATAAAAATATCATCATATCTAAATTTCAACCCTAATTTGAAAAGATGACGATTTTTTTTCGAGAAGACAATCCACAACACCCAATTAAATAGAAACATACTTTCCAAGAATGTAGACAAATCCAACAGAGCATAGTAATAAAAAATTCTAGACTTAGCAGATAAAAACCTTAATGTGTCAAAAATTTCATAGACTTGCGTAGGTAACCATTTGAATTTGGTGCACATATGCACTGTTGCTAAAAAAAAAGTGTGCAACTTTGTGCTCTGATTCTAAAGTAAGAGTGTGCAAACCGAGAAAACTTAAGAGAAAAAAAAAAGCCCAAAAATATAAAAACTGAAAATTTCAATGAAGTGATTTAAAGATCATAGGATGACGTATTGAAGAAAAAATTGATCTGCAGTATGGTCGTCAATTTGTTATAGCGGACAAATCACTCTTGTGGATAAGAGCGATCTCCCTAGATTCAAAGACAAATCTAGAAACATATAGACAATTAGCTACTAACTTTCCTTAATCTATAACTGAAACATGATATATGAAATGTGCACGAGTCTCTTACCTCTCTACAAAATGCTTACAGATGTCCTTATGATGCCTTCAAAGGCTCTTCCTCATTTCTTCAAGAGAAGATATGCATAAACATAAACAAACAAGGAATAAAAGCATAATGTAGGTAAAGAGTCAAACACAAAGTGAATGGAAGTTGCAACATAGCATGTATCATAATGTTAATCCAATATTTACTTATAAACTATGCAAAATATCGATTTTTTCAAAGAGCATCATAACAAGTGCAAAAAGGAAAGAAACAATTTCTTGTATTAATCTCGAATAGGAAGGAGCAATACAACCTTAGCCTTGATGATGTAATCCTCCTCACAATGATCTCCAATCCTCCCCTTAGGTGACAAGCTTTTAGCCCTAATACAGCAACGCAAGTTTACATTCATAAGTCCTTCCTTACCCTCTGGTATGTGTTTAATTTATAGGCCAAGAAGAGGAGGTTCAAGATCCTCTTTCTAAGGGATGAGATCTGTTGGGAGGTATAAATGCTAGATTTACACCCACATTTAAATTGTCAACCCAGGGGCATGTAAGACTTAGAGACGTAGCACAATATATCCCAGAATACTGCCTCGGGGATTTGTCCAATCAAAATCCTAGAACTAATGTAGAAAGGAAATCATGTGGAAAAATAAGCAAGACATTTCAAGAGAACACACTCCAAATTAATAATCTATGCAAGAAATAAAAAATGCAAAACTTCTTAATCAGCTATACTCACAAATACGAAAGCATGAAATTGATAACTATTTAAAATCTGTACTTAAAAATGCTTCTTCAAGATTTGTACTTAAAATTTTGCTTTAAAATCGGTACTTAAAATGTTGCTTCAAGATTTGTACTTAAAATGCCGCTTTAAAATTGGTACTTAAAATGGTGCTTGCAAATACTATTGATGGAAGGAAATCATAGGTGTATGAAAATATTTCATGCAAACTGAGTGAGGATATTTTCGAGAGTACTCTTGGACACTTTAATTATGTTCAAAATAGATTTAAACTAATCTTGGTATTTAAATAAACGTTATCTCCTTACAATCTCAAGATTAATTCATAAAACAATTTAAATTATTTATAAGTGCCAAGCAATATGAAATTAAATGATCCCTTGTTGGTTTTATACCATGATTACTCCCATTCAAATTCCTGCAACTTAATATATGTTCCATTGTGAATATTTATAATAAGCACTTATTAATTAATCTTCTATTATTAATCTAATTGCTGGAACCAAAATAATTAACACTATTATTTTTTTCAGAAATTTCCGAATTATCCACAGTGTTGAGTAAAAATGGTCAACGTTTTGAATCCCAACAGGGATCCATCTTCAGGACGTGATTTTGAATGAAGAATAAAAGAAGCGTAGAAGGTCAGGGTTGATATATAGATAAGGGAAGAAAATAGCCGACATGACCAAATAATTAATTAATAATTTACTGATTTTTATTAAATAAATTTTTACTATATAAATTTTTTAATTTAATAATTTCTTTATAAATTTAATTAATTTAATTATATTCTAGAGCCTAACTAACACTAAATTATAGCTAATCTATCTCAGTTTTATAAATTTAATTAATTTAATTTTAATATTTTAATTTCAATTAGTTATAATATTTTTTAATTTTATTTTTGTTTTTGTATTAACAAAATTATAAAAATTAAAGTTCCTAAACCATAATTATTTTAATTAATCTAATAATATAATTTATTCCTATTCTTGTTATTTGATTTTTTAATGAATTAACTTCTATTCTAAAACCTAACTAACACATTCTACTAAAGAATAACTAATCTATCTTATTTTATAAATTTAATTATTTATATAAATTTAATTAATTTAATTCTAATATTTCAATTTTTATATTAATTATAATTAGTTATAAAAAGAATTTAATTTTATTTGTTATTTTTTTTATTGCATTACTAAATTTTATAAAACCTAAAGCTTTTATGATTATTTTTTATTAATCTAATAATATAATTTATTCATATTTTTAGTTATTTTTATTTTTATTATTAACAAATATCTATTCCAAGAGTGGACAAATGTTAATAGGTTAAAATATTTATATTTTTTTTTGTAAATTTCGGAGGGACTATTCACATTAATTGACAAAAATAGTGTTACAAAGAAGAGCCAACTTGGCTACAGTCCATGGACCTGCAATTTTACTATAAGGATCTCGCACCCAGGGAGAAGGTATACAGGGAAACAGAAGCTGGGTGGGAGTTCAAAAACCATGTCATCAACAAAATCTGAGCGCGCAGGCTCGAGACAACAAAAAACGAGGTCGCAGGCTAGAAACAAACAGAAAGGGAAAAAGATTGCATATCAAATAAAAACCAGCAAGAGTTACATCCCCGGAGCAGCCACGGTGTCATCCTCGTCAATGCCATCCTCGTCGATGTTGATCGGACACTCAGGGGTGCCAGCCAGCCATTCTGTGGGGGAGCACCAAGAAGGACCCGCGTCCTGAGGAGGGGGCTTCGAAGGGGCCTACCTCTGTTTTGACACTCCCGCTCTGTTGAAGCTTGGATCGATTCTTCAAAATCTCATAATGCAGATCGGTGCTTTCCACAAAGCGCAAGTGATGTACCGTGTGGACGAAGGTTTCAAACTTCTGTGAGAGGGACTGTATCTTCTTTTCAAGATTCCTACTGATTTTGTTTTTCTCCTGCAGAGCGAGAGAGAGGAGAGTTTTAGTATTCCAATGCAGGTCGACCGCTCTTGTAAAAAGATTCTCCCTGCTGTGAGTTAGACCAGGGTCCGGGATCCATTGAAATTCCTCATCCATCGTTTCCGTCAGGGTGGCTCGCCGCCGAGCCGCAACCTCTGCATCCAGACCCTCCAAGAATTCCTGCAATGGCGCTGGGGTGACTTCCCTGAAATGTCGAGCCGCTTTTTGAGCCTGGGTCTCAGCCCGGGTCATGGGTGGTCTAGCAGGGTTTTTCCTATGGGAGGAGCCGCTGCGATGGGGGGGACGGGGGGGTGTCTTCGGCGAGGAGCCATGGCGGAAGCCTTGAAAAGAATGAAACAGAGCGTTTGCAGGGAGTCGAGGGAAAAAAAAGCAGAGGAGATGGGGGAATTACTTCGCCAGACTAGAGCGGAATGAGAATAAAACTTGCAGAGGGGGAGATAAATAGGGTGAGGCGAATGGAAACCAGTCGCCTTCCCAGGACTAAGACACATGGCAGGACGGTTAATATGAGCGTGCGAATTCATTGTTGTATGCAGGATGACAGACCCTCCCGATCTGAGCCTAGATCTCTCCTCTGTGAGATCGCATGCCGGAGTCATGATTCGGTACATGATCGATATGGATGTCAGGAATCGATGGCTGGGGAAGGACGCCAACCTTGATCAGATCATTCCTACTTATTTCATTGCAATTAGCCTTTATGTTGATGTACTTGAGGGAGGTCCAATCCTTGGACACTAATCTTTCATGCGTGATGACCCCTTGGTTGGCCAGGGAATCGGCTAGGCCATTAGCCTTTCTCCTAACCGCATGGAAAGAGATCCCTTTAGCCACGTTGATATTGTCACTTATCCGCTGCTGTAATCTGTTAATGTGCTAGCCAGTTGATATTTTTTCCAATTTTCTCCCCTGCTGAATTTTTCTACAACCTTGGGTAGCAAAAATTATTTATACTTATTGTTAATTTTATAATTAAATTTTAATTTTTCTCACATATTTAATTATTTTTATTGATAATTATTTTCAATTATAACATTAATTATTTTTATTCTTTCAATTCCTATAGATACTAATAATAAATCTTAATTAATTAATTTTTATTAATAAAAATAAAAATTAATTAATAAGGATAATTATTTAAAAGTATCTAATCTGATTTAAGAAACAATCAAACCCTAATTATTAAAAACTATATATACTAATAATAATTCTTAATTAATTAATTCTTGTTATTAAAAATAAAATTAATTAAGTAGAATTATTAAAAGTAAATGAACCCTGCAAATTTATAGGAGGGGGGGCAAACCTGAGATACTATACCTTCGTTACTATACCTTTGAAGAGGATGAACCCTTAGAGCTCATTTGTCGAATCAGAGGCTGCCAACTTTCACTGATCTTAAATCCTCCATCTCTGTTAATGTTATGAGGGTGCTTTTTAATCTCGAGGGCTTCCCTAATTTTCCTTCTATGATAGTGTTCCTCTCTGGCTATGATTTTGGCATCCTCAAGACGCAGGTGATGCTTAGTTTTTAAGGAGTGATCAGCAAGGGTCGAGGTCCGAGATCGTTCATGCTTGATATCAACACCATGCTCTTTAAGATGCTTTTGAAGAGAGCGCCCAGTTTCACCAATATAGCTTGTACCGCATGAGCAGTCAATCTTGTAAACACCTTTGAGCTGCCCAGGATTAATACTATCTTTCACTGACTTCATTTTCTGTCTTATTTTCCCAACTGCCGAGAATTGCGCGAAGACATCATTTTTACCTAGAACCTTGGCGATCTTATCTGTGAAACACTTAATGTAAAGTAAAAAAACCTACCATGATTCTCTTGAGGTTCTCGGGGCTTCTTGGAAATGACCGAACCCTTAGCTTTTCTTATGGCTCTTTTGATCTCTATCTCCTTATAACCTATACTCCTGAAAACAGATGTTAGGTGAGTGATTTCATCCTTTATGTGTTCCTCATCGGATATCCTCAGGGCTCTTATGGCAAGAGTGTTAAGAACACCGATTTTTTGAGTAGGATGATGGTAAGACTCGGCATGAAGATAGCTATCAGTATGTGTTTTCTTCCTAAACACTTGATGCCCCAATGTTCCATCCTCCTTTCTAGTAATAAGAACATCCAAGAAAGAAATGCTCCTGTTTACCTCCAATTCCCTAGTAAACTTGATCTAAGATGAAATTGAGTTGAGGTGATTAAAGAACTTGTCAAGATTCTCCCTACCATGTGTCCATTTTATGTTAGTGTCATCTACAAAACGTTTCCACCAGGCTGGACTTAAGGGAAAAGAGGCAAGGGCTTTCTTCTCAAAGTGCTCCATAAATAAGTTGGCGACAATAGGCGATCCCATTGCGACACATGATACTTGTTCATAGAACTCACCTTGGAAGCTGAAGAAGGTGGACGTAAATAGATTTCTTACGGCAAGAGTGTTAAGAACACCAATTTTTTGAGTAGGATGATGGTAAGACTCGGCATGAAGATAGCTATCAGTATGTGTTTTCTTCCTAAACACCTGATGCCCCAATGTTCCATCTTCCTTTCTGGTAATAAGAACATCCAAGAAAGGAATGCTCCTGTTTACCTCCAATTCCCTAGCAAACTTGATCTCAGATGAAATTGATTTGAGGTGATTAAAGAACTTGTCGATATTCTCCCTACCATGTGTCCATTTTATGTTAGTGTCATCTACAAAACAGACACATGGTAGGGAGAATCTCGACAAGTTCTTTAATCACCTCAACTCAATTTCATCTGAGATCAAGTTTACTAGGGAATTGGAGGTAAATAGGAGCATTCTTTTCTTGGATGTTCTTATTACCAGAAAGGAAGATGGAACATTAATTAATAAAAATTAGTAAATTATAAATTAATTATTTGGTCCTGTCGGCTATTCTCTTCCCTTATCAATATATCAACCTTGACCTTCTGCTCTTCTTTCATTCTTCATTCAAAATCACGTCCTGAAGATGGATCCCCATTGGGATTCGAAACGTCGACCATTGTTTCTCAACGATGTGGATAATCCAGAAATTTCTGCAATAAATGATAACCACAGAAGCTTAAAAACCACAACTATTATTTTTAATCTAATTGCTGGAACCAAAATAATTAACACTATTATTTTTAAACTAATTTCTAGAACCAAAATAATTAACACTATTAATCGAGCCTCTATAATCAAACATAAAGCGCAAAGGAAATGGCAAAAATTTTACACATAAAGGAAATGGAAAAACGAAATTGAAACAAGCACACCACACTCAGGAAATGAAACACACAACCCAGAAAATGCAAGAAAACACAAGCAGACCTAAAACTGCAGCGAAATAAATTATTCTAGCAGTAAACTGAATAAATCCTACAGAATCTGGGAAATGAGCTGATTGATGGGCCCAATCTCCCAACTCAATATACCTAAAAAGAAACTACATTAACACAACAATTCAGAAATTAAAAGAGTTGGAGAAAATAATTTAAATGCGGATTCATGTTATTGTAGAAATCGAATTACAAAGACACTCAATTACAAATGGTACAATGTTGGTTCCAGTTCATGATCCAGCGGTCCACAGCAATCTCTGACATCATTCCCTATGGTCCTAGCCTCTACCTTCTATATATCGTTCTATCTCTCTTACACTATTCCTCTACAAGTGCACAACTCTCTGCTTTATAGCAGCAGGGCTGCTCCTAAATTAATGGATCCATGCTTGTAATTTTAGCTTGGCTAGTTGAATAGATTAGAACCCAAAAACAAGAAAATATATTTTATCTATGCTCGGGAGCTAATGATTGTTGACAGCTATGCGCATCAATCTTAGTGATATGGTCACATACTCCTTCATGCTAATCTTGGTATTTTTGTTGAAGTTAACGGTTTCTAGATCAAATAAGAGAGCATGGAGTTTCACATCAACCATACACTATCCAACCAGATCTTTATTTCCGTATCATTACTCTTAAATTATAACATGGTCGAGGAGGGAGAGGAATAAAAGAAATTCCTTTCCATTCAACTCATAATCAAGTTGCAATAACCATGTCCTCAAGGCATGGTGACCACTAAGATTTCCAAGGACAATGCCAAAATTGTGCGCATAAGCCACCATATCTCTGGTTTGAAGTTGTCAACCAAAACCGTTCTGCAAAAACCAGACCCAAATTGACCCAATACATTCATGTTCAGAAATGGTTTTCAGTGGAATATTCCACTGACGATAACTCCTTCACGAAGTGGAATTTTTCCAAATGGTTTCTTAGTTATATGACACATGGTGCTCTGAACAAAACCCACTTCTTGGAATTTAGAGATTCTGCTCCATTTGGTCGAAAAATTTATATTTTCACCTACAACAATCTCGTACTCAACTACCCAGTTGCTGCTTTTATGCATGGATCCGTATTTGAACGTAGTCTTGTACTAGACTTATTCACCTGCCACCAAGGAGGCATTTATTAATAAAATTTACACACAAAACACTAGTCAATTTAACTAATAAGAAGAATTCATAAATTAATTTCTATCGTCTCTAAATGCCTCTAATCATCAACTTAAAAGGACAAAAACACCAGGTACAAGCATCTAATTATGCAATAAATATCGTGAAAATTTGGGCAAAAGTGCGGCTCAACATCTCCCCACACTGAACTTCTTGCACGTCCTCGTGCAAGCCAAACCTTTAAACTATAAAACTTATAAAAGAAGGTAGGGGAAATGCTTGAAGATCATGCTTCCGATAAGTGTGTCATCAAATATTTCAGCAAGCAAGGACAAAGATGCCTGATATTGTAATGCTTTCATTAGCCTGCAACATAACTATTACAATGCTTGCCAACCACGTTACAATATCAATTGTAGGAATGTAACAAGATCAGGTACAACAAGTAGACATTATAGAGAAGAGAGTGTTGCAAATACCTGTTACCTTGTCCCCTTTTTTGTTTCTACCTAAAGTCTTATGATGGAAATCAAAGTCTTGCTGAGAAGGTGCAATTAAAAAAAGAATACTGCAAGTTTCATGCACCTATTATAACAATCTTGTACCTAGGTCATGTAGCATGTATTTAGAGGCAACTACAATCAATACACATTATTGTCAACCAACATCTTGTGAGCAGTCATCATTGAGTAATTCATCACTCTAAATACCATGAAGATTAAAGTGAGTTATGATACCAATCATCAACCTCTTTATTGAACACTCTAAATTTCATTGTCATCCGGATTCCAAACTACATTTCCTCTCAATCTAGTACAAAGAATAACCTTCCCTAAGGGTACCACATCATTAAAGATTCTTGATTTTTGAAAAGTAGAACTCAAGACACTATGTTCAAATCATCTTAAAACCATTGTCCAAGAAAAAGGATGAGTTTTAGGGAAAGAGAAGGATAACCAAGCAAGTCATAATATGTAATTAAATTTAATACAACAGACATGGCCCTACTGCCCACAAGTGTCCATAACCTCGACAGGGATGTCTTTTGACCCAACGAAATGTCTGTCCCACTTACTAAATATAGATTCACAGTCATCTTATTTGACTTTTTAGATGAAGGCCACTGTCCTGGCTTGGTAACCAGATGATGGCAATGCCACTCACAAGAAGTAACATGGATGAACAGGTCAGCTTGTGATGAGACCTTCTGTCTTCCAGCTTTTGGCTGAAATCCATTACTTTGGCTTGGTGACCATCAGCAGCAATGTCATGCATGTTAGGTCTCATGATTGTGGTAGGTCGGCTCATCACGAGACCTCCTATCCTCCCCTAAATCTTTTGCAAGCTCTGATTATGATTAACCTTAAAGGTTACTTAATAAGTGGGGAGACAGATCTACTCCTTAAGAGTACGGGATGGCGTGAAAAGTTTTTAATGACTAATCATTACTGGCTAGTTCCTCTACCTTAAAAAAATATCCCAGATAATGACTGAAATATTCCTTGAGTCAATAATGCTAGCGTTCACATGACAACTCATTATGATCTTTACTAGAGTGGTCCACCATAGGGGGCTCTCAAATAGTACCTTCTAAGGGAAACTGAAAAAATATATATATCCTAGATGAAAACTCATTAAAGTGATTAATCATGGTTACTTTTGCAAAATCAGGAGGTATTAGAGTGAATTGTACTCAACAAGTTTTGTCACAAATGTGTGTGTTAAAAACTAATGTGGATCAAAAGCAATTTCAATGGATATGATTTGAAATTCAAAACCCTAATAGCATTATAACAACTTTATTCATTTATTCTTCTACCCTACCCTACACTAAGAAGCATAAGACTCCTAAGTTTAAGTATAGGAGTACTTCCAATGCATCCAAGTGTGCAACAAAAGGAATATTATGCTCATGTTCAAATTTGAAAAGTATATGCAAGAAAATACTAGAACATGAGGTACCAGCACCACTAACTGATGTGATGCTACAAATTGACGAATGGTAAACGAGGAGTGGATACTGATAGTCATTTGGAACCAAGATTCTATGGGATCCATATTCTCTTGGTCACTTGATTCATGAGTAACATTCAGTGCATCATGCAAGTCCTCCACATTTCTTTGTTTATCCTCTAAAGTAAAGGTCAAATCAGATAGATGTTCTACTTCTAATGGCTCCTCCTCATCATGCATGATCCATAACTTCTCGGTCTCCTTAGGAAGATCTTCCAGATCTTCATGAGTCTTCTCTTCTATAGGAACATATATTTCCCTGATTGATGCCAAAATATGATCTTTCTGTGAAGTAGAGACCCCAGCTTCTGCTAGGATTTGAAATAAATCTTGGAACAACATCACACTTCCTAACATTTTATTGCTCGCTGGAAAGTCTTATTAGCACCAAAATTGAAATCTTCGTTTACGGGCAACCAAACTTTGGAGTGACCCCAAGAAAAAGCGAATGCGTGGCTCTTCACTCACGTCTTAACGTCATCTTTGCCCTCTAATTTCCCTGCGAAGGTAAAATCGAAAAATAAATCAACTTCAATTGCAGTAAAGAAAGAAATCCACACTTTGCAGAAAATAAAATCACACCTTGCAGAAGGTGAATAATCTAGATTGTGGAAAAGAAAGTTACCTAATAAAAGAAATTACTCCTAAAACTCAATTGCAATAAAAGAAACAAAACTCATTTGCAGTAAATAAAATCACTCATTTGCGGAAAGGAAAACCTGGCTTGTGAGCTTTCTGGCAATACCATCCAGTATGCTTCAAAAAGCAAGGGGAATCTCATCAATCTAAAAATTTGATTGCAAAAGAAATGGAAAAAGCATAACAAATCACGAGGCCTTATTTTACAATGCCTCCCCGGCAACGGTGCCAAAATGTTGGGAGGTATAAATGCTAGATTTACACCCACATTTAAATTTTCAACCTGAGGGGACGTAAGACTTAGAGACGTAGCACAATATATGCCAAAATACTACCTCAGGGATTTGTCCAATCAAAACCCTAGAACTAATGTAGAAAGGAAATCATGCGGAAAAATAAACAAAACATTTCAAGAGAACACACTACAAATTAATAATCTATGCAAGAAATAAAAAATGCAAAACTTCTTAATCAGCTATACTCGCAAATACGAAAGCATGAAATCGATAACTATTTAAAATCTATACTTAAAAATGGTTCTTCAAGATTTGTACTTAAAATGCCGCTTTAAAATCGGTACTTAAAATGTTGCTTCAAGATTTGTACTTAAAATGTCGCTTTAAAATCAGTACTTAGAATGGTGCTTGCAAATACTTGGAAGGAAATCATAGGTGTATGAAAATATTTAATGCAAACTGAGCGAGGATATTTTCGAGAGTACTCTTGGACACTTTAATTATGTTCAAAATAGATTTAAACTAATCTTGGTATTTAAATAAATGTGATCTCCTTACAATCCCAAGATTAATTCATAAAACAATTTAAATTATTTATAAGTGCCAAGCAATATGAAATTAAATGATCCCTTGTTGGTTTTATACCATGATTACTCCCATTCAAATTCCTGCAACTTAATATATGTTCCATTGTGAAATAAATTGATAAGAAGCACTTATTAATCAATCTTCTATTATTAATCTAATTGCTGGAACCAAAATAATTAACACTACTATTTTTAATCTAATTGTTGGAACCAAAATAATTAACAATATTATTTTAAAACTAATTGCTGGAACCAAAATATTTAACACTATTAATCAAGCCTCTACAATAAAACATAAAGCGTAAAGGAAATGGAAAAAATTTTACACATAAAGGAAATGGAAAAACGAAATTGAAACAAGCACACCACACTCAGGAAATGAAACACACAACCCATAAAATGCAAGAAAACACAAGCAGACCTACAGTTGCAGCGAAATAAATTATTCTAGCAGTAAACTGAATAAATCCTATAGAATCTGGGCAATGAGCTGATTGATGGGCCCGATCTCCCAACTCAATATACCTGAAAAGAAACTACATTAACACAACAATTCAGAAATTAAAAGAGCTAGAGAAAATAATTTAAATGCAGATTCATGTTATTGTAGAAATCGAATTACAAAGACACTCAATTACAAATGGTACAATGCTGGTTCCAGTTCATGATCCAACATTCCACAACAAGATCCAGCGTCATTCCCTACGGTCCTAGCCTCCGCCTCCTATATATCGTTCTATCTCTCTTACACTATTCCTCTACGAGTGCGCAAATCTCTGCTTTATAGCAGCAGGGCTGCTCCTAAATTAATGGATCCATGCTTGTAATTTTCCCTTGGCTAGTTGAATAGATTAGAACCCAAAAACAAGAAAATATATTTTATCTATGCTCAGGAGCTAATGATTGTTGACCGCTATGCGCATTAATCTTAGTGATATGGTCACATACTCCTTCATGCTAATCTTGGTATTTTTGTTAAAGTTAATGATTTCTAGATCAAAGAAGAGAGCATCGAGTTGCACATCAACCATACGCTATCCAACCAGATCTTTATTTTCGTATCATTGCTCTCAAATTATAAAGTGGTCGAGGAGGGAGAGGAATCAAAGAAATTCCTTTCCATTCAACTCATAATCAAGTTGCAATAACCGTGTCCGCAAGGCATGGAGACCACTAAGATTTCCAAGGACAATGCCAAAATTGTGTGCATAAGCCACCATATCTTTGGTTTGAAGTTGTCAACCAAAACCGTTCTGCAAAAACCAGACCCGAATTGACCCAATACATTAATTTTCAGAAATGGTTTTCAATGGAATATTCCACTGACGATAACTTCTTCACGAAGCGGAATTTTTCCAAATGGTTTTTGGGTTATATGAAACATGGTGCTCGGAACAAAACCCATCTCTTGGAATTTAGATATTCTACTCCATTTGGTCGAAAATTTGATATTTTAACCTACAACAATCTCGTACTCAACTACCCAGCAGCCGCTTTTACGCATGGATTCGTATTTGAACGTAGTCTTGTACTAGACTTATTTACCTGCCACCAAGGAGGCATTTATTAATAAAATTTACACAAAAAACACTCGTCAATTTAACTAATAAGAATAATTCATATATTAATGTCTGTCGTCTCTAAATGCCTCTAATCATCAACTTAAAAGGACAAAAACACCAGGTACAAGCATCTAATTATGTGATAAATATCGTGAAAATTTGGGCAAAAGTGCAGCTCAACAAGATCCATAAAGAGAGGGATTAGGGTTCCACAAAGAGAGGGAATTTTATCCATGAATAAATGGATGAGACCCAAGTATGAAAGGGATCGAAGCTTTCAATTGAGAAATATTCCTCCAACAAAGCTTCTAGAAATCACTTTTTTTTTTTTTTTTTTTACCTCCGTTAAGTGATTTGCGCAGTTTTTTGTGGAAGACGGAGCACATAATTGCACAGGCCACAATGTTCAAAATTGCACTTCCGTAAACAATGGCTAGGGAGAATGTGCAAGTTCTTAAAAATATATTTTTGAGTAATGCAATCTAGAATTCTTGTTTTATTTGGGATTTTTTTTCTTCTAACATTGTAGGGGAACGCTTGAAACACTTCATCGGATAGCGAGAGATCCAGAATGTCTGTCATTTGCCTAATGGTGACAAAATGATGTGTAACAATAGCATAAACATAAAAACACATTTCAGTAACGTTTATTGAAAATACCTTACATAATTTTGAGGGGGCTCATACTAAGAATCTAATCTCTCACACAAGTCATAAGCATCATAGAAGGAGTTCTATGTATGAAAACCTCACCCATCCTCTTTCCTCTCAAACATATCCAACTCAGTTTTCCTTGGAAGGAGCTATAAAAAAAGCATACCCATCAATCACTCTCAAACCATTTTCACAATGATCAAACACAATTCTGTGATATGGAGGCAATTAATTGGTAGTATCTTACCCCTCTTATATTGTAATATTCAAACTTCAAAATCTTGGTGTTCCAAAAAAATTCATTTGATCCTTTATGAAAATCAACATAATTGTATTCCAAAGAATAACTAAATTTCCTCTCAACAATTTATTTCTACGGCTACAACTTGATTCTTTTCTTTTCTTAATTCAAATGATATTTTGTGAAATCCTTTTCCCACAAGGCATAACAACTGTGCTAGGATATGACACCAAATTCTCTAAGAAGTGTATGTGAAAAACCAAATATCAAAGATCCAATGAGAAAATGTGATTTAGTAAAGAAAGTATCCATCTATGATAATAGATATGGGTGCTATATGGCCCCATTCTAAAAACACGTTGAAAACCTCCTACCATAGGTGTGAAAACTTGAGTTACACAAGAGATATTTTTTTCTCTCTTCCTAGATTGTATATCATTATTATTATTAGCTTCTATATCGCTCTTTTAAATATATAGTGTACATGTTAAAATATTGTTAAACATTAAAGAATTTGTTGTATTTATATCAAACAATAAAGCACCAACTGAAGGAGATGGTAGGATTCAACTGGTGGGATTGAGGAAGAGGTCCTATGGGATTCCCTATTTCTAGTTAGCAGCAGGTGATCAATTCCCTTAAGCAAGCAACCCCCTCAGAATTTGAAATATGGCTCAGGGGTGATAATTGTAGGTTTTAACATTGTACAGAAATTATTTGCAAACGAATCTTAAAATAGAAAATAAACAATAGCGAGAGCATAAAACATAAAACAGATAAACACAGAGATTTTTCCCCTGGATCCCAAATCGGGACAACCAGCTTGATTTTTCATTATATTCCTTTTAGTTTTACAATACATATATATACATGCCGAAGCATACATAAACCCAAATCCATTAACCCTAGATTAGAACATAATCGTAGTTCCCTTGACCGGATCTACAAAATACCAGGGGCCGAAAACCATCATGCCCCAAAACCATGTGAAAACCCATGCACAAAACCATGGGCGGGTCCACCCACCCAAAAATAAGGTCCAAAAAAAATTTCCCCGGCCGCTGCACCCGACCCCGAGAGGGGGGGATGCTGCCCCCCTTGTGACCCCCCTGCTGCACCCGACGCAACGTATAGAGCAGACTGCCGACCCCCCTTGTGACCCCCCTGCTATGCCCGACGCAACGTATAGAGCGGACTGCCGGCCCCCCTGTGACCCCCCCGCCCCTCCCCTCCCCCACACGTGACTAGTCGTGGAAAAAATATAACACACCCAACATTCTCCCACTTGTTGTTTTCTTTCTGCAGGGGGCCACATGAGAGCTTAGTCATTAGGCCACCTTTGCAACACCCATTGTTTCTCTACACCAAGATAAATTCTGAGTGCTCACAGATTTCGTCAATGCATTTGCAACATTCTTCAAAGTGTCCACCTTTACCAACAACACCCTTTTAGCCTCAACCATATCTATCACAAAGTGATATTGAACATCAATGTGCTTTGTCTTTGAATGATAAGCAGGGTTCTTAGCCAAGAAAATTTCACTTTGGCTATCACAGTCTATCCTTATAGCTTGTTGCACCAACCCCATACTTGAACACAATCTCTGCAACCAAACTGCTTCCTTGCTTGCATGAGTGGCTGGCATGTATTCTACCTCTGTAGTTGAAAGAGCCACTACAGACTGTCTTTTACTCATCCAACTGACTGCACCTCAAAATAGGCTAAACACATACCCACTTGTAGATCTTCTTTGGTCCAAATCTCCAACCAATTCTGCATCAACAAAACCATGAATGTCCAACACTCTTTCCAATGCTAGTATTCCTTGGTAGCACAAGCCATAATCACTAGTGCCACGCAAATATCTGAAAACCTGATTCATTGCTGTCCAATGCTCCTTCCCTGGGTTTGACATAAACCTGCTCAATACTCTCACAAAATGTGCAATGTCTGGTCTAGTATAGACCATTGCATACATTAGGCTACCCACTTCACTTGCATATGGAACACGAGACATATCCTCCTCTTCTTCTTGTGTCTTGGGACACTGTTCAATAGACAGCTTTACATCTACAAGAATAGGAACATTCACCGGTTTACTATCCTTCATATTGAACCTCTGCAATATAGTCTCGACATACTTCCTCTGGTTTAACCAAATCTTCCTCTTTGCTCGAACTCTCTTTATTTCCATGCCCAAAATATAGTTTGCAGCACCAAGATCCTTCATGTCGAATTTGGAGAACAGTTGGGTCTTCAAATCTTGGATAATTTCTTTGTCATTTCCAATCAACAACATATCATCCACATACAAGACCAAATAAATAACACGGTCACCAATTAATTTAAAATAAATACAGTGATCCTCCTTGCTTCTGGTGAAGCCAAGTCCCCATATATAGGTATCAAATTTCTGATACCACATCCTTGGTGACTGTTTTAACCCATACAGAGACTTCTTCAACCTGCATACCAGTTCTTTCTTACCCTTCATCATAAAGCCTTCAGGTTGCTTCATGTAGATCTCCTCTTCTAGATCCCCGTGAAGAAATGCTGTCTTCACATCCATCTGTTCTATCTCAAAATCAAATGCGGCAGCAACAGATAAAAGTAATCTAATAGAAGTAACTTTGGCAACAGGAGAAAAAATATCACCAAAATCAATTCCCGGCACCTGGGAATAACCTTTCGCTACCAACCGAGCTTTGTATTTCTCCACCTTGCCTTCTACATTCATCTTCTTCTTAAACACCCATTTGCTCTCGATGGGCTTCCTTCCAGCCGGCAACTCCACCAGATCCCATGCCTCATTTTTGTGCAAGGATGCCATTTCATCAACCATGGCCTCCTTCCAGAGTTTTCCATCCTCTGAATCTACTGCCTCCCTGACAGTTCTGGGTTCATCATCAGTTATAGTTAAGGCAAAACTTGAACAAAAAGCAGATGGACTATACCTTTCTGGTTGCCTTCTTTCCCGAACTGATCTTCTCAAAGCTGGAGTTTGTGGCTCTTCATCTTCTGAGTCTTCTTTTATTGTAGAGTCTGATTCATCCTCCTTTAGCTCAAACTCTATCTTCTCAGGTTCCTTTGGTAGGACTTCATGTTTAACAACATCTTTCACTTCTCTAAACACCACATCTCGGCTGTATACAACCTTCCTTGTTTCTGGGTTCCAAAGCTTGTAACCCTTTAAACCATCCTTATACCCAATAAAGATGCACCTTTCAGATTTATTATCCAACTTGGTCCTTTTCTCCTTTGGAACATGTACATATGCATCACATCGAAATACCCTCAGATGTGAAAGAGAGGGTTTCTTACCAGTCCATACCTCATGTGGAGTCTTATTCTCCAACGCTGATGAAGGTGATCTGTTAACTATGTAACATGCAGTCTCCACTACCTCTGCTTAGAATTCTTCTCCTAACTCGATACCACTGAGCATGCTTATTGCCTTTTCCATATTCGTTCTGTTCATTCTTTCTGCAACTTCATTTTTTTGAGGTGTGTATGGAGTAGTCTTCTTCCATGCTATACCACACTTCTTACATAACTCTTCAAATTCCTTCTTGCAGAACTCCCCACCATTATCTATCCTCAACACCTTTATCTTCTTCTCTGTCTGGTTTTCCACCAAAGCCTTAAATTCCTTAAATCTGTCAAAGACTTTAGATTTCTTCCTCAAGAAATATATACATGTATTCCTTGAGAAGTCATATATGAATGAAACATAGTACATAGACTTACCCAGTGATGGAATCGACACAGGTCCAAACACATCGCTGTGCACAAGCTCTAATATTTTGTTCGCCCTCTTAGCACCAGAAGGAAAAATCACCCGATTCTGCTTCCCATATACACAATGTTCACAGAAATCAAAATCCAGAGAGAAATTAGACATACCTTCTACCATACCATTTTCATTCAGTATCCGAAGGCCCTTCTCTCCAATATTTCCAAGCCTTTGATGCCATAACATGATCTTTTCTCCAGAGACCGCTAGGCTTTTCGCTCTACTTTCAGGAACCACAAAACTGTTGCACCCATCAATAACAGTGTTATCCTAAAGCTTTTATAAATTTCCAATCCTAACTCCTCGCATAAATACCAATGCTCCTCGAACCATCTTACGGGTATCTTTCTCGAACACTATTTTTACACCTGCACCATCCATCTTTCTTACAGAAATCAGCTAGCCAATGCGGGAATGTGCAGAACACTAGGATGTGTTCTAATCCTTCCACCTTGCAGCTTCAGCTTGAATTTTCTACGTCTGATGATTCTAGCCTTCCTATCATCCCCTAGGAAGACATCACTACCATCATATTTCTCATACTCGCAAAACCACTCCCTATGGGGAGTGAAGTGAAAATATGCACCTAAGTCAATCAACCATGACTCATGATCTACATATGTATTTGAAGAAGAAGCCAAATACACATCTCCACCTTTATTAGAGGTGTTTTTTGCCTCTGTAGAAGGAGCATCATCAGATCCCTTTCCTTTCCCAGGAGCTTTAGATCTGCAGTCCTTTTTGTAGTGCCCTTCCTTTCCGCATTTCCAGCACACCTTTACAAAATTTCCAGGAGATTTAGATCTCCCTCTAGATTTAGATATCCCACTCGAAACCTTATTATTGTTTCTTTTTTGGGACCTTCCTCATACAAATAAGGCATCTCCATTATGACCCTCCATATTTCTCCGTCTCATTTCCTCTGATAGCAAGGCTGAGACAATGTCATCAAAATTCAAGGTAGTTGTATTGCTACCTATTGCAATAACCAGAATGTCCCACGAATCTACTAATGCACTTATCTTCATCTGAGATTTTAATATCAACAGATGATAGCTGGCTTACCACAGTATTGAAGGCGTTAAGACACTTTTTCACTGAGTCTCCATCCTTCATCCTTAGGTTATACAACTTTTTCCGCAGAAACAATTTATTCACCAGAGACTTAGATTGGTATAAAGTCCCTAGCTTGTCCCATAAGGTCTTCATCGTAGCTTCCCTAGATACATTCAACAATACTGAATCTGACACACACAACCATATTGTGCTCTTTGCCTTCCGATCCAGCTTCTTCTAGTCTTCATCTGACATTGTCGTTGGTTTAGTACCCAAATCTACCGCGATCCACTGATCTTTATCCACCAACGGATCCTCCATCTTGAGCTTCCACAACTCAAGACTCTGACTATTAAATTTCTTGATCTCTATCTTCCCACTGCTCGCCATCTTATTTCACTGCAAGAATCGATCCCGTAGATCTCCCACTGAACAGGGTCTACCTTAGCCTCAAGCAAAAAACCCCTCAGCAGCAAAGGCATCCCCTTGAAGCTGAAACTGCTCCGATACAAAATGTAGGTTTTAACCATGTATAAAAATTATCTACAAACTAATCTTAAAACATAAAATAAAAAATAGCGAGAGCATAAAACATAAAACATATAAACACAAATTTTTTTCCATTGGATCCAAAATCAGGACGACCAACTTGATTTTTCATTATATTCCTTTTAGTGTTACAACACATATATTTACATGCTGAAGCATACATAAACCCCAATCCATTAACCTTGGATTAGAACATAACCGTAGTTACCTTGACCAGATCTACAAAATACCAGGGGCTGAAAACCATCATGCCCCAAAACCATGTGCAAACCCATGCACAAAACCATGACCCCCCTGTGACCCCCTTGCTGCGCCCAGTGCAACATACAGGAAAAACTACCACCCAACAATAATTGTGAATATAACACACACAACAATAATTGGTACAAGTAAGTATGGTTTCAATTGTCTATGGTTTGGTGGAGAGTCTTTGTCCCAGACTCAATTGTCCTGCAAATTTAAAGATAAGTATTTGTTTATGCATGTTTACTTGTTAGTGAATCATGATGCATTTATGGTTGTAATAGTTCTAGACTTGGGACTGTATTTGTGCTATTAATACGATAAACATGAGGATGCACCTCTGTGCAAAGACGACACTTATAGTTATGGAAATTACACATAAACCTGTGTGCATATGGCATCTCTGAAGTGAGAAATGTTGATAATCCGACTGAACAAATGCATATACTTATTTACATTAGAATGAGGTGTTTAAATTGTTCATTATTGTGGTTCATGACAACTAACATGCAACAAAAAGAAAAGTGCTATACACTTTGGTTATCTTGGGTTGTATCCTTGTACTGAATACTTAATCTATGCACCATGATCCATTTGGATTGATAATAGTACTTATATAAATAACATAAAAACATCATTCCATGCTATAGGCCATAACAAGATCCATAAGAACTTGGAATGAAACTTGGAACAATGGATAAAAAGACGCTTCTTATTAACATGAAATAATTACATAAGAGATCGCCCGCTTGGAAGGGTATGTACATATATATAAAAATCCCTTTATCAGGCAATAAGTCCTTGAACCTACGGAAAAGGATTTGTGTCAATTTTGAAAGGAATATTATTACTTTAAGTGTAGGGATAGTTGAAACCCATGCACACATGATTCACTAGCCATGCATTATCATTAACTTAGATATCTTCCTCTAGCATCAGGGCATAGCTTGCTCGAACCTAGAAGCTTCTGCATAGCTCCATAGAGTTTCTTACAACCTTGACATGGGTTCTGACACTCTCAACGTGTGGTAGGTGAGGTGGAGACCCTTCAGGAGTTCACACCAAGCCCGTGGTAGGTAAGGGTTACAGGAGCAGGTATGCCAACATGCCTGGAAATCCATTTCTGAGAATGGGGAATGCAGATGGGCCAGGAAATCCTTAGAGTTGGATTGGCTCAAGCCCTAGACGGGTAGCATCATATGGCACCTTAATAAACTCTTGACGTTGGTACCGAGTATTAGAGTTGATCTGGAGGTCTGCATGACCCCTGAGACAAAGCCATGGTCGAAATAACCAGCTCAGGGAAATCATGGCGGGGTTAATACTTTCTCTTATGACAATCATAAATATCCTCATCTGATGCATTGCATAAGGCAGTGTCAATATGCCTTAGTCAAGCCACGACGAAGATCGAGTGTTAGTTCAATGTAGCGTAGAGAGGATTTCCATAAACTTATAACACGATCTAGCTAAACCTTATCCTTAACTAAGCAGAACCCTAGTCATGGAAGCTTTACATTAGAATGGGCCAATTTCCTTTAACGTGATTGGATGAATTATTGTGACAGGGTTGGTGGGATGACATCAATTGAGATGAGTTGGCTGACATGCCAACCCAGAAGTCTTGTGATTTGTTAGAGGTGGACCGTCTCGACAAGTCGGCCTATTTAGGTTCACACCGGAATGGTTGCAAGAACGTAGGTGAAAAAGAGTCAGGGTAAAACACTGAGATGATGTCGATAGGGTGATGTGATCTTGACAATAACTACATTGGCTAGGAGGGTGGCCCATTGGCCACATGACCTGAGAGATCTAGCTCGAAAGTAAAGGGGTAAGCGTAATAGGGAATCATTGGGATAGAATTTGGCGGGATTATGTGTCTCAAAGAGACCCACTCGACAGTTTCAAGAAGTGGTGCAAGAGAAAGTGCTAGGAGCATGGGAGCGAGATGGCATCACCTGATGCCACCCCGGAAGTCTCACCTCGAAGGTATTAAGAAGTGATGCGGAAGAGAGCATTGAGATAAATTTAGCGGGATTATGTGTCCCAACTGCTTCCCCATCAGTTGGGGAGTGGTCCCACCAACCACATAAGCCTGGTGGTTAGCAAAGGCCCGCCCTTAGGATTGGGCAGGGAGGGACCCAACCTATTGATGTAAGCCAATTCCATTGGCCAGACATGCAAGACGAATGGTATTTTCAATGGTGGGAGGAGGACTCATGGTAAAGTCAACCCAACTCTCTAAACTTGAAGAGATAAAGAGGCACAATAAGATAAAGCATCGAGATGGAAGCATCATGATGACACAACATTGGGTGGACTCGAGGGGACATATATTGGAAATATAGAAGTTGTTCTACTGGAACTGGAAACCACCCTCGGGAAAATCCTGTAGCGGATTAGGAAATTGGGCTCCTGCCCTCGATATTAATGTGAGTCGTTGATTGTCCAATGGGAGGTATTCCTTTATCGCCATCTTAGGGAAAGGCTTCACCATAACCCATGTGCACGTTGGAACGTTGAGACTTCCATGCAATGGCTACACCATCGATGAAAGTGGGGATCCACCTAGGACTTGTAGGACGGCTAAGCAGTAGTTGATCAGACTCATAGAAGAAAAAAAAAGAAAAAAATGTTTATCGCATTTCTCTAGCAGGTCTTGAGGGATTGGGTATGTTACACAAATATCATTTTGTAAAATAATATAATAAAAATATTTGGCATTTGAAGCATGTATGTTTGAGTTTCATAGACAATTATATCCCACCACTACCATATTATATGTGGCCCCCTTTTCATTATTGATAAGGGAAAACTTAAAAATTTATAAAATATTAAAAATAAATATTAACAAAAAATGATTATAACCTACAACCTCAAGATCAAGGGAAATACTCCTATCCTATCCTCTTGATCAAAGCTGGCTTGTCCCCCATTGAAATTAAGGCTATGTTTAGATATCTTATGTATAAGAAGAAGCTTTACAACATGGAATCCAAGAGGCTCTCAAAAATTTCTTCTAACTTTAGTTCAAACCCCCACATTCACCTCAAGTGCGTGTGGCATAAATATGCCCAGTCTTGGCTCAACCATTGGGGGATTAAGGAGGAGATCATCACGGGAAGCAAGGATAATGTCAAAGATACTATTACCTCCGATTTTAAGGATAAGCTGTGGGATGATAAGAAGCATGAGGGTAAAATGAAGCTAAGATACTAAAAGGAGGTGATCAACCCCACCCTTGACAACCAAAATTATCTCTCTGTGTTGACCAACACCAAAAAAAAAATGAACATCACTAAGATAAGAACTAATTCTCATGAGCTTCGTAGTGAAACCGGGAAGTGGTCTACTCCCAAGACTCTCTGGGACGATAGAATCTGTGAGATTTGCGGTATTTATTCAAACTTAAAACACACAGAAATATTTAATTAATCTGAGTGCGGTCTTTCTTTTTGAAAATTAGCCGCCGAAAAGATCTGTTTGATGGGTTAAGGGTCATCTTGACTACATGCCTCTGATATTAGTGGAGGCGCTTTTGCTTTTGATTGATAATGGAGAACGATTACACTAATTCCTATTGAGGTGTGCGGTATATACTTTTTAACAGTGAAAGGAAAGCGGTATTTCTAGAAAAAAATTGGGCAGAATTTGATTACTTTCTTCCGAAGTTAAAAATGAATCTATGCATCTATATAAGCAATCACAATGGTTTTCTGAAGCATTGTGATTGTTTTGTTTCAGAGATCATTCGAAAAGATGGAGACCTGTTATGTCCCTTCTCTTTTCTAGTGCTGCCTACTCCTCTTTTATTTCATTCTCCTTCTCAATCCTTTTGTGTTTTCAACAACCCATCTCTCTGATCGTCACCATCCTTGTCTCACCAATGCGTCTGACCAGGAGGCTCTGCTTGCATTCAAGTCTGCAATCACATATGATCCCTCCTAGTCGTTAGCCACTACTTGGATGCCAAATGTTTCATTCTGCCACTGGACGAGCATCATATGCAGCAGGCGCAGACAGAGAGTCGTTTCCCTCAATGTTTAAAGCATGGCATTACAAGGTACAATCTCTCCCCTTCTCACCAATCTCTCCTTTCTTACAATACTTGACATTCACAATAATAGTTTAGACGGTCACATTCCCTATCAATTGGGAACCCTCTTTCGCTTAAAGATGCTTCGCTTGTCTAAGAATCAACTCTAGGGTTCCATTCCGCCCACTCTCAGTAGCTTCTGCAACTTGCGGAGCTTGAATCTCTCCTATAACAATATCACAGAAAACATTCCCCCACAACTATGTGTTCTCCCCAACCTAGTATTCATAACCTTGGCAGATAACAATTTGACGAGAACAATCCCCAAATGCTTGGGAAACATATCCTCTTTGCAGTACTTAGATTTTCGTGGCAACAACCTTCACGGCAATGTTCCTTCCGAATTGGGTATGCTAAGCCAGCTTAGAGTTCTTGGACTGGGGGGTAACCATCTAACGGGATGCATTCCGTCTTCATTCTCTAATTACACAAATATTAAATTATTGAGTATAGCTTATAACCAATTACTTGGTCACATTTCGTCGGAGTTGTGCAACAAGAAGACCACCCAGTTAAATAAACTTTATCTGGGTGGTAATCAGTTGAGTGGCAACATTCCTTCTTCCCTCTTCAATTGTACAAAGCTTCAAGTGATTGAGTTAACAGAGAACCAACTCAGTAGAACAGTGCCCATGGAGCTGGGTAAATTGACACATATCAACACAATTTTGTTTGGCGACAATCACTTGATTAGCGGCAACACCATGAGATTCCCTATTCTTACTACTCTTATTAACTGTTCCAATCTACAATTTCTAGACTTATCCGATAATAATCTCACGGGACAATTGTCTTTTTCTATAGGCCGTCTCTCCGCAAAAATTGACATATTAGACTTGACAAACAATGAACTAGCAGGAGGAATACCTCCACAGATCGGAAACCTATCTGGCTTAACATACCTTCAATTAAGTAACAATTTCTTTACAAGGTCAATCCCTTCTTCAGTTAATTTGCTTCAAAATTTAGAGAGGTTAGATATGGGTTTCAATAATTTTCAAGGAAATATCCGTGTAGGAATTTGGCAGCTTAAACGCTTAGGGCTCTTGAATCTCCAAAGAAATAATCTTTCTGGAAGAATTCCTGATTTTTTGGCCAACCTTCAAGCAACTAAGATATTTAGATCTTAACCATAACCAGTTATTAGGAAATATACCTGCAAATTTAGGGAAATGTGTGAACTTACTAGAACTAGATCTATCATGCAACAAGCTTAGTGGACACATACCTTCAGAGGTTGCAGGTCTTGCAAATTTAGCTTTCTATTTCAACCTATCAAACAATTTATTACATGGCCATCTACCTTTGGAGCTAAGCAAGCTCAATAAACTTCAAGCTATAGATATTTCTGCAAATCAATTAACTGGCTACATTCCAAGTGCACTAGGAAGCTGCAAAGAAATATCATATCTGAATCTTTCATGCAACAAACTTCAAGGTTCGATTCCACTTATCATTCGGTGAACTTCAAAGTATCCAAGACCTAGATCTCTCTTCCAACAATTTGTACGGGTAGAAAATACCCATATCACTAGAAAATCTCACAATGCTCTAGCCGCTTGAATTTTTCTTTCAACAAGCTATCGGAGAAGTCCCTAAAGGTGGAGTTTTCAAAAATATTGGTGCTACAACATTTATGGGAAATCTTGGTCTATGTGTACCTTGGGTAAGTCTATCACCATGCTATTCTCACAAACATAAAAGTGTTTTGAATCTAAAAAGAGTTTTCATTCTTATTGTTTCTATTGCAACAATTGTTGTATTGTGTTTGTTTATGAGATCTTGTGGAGAAAAAAATTGCAAGAGACATATTCGAGAGAGAGACTAATCCATCATTAAATGTGGGGAATCAAAGAATCTCATATACGAGACCCTACGCCATTTGCAACAAATGAATTTAGTGATGCAAACTTGTTAGGAATTGGTAGTTTTGGAAAAGTGTCTTGTTGAGATTTTTCGAGTTTTTAATAAAATAGGCAAAAATCTCGGTAGGTGACAAAAATTAGGAATTAGTTCCTAGATTAACAGCTCCGAGTTTGTTGGGAGGAGTTAATGCATCCTAAATTTGATGTGAGAGGATTTATGAGGCGGAGTTAGATTCTCTTTGCTATATAACGGGCATCCATACGGATTGTTTGAAGGAGTGTGTGGGTGTGAGAGTTTGGGAGGATTTGATTCATTATGTAATCTCTCATTTTTTGATTAATAAGAAGCTGTGATGCCTATGTTGTGTGGACGCTTCGGGAGGATTGGGTGAACCACGTTAAAACCTTTTGTGTTTCCTATGCATGTTTTTAATAGGCGTAGATGTGCTTTTATATTGCTGTGCCTTTGTTTGCTCCAACAATTGGTATGGGAGCGATGTTAGATCTTGATGCGGCACGAATTGTTGGTGCGATGGTTGGTCGAATCGAGTGCGTGGAGCGGCTGGTGCTGCGTGGAGGTGGAGCGCGATTGGAACTACGCGCACAACGTGTTGATTCTTGGTGAGTGCATTATTGGAGCGTATATCTCTTTGTCTTTGATGCGTTGATTGGCGTTGTGTTGAATATTCTTGGAGTATACGCACAACGTGGATAATTTTGCGTCTTTGTGTGAAAACACACGGTGATATATCTTCTTTGCGTGTGACCTTGGTGGCTTGCGAGTGGACCGATTGTGACTTTGAAAGTTAAAACAACGATTGAATGGTGGATTATTTTTTGTCGTATGGTTTCTTTGTTGAACATTCTTCACGTGGGAGAAGCGGCCGGTCGAAGGTTTTGTTGTTGTGCGTTGAAATGCCGACGGACGGAAGCTGCCGTGGAGGTGAATCGGTCAACGGAACCGAAAGGCCCGACAAGCGCGGTAAGTCGTTGGCAGTATCGCTGCTCGTATGCCTTTGAACGTTGGTATCGTTGCGGTATTCGCCTTTGGGTCTTTATGCCTTTGAACGGTTGCATTAATGGTGAATTATCGATTGAAAGTGTGTTCACCGCAAAACGTGAAAGATAAATGTAGTTATATGCCTTTATATAAAAATCGGTTTTATTGCAATAATGCAATTTGTAATTAAAATGGAATTCGTATTTTACCTTTGTATTTGGCATATGGTACATCGATATTTTTAAAAAGGCATATGGTAAATCACTTTGAGTGATAGCATTTTTAAATCGATTTTTGTTTTTTAAAAGGGAGCTTATAAGGTGGCGGTTATTGAGTTATATGGTGCGGTGAGATTATTTGGTGGCATTTTTATTTTAAGATATTTATTATATGCCGCCAAAATCGATTTGAAGTTCTTTAAATAAATCGATTTTGGATAATCCATTTAAAAAATCGATCTTGTACTAAATCGATTTGTTGTACGCCAATATAAATTGTATTATGCCATGATATTTTAAGGCAAGGGCGGTGTTTTGAGATTAACTTCATTTAAAGTTGGATTCGATTCTTTGTTTTTTAGACAAGATGTTGAAAACTAAAAATGCTCGGTTTGAAATTGAGAAGTTCAATGGCAAAAACAATTTCGAGATACGAGCTAAAGATGCACGATCTCTTTGTGGTTCAACAAGGCGTGGCGAAAGCCTTGTTGGGGAAAAGCAAAGGCCTTCTTCCATGACGGAGGATGAATGGGATGAGTTGGATGAGCTGCGAGCGCAATTCGGTTATGCAGCGGATGACGTTCTGTTCAACATTGTGTCGGGGAGAAGACCGCCGCGAGCTTGTGGATAAAGCCCCGAAAAGCTCTACATGACGAAATCCTTGACAAATCGGATTCTCTGAAGCGCTGACGACACATGGTTTGCGGATGAAGGAAGGTACCTCGATTACGGCCATACGGAATGTTTTCAATACTCTAGTGGTACAATTACAAAATCTAGATGTAAAATTTGATTAGGAGGGATAAGGCAATAACTCTATTGTGTTCATTGCCCGAATCGTGGGATCACTTTGTTACTTCCATAAGCTTTAGTCTTGCCAGCGAGTCCTTGGGGTTTGACGATGTGGTTG
Source organism: Pinus albicaulis (assembly GCA_034641835.2). Classification (NCBI taxonomy): domain Eukaryota; kingdom Viridiplantae; phylum Streptophyta; class Pinopsida; order Pinales; family Pinaceae; genus Pinus; species Pinus albicaulis. The sequence continues at coordinate 1,688,271,804 of CM076579.1, read as the reverse complement.
GAGCCATGTTGGCAGGAGACGAGGAAGAAGTGAATGCGACACCTCTACATCGGAGGCAATGATGGCTAGAGGTCGTTCTAGAAGACGCTGCAGTAGGCGCGGCGTTCGCGTTCAAAGTCGAAAGGAAGAAGAGCAAAGTAAAGTGTTGGTTTTGTGGCAATCGAGGGCATTTGAAGAAAGGCTGGCACGGAAGAGACGGCAAACGGAGAGAAGAAAGCGGATTCTTCGACGAGAGAAGGAAAGGAGGCAAATGCGACGGATACGGGTTCGACGCCAGTTCGGGTATGAGCGATGAAGTGTTGTGCATTAATATGTCAAATCATGATCAACATTGGTTGTTAGATTACGGTGCATCCAAACCACATGTGTATTCATAGGGAATGGTTTAAGACGTATAGATCGATTAATGATGGAGTCGTGTACATAGGTAATGATGTCACATCTAATATTGTGGGAATAGGAAGTATACAAGCGCAAATGTTTGATGGCACAACTAAATTGTTAACGAATGTGAGACATGTTCCAGACTTAAAGAAAAAATCTAATTTCAGGAGCACTTGACACAAATGGATATAAAGCTGTAATTCAAGGTGGAGTTATGAAAATCTATAAAAGGTATTTTACTAGTAATGAAAGCTAAGAAAGTAGGAAATGCGGTTTCGGTTAGAAGGAAGAAGCAGGGGTCGATTTCATGTGTCTACGGTGTACGAACATGACGGTAGTTCCATTCGCCTATGGAATCAAGGTTGGGCCATATGAGCGAAAGAGGGTTGAAAATTTTGGCTGATCGCAAGTTACTTCCAAATCGAGTACGGAAAGTTAGATTTACGTAAGCATTTGCTTGTTTGGAAAACAAAGTAAACAAAAATTTAAAACGAACAATATACTATGATAAAGGCATAACGATTATATCCATTCGGATGTTTGGGGTCCGACACCTACAACTTCATATGGTGGTTCGTCGTATTTTGTATCATTTATTGATGACTTTTCTAGGAAAGTGTGGGTCTACATGTTGAAAAGGAAGTCGATGTTTTTCGGTTTTCAAGCGATTTAGAGCATTGGTAGAAAACGACAACGGTAGAACAATAAAGTGTTTAGGCTGACAATGGTGGTGAGTTTACTTCGAGAGTTTGACTATTGCAAGGATCAGGGGATCGAGGCCCATAAGACCACGGTTTATACTCCTCGGCAAAATGGAGTTGCTGAATGCATAAACAGGGACTCTTCTAGAGAGAGCAAGGAGTATCTTGAGTAACGCGGGTTGCAAAAGGAGTTGTGGACGGAAGCGGTAGCAACGACTTGTTATGTGATAAACCGATCTCCATCGTGACCTTAGAGCGCAAGATTCCGCAAGAGGTATGGAAGGACACCCATGTGACTATTCTAAACTTAGAGTGTTTGGTTGTGATGCATATGCTCTAGTGCCTAAACATCGTGACAAGTTAGATCCAAAGTCTAAAAGGTATATCTTTGTTGGGTATGGTGTTGGAACAAAGGGATAGATTGGCAGGATCTACTACCACCAAAATCATCATCAACGAGAGATGTAAAGTTTGATGAATCCTCTCTTGTACGATTAGATGTAGATAGTAAATTGAAACGGGATGATGTATTGATTTTATTTTATTGGTTGACAACACTTCTAATGATAGTCATGATGACCATAGTTCGGATACTAGTCATGAACGGGTTTCGGAAATCGGAACATGAACGGGGTTCAGGTTTAGATCATGAAACGGAGTCTCAAATGCGGTCGGCAAGAAGTTCCTACGGATGGTAGTCAACGAAACATCCTTAAGGAGGTCGAAAAGAATCAAACGTACCCAGAGAGGTATGATGATTATGTTACTTCGGTTGCATTCTTGCTAATGACAATGAACCTACGGTAACATCGGGAAGCAATAGAAGGTTCAAAAAGTGACAAGTGGAAAGCGGCTATGAAGGAAGAAATGATAGCCTTAGGTAAGAACGGCACATGGGATGCGGATTCCCGGGCTTCGACGAGCTTGTGGGGTGTAAATGGGTTTTCAAGTGAAACGGGGTGTAAATGATACGGAAGACGGTACAAAGCGCGTGGTTGCAAAGGTTTTCTCGAAGCGAGGCATTGACTTTCATGAGATTTTTTCACGATTGTTAAAATAGTTCAATTAGAATTGTGTTAGCGGTAGTTGCTTTGCTTGATTTGGAATTACGGCAACTAGATGTTAAGACCGCGCTTTTCTGAGGAGATCTAGATGAGAGAATTTATATGGAACAACGGAAGGGTTTGTTCGGCTTGTCGCAATAGGGTATGCAACGGGCTCAAGAAGTCATTGTATGAGTCTGAAGCGATCGCCTCGACGATTAGTGCTGTGAAATTTGATTCTTTCATGTTGAGTCAAAAATATATAAGAAGTGAATATGATCATTGTGTTTACTTTAAGCGGTTAAGTAATGGCGTATTTCATTATCTTAGTGTTGTATGTTGACGATATGCTTTTAGCAAGCAAAAGCATTGAAGAAATCAACGGAGTTGAAGACTGGATGGCAAGGATATTTTTGATGAAAGATCTAGGAGACGTGAAGACGATTTTGGGCATGGAGATTTTGAGGAGACGGAGTAATGGTAGTGGCTATCACAACGAGTATGTTGAGAAGATGCTTTTGAGATTTGGTATGAATAATGTGAAGCATGTCGATCCCTTTAGCTTCCCATTTTAAGCTTTCTTCGAGTTTATGTCCTAATACGGATAGAGAGAAAAGGATTATATGTCTCGAATTCCATATGCCAATGTAGTAGGATGTTTGATGTATGCGATGGTTTGTACTCGACCGGATATTTCACATGCGATTGGGGTTGTCGGTAGGTACATGGCAAATTCGGGTAAAGAACAAATTCGGCGGTGAAATGGGTGCTTCGGTATTTGAGAGGCACAAGTAGTTATTGTATCACTTACGATAAGAGTAGTGAATTTGTTTGCGGATATGTTGATTACGATTTTGCGGTGATTTGGATAAGAAGGTCAACTTCGGGGGTACGTCTTTACTCTTGTAGGTGGAGCTATCGGTGGATGTCAAAGCTACGAACATTGCTTTATCCTACGAAACGAGAATACATTGTTGCTTCTCATGCTTAAAAAGGCGGTTTGGTTGAAAGGTTGCTTGGTGAGTTTGGTAGGTTACGAGGACAACATGAGGTTACTTTGTGAAAGTCAAAGTGCAATACATTTGGCTAAGAATCCGGCCTATCATAGTAAATCAAAGCATATTCCAATTAAGTACCATTTTGTAAGACGAGTTATCAGCGAAAGGGAGTCTCTCTTGAAAAGGTGCATACAAGGAAAGGCAATATGAACATGTTCACGAAACCGAGTTTGTTGGAGAAGGCTGCGTTGGTGTTTGGCTTCTCTTGGCTTGCGAAAAGATAAAATAATAAGGAAACGGGGCATCGAGCTAATTGTTGTCAAGGTGGAGATTGTTGAGATTTTCGAGTTTTAATAAAATAGGCAAAAATCTCGGTGGGTGACAAAAAATTAGAGATTAGTTCCTACATTAGCTCAGGTTGTTGGGAGAGGGAGTTAATGCATCCTAAATTTGATGTGAGAGGATTTATGAGGCGAGTTAGATTCTCTTTGCTATATCATGAGGGCATCCATACGGATTGTTTGAAGGGTGTGTGGAGTGTGAGAGTTTGGGAGGGTTTGATTAATTATGTAATCTCCTGTTTTGATTAATAGGCTAGATGCCTATGTTGTGTGGACGTAGCCCGGGAGGATTGGGTGAACCACGTTAAAACCTGTGTTTCCTATGCATGTTTTAATAGGCGTGAATGTGCTTTTATATTGCGTACCAACATTTTGTCCAACATGTACAAGGGATTTTGAATGATGGCACAATGGTTGCTATCAAGCTTCTCAATCTACAAAATGAAGGAAATGTGTGGGGAAAAGAGTTTTGATGAAAGGGGGTGCAAAGTTTTAGGTAGAAAGTTTAGACTTCTACGGAATTTGATTTCGGGTCATAGCCTGCATATTCGAGATCTCCAAATCAAAGCTTTGATAATTCCATTAATGCCAAATGGAAGCTTAGAAAAGTGGTTATATCCACGATGATGGAGAACAAAGTGGTTTGAGTTTGGATTCAAAGGTTGAATATAACAATAGACATCGCCCAAGGCATGACATATCCCCATCACCATTGTTTTGTTCAAGTGATTCATTGTGATTTGAAACCCAACAATAGTGTTCTTTGGGTGAAGATATGACTACATATTTAATAGACTTTGGCATTTGCTACCATATGTGTTTTTGCAAAGAATAAAGATGTAGCTTTCGCATCCACTGAGATGCACTCAAAGGATCTACTCAGGCTACATTCCTCTAGGTATTATTTAAACTAAATACCATATTTTAATCAATCTTATGTTTTTTTTTAACCATTGTGAATTAAAAACCTTAAGATCATGATCTATGAATGCGAGTATGGAGTGGGTGGAAAAGTCACAACAAACGGTGATGTTTATAGTTATGAAATATTGCTATTGGAAATGTTCCACTGAGAAAAGCCCACCACAAAATGTTTGTCGAAGGAATGAACTTGCAAAAATGGGTGGGTAGCAATTTTCCAAACCGGCTAATGGATGCTGGTGGACATGGGTTTACTAAGGAGGGCTAGTAGGTGCACAGAGGAAGATAATAATCTCAATTGTCTTAGTTCATTAATAAATGTGGGATTGCTTTGTACAAATGAATCTCCTCAAGAGCGACCTACCATGATGGCCATTACACAGAGCATGCTACAAAACATCAAAGACACTTTTTTGAGCCCTTGGTGCCATTCCCAAATTGCAATCAAATAACACATTTGTTGGGTAGTACAAGCACTACTTTCAACAACATTTGTGAAGGCCAGAATTCTTCAACATCTTAGTCTATTGTAACAAATTGGTGGTTGTGTAGCTAAATCATGAAGTAATTTGAGTCTTATTTCTCATCCTTATTTGTATATAAATCTTTGTTGTTAATTACATGCAAATGTGAACAACATGCGAGATCCACCATAAACGGCGTTTTAGAAATGTTTTTATGATTATAAGATTTTCCATTCTATTTTTAAAAAGATTTTGTATGTAATATCCTTTTTTACTTTTATAATTTAATGCATCCCATTCTTGTTGAATTATTATACATGCAGGTTATATTGTTTTTGTTTTTTGGTCAAAAGTTTTGGCTTTCAATTAGTTTTGAAATTTTTTAACAAATACTATTAAGTTTATTAAAGTTTTGAAATAAATAAATATTAAACTGAATATTTTGAAAATTACAAATTAATTTTAGAAAATTTTTTTAAATTTCAGTTTTTATTTTTTTCTGATTGATTTATTTACACTAAATAACTAATTTTATGAGCTTTAAAATTGAATTGTTAAAAAAAATAAAAAATAAAAATAAAAAATATCCATACTACCAAATATCATAACAATTAATAAACCTATCAAATCTGAATATTTATCAACCTCAACTAACGATGTGTCATTAATTATTCCAAGTGTCATTAATTGTCTGCTACTAGCAGTGTAGAGAGGTATGGACTATGAAGGAGATTTGGTTATCTTTCATTGTTCCACCTGTTTAATAGATCACCTGGCATATTTTGTGCATTACCCAATCCAAGAACAAATAATAATAGATTTTGTGCCTGTATGTGGTTTCGATGTTTTCTGGCCACTATTAGGGTATGGAAGTGGCCATGGACAAGTGGGAGTGGGAGGGGCACCATGACTGGTGTTGTAGCTGGATCTTGTAAGCTCTAAATTTCAACACTTCTTTTTAGACAAGCTTGTATAAAAAAAAATTCACTTCTACTTGAAGGGCAACCAGGCAAAAGGTTTTCACCTCTGCAACTTCTGGAGTAGTTGGACAGCAGCTTATTGGGCATTTTGCAAAGATGCATGGGTGTTATGTTGTTTGGAGTGCTGAGAAGTATATGATTAAAGGAAGATATTTCCAAATTTTGGAAAAAAAAACACATGCACACATCTAGGACATCATTAGGGACAGATAAACTATTCACTCAAATTTATTATCTTCATTGATGGGCACTGGATGTACACTAAGGCCTTTGTTTCTATGAATGGCAGAGATGATCTTGAACACTCTGGTGCACCATGGCGTGTAGATCTAGCAATTACAAGTGCTTGGAACATTCTTCTCCCAAAGGGTGAAAAAGTGTAGCAATAAAGTCAGTAAATCTTCATTTTCAGTTATAAAAATTCCAAAAATATTTTGCATGAGGTATTATTACAATTGATCCCAAATCTTAGAAAGCAATATTCAAAGATGAGTTGTTATCCCTTTGCAAATGAGGAATCATTTCCGACAGTTCGGTGATAAGGATGCATCATTTAGAGGATTTATTCATGCCTTATGAAACCCTTTTTAGGCGGTTTTCACTTGTTATTTTGAAGTGGACTTGGAACCAGATTTGCAGTCCACTCACCTACGTTTTCTAGGAGCTGCTATTGCAATGCTAAGAAAGCCTATAGGCAGCTGTATCATGCATATTTTGAAGACAGAAATCTGGTACAATCATAAAAGTGTGGAAGCATCACATTTTACAGTAAAAAGCATCTAGAAAAATGGAAGGAAAAGAGCCAATAATATTTTCCGAAGAATGTCAACGGTATCAGTGTGTATTACAGTAATGAGAATAATCCTTGGAGTTTGAGTAATTGCCTCCAAATCTAGCTAATGGAGATGATCTCTCATGAGGTAAGTCCAACTGAAAAGAGCTGTATGCTCTTAGTAGTGAAATTCACTTAATGTTTTTCATCCAGAGATAAGTCTCTCTCCCCTGTGATGGAGATTTGAAAGACATTGGTTCTTTAAAACACTACTTGTCAGCTTAATATAAACCTGCACTGAAAAAAAGATGTTTTTATTCCTTATTAAATGTGTAATCTGTCCAATTGCAGGATGTCTGGTCATTATCAATATTTCTAGTCATTTCAAATTGGGTCGGTCATATCAATGTTGCTAGTCATTTCCAAATTGGGTGGGAGTCTATAGTTGTAGAGTCGACTTTTGAAGGCTTTTATGGTGGCTTTTTCTAGTGTAATTTCTCTAAATTCCAGTAGAAATTTATTGAAAAGAGAAGTTTGATTGCTAACTTTGCACAATCGCAGTGCCATAAGGGTTTGCCGAGGTGCTGAATCCATATATATAGATTCAAAAAACCAGTTTAAAATCAACAAAAACCAAGATTTTACCTCAGAATTTTTCACCAGACTCTGGCACCTAAAACTCCAAAAAGTCGCACTAAAGACAACTCCACACTGCTTTGTTGACTGAGATTTCAAACGAGGATCATACCATTATTGATGAACTTCATGTCATGAGTTATTCATACAACGAATTTTAAATGAATATTCTGAACCAATGGAGTCGAAATTCAAAAACTAGCGACATGGGTTTTTTGCAGAGCGATCCCAATTGTTTTTAAAATTGGCAGATTCGAAAAATTACACACCGTCCGAGGGATTTCGCTGGTTCTTCCAAGGGGCGATATAGAAGCCAAACGTAAACTGATTTGGAAATGAAGCCCAAAAATGATTTCGATGCATGAAAACCTCAGGGAAATAAGCATATTTTTTTCGATCTCGCCTTTATTTTCCACGGCAATGCATATAAAAAAACTTGCAGACTTTTCTCCATTGAAAGTATGGGAGATCATCCATTTCATTTGCCAGAGGCGCGCAAATTGAACAGAGGCAGGGAAATTTTATATACATCTATTTCTCTGTTGAAAACCAGCATGATCAACTCAAGGAGATGACAATGGAGTGGGTCCTTTCCCATTCCCAGTTTTAATGCTAAAATCTGCGGGAGAGTCTTTCTTCCGTAATACCATAAAAATCCGGAGATCTTGGGACTCTCTTTCAATGATTAATATTTAAATCTTAACTATGATTTGGGCAATTGTCCAGGTTGTAAGCTTCATCGAACTATGATCACAACAGCATACATTTTTTTCTTGGGGGAGAGGATGAGGTTTCAAAAGATAAAAGATGTAACAAAAATAGTGATTGCTTGGCCACAGTCCGCTTGCTTAGTTTCTATTACTTTCAGATGGCATGAAAATGTAAATATTATTTAATGTATTTATTTGAGTTTTTTTTTAATCTTTTTTTAATATTTAATTTATATAGAGTGAAGATGGATTTATATTAAAAATTGTTTTTGGAGTAGAAAACAACTAAGCTTAATATATAGAGTTAAGATGGATTTATATTAGTTTTAATTTATATAGGGTTAAGATATATTTATACTAGTTAGCTTTTGAGAGTGAATAATATTGGTAATTGAATTCCAGTGTAGGTGATTAAGAGAGAAATTTTGCTTTAGAAATATTAATCTTTCTTTTTCCAATATTAAGAGTATTTTTGATTAAAAAGGCTAACATTGACTTGAGTACTTTATTTTTTTGGCTTGTTTCAATTATCCTGTCACTTTTTATTATTATCATGTTTCGTGATATAGATAAGTTATATGCAAATTAATGAGTATGAATGTACATGAAAGAACATTTAGATCTCTTGAAACATTTACATATTTTACAACTAAAATGATTCTGCTGGAGAGAGAAATCTAGTCCAAAGATAAATATAATACTCTCTCTAAATTATAATTATAAAAGATTCTTTGTTGATTTTGACGTCAAAAGGAAAATATGTTTTCTCAATTGTTGTGTCAAACATAGTTACCAACTTGACAAAAACTCTCGAGAGTCTCTTTTATAGATATTGTCTTTAGTGGCTAGCTTTTACTCTTGTTTAAAAAAATGAGTGTTATAGGTAGCACTCAATTTTTTTCGAGGTTAACAATATAAAATTTTGCAGCTGCCATATATAATGTTGCAAATAAAAACTTTACAAATGCGACTCCCAAAATGAAAAAGCTACTAGCAACATTCACCTTTTTTAGGGTTAAAACTTATAATTTGTTTGATACAATGACATTAACAATTTTGTGATATAGTGATCCAACATCTTGAAACCAACACAAAATGTGATGTTGTAAAACCTATACCTATATTTTAATCTAAAATTGCAAAACCAATAAATAAAATAATTTAAAGAATTTGAAATGTAAACATAGTTACAAACTTGATCAAAAAAACTCTCCAAAGTCTCTTTCCTTAGATATTGTATTTAGTAGTTGTTTTTACCTTTGTTTAAAAATTTGGTATTATAAGTAGCACCCCATTTTTTTCAAGGTTAATAGTACAAACTTTCTATAAATATGAAATATAATGTTGCAAAAAAAAGCCTTAAAATTGAACTCAAAATAAAAAGAAGTTAGTAGCAACATCCACCTTTTTATTGAGGATTAAAATTATAATTTGTTTTAATACAACGCCATTACTAATACGTGATATTGTGATCCAACATCTCAAAACTAACACTTAAAATCAAATTGTATGTATTACTTGTAAATCCTTTGTCTTACTTTAATTTAAAATTCCAATAGCGAAAAGTAAAAATATATATTAAATTAAAAAATAAAATGAAAATAATTGAAAATAAAAAATAAATAGATAACTTTTTTAAAGTGGATATTTATTAAAAAAAAACTTTCAAATATTAATAAAAAAATAGTAATAAATAAATAAATAAATAAGCTACATACCCAACCACTCACATCCTGCGGCCTCTTGCCACACATGGATTTCAAGCAATGAGTTGTAATCATGTTAAGTGATGTGGCTTAATCATATTTATTGTGTGATCGTACTTTTTTCGAGTAAGATGTGAACTCATGTTGACGCTCCGGGGCCTCCACGTCCATTATCTCATAGGTACAATCTTACGGGTTGGCCTTCTCTAGTTTTCTTGTAGGGATCTGCTAAGCATTATAGTCTTGTGCTCTTCGTGGGAATTGTCGGGTACCATGCTTATTCATACGTGGTGATTGTAAAAGCTTTTGGCAAACCCCTTAGAGGCATTTGGTAGCCTCCCCAAGGTGTAATTTTCCTCCGAGGGTTTCGGTGTTGTGATTGATTGGTGGCTCCGAGGTTGTAAGGTACTAGCGCATTTCCCAACGAGTAAGGTTGTTAGGTGGTTGTTGTGTCGGGGTTTGCGATGGTATCGTTGGTTATATTTTTTGGTCTCATCTTACAAGTTCTATATTGGGACTCACACGACTATTTTCAAATGTTGATCTATGTGGCATGAGGCCCTCTCTAATTTGGGGGAGTGGACAAGTTGGCGAGAGATGCAATGCCAAGGGATGCCCTCTTAGGGAGTATCGACCCGCTTGAGGGTATCGACGCGGTGCATCTGTGGAACAACGGGATATTGGGGAGGAGGTTGACCAACAGCACTGCAGCTCTCCGGGGAGAGTAAATCTACCCCCTCATTTTGAGCTCTCTTAAAACTCGGGTGCATCGAGGTCACACGCAGGTGATGGAGAGAAGTGGCACAGGATCAATACAATGATCGCATCGAGGTCATAACCTTTATGAGTTGATTTGTGGCATAATCATTGACACATGATGAATAAGTTGGTTTTCATCTCCTGGCACTGACAGACGAAATGGATTCAAGACAAACAAGAATGCTTTGAGGTAAGGTTGCGTGCATATGGAAGCCCATGTGCATGAAGCCTTTTGTCCTCCTTTGTCACACGAAAATATGTCGCAAGCTTTTGGTCTAGGTAATGTTGCTACATAAAGATGGTTGTTTGGTTGTTTTTGGGCTTTTGGGTATCTTACTGGTTAATAAGGGTGATACTGCTGTCATGCTGCTATGTCAAACTTTCTCTTGTTGTCGTCTCTTTTTTTTTGTCACTATCTCCTGGCCAACAAGTACGATAGGAATGACGTTGAGAAGAATTTTGTGTAACGACTTATCACGATGTACTCCTATGAAGAATGACTAGAAAATATCGATTTACAAAAAAAAATTATTAGAGTTTTTGGAAATAAATTGTATCTAACTTTTGAGAAACATCTATTGGCCCTTCAATCATTCATTTTCAAGTTAATGATGCAAAGGTGTCCACGATGCCATTTCATGTATCGACCTTAGAATCTCTTAGTTTATGTTTACAACCCATAATCTCATTGGTATAACCAATGCTTGGACATTAACTTAATACATAGCTTTACTTGCCTTCTCACCTATGTTGACCCCCTACTTCACCTGTGGTTTGGTAGAACTTACTCTCTGCGAGATATCACAACTCTCCCCCTCCATCACCTTGGCAATTTAAGCATGACAACTTTTGCAACACATAAGTTTTTCCAAATCCATTAGAAAACCATAACAAAATTACCAATTCATATTTGACACCATTTGGCATTTTGGGGGCTTGCCATCATTAGTATTAAGTTAAATTATAACTTTGACAATCAAATTAATTTTACTACTTCTCCTCACTCTTTTCAATCCTAAGTTATTCTCGACTAATTCCAACCCTTGCAAATTTAATTAATTAAAAATCATAATAACAATAATGATAATTCTTGACATTTTGTGAAGCAGTTTGAGGTTTTCCTTTGCATTTTGGTTTATGGTGTTGGATGGCGTTGTATCAATATTTGTCAACCTTGGAGTTTGATTGGGTTTGACCTTGACTAAGACAGCACGGTCATTGATTTCAAGTTGATAATGAACACTTCTTATGATTGTACTGGATTATATCAAGTTGGTAGCTCCATTGTTGGATAGTTGAAAACCCTAGTCCTACTGAGATTTGGGTTTCGTGGTCTTAAGACATACCCTGACTTTAGTCGAGGGGTTTTTTGAAGTGGAAATTCATTGATTTTGTCTTTAAGACCCATGTAGACTTTTGGATTCTACTCGTCAATATGTTTCCAATGGTATGTGGTATGCCCCAGGGAGGCCTCTACGATTTGAGAGATAATCACATTTGAAGTCGAGAACCCATTTCATGAGCTATAACCCCAAAGTGTGGCCATATGGTTCCTACACTATGGTCAGAGTAAAAAGAGAAATTAAATAAAAAAGGTTTAGATTAAAATCAAAAATTAAAAATTAAAACTAAAAAGGGAAAAAGAATACAATTAATTATATATTAAAGTCTAAAATGATTAAAAAGAAACATTATTAAAAAATTGGTTAAATTATATATTAATTAAATTTTTAACTTTATTTAAATTAAATTAAAGTCTCAAATCTAATTATATTTATTCCTTAATATACTCACGAGCAATCATCTTTTGAAAGCCCTCTCTCATTCCAAAGACAAGGGTACATAACTATAGTGATTAGAAAAGTTGAATATTTGAAACCAAGGATACTTGTTACTTCCAAGTAACCTACAACAATGATACAAAAAAATCTTGACTTGATAAAGAGTTATGAGTTGATTTCTTGAAGTAGTGAAGACAAGAGTGTTTGTGAGATTGGTCCACGCTGCAGACAATAATGTTTTAGTGTAACAATGAAACAATGATTTATTACATATGGTAATGTGTTTTTGATATTTGTGATAGTACTACTTATTAGAAGTAGTCAAAAGGTTTAATCTTTATACATTGATGAACATAGAAACTTGAAGTGAACTATTATACCCTATGGAGCGATCTTGGTGACTTTACTATGATAACAATATTAATAATATTGACATAACTTAAATATTTTTGTAACAATGATATCTTGAACATTGAACTTACGCATGACACCAATAAATGATGATGGCACCAAGACATTGATTATCTAAGCAAAAAAAAGTTAAAATATGTGTTAGTAGCCCTCCTTAGGGTAGAGTTTGATAGCATTTAAAACATGAAATAGGGATGGCACTGAGGCATTTAGGATTTTCCATCATTGGACTTCGATGCTCGATATTTGCAAAGCAACTTTAGAAAACTTGGCACAATGATTTGGATGATTGCTTTATGAACCAGTTTGGACTCATACTCATTCGAGAGAAGTACAATATAGTGGAATTGACCATTATAGGTTTCATTGATTGTTGGAGTGCTGGGTGAGTTTATTATTTTGGTACAACTTGGGTTTTACGGCTTATCTGAAAGCTATATTCTCGGTTGGATGAGCGAGGTTGTGCAATTGTTTGTTTTGGGATTGTGACTAAGAGAGATGGAATTGTGTGAACATGGATTGGATAGTGCAATGGTTAGATCGAGAAATAATTTGCAATAAGGATTTACATTACTTGACAATGAAAATTCATCACCGAAAGCGAGGCAATATAACTTCATTATATTTTCTTTACATTGATTTAGAGCACTGAAGTGGATCCGGTCTAAAAAATTTATGAGAAACGTGGTTTGTCATCTCTTTAGGAAGTGGGAATCTACCTTCGGGTTGTGGCCTTTAAGAACACTTCGGGGTGGTAAGGTGATTCTAGGGTAGGTCTACGCACCGCACATGGTGTTGAGAGGCGTCCTTTTTGGTTGGTGCTTGATAAAATTATAGGGCAGCGAAACATCCTTCGAAAAACTACTAAACATAGTGTTGGGGAACTCGTGAGGTTGTGGCACGACTTACATGGAATCGGGGCGTCCTTCCGGTTGCGACATGTTATTAGGGTGTAGTAGCATCCTACGGGTTGTAGCTTGTAAATCGGGGTGTTGGACACGGCTTGGCCGTCATTTTTTGGTTAATTTTGTTTATAAGAAATCCACCTAATTCCCACCATTTTCCACATTATATCATCCAAATATACCTTATTTTGACCATATTATGCATATTCGAGTAAATAAATTATGTTTTTCACTTTTTAGATATTTTTGTAAAAAAATGGGTTTTAAGATTATTTTGGACGGGAGTGAAAATTCCACGTAATTGCTTCATGAAAGTCATATATGCGGGACACACGGGCAAAGATGAGCATGGATTTGGAAAGCTTGGGAACCACGAGATGAAAAATAATATATCGAGTTCGGTCAGGCGAGGCTAAAGCCGGAGCCCGATACATACGCTGGTCGAAAAACATGACCCTTTGTTTTCGAGGAATCCCTAGAAAATGAGGGCGAAAATAGTAATGATGGGATTCTTCGAGATTTTGTGTAACTAATTGGATGAGTTCGACCTTGATGGATAGATTAGGATAAGATAAATGCAGTTAGAGACATTATAGAATAGTATCATTTTCTCTATTTATACCAAGTTTATGAACCATTGAAACACTTGATGAATTTGTATAATTTCATATTGAGACTTCGAACTTTGTGAGTTAATTGGAGGAACCGAGTTCCACCTTGTTTTTTTGTTCAGCTGCTATGGATGATTGAATGATTTTGTAGTAGCTAATAATTTTTTCAAGTGTGCAAGGCAAGGGTGGAGAGACCCCCCACGCCAAGCTAAGTACACTTCTTGGTTAATTTAGCTTGATTTTCATGAACTAGTTTTGCTTTAGATTTGTTCGGTTAATTAGATGAATGATGATTTATTATGATTTTTGATGAATCTTAGTTTACTTCTACAATATGCATATGAATGGAAAATCAAGTGTTTAAGTTAAACTCTCTCCTTATACGATCCAAGAACAATAACTATAATTCATCTTTCTTTTCCTTGTTCAGAGTTTATTTACTTATGCTTATGAATCTTGGTTTGATTCTAATCGCATATGAAGGGACAAAACCAATTTTTAAGTTAAAATCTTCTTCTATCTAATATAAGAACAATAACTAAAATTCCTTTTTCTTTTCCTTGTTTAAAGCTATTTTCCCGAATTTCTAGTCTTAAATACAATGGTAACAATGATGAATGAAATTGTGAAGGACATCATGGACCTCCTCGGGTTAGGAGCCCTCTTCTATTGCCACTCTTTATGCATCATAATATATTGTCTATCGAGTTAATTGATTTCTCTTCATAAAAGTAGTAGTTTGCTATGGAAGGTCAAACATGATCTCCCTAAGTTAGGAGCCTCTTCCCTCAAATATTACACTTATTGAATCATAAATTTCTCAGTTAAATTTTATATTTGTAATATGCATTTTCTTTTAGTTTAAACAATTTGTCTTCTATAATATTGACCATTACATCTCGGATCCATATATTTTGGACATGCTTCCAAGTTTACAAACCCAGAGATTGATAATAAAATACTTGTGTTAGTTTATACCCATTAAATTGACCCAACATTTTTTGGCGTCATTGTAGGGAGAAACATACATCAACATAGTCGATTAGGAAATAAAGACAAAATCTACAAAAACACATCAAAAAAACAAAAAACTTAGTTTTTCTTTTAGTTATGTTTCTTTATGCCTAGAGATAGAGATCGAAGGTAGATTCATTAAACAAAACCCCCAATAATTCAACCATCCATAGGGAGCGAGGACCATCGGGACTAACAACACCGAGTTGATGGGAGACCAACTCTGGAGAGGAATTAGAAAGAAAAAACAAAAGATCGGGAAAAAGATTGACTCTAATTGAAAGACAAAACTTGACTAGCACGGGAGGTAAAAAGGAAGCAAACACTAGAAAATTCCTTTCATAGAAAGACAAAAGGAAGCAAGGAGACCGGTTGTTAAACAATTAGAGACAACTAGTTCTTGAACAAAATCAAGATAGTTGAGGAAACACCAAAATCAACCTCATATTGAAACATTACAAACAAGCGAAAAAGGAAATAGTGACGAAGGAAGAATGATCTAATATACCCGATGCATGACTCCCGAGAAAAAATACTTCAATATGAGAGACAACGAAGGAATGGCGAGAGGATAGAGAGGAATACGGGGAATAGAAGACGAGAGAAAAATAGAGGAAGAAGCGAAAAGAGAGAGTATGATAACAAAAGACAACATGATATAGAAAAAAGACAATGATCGGGAGAGCGACCTTTGGCTTCCCAATATTAGACATAAGAGAGATACTAGGGAGAGGAAGTGAAAATGAAAAACATTCCCATCCCTAGTTTTGCTCAATTTTTATGGAATGTCAATAGAATATCCTAACTCATTTATGTTTGAATTTGATATCTTATGTTGAACTTATGGAGTACACGAGATGACACACATGGAAATTTCTTCTCTTTCTTTGCTACTTTGAAAGTAGTAGCACTAAAATAGTTTTATGGGTTTAGGATCGAAGGATGCACCATTGCTTCTTGGGATGACATGAAGAGAATTTCTGCTCAAAAAGTATCGAGGCCTATTGCGAGGTCTAGAGATTCAAAAGAAGATATTTTTAGAATGACACAACAAGAATTTGAAAGTTTGGAAGAGTAATTAGAAATATTTCTCTACAATCTACAAAAATCCAAACAACATTCTCTGGAAATCCGATACCATTCGCACAATTTTTCTTAAAGGTATAATAGATGAATACTTAGATATTATCGAATGTGATGGGAAAAGGAGATATCTCAAACTTTCCATTTCATGAGATTAACTGACTATGTCAAAAATATTCCGGGGGAAGAGAAAAAAAAGTGGAAAAAAAGGATGTTACATCAAGAGCTTCCAAATCTACAACGGGAGGAGTAACAAGAACAAAAATAGGAAGTTTGCTAGAAAATTTTAAAGCTGATCTTTTGAGCACTTTAGGAACACAAGTTTATGTTTTAAAAGAATAGAAGAAGAAAGAAGAACAAGATAAAATCTTATCAATATTTTTCCAAAGTGTAGGAAGAAACATCCACTTAGAGAATGTCCTTTGGATAGTATACAAGTGTGTGGACTTTGTACAAATAATCATCCTGCGATTGAAAAGCTATCCAAAAACTTAAAGAATTGAAAATGGAAGAAGCACAAGGGACAAATCTTTACTATATGGCACCAAGGAGACATTGGCAACCAAGGATTCCTCAAAAATTCCCCTCAACAAAATCCCCGAATTATCAATATCCTCCTTAGAATTCATGGAGATACTCCAATGCCATGGAAGGCTTGGCCTCCACAACAATACCAGAAACTAACCTGCACAAGGGTTGGAGAGGATATAGTTATGGAAACCAACCACCTCAACAAATGTATCCTCAACAATACCAACAACCATATCAACAACAACCATACTGCTGACCATATCCTCAACAACCATTCCAATACCAACAATTCCAACAACATCCTCAACCAATGCCATTTCCACAACAAAATCTTGCTGATGCCTAACTCAACCTCAACAACTTCAGTTGCCTTCTAACTCCAACCTCCACCTAGACCATCTCAATTACTAGCTCGGCCAGGTAGCAAATCCAAATAACAAAGTGGATAAACTTGTAAAAAATTTTAATACGCTTACATGTATTGCCTGAGATTCTCTGATCTAACAATTATATGCCACTATTAAATAAAAAATCGCTTCTACAAAATTTCTTGATGAAATTTAAAACTAAATCGCTAATTGCAAACACATGAAGACGGATCTCATTCACACATAACACATATGTTTACCGGGAAATCTTAAAGCTAAAAACCCCACTATCATATAATATGTATATATCATGGATCATGAAACAATCTCATATAAAGAAACTCTAATCCAAGAGCTCTCGATACAATATAAATATACATCATCTCACATTGTCTTGCGGAGAATTGGAAAATGCCTTAGCCAAATTTACTGCACTCCCTGACAATAGCTTCGGCCTCCTTTGTGCAATCCAAGTTGATTACAAAAGACCAATTCGATGCAATCTACTTTACCCTCATAGTCATAAATCCTCATGAGCATATCCAATGTGTATTTAGCTTTCTTGAGTGCAACACAATATGAGTACAAGCTGATAGTCATCTGTCCCTTTCACCTACATTTCAAGTGGGTCTCCACTCGATCTAACATGCATGTAGTTAACAATAGTAAATCTTCGAGTTGCATCGTAGAGATCCTCCATGTGAATAAATTGTAATATTTAATTCAGCGATCTCTCACTAGTGTATCTTCGATTACATGACTAGTCGATTTTAACTCACTTAAGCTGAGTTAAACTACTTTAAAAACTCACATAACTACACATCCAACTTTGTTACAACTTTGAATCACTCGGTTACAACTAAGTCCACTTGCATGTCCCACCAATCAACCTTTGAACTTGAAATTCCTTCAACTAGCTGGTTTCTGCCACTTGAGTTAGCGATTCCAAGTGCTCCATGAGAATAGATTAATATTTATTGTCCAACTATTATTAAGGGATAATAATAGTCGACATGCATCTATAAATAGACACGCTATCTATAAATAGAACTACTTTACATAAATCTATAAATAGAACATCATATATAAATAGAATTTTCTCACCATACTATAAATAGACATCATCTATCAATAGAATTTTCTTATGCATATAAAAATAGACTTCCACCTAAAAATAGCTTTGTGTGGGTGTTGAGATTGCTAACAAGATGATGAGCTTAGTGGAAAGGAGTCGCCTTCACTAATGTGGGCCTCAGGAGCTATTTTTCAGGCGCAAAGTCTATTTTAGACTATGTCTATTTTTAGACATATGGATCATGTTCTATGAGTTGCGGGATGCTATTTGTGGATGGTTAGTCAAGTACGGAAAAAATAGATGGACTTCTATTTTTAGACATATCTAGGGCGGAATCTATTTTTATATTGCCGGTCTAAAAATAGATATGTCGAATATTATTAGCTCTTAATAATATTTGGACTCTAAACATTATCTTATTCTCTTGGAGACACTTCGAGTTTGATGCACGGATGTGGCACATGCGGCTTGACGGGAAGGAATTCTTACGCTATTCTGAGGGTTATGTGGAGCTATTGCATGGATACTTAGAGTTAGACCTCATGTGACAGAGTTTGGTGGAGTTGATTGAGGAAGTTAAGTGGATTTGTATTCGGTTTAACTAATCTAAACATAGTTGAGCTATTTGTATTCGGTTAACTAATTGATACAATTAGTGAGAGTGGTGTGAATTAATTATTAATTAATTCACTAATTATAAACTCATTAATCAACTAAAGAATGCATCGATTAACTTCGGTGCATGGACGATTTTCGGTGGAGACCGGTGCGAGAGATAGGTGAAAAGAGAGCCGGAGTTAACTATCGAGTTGTGACTATATTGTTGCTATTTGCAACACACGGATAGGTGGGAGTAAGCCCATGAGGATTGCGCGGCTCAAGCCGAGTGGTTTTATCTATTTAATGAATCCATCCCATAGCTTTGAAAAGCGCAATAGAGGCTAGCTATCAAGTGGCTAAGGAGTTGGAGCATGAGATTTTTGCTAGATCTAGCTTGATAGTGTGTAGCAATTGGAGGTAGTCTTTGAGAGCTTGTGAGGAGTTTTTGTACTATGATTGTTACATGATCTCCATGGCATGTATAATATCTGAGATAGTTGGGGTTTTCAGCTTTAAGCTTTCCCATTAAATGCTGTGTTCATATGTGTGATTGTTTGTATGGTTTTAATGTATGCATGCAATTGATTTTATTTCCGCATGTGATGATCAATGGTAGAAGAGATTATGTATTATGCATGAAGCTAAAATAGTGTGTGATACAGGAGAATCTCGGTGAATAATATCTTAGTTATTCAAATTTCTACATGGTATCGAGCGGTATTGATCATTGGAGCAATTGCAAAACATTGAAGCGGTTGAGTTTTGTCGTTGGTGGGTCGAATTTGCGAGTGATGTTTTCTTGGTGTGTCAAAGAGATTGAGATGTCTTTCAGCGGATTGTGATTGGAGTATGCCCTTGAGGAGCAAATTGAATTATATTGCATGGAAGGATAGGAGTGGAGGCGGTGTTAGATGACAATGGGTTGAGGGAGTTCATAGATACGAGAAGTCCCAAAGCCTACTTCTAGCGATGCTTGCCCGTAATTGAGGCTTGGCAAAAGAAGACGACAAAGTGTCGAGAGGATTCTCTTGGAGGGCGTGAAGCATCACATAGTATCCGACCTTCATGGTAGAGGCTTCTCCATTCTTGATGTGGAAAGCCAGCGGTTGCGCAAAGCAAGAGCGACTAGAGGAAGTTGAGCGCTCAAGGATAAACTCGGGGAAAACATAAAGATGGAGAAAGGCGACAGAGTATGCCCAAGTACCTCACGAAGTTCACCCAATGTGAGGGATGAGCTAGGAAGTGTGGGGAGTTATTGTAGATGATGTGGACTTGGTGAGCTTGGCTCTCCTTGGGTTTCGAAGAGTTGGCATTCTTATCGGGACTGCATCGATGGTCGGGAGAAATTGTCTAGGATGGGAGCGACTTTGGTCGGATCTTGTGAAAAGAGGAGATAAGGCGGAGTACCGAGGGACGGATCATCATCAAAAAGAACTGCGATGCAAGAAGAGAATTGCGCTTTGGCTGCCAAAGCAAAGAAAGGGGAAGAGCAAGAAAAGCTTCTCATTCCGGTGCGAAAGGCAAGAAGCGAGGACATGTCCAAGGTGAAGTGCTTTCTTGTCACCAACATGGACATTATGCCACAAATTGTCCGCGAGAAGAAGAAGAAAATATAGCGGTACAACGGGGACTACGAGTTTGAGAGGGCCTTAGCCTCACGGTTTGAGAGCTGGATTTTTTCGCTGATCGCATGCTTGGCCTCAAGTATGACAAGATCCGTGTGGTTTACGGACGGTGGTACGTCTTTTCACATGACGGAGATCGGGATTTGTTTGCGATATGGATGAGAAAAGATCTTGGAGTGCACATCGAGATGGGCGATGATGGTAGATACAATGCGTACCGGTATCGGTACCATTTCCTTTGAGAGGAGTACGGTAAACCCTTCGGATTGAAGGAAGTGATGCATGTTCCCAAAATTGAAGAAGAATCTTATCTGCGAAATGGCGATGTTAGAAGACAAGGGATATGATGTTATCTTTAGCGAAGGAAAGGCTTTCTTACGCGGTAAGACAGCTTGTAGTGAGACTCGGAGGATAGGGGTTCGAGTGAAGAACCTTTATCAATTGCAGGTAGATAGTATGTGCAGCAATGGCGAGGGCAAGGCGAGAAGGATTGGTGAGGCGGGGATGATGGCGAGTTGTGGCACCGGATATTGGGCCACCTTCACCATGGAGCTTTGAAGATACTTGCGGCTGATTTCTCTCTTGGGCTTCCTAAAAGGCACTCTTGCGCGGTCATATTAGTGCAAGGGGTGTACCTTGGGAAAAATTTGTGAAAGCCACCTTTCGCGAGAAGGATAGTGCGCGCCACGACGATCCTTGAGAGAATTCACACGGACGTGTGTGGACCTTTCTCGGCCGGCTTCGACTTGAAGCCAAAGCACGAGGTATTATGTGATATTTTGTTTGATGATTTTTCTCGTAAGTGCTTCGGATCTTCTTCATGCGAGAAGAAGAGTGAGACATACTCAAAGTTACGTAGAGTTCAAGGCATCTGGTTGAGAAAAGAATTAGGGGAAGAAGGTGAAGGCTCTTAGGAGCGACGTGATGGTGGTGAATTCATCTTTGGTAAATTCAAGGACTCTTACGGCGAGAAGGAATTCGAAGAGAGCTCATAGCACCTCATAACCCACGAGCGGGAGACGGGGTTCTTTGCGTGAGCGAGAAGAACGAACGGTCGTGGGTGCTTTTGCCGGGGCGATGTTGCATGATCGGGGCCTACCCAATCACTTGTGGGGCGGAGGCATGCAATGCGCAGTATATGTCTGCGAAACTAGTTGTCCTGCTGAGAATACTTGGCATGAGTACACACGAGGAGGCGTTTCTACGTAGAAAGCATGATATTTACCCATTTGGGGATTTTTGGTTCACTGTTTACATTCATGTGACGAAGGATGCCGAGAAGAAGGTTTGAGCCGGCTTGCGGAGGTTGGGATATTTGTGGGGTACAACGATACACGCACAACCATCATGTGTATTTTCCGGACAGGTCGTTGCGCAAGGCTTGTGCGTGCGGGATATAAAATTTCGGAGAGGGAGAAAGCCATGAAGTGTTCGCTTTGGCAGAGGGAGCCACACTTGCATGTAGGGGAGGAGCTATTAGTTCCTAAGGATGAGCTTCGGGATGTGGATCAGCCACAAGATGAAGTTCATGGAGTGGAAGAGACCACTCATGCCGGCGCCAACCATCGAGAGGGCGAGGAAGCGCACTACGAAGGCGAGCGGCTTGGCTCAAGATGCGGGGAGAGGTTGTAGGAGCACCTACATCACTGTGTGTGACCCGAGGAGGCGGTCACACGGCAGAGTTTATGTGGATACATGGCTCTTATGAGCAAGTGTATCGTGATAGAGCCATCCTCTTTTGAGGAAGGCTGTGGAGGATCCCGCATGGGTAGATGCCATGGTGGAAGAGTATGATTCGATTGTCGAAACGGTGCATGGGGAGATTGTCCCAGGGCCGGAGGGGAAATCGGTGGTGGAGTTCGAGATGGATCTAAAAAGTGAAGCGAGGACGGCGACGGGAGTGTGGAGAAGTACAAGGAAAGATTTTGTTTTCCCGGGGGCTTTTCACGAGATGAGGGGGATCGATTATGAGGAGACCTTTACTGTTGCGAGGTATTCTTCCATACGGACGATTCTTGCTCTCTCGGCGCGGATGGGGTGGCACATTCAACGGATGGATGTGGAGATTGCATTCCTCAATGGAGTCATTGAGGAGGAGGTGTACATAGAGCAGCCGACAGGTTTTCGAGATATTCATGCAAGTCGCATGTGTGCGGAGCTCAAGAGAGAGCTGTTGTATGGGTTGAAACAAGCACCTCGTGCTTGGTACACACGGATAGACAATTATTTCCTGAGGACTTGGATTCTCCAAGAGCGAGGCGGATCCTAACCTATACCCAGATTGTGGTGGAGGGTAAGTTAGCGATCATTGTACTTTATGTAGATGATTTGATTACGACGAGGTGATGGCTGATACTCTCATACAAGGAGGATCTTGCAAAAGAGATTGAGATGAAGGACTTGGGCCTCCTTCATTTATTTCACGGGATTGGAAATTTGGCCGGCGTAGTGATGGACTGTTTGTTTCTCGAGTGGTATGCCGAGAGATCTTGGAGAAGTTCAACATGCATGGAGGCTGCAAGCACAAACAAATACTCCTCTTCTTTGGTGGTTGGAGGAAGGAGGGATGCTACTTCGGCGGAGGTAGTGGATGCCACTTTTGTTTATCGACGATTTGGTGGGGTTCGCTTATGTATACTGGTACAATACACGACCCGATATATGCTATGCGATTAACCAACTTTCACAAGCTATGGTTAAGCCAACCAAGCTCTTCTGGAAGGCGAGGGCAAGCATGTATTGATATATCTCGGAGAGGCACATCGAGATATGGATTATGAGTGCAGAGCCGGTCGGATGAGGGTGGCTGAGCTGTGTGCTTCTGACGAATGAAGATTGAGCGGGGATCCCAACGGACGGAAAGAGGCACATGCGGAGAGGATTTTCGGTATCGGGTCGACAACGGTTTCTTGGTACGGCGGGAAAGCGAGAGATCCGTGGCACTCGGTTCGGCGGTAGGTATATGGCGACGAGTTTGGGCGCATGCGAGGAGCTATATGGATGAAGAAGATCCTGGTCGGGTTGTTCGATTCACACATTGACATCCGGTATCATGCATATCGGAGATTGTGTGCGGCGAAGAATCATGTTACTTTCATACATTCCTACGGAGGATCGGGATGTTGATATCTTGACGAAGGCACTCACCGGGGAGCAAAATTCGAATACCACGGGGGCGAGGATAGGGGTTGCGGATAATCCTTATCCTGTTGAGAGGGAGTGTTGAGATTGCAACAGATGATGAGCTTAGTGGAGAAAGAGTCGCCTTCACTAAGTGGGCTCATGTGAGGAGCTATTTTTGGCGCAAGAGTCTATTTTTAGACTATGTCTATTTTTAGACATATGGATCATGTTCTATGAGTTGTAGGGATGCTATTTGTGGATGGTTTGTCAAGTCGGAAAGAAATATATGGACTTATATTTTTAGACATACGTGGGGCGGAATCTATTTTTATATTGCTAGTCTAAAAATAGATATGTCAAATATTATTAGCTCTTAATAATATTTTGGACTCTAAACATTATCTTATTCTCTTGGAGCACTTAGAGTTTGATGCCTGGATGTGGCACATGCGGTGACGGAAAGGAATTACGCTATTCTACGAGGGTTATGTGGAGCTATTGCATGGATACTTCGGTTAGAACTCATGTGATAGAGTTTGGTGGAGTTGATTGAGGGAAGTTAGTGGAGTTGTATTCGAGTTTAACTAATCTAAACATAGTTGAGCTATTTGTATTCGGTTTAACTAATTGATACAATTAGTGAAAGTGGTGTGAATTAATTATTAATTAATTCACTAATTATAAACTCATTAATCAAGCTTTAAAGATACTATCGGTTAACTTCGATTGCATGAACGATCGGTGGAGACTAGTGCGGAGATAGGTGAAAAGAGCGAGTTAACTATCGATTGTGACTATCGCTTTGTTGCTACTGTTGCAACACATAGATAGGTGGAGTAAGCCCATGAGGATTGCTACAGTTCAATCCCGGTGGTGTTTTATCTATTTAATGAAGCCATCCCATAGCTTTGAAAACACAATAGAGAGCTATTAGTTTATCAAGTGGCTAAGGGTTGGAGCATGAGTTTTGCTAGATCTAGCTTGATAGTGTGTAGAAATTGGAGGTAGTGCTTGAGAGCTTGTGAGGAGTTTTTGTACTATGATTGTTACATGATCTCACATGGCATGTATAATATACGGAATAGTTGGGGTTTTATAGCTTTAAGCTTTCCCATTAAATCTTGTGTTCATATGTGTGATTGTTTATGGTTTTAATGTATGCATGTAATTGATTTTATTTCGCATGTGATGATCAATGGTAGAAGAGAGTTTTGTATTATGCATGAAGCTAAAATAGTGTGTGATTAGGGAGAATCTCGATGAATAATATCTCGATTATTCAAATTTCTCACAGTGGGCCCCACCTAGTGTAGGTGCTTAATTTTCACTAGGATCAAGGATTTTGTTTTCCGGATGCCAATTTCACTCTTTCTTGTTGCAAACTTCAACAAAACTAGCATACAATGTGGAAGAGAAGCAACATATTCTCCTATATACTCTATTCTTCCCATACAAGATGCCCACTTAAGGTATGGGAAGAAGTGTTACACTAAAGATTCTACACCAATCATAGAAGAAAAAAAATGA
Organism: Pinus albicaulis; assembly: GCA_034641835.2. Taxonomy (NCBI): domain Eukaryota; kingdom Viridiplantae; phylum Streptophyta; class Pinopsida; order Pinales; family Pinaceae; genus Pinus; species Pinus albicaulis. Next base: position 1,688,246,735 of record CM076579.1, on the reverse strand, counting down.
ACAAGGAGAACAAGCTGAGAAAAAATATCATCCAAGAAATCAATTTCGGAAAGGAAAAGCTATTATGCAGCTCAAACACCACCTGATCTAGAGAGGTTAGTAGAGCATAAAATTCCAATGTATCTTCACTGAATTTGAAATTTTGGATGAATTGAAAGAATGCTTATGTCAAAATTCCTTTGTTGCAAGCTATAAAAGATATTCTAATTGTATGCAAAAATAATAAAGGAGTTATGCATCAAGAAAAATTGGTAGAAAAGAAAAAGAGATGCACCCACAATCCCGAGGTCATTGGAAAATTAGCTAGTCTCAGTAGTACTACAAAAACATCAATTGAAAAATATATTGACCCTAGGATCCCAATGGTTACCATTTCACAGTCAATAATTTCTTTCAGTTCCAAATACTTTAATAGATTTGGGAGCAACTATAAATGTTATGACCACGGAAAATATGAAACTTACTTGAAATTGCACAATATTAAAACTACTACTACAATTTTGGAGCTTGCGGATAGATATAAAGTTGTACCGGAGGGATATTAGAAGATATCATTGTTTCTTTGGATTCATGGGAATATCTTGTAGACTTTCTAATCTTGCATCCAAAAACATTTTAGGGAGGCCATCCCTATACATTATAGAGCAGGACGACTTCATGAGTTAGCTCACACATGCATGTCTTCATTGGATGCAGATTAGGAAGTATGATCATAGCACATGGGGATGAAAGGAAACATGTTACACTCTATCCTCTAGCACAATATCCTTCTTTATTATCATGGCTTGATGAAAAACAACAACAAGAAACTCAATGCAGTTCTCGGTATTAATCAGAGTCTTTGATTTTAGAGAATAGGAATAAAAATGAGGATCTATTAGACCTTTTCATCTCGGAGCACGATATTTCGAAGCAACTTAGAGAATAACACAATATGAAAGTCTGCGCAGCATCTTTTAAATCAATGTTTCCGGGGAAAATCGTACTATTAAATCATTGCAAAATTCATTTTGAAAAGTATTTTTCTGTTAAATAAATTACCAATTCACGGGGATAAAATCGGTGAAATTAGTCATGGAAGGAAATTTGAATATTGGATATAATTTACAAGCATCACAAGAACAGAAGTAATAACATTGTTACAAAAATATTCAAAATATTTTTCACGAGGATTACACGAACATGTGGGATTTATCCAAAGACATGCTCTATTCAACACATCTACATTGATGATCATATCAAACCGGTGAGACAAGCCTGTAAAGAAGAATGAATCCTATGATGAAACAAATAGTGAAAAAGGAAGCTGAGGAAATTGTTACAAGTTGGGTTCATTTATCCTATTTCTGGTCGTCGATGGGTTTCTCCCCTTAGTTGTAGTGCCAAAGAAAAATGGAAAGTGGATGATATGTGTGGACTATGAGGGAACTAAATAAAGCCACATTAAAAGATCATTTCCCATTTCCATTTACCGAGCCAAGTAATAGAGTTCATTCATGGGGAAGAAATTATTATTTTTTCTTGATGGATTTAGTGGATACAATCGGATTAAGATAGAATTGGAAGACCAGGATAAAACCAAATTTACTTGTCCATGGTGAACATATGCATATAATGCTTTGACCTTTGGGTTATGGAATGCACCTACTACTTTTCAAAGAGAAGTGCTTGCAATATTCTTGATCTAATTCATGAATGTGTTGAGGTATATATGGATGATTTCACTATATATGGAGGAACATTTGATGATTGTTTGAATAATCTTGAAAAAAAAGTTTTAAAAAAAATGCATAAAGAGAAACCTATCCCTCGGTAATGAAAATTCTTTATGATGTTAGCGAAGGGGATAACGTTGGGACACCATGTTTCTTCTTCGGGGAATCAAGGTGGACCCAACAAAAAATACAAGTCATTGTGAACTTGATGCCACCAACAACACAAACAAAGAAGTAAGAAGTTTCTTGGGATATGCGAGGCTATTATAGGAGATTCATTGAGAATTTTTGTAAAAATAGCTCTACACTCTATTCAAGTTGCTTTCAAAAGAGTGTTGATTTCCAATGGACAACGGACTTTCAAAATGCATTTGAAATATTAAAAGATAAAATTAGTAGTTGCACCCATTCTCAAGAGGACCATACTAGTCATTTCCATTTCATATATTCACTTATGCATCTAACACAACTATAGGAGCATCACTTGGGACGGGAGAAAGGAAATCGAGTTCAATTATACCATATACTTCATAAGGGAAAAAACTAACACCAACGAGAATTGAACTATCACGGTCACATGAAAAAGAAATGTTAGTTGTTTTGCATTTAGTTAATAAGTTTAGGAATTATATAACATGTTATCAATTATTCATTCACATAGATCATTTAGCTATAAGATACTTAATGAACAAAACAATAACAAATGGCGGAAATTACTAGATAGTTGTTATTAATGCGGGGAAATTTAACATTGTTGTTTCTAGATCGACCATGTAAAGACAATCAACTAGTAGATTTTCTATCAAGGCTTCATTCACTTGGTGATCCAAATCATGTTCTAGACAATTTTCCAGATGAACATTTATTTTCTATAATAGTTAAAACACCATGGCTTGCTAATGTAGCCAACTATTTATCATTTGGAATATTATCATCCCATTTCACCAATAAACAAAAAAAACAAAAAATAATTAGAGAAAGCGTTAGATATAGTTGGGTCAATGGTGACCTATTTTATACTAGTTACGAGTCTATGAATAAGAAAATGTGTTAGAGAAGATGAAATTATAGATATTTTGAAAGCATGTCATGAAGAACCATGTGGTAGCCATTTTGCGGACAAAGCGGACAATATACAAGGTGCTTAAACATGGCTACTACTTTGGCCCAACAATCTTCAAGGATTCGAAAGCCTATGTTAAAAGATCAGTGACAAGCGCGAAAGAACTAGAAGCACTGTGGTATCGAGATGAAATGTCATTAAATCCACAATTACTCATAGAACCATTTGAGAGTTGGGCTCTAGACTTTGTGGGACCAATTAACCCACCTTCAAACGGAAAGAGGTACATTCGAGTATGTACAAATTATGTTACAAAGTGGGTAGAAGCAAAGAGTAACAAGAAAAACAGTAGAAGACATAATAGTCATCAATCGTCTTTGAGGAAATCTTTGTCATATTTGGAGTTGCGAAGACGAGTTGTCACATATCAAGGACCACAGTTCACCTCCAAACATGTCTAGGATCTTACGGCCAGTATAAGATCAAACATAGAAAATCTACTACCATGCCATCCCCAAGAAAATGGAAAAGTAGAGTTGACAAATAAAGTGCTAGAAAATATCACTTCTGACAAAAATAGTGAAAATGAACGGAAAGGATTGTCGAGAGAAAAGTTAAGAGATGCCACTTTGTGGGCATAAATAAGCACGTAAGGAAGAACACAAGCTAGGTTCGGTTCATACCAGAGTTGGTATATGGTAAGGAATTTACTATTACTTATTGAATTTCAAATTCATACATATAAACTTTAACGAGAAAAATTGGGATTGCAGAATTATCTGAAGCACAACAATAGAAAGTCATGCAATTGAATGACTTAGATGAAATAAGACAACAAGAAATAAAGAATACAACATTGATGCAACAACAAAATCAAAATTGGCACTTACCAAATTCATTAAGAATAAAAATTTTCATAAAGGAGACTAGGCATTAATTTTTTACTCCAAGTTTAAAGATTTCAAAAGAAAAGTTTACAACTCATTGGCTTGGGCCATATGAGATAGAAGAATTTTTTGCCAATGGGAGCGGTAAAAATAAAAACAATTGATGAAGTAGCAATTTCATTTTTAGTCAATGGACATAGGCTTAAGGTCTATAATAAGGCTATCAATGAAGGACTTCTTGAAAATAACCTCAACGGAAAATAACATGGAAATAATGGAATAACATAATGATATGCCTCCCCTTACTTCCAAAATAATATATATATATATATATATATATATATATATATATAAAGGAATTTGGTTGTGAAAATTCATGAAGGCGGCACAATACAAACTCGAATTCATATCGGAAAACCAACTTGTTTGTAGTATGAATTCTGTTTTGTTTTTCTTTTACTTTAGTTTGATTTTACAGAAATAATCCTCCAAGAATTCAAGACTTGAGGACAAGTCTTAACATAAGCATAAGAAAGGGGGAAGTTCGTAATAAAACTATGCAAATAGTTTGACGAATGTATTGCGAAGGGACACGAATAACATATCGAAAGGACCTAAAACATCGTTGAAAATATCATGCAAAAGGACCTAAAACATCATTTACAATAAAAATGCATAAGGGACCTCAAACATTATTTATAATATCATTGCGAAGGGACCTAAGAAAAAACATGTCGAACGGACTTAAAACATCATTTAAAAATTGCCGAAGGGACACAGACAACATCAACATTCAGGGAACGCTGGATCAATATGGAATGCCAAGAAGAACATGAAATAACATAATATCAAAAGGTTCAAGTAAGTAGTTACAATTGTATACATTCCATACGAATGCATCTTTGAAGAACCATCATCATGAGTCAAATTTGGACGAACTAGAAAAAGTCATCATCAAATCGGCATGAACATCAAGCTATGTTGCGAAAGGAAAGTACGGTCGTAAGAAAAAAATTTCTTAAAACCTTAGATTTTGAAAAAAAATCTAGATTTGGTAAAACTAATTGTGAGTATGCATTCTATTACGTTTTCATTTATCCTACCCTCATTATCCTATTATATCCATTATTCTACAATACCTACACTCATTATTCCATTATCCTACCATATGTACACTCATTACCCTACCATATTCAATTTCATATATTCTACATTCCATATACCCCCTACGTTATTCACCTTTACGTAGCTTATAAGCATTTTTTTGATCCAAGATTGAAGACTCAATATTTTTCCCCTTAAGGGATTTTGGTCGACCTACACAAAACCACACAAAGGTTAGCGTCATAATGAGAATTTAATTTTAAAATGACCTATCCTATGTTCATTTTAAAATAAATTAGAAGAATGCATATAAATGACAAAACCTAAGGTATGATACAAAGAGCGCAATGTGTAAAAATATGATTGCAAAGTATGAAAATGCACACATGATAATCAAAACGAAATGAAACATGCAAACAAGCGGAAGGTTGAAAGGACACGAGAATTATTATACACAAGCAAACCAAGGTGGACATGCAACATAATAGAAGACAACCATGAATAAAAAAATGCAACTACAAAGGAACGTGGGTGATGTGGTGTTACGGTGACAAGATGGGCATGAACACCATGGAAGATGGACAATATACGAAGCGAGAAGAACATAACCACGAGGGTGCGTAAGTCGAGAAGGTGAGTTGGCATATGAAACGGTCAAGTGCATTTCAAAACACTAATTAATGCCACATTCAAACTCTGTGTAATACTACCATGTTAAACCTTCACCATTAAAACAAAAGATAGAGCTATCCGATTAACGCTATTTCTTGCACCATCACAACCATATTCAAGCTCGGGGAGAGGAGGAGGATGTTGTGCAAACACATGAACACATTTAGAACCTTGTGAAAAGAAGGAAATAAGTGGGAAAACACGAGAGAATGTGTTGCGTAAAACATAGAAAGCGGGCTGGAGAGAAGCATAAGAAAATATGCAAGGAAGTGAGTGGAGAAATAAGAAGGATAGGCATCGATTTTAACAAGAGAATTGAAGGCGAAGATGCTGCGAGTAGCCAAGTTTATTGAAGCTCACCAACAAACCCAGAGAAATTCCACACAAAGAGAAGGTAAAGAGATCAACGCTAGATTTTTATCGGTACGATTGAGCGGATTTCGAGGTAGTTTAGTTGGGAATAAGTATGAGATGTGTCATGTTATAAAGAAGTGAAACTCCGATTACTGAGAAATCGAAAACTTGACACCATTAAAATCACTCCGCTACCTTTGTGTATAAGTGAATCTTTAGAGACGATGGATAGGAGTTCTAACTAGAAAGTAACCTTACTCCACCTTCACGGGCACGGAAGTATTAACTCGAGATAAATCTTCGAGATTGCTTCTCGATACGAGTAACCAAGTTCAATCACTCTATGCATAGTTACGAATTGGTCACATGTAACAAAACAAAGTTCCATATTTTTTTTACATAATGTGATTTTTCGTAAAAACACGATCGAAGCTATTTTCCTTCATTCTCATAAACAATGAGTGAATTTATTCATTTCCTATCCACACGGTGAGTGAATTTCTTTATCTTTATACACCTGATGAGTGAATTTATTCATTCTCATAAACACGATGAGCCATTTTTTATTCATTTTTCATACACGATAAGCTCGATTTCTCCATTCTTATACACACCTGACGAGTGAATTTTTTTCATATAGTGAGAAAGATTGTCCTACTATTCATATGCACAATGAGAATTGTTAAAATAGAGAAGGAGTTCTTGAGGAAATTTTTGGCAAAATTGAGATTGAGAAATGAATTATGAAGCACAAATGAAAAGAAATGTTAAGGTATTTTTGTCATGCGATTTCACATAGAGAGCAAAGTTTTCATCAGTTTTGAAGAAGCGGTGGACTCATTTATAAGGAAGAATAGAGGGATTGAAGAAGACTCAAGCAAGGAAACAATTTCATCTTTTAAAGGAGCTTCAAAAGAGCAGTAAGCATAGATGATTACCCTTGAATACAAAATTACATGAATAAAAGACGAAGTGTATAGATGCATGTAATTTTTTGTTCATAATGAGGATATTAACTATTCAAGGGTACATAAATTGGTACACACTGAGAACATAAAAAACAAAGTAGATCCAAAAGAGTTCATTATGGATAATTGGGGCAAAGAAATAATAGAAAATTGTACCAAGTTGGGTTGATAGGTTTCCTTTACAAATTCAAGGGGAATAATGAGATAATAACACAAGAGTTCATAAGCCATGTATGAACAAGGACAAAACACGGTGGGTGACCTTTCAATTCCATTAAACCCATAATTCTTGTCATAAGATCTATGCCTACCATTAGCGGGAGATGAATACCATAAGGAAGGCATGCATTTCGGGAGAAGGGTGGACATACTTTTTAGAGAAATAGAGAGAAAGGGAATTTTGATAGAGCGAAAGAGAATCCCAAGTGATTGGTTGAGTGAGCCTTGAGTACGAACTAATACTAATCATTCAAAGATACTTTGAATGTGATAATAGGAGTTAAGTATAGTTTATCTCTACCATATTAGACTTCTACAACGGGGGAATCTAACATAAATTTACCTTATTTCTTCTCAAAAAGTTTGGTCAAAATGATAGAAGGGGTCAAGAATAAAATTGGAACAAAGCAGCATGTATATCATTAGGGCCTCATAAAAATAATTGTAGAACACCAAGTGAGGGAGTAAGGGGTTGATTTGGAGAGAGATTTTTGGCACAACATCATCTTGAGGGACAAACTACGGAAGAGAAATTTGAACAATTGCATGTCACGCAGAATCAAATTATGAACTCTCCGGTATATCTTAGAGACCAAATCTAATAAGAAAAAAAGAAAGTATACATGAGTTGCAAAAAGAGAGATCATTATTTTCTATCCCTAGGAAGCCCAAGGAGGAAATTACATAAAGAACCAAGTGAAAAATATGCGAGTAGAAGTAGTTGAGCCTCCAACATCACTCCCAGAACAAGTCAATGAAATATTGGAAAGGATGGAAAGAGATGTACAAGAAGAGCCTTTAGAGAAGGATTCCTACTTTAGGCATGCATGGATATGTGCCACCTCATCACACTCATTTTCCAAAGAGAGCTGACTGGGAGAAGAAAAAAGAGTTGCAACAAGAAGAACATCTCAAAAGGAAAATAGAAGAAGAGTTGACAAGGGAGCTAGAGGTCAACAAAATTTTAGAAAATCACTTGAAGAAGAGAAAACAAAATGTACAAAAGAGAAAATAATAAGAAGCTAATCGAGGATAAAAATGAAGAATTGAAAAAAAATGATTAGCAATCTTGAGACAAAAAATACGATCATTTCCAAAAGCGAGGATTTTATATTGCTTAATGAAAAGAAAACATGGCAATATAAATATGAAAAGACATAAGGCAAAAGGCCACCATTTATAAAGAAGGAAGGTATGAGGGGATTGATTGTATTCTTGAGGCTACCACAACGGAAACATAGGATCGGTACGGTGGGCACATCAGCACTCGGATGGTCAAGGAGGAGAAAGCAAGCATGAGGACATGCTTGAGAGATCAACAAGGGGTAGATGTTGATCCTCATTTTTGCTCAATTTTGTTTATAAAAAGTCCACCTAATTCCCACTAATTTTCCACATTATATCATCCAAATACACTTTTTTTCGACCATATTATGGACATTCAAGTAAATAAACTATGTTTTTCAATTTTTAGGTATTTTTTTGTAAAGAATTGGGTTTTAAGATTATTTTTGAATGGTAGTGAAAATTCTTGTAATTGCTTCATGAAAGTCATATATACGGGACACAGAGCACGATATGAGCATGTAATTGGAAATATTAGGAACCACGGATTGAAAACCATCTATTGAGTTTCTGGTCAGCCCGAGAGCTAAACGAGACTCGGTCAACGTTGGTCAAACATGACTTGTTTTTTGGGGAATCCCTAGAAAATAGGGCGAGAAATAGTAGTTTTTGGGATTTTTCCAGATTTTGAGTAACTAATTGGATGAGTTCGACCTATATGGATGGGATTAGGATAAGATAAATATGTTAGAGAAATTTTAGCATATTTTTTTATCGTTTCTCTATCTGTATACCAAGTTTATGAACCATTGAAACATGAAGAATTTGTATAATTTCATATTGAGACTTCTAGACTTTGTAAGTTAATTTGAGAGACCGGTTCACACCTTATTTTTTGTTCAATGGATGATTGACTAAGTTTTGCGGTGAGCTGATAATTTTTTCAAGTAGTGCGAAGAGCAAGGGTGGAGGACCCCCACACCAGAAGCTAGCTACACTTCTTGGTTAATTTAGCTTGATTTTTCATGAACTTGTTTTTTGCTTGATTTGTTCGGTTACTTAGATGAATGATGATTTATTATGATTGTTGATGAATCTTAGTTTTACTTCTAATCTTCATATGAAGGGACAATCATGTGTTTAAGTTAAAATATCCTTCTACTTTCGATCCAAGAACAATAACTAGAATTCATCTTTCTTTTCCTTGTTGGGTTATTTACTTATGCTTATGAATCTTGGTTTAATTCTAATCTGCATATGAAGGGACAAACCAATGTTTAAGTTAAACTCTCCTTCTATACGATATAAGAACGATAACTAAATTCATTTTATTTTTTTCCTTGTTTAAAAGCTATTTCTGAATTTCAGGTCTTAAATACAATGGTAAAAATGATGAATGAAATTGTGAAGAAGGACAACATAGTGTTGAGATTCAAAAACATGATGAGCTTAGTGAAAATTAAGCACCTTCACTAAGTGGGGCCAGCGAGGCGCTATTTTTAGGTGTATGTGTATTTTTATAATGGTGAGCATATTCTAAAGTTACCGGGATGCGGATTCTAGATGGTTGAGAAAATTCTATCTTTGGATGAATTTATATTTTTTTAGAAAGATTGGGCGAAGTCTATTTATGATATTGCTAATCTAAAAAATAGATGCATGTCGATTATTATTAGCCCTTAATAATAATCGGACAATGAAATATCAACTTATTCTCTTGGAGCACTTTATTTTAGTGAACGAGATGTGGCACGTTAGTGGGTTTGAAGGAATTACACAATTCCTAGGGTTGGTTGGTGACTCATGCATGGAGGACTTCGTTATAAGCTGAAGTGGCAAGTTGTAACGAGTTGGAAGAGTGAGTTATGGGAGTTGTTATCTAGTTTAAGTCATTTAAGTGAGTTAAACTCAATTGTGCTTGTTCTCACTCTTGATACACTAGTGAGAGTTTCGGTTAATTGATTAATAACTAGTGACTCACATGCGAGCGAAGAAATACATTAGTCAAATACTTGCATGTCGAGTTCTAGTGGAGACCCTAGTGGAGAGATAGGGTGAGAGAAGGTGAGATGGACTATACGTTTGTGGTAGTAGTGATGCATTCAATGCATCTACACGGACATTGGAGATGCCAATGAGGATTTAACGGTGAAATCAAGGCAAGATCGAATTCATTCGGGGATCTTCTTCGGTAGGGGATTGCGCGGTGGAGGCGGGGTTGTCGGGAGGCAAGAAATTGGTGCATAGATATGCAAATTTTTTTGCATGACGAGTGTGTGACAATTGTATATTGATAGTCTGAGAGAGATCTATGCTATGATATTTTTATGAGATTATTACATGATCCATTGATATACATAATATATGATAGTTGGGGTTTTTAGCTTTAAGCTTTCTCGGTAAAACATCTTGTTTATGAGCGATTGATTTTTTCTTCATGTGTTTGGAATTGGCGATTTAATTTACGCAAAGAATTAAGTGGAGAGGATTACGTATTTAACATAAGATTAATTTGTTAGATCCGAGGATAGTTTGGTAATACTTATCGAGTATTCATAAATTTCTACATAGTATCGAGCGAAGTAGTGTTAATCATTGAATATTGCAATATTGAAGACGATTCACGAGTTTTGTCTTTGGTGGAAAATTCGAATTTGTTGTCAGAGTTTTCTTGAGTGCGATAGTTGAGTAAACATTGAAATGGCTTTCAATGGAGTTGTGGTTGGAGTATGCACTCGAGGAAACTCTAACTACATAGCACGGAAGGAAAGCGGGGGGGGATGGAAGCGGTGCTTGAAGATAATGAGCTTGAAGGATTTTATTGTACGGTGATATTCCTAAGCCCATTTCGGCGGTTATTGCGTACTCGACGCATGGAAAAAGAAAGTAGCAAAGACAAGAAGGATTAGGTTGGAAGGTGTGAAAGACCATATTGTATCAAGCCTTCATGGGGAAAGCCACTCCATTGGCAATGTGGAAGGCTTTGACGGATATTTTCCAAAACGGCGGCCGACCATAGGAAGTTGGCGGCTGAAAAGATAAACTCTCGAAGAAAAATAAAAATGGAGGAAAGAGCGACAGATATTCCAAAGTATCTCATGAAGTTTGTCCAATGTAGGGATGAGGCTGGGGAGTGTGGGAATTACGGTTGCTGATGATGAATTGGTGAGCTTAGCTCTCCCTTGGGCTTCCGAAAAAGGAGTTGGCACGAATCTATGAAGACTTTGTCAATGGACGGAGAAAGCGCAGTTAGGGAGCGACTTTGGTCGGATCTAGTGCGAGGAGGAGGAGATAAGGCGGAATAACGGGGATGAATCTTCATCAAAAGACATGATGATGAAGAGAATTGTGCTTTAGCTGCAAAGAAACGCAGAGGAAAAGGAAAGGGGAAGAAATTCACTTAAAATTCGAGAGCTAAAGGAAAGAGTTTGGATTTGTCCAAGATGAAGTGTTTTCTTGTCATGAACATGGGAATCTCGCCAATAATCGCACTGAGAAAAAAGAAGAACAAGAAGCCTACGAAGGAGTTGTAGATGGTGACACCCTTACCTCGCAATTTGAACTTGATTTCTCTTTGATCGCATGCTTGGTTTCAAGCGCAATGGGATCGGTGTGGTATCTTGATAGTGGTTCTTCCTTGCACATGACGGGAGATAAGGAGTTGTTCAGATGACTCGGAGGAGAAAAGATCTCCAAATGCATATAGAGATGGACGACGATGGTAGATACGGTCGCCGGCATTGGAACCATTACCTTTGAGAGAGGAGTCGGGAAAACCATTTTACATTTGAAAGATGTTATGCATGTTCTAGGTCTAAAGAAGAACTTGGTCTTAGTTGCGATGTTGGAGGACAAAGGTTATGGCCCGTTGTTTTTAGCGATGGAAGAAACTTTCTGCTGGAGCACCAAAACATCGGAGTCCAAACCAAGAGGATAGGGATTCGAGTTAAGAATCCCTACAAAATTTGGAGGTATATGGCTACACTACAATGGTGGGACAAAAGAAAAAGAAGTGGTGAGGACTGAGATGAGGGCGAATGTATGGCACGAGGCAATTGGGCCATCTTCACCATGGCATCTTGAAGATTTTGCGGCAGATTTCTATTGGACTTCCCAAGGGTAATCTTGTGCGAGTTAAATCGGTGCAAAGGATGTACGATGGGTAAGTTTATGAAGACCATATTTCATGAGAAGGAGAACCAGGTGCTTCGGTGATCCTAGAGGGAGTTCACACATACGTGTGTGGGCCATTCTCGGTTGCTTCAACAACAAAACATAGGTATTATGTTATTTTTATTGATGAATATTCTCATAGATCGTTGGATCTTCATATCATGCGGAAAGAACGAGTCCTAACATTCTCAAAGTTTTGTGAGTTTAAAGCATTGGTGGAGAAAAGAGTCGGGGAAGCGAAGTGAAGGCTTTGTGGAGTGATAATGGTGGTGAATATATCTCAAACGAATTCAAATACTTCTGTAGCAAAGAAAGAATTTGAAGAGAACTCATAGCCCCTCATAACCCATAACGATAATGAGGTCATGGAGAGGAAGAACGAGAACGATTTTGGGTACATCACATGAGCTATCTTTGCATGACCGGGGGCCTACGATGCACTTGTGGCCGGAGAAGCATGCAACACTACGGTTTATGTGCAAAAATCGTTTTTCTCATCAGAGTACTATGGCATGAGTACACACAGAAGAAGATTTTACGGGTAGAGAAGCTGGATATTTCTCATTTAAATATTTTTTGGCTCATCGTATTTACATTCATGTGACCAAGGACGCGAGGAAGAAGGTCTGGAGCTGACCGCAGAGATATTGGGATATTTGTTGGGTACACGGAAATACCCCATAATTATCGTGTGTATTTGCCAAACGAATTGGATAGTGGTGGTGCGACAGGAGTATAAAATTCAATGAGGAGAAGGCCATGAAGTTGTCTGCGGGAGAGGGAGCTACACTTGCATGTAGAGGGAGGAGCTACTTGTTCCCAAAGATGAGCCTCTAGATGTGGATCAGCCACGAGAGGAGATTCATGGAGTGGAGATCCAACGATGTAGAACCAAACATCAAAACAGTGTAGAAAGTGTACTAGAAAAGTGAGGCAGAGAGCGTGACTGCGACGCAGAGAATGTAGGGAGTCCCTACTTCATAGCACGACAAAGGCTGGTCCTTTGGACAATTCACTAGATACATGGCTCTTGTGAGCAGTGTATTGTGACGAGCCATCTTCCTTTGAGGAAGCGACGCGAGGAGCCAACATGGGTAGATGCCAAGGTGGAGGAGTATGACTCCATTGCTCCAAACAAACGATTCTTGGGAGATTTGTTTACAAGATCGGTGGGTAAATACAGTTGTAAGTTCAAGATGGATCTACAAGGTAAAGCAAACGACTGATGGGAGCATAGATAAGTATAAGGAAATATTTTTTTCCCGGGGCTTCTCACGGATTGAAGGGGATTGATTATGAAGAAACCTTTGCTCTTTTGTCACGGTATTCTTCCATAAGGACCATTCGTGCTCTCTCATCGCACTTATGGGTTGGCACATTCATCATATGGATGTGAAGCTGTGTTCCTTAATGGGATCATTGAGGAAGAAGTGTACATTGAGCAACACTGTGAAGGATTTGAGATCTTCGGCATCGAGTCGCATTTTTGCGAGACTCAAAAAGAGCATTGTATGGAGGTACATGCGGCGAAGCACCCCATGCTTGGTACACTCGGATCGACAACTATTTCTCTGGACTTGGCTTCACCAAGAGTAGGGCGGATGCAAACCTATGCAAATTGTGGTGGAGGGTAAGATTTTAATCATTGTTCTTTATGTTGATGATTTAATACTAAACGAAGTGATGAGAGAAGTTGATACACTCATGCGAGGAAGACCTTGTAAAGGAGTTTGAGATGAAGCATTTGGGCCTCCTTCATTATTTCCTTGGATTGGATATATGGCGGTGAGAAGGTGAGTGCTATTTGTGTCTCAAGGGCAAGTATGCTCGGGAGATATAGTTATGTTTTGTGTCTCAAGGCAAGTATGCTCGGGAGATACTTGGTAAGTTTCACATGGAGACGTACCAAACCCATGGATACTCCTCTTCTAGAAAATTGGAGAAAGAGGATACTACGTCGGCGGAGGTAGTGGATGCCCACTTGTTTATCGGCCGGTTGGTGGGTTCACTCATGTATTTAGTTAATACAAGACCGAACATATGCTATGTGGTGAACCATCTTAGTCAAGCGATGGTTAAGCCTACCAAGCTCTTTTGGAGAGCGTAGGTAAGCATGTCTTGAGATATCTCGAGGGGCTTTACATCACGAGTATGGATTATGGTATAGACAGACGGATGAGGTGAAGTTGCATGGCTTCACGGATGCGCAGTTAAGGGCGGGCATCCCAACGGACGGAAGAGCACATCGGAAGGGGTTTTCGGTATCGGATCTATAGCAATTTCTTAGCACGGGGGAGGAAGACAAGACAGTGGCACTCGGTTCAACAGAAGTGGAATACATGGTAGCAATGTCAAGTCTGCATGTGAGGCCTATCTGGATGAGGAACATCATGGTAGGTTTGTTCGGTTCTCATTTAGATCCTACATTGATTCATTGTGATAATCGAGTTGCATTAAACTCTTGATTAATCCTATGTTTCATGATAGATACTAAGCATATAGATATACGAAAAGTATCATCATATACGAGATTGTGTGCGGCGGAAGATCATGTTGCTTCGATTACATTCCTACGAGAAGATCGGGATGTGAGATATTCGATGAAGGGCGCTCGGTAGGAAAAGAGGTCGAATACCATAGAGACATGATGCGAGGTGAAGGATAATCCCTATCTTGTTGAGGAGAGGGAGTGTTGAGATTCAACAAGATGACGAGCTTAGTGAGAATTAAGCACCTTCACTAAGTGTGGGCCCGCGAGGCTCTTTTTAGGTGTATGTCTATGTTTAGAATGGTGATCATATTCTAAAGTTAGCGAGGATGCGGATTCTAGATGGTTGAGAAAATTATATATTTGGATGAATTTATATTTTTAGAAGATTGGGTGAAGTTTATTTATAGATCGCTAATCTAAAAATAGATGCATATCGATTATTATTGGCCACTTAATAATAATCGGACAATAAATATCAACTTATTCTCTTGGAGCACTTTATTTTCAGTGAACGAGATGTGGCACATCATTGGGCTGAAGGAATTACACAATTCCTAGGGTTTGGTTGGTGACTCATGCATGAAGGACTTCGTTATAAGCTGAAGTGGCAAGTTGTAACGAGAGTTGGAAGAGTAGTTATGGGAGTTGTTATCTAGTTTAAGTCGATCGTAAGTGAGTTAAAAGTCAATTGTGCTAGTTGCCACTCATGATACACTAGTGAGAGTTCAGCTAATTAATTATTTAATTAATTAATAACTAGTGACTCACATGCAGGCAGAAGAAATACAACATTTAACTACTTACATGTCGATTCAGTGGAGACCCAAAGGAGAGATAGGTGAAGAAAGGGTGAGATGGAATATTTATTTGTGACTATAGTGATGCATTCAGTATGCATGCTACACGGACGTGGAGATGCTACTAATGAGGATTGCGCGATGCAAGCAAGGCAAGATCAAATTCATTCGGGGATCTTCTTCGAGCGGGGGATTACGCGGTGGAGCGGTATATCGGGAGGCAATAGAATTGGTGCATAGATATGCAAATTTACTGCATGACATTGTGTGATGATTGTATATTGTCTTGAGATATATATGCTATGAGCTTTGTATGATATTTTTACATGATCCATTGATATACATAATATATGATAGTTGGGGTTTTTAGCTTTAAGCTTTCTCGGTAAAACATCTTGTTTATGTGCGATTGATTTTTTCTTCATGTGTTTGCGATTGGCGATTTAATTTCCACAAAGAATTAAGTGGAGAGGATTATGTATTTAACATAAAATTAATTTCTTAGATCGGGGAGAGTACGTAGTACATATCATTATTTATAAATTTCTACACATGGACCTCCCTTAGTTGGGCTCCTCTTATATTACTCTTTATGCATCATAAGCTATTGTCCATCGATCAATTGATTTCTCTTCATAAAAGTAGTACCTTAGGGAAGGTCAAATAGGATCTCCAAAGTTAGGAGCCTCTTCCCTCAAATATTACATATTGAATCGAGAAATTACTTAGTTAAATTTTATATTTGTAATATGCATTTTCCTTTAGTTTTAAGCAAAATTTCTTCTACAAGATTGACTACATACGAGATCCATATATTTTGGACATGCTTCCAAGTTTACAAACACTGGATTGATAATAAAATGCTTGTGTTAGTTTACCCGGTAAAGTGATCCAACAAAGCCTCCTTCGATTGTGCACTGAGAACTTGATGTAATTAATTTTTACTTTTAAAAGAGAAGAATAAGGCAATTACTAAGAAGCGTTCGGTGGTTTTTTGACCCGAAGGAGTTTTCTACCGAAATATCATTTTTGTTTCACTATTTTATCTTTTCGCATTGTTGTATGGTGTTGTCTACTGTATTTATTATTGTGTATGATTACTCTGAATAAGAAAAAACAATAATAGCGAATATTAAGTGACACTGCGAGAAAAATATTAAAAAGCATTAATTACTAATAAATATTGATTCACCCCCCCCTCTCGGTATTTCTAACAATTGGTATCGAGACGGAGGCTCCTTCAATATGACTTAACATCTCTGAAGGAAGATCTCATAATACAAAATAAGGGAAATTTGAAGAATAAATTTGTGAAGCATTCAAAGCAAGTTTAAGGTCTTGTAACAATCTCCAAATATGAATAAAGTCAACATTGTACACCGAAATCCCGAATTTGATAGAAGATAATTACTAGACATGGGAATCTAGGAATGCTTTTAGTCTATATTGGAGCTCATTATGCTATAGCAAACATGTTGTTTTACGGAGACACATCTACCAATGAAGCTAAAAAAGGTACATTACTGAAATCCATAAATGTGATATTTAATGTTACTTCAGATCCCTATAAAATAAAAAATGTTGGTCGATGCTTAACGAGTCAAAACTATTTGGGAAATGATGCATAATGTCTACTCAAAGAAGCATTTAGATCAAGATGTAAATTTTGATAATCATCGCAGAATCCTGGCATCCAATAAATCAAACAACGATGATATTGAAAAATTTTGAATAAATGAGTGAAATAAAATTTCAAAATGAAGTATTTAGAGTTATAAAAGGGAACTCAAGAGTGAAAATGAAAAGGGCTAAATTTTTGGAAGAAGAACTGAAGCTAGAAAAAGGACATATCGGGGAGACTTAATAAGAGGAATGAGGAATACGATGAAATTATTAGTAGTCTTAGAATCCATTTAGATGAAGCTAGAAAAGTTGAAGAGTCGAGAGAATCGTAAACTCAAAGAATAAGTTTTCTCTATTGAAACAACAAGTTCAAGAAGTGCATTTTGTTACACGAGTTTTCATGATTTTCAAAGTTTTCATTGCAGAATGGCTAGGGTAAGACACTCTCACTCCTTTCATGGGTTGAGTTTTTTTCTGTTTTGGTGTTGGTTAACCCTCGTTTCCATCGAAAGTCCCTTGTTGCCTCGAAAGGGAGGAGGGTTGGAGCTTTCTGCGTGGATCGTTGAAGGTGGGCGAGGGTAAAAAATGGGGTTAAAAAACTTTTCGTGGAACGATTGTCTTGGATCAGAGGCGGGGTTGGAGACAAAGTTTATTTGATGTTGATATTTAAAGGGAGGAGCAATGGTCAAAGGCTCGAGGATTGTGTGGATATAGACCACGAGCCGAGGAGGATATGTTGAATATGTCGGGGAAGGAGATAATGAACCACTTAACATAATGAATTTCATTGGGCCGGATAGGGAGGGAAAACTGACATGTCCAGGAGGTTCGGGTTTGGGTTTGAGGGGGTCAGTCGAATCGGTGGATAGATGCCTATGGGCTACCATGTCGAGGCGCGTGAAATGGAGGAATCGGGTGTTAGTAGCATCGGCGAGACTTATGGGCACTCCCATAGGGTCTAAGGAATGACACGTTGCGAAGATAGGGATCAATTAAGTACACGAAGAACCGCATCGCCCTTATAAAAAAATGGGAGAGCACTGGAGGACATCGTTTTCAGGCTGCATTCTAGCGAAGTGTAGGTTGGTTCATCATGATAGTTGGCACTCACTCGGGGTTCTAAAAACTTGCGGATGAGGGAATCTCATTGGACGACAATATTGTTAGAAAAAGGAAAAACACCCCTAACCCAAAATTTGATTGATCGGGCAAGATGCAGCACTGCATCAATTTGCTCGGAGAGCATCCCGACCAAGTTCACATCACGAAAAGTGATCTCGTAGGAGTAGGAGAAAAAAAGCTAACAATAACCCTTGTCGCTAGTATTTCGGTTGCGAGAGATGTTGGTATCCCACGAGAAGGCGGGAGGATTAGGGTTCTAGCGGGAGCGGTACATAAAGGGCAGATTTCCCTGTCGGCATGTTCGCGAACGCAAGAATTCCCATTAGTGGTAAGTGGGCGGGGGAGGGCTGAGGGATGACATAGGCATTTCTGCATGGGATCTCGAAGAGAAAGCACGGAGAGCGGCACCTCCCCTATCACTCCCACGCCCACCTCTATAGATGAGTGCGGGGGATTCGAGGACGCCCCTCAAAGTCAAAGAAAAAAGTGCCAAAGGAGTTAGGAGGAAAAGATAAAATAGAAAACACTGAGATGAGGAGTGGAAGTTATAGTGGACGAGGTTATGGAGACGGATGGATAGCAAACACTTTGGTGGGTAGAGATAACGAGAAAAAATCTTGCAACAAGCTACATTAAGGAATGGGCTTTAAAAGCCTCGGAAATGGCTATGAGATCCTCGCTTTGAGGTCCTCAGCCTACACGAACGGGTGGTTCATGGTCAGAATTCAAAACGACGGATTCGGAAAAAATGGGTGCTTTAGAAGAAGAGAAACAAATGGTGTTTCGGGGGCGCACCTCGAGTGGTATTCAAACCCTGGACTCCCTCTTCGATGCGCGAAAAGGGGGAGAGGTGGCCGACCTCCCTATCTAGGGTCGGGTGCTTTGGGCCTTCGTCATCGGCCTATGGACCAGAACATTTTCGGGAGATATTGGGAACGCGAGATCGGGGTCTTCTAAGCGGAACATGTCCTTTATTCATATAGTAGGGAATATGAAGTGGCTAGAGAGTATCGTTTGTCTCAACCCACTAGGAAGGTCTATATGAAGCCATACGGTTACAATACAAAATATGGTCCCTTTATCAAAGCTGCGGATTATGAGCAACTACCCTTTAGATTCCACCAAGCCACACTTACGGACATATGGCAAAGGAGTGCCCCCTTCCAATGCGCAAAAGGCCCATAAAGAAGCATAAGGTCTTACACCCGCTTATTCCGGGAGAGGAGAACCAAGTCAAGGAAGGAAAGGAGGTGGGGTGGAGGGAGGGAGTCAGAGGAGATAATCAACGGCCTTATCGAGAATCAAGGTCCTTAGCATTTGATGTAGGGGAGACAAGGATCCCTTTGGAGTTAGAGTAATCGATCGGACCTTGCAGACAAGACCCATCTCCAGAGATGAAAATGGAGATTATGGTTGTGGATGGACCTTCAAGGAAAGGAATGTTACTACGGAACCTCCTTTCTAAGGAAGGTGTATAGAAAAATACGGGCACACTAGAGGACACGAGAAATAGGGGCCGGAATGACTCTGTGGACTTAGACCATCCCTCTGATGTACGAAAGTGATCGGTGGCTACTTTGTTTATTTCTAGTTATCATATTTACATGTTGCTGCAAAATTTTACGTTGTATTTAAACTCCAAAACTAAGTGCTACAAACTAATACATTCATGTTTAGGGTTGTTTTTCCTCATGAAGAGGAGGCAGAGAACTTGCTTATTTTATGATCGTAAAAAAAGAATGCTATCGATAAGGTACTTGAGGTTGTTTTCCTCCCAAGTGAGGAGACCCAACAAGTGATTTCGGCATGAATTTTATTTTGATGTATCTCATGGTGCACAGTATTGTTTTTGGCTATTTTTCCCTTACCAAGGGAAGATTTTGATCCTGCACTACCTGTAATGAGGTTGGGACTTAGAGCAAGGGTTGATTCATTTTGGGCGAGTAAAATGGGTAGAGAAAGACTCTCTCCCAAGAAATACTTAAATGTATGTGCACGGTAAACTTTTTATATAAATAAAGAGTTCGATTTTTTCTTATACATGTGCAAGAAAGCGAGATAAGAAAGAGAGAAATATTTGGAAATTCAATTAAAGGAATGCGGTAAAAGTATGTATCTAAAGTTGATCAAAAGAAAAAGAGAACTAGATATAAATATTGTAGAAATAGACATGCACCCGAAGGGAAGGAAAATGGAAGGTAGAAGGAACGAGATACAAGTTCTCTATAGAGAAGAAAAGAAAAAGTCACTCTTCTAAAACTACAAATAGAAGAAGCGAAAAGAAGAAGGAAAATATTGATAAGTCGAGTTTGAAGAAGTCCTTTCACAAAATAAATAATAACTTGATGAATCCCGCTTAATGAAGTCAACAAGTTCGAGGATTGGAAAAAGGAACATTTTGCGAGCTTATTGACACGAAAAGATCAAGAATTGGCCCGTGAAGTGTTGTAGGGGGCTACTAACCACCCTCCAATTTTTTTCTATGCTTATATTTTGGAGCCAAACCTTCTACTCACAAGGGGTTATCTTGCACTGCTCACTTTATCAAGTGTTAATTTTTTGATTTAGACTTATCCTTCTCATCGCAGGTGCTTGTGTTCACTTTTTTCACACTTATCAATATTTCTAAGTCACAAAGCTAACCTCCATGACTAGGGTTGCACAATAGTTCTAGGCTTGCCTCTAGAAAGCTTGTGCAATCCTTGATGGAAAAGAAAACCTGTGATGATTGGAATTGCATAGTTCAAACTAGAAGTCATCCTCAAGCTAAAAAACTACACGAGTCATGGAAGGCGGCAACCTTTAGAGTCCCGAGAGCTGCACTGATCCCTCACTAAGCTTAGTCGTGCAATGCCTAGCGAGTCGGAAAGTTGCCTATTTCCCTAGAATTGCTGAGAATATTTTCCAAAAACATCCATGGCAAGTTTTTCAAAAAAAGAAAAAAAAAGAAAAAAATCATCGCTAAAAAAATAGAGATCTATTTTTAGTATCCTAGAAAAGAGGCACATTCACTATTTTTAGAGACTTCCACCATGTGTTGTTCTTCCTTGATTTTAGGCATGCACATCATAAACCATCATTTTCTCAAATCTATTTAACCAACACCCCTATAACTCATTTTCAAATTCGATCTTGGAGCTCTAGCATTCACGACGCGAGATCAAGGAAACTTCGGTACGGTCGTTATCGCTTTTTGAAGGTGAGTTTTCGCTTTTTGTCTACCTTTTACCACTTTTTTTTGTCACTTTTTGTGTCTTTTTTCTTCTGTGATTGTTGTTTTGCTTATTTATCTTCACTTGGATGCTAGTGGTTTAACATGTTTTACCCTCTAGAAGTGTTGTTTCAAGTTGTTGTTTTCCTTTTCGCAAGTGTCGCGTCGGATTTCTTTGTTTTTGCACCGATGGTCATCGTTATGGCGACTCTCCCTCGCCAATTTGGTTTTCTTCCCATTTATTCGGTTTTCTACAATTAATTTACATTGATTTATTCATAATTAGTCGAGATATGCACTCAATCTCACCATCACTTAGATCTTCTCATTTTTGACACCTACCCTTGGGCATATACTGCACTTTCCTTGCAGCCTGCTAGAACTATGCGGTGCACAACACATGATGAAAGCCCAACGCTATGAATTACGTGGTTCCGGGGCTCAACTTGCTTCCTTGGCCATTGAGGCTGCACGCAATGCACAATCTCTCCCAATCCACTACCCGGTCTGAGCTAGTGCATTGTGCGGAGTCTCAAGCCACAAGCTTCATCACACGCTACGATTTGGGAGGGTGTGCAATGCCACAGGATCTACCTGAGTAACTCGCCCTATTATTGTTGAAAATTGTCCAATCATTCTCTTTGGATGCAAGATCATGCTTTGAAAGTAGATTTAAGAAAAAGACATATGTTTTCTTTCAGTGTGTGCCTTTTCGTCGAGATTTCCACCATAGAGGAGTTATGGAACAACTAGCGATCACTTAATCATTCTACTATACAATCGTATCTTTGAGGAGGACCCACCTTAAATGTTAAGAGGAGAAATGGAGGAAATATCGAGAGAGGGCTGATTGGTTTTCCTTACCGGATGACACTCATATGATAGTGTTCGACGGAAATATGCAACTACATATTTTTCAAGGTATGCCACGAGAAAATATTGCCATGCAAGAAATGTCATATCATCTCACCACATGGTTGTCATACAACACTACAAAGGAAGAAGAAAACACTAGGGCCCACTCTTCATCTGTTGATCAGATTATACCGAGATTAAAGAATCTAAAAGTTCTGAATGCTTAGAAGAAAAATCCATAGTAAAGTTTGAGTTCGATACAAAAACTTTAATTCGTATGATCAAAGGGGAATTTACAAAGACCGCTTTGTGTGAGAATATACTACAATTGGGTCGATAGGGAATTTTATTGGATGGAGGAGGACTCATGGAATAATTTCTACAATGCCTCCAGAAACCCGACGAACTGACGGTATAGTTGGGACTTCACGGGACGCTCCCCATATGACAAAATATCCGGAAGAAACA
Organism: Pinus albicaulis; assembly: GCA_034641835.2. NCBI lineage: Eukaryota > Viridiplantae > Streptophyta > Pinopsida > Pinales > Pinaceae > Pinus > Pinus albicaulis. The sequence continues at coordinate 1,688,223,948 of CM076579.1, read as the reverse complement.
ATAGAAGCAAGGCTGCCGGCACAGTACAAGACAAGGGAAAGGGAAATCTTTAGCGACATAACAAAGGAAGAAACAGGAGGCTAGAAGATGAAAGTAGATCCACTTCTCACAAAAAAACAACTTTGGCAATAGAAGCAAATTGAGGTAGAGGAAATAAAGATAGAGACACAAAAGAAAGAGAGAAAAGCATAGTTTGTTAGAACTTGCGAGGAGATGGAGAGACACACAAAAGCAGAATAAGAGTTGAGGGAGCGAATGGTAACAAAGGAGGAAAGAGAAAAATAGGAGAAGCATAAGCAAGAAGAAAAATAAGTAAGAAAAGGTGCAATAGCGGAAGAAATAACACCCATATAGGTTGAAGAGCATGAACATAACCAACCAACAACATAGGGAGAGAGAGAATAGATGCATGATCGAGAGCTTGCTCGACTAGATTGAAGATTTGGTGAAGTTGCGGACATGGATTTGGAGTTGGAGCCGCGAAGATGAATATGTGGACCTAATGCCTAGTGCACCACAGGTCACCGAGTGGGACTCCACCACCTCTGGCACGCGAGTTATCTCGGAGGCTAAGGAAGGGGACGTAGTGCACTAGCTGGAAGTGATGATCACGATAGTGGATGTGTACAATATGTTCATATGATGAACTCCAAAAGAGGATTATAAAACCACGAGAGAAATAATTTTCCGGATGATCATGCATCACCTACATTCGTTAGAGAGGGTGATAGTCGACGGACATTAGAAAGAATCCAAATATTATTTACGAATCCAACTACGGCCTTCATAGGTGTAGAAAAATAAAACACTCGGTATTTGACGGCCAATAGTAAGTATTTGGTACAAAATATATACGGCTACTTCGACAAGAGATAGAATAACTCCATGTAGAAAACATAATGCGGTTTTCCACATGTCTTCTTGGAGGGAAATGAGAGCAACGATACTTATTAGAGTATTAACACTTGGAGATACTATCACGGGACCTCTATGGGAACTCATGAAAATACATAAGGAAGTTTTTCCACTTGCACTAGCTTGCAACAACAAAGCAAATAATTTTTCAAGATACTTAGGAACGTGCGAGTTGCCATCATCGTCGTGTATGAGTGGAGAAATGTGATACAAAGGGCATCTCTTACGCTAATGAATAAAATGAAGTCGTCGGTAGATTTGTAGAAATAAAGGGTTTGGATGTTGATCCATAACAACACACAACTCACCTATTTCATTGAAACTACTTAGGCCTCATATGTATGAATATGCAATAGTTTGGATCCACAATATCCCATCGGTTACGGTTCACTCGGTGAAGCTAGGCGCAAAAAAGTCAAGTATGGAAGGAGATGGATGAGTATCTAGAGTAGCTGCAAAAATATCACTCACCTAGAAGGACTTTGAAATTTGAATAGACAAAAAATGCAAAACTACATCGGTGGATTCGAGTCCATATCAGAACATTGTTGCAGCCTTTTTGAGAAATAAGTTGAGAATAGTTCCAAATCATTGTGTACACGAATACTATGGAGGCTAGAAATCCAGATTCCATCTAGAAACCACCATCATGCGAGTTTGGGGGATATCATCAAACGGTATCGAGGAGCTTGGAATCAATATGTCATCGAGAAGCATAAAGTAGAAGTTATTGAGCTAGGGTTCACCCAAAAATCAAGCATCATATCTTGTTTTGTGTATTGTTAGAGTGTAGTCAGAGTTGTCTCTACCCTATTTTGTCTCATATGGGTATGAGTGGAAAATGTAATATTATTTATAATTATTTGTAAAAAATGAAATTCGAGTGTCCATATTGGATTGTGAAGAGTCATAATGTAATGTAATGAGTCATTTTGTAATGAAGTTGAAGAGTCATGAGGATTTGAAAAGTCACAAAGTATGTGAAGAGTCACCCCGAGTTATAAATGGAAATCCTCATAACTCATGTAACGAGCTTTGGGGAGCCAAGTTTTGGTTAGTTGGCTTAGGCTTCGGAAGAGCTTGGGAAAAGTTTTGTGAGAGCCTTGGCTCCATAACATAGAGAGAGTATAATTCTTTGGAGGGAGTAGATGTTGTAGAATTCATGTTCCACTATTCGGGCTAGTGGTTTGTCGATGGCGTATGTGTGGTTAGAGAGACTATCACTTTTAATAAAACTCGGGAGGTGACACACTTTCATGAATATGTGTTACGGATATAGAAGGACTACTCTTGTTTTATTTTCAATATATGTTATTTAACTTAGCATATGCTTATGAACTATTTCATTTGCATTTTTATGAATCTTGTTGGATGTGTGTTGATGTATTAATCCACCACCTTAACTTGTGGACTAAATATTTTTCTTGTTAGTTTGTGCTAATGTCATTTTATGTTGTGTGTTCCTTCCAAGCTACGTGCTATTAAAGGCTTCCAAGGGACGCAATTCCTTTCACCCTTCATGTGTTGGAACTGCATCATGCATCACACTTGACTCTCACGCGAGCTCCACACACTTGTACTTCTCACCAAAAGACATCATTCACCACTCTATACGTTTTGCAAGCCAAGGTAGATCATTAACACCTGTGTTGGGATTCCTACTTCAAACGAGTGTGAGGTCTAGTTGGAACTTCATATCAAGGAGATCACTGAATGTTGGCGAGTCAGCACCGTCGAAGCATTTCGGCACTAGAAGGAGGGCCAAATGACAAGTTGAGCCATTGAAGTATGTTTTGAATTTCCGCACTCATATAATGACTTCAACCACAATCACACGCTGACGATGTTTTACCGGCAATTAAAGACTACAAGTTTTCGACGAGTATCATAGATGACTTTTCAACTCTAAAAACCAATGGTGAAGGGTAGAAACAACCTTATTTGAGCATATTGCTTGTTTTCTAGAATTTTGCACTGAGAGCACAACATCACTTTGTGAGGATGTTGTTGTAGGTTGTTCATTCTCACATTCGAAGGGTGTGTAAAGAAATGGTGTCACACATTGTCTAATGCCTCCATAGACTCTTTTTAACATCGTTTCATATAAAAGTTTTGCGCTTTTGATATGTATGATCATAAACGTATGTAGAAGAAAATTTTAGAATTGTGAAAATCACTCGATGAATCATTCAAGCACTTTCACAATCGTTTCATGCATTTTTTGTTTTGAATTTCCTAAAAGGTTAAGTTGATTGGCCTTTCTTGGTACGAATATTTCAATCTCTTTTTCACGTTTGAGAAAATATGCATGAGTTTGAATCTTTTGAACCACTCCCCAACATATCTCGGTGTTAGAGCTTCTAAATCTATGATGGACAAGGTTGGTGTTCCAAGTGATCCCTCCATCCCCTTCTCATAAAAATAGCTTTAGTTCCACGAAATGTGAGGTGGGAGGGTTTAAGAATTCATTTGTTTATATACCACCATATCCTCCCACACCACATACTAAGGAGTTTTCGGTGCGGGTTTGGAATGTGATTCTAATGGTTACGTTGAAGTGTTATCTCCTCATCCTCCCTTCCTTTGGTCTCTCTAATCCTCTAGATTGTGAGTGTTCTCATGTTTCAAATATTTCTTTTGAAGTTGATGAGGATCAAGTGTTGGATGGAGTTGGTGTTGAGACAAAACAAAAACTTGCAATATCATTTATGATGATTATGTGTGGGAGCCCATAGTTGAACAAAAATCTACGATGAAGGATGCATTTCCCTCCTTCACGCACCTCTCCCGCATCATCCTAACATTTTTCACGATTAAATACATTTCTTTTGAAGGTCAAATTATCTTGTTCTTGATCATACACTAAAATCGAGTCACCTTTTGCAGATATTTGCAAGGGTTTAAATTTTGATCAAATTGTGCCTTAACTCATTTTTTATATGAGTCTTGCTTGCTAATGTAACATCTACTACGAGTCTCATCTAAGTGTGCTAGTATAAAAAATGTTATTCCTTTGGAGAAGTAACAAATAATAATTCAATTGCTAGTTTCAATGATAGGATTTCTACATTAAATGGGTAAAATCGCCTCCACAGACCATAAACTAGCTGAAAGGGTGTAAATTTGGTGCCAATTTTTACTGAGGTGCAATATGCCCACAAAGCTGAGAAAATAATTAAATGGAATTTTTTTTTTATGAATTCCTACAATCCATTGAAACACAGTGCTTAAAAATTTGTTCATGGCTTCTACTTGACCATTTTCTTGTGGGTAATATGGAGTTGATTTATCATGGCGTAATCCCAATTTTGCAGTTAGTTCAGTCATCATAAAGTTTTGAAAATGGATGTCATGGTTTGTGATGATGGCTTGTAGAACACCAAACTGATCAATCACATGATTGAATATGAAAATAACAATGGTTTCACCATCATCCTTATATGTAGGCATCACCTAGACCCATTTTGTAAAATAATCCATTGGTAGGATAATATACCCATGCCCCTCAATCGAGTGAGGGTTACATGTAATGAAATCGATGCCCAATTTTGCAAAAGGACCAATGATAATAATTGGGTGAAAAGGAGCAGGAGGTGCACACATTTTGTAATGATAGATTTGACAATTATGAAATTTATGGACTAAAGTTATGCAATATTTGAACATGGTAGACCATAAATACCCAAAACGTAAGATATTTGGGCAATGAAAAACCCTAACATATGACCGCCACATGCTCCAGAGTGACACTCATTTAATGAGTTTTCGGCTTCATTATGTGTCAAACATCATCTAAAAACAAAATTGGCACCACGATGTAAAGTGTATTGCCAACAATAGTATATTTTTGATAGTGGTACTAAATGCAACGATGGTCAGTTCAAGATAACTCGGGCAGGAAAGTTTGAGTTTGAAGATAAATGATAATATCTCCATACCAAGGATCTAATGTGCTGATGGGAAAGATTGATTCAATGGGAAGAAAATCCTTTGCCATGGTTTCTGTTTCAGAATAGGGAAATTCACAAATCAAATCAGCAAACACAAATGATTTCCTCGACTTGGATTTTCAAATTATAAGTTAAATTCTTATAGGATAACAATCCATTTGGAATATTTAACCCCAAGTAATTTCCTCGTAAGAATGTAAACCATAGGTTTTCAATCTGAAATCACTGTTGTTTTACGCAAAAGAATATAGTGACGAAATATTTAGACAACTTGTACAAATGTCAAGGCCAATTTATCCACATGTGCATATGTTATTTCGAATTTCGTAAGATTCCTAATTAAATAATAAATCACATGTTCATTATTCAATTCATCCTCCTCAATTAATACCATACCAATAGTAACATCAGATGCAACTAAATACAAAAAGTAATCTTGGTGATAATCGAGCGAATGCAACAAAGGTGTGTGAGTCAACACGTGTTTGAGTGCATCGAAAGCCTTTTGAGAAGTTTCATCCCATACAAAATAGATGCCCTTTTTCAAAAGTCGAGTAAAACCTTTAGTTAGCTCTGCATAATTCAGAATGAATCGACGTAACAAATTGGAAGGAGGATGAAAATTCACAATAGCCTCTACCTTAAGTGGGCCAACATGAATGCTTTCTTTTGACACGAAAAATCCTTGTAAACGACCTGATTATACACAAAAAAGACACATTTGTGAGGATTTAAGCGTATATTCTAATGCCAACATCTAATAAAGATTTCTTGTAGATGCACTGGATGATCTTTGCATTTCAATGAATGAGTTGGTATATCATCTAAATATGGTTGTACAATATGCTTAACATCATGAAAAGAGATATAGCCTGTTTAAAGGTGGGGCCATCATTCTTCAGTCCAAATGGAAGTTTTTGACAAGAGAAAGTTCCCCATGGACAAATGAACGTGGTTTTATGTTGAAATGCAGGGAGTATGTTGATTTGAATGTATAGATGTCAGAACACGTCTTCTAACCTAGAACCACTAATGTTTGGTTTAATTAAAAATTTGATTGATTTTACAGTTCCTCCTTGATTAAAGTCAATTTAATAGATGTGGTGTAAATGATATCAGTTTTCAACTCCAAACCTAATGCAACAAATATGCAAAAATAAATCTTTCACTTTGATTAATTTCTATCCATGGTAAAGAGAGAGTCTTTCAATATTCAAACAAGTTAAAAAATTCCAATTTCACCATAATTCCTTTTAAAAATGAAATTTTTTCACTTTCTAACTAAACTAAATGCAGAAATTTAACATTTTAATTTCAACTCACCCAAAAACACAAGGATCATAAAAGCTCTTTATACACACAACACCCAATACTTTTTCAAAATGTGCAAAGAAAACCAACAAGATTTTAAGATGAATCTTTCAAATGAATGCTATGAATATAAGACTGTCAAAAGTATAATTCTGAGATGCTTCACTGCTAAAAGAACAACAATTTTTCATTTCAATTTCATCGAAAGAAGCATTTTTATAAACGAAAAATACTTAATATTGAAAAACACTACCTTTAATCAACATAATGATCTTTTACAAACAAGTAAAACAAATTCTAATTCTAATTCTTTGAGAGAAGAAAGACAATAAGAAACTATCTCAACAATTACCAATCCTTCCTTTGATAAATCAACAGATCATCATATTGAACTTTTAACCCTAATTTGAAAAGATGAATATTTTTTCAAGAAGACAATCCACAACACCCAATCAAATAGAAACATACTTTCCAAGAATGTAAACAAATCCAATAGAGCATAGTACTCAAAAATTATGGACTTAGCAGATAAAAACCCTAATTTTTCAAAAATTTCATAGACTTGCGTAGGTAACCAGTTGAATTTAGTGTGCAGACACACAATTGATAAAATAAAAGTGTGCAACTTTGTTCTCTGTTGCTAAAGAAAGAATGCACAAACCGAGAAATATTAAGAAAAATAAATTAAAAAATCCCAAAAATCTAAAAACTAAAACTTTCAATGTTCAAAACACAATCAAACAAGGTTTCATTAAGTGATTTAAATATCACAGGAGGACATAATGAAGAACAAATTGATCCCCATTATGGTCGCCAATTTGTTATAGCAGACAAATCACTCTTGTGGATAAGAGCGATCTCCCTAGATTCAAAGAAAAATCTAGAAACAAATAGACAAGTAGCTACTACCTTTCCTTAATCTATAACTGAAACATGATATATGAAATGTGCACGAATCTCTTACCTCTCTACGAAATGCTTATAGATGTCCTTTTGATGCCTTCAAATACTCTTCCTCATTTCTTCAAGAAAAGAGATGCATAAATAGAAACAAACAAGGAATAAAAGCATAATGTAGGTAAAGAGTCAAACACAAAGTGAATGGAAGTTGCAACATAGCATGTATCATAATGTTAATCCAATATTTAGTTATAAACTATGTAAAATATTGATTTTTTCAAAGAGCATCATAAAAAGTGCAAATAGGAAAGAAACAACTTCTTGTATTAATCTTGAACAAGAAGGAGCAATACAACCTTAGCCTTGATGATCTAATCCTCCTCGCAATGATCTCCAATCCTCCCCTTAGGTGACAAGATTTTAGCCCTAATATGACAATGTAGGTTTACATTCATAAGTCCTCCCTTACCCTTTGGTATGTGTTTAATTTATAGGCCAAGAAGAGGAGGTTAGAGATCCTCTTTCTAAGGGATGAGATCCATAAAGAGAGGGATTAGGGTTCCACAAAGAGAGGGAATTTGCTCCATGAATAGAGGGATGAGACCCAAGTATGTAAGGGTTCGAAGCCTTCAGTTGAGAAATATTCATCAAACAAATTTTATAGAAATCACTTTTTATTTTTACCTTCGTTAAGTGATTTTCATAGTTTTTAGTGGAAGACAGAGTACATAATTGCGCAGGCCACAATGGTCAAAATTTCACTTCCGTAGACAATGGCTAGGGACAATGTGCAAGTGCTTAAAAATATGTTTTTGAGAAATGAAATCCGGGATTCTTGTTTTCTTTGGGAATTTTTTTCTTCTAAAATTGTAGGGGAACACATAAAACACTTCATCGGATAGCGAGAGATCCGAAATGGCTGTCATTTGCCTAATGGTGACAAAATGACGCGTAAAAAACACACAAACATAAAAACACATTTTAGAAATGTTTATTGAAACTACCTTACATAATTTTGAGGGGGGTCATAATAATAATATAATCTCTCACACAAGTCATAAGTATCAAGAAGGAGCTCTATGTATGATAACGTCACCCATCCTCTTTCCTCTCAAACATATCCAACTCAGTTTTCCTTGGAAAGAGCTATAAAAAAAGCATAATCATCAATAAATATCAAACCATTTTCACAACGATCAAACACAATTCTATGATATGGAGGCAATTAATTGGGAGTACCTTACCCCTCTTATATTGTAATATTCAAGCTTCCAAATCTTGGCATTCCAAAAAAATTCATTTGATCCTTTATGAAAATCAACATAATTGTATTCCAAAGAATAACTGAATTTCCCCTCAACAATTTTTTTCTACGACAACAACTTGATTCTTTTCTTCTCTTAACTCAAATGATATTTCATGAATTCCTTTTCCCACAAGGCATAACAACCACACCAAATGCTCTAAGAAGAGTATGTGAACAACCAAATTTCAAAGATCCAATGAGAAATGTTTTTTAGTAAAGAAAATATCCATCTATGACAATAGATATGGGTGCTATATGGCCCCATTCTAAAAACATATTGAAAACCTCCTACCATAGGTGTGAAAACTTAAATTACAAAAGAGATATTTTTTCTCTCTTCCTAGCTTGTATATCATTTCTTCTTAGCTTCTATATCATTCTATTAAATATACAACGTACATGTTAAAATATTTTTAAACATTAAATAATTTGTTGTATTTATATCAAACAATGAAGCACCAACTGAAGGAGATGGTAGCATTCAATTGATGGGATTGAGGAAGAGGTCCTCTGGGATTCCCTATTTCCAGTTAGCAGCATGTGATCAATTCCCTTAAGCAAGAAGCTCCCTCAAACTCTAGAATCTAGCTCAGTGGTGACATTTGCAAGTAAGTATGGTTGCAATTGTCTATGGTTGGGTGGAGAGTCTTTGTCCCAGACTCAATTGTCCTACAAATTTAAATATAAGTATTCGTTTATGCCTATTTACTTGTTGGTGCATCATGATGCATTTATGGTTGCAATAGTTATGGACTTGGGACTGTATTTGTGCTATAAATACGATGAAATGTGGATGCAACTCTATGCAGAGATGGCACTTATAGTTATGGAAATTACACATAAACCTGTGTGCATATGGCATCTCTAAAGTGAGAAATGTTGATAATCCGACTGAACAAATGCATATACTTATTTAGATTAGAATGAGGTGTTGTGTTAAATTTTTCAATATTGTGGTTCAGGACAACTAACATGCAACATAAACTAAAGTGATATACACATTGGTTAGCTTGGGTTGTATCCTTGTACTTAATACTTAATCTATGCACCATGATCCATTGGATTCATAATAGCACTTAAATAAATAACATAAAAACATCATTCCATGTTGCAGGCCCTAACAAGTTCCATAAGAAATTGGAATGAAACTTGGAACAATGGACACAAAGACCCTTTTTATTAAAATGAAATAATTACATAAGATATTTCCCACTTGGCAGGGTCTGTACATATATATAGATATCCCTTCATCAGGCAATAATTCCTTGAACCTGTGCCAACGGATTTGTGTCAACTTTGAAAGGAACATTCTTCCTTTAAGTGTAGGGATAGTCAAAACCCATGCACGCATGATTCACTAGCCATGCATTATCAGTAGCTTAGATATATTCCTCTAGCATCAGGGTATAGCTAGCTCGACCCTGGAAGCTTCTGCATAGCTCCATAGAGTTCCTTACAACCTTGAAATGGATTCTGACACTCTCGACGTGTGGTAGGTGAGGTGGAGACCCTTCAGGAGTTCACACCAAGGCCGTGGTAGGTAAGGGTTGCAGGAGCAGGTATGCCAACATGCCTAGAAATCCCTTTCCAAGAAAGGGGAATGTTGATGGGCCAGTAACTCCTTAGAGTTGGATTGGATCAAGCTCAAGGGGGTAGCACCATAGGGCTCCTTAGTAAACTCTTTACGTTGGCACCGAGTAGAAGAGTTGATCTAGAGGTCTGCAGGACCCCTGAGACAAAGCCATGGTCGAAATAACCAGCTCAGGGAAATCATGGCAGGGTTAATGCTTTCTCTTATGATGGTCATAAATATCCTCATCTGATGCATTACATAAGGTAGGGTTAATATCCCTTAGTCGAGCCATGGCAGATATCGAGTGTTAGTTCAATGTAGCACAGAGAGGAGTGCCATAAAATTATAACATGATCTGGCTAAACCTTATCCTTAACTGAGAAGAACCCTAATCGTGGAAGCTTTGCATTAGCATGGGCCGATTTCTTTAAAATTATTGGATGAAGTATTGTGATAGTGTTGGTGGGATGATGTCAATTGAGATGAGCTGGATGACATGCCAATCCAGAAGTCTTGTGATTGTTCAGAGGTGGACTCTCTTGACAAGTTGACCTATTTAGGCTCACACCGGAATGGTTGCAAGAACGTAGGGGAAAGAGAGTCGGGGTAAAACACTGAGATGATTTTGATAGGGTGATGTGAACTCGACAGTAACCCCATTGGCCAAGAGGGTGGCCCACTAGCTTAGAAGATGTAGCTCGAGAGTAAAGGGGTAAGCGCAATAGGGAATATTTGGGATAGAATTTGGTGGGATGACATGTCTCAAAGAGACCCACCTGGAAGTTTCAAGAAGTGGTGCAAGAGAAAGCACTAGGAGCATGGGAGTGAGATGGTGTCACCTGATTCCACCCTAGAAGTTTCACCTCAAAGGAATGTTTAGATTCAACAAGATGATGAGCTTAGTGAAAAGAGTCGCATTCACTAAGTGGGCCCGCAGGGTATTTTTGGCGCAAAAGTCTATTTTTAGACTATGTCTATTTTTAGACATATTGGGTGGAATCTATTTTTAGATTTCCAGTCTCAAAATAGATATATCGAATATTATTAGCTCTTAATAATATTTGGACTCTAAACATTATCTTATTCTCTTGGAGCACTTCAGTTAAGTGCACAGATGTGGCACAAAAGCTTATAGAAGGAATTACACTATTCCTGAGGTTTTACTGGAGCTATTGCATGGAGGACTTCAGTTAGAACTCATGTGACAGAGTTTGGTGGAGTTATAGAAGTAGTTGATGGAGTTGTGTTCAGTTTAACCCAGTTAGACTCAGTTGAGCTAGTTGTATCTAGTCTAACTGATTGATACACTAGTGAGAGTGGTGTGAATTAATTATTAATTAATTCAATAAATATTAACTCATTAATAAACTGAAGAATACATCATTTAACTATAGTGCATGGACAGTTTCAGTGGAGACCAATGGAGAGATAGGTGAAAGGGCAAGATGACTATCAGTTGTGGCTATAGTGATGCATTGATTGCATCCAACACTTAGTGGAGATGCAAATGAGGATTTCACAGTGCAAGCTTGTTGGATTCAAGTTCATTCAAAGCCATTATTTAGCAGGGATTGTGCAGTAGAGGCAGGCTAGCAGGTGGCAGAGATCGGTGCATGGATTTGCAAGATCAGGCCTGATTAGTGTGTAGCGATTGTATTGTATTGAGAGCTTGTGAGAAGCTTTGTATGAGGATTGTTACATGATATGTATGACATATATTATATATAGATAGTTGGGGGTTTTAGCTTCAGGCTTTCCCGTAAAATCACTGTGTTAATGTGTGTGAATTTTTATGGTTTCATGTGTGCATTGCAATTGTGTTAATTTCTGCATGTGATGATCAATGGTGGAATAGATTCTGTATTGTGCATGAAGTCAAATAGTGTATGATCAGGTGAATATTAGACATATAACGTATCAGTTACATAATTTCTACATGGTATCGGAGCTGTTGATCATTGGAGAAGATTGCAATTATTGAAGCGGTTGAGTTTTGTGCTAGTGGAATTCGAATTTGCTGCAGTGTTTTCTTGGTGTCAAAGTTGAGATGTCTTTCTATGGATTGCGATTGGAGTATGCCCTTGAGGGCAGCTCCAATTATATTGCATGGAAGGATAGGATGGAGGAGGTGCTGGAGGATAATGGATTGAAGGAGTTCATAGATGCAGAAATTCCAAAACCTACTTCTAGCTATGCGGCCACACTTGACGCATGGTAAAAGAAGATAGAAAAATGTCGAAGAATTCTGTTGGAAGGTGTGAAGGATCACATAGTGTCCATCCTTCATGGTAAAGCTTCTCCATTCTTAATGTGGAAAGCTTTGACATACTTTTTCCAAAGCAAAAGCGACTAGAGGAAGTTGGCATTTAAAGACAAGCTCAGAAAAATAAAAATGGAGAAAGGAAATAGTATACCCAAGTACCTCACGAAGTTTTTCCAGTTCAGGGATGAGCTGGGAAGTGTGGGAGTTACTGTAGATGAATAGGACTTAGTGAGCTTGGCTCTCCTTGGGCTTTCGAAGAGTTGGCATTCCTACGAGGACTCTGTCAATGGTTGGGAGAAACTGCCAGGATGGGAGCGACTTTGGTTGGATCTTGTGTAGGAGGAGATAAGGTGGAGTACCAGGGATGGATCTTCATCGAAGAATTAAGATGAAGAAAATTGCGCTTTGGCTGCCAAAGCAAGGAAAGGGAAGGGAAATAAAAATCCTTCTCAATCTGGTGTTAAAGGCAAGAAGCAGGACTTGTCCAAGGTGAAGTGCTTTCACTGTCACCAACATAGACATTACGCCATTAATTGTCCACAGAAGAAGAAAAATAAGCAGGCTGATGGATTGCAGGTGGAGAGGCCTTAGCCTCGCATTTTGAGCTAGATTTTTCACTGATATCATGCTTGGTTTCAAGTGTGATGGGATTAGTGTGGTTTCTTAACAGTGGTGTGTCTTTCCATATGATCGGAGACAAAGATTTGTTTAGTGATCTGGATGAGAAGGATCTTGGAGTGCACATCGAGATGGGCGATGATGGTAGATACAGTGCGACTGGTATCGAGACCATTTCCTTTGAGAGGGAGTCTGGTAAACCTTTCATATTGAAGGATGTCATGCATGTTCCAGGATTGAAGAAGAATCTGATCTCTGTGGCGATGTTGGAAGACAAGGGTTATGATGTTGTCTTTAGCGAGGGAAAGGCTTTCCTACACAGTAAAGAAACTGGTGAAACCCGAAGGATAGGGGTTCGAGTTAAGAAACTTTATCAATTGAAAGTAGATGGCTATGCAGAAATGGCAGGCAAAGCAGAAGGAGTGGTGAGCCGGGATGAGGGTGAATTGTGGCACAGGAGATTGGGCCATCTTCACCGTGGCGCTTTGAAAATTTTGCAGCATATTTCTACCGGGCTTCCCAAGGGTACACTTGCGCAGTCAGATCAGTGCAAGGGATTTACTTTGGGAAAATTTGTGAAGACCGCTTTTCATGAGAAGGATAGTCGCGCCACGACGATCCTTGAGAGAATTCACATAGATGTGTGTGGACCTTTCTCAGTAGATTTGACAGCAAAGCACAGGTATTATGTGATATTTGTTGAATATTCTTCATGCAGAAGAAGATCGAGACATACTAAAAGTTTTGTGAGTTCAAGGCACTAGTTGAGAAAGAGTCGGGGAAGCAAGTGAAGGCTCTTAGGAGTGATAATGGTGGTGAATTAATCTCTAGTGAATTCAAATACTTTTGCAGCGCAGAAGGAATTCGAAGAGAGCTCATAGCGCCTCATAATCCACAGCAGAATGGGGTCGCGGAGCGGAAGAAAAGAACGATCATGGGTGCTGCACGAGAGATGTTGCATGATTAAGGCCTTGCCATACACTTATGGGCTAAAGCATGCAACACTGCGGTTTATGTGCAAAACCGTTGTCCTCATAGAGTACTTGGCATGAGTACACCTGAAGAGGCGTTTTCTAGTATGAAGCCTGATATTTCTCATTTGAATATTTTTGGCTCACTTATTTACATTCATGTGATGAAGGATGCCAGGAAGAAGTTGGAGCCAACCACAGAGGTTGGGATATTTTTGGGGTACACAGAAACACCCCACAACTATTGTGTGTATTTTCCAGATAGTCAGAAGACTATTGTGCGACGAGATATCAAATTTCATGAGGAGAAAGCCATGAAGTTGTTGCTTGAGAGGGAGCTACACTTGCATGCAGATGAGGAGCTAGTAGTTCCTAAGGATGAGCCTCAGGATGTGGATCAGCCACAAGAGGAGGTTCATGGAGTGGAAGAAACCACTCATGCAGCACCAAACATCAAAGGGCAGAAGCGCACTATAGAAGCTGAGTGACTGAATCAAGATGCAACGCAAAATGTAGGAGCACCTACATCACAGCACAGGCAGAGACAATCACCTGACCGATTTACTGGATACATGGCTCTAATGAGAAAGTGCATCGTGACAGAACCATCTTCTTTTGAGGAAGATGTAGAGGACCCTGCATGGTTAGATGCCATGGTGGAAGAGTATGATTCGATTGTCATAAACAGTGCATGGGAGATTGTCCCAAGGCCAGAAGGGAAATCAGTGGTAGGTTCGAGATGGATCTACAAAGTGAAGCAAGCTTCTGACGGGAGCGTCGAGAAGTACAAGGCAATATTTGTTGCCCGGGTCTTCTCATAGATTGAGGGGATCGACTATCAAGAAACCTTTGCACCTATCATAAGGTATTCTTCCATACAGAGCATCCTTGCTCTCTCAGCATAGATGGGTTGGCACATTCATCAGATGGATGTGAAGACTATGTTCCTCAACAGAGTCATTGAGGAGGAGGAGTACTTAGAGCAGACTGAAGGTTTCAAAATATTCATGTGTGCAGGCTCAAAATAGTGCTGTATGGGCTGAAACAAGCACCTCGTGCTTGGTACACACGGATAGACAGTTATTTCACTGGACTTGGTTTCGCCAAGAGTGAGGCGGATCCGAATGTATACCAAATTGTGGTGGAGGGTAAGTTGTTGATCATTGTAGTAGATGATTTGATATTGACAGGTGATGAACAGTTGATACTCTCATGCAAGGTTGATCTTGCAAAGGAGTTTGAGATGAAGGACTTGGGCCTCCTTCACTATTTCCTGGGATTGGAAATTTGGCAGCGGAAGGGTGGACTATTTGTGTCTCAAGGCAAGTATGCCCGGGAGATACTGGAGAAGTTCAACATGCAAGGCTACAAGCCTATCGACACTCCTCTTCCTGGTGGTTGGAGGAAAGAGGATGCTACATCGGCAGAGGTAGTGGATGCCACTGTTTATCGACAGTTGGTTGGTTCACTCATGTATCTTGTCAATACACAACCGGACATATGCTACACTGTTAACTAGCTTTCATAAGCTATGATTAAGCCTACCAAGCTCTTTTGGAAGGCAGGCAAGCATGTTCTTAGGTATCTTAGAGGTACATCGGGATATAGATTATGGTACAGACAGTCAGATGAGGTGAAGCTGCATGGCTTCACAGATGTAGATTGGTCAGGGAGCCCAACTGACAGAAAGAGCACATCTGGAGGGATTTTCAGTATCGGGTCTACAACATTTTCTTGGTACAACAGGAAATAGAGATCCATGGCACTCAGTTCAGTAGAGGCCGAGTACATGGCAGCAAGTTTGGCTGCAAGCGAGGCTATATGGATGAGGAAGATCCTAGTCATGTTGTTCGGTTCACACTTAAATCCTACTATGATATATTGTGATAATCAGAGTTGCATTAAACTCTTGGTTAATCCAGTATTTCATGATAGATCTAAACATATTGACATCAAGTACCATCATATTAGATATTATGTGCAGCGAAAGATCATGTTACTTTCTTACATTCCCACGAAGGATCAGGATGCAGATATTCTGACGAAGGCGCTTACCAGAAGAAAATTTGAATACCATAGAGACAGGATCGAGGTGGCAAATAATCCCTATCTTGTTGACAGGGAGTGTTGAAATTCAACAAGATGATGAGCTTAGGCAAGAAGTTGTTTTCACTATGGGCTGAAGAAAGACAAATAAAAAAAAAAAAAAAAAAAAAGTCTACTTTAGACATATTGCTTAAATCTATTTAGAGAGACAATCAGCCTAAAAAATAGATATGTCGAATATTATTAGCTCTTAATAATATTTGGACTCTAAACATTATCTTATTCTCTTGGAGCACTTCAGTTAAGTGCACAGATGTGGCATAGGAGCTGACAGAAGGAATTATTCTATTCCTAAGGGTAGACTAGAGCTATTGCATGGAGACTTCAGTTAGAACTCATGTGACAGAGTTTGGTGGAGTTATAGAAGTAGTTGATGGAGTTGTGTTCAGTTTAACTCAATTAGACACAGTTGAGCTAGTTGTATCTAGTCTAACTGATTGATACACTAGTGAGAGTGGTGTGAATTAATTAATAATTAATTCACTAAATATTAACTCATTAATCAACTGAAGAATACATCAGTTAACTACAGTGCATGGACAGTTTCAGTGGAGACCAGTGGAGAGGTAGGTGAAAGAGCAAGTGTGACTATCAGTTGTGACTATAATGATGCATTGATTGCATCCAACACTCAGTGGAGATGCCAATGAGGATTGCTAGTTGCGCTCGTGATTCGAGTTCATTCAAATTGATTCTTCACAGGGTTGTGCAGAGAGAGGCCATGGGTTTAGGTGTAGACCTGCATGGATTTGCAAGATCGGGCCTAATTAGTGTGTAGCGATTGTATTGTACTGAGAGCTTGATATGATCAGCTTTGCATGAGGATTGTTACTTGATCTCTATGACATATATTATATACAGATAGTTGGGGTTTTCAGCTTCAGGCTTTCTCGTTAAACAACTGTGTTAATGTGTGTGAATTTTTATGGTTTCATGTGTGCATTGCAATTGATTTAATTTCTGCAAATGATCAATGGTGGAATAGATTCTGTATTGTGCATGAAGTCAAATAGCGTATGATCAGATGAATCTTAGAAATATAACGTATCAGTTACATAATTTCTACAAGGAATTCAGAAGTGCGGCGGAAGAGAGAATTGGGATAGATTTAGCAGTGTTAGGCCTCTGTAATTTAGTACAATGGCAAGACTAAATGTTGTAGAGACTACATCAAAAACCACTTTGGGATTCTAGGATCTAGCCCTCTTGAATCCAGTGAGGGATCTCTCTATAAGTGCAAAGATTGATTTATATTTTAAGGTTTTAATATGATATTAGGCTAGCTATTAAGAACAAGGGTTTTTGTTTGTTTGGTTGGTCGAGTATGATCTTTAATTGGATGGAATATCACAAAATGAAAGAGTTCAAAAGGTGAAGATGCAAGTGTATTGAGAAGTGTTCAGTAGATAGGATTTGTATGAAAATAACTTTAAACCATTGGGCAATGGAGTCACAAAAGAGTTTAATTGTACAACAATTTCAAGAGTGGTCCAAGGGGCAAGTCATCTATATCAAAAGATCCTTTATATTAAATGATGGAGTGGAACATTAAAAGTGTTGAGAAAGTGGAAAAGGTCAATAATTTCAACAAGGATTTATCAACTTTCCATACAAGAAAATCCTTTTTAAGCAATTGTTTGAAACCAACCAAAGGACAGGGCTAACCATAAACTTCTTTGGACAAGCTTGTTTTAAGCTAACTTATCAGAGAATAATCCAGTAATCTCACTAGACTACTTTTAGAAAGGACGAAAACAAATAAGAAAACAAAGTGTAGCTTAAGATCAGGTCAGATGTATTACAATCATGGTCTGCTTTAGCATACTCTTAGGGAAACTTTCAAACAACCTTTGGAGAAAGAACTAGAAGGCAGGGCAAACCATAAACTTTTCTAGTTTAACTCTACTTAGCATGTAATGAAAATATCATTCAAGAAATTCTTTTCAAGTTTTGCACATCAAGACATGGACTAACCAACATTCCTTGATAATGTTTACACTTAACTTAAGTCATTCTGGAATACACAATTGGAGGAAAACATAAAGATAAAGCTTCTCAGTGAGAGTAGGGTACTTCTAACAGTAAATCCTAGCTCTATGCTTGCTGCTCTTTATCAGAGAAAAGTGAACAAAATGGCATACATGAAAGGAAAAAAATAACATTAAGAGGCACTTCACTAATGATATAGACCAAGATCCCAAAAATCAACTTGTATATTGATTGTCAATCCAGTTACAAACTACATGTCCAATGTTTCATCACAGCAACAATGTAATGTTCCCAAATTAGCATAGAGTTAATTGGAACATTAATTTTGGCTATTTCAGCTAGGAGAAGAATAAAATGGGCAAGGAGACCCATTCATAAATAAAATATTAATAAAATCCCTCATGAAATGAAAGAGAAGCATCATTAGAGCTAGTTTTGCACACCCATGTGTGAAAAGGGATAATTGCAAGGAGGCTAGGTCATGCTGACCAAGTCAAACTACCCAATAGATGAAGGTGTGGCTTGCTTGGGAAGCCAACGCAATTTCTTGAGGAGGAAGAAACCCTAATGTTTGGGGTCCATGGCCAAGGAGCCTTGATTGTCATAAAAGAAGGGAGGAACAATCATTTTTCTCATTGATGGATATTTCAAATTGCTTGCTCTCTTCAGTTGCTTAACTGAGATAGCTGTGCTGTTTAGCACAAGGGAACTCCTGTTTAGGATTCCCTCCTTCTTGAGAAACATCTTGAAGGTTTTTTCTTTAGCTTCTCTACATTCTGGTTCAAGGCCAAAGCATTTCCCTTCAGTACAACGTTTACAGTAGTGCAGGAAACATTGTGTTGTTGGGTTTCAATGGAGGTTTCTGTTACACCATTTTTTTTGGTCATCTAACCCATTATTATTAGATGAACCCAAGTACACCATGTAAGACCAATTTTACCCCAAGTAAAATTGCTTTCACCATATAAAATAACATTTGTCCATATTCCCTAGTCATATTTAACCCAAAACAAGGAAATTGATTAAATAAATCATCATTTAGTTAATTATTTCCTAGGAATAAGTTATTCAAATCATTATTTAATAATATTCCTAGTTAAATTTGATTAAATCATTTGTAAATAATTAAATAAATCATTATTTATTTAATTATATTCCCACCATCTCCCTAAAATAATAAATAAATCATTTATTTATTTATTGTTTATAAATAAATGAATTGACCCAAGTCAAAAGACCTTTTCCCTCCAACAAATATAATAAAATATTCCTAAAGGGTGATTCTATAATGTGATTAATAATATTTTATTCATGCACCGAGTTCTAGAACACCCCAATATTTTGTTATAAATAGAAGGGTTTTCCCCATTCGTTAGTCACCTTCAGTGGATTAGATCACTCTGGATCTACTCTTGGTCATCATTTTTCCATTTTGCTTTATGAACTCCCATTGAGTTCCATGTTTGTTTTTCTACACCAATAAGAGAGAGGAATCTTAGATCTGAAACAATGAGGACTTCCAATAACCCATCCCACTGAGCAGAACCGGAAAACACCTTTCTTGTTTTCCTCTCAGGTGCCCCATTCTTTAATATAATACAAATCATTCTTTTAAACACTTTGTTCTTGTCTTGTTTATTGGATGCATGGAGCCATATTATATTTTATATGCTTAATGTCTTTTTGTGCTTAGATATGAATTTGTGGAGCAGACTTAAAGATATTTTGTAGCCATAATCGATGTTAGGGCTATTTGTTATGCGTAGCTAAAGTGATCTTTCACGACGAAAGATTCATACTAACAATTGGCGACTCCACACGGGTTTTCTTTTGTGACTGCTGTCGTTTTATACATTCCTGCATATCCAGCTGTTTCAGACCCTAGGGTTTCTCTTCAATTTTTTGTTTTTCCTATTTCTATGGTTTTTTTCACCTCTAAAACCCTCAAACATTCAAATTTCTAACTTTCGTGTGTTTCTGGCCCTATTGTGCAGGTGACTGACATCAGCCGCAGTTGAGACAACAATTTTTTCTAAAATTTGTCGCCGAGAGTACCGGAAGTGCAGGTCGCACTTTTTGGCCCAAAAAGTGCGTCCTGGAGCTTCAGGTCGAGGAAAACAGCCCAAAAAGTGCGACTTGAGCGAAAAATTGGTCAAAAACTGCGACCTGGACTTTTTTCTGGAATTTTTCTGAAATTTTTCTGAACCTCTGTCAGGGTTGTCTGACCTCCGTCTTCGCCCATTTAGACCTATTCTTGCTCCACTAAGTGGGAATCTAGCCCCTTAGGGCTTCAGTACCCTCCACTTTTTGTGGGAGAGTTTTCTCTGTTTCAGAAGTCTGAATTTCCAGAGTTTCAACCTTTTTTCTTTCCGATCTGATACCTCCTTTTAAGATCCCTACAGATCAGCTCTTCTCCCTTTCAAAACACCTCATATAGTTTTGTTTGGGTTCATTTTTAGGGCCGCCTCCTTGTCCCTTCTACCTTTAGCTGATCCCCTCCTTTCTAGCAGGAACCTTGCCTCTGCCTCTTTGCTGTTATCTACACCTTTTTTCAGCAGATTTCTCCTTTAGATCCCTGTCCCTCTCGACCTTAGATCTATCAGCCTCTTTTTAGCGCGCTTTGATTAGATTTTTCCCTCTTATAGACTAGTTTTGAGAGACCCGCCTTCTTGGGTTAGATTGATGCATTGTTAGCTGTTAATTTTCTGTTCTTTTAGTCTTATTTACTGCAGATTTATTTTTTAGTTATGCAACACACTTTTTATTTTACTCTCAAAACGTCTGGGTTTAAACAATTAAAATTAGCGCACGCCACACACTGACCCTAAGCGAAGAAGAGCCTGGTTAACACCGCCTGGCAAAGACTTTAAAATCAATTGACACTGCACCTCTCTGCCCTTGTTTTGCCATTGACCTCACTTGATTTTGCACCTCTCTGCCCTTATCGATTTTTCTTCTTCCCGTCATCATTACGCCTCCAAAGCATTTGTCTCAGAGACTTCTTGGCCTTCACCCTCAGTTTCTGGTTGGTCGACTTCCTCCTTCCCGTCGTCATCGAGTAAGTCCTCCCTTGAGTTCGCACTCTGACTCTTCCTCTTATTGTTCGGGTTCTCCCCCTACTTCTGGTTCTCCCTTTTTTTCCTTCACCATGTCTAGCTCAGGACCTAGTCCTAACCCCAGTTCTAACGCTGGGTCCGTTTCCATTGGAACCACTACGGGACCTACCTCGATTGCCCCGTTGCTCCCTTATATGGTCGGTCTCAGTCTCCCTGACTTCAATCAACTGATTAATGATCCTATTCGCCATGATTTCAATTGGCCTACTATGCCAACCAAGCTCCCCTCCGACATTCCCAAGTTCGAAGGCATTGCTACTGAAGATCCCTCCAACCATATCTGATCTTTCCACATGTGGTGTTCATCCAATTCTATTACCAATGATTCCATCCGTCTTCGGCTGGTCAACATGGTATGTTGACCAGCCCACCTCTTCCCATACCACCTTTATGACCCTTGCCCGTGCCTTCTTATCTTATTTCCAGCTTCCCCCTCGTTATGACATCGGTATCGAAATTTTGACTTCTTTCCGTCAATCGTCTGCGACCCGCCTATTCGATCATGTTAAAGAATGGCGGAGAAGAAAGAGCCTATGTCAAGCCCCTACCTTCGAAGACCGTGTCTATATGGACTGGTTCCTTCGCTCTCTCTTACCTCCCATTGGAAAAGATGTTGCATCCCACTTCCCTCAAACTGAAGAAGCCGCCCTCCAAATAGCCTTGAAATATGACCTGATCTATGCTCAATCTGGTTATGTTTATACCGTCCTTCCTGACCTCCCCAGACCCGGTGGCACTAACGCACCGGGGGCACCTCATGCCGCCAACAGTATTTTTGGAGATATCTCTCATCCATCCACTCAACCTCCCATGAACTATGGTTTTCCTGGGGGAGGGGGCACCTCCCCCTACACTTCTCCCCCTCCCGGTAGCACTCATCCAAGATCCGGCATGCCTCCTCTTTCTGCCCAACCTCCGGTTTACCACACTGTTACCCAACCTCATTCTCATCCATATCCACAGCCTCGTGCTCCAGCTCCTCCAGCATTCGCACCCCCGCCTCCCTGGTCTTCTCAACCCCTGCAACAGCAGTCACCGCCCCCTCAAGAGCAGGTGGGTGCACAGCAGGTATTTGTGGCTACCCAACCACCTCACGGACCAGTAACCACTCACCATCATCCATCTAGTACCTCTGATTACTAGATCCTCATGATGAACTCTGACCAACTTGTAACCGTCGACCTTAACCTTCAAACTCAGTCCCGTCCGTACCCTCAGCCTCTTGCTCCATCTATCCCTGAGTCACCTTCTTTAGGTTCTACAGAGCCTCTTTCGACAACTAACGGTCCCTTGCATATCCATCCGCCCAAAGCCAAGGTTCATACCACGATTCCTAAGGGTCCATTACGTCGCAATGCTGCTTTTGCCCAAACTGCCCATTCATATAGCATAGTAGATGAGCTGGCCCAATATCCTGCTGCCATTTCAACGCTGGAACTCCTCCAGTCATGCCCCTCTCAAAGAAAAGCTCTACTATTTGCCGTGGGTGATGTAGATCCCGCAGATGACCAATTGACTGTTTTCGACGCCCATCAGTCAGAGTCTCCTCCTCTGCCTACTTCCGTAGCTTTCCAAATCCCAGTCAAAATCCGAAACGCTAACATTTCCCGGTGCATCATTGATGAGGGGGCATCCACCTGTGTGATGACCGCTTCGGTTTGGAAACAACTCGGATCTCCTAAGTTGGCCCCTCCCACGATCACTCTTCGAGCGTGGGATGGCCACGCCTCCTAGCCCATTGGCCTTTTCCGTAACTGTCCTATCACTCTTGTGGGCAAGATTGTTTGCGTTGACATTGAAGTCATTGACGCCCCTCTTGATTATAACATTCTTTTGGGGCATAGCTACACCTATTCCATGTCTGTTGTCCCATCCGCGGTCCATCGCAAGATGTATTTCCCTCATAATGGAAAGATAGTCACCATTGACCAGTTGACATATCAAGAGCCAAAATCTCAACCCTCCCCTGAGTCGACCATCTCTTCTATAGCCAATACGCAAACCATCGATTCTTTGAACAGTGTCTCCCCCGGTGTCTGTAAAGACTCCTCCTCACTTGGAACCTTCCCTGGTCTTCCTCCTCCTCCTGTCTCTGATCCCAGCTTAGTGAATGTTTGCATGATGCAATCGTCTCGGGCCAACCTTAAGAAGCCCGCTTCGGCTAGTCAACAACCTCAACCTCGCCCGCCGCAACCTGCTCCTAGCCCTTCGCCTCAGCCAGCCGGACCTCTCGGGCCTTCTGACCCTTCTCCCACTGCTGATACCCATCCGCCTCTCTACCCTCCTGGGTCAGTTCCACCAGGTCTCAACCATCTTGGAGCCGTCCCTCCTGGCCATTACCCCACTGGTCAGATACCATTCCTAGATCCCCCACCAGGAGTGTACACGGTACCTGTCATGGCCACCCTCTCTCTTCCTAACCTAACCCTTGGGATTCCCGTCTGGTACCTTGATCCTCCAACCACTACCCCGCCTAGTCAACCCAAACCTTACCTTGCTTTGACCCCAGTTCAACTGGTCCCCATGACTTCTCCCGCTGCAACAGTGCCTCAGTCACCTCAACAGGACCCACCTCCTGTTGCGACCGCTTCAGGTAAGAATGGCAAAGCTCACAGGGGGGCATCAAAGGAAAAGGCTGTCCCGACAATCCCTGCCCCTCATCGGCCTTCAAAGCATACCATCCAGTGTGCTTTGTGTGATTTTGTTGGCCACACCACCCATACCTGTCGTGAACTGCCTCATCTCAAGCCCATGATTAATGTCGCGTTCCCTGAAACATTTGTTTCTTCCACAACCATGGCCAAGAACCCCAAGACTATTCACACCAACCACCCCTGTGCTTTGTGTGATCTCCATGGCCATTACACCCACCTTTGTCCCCACCTCGGAGACTTCCGCACGTCTCTCACTGCGGTCCACCACGTCGAGGCCAAGCGCAATGAGTTCACCTCTCCCTTATTTGCGCGTTTTGCTTTGGCCACACTACCAGACATGACTTTTCCCATTGACATTCCCCCTCATAATGTCAAGATGACGGAGCCTTCATCCACCATTTTCTACCTATCATCATCCATGAGACCCTCGGGGAACATTCCCTCTGAATCCTCCCCTGTTGTTTCGCTTGACCTTCCTTCAGTGATCACCTTGGGCTCCACATCAACAAAACCTTTATCTGCTTACTCTTTGGTCACCCCTGGTGGTGATGCGCATGTGAACCTCTCTTCTCATGATGATGAGTCAGGTAGCTTCGCCGCGTCAGGCGGTATTTCTTCCACCAGTCACCCCATCTTCTATCACGATGACAAAATTATGGAAGACATCCCCACCCCTGAATTTATCTATTCCCCCTTACATCAAACCCATGGGTTTGAACCACATCCACCTTGCGGCCATTACATTGACACCCAATGTTTGGGTAAGGGGGCACCCATATTTGAGAGACTAAGAGAATAACTTATCCACAACTCTCCTAGTGTATCTGGTAGTGTGGACTCCAGTACCATTATTCTTCCCCCTTTAGAATCACCTTTAGAGTCCCATATCACTTCAGATTACTCTAGGGATGATACCCCTTATCGTTCCTTCATCTTACATCAGCAACCCAGTCTTTTAGGCATTGTTTTTTACCAACCTATAGGTTTTCTAAGAGAGCATCAGTTCATTATCTCCAAATCCTCTTTTTGGGATAGTGACACCAGGTATGCCAACCCAGGAACTTAAAGTCCATTTTCTTCATATATGCAGTACTACAAGAGATTGGTAATCCTCTATTTCCTTTCTCAAACTGCATACCCATAACAAAAACAAATGGCGCACCATTTCATTAAAATGTGCTTAGCTTCACCTTTTTCTAAATACATTTTGGCATGATCACAACATGCTTGGGGGCACTTATGCCCCTCAACCATAAAAATCCCAGATCTCAGCCAAAAACAACGCTACAACCCCCTTCCTCTGGTAGGTCACACTTTTCAGGTCATCTCCTGGGACCAGTCGCAGTTTTCTGCCCAGTACCTGCTACCCCGGTTGCAGAACAGACCCCAAAAAGTGCGGCCTGGCCTGTTTATGAGCTCTGGGTACCTGTTAGTTTTTATTACCTTGACACTTCACCAAGACACACTTTGCCCAAGAAGGATCTTTTCCCCTCTCCTCAAAATCGGATTTCCTCACTTACAGCACTTGTCCTTGAGGCACCACTTTGCCTCCATGCTTGTCCTTTTTCGTGTTTATTTTCGTCATGAGTTACCATCTTGTACTCATGTTTTCATGGTCCCCCATTGGACCTTTACTATGTGGCAGCACCATCTAGTCTCCCTTGTTTAGAGCATCCGAGTTGAGTCATGATCGCATTTATGGAGTCTATCCCGAGTCCCTTTATATCCCACTATAATCCTCCATCCTTCATTGCTTGGTCCCTCTCTTGTGTTTCACATTATGGCCTTCAGTCCCATTGGCGCCTATCCCTCATGATATTGTGTCAGTCGCTGCCAAGCCATTCATGCCCTTTATGCTCTCACAAGGGAAGTCGTCCATCTGCTACTCAGTATCCCCCACTTCATCATCATCATTAGTGTCCGTATGTTCGTCGCTCTACTATTTTTCCCTTGTGCCTTCATTGGGGTTCCCTTATTACCTCACCTATGGCAGACCTACTTCTGTCGACATCAACTCATTTACTCCAGAAGCCAGGTCTAGGGGGCAGTGTACCTTGGTTTGAGCTCTTCTCAGCATGATCGTGATCTATACACTTGATGGTCCAGTGATGCAACAATAGCTATTGGTGATTCCCGGATGTGTGTGAGATGTCTCAACCGTCATGAGGGGGTGGCCCTGCAGGTAGCCCCCCACATGACCAGATGACTTCTTCATTTCCACCCTTGATGCAGCTCCTCTTATTTGATGATATCGGCCTCAGTCGCTTGCAGAGCCTCTTCAATTTTCATGTATCAGTTCAATTTCGCGAGCCCTTCCCCGTGTGTAGGGGGCATTTGGGTGTATTTATATCTCATGTACTACAAAATTATTGTATAAGTCCTGACGATTATTCAAGGCATAGAATGTATGTGGGATTCATCATTCTCGTTTTCTGGCTCATGTTTAGGCCAGCACTTGTTTTACTATTGCATTCTGTGGTTTTCCGGGCGCTTTATTGTGTGTACTATTGTCTCGGTGGGCATAGGTATGCATCCCCCGCCGCCTTTAGCACAGGTACCACTTCATCACCTAGAGACTTGTTACACCTGTAAGTCTCGTCTCCTCCGGGTCTAGTCCTTTAGAACATTAGACTACCTTACATTCCTCTCTCTCACTCCCCTCTTGATGCCTAGTGATTGAGTTCTTACAACGTACTTCGATCATACGATTTGCTCCTAACACTCGTATGTTGGGGGGCAATCTGTTACACCATTTTTTTGGTCATCTAACCCATTATTATTAGATGAACCCAAGTACACCATGTAAGACCAATTTTACCCCAATTAAAATTGCTTTCACCATATAAAATAACATTTGTCCATATTCCCTAGTCATATTTAACCCAAAACAAGGAAATTGATTAAATAAATCATTATTTATTTAATTATTTCCTAGGAATAAGTTATTCAAATCATTATTTAATAATATTCCTAGTTAAATTGGACTAAATCATTTGTAAATAATTAAATAAATCATTATTTATTTAATTATATTCCCATCATCTCCCTAAAATAATAAATAAATAATTTATTTATTTATTGTTTATAAATAAAGGAATTGACCCAAGTCAAAAGACCTTTTTCCTCCAACAAATATAATAAAATATTCCTAAAGGGTGATTCTAGAATTTGATTAATAATATTTTATTCATGCACCGAGTTCTAGAACACCCCAATATTTTTTTATAAATAGAAGGGTTTTCCCCATTCATTAGTCACCTTCATTGCATTAGATCACTCTGGATCTACTCTTGGTCACCATTTTTCCATTTTGCTTTATGAACTCCCATTGAGTTCCATGTTTGTTTTTCTACACCAATAAGAGAGAGGAATATTAGATCTGAAACACTGAGGACTTCCAAGAACCCATCCCACTGAGGAGAACCAAAAAACACCTTTCTTGTTTTCCTCTCAGGTGCCCCATTCTTTAATATAATACAAATCATTCTTTTAAACACTTTGTTCTTGTCTTTTCTATTGGATGCATGGAGCCATATTATATTTTATATGCTTAATGTATTTTTGTGCTTAGATCTGAATTTGTGCAGCAGACTTAAAGATATTTTTCAGCCATAATCGATGTTAGGGATATTTGTTATGCATAGCTAAAGTGATCTTTTATGATGAAAGATTCATACTAACAGTTTCCATAACATCACTTCCAGAGCTCTGATTTTAGAGGAGAGAGATTCTTTGCATCCGGGAGGCCACTAGAGGAGATTTCAGATCTATTTTCCATATATTTGCGTCAGGCACAACTCCTCTTTTCATTCACAGCACAGTCCCTTCCTTTGATTGCGTTATTTCTGAGCAGAGCTGCAGTGGGGTTTGCACCACTAGTTTGGAGGGAGAGATCTTCAGGGATTGGATCAGCCTCTCTCTTGAAAGATCCATTGGAGGAGAAATATTTAGCATATGCAGCATCTTCAGCCATCTCCTTACATTTTTTGAGTTGCAGTGCTATTCCAGTTTAGAGGCAGCAACTCTGGCATTTTTCCTTTTTGTACATTTCAGCCAATCCTTCCAAGGATTGACGTATTATTGATTTCAGGGGTTGAGATCTTGCTCCCCCATCTTTCTTTGAGCATTATACTTCCATATTCTTATGTTGACATTATATATGCAGCAACACCTCCTAGTGAATGCGCAGTTTCAGTTACAAGCATTCTTGTATCGTAGTGTTATGATATATTTCCATATGCATGCCATTGAGGGTTCCTTTGCTCATATGGGTGAGTGATTCCTCAATTATTTGTATATTTTGTTGCTGCTACATATATTCAGTGACTATTTATGGTTTCCATGGAAAATTTTAGGGGCTAATATTCACAGGTGGGCTAATTTTCCATGATTTTTCCAAAAAAAAGATTCGCCAATTTCCATTTTTTATAAATAATATTCGCCCAAATTTTACAATATAAAATTATTTTATGTTAAAAATCGCCAACATTATACAGAGAGTATATATAAAATCATTATAAATTTCAATATTTTTACAAATACATCAATAAACATTTTATAGTTTGCATATTAGGTACTAGTGAGATTCGCCAAATTTTTAAACTTCAAAATAAATTTCCATCCTTAAAATTTCCCCTGATGGTTTCATGTACATTTTCTATCTCATATAATGCTGCTATGCTAGTATATGATCATTTTTGATGCAACCCTCTTCATTGGGCATTTCCTAAAGATAAACAGGCAAAGGAGACTTGTATTAAGCTCCTAGAGACATTTGTTTTGAGCCCACTCTTGGATTTCAGCTCTAAATAGATATATTCAAAGGATCCCAGACTAGGGATCAAATCCTGCTGCCTCCATTCCTAGGAAATGCATTTTCTAGGCTTGGATTGATAGTCATTCCTACTAGGGAATTTCACATATCTGTAGACAGAGTCTACAAAGGGCCAGAAAGCCTCCAGATCTCACCCTTCTTTAGAAGGTGACATATCCGGTAAATGGCCCCGCATTCCATCTCTGGCATAGACTTGTGATATTTCTAAAAAAGGAACATCACAGTGGTATCAGAGCTCCTTTCTTGGCTCAGCCTATGGCTTTCAAAGCCCAAGAAAGAAAGAGAACAGAATATGAAGAGGATGAGATTGATATCATCCATTTTTGAGAAGAAGAAGAACCTCCCCAAGGAGGAAGAGCAAACAGAAAAGGAAGATCCCTGCACTTCCTATTCTCATCTTGAAGGAGACAAGAAGACCAGCTGGAGAGAGACTCCATCTCTTAGGAGAAGGAAGGAGGATAAGCTCACAAGGCTTCTTCCAAATTATGTTCAAAGAATTCATGGAGGTATCAAGGAGACAAGGGAGGAGATGGATGGAGCATCTCCAAAGGATTTTGATTCCAGGACAAACTCTAGAGTTGCACATAGTGGGGGTTATCATGCAACCACACACTATGATGACCAGCACAGTCCTAAGTCTAGCAGTGACATAACTGAGATGAGAGAAGGAGGAGGAGTGACTAAGGAGAGGAAGCAGCAGCATGATAGATCCATTCTCTCAAATTTTGATGGGTCACTTACAGTTTCAGCCAAAGCTTGGGTGGAGGGGATAGACTCCATTTTGTAGCAACACAACACTTCTGAAGAAGAAGCAACCACATTGGCAGCACTGCATTGGAGAGGTAAAGCTTACACCTGGTCGAATTTTGAATCCTTTCCTTTTAAAAATGCACATTTTTTATCTCATGCATTAGTAAAGGGATTTG
The DNA here is from genome assembly GCA_034641835.2 of Pinus albicaulis. Classification (NCBI taxonomy): domain Eukaryota; kingdom Viridiplantae; phylum Streptophyta; class Pinopsida; order Pinales; family Pinaceae; genus Pinus; species Pinus albicaulis. Next base: position 1,688,194,516 of record CM076579.1, on the reverse strand, counting down.
ATGGGAGGATTTATAAAACACATGTGGAGGAACATACTCCAAACAGAACCCTACATGTGATGGATGAAACTTGGGACTCCACTCTACTTCATACAGCCATAAGGGAGGCTAGGACCTTACACCATACCTTGTTGGAGGAAATATTTTCATCATATACACTTGAGCAGGGAAGCATGAGGGTCTCTTTCCCAAAGGGGACCCCATTATTGGGAGGTTGCCCACCCATGAGGAGGATGGGAGAAATAGCGCTGGCACAATTAGAGAATATCTAGTACCTCATGCAGAGGAAGGTGGAGTGCTTGCTCCATGTGGAGGGATTCTTGCATCATTGCAAGAGGGACCCCAGGATCTCATGTATAGAGATCAAGGCACAACACATGATCTATCTATGCCATTGATGAAGAGGTGTGGAAACTTGGGGACATAAGGAGAAGGTAAGGAGAAGAGCCAACATCGGTTGATGAGGAGTAATTACCCTTACTTATTTTTAGAGGTTTATGCACCATGGAGGGAGACTGGATTGCGCAGTGAGGGCATGGACACATCTGTCCATTCATATATACAGTCTACCTTTGTTGATGATGTCTCTCTGCATGGAGACATTCCACTGAGGAGACCACTGGATCAGTAGAGGAGGAGGGATGCTTCACATTTTGGGGCACCACTCATTGACTTCATAGAGGTGGAGACCTTGGGAGAGCTTGATACAGCTCAGGGAGCTTTGGGTAGCTGCAGGAAGAAGGGGAGTTTTCTCTCATCATCACTATTTCCCACTCCCATTTCAGATTCTGCGCTGAGGCAGAAACAACAGGGGAAGGATGGCAGTCTTCCCACTTATATATTTGGCATACGAGATGTCAAAGAAGGAAGCAGCCATATGATAGTGAGTCTACATGAGGGATCATTAGCGTTGTCATTATGGAGGATGGATCCACATTGGAGCTCCCAATTTTGGGTGGAGTATTCCAGGGATCTTTTTACCCGCATGGTGTTAGGTGACCAGTTGCATGAGGAGGGGACACATCAGCACATGGGGAGGTGCAGAAGTCATGCAGATGTAGGGGAGGCACATCCCTCTTTGGGAGAGCTAGCACAACCATTCATTCTCTCCTTGAGGATGGGAGGAGGCACATCCATGAGCTACTCCACTTACATGAGCAGAGTAGATGGTAAGAATGTTAGTCATATACATTCTGATTTTTACCTTGCATGTATACTTCCTTTGACCATCTATGTGTAGGAAATTTCTCCAAGAAGGGACACTCCTTTTCTTAGGCTTCTCGGGTCATTGGAGACCACAAGCAGGATTGATGAGTATCCCCTAGGGATATTTGGGGAAGAGCTATGTGTTTGAGGGCATGATCACTTTGCATCCCACATTGTTCCTTTCCTCGAAACACATAAGGAGAATGGGGCAGCACACAAGTGGTTGGGAAACCACAATATTTTACATTCTCTATTGCAGTTGGGGATCAATCTACGCTGGCTACACATGAGGAACCATATCCCCACTCACTTTCTACACATGGCAGCCAGCATGGTGTTTATCTTGGCTCCTTATGCTACTATTCCTATTCTTATGAGGAGCATGATCGGGAGAGAGACACCTTGGTTGGGTGTGACCCTTGAGGGAGGAGGATCCCTCTCTTTTTGCAGTGCATGCTCTAAGAGGAGCATGATAGTTGTGATGGCCACCATTCGAGGACAATCATTCTTTTATGAGGTGAGCCATATGATGGATATGATGCCATATGAGGATGACCACCAACTCATCACATGTGGAGATGTTTGGGCCTGCATGATTTGCAACGTTTGGGGAGAGGCCTTTGGAGGCCCAGCCTTCATCTTGCCACTTGATGGAAACCTTATTGCAGCCTAGGATCAACAGAAACCTTACACTTGTCTTAATTGGAGAGGCAGACAGCGTGGGTAGACTGTGTGGTCTACCATGAGAAGATTTTCATCCTACCTACTTTCCCGGAGCCAAAGGTGGATGACAGACTTCAAGAGTTGCCTAGTTGGGAGGTGACTCAATTTGTATGGCACATAGCTTGGGGATGGATGGACCATAGGGGGGTGTTATTTTTCCCTACATTGCAGACTCCATACTCCGAGAGGAGCTCTAGACATCACTCTATTATCCTCTTGAGTATTTCAACATTGCATGATGACAACTTGACAGTTGACTTGCATACTTGGGAGGGACATTGTGAGGACTTGATTGATGAGATGGCACCTTGCTACTTGGAGGCAGGCATCATACATGGGTGCTACAGGAAGAGGAGGAGGAATAACTCAGTTCTAACCTCACACTTGCTTGAGGGCAAGCAATCTTTGGGAGGGGAGGACTGTAATGTTCCCAAATTAGCAAAGAGCTAATTGAAACAATAATTTTGGCTATTTCAACTAGGAGGAGAATAAAATGGGCAAGGAGACCAATTCATAAATAAAATATTAATAAAATCCCTCATGAAATGAAAGAGAAGCATCATTAGAGCTAGTTTTTCACACCCATGTGTGAAGAGGGATAATTGCAAGGAGGCTAGGTCATGTTGACCAAGTCAAACTACGCAATATATGAAGGTGTGGCTTGCTTGGGAAGCTAACACAATTGCTTGAGGAGGAAGAAACCCTAATGTGTGGGGTCCATGGCCAAGGAGCCTGTTAGACTCCTATACCAATAGGTGTCATTTTTCATGATTGACTTGATGAACTATGCAATATGTTCAAACCTTTTTCTTGTTGCAAAGGTGTTCCATATTTTCAAAAAAATCAAAAAATCAAAAAATTTAAAAATTGTAAAGATGGCATACCCTAAAAGAAAAATCAAAGGGTGAAAAAATAAAAATGGCCAAAAAAGTGAAAGAAAATGAACCCCAAACAAGAAAAGGCCAAGGAAAGTGTGCAAGTCTAAATGCCACTGCTTATTGCTCTGATGTAATAAACAAATTGTGTGCAACTTATATTTTATGCCACAATTCATGAATAGTCAAACTGTTTAAGCTTGGCTAGTTCATTTTTCAATTTCATGTTGTAGAATAGAGAATAAATATCTGGCCAAACAGTTTAATCTTGGCAGATAAGTAGATAGGTAGAGTTAATAAAAGGAGCTCAATAGTTTAATCTGAGCCCTTGGATGTAATAAGTGTAGACTTAGGTAGGCTTGCCATGTAAAAGAAAAATAAAAGTGTGATAAGGGTTTTCCAGTCTAAGTGCACCCTAATAAAGGAGAAAAAATGGTAGAGTAAAGTAGATAGGGTAGGTAGATGATGTTGCAAATTTTCATTTGATGAATGATGGTGTTAAAATGTGTTAAGAATTTACTTTCATCACAAGTGCAAAGGCAGAACACTACATTGGCAGAATTTCAAAGCAAAGCAAGGTCAAAATCATTAATTTCCCCTCTCATTTTCCCCAAAGATTTTACTAATTTCTCTAAGCACTAAGGTATTTGAAGATTAAAGGGGCTCAAGGCATTTCCTTGACTTTTGGAGGGACCGGACCCTCGGCCCAATAATTGAAAAGACCTAAGTACTTGAAGTTATCCATTATCACATTCATTCACCTCTCAAAATCTTTTCCTAAGTAAAATCCCATTTTACTTAGGAAAATCCTTCAATATTTCATGAAAAGCCCTCAAAATCACTTTTTATTCTAAGTCTAAGTGATGAAAGTATAATAATGCTATTTACTCTTGAAATCTCACTTTCTTGGTTATATTTAAGTATTTTGAGTTTACATTGTCCCTTGTCATATTAACTCTAATTTATATATTAACTCCCTATGAAAATCACCTTTTCCTATGTATATAACTCCTTTTCATATAATATTCCCAAAACCCATGTATTATAACTATTTTAGCCAAAAGTATTTTATTCCCACTTATTCAAATCAAAAACCCACAATATGCCCCCTTTTGGCTAAAATATAATATTAATTCTATTCCTGCCCCCTATGGTAAGAAAATCACATTGGTTTAATTATCATATAATAAAATATATGAAAAGGTTTAAACATATGTATATATGTTTAAAACAAAAAGTAAACCCAAAGTTTAATTAAAATCAAACTTTGAAATAATCCATCCTCGCGCATTTTCCATTTCCAACCATTCAAAAGGGATTAATTAATACATATGATTAATTAATAACCGAACCCTCCAATCAAACGCCTCCCGAAATGATTAATTCATAATAAATCACGTCGGGCCCGTGCCACTAAAACCCTATCAACTCCCCGTCCCGTCCACCGTGCGATCTCCCGCTCCAATATCGATGGCTGTCGTTGATTCCACTAGCCATCCCTTATCCGAAAGTTAACACACGAAATAAAAGTGGTTTTTGAATAGTGTCGTGGCCACGCACCACTTGTTGTATCGATTCGCTGCCATTCCGCCCAAAACCACCCTCCTCTAAAAGCAGTGAGGAAAAAACCGTAAACCATCTTCCTCCCTGTGACTCACCTCTAGTACATGCTGACGTCATTTATTAAAAACCCCGCCACCCCGTTTGACTTTTCCAATAAAACAAAAATTCGTGTCTTTTTCATTATCTCGTCCACAGTGAAAGAATACACCCTCCACGTAGAAAATTCAAATTCCAATTGTTAAAGTATGTCAACCGTTTACCCGTTTAAGCACAAACACCCTAGTGTTGCTCATTTTTACCTGATTGTGCAATAAAACCCTTTGTAACCCAGTTGTGCCACCTGAAACCTTTGTTAACCAATTCGAGCATGGTTTACCTCCCAAACATCATTCTAGATTCACTCCACAGACCTCTGAAAATCAAATGAAACCTTTTAGACCTCCCCTGCAAACCAATTCTTTCTTAACAATTTTTTTTGTTTTACAGGTGATCAGAAGACCACATCCTTGGATAAACAGTCTTAATACTAGTCATAAGACTTGTTTACTCTAAGAGTCTTATCAAATCTATTCAAACAGAGATGGAAGATAAAACATACAGTTGAAATACAAGCAAAGGAAACAGGGTATTAAACGATTTACTGTTGAAAAATAAAGTAAAAACCTAAACTACACATTGAAGGTAAAATGACATAGTAAAGAACGGTTAGAGAGCATAACAGTTAAAGAGTATCAGTGGTTAAAGTGTATCAGGTAAAAGTCAGAGTGAAAGTTAAAATGAAGTTACAGAGCAGTCAAAGGTAAAATAGTAAAAGTAATTACAGAGGCAGTAAAATGGTAAAAAGAGATGAAAATAATTTCACCAACATTGAAGTTTGTCTAAAGTGAAAGTAAAACAGTGAAAAGAGCAAGAAAGTAAAAAGATGAAAAAACATAACAAGAAGGAACATTTTTGCAGAAATTGCATATTTTAGTCATAGTTTTGCAGAAACTATTGTGATCAATCAAAGATGAATTTTACAAAACTGAAGGAGGTTTATGTTCTTAAGAGGACCATCTACAAAAACCTCTCTCACTTTTCTAACAGCTATTATGGTTTTGGAAATATTAAACAATGTTGGAAAGCACTTTTTGCAGAAAATTCCAGTTAAGTCATCATTTTGCAGAGAAGATTGTGGCCAATCAGAAATACATCATACAAAAATGAAGGAGGTTTTTGTTCCTAAGAGACCCATCTACAAAAACATATCTCAATTTTTTCATAGTGATTTCAGAATCAGAGATACATGCACATTTTTACAGGCTATTTTTCGGACTCTGTAAAACTCTGTTTTACACATATTTTTATAGAGCCTATTGTGCACAGCTGGAGAGGAATTTTAGGAAACTTAAAGAGGTTTATCTCACCAACATATTAATCTACAATAACCTATTTCACTTTTTACATATCTATTACGTATTGATAAATAAAAAGATATCATTGGACCCCAAGTTTGCAGAATTGTTGAAACTGAATGCACAAAGAAAGGAAGCAATTAGTGACTTGGATGCCTCATCATCAACTAAGAGTTGGATCAAATTCGAATTATCCTCTTTGTCATCACCTATCCATAAAAATAGTGCCAAATAGATGCATTATTTTGAGTGTCTTTTACTTAAGTTCTATTTATGTAAAATAGTTGGAGAGATTTGTGAACCAATCTTGATATTTTTTCAAGATATTTTAGTTTAGAATTTGTATAAATACTTCACTCTTGGAAGTATTTTGGGTGGATTCTTCTACTTTGCTGTAACATTGATTTTTTGGAATAAAAGTGTTTTGGAGAAACTTCTTTGTGGCTTGCTGGATGATGATTTGAAGCTCAAGAATTTTTGCAGGATTCATGTGTCAGACTACAGTTCAATAAGTCTTTTCTATCCTTTGTTTTAAGTTTTATATCTGTTTATAATATCACTGTGTTCCATTTCTGAATAATTGACATAAAAGAATAAATCAGAACTTACTTAAGTGTACTTTGATTTCAATTGTGATTATTCTAAATGTTTTCTTCTAAACTGGTTATAAACAATGAATTCTTAATTGCTCTTGTTTCGCTGGTTTAAGCATTTTGATTACTATAGTAAAGAATTCTTAACTGCTCTTTATTTGTAATCATTCACTTTCTTTCTTTGAACATGTTGAAAGATTCTTAATTGCCTTTCATCCCTTCAAAATCCATTCCATTCACTTTAATTTCTAAAATTGTTCTCTGTTTGGCTATCTTGCCCTGCAAAACCATCTTGTGTGTAGAATATTAATCCAGTAAAGCCATTCTTTCGACTCCATAGCCCAATGGCCTGAAATAATCAATCGTACCCTTAGTTGGCGGATTCCACCATTCAAATTCAAACAAAACTCTTGGACTTATCACTAGCCTAATATTTTCAAAGAACAAAAGCTAAATTTTAAAGTGAGAGCCCTCTCTAGATACAGATTGGCTAGATTCTGTATCTGAAGGTTGGTTTGTGGTTACCTCGGATTTACTTTCCTTTTCCACAACTTCAAGGAAAATCTAAGTGATAACATAGTGGCGACTCCGTTGGGGATCTGAATCATTTTAATTGTTACTATTGTTTGCTTATAAGCTACAGACAGAGCCTGAAGATCAGCCAGGTAGCCTTTGAACTGCTTTTGCTCTGCAATTGCATAGTAAATAAATGTTGCTTCAGTCTATCTCTGGTCTAGCTTATAAACTGAACTTTGGTTTCAAACATTCAATCAGTTTCTCTAGTTCAATAAATCTTTAAGAAAATTTAAATCCAATATCTGAAACCTCTTAAAGAAATTATAGAAGTTGTTTTGAAAATTCATTAAAAAACAAAATAATCATAAAATACTCAAAGTTTGGTTTCCTGAAGAACTAAATTTTTCTTCAAAATTGTTTTACAGGTTCAGATTTGATCTATGATGGTGGACAATGATCAGACACACAAAGGTTAAAATCATCCACCTGGCGACTCCAAATCAATTTCACAATCAAGACTCCACTGGAGGAATGAACCTCAAAGAACAATATGGAAAGATCAGGCTTTCAACTTGGATCTTAATCCAAGACATTATGTTCTTTCTCATTAAGAATTTTTTTCAATATATATTGTATTTTATAGAATATCTTAGATTAGTTTTTAGCTATTTTCCTTTGAATATTGTAAGTAATAATTCTCCTAATCTCTTTGAGCGGCTTTCTTATGAATCTAATGATGATCATTTTCCAATTAAGAAGCCTCAAATAATCAAGACTGATCTTACAATCCCTGTACATATCCCTGTGCCATATAAAGTTCGAGATAGATATAAGCCCCTTATTTTACCTTCTATACTTCATGATTTTCCTAAAAATAACTACAAGTATCTTCCTAGATTTGATGGAGAGAATGGTAGCACTGCCCAAAAACATATTCAAGGTTTTGAGAATTATTTGGATTCATTTGAGATTGATGAAGATGATGTTAAAATCAGACTTTTTTCTCTTTCTTTGCAAAATAGAATAAAGAATTGGTTCAAAAATCTGCCTAATGCTAGCATCTCAAATTTTCAACAGTTTATCAAACTTTTCCTTGATAGATGGATAATCAAAGTTAATCATTTTGTGATCATGGAAGAATATAATCAATTAAAAATACATCCAAATGAAACAATACAACAATTTTTTGACAGATTTAATCAAGTTTATTATTCATTGCCAGAAAATATTAGACCTCCTCATGATTAAGCTCTCTTGCATTATCCAAGTGCCTTTGATCTAGAAATAGAATTTCGATTAAGAGAAAGAGATCCAAAAACACTTGTACAGATGCAGAACATTGCAGTTGACATGGAAGTTAATCTCCAAATCAAACAGGAAAAGTTGAAAGCAGAAGAAGAGGAAAAGAAAAACATTACAGAGGTAAAACTCAACCTTTTGGTAAGAAAACTAGATGAAAGAACACATAGGATCACTATGAAAGATGAATTTTTTATTCAAAATCACCATGAAGAAATAGAAGAGGTTGATAGCCATGAACAAATTCCTGCTAATTCCAATTATCATAGATCAGAAAATGAATTTACAAATCAATATGAGGAAGAAGAATTTGTTGATCTAATGTGTATGTTTGATGACATTCCTTCTTTTGATGATTTTCCTAAATATGATCATTATGATGATAGTTATGTTCTCCAAACTCAAGCTAACTTTACAGAGAAATCAGAAGCTAGTTTGTGGGATGAAGAAACTCAGTTTCAGCAGATTGAAGAAAGTGATCAGCCAGTACAGATCAACCATGAGAATGAGGAAGAAAGAGCAGAAAATGTGGAAATAAGTGAAGATTCTTTACCTCTTTATTTTGCTTCATTTCAATTCATTAGAAACAACTATCATGCCATCAATAATCAGCAATCTTTATGAATTGTGATTGACAACAAAGAAGATAATGAAACTATTGATCAAGATTTTTCAGTTTCACAATTGCAGTTATTAGTTCCCATTGAAATAAATGATCAAATGACACAAGAAAGTTCCATACCATTATTTTTTGAATCATTTCAACGTTTAAAGGAAATGTGGTATAACATATTTAATGAAAAGGATGAGAAACTTGGTGAAGTTTATGAAGTCTCATGGAAACCTATATGCTATGGATTGCAGCCATTTTCCCAAGTTTTTCAGGATCCAACAGCAGATATGTTGAATATTGAAGGCAGTCAAAGCATTCCTCTTTTAACTAACTATGATTTCAGAATCAAGATGATAAATGATTCAACACTCAGACATTACAATCAGTAGGAATATCATCACAAATCTTATCTGAAAGTTTACAGGGAGATAAAGATGAAAATAACATTTCATATTCATGGTATGGAGGCCATCCAGAACAGATGTACAATTGTTCAGATCAGTTAAACATCAGTGTATATATTTTGGAAGATCCTTTTGTACAGTTTCTAGAGTCCACAAAGGAAATCAAGTGTTTCCTTATCCTCTCATTTGTTGACAAGTTTCTAATAGGTTGCAGAAGTACAATTTTGATAATCAATAAGAAAATGCAAAAAAATCTATCAAAGTACATAATGCTTGAATGGTTGCATTGGCTATTTCATTTTACCTAACTAGCAGTTGAACAGTAGATTGAGTAGGTAGATGAGTGCTACTAAGCTCAGAATTTTGAGCATTTTTTTTAGTTTTCAATTTTCAGCTAATTTTTCATTAAGTTGGTTTGAAAATTTTTGTGTGTTGTTTTAGTTTCAGATTAGATTTCAGTTTGCAGGAGACAGAAGACATTTACTGGTTCACCAAGGTCAATGGATGGGGACAATTGACCTGCTGTTCTTGACTTTTCACCAGGAAAAGCCATCCCCAAGTGGAGCCAGTGTTAGACTCCTATACCAATAGGTGTCATTTTTCATGATTGACTTGATGAACTATGCAATATGTTCAAACCTTTTTCTTGTTGCAAAGGTGTTCCATATTTTCAAAAAAATCAAAAAAACAAAAAATTTAAAAATTGTAAAGAGGGCATACCCTAAAAGAAAAATCAAAGGGTGAAAAAATAAAAATGGCCAAAAAAGTGAAAGAAAATGAACCCCAAACAAGAAAAGGCCAAGGAAAGTGTGCAAGTCTAAATGCCACTGCTTATTGCTCTGATGTAATAAACAAATTGTGTGTAACTTGTATTTTATGCCACAATTCATGAATAGTCAAACTGTTTAAGCTTGGCTAGTTCATTTTTCAATTTCATGTTGTAGAATAGAGAATAAATATCTGGCCAAACAGTTTAATCTTGGCAGATAAGTAGGTAGGTAGAGTTAATAAAAGGAGCTCAACAATTTAATCTGAGCCCTTGGATGTAATAAGTGTAGACTTAGGTAGGCTTGCCATGTAAAAGAAAAAGAAAAGTGTGATAAGGGTTTGCCAGTCTAAGTGCACCCTAATAAAGGAGAAAAAATGGTAGAGTAAAGTAGATAGGGTAGGTAGATGATGTTGCAAATTTTGATTTGATGAATGATGGTGTTAAAATGTGTTAAGAATTTACTTTCATCACAAGTGCAAAGGCAGAACACTACATTGGCAGAATTTCAAAGCAAAGCAAGGTCAAAATCATTAATTTCCCCTCTCATTTTCCCCAAAGATTTTACTAATTTCCCTAAGCACTAAGGTATTTGAAGATTAAAGGGGCTCAAGGCATTTCCTTGACTTTTGGATGGACCGGACCCTTGGCCCAATAATTGAAAACACCTAAGTACTTGAAATCATCCATTATCACATTCATTCATCTTTCAAAAATCTTTTCCTAAGTAAAATCCCATTTTACTTAGGAAAATCCTTCAATATTTCATGAAAAGCCCTCAAAATCACTTTTATTCTAAGTCTAAGTGATGAAAGTATAATAATGCCATTTACTTTTGAATCTTCACTTTCTTGGTTATATTTAAGTATTTTGAGTTTACATTGTCCCTTTGTCATATTAATTCTAATTTATATATTAACTCCATATGAAAATCACCTTTTCCTATTATATATAAATCCTTTTATAGTAATATCCCCAAAACCCTTATATTATGACTTTTTAGCCAAAAGTATTTAACTCCTATTTATTCAAATCAAAAACCCACAATATACCTCCTTTTGGCTAAAATATAACATTAATTCCATTCCCGCCCCCTATGGTAAGAAAATCACATTGATTTAATTATCATATAATAAAATATATGAAAAACGTTTAAACATATGTATATATGTTTAAAACAAAAAATAAACCCAAAGTTTAATTAAAACCAAACTTTGAAAATAATCCATCCCCGCGCATTTTTCATCTCCGACCATATAAAAGAGATTAATTAATTCTCACGATTAATTAATGAATTCAACCTGCCAATCAGATCCCGCCCGATGAGTTTATTTAATGAATAATTACATCGGGCCCGCGTCATTAAAACTCCGCCATCTCCCTGTCCCGTCGACCGTCAGATCGCCCCGTCAAAGATCGACGACCCTCATCCATTTCGCTGGCCATCCGCATACGAAAGATAACGCGCAATGGCCAAACGGTTTTCAAATAGTGTCATGCTACGTGTCAGTCGTTGTATCGCATTGCTGCCCTTCCGCCTAAAACCGCCTTCCCTCACAAGTGGTGCGATAGAAACCGCTTACCACCTTCCCCCCCGTGACTCATCTGTCGTACATGCTGATGTCATTAATTAAAACCTGCCACCCTTTGAATTTGTAAATAAAACGAAAAGAACTTGCGTTTTTTTTATTATATCGTGCACAGTGAACGACCAGACTCCCATGCAGTAAAACCCTTTGTAACCCAGTTGCGCTACCTGAAGCCTCTGTTAACTAATTCGAGCATGGTTTACCTCCCAAAAATCATTCTAGATTCACTCCACAGACCTCTCAAAATCAAATGAAACATTTTCGTCCTCCCCTGCAAACCAATGCTTTTTTAACAATTTGTTTTGTTTTACAGGTGATCAGAAGACCACATCCTTGGATAAACAGTCTTAATACTAGCCATAAGACTTGTTTACTCTAAGAGTGTTATCAAATATATTCAAACAGAGATGGAAGATAAAACATACAGTTGAAAGACAAGAAAAGGAAACAGGATATTAAACAATTTACTGTTGAAACAAACAGTAAAAACATAAACTACACATTGAAGGTAAAAGGACACAATAAAGAACAGTTAAAGAGTATCAGTGGTTAAAGTGTATCAGGTAAAAGTCAGAGTAAAAGTTAAAATGAAGTTACAGAGCAGTCAAAGGTAAAACAGTAAAAGTAATTACAGAGGCAGTAAAATGGTAAAAAGAAATGAAAATACTTTCACCAACATTGAAGTTTGTTTAAAGTGAAAGTAAAACAGTTAAAAGAACAAAAAAGTGAAAAGATGAAAAATATAACAAGAAGGAACATTTTTGCAGAAATTGCATGTTTTAGTCATTGTTTTGCAGAAACTATTGTGATCAATAAAAGATGAATTTTGAAAAACTGAAGGCGGTTTATGTTCTTAAGCAGACCATATACAAAAACCTCTCTCACTTTTCTAACAACTATTATGGTTTTGGAAATATTAAACAATGTTGGAAAACACTTTTTGCAGAAAATTCCAGTTAAGTCATCATTTTGCAGAGAGGATTGTGGCCAATCCAAAATACATCATACAAACTTGAAGGAGGTTTTTGTTCCTAAGAGACCCATATACCAAAAATTATCTCATTTTTTGCACAATGATTTCAGACTCAGAGATACATGCACATCTTTACAGGCTATTTTTCAGACTCTGTAAAACTCTGTTTTACACATATTTGTACAGAGCCTATTGTGCACAGCTGAAGAGGAATTTTAGTAAAATGAAAGAGGTTTATCTCACAAACATATTTATCTACAATAACCTCTTTTACTTTTTATATATATATTACGGATTGAGAAATACAAAGATATCATTGGACCCCAAGTTTGCAGAATTGTTGGAGCAGAATTCACAAAAAAAGGAAGCAGTTAGTGACTTGGATGCCTCATCATCAACTAAGAGTTGGATCAAATTCGAATTCTCCTCTTTGTCATCACCTATCCATCAAAAATAGTGCCAAATAGATGCATTAGTTTGAGTGTCCTTTACTTAAGTTCTATTTATGTAAAATAGTTGGAGAGATTTGTGAACTAATCTTGATATTGTTTCAAGATATTTTACTTTAGAATTTGTATAAATACTTCACTCTTGGAAGTATTTTGGGTGGATTCTTCTACTTTTCTGTAACATTTATTTTTTTGGAATAAAAGTTCTTTAGAGAAATTTCTTTGTGGCTTGCTGGATGATGAATTGAATCTCAAGACTTTTTGCGGGATTCATGTGTCAGACTACAGTTCAATAAGTCTTTTCTATCCTTTGTTTTAAGTTTTATATCTGTTTATAATATCACTGTGTTCCATTTCTGAATAATTAACATAAAATAATAAATCAAAACTTACTTAAGTGTACTCTGATTTCAATTGTGATTATTCTAAATGTTTTCTTCTAAACTGGTTATAAACAATGAATTCTTAATTGCTCTTGTTTCACTGGTTTAAGCATTTTGATTACTATAGTAAAGAATTTGTAACTGCTCTTTATTTTTAATCATTCACTTTCTTTCTTTGAACATGTTGAAAGATTCTTAATTGCCTTTCATCCCTTCAAAATCCATTCCATTCACTTTAATTTCTAAAATTGTTCTCTGTTTGGCTATCTTGCCCTGCAAAGCCATCTTTGGTGTAAAAACTTAATCCAGTAAAGCCATCCTTTCGACTCCATACCCAATGGCCTGAAATACTCAATCGTGCCCTTAGTTGGAGGATTCCACCATTTAAATTCAAACAAATTATTGGTCTTATATCTAGCCTAATATTTTCTAAGAACAAAGCTAAATTTTAAAGAGAGAGCCCTCTCTGGATACAAATTGGCTAGATTCTGTATCTGAAGGTTGGTTTGTGGTTACCTCGGATTTACTTACCTTTTCCACAACTTCAAGGAAAATCTGAGTGATAACAAAGCCTTCATTGGCATAAAAGAAGGAAGGAACAACCATTTTGCTCATTCATGGATATTTCAAATTGCTTGCTCTCTTATGTTGCTTAACTGAGATAGTTGTGCTGTTTAGCACAAGGGAACTCCTGTTTAGGATTCCCTCCTTCTTGAGAAGCCTCTTGAAGGTTTGTTCTTCAGCTTATCCACATTCTGTTTTGAGGCCAAAGCATTTCCCTTCAGTACAGTGTTTTCAGCAGTGAAGGAAACATTGTGTTGCTGGGTTGTAGTGGAGGTTTCCATAGCATCACTTCCGAAGCTCTGATTTTAGAGGAGAGAGCTTCTTTGCATACGAGAGGCCACTAGAGGATATTTTAGATATATTTTCCATATCTTTGCATCAGGCACAACTCCTCTCTTCCTTCACAGCGCAGTCCCTTCCTTTGACTGCGTTATTTCTTAGCAGAGTTGCAGTGGGGTTTGCACCACTAGTTTGGAGGGAGAGATATTCAGGGATTGGATCAGACTCTCACTTGAAAGATCCATTGGAGTAGATCTATTCAGCATATGCAGCATCTTCAGCCATCTCTTTCCATTTTCTGAGTTGCAGTGCTATTCCAGTTCAGAGGCAACAACTCCGACATTTTTCCTTTTTGTACATTTCAGCCAATCCTTCCAAGGATTGATGTATTATTGATTTCAGGGGTTGAGATCTTGCTTCCCCATATTTCTTTGAGCATTATACTTCTATATTCTTATTTTAACATTATATATGAAGCAGCACCTCCTAGTGAATGCACAGTTTTAGTTACAAGCATTCTTGTATAGCAGTGTTATGATATATTTCCATATGCATGCCATTGAGGGTTCCTTTGCTCAGCCTGGGTGAGTGATTCCTCAAGTATTTGTATATTTTCTTGCTGCTACATATATTTAGTGACTGTTTATGGTTTCATGTACATTTTCTATCTCATATAACGCTGCTATGCTAGTATATGATCATTGTTGATGCAGCCCTATTCATTGGGCATTTCCTGAAGATAAACATGCAAAGGAGACTTGTATTAAGCTCCTAGAGACATTTTTTTTTAGCCCACTATAGGATTTCAGCTCTAAATAGATATATTCAAAGGATCCCAGACCAGGGATCAAATCCTGCTGCCTCCATTCCTGGGAAATGCGTTTTCTAGGCTTGGATTGATAGTCATTCCAACTAGAGAATTTCACATATCTGTATACAGAGTCTGCAAAGGGCCAGAAAGCCTCTGGATCTCACCCTTATTTATAAGGTGACATATCCGGTAAATTCCCCCGCAGTCCATCTCTGGCACAGACTTGTGATATTTCTGAAAAGGGAACATCACAAACAACTTCTCTTCTCAGCCTAACTTATTCAATAACTTAACAGAGCTTCAGAGCTTCAAAATTTATTTACATTCAAAAATGATTCGATACAACAAATATTAGATCAGAAATCCAACAACCAACCCTTTAAAACGTCCTCCTCAAGGAGATTTTATAAGAAAATGAGGAGGTGGAAGAGTTTCTAGGGTTGAGGTGTAATTAATTCTATACTAAATGCAACTCCTAGCCTTGAAAACTATGCAAGGCATAAGGTAGGAAAGCATTCGATTTACAACTCTGTTTCATTTATTCCATTTCTGATTTTTAGGCTTAGTGGGAAAAAATATTGACTTTAAGGCTCTTTTTATCTTTTACAATAACTTTACTGACAGTTTAAAATATGTTCTTTAGTTTGAAATAACTGTTAGCAGTCTTTTAGGAAAATATCTTCTGACTAAGATAACTATGCCTTCGTTTGATTTATTAAGGCTGTAGGTGGCACTTTGGTAGTTGAAGAGGATAAATGTTCCCTGATGTGGCAGTGGAGACCTCTTTTACTGATATTTTTCTCTGTTTTACCTTAAAACACTTTTAATTTGCTTTTGGTCTGTGTTTAGGCTTAATTAGCCTTGATATTCATCTTCGGGTCTTTGTCCTTTAACATTGTCTTTATCTCTTTATTTGGTGGATTAAAACTCTGATCTTCAAGCTTTGGCTTTAATCACTTTATCGTTAATTTATTCACTGATACATTTTGCTGCTTTGTTTTGCTGGCACATGTAGTTTTCTGTCAGCTAGAGGGTTTCATCTAAGATTAAGGATTGCGATCCATTGATGCATTTGAGAGCCTGAAACCCTGCTGGTTCCTTTCTTCATGGATATAAGACACAAAATTGTCACCCTGGACTTATATGGTCACCTGTCTGTGACTGTGGAAAAACACGGATTAACCACCACTTATACCCTCCAAAACACAAAAAATCATTAAGAAACCTTGCGAAAATGGTATAACTACGTTACAGAGGTTTAATGGAGGTGATGGAGCGCTTGAAGATATATGAAATGCAGCGGAAGAAGGGTCAAAACCTGGTAGAATAGCTAACCAGGTAAAATTTTGAATATGGCACGAATTTGAAGATAAGTGGTTTCGGAAAACTATTAATGGTTTTCACACAGCGTTTGGGGGGGGGGGGGGAAGGTGGTATTGCCAAAAAAATGCAATACGATACATTTTTTGACACGTGGAAAATGAAAACCACCTATTTCACGCGGAAGTAGCGCACTGCAGGGACGTCCAAAAAATTACGTGAAATTGTGTTTGAGCCATCAGATTGGAGGCTCCAGATCCAACGGCGCGGGTTGAGCGCAATGGATGAAGAGCTGTGTGGGCGGAAGAAGCAGTGGGCCTAGCGATGACATGTTATTTTTTGTCGTGGAGAGGGTGCAATGGTTTATTGGATTTTGTCCTGATCGTTAGATTTTTCTGATGGACGGCCAGGATCTAAAGAAAAGGCGGAGAGTTTTGAAAGGAGAAAAGGGACGGGAGGCGAAAAGGCAAAGGAAGGAAGGCCCGATGGTCGTTGATCTCTGCAGATCAACGGTCCAGGTTTGTTTTCAAAATTTTATGTCAAGAAAGGAAAAATAGAAGGGAATTTGGGTTCAAAAAAGGTTTTTAAGCCCTTTGGCACCCGATTGCGGGGCTTTAGGACGCATGGAGGAAGGGCTGAAGGATATAAGCCCTCAAGGGCTTCAGACTATTATAGCGCCTTAGACTATTTTTTAGGCCAAAAACAAATGTTTTTAAGGCCAAAACAAAGTTCGGATAGATGAGAGGAGGATTTTTAAGCCGAATAAAAGGGAGGTATAAGGCTTAAAGGGGTTTTTGAAATGATTTAGAAGTCAAATAAAGGTATTTTGAGGGATTTTATGGAAGGAACTGAGGGTGAAAATGGAATTCTTTATGAGTGAAAAGGGAAGTGAAATGATGGAAAATGGGGCCTCTTTGAACAGCTTTTTCCCTTAGTCAACAACAGGTACTTTAGGACTAACAGTGAAGATTAAATCAAAGGGTAAAGATCATCATAAGACTTCAAGAACTCACAATTTTAGCATGAAATTGTTTCTTGAAGGCCTAAAAATATTTAGCCACCATTTGGTATGACAAATTTTTATAGGTGGCTAACAAGCGGGATTATGTGTCCCAATTGCTTCCCCATGGGTTGGGGAGTGGTCCCGCCAACCACATAATCCTGGTGATTAGCAAAGGCCCGTCCTTAGGAATGGGCAGGGAGGGACCCAACCTATTGATGTAAGGTAGTTTCATTGGCCAGACACGCAAAATGAACGATATTCTCATTGGTGGGAGGAGGACCCATGGTTAGGTCAACCCAACTCTCTAAATTTGAAGAGATAAAGAGGCACAAGAAGATAAAGCGTCGATATTGAAGCATCAGGATGACACAACATTGGGTGGACCCGAGGGGACATTTATTGGAAATCTAGAAGTTGTTCTATTGGAATTGGAAATCACCCTCGACGAAATCCTGTAGCAGATTAGGAGACTGGGCTCCTGCCCTCGATATTAATGTGAGTCGTTGATTTTCCAATGGGAGGTATTCCTTTACCGCCATCTCAGGGAAAGGTTTCACCATAACCCGTGTGCTCCTTGGACCGTCGAGACTTCTGTGTGATGGCTGCACCATTGAGGCAAGCAGGGATCTGCCTAGGACTTGTAGGACGGTTAAGTAGTAGTTGATTATACTCATAGAAGAAAAATAAAAAAAGAAATTTTTTTTTTTACCGAATTTATCTAACAGGACTTGAGGGGTTGGGTATGTTACACAAATATCATTTTGTAAAATAGTATAATAAAAATATTAGGCATTTGAAGCATGTATGTTGGATTTTCATAGACAATTATATCCCACCACTACTATATTATATGTTTCCCCCTCTTCATTATTGATAAGGGAAAACTTAAAATTTTATAAAATATTAAAAAGAAATATTAACAAAAAATTATTATAACCTAAAACCTCTAGATCAAGGGAAATACTCCCTATCCTATCCTCTTGATCGAAGCTGGCTTATCCCCCATTGAAAGTAAGGCTACATTTAGATATCTTATGTATAAGAAGAAGCTTTACAACATGGAATCCAAGAGGATCTCAAAAATTGCTTCTAACTTTAGTAAAAATCCCCACATTTGCCTCAAGCATGGGTGGCATAAAGATGCCCATTATTAACTCAACCATTGGGAGATTAAGGAAGAGAAATTACATGCAGAGAGAAAATTTTTTATTAATATTTTGACCTTTAGGCCCCTCGTTTACTAAGATACAAGGAGAAAATATTTTATTAATTTTTTTACCTTTTATGAACAATTTTTTAAAATTTAATTAATCCTTTTTGAAAATTAGCCGACGAGAAGATCACTAAAAGGATGATTTTTCATTTGTTCAAACTTCAAACAGGCGGATATATTTAATTAATCCAGGGATCTGCTCAGCAACACCTTTTCAATTTTAATATTTAAGTCGGTCCTGTGGAATTTGGGCAATTGTCCAGGTTGTAATGCTTTCCTCTAACTATGATCACAAAGAATGTACATGAACTATTATCACAAAGCATGTACATTTTTTGTTGGGAGAGGATGAGGTTTCAAAGATAAAGATGTAACAAAAATGGTGATTACTTGGCCACAGTCTCTTGCTCTTGATTTGGACTCTATGAAGCTCAGTTTCTATTACTTTTAAGATTGCATGAAAATGTAAATATTATTTGATGTATTTAATTTGAGTTTTTTTCTCTTTTAATACTTAATTTATATAGGGTGAAGATGGATTTATACTACTTAATATAGGGTTAATATGGATTTATACTAATTTTAATTTATATAAGGTTAAGATAGATTTATACTGGTTAGCTTTTGAGAGTGAATAATATTGGTAAATGAAGTTGAGTGTAGGTGATTAAGATATTGGTAAATGAATTTGAGTGTAGGTGATTAAGATGAGATTTTGTAGAAATATTAATCTTTCTTTTTCCAATACTAATTATTTTGATTAAAAAACTAATGACTTGAGTATTTTTTTTTGGTTTATTTCAATTATCCTGCCAAGTTTTTTATTATTATGTTTTGTGGTATAGATAAGTCATATGCAAGTTAATGAGTATGAATGTACATGAAATAACATTTAGATCTCTTGGAACATCTATATATTTACAACTAAAATGATTCTTGGGAAAGAAATATTGTCCAGAGATAAATATAATAATCTCTCTAACTTATAATTATAAAAATTCTTTGTTTATTTTGATCTCAAAAGAAAAATATGTTTTCTCAATTGTTGTGTAAACATAGTTACCAAGTTGACAAAAACTCTTTTCTAGATATTGTATTTAGTGGTTGCTTTTACTCTTGTTTAAAAAATTGGTGTTATAGGTAGCACCCAATTTTTTCGAGGTTAACAATACAAAAATTTGCAACTGTGATATATAATGTTGCAAATAAAAACTTTAAAATCAACCCCAAAATGAAAAATCTACTAGAAACATTCACCTTTTTTTAGGTTAAAACTTGTAATTTGTTTGATACAATGAAATCAATAATTTGTGATATTGTGATCAAACATCTACAAACCAACACTTAAATCAAAATTTGTGATATTGTGATCAAACATCTACAAACCAACACTTAAATCAAAATTTGATGTTGTAAAACCTTCCCCTTATTTTAATCTAAAATTGAAAAACCAAAAAATAAAAATGATTTAAAAAATTTGTTGTGTAAACATAGCTACAAACTTGAGAAAAAAACTCTCCAAAGTCCATTTTCTTAGATATTATATTTAGTAGCTGTTTTTACCTTTGTTTAAAAGTTTGGTGTTATAAGTAGCACCCATTTTTTCAAGGTTAATAGTACAAAATTTTACAAATATGATATATATTGTTGCAAAAAAAAGCCTTAAAACGACCTCAAAATAAAAAGGGAAGCTAGTAGAAACATCCACCTTTTTATTGAGATTAAAATTATAATTTGTTTAATACAACGACATTAACAATTCGTGATATTGTGATCCAACATCTCAAAACTAACACTTAAATCAAAATGTATTATTAGTTGTAAATCCTTTGTCTTATTTTAATTTAAAATTCCAAAAATGAAAAGAAAAATATATATTAAATTAAAAAAATAAAAAATGAAAATAATTGAAAACAAAAGATAAATAAATAACTTTTTTAAGTGGATATTTATTAAAAAAAAACTTTCAAATATTAATAAAAAATAGTAAAAAATAAATAAAAAAATAAGGCTATGTACCCAACCACTCACATCCTCTGGCCTCTTTCCACACATGGATTTCAAGCAATGTGTTGTAATCATATTAAGTAATGTGGATTAATCATATTTATTGTGTGTCATACTTTTTTAGTAAGAGGTGAACTCATATTGGCCCTCAGGGCCTCCACGTCCTTTATCTCATAGGTGCAATCATACAAGTTGACCTTCTCTAGTTTTCTTGTAGGGATCTCTAAGCATTATAGTCTTTTTCTCTTTGTGGGAGTTGTTGGGTACCATGTGTGCATTGTGGTGATTGTAAAAGCTTTTGGAAAACCCCTTGAGGCATTTGGTAGCCTCCCAAGGTGTAATTTTCTCCTGGGGTTCTAGTGTTGTGATTGGTTAAGTGACATAGGGTGGTGGCTCCAGGTTGTAAGGTCTAGGCATTTCCCAATGAGTAAGGTTGTTAGGTGGTTGTTGTGTCAGGGTTTGTAGTGGTGTCGTTGGCGATTTTCGGTCTCATCTTACAAGTTCTATATTGGGATTCACACAACTATTTTCAATTGTTGATATGTGTGGCATGAGGCCCTGTCTAATTTGGCGGAGTGGACAAGTTGGCGAGCGATGAAATTCCAAAGGGGATGCCCTCGTAGGGGTGTCGACCCTTGAGGTATCGTTGTGGTGCATCCTGTGGAACAACAAGATATTGGGGATGTAATATTCCCAATTAGCAACAACTAATTGGCAATATTAATTTTTGGCCAGTTTGCTTTTATAGAGTTAAGTCAATTAATAAATTGGGTAAGAATACACTTAGCCTACACTTGGGAAATAAATATTCCCTAAAGTCACTTTGGCACATTATTATTTGAAAACGTGGGGCACAGGGGTCGAAGTGGCAGTGAGAGGGACAACGTGGCCAAGAGGGACAACGTAGTTTTGGTGGGGCCTAGTTGTGAGCAAAGCTCTCCAAGAATAAATAAAGGAAGATGCTCCTCATTCATTCATTTGATTATGCATCTTATTATTTGTGCCTTACGACATTGAGCACACTTTGATCCAGGTGGATATTGGTGGCCTCCCGCCTATTCCACTTGGGCCCCCACCATTTTCTCTTTCAGTTTTTCAGTTTCAACATAACTTACTATTTTTAGAAGTTTTTCGGGTCTTGAACTTCTGGAGCCGTTTTGAGGCCCTAAACGATGTTTTTTGGGCATCGTACCTCCAACAAATATCATTCCGTTTCGGAATGATATTCGTGATGAAAGTTGTAGTCCTCGGATAGAGCTTTCTAATGATGTATCATGAGCGTCAAATGGAGATAGTATGCCAAAGTTACGTCCCTGGGAAGTTGAAACACCAATTTACCCAAACGGGGCCCATAGTTTTGGCGCTTCATCTCCTAGCGTTAGGTTTTTGGATGTTTAGGGTTCTCCATTGTTTCTCAATAATAAATAGGCCCTCGAGCCTCATTGTAACTCAGTTCAGAGGCCTGTAGCCGCCACATCTCTCCTCAGAGATAGCTACCAGCGCCCTAGCTAGTTTTATTTCCATTCTGTCTGTAAGCAAATTTCAGTTCTTTGATATTAATGAAATGAAGTGTTATTTCCGCTGCATCTCTGTATTTATGGTTATATGTTTATTTTGTTGCATTCCTGCATAAATCCGGATCAGTGGTATCAGAGCGGTCTGCTTTTTCTCGATCCTTCTTTGCATGTCCCCAACGAGGTCGGGGTATAAGGAGCTAGGGCTTGATCCGGTGGAACCTTTGCAAGATCAGCCTCGCAAACCTCGACGGACGCCCATGGGGGACGAAAAGAAAGATGAGGGAGCAGGAGATCCTATCAAAATATTGCTCGAGGAGGCCCTCGAAAAACAAAGGAACGCAATGATGGATAACTTTGCTCAGATCCTTCAACGGCTGCCCACCAGCACCACATCTACATCCAGCAGCCACTCTGGAGGTGCGACTCCTTTTAAGGTACAAGTAAATTTTGACATTCCCATATTTGAGGGTCAAATAGACGTAGATGCCGTAGATAGATGGTTGAATCTATTAGAAGGATATTTCTCTGTTCATGACTTCTCAGACCGGGAGAAGATTATTTTTGCACTCCTCAAAGCTACCCCCCATGTTAAGGACTGGTGGGAAACCTACTGTGAGAACAAGGACCAGAAATAACCCTCTTTTTTCTTGGCCGTACCAACTTGGAATTCATTCCGAGACGCCGTCAAGGAACAGTACTATCATGTGGGGAGCTATGAGGACAAGTACATACAATGGACCACGCTGCGACAACAAAGGGATCAATATGTGCATGAGCTGATGAATCTGTTCCATACCCTACACACAAAGTTGGGTATCAAATATTCAGAGAAACATTTGGTGCTAAAGTATCGCAGCTGTCTGCACAGATACATTCAGGAGGAAATGGAGTTCCTGGACATCTCCTCGCTTGGTACGGCATACCGGTATGCTGCCAAGATTGAGCATAAATTCAAACAGAAGAAGCGAGACTTTGGATCTGCGAATCAAAAGCAAGGGAAAGGTGCTTCCAAACCGCAGAACAAAGGACAGAGCCAAGGCATGGTGGCTAAAGACAACCCGTCAAAGCCAAAAGAAAAGAACAGCATCACAAAGCGAAAGAAGGACACGGGAAAGTGGTGTGAGTTCCATAAGAGCTCCACTCACAACATGAGTGAGTGTCGGGCGAAGCAGTCGCTAGTGGCTGAGATGAGGGCTTTTGAGTCAGATGCATGCTCCGACTCCGAATCAGAACCTCAAAAGGGGAATGAAAAAGGGAAACAGATTATTGATGCGGAGCCCAATGCCACTGTTGCCACTACAAAGATCCAGAAGGAGAAACCAGAAGATCCAGAGGAGGAGGAACGTCTCTTCCACTCCCAGATGTGGGTAAAGGGCTCCCCTGTACAGTTCATTGTCAATAATGGGAGCCAAAAGAACCTCATTTCAGTAGACGCCATGAAGCGGCTGGGCTTGCCAACCACAGCTCACCCACATCCATACACCATCGGGTGGCTTCACCAAGGACGAGATCTCCGCATCAGCCAGCAGTGTCACCTTCCCTATAGCATCAAGCCCTTCACGGATGAGGTATTATGTGATGTTGCTCCTATTGATGTTTATGATGTATTATTGAGGACAACCATACTTGTGGAAGCGATCATGTTGTGTATGAGTCTCGTACCTCGTGCTTGTTATTGTTACTTTGGGAAATAAGTTGTACGAGTGACTGGAAGGGTACCACCTCCTGCAGCTTTCTCTTTGCGTGTACTACAAAACAATGCGAGTAAGCTCATTTCCCAAACCGGAAATTCGTTTTACTGATGATCAGCCCTCCCGGGGAAAGAAGAAGGCGCGCGATCGACCCGTCTCAAACGAGGGCTCCCTGCGCACGCGACAACAAATGGATAAGGTTACACAGTGGAGGATGCGAGGACATCTTCACCTCACCCACGGGGGTTCCCCTGCGCAGCACAATCGGGTCAAGCACCCGATTGATGCGAGCCCCCGGAGTGCGCCACTACCCACTGGACCGGATCTATGTGAGCGCTCGCTCACAGAGAATGATGAAATCAAGAGCTGATTCGGGAGGCACATTGACGACGAGAAAGAGTCACATCGGACCAAGTTCACATCGCCTCTGTGGGAGCCCGATACGTGTTGGTATAGAAGAAGGATGGGACGTGGAGACTATGTATTGACTATCGTGCGTTGAACAAGATCAGCACGATTTGGAATAGGTACCTAATCCCACGGATTCGATGACCTTAGGACCAACTCAAAAGGTGCAAAATATTTACAGGCAAGATTCGGCACACAAATGCGGGTATCTCACCGAGGTACAAGTTGAACCCTCGATGTGTGGAGAAGGGCGCAGCTTCCAAAGCCAAGGAAGGCCTTTTTGAATGATAGCTAGTCATGCCTTTACGGGTTGACGAATGCTCCCGCAACCTTCATGAGGGATGATGGATGATATGTTGCGTCCATTCACAACTCATTTGTAGTGGTGTACTTGGATGACATTCTAATCTTTAGCGAAGACTTGAGTAAAAGCACCTTCGGCACATCCAGACAAGTCCTCCAAACAACTCTGTGGCAACACAAGTTGTGTGTGCGATTTGGAGAAGTGCACATTTGGCATGACCCGGAGTTCAATATACGGGATACATTATTGATGAAAAGGGGGGTGCATGTGGGATCGAGCCAAGATCCAAGTCTCATTCGGGATTAGCGGCCCCCAACCAGCTATAACGAGCTTCCATGACTTTACGGGTCTTGCTAATTTCTACCTTAGATTCGTGTTCGCGGATTCTCTCATACTCACTGTGGCCCTTGAGTCAAGTCACACGAGGGAGGAGCGAGAGAAAAATTCTTTGCTGATCGAACACTCAACGAGAAGGCATTCCACGAGAATTGAAAAATCGCCTGCTGTGCCCCGCGGTGCTCACGATTACCGGACTTGCAACGACCATTTGAGATCGGGAACGGATGCACTCAGACTATGCTATTGAGGTGTAGTTCTTACTCAACGGGGACACCTAGTGGCATATCACGGAGGTGAGACCGATTGTACGAGACGATTCGCAAGTATCCCCACCTATGACAAAGAAATGTATTCCATTTCGTACTGAGCACTGTCGACAATGGAAACGGCATTACATTTTGGGGAAAGGAAACAATCATCGCACGGACCACTAGCCCCACCTGATGAGTTCACTACAGAACCCTACAAGGAGATGTCTGAGAATGATCGCCATCGAAGTGGTCCACATACTACGCAGCAGTTTCATTTGAACATCAAGTACAAGAAGAGCAACACGATAATGTTGCGGATGCCCTCATCGCTGAGCCACCGAGTACGTGGCGCTCACACACCGTACTCAACTCTTGTGGGCACAAGGCTTTTGATTCGCCGCTTCTCTATGAGAGTGACCGGAGGTCGGTCACACTTACAAGGCACTCTCCTGTACGCAAGTTCGAACAAATTTTCACCTCCAAGATGCACTTTTATATCACTATGGGACACCTTTGTGTTCCTTCGAGCGAGCGTGACAAGATGATATGGGAAGCACACTACGATCGCATGCGTGCTTTGGGCATTTCGGGGTCGAAGAACTTATTAGCAATACTACGGAAGTATTTCTGTTGGCCGAACCTTCGAAAGGATATCAAGAAGCACATCAGATCTGCCCTTTACGCTTATGCCATTTCCCAGATTGACCATCGAGAAGCAAGGCCTATATATACGTCCACTACCTACCCCTAGTCGACCTTGGGAATCTATCTCCATGGATTACATGTCAGGTCTGCCTTCTACTAAGAATGGAAATGATTGTGTTTTCGTGGTCGTTGATAGATTCTCGAAGATGGCCATTATGGCGGCCTGTAAGAAGAATATTGTTAGGGTCCCGTGATTTGGCCGATTGGCGAGCCAAATGACGATGTAACATCAAACCAAGCTTTGGAGCCCAAGGACCTAGCCTTCCTGGACTCAGAGAGGGCTCTCTCTATTAGATGTAAAGGATGTCGAGTGTGTTTGCTTATGGTAGTTACGATATTAGGCTAGTTATGAAGTGAGTTTTGATTTTTAGGTTTTTTAAGTTTGTGAGGATAAAATTGATCAAAGATATAAATGCAGATAACAAGATGTAGATAAAGTGAGCTATCGGGGTCAAAAAAGGTCAGGGAGAGGCTATACGATGATGATGTAAAGTCTGCTTTGTAGAGCCGATTTGATTCACGGTAGAAGGGATCTTTGGGAAAAATGGAAGTAAATGAACATCAAGTTTATGAAGAAGACGAGGGGATTTTCAAGTGTAACTGAGTTGATAGCGGAGACATAAACATGTTATATGCAAGCCATTAATCATGCTAAATGTAACTATGAGCTAATTAATACATAGAAAATCAAACATTCCGGCCATGCATAGAAGTATAAGACCTTCTAACTTCGGGGAAATGGCTATCGGACTTGGGGAAAACACATAAGATGGACTAACAACTCATAAAACTATGCCAAAATAGCTTAAATACAGGTCATAGAGTTATTGGGCACTTTGACTAAACAAGCTTTCATAGTTTTAGGAAAAGGGCTAGATCGGGACTAGGCCTCCTTGGTTCAACAAGATGATAAACTAACGATCAAAGAAGATAGTTTCATGGACATAACTATGGAGCGGTCATAGGTAAGAAAGACACACCATACATCCTACTCAACATGCACTAGAACTGCTACTGAATAAAACTATGCAACAATACCTTAGAGTTACCTGAAAGAGCGAGTTAAAGAATTCTTTAGTATAACTAAGAAGAAGAAAACATAAAGCTATGAAGGATTTCAGGAAATTTTTGAGGGTGCCTCCAGGTATGATCTCAAACTTAATCTCTGCTTGATACATACTAGCAACCAGAAGCATAGTATCATGAATGAAAACTAGAAGACAACAACAGAAAGCAAGAAACACTATACCATTCTACTACCATGTCATGGAATCCATCAACAACCCTTCATCATTCTATCAAAAGCATCAAGAGAAGCTGAGTCAAAATCATAACACAAGTATGTTCTTCAAAGCTCATATGACCAATA
Organism: Pinus albicaulis; assembly: GCA_034641835.2. NCBI lineage: Eukaryota > Viridiplantae > Streptophyta > Pinopsida > Pinales > Pinaceae > Pinus > Pinus albicaulis. Next base: position 1,688,167,389 of record CM076579.1, on the reverse strand, counting down.
TATTGATTCTTCTCTCAAGTTCACGACCTTGTTTTACAACTGAAGCCTTGTGGAATAAATAGGCTCAAGTAGAGGAAAACCTCGATGGTGCAACTAGCTATCCCATTGGCCTAATCAAAATATCTAAACTTGTCCTTGAGGGATTTGCAAAGCCCAAGGCACAAAATATCCCATAAAATATCTTCCAAAAAAATGCTAAAAACGGAAATTACATTGACTTTGCATAATTTTCCAAGTGCAAAAATAGCTAAATGCACATTTGGAAAAAGCAGATTTTGAGGGTTCAAAAATTACAAAAAATATTTGCAAATTTATATCGGGAAAAGGTCCATGACTTTCCCGGAGAGACTTTTATGCAGCCTTCCAAGGTTAGTAAACGAAATGAGGCTCATGATGGCTCGTTGGAAAGCTTTCGTGTGTCTACTGTCTGGAGCAACTAAAATCATCTCAATCTGAAACTACACTAGAAGTCTTCTAGATACTGCACTGTGGTGTAATAAAGCCAGGGAAATACATGATGCTGATATCTGCAGGGCGAGAATAGCTGCAAAAAAGTGAGCACTTTACCAATTTGAGGGGGTGAATGATCTCCAAATGCTACTGAAAAATCGCTTGAGGACCTGATCATGAAATTATGGCATCATGGTATCATCCTCCTCCCTTGAAAAAGTCCTCAAAACTTGAAATGGTGAAATTATGAGTTTTCGACCCAAAAACCCTAAAAAATGCCAAAAAACAAAAGTTGCAGAAACGGGCCCAAAATTGGCATGCATGACTCTCGAGGGGTCCCTGGCAACATGCTCTGAAGCTGAGGCTAAAATATCAAGTGCTAATATGCCTTTCTCCTCCTTCACCGTGCCGAGCGCTGCCTCTTTAGCCTCCTTGTTCATCATTGTCATTCTGTTGTCTGGTCATCAATTTCTTCTCGTTCATGTGCTCAAAGGCTGTTTCCCTTATCATCGGTTCTTATGCCAGACACTCTTCTCTTCTTGCTCTTGCTGCTGTCACTCCAAACAAGTACTGCTGTGCTGCTTTGTCAACTCACTTAGGTGTTTGATCAGGGCATAATATGTTGTGGAGTGTTTGCAAAATGCCCCCTTTCGATATAAAAACCCCTGCTTTATCGGAAAAAATGTCTGTCCACCTTTAAAGTATCTCTCGTCGGTAGATTTCTCAATACAGAGACCATATAGTGAAAAGGAGCCAAGCTGATGTTAGGGTAGGTGTACGTACAGTGTCGAAATCACCCTTGTTCTTGTGAGGTTTTGAGGCCAACAATACATACGTGTATCTTTGTCCCCAAGGTAGACCCTTCCAATCATAACAAATACCTACCTTTCCTATTGTGCTAATGAATCAACGAGACTTATGGCTTATGCAATCAAACCTCGGTGTAAATATACGGTCAAATTCACGGTTAGAGAACGAGAGGTGAGTAGAGTTAAACAAGCTATAAGGTTCAACGAGAGGGTATGCTTGACTTATTTCTTTCAAAATAATCGATGGCCCCTTATCAATGTAACCGCTGTACCCTGTGCAGGAAAAAAACCTCTACTCTATGTGCACATCCACTTATCAATATGAAAGTGGAAAAACAAAAGGAACGAGTCAAGTGGTAAACACGATGAGACAACTGTCCGTTTCTCTTTGTATGCCACTCGAAAAGGTGAGAGTCAATAACCATCACATAGTCGGCAAAAGGAACAAACACGGTCAAAAGAGTCACTTTGTGTTAGAGGGAGAAGTCATCGAGATCGCTGCATGTTGATGTGAGCACAACGACTTTAGTAGGCGAGTCAAGCAGCCAGAAAACATACCTGTAACACAACACTTGTGTATCCAATAGCTACTACCCATGCAGTGCAAACAAAAACAACCTCAAATGCAAAGAAAGTAGCTCTACTTATTGACATCATTTTTATAGAATAAAGAGGAAATAGTGGTTATTTGCCCTTTTTTTAACCCACAAAGATGCCCTTTGAATCAACAACACTTACATAGTGATCACTTTCATGGAATTTAAGCCCATTTGCTCTCTGTTTATTTCGATATTGTGTTCCTCTCCTTGGGCTTTTGCTACTGCACCTTTTAATGTTGTTTGGAGAGGCGAGTTTTTATGGGTTTTTAATCATCACTAGGAATCCTTTATTTTTTCCGCTTGTAAAACCACTATGTTTTTCCTCCAAAAGCGCATATGCTCTACCCTTCCACTTGTTTTGAGCGTGGTTATTTGGTTTCTAATACCAACGAGGATGCACCAATTCTATTATGCGGATATTAGACTGAAACGGTGATATATACAATTTCGAGTTTTTAACACAAACACATACCTCTTAACAAAACTCAATGTTGCGATTTAGACTTATGGATTTCAACCCCTTTTTCATCCTCCATGACTTTAAAGAAAAGAGAGCGAGGAGGGTGTCATAAATACATGAATATCGATGTAAATCTTTGCATTGAGGTTTGAGTAGCTATGAGAAAAGAGTTTTTGAATGTTGAGTGAATTTTGACCAATGCTACGGGAGTGCGCGCGCGGCGCTGCTACGGAGCACGTACGCACGGTACAGTGCATTCCTTTGTAAATTTTGTGCACGGGCGCGTCGCGCACGTTTTCCGGGGAGCATCGAGCAAGTTTGCGGTCCATTTTGAGGGCCTTCTGCGGGTGTCGAGAGGAATTGGGCACGAGATGGCTTGTTGGAAATATGTGAGTATACTTTCCCGAAAAACTTGAATTTTTCCATTTTGGAGTCCATTTAGATTGTTCAAAAATTTATTTTCCCAACGACGTGCAAATAGCTTGGTGAATCTGGTGCAGAAATGCATCGAGTCTGTTTGTATGAGCCATTTTTTTGAATGCACATTACGATTGGCATCGGAATTGAGGCGCGCAGATAGGATTTTTGGAAATATTTTGAAGTCTACTTTCCCAGAAAAACTTGAATTTTTCATTTGGTGTCCATTTGATCCTTCAAAAAGCATGTTGTCCCATCAACTTGGTCAAAAATGGTGAATGCTTGGTGCGGAAAAACCTAGCATTGATTGCAGGCTACTTTTGGATGCCTTCCTTTTGTCGGAATTTGGCCCGAGATGGCTCATCAGAAAGCTATGGAAGTCCACTTTCCATAAAAATTTGAATTTTTTCATTTGGAATCAATTTTTTTGTTCAAAATCTGACTTTGTCCCATCAACTGGTCAAAATGATGAATACTGAGTGCGAGAAAGTTGCTACGTGACATCTGAATTTTCACGTTTCTCACAAACCATGATACACAATGTAGAAACTGAAGTAGTTTTTATTATTGAACCTATGAGGGACAAAAACCTCTCTCGATTTTTGTAAATTTCAACTGTCTCCATTTTGTTAGAAACACATTTTTGAGACCGAGCTGCAAGCGCTCTTTAACCTCTTGATCTTTGTATGGCTTTGTCTCCCTTTCAGTGACCTTTTAACATAGCAACCCAAATTTTGAATAATACTACGATGAATATCAAACCATCCTTTGCCACTTTGTTTTTAACATTTCTTTGATGATGGCATTTCATGTAAACCCACTTCAGCTTGTTTTTAAAAATCACGAAGATTTCTTTATTATTTGAAGGGAATAGGGTTTGTCTTTTCACCTTAGCTTGACAACGTCTGTCTTTACTTGCTTTTTCAACCTGTTTCCCACTACGAATTTATTAAATTTACTCGAAGCCACTATTTGGAGTATTCATGGCTCTGTGAGTTTAAGAGAAGCACCCCTTATCAGGAAATGCTTCCTCTTCTCAAAACATATCATTATATGATATCTCTGTCCTATTGAATAATGGCCTTGTGTTTGGCTTTAAACCATCCAAACTAATGACAATATGTCAAATGACCCTCTTTTGGACATGATGAACAATAATTCCAAAGGTGATATCTCTTGAAGTGATAAAACTCAAATTTCCCTTGTCATACGATCTTCTTTCCATGCTTTCATAAAAGTTTTCAAAGCGAGATCATAACTTGTGGATAAAATGTCTTTTGAAACTTTGTTTATTCATACTACTTCGAGGAGGAAATATCTATTTTTGGAGCGATGGCACTTATATTTTGCCTTTGATGATTTCAGAGACCTGCAAGCTCTTTGTTGCCAAAACTCTTTTTGTACTTGATGAGCTTGTATACTTTTGTTTGTAGGAGCAAACTGAGATCAAACATATTTTTTTGCTCACGCTATTATGCGGAATCTTTCACTGCAATGTAAATCTAATTAGGTGAGCGAGTTTTGTGACAGTGTGCAGATGCAAATGCTAGGGTCTCTTTTGAGCTTTCTTCTTTGGTTGTGAGGTAGAAGACAAAGACAAAGCGGATGATGCATCGGAGTTAGAAAGTGAAAGCCCGGGATACGTGCTCTTTATGTCACCTGTGAAGGAGCTCTTCATTGTCTCATTTCATGTACTCTTTCTTGTGAGGCGCGAAATGTCACCATTTGCCTTGGTCAACTTATGCCAAGTCATTTGAAAGATAATCTCTTGTGAGTAGGAGAGGGTTGGCTTTACCCTTGAAAAACAACCATATTTTCCTATCTGCTGTGTAATGACATGACTTGTCAATTTTTCTGCTCAATTTGGTCTTGTTCGAAATAGCGAGTGCTTATGATTAGAATTAATTTTCACTAATGATATGTCTCTCCGAGTTTTAACTATTCATATGATTTGAAAACTTCAAATGACTTCCTTTACGAGATCAAAACTACGCTGTTCTCCCTTTTCTTGCATACTTCAGGCTCCTAGCCCTTTGTTATGATCATCACTTACACTTAGAAAACCTAGAGTCAATGTTTCTATGCATAGTAAACAAACTACAGGCTTTTGCAATCACTTAAAGTCAATATTGGCCGGCGCCCTACGCTTGTAGATGAAGGAGGCGCCCTAACCCTCTTCTTGTAAATGAAGGAGGTTCTTGGCCATGACAAATTTTCGATTTGTTGTGAGTGGTGTAAAACTTTCTCTTTCTCTTCTAGTGAAATTTTCATGTCTTTGAAAGGAAGAGCTGCAAGGTCTTGATACGATAACTCTCTATCTTGCGAGATATATCTCGGGCTTATGTTTACACATTGGAAGGCAGTTGTTCTTCTAACGATGTAGACTCAAGAAGTTCCCTTACGAGATGATGTTATATTTCTGTCTTTGTAGAATCCATAAACAACACAGTGAAACACCTAATAATCGGCTTCGAGGCGCCCATGGTTTATGCGGTGCTTTGAGACCTAGGGGTGTGTGAAATGGCGCGACTTGAAACTGTGATCAACTTGAGTTGCGAGTGGGAGAGTATGTTATGAATGGTACGCGTATCGGATGGAGGTTTTTGGCCTTTTGATGGTTGCCATGAGAGTAAAATAGCCTAGCGCCATTTCTAACATAGGGGAGGCTTTTTTAAAACTGAGACTTGGATTTGCGCTTTCAAAGCTGATGGGCGGACCCGGGTAGGAGTTGAGAGCTAGATAGGATAGTGATAATGAGTTTTGACTTTGACATGGGCGGAGTGAAAAGTAGGAGGGCGAAAAAAAGTTTTATGAAGGTTTTCTAGATGACAATAAATTGACATATGGAAATCGGCTTCTAGAAAGACCATCGTACTGGATCTATTCATCGCTAACAAGTGAAAAATGCGATGACTAACGGTGGCTCCATTTGGGAGAAGCGGCTCCTGCGTCATGAGGTGTCCGAGAATTGGATCTTTGGCTTATGAAGACCGATTGCCTTACCCATTGTGCGCAAAATTTCACCCTTCTCACGATGCTATGTTACCGAAAGGTGACGACATGGTTAACATCAATGATGTTTCTACCTACCCCACTACCTTTCCTAGCATTTTTTATTCTCTTTGGCAGCATTTGAACTAGCGACCTTTTGACAATGTATATTTTTATTTTTGCAAGAAAATGAACCTATCTATTTCTACTTTTATATCTGTGCAGGAGTTGAGTTAAGCGATGAACTCCTTCGATTACTCTACCTATGCGCTAGATCAGGTTGTCGAGATTAGCAGGTTTGACGGGGTTTTGAATTTCTCTAATCTAAAAAATGAAATTTAAAATGATCAAATACGAGTTAGAACGATGCCGATTTGTCATGCATTTGCGGCATAAAAGACAAGTCTGCACACAAATATTATTTTGCAACAAAAAGGAGAAAACTAGACAAAGGCGGGGCTAAGATATACAATGTGTTTTTTCATCCCTCGCTTCTCTCTTTGCGTCTACATTTTTAGGCATGTGGAACCGAAATCTCTCTAATCTAAGCTGTTTGTGATAAGTCAATCTTACACAATGTTGACTATCTTTGCACTCACTAACTGTATCGGCAAATAAATTTAAACATAGCTCGGCTATGATTATGCTAGACCATATTTCGAACAAGACATTCTTTGCTGAAGTACTAGTAGCGGACATTTAGACTTGCTCAACTCTTACAGAAAGACTATTTTTTGGAACATGGGGCCTTGTTCTATCTTCCTCACCCTCTTTTCTGCTTTTCCCCTTGTTTTTGTATTTTTGCTTTTTCTCTTTTTCTTCAAACAAACTACAAATGAAAAAAGCGCTCACAAGGGAGGCCCAGGAAGCTTATTTTCTACTCTTGTCTTTTCTATCTTAATCATTACGTCTGCTACACAATAGACATTTGGTGAACTCTTCTTTCCAATGCAACCGGTCAAGTAGATGCTCACACTTCTGCAGGATCATTCTGCAAGGTTTAGTTCTTTTATGATGCGGGAATAATGAAAAGAAGCCATTCCCACTCGAGTTTGTTTTCGAGACGATTAGTGTGCTAAGTTTTCCTCATTCTAGGTAGCAACTTGCTCATGATAGAACCCACTACTCTTTCAGATTTTTCAAGGAAAACAACCAATGGATCTTGAAATTATAGCACGATCTGGAGAGTTTTGAGACATAGGCTTCATTCAAGACTACTCTTTTTACCAGGACTTCTCAAGAGAAGCGACCAGTGGATCTTGGAATAATGCACGATCTAGAGGATTTGAGATACGGGGCTTCTTCTCGGGACTACTCTTTCTTCCACTTGACTATATTTGGGACTCTCACTGGTAAGCAACTCTTTCCCTTGCTCATGATCACTTGAACTATCAGGACTCATCATAGTGAGATAGTAGAATTATCTATGAAAGGATAGTGAGACAACTCTTATGTGTTTATCGGCCTCTTTTTCTTCTATGCTGCAATTTGTGACTCAATGAAAATTGGTGGTGCAAATACTGGAATTAAGGAAGCATCCATGTTCCGAAAATGACTTCTTCAACCATTTTCGAGGAGAAGAAAGAGCTTCTCATTTACAACATGCTCGGAAATTTTCATCACTCCTCCTCAACCTCATCATCAAAGGTAGAAAGACTATTGATTTCCAATTATGTGAATGTGCTATCCTAAGTGGGCTAGAAGTGAAGTGGAGCAAAGTCAGAGACTCTTCACTTACTTCTAAACTCTCTTTACATGCTCTCCTCATCGGTCGTCATAGATGACTTTTCTGTAATGGTACACTTACTTTTCAAGTTTATGAAAGTAGAGCTTCCTCCAAAAAATCAAAAAGTTGAGTGTTACTGCAAAGTTAGTTTAAACGTTTGGAAATCACAATCATCAACATATTGATCAAACCTTGGAGAATCATTAACATAAGAAATTTCATCAAGCATGCACATTGCACTATCGAGTTGCTTTTTCTTCAAGTGATCTACACATCTATCTTCGATTTATGAGATGTAAGATAACAGGGAGAAAGATCAGAAAATTTTTGGTTATACTAGGAAGTTTTCAGGAGAATTTTGTACTGCATGTTTATAAGTTGATCTATTTCATCTTGGTTAAAAAGGGAGAGTATTTTTCATTTCTCTCTTGCTTAATCCTCTTTCTCTTGGGAAATGCTGATTTGAAAGATGAATGTCTTTTGGGGCTTCACTTATGAGAGATGATGAATCATCACTATATGCCCATAGAGAGATCTGTGTGGGTTTTACATCATTTCTTTCTGCCTATTTTCATCTTCAACCAATTCTTTGTGATATGGAGGATAGTTATCATGTAATTCATGCAGTGTCTGAGTAGATTATTAGGCGGCCGAGTTTTCTTTTATGAACTCAAATGACTCCCAACATAAAGGTAGAGACCCTACGAGGTTTTGGTTATCTTCTATCTCGGATGAATTCATCTTCAATCATCATCTTCTTGCAGTTTAAGTAGAGAGTTAACTTGAGAAGCGGGGTTTTCTGAATAAGCTGGTGAGAGATCTTTAGGGAGCAAATTTTCTTTTCAAAGTCGGGAATGATTTAAAGCATAAGGGTAAAGAACCTAAAGAGTTTTTGATTCTTCTTCCATTTCAGAATGCTCGTGATTTCAAAATGAGCGATAGCTATCTCTGGAAGCATTCCTCTATGTTTTTATTTGCAACTTTCCCATTAGGCATATTTTTTTTATAACTCTTGTCTTGTGATAGTTAGAGTGTGTTTAACTAGAGGAAGAAGTGTAGGTTGGTTTGAATAAAGCGGAGTGTTAACCTTGTGTTTTCCTATCGAAGTAACTTCTTATCTAGTGTTTCCTACCATACACACCAATTTTTTCGGCTTTTCCTCTTGAAGATGCTAGTGTCTCTTGATTTGCTTTGTCCTTTCTACTCTATTGTTCTTACGTTGTGCCTCCCTATTTAGTAAGTTCAATTCTACATCAATTGCTATTCTTTTCATTTCTTCTAGGGTCGAAAGGATCTTTGTTTTTATCTGCAGAAAACCATCTACTGTATTAAAAGAATGCAGGTAGTGCAAGAGAGCACATCTCAGGGGTGGCTTTAGGTTAGCGGGCATTGCAGCATACTTTATTGAACACTAAAAGTGAAAAGCTTTGTATTGTCTCCTACTGGTTGTCTTTTTAACTCATTTTATTCCTTTATGATGAGAACTTTATTACCTATGACCATCCACACTATCTGGGAAGATTTGAGTGAGCGGTGAAAATTGGTAATAGCTTACGAGCTACGGAAGGTCATTTCAAACCAACTCCTAATTTTTCCTTGTAATGATAAGGAAAAACATTCTAATACGCACATCATCTTCTTCTATGTCATAAAGGTCAAGTAAATCCTCAGGTGTCCGGAAGCATGCTCTTCGAGCGGTGACTTTGGAGCTTTCACCATCAAACACGGGTAATTTATTTTGAAGATTTGCGAAGGGCTCGTAAGATGGGAGGTAAAAACCGAGAGGCTTGTATCTTTACGGGACCTTTGTGGATATGAGGTGAGTGTAAAAATAGGTTCGTATTGTTTGAGGAGTTTACAGCGAGTGGGAAAGGTAGCATGAAGCTCATGTTTTTGCTAGGTTTTTTCCATAGGGTGAATCTAGGGTAGGCATAGTTGTATGAGCACGCCCATGGTCACGAGATTTGAGGCTTACCTTTTTGCAGGGTTTGAGATGCTTTCCAATGATCGATGTATGAGTCTCATCGGTGTCAGTCACGATCGGGCTCAAAGTAGGATAGAACATAGTTACTGAGATAAAGACAATAATTTCTTGAATCCAACTAAGGCACGAGTGCTATTTTCTTTCCTAGGATGACCGGTCATGTTTCGGGTTCTTCCTCCGGTGGAGTCTTTAGGTCTATTGGGAGTTGTGGAGTCACCCGAGGTGGAACTTGGTTGTTTTAGATTATGTACGCTATGGTCCACCACCGGTAACCTAATGCTTTGGAAATTTTTTTAAGGTTTCTCGAGTTTTATGTGCGACCTATGGTTTGTCACAAGTATTCTAAACTTGTTTCATCACTTTGCTTCAGGGTGGTGATAACAAAAAGAGTTTACTCTAAATGATCTTATGATTTCTTTGGTGCTGATTTTAAGTATCTAAAGGACTAAAGAGTCTATAAGAGAGTTTGCTAAAGACGCTCATATACATCGGTGTCCCACCATCTCCCGCTATGTTAGTGAGCGATGGGATGAGTTGATCAAATAGTAATCTAGAGTTCGGTAAAATAGTAAGGCCTCTGCGGGAGGCTAGTGGAGTCGCAGGGTGCATTTGGTTGTTTTGAGGTATATGTGTATGGTCCACCACCGATCTTTGTCAAAAACCAATCTAAGGAAGTTTTGTTTTGGGGTTTTTACGAGTTTTTTTATGTTGTCCTAAGGTTTGTAAGAGTGTGCCTACGATTTAAGTCATCATTTTGCTAGGATGGTGAGACAACCCCGAGGATTCTACTCTTACTAAGTTTGTTGAGATGACGAGAGTTCCTAAGGGATGCTTAGGGATGTTTTCGACTCAAAGTCCCACGGGATGATCTCTATTATGTTAGTGAGCGGTGGGATAAGTCAGACTATGACTAGAGTATTCTCAAAAAAGTCTCTAAATATTTTGGGAAAACTAAGCTTTTAATCACTCGATGTCCCACAGCGGTGATCGCCATTATGTTGAGGGTGGCGATGAGGGTGGCTCGATGAGCTAGGTATGCTTAGTTCAAAAGAGGAGCTTTAAGTGAGTCTTGCAAGATATTCGGATTAAAATAAACATCGAGAAAAGTCCCACCGTGATCGCCATTATGTTAGGGTCCCGTGATTTGGGTGATTGGCGAGCCAAATGAGCGATGTAATGACATCAAACGAAGCTTTGGAGCCCAAGGGACTCAGCCTTCACGGACTCGGAGAGGGCTCTCTCTATTAGATGTGAAAGGATGTCGGTGTGTTTGTGGGTGTTACGATATTAGGGCTAGTTATGAAGTGAGTTTTGATTTTTAGGTTTTTTAAGTTTGTGAGGGATAAAGAGCCAGATCAAAGATATATAAAGCTGGATAACAAGATGTAGATAAAGTGTTGTGAGCTATGGGGTCAAAAAGGTCAAGGAGGCTATCGAGTGATGATGTAAGGGAGGCTGCTTTCGCTACGAGGGCCAATTTGATTCACGAGTAGAAGGGATCTTTGGGCAAAATGGAGTAAATGAACATCAAGTTTGTGAAAAGACGAGGGATTTCAAGTGCTGCAACTAGTTGATAGCGAGACATAAACATGTTATATGTAACGAAGCCATTAATCATGCTAAATGTAACTATGAGCTAATTAATACATAGAAAATCAAACATTCCGTGCCATTAGCATGAGAAGTATATAAGACCTTCTAACTTCGGGGAAATAGCTGTTTCTATCGGACTTTGGGGAAAACACATAAGATGGACTAACAACTCTACTTAAAAATATCTGTAGGATACTAAGCCTAAACACGATCTTTAAGTTATTGGGCACTTTTGACAAACAAGCTTTCATAGTTTTAGGGCAAAGGGCTAGATCGGGACTAGGCACTCCTTGGTTCAACAAGATGATAAACTAACTCGATCGAAGAGATAGTTTCATGGAGCGAACTATGAGACGGGTCATAGGTAAAGCGGGGGCACACCATACATCCTACTCAACATGCATAGAACTTATGAATAAAACTAGCAACAATACCCTTCCAAGTTACTAAGAGCGAGTTAAGAATTCTTTAGTATAACAGGAGAAGAAAGAAAACATAAAGCGTATGAAGATTCGGGGAATTTTTGAGGTGCCACTCCACTTGGGCATGTCTCAGAACTTAATCTCTACTGATCTATAGCAACAAGAAGCATGTATCATGAATGAAAACTAGAAGACAACAAAAAAGCAAGAAACACTATACCATTCTACCCATGTCATGGTGAATCCATCAACAACCCTTCATCATTCATCAAAAGCATCAAGAAGGCAATCCCAAAATCATAACACAAGTATGTTATTCAAAGCTCATATGACCAATATATTGATTCTTCTCTCAAGTTGACCTTGTTTTATCAATGAAGCCTTGTGGAATAAATAGGCTCAAGTGAGGAAAACCTCATGGTGCAACTAGCTATCCCATTGGCCTAATCAAAATATCTAAACTTGTCCTTGAGGCTTTGCAAAGCCCAAGGCACAAAATATCCCATAAAATATCTAAAAAAAATGCTAAAAATGGAAATTATATTGACTTTGCATCATTTTCCAAGTGAAAAAAAATAGCTAAACGCACATTTGGAAAAAGCAGATTTTTGAGGTTCAAAAATTACAAAAATATTTCAAATTTATATCAGGAAAAGGAGTCCACGACTTGCCGAAAGCATTTGGCAGCCTTACCGATGTGTGTGAAAGGCGAGGCTCATGATGGCTCTTTGGAAAGATTTATGTGTCTACTTTCAGCATAAACTGAAATCATCTCAATCTGATGCACGGAAGTCTTCGAAATACGTGTACACGTGTGTAAAAAGCTTCGAGGGAAATAGCGAGTGCTTGATATGCGGGCATAATGTGCAAAAAAGATGAGCATTTTTTACCAATTGTGAGGGGGCTGAATGATCTCCAAATGCTGCTGAAAATCGGCGATGCGACCTGATCATGAAATTATGGCATCAAATAGTATCATCCTCCTCCCTTGAAAAATCCTCAAGCTAGAAATATGTGCAAAATTATGAGTTTTGACAAAAACCTAAAAAATGCAAAAAACAAAAAGTTGCTCAGAAATGGGCCCAAAATTGGCATGCATGACCTCAAGGGTCCCTAGCAACGTATGCTCGAAGCTGAGGCTAAAATATCAAGTGCTGATATGCCTTTCTCCTCCTTCAGTGCGGGTGCTTCCATCTTTAGCCTCCTTGTTCATCTTTGCTACATTCGGCTGCTTGGTCTCAATTTCAGCTCGCTCATTCTGTTGCTCAAGTTGTTTCCCTATATCATCGGGTTTACTTCTTTGCTTGGCTGTACTCTATCTCTTCTTGCTCTTCTTTGCTTTGTCCTCCAAACAAGAACTACGTCCTACTTTGTCAACTCACTTGTTTTGATAGGGCAACAATCGTATTTTTCTTGGATGTTTTTAAAATGCCCCCTTTCAATATAAAAACCCTGCTTTTATCGGAAAAATGTCTGTCCACCTTTAGAAAGTATCTCTCGATAGGTAGATTTCTCAATAAGAGACCATATAGTGAAAAGGAGCCAGGCGGTAGAAGTGAATTGCTACGTACAAAGTGTCAAGAAATCACCTTGTTCTTGTGAGGTTTAGAGGCCAACAATACATACGTGACTCTTTGTGTCCCAAGGTAGACCTTCCAATCATAACAAAACCTTTCACCTTTCCTATTTGTGCTAATGAATCAACGAGACTTCTAGCTTATGCAATCAAACCTCGTGTAAATATACGGTCAAATTCACGAGTTAGAGAACGAGAGGTGTGAGAGTTAAACAAGCTATAAGAAGTTTCAACGGAAAGTGCATGCTGTGAGGGCTTATTTCTTACAAAATATTCGGTGGCCCCTTATTAATGTAACCCCTTGCTGTGCGAAAAAAAAACCTCTACTCTATATGTACATCCACTTATCAATATGAAATTTTGGAAAAACAAAAACGCAGGTACAAGTGGTAAACACGGTGAACAACGTTTGTCCTTTCTCTTTGTACTGCCACTCAAAAGGTAGAGTCAATAACCATCACATAGTCGGCATAAAGGAACAAACACGAGTCAAAAAGGTCAACTGCTGCTAGAGGAAGTCATCAAGATCCTTGTGTTGATGTGAGCACAACGACCTACTGGCATGGCGATCAGGGCGACGTAAAGCTCCTTTAGCAACCTGCTTGCCCTTGTGTCAATATGCTTTCCTACCCACGAGTCAAACAAAAACAACACTCAAATTAAAAAGTAGCTCTCTCTTGTCTGACATCATCTTTATAGAATAAAGAGGGCAATAGTGAGTTATTTTCCTTTTTTTAACCCACAAGAGGACTGCCCTTTGAATCAACAACACTTACATAGTGATCACTTTCATGGAATTTAAGCCTTCGCTCTTCGTTTATTTCCAGAGTCTTGTGTTCCTCTCCCTTGGGCTTAGCACTTTCTTGCACCTTTTAATGCTTTGTTTGGAGGGCAGTTTTGAGGTTTTTAATCATCAACCCTAGGAGATCCTTGTTTTGCCCTTTAAAACCATTGTGTTTTTCCTCCAAAGCTGCTCTACCCTGTCCACTTGTTTTGAGCGTGGACATATTTGGTTTCTAATACCAACGGGATGCACCAATTATATTATGCGAGATATTAGGCTAACGGGTGATATAACAATTTCTGAGTTTTTAACACAAACACATACCTCTTAACAAAACTCAATGCTGTGATTTAGACTTATGTGGATTTCAACACTTTTTCATCACTCAACGGCTTTGAAAAGGAGCATGAGAGGTGTATAAATACCTTCGAATATCGATGGCAATCTTTGCATTGAGGGTTTGAGTAGGCATCTATGGAAAGAGTTTTGAGTTTTTTGAGTGAATATATATGACCAATGCTACGGGAGTGTCGTGTGTCTGCTACAAGCGCGTCGGCGCGAGGGGCGATAGCATTCCCTTTGTGGGAAAGTTTGTGCACGGGCGCGTCGCGCACTTTTCCCGGGGAGTGTCGCGCAAGTTTGCGGTCCATTTTGAAGGCCTTCCAGGTGTCGCGAATTGAGGGCGCGAGATGGCTCTTATGGAAATATGTCGAAGTATACTTTCGAGAAAAAGTTGAATTTTTCATGTTGGAGTCCATTTGATTGTTTCAAAAATTTATTTCCCAACCTTGAGTCAAAGCGGGTGAATCCTGGTGCGAGGAAATGCATCGTAGTTGTTTGTAGGCCATTTTTGAATGTACCCTTCCCGGTGTCGGAATTAGGCACGAGATGGCTTGTTGGAAAGATGTGGAAATGTGATTTCGAGAAAAAACTTGAATTTTTTCATTTTGTGTCCATTTGGTCACTTTCAAAAACTGCAGCCTTGTCCATCATCTTTGGTAAAAAATGGTGAATGCTGGTGCGGAAAAACCTAGTCGTTGATTGCGAAACTACTTTTGGATGCCTTCCTTTTATCGGAATTGTGGCTCGAGATGGCCCATCGGAAAGTCTATGGAAGTCTATAGTAATTTCCATAAAAATTTTAATTTTTCATTTGGAATCAATTTGGTTGTTCAAAAATCTGACTGTCCCATCCTTTGGTAAAAATGATGAATCACAGTGCGAGAATTTTCCGTGACATCTGAATTTTCACGTTTCTACACAAACCATGATACTGATAGTAGAAACTGAAGTAGGTTTTTATTATTGAACCTATGAGGGACAAAAACCTCTCTCAATTTTGTAAATTTCATCTCCATTTTTTCAGAAACACATTTGTGATACCGAACTTCCCAAGCGCTCTTTAACCTCTCTTGTCTTTGTATGGCTTTGTCTCCTTGGTGACCTTTTAACATAACAACCCAAATTTTCGAATAATACCCTGATGAATATCAAACCATCCTTTGCCACTTTTTTTAACAACTGTGATGGCATTTGTCATGTAAACACTTCAAAAGCTGTTTAAAAATCTACAGAAGATTGCTTTTATTATTTGAAGGGGAATAGGGTTTTGTCTTTTTCACCTTGCTGATGACGTATTCGTCTTTACTTTCTTTTTTCAACTTTTTGTTTTCCCACTGCAGGGTGCCCAAATTTCTTTCGACCCTATTTGGATTTAGTCATGGCTGTGTGGAAGTTTAAGAAAGAGCACCCCTTTTCAAAATGCTTCCTTCTTCTCAAAACATATCATTTATGATATCTCTGTCCTTTTGAATAATGAAAAACTGTGTTTGTTTCAAACCATCCAAACAATGACATTATGTCAAATGACCCTCTTTTGGACATGATGAACAATAGTTCCAAAGGTGATGTCTCTTGGTAATAAAAGCTCATATTTCCCTTGCCAGCTGATTTTCTTTCTATGCCTTTCAAAGTTTTCAAAACTCAGATGATAACTTGTGGATAAAATGTCTTTTGAAACTTTGACTGTTCTCTACTTAGAGGAGGAAATGTCTCTTTTTGGAGAAGTGGAATTTAGATTTTGCCTTTGATGATTTCCAGAACCTGAAACACTGTGCCAAAACTCTTTTTGTACTTGATGAGCTTGTATACCTATTTGTAAGAGACAAACTAGATCAAACACATTTTTGCTCTGGGTATTATGCCAGAATCTTGCCTGCAATGTAAATCTAATTAGGTGACAGGTTTTGCTTGACTGTAGATGCAAATGCTAGGTCTCTTTGAGCTTTCTTCTTTGACTGTGGGTAGAAGACAAAACAGGGGATGATGCATGAGAGTTAGAAAGTGAAATAAGGAGAGCTGCTCTTTATGTTTCCTGTGAAGGAGCTCTTCACTGCCTCATTGCACTGCTTTTTGCTGAGGGGAACTGAAATGTCACCATTTGCCTTGGTCAACTTATGACAAGTATTTTGAAATATAATATCTGTGAGTATGGAGGTTAGCACCCTTTGAAAAGCAACCACCTTTTCTTCTGCCTGTGTAATGACATGACTTGCCAATTTTCCTTCAATTTGGTCTTGTTGAAACAGCAGGCTGCTTATGATTAGAATTGTTTTCACTAATGATATGTCTCCCAAGGTTTTAACAATTCATATGATTTGAAGACTTCAAATGACTTCCTTTACAAGACCAAAACTCTGTTTTCCCTTTAACTTGCACACTTCAGACCCTAGCCCTGTTATGATCATCACTTATACTCAG
The DNA here is from genome assembly GCA_034641835.2 of Pinus albicaulis. Taxonomy (NCBI): domain Eukaryota; kingdom Viridiplantae; phylum Streptophyta; class Pinopsida; order Pinales; family Pinaceae; genus Pinus; species Pinus albicaulis. The sequence goes on along the minus strand of CM076579.1, from coordinate 1,688,150,818 downwards.
AAAACCTAGAATCATTGTTTTACTGTCCAGTAAAAAGCAAACCTGGGCTTTTGCAATCCTTAAAGTCAATATTGGCCATCGTCCTCTGCTTGTAGATGAAGGAGGCACCCTAACCCTCTGCTTGTAAATGAAGGAGGTTCTTGGCCATGACAAATTACCAGTTTGCTGTGACAGTGGTGTATTTGTCTTACTGTGATCTCATGCTGAAAGGAAGCTGCGAGGTCTTGATGAGTCACTCTCTGTCTTGCAGATATATCTCAGGCTCATGTTTACATTGAGAAGCAGCTGTTCTTCTAAATGTAGATTCAAGAAATTTCTTCTGAGATGATGTTATATTTCCTGTCTTTGCAAAATCCATAAAACACTGTAAAAAACACCTAACAATCAGCTTGAGAATGTGGTTTATGCAGTGCTGAGACCTAGGGGTGTGTAAGTGGAGCGACTTAGAGCTGTTATCAATTTCATTTGTAGAGTGGGAGGTCTGTCATGACTGGTCTGTATCAGATGGAGGCTTTTGGCTTTTTGATGGTTGCCAAGGGTAAAATGCCTTAAAGTGCCACTTCCTAACTTAGGGGAGGCTTTTGAAACAGACTTGGATTTGCCTTTTAGAGCTGATGGGTAGACTAGTTGGGCTAAAGCTAGATAGGATAGTGATAATGAGGTTTTGACTTTGACATGGGTGGACTGAAAAGTAGGAGGGCGAAAAAAAATTTATGAGGGTTTTCTAGATGACAAATTTACATATGAAAAACAGCTTCTAGAAAACTCAGCTATGGATATAGTCATCACTAACATGTGCCTGCCTTCTACTAAGAATGGAAATGACTGTGTTTTCGTGGTCGTTGACAGATTCTCGAAGATGGCCATCATGGCGGCCTGTAAGAAGAATATCACAGCAGAAGCCACTGCTAAACTCTTCTTTGAACGAGTTTGGGTGCACTTTGGGATCCCATAGTCTATCATATCAGATCGAGATAGCAGGTTCCTCGGCACATTTTGGTCCAGCCTCTGGTCAATGTTGGACACAAAGCTCACCAAGTCCACAGCTTTCCATCCCCAAACAGATGGCCAGACAGAGGTCGTCAACATAATGATTGTACACATTCTGCGCATGTACAATTCAAAGCATCCACGCACATGGGACGAGAGCCTCCCCTATGTACAACATAGTTATAATAGGGCTCTCCACAGTTCAATTGGCCATAGCCCCTTTCAGGTGGGCTTGGGATTCCAGCCACTATGTCCCATTGACGTAGCCATGCCATTTGCAGCTGCTCAGGCCGATTCATCTCATGTCCAGTCTGAAGTTGACAAAGCAAGTAGCTTCATCAAGCGCATTCAACATATCTGCCAACAGGTTCATGATATATTGGACAGATCCAATGCGAATTACAAGCAGCGCCATGATCAACACCGGGTGCCACACAACTTCCAGGTGGGCGACAAAGTATGGCTACATTTGCAGAAGGAGCGCCTCACTGGACCCCACCGCAAGCTTCGCCCACTCCGATACAGGCCGTACACCATCACCAAGGCTGTAGGGAACAATGCCTTCGAGCTTAGTATTCCTCCATTCCTTGGTCTACACCCAGTCTTCAATGTGGATCGCCTTCATCCTTACTTCCCACCTCTACTGGACACCTCAGACATTGCAGAACAACTCACACCAACAGAGTTAAACCCAGACTGCATGGAACAGGCCACCACAGATTGTATCATGGACATGCAAATCAAGAACACTCGCCAATAGAAGATCCAACTATATCGGGTTTTCAAAGCTGGCCAACTCAGGCACCAAGGCAAGTGGTTCACCAGGGACCAAGTTCAGCAGAAATTTCCTCATCTCATGGAGGAACTTAACGCAATGGGGACCATTGCTTCCTAAGGGGGGAGGAATGATCCAGGTGGATATTGGTGGCCACCCGCCTATTCCACTTAGGCCCCCACCATTGTCTCTTTCAGTTTTTCAGTTTCGGCATAACTTACTATTTTTAGCAGTTTTTCGGGTCCTGAACTTCCGGAGCCGTTTTGAGGCCCTAAATGACGTTTTTTGGGCATCGCGCCTCCAGCAAATATCATTCCGTTTCAAAATGATATTCATGGCGAAAGTTGTAGTCCTCGGATAGAGCTTTCTAATGATGTATCATGTGCGTCAAACGGAGATAGTATGCCAAAGTTACGTCCCTGGGAAGTTGAAACACCAATTTACCCAAACGGGGCCCATAGTTTTGGCACTTCATCTCCTAGGGTTTGGTTTTTGGATGTTTAGGGTTCTCCATTGTTTCTCAATAATAAATAGGCCCTCGAGCCTCATTGTAACTCAGTTCAGAGGCCTGTAGCCGCCACATCTCTCCTCAGAGATAGCTACCAGTGCCCTAGCTAGTTTTATTTCCATTCTGTCTGTAAGAAAATTTCAGTTCTTTGATATTAATGAAATGAAGTGTTATTTCCGCTGCATCTTTGTATCTATGGTTATATTTTTATTCTGTTGCGTTCCTGCATAAATCCGGATCACACTTACACTGTTTATTGAAGTCTACAAGTGTTGTTCAGCACCCGGGTGTCTCCGAGCAGAGAACCCAACCTCAGCCCTGAGGGACTTCAAGTGCCTACTTGGGTGAGGAGTTCCATCCATTGATTTTCAAGTGGGAGCCATAGAATCACAGCCATGGATTACACACCTATTTGGACAATGCAGTATTGAGGAGAGATCACACAGTTCTTGGAGGAGGTAGTGTCGGGGTTGGAGATTTAGCAGGGGAACAACCCTGAGGAGCTATCTCATTCCAGCAGTTGCAGCAATCCGGTAATAGAGCAAGTAGTCCTTGAGTATTTATGAGAGAATCTCCAGCTTGCCTTGTGCAAGCCAAGGTGCCATCATTTTGATCACATTTGTATCTATGGTATCTTTCAGTTATATAATAAAATGGCTCAGCGTTCTCCATATTTTTCATTACATACGTGAGGACTCTCTATTTGTTGTATTTTCTTGTTTATGTTGCTTTGTATTACTGTTTATTTCTATTCAAAATATTACAGGGGAGGAGGTCGAACAAAAACCTACCAACTCTCCAGGGAGAGTCGATCTACCCCTACTTTTGACTCTCCTAAAACTTCGTTGCATTAGGTCACATTGTTGATGGAGAATTTAGTGCGGGATCGATACGATGATCACATCGAGGCCATAACCTTTATGAATGATTTGTAGCATAATCATTTACACATGATGAATAATTTGGATTCTCTCCGGCACATGCAGAAATGGATTCAAGTCAAACAAGAATGCTTTGAGGTAATTTTGGTGCATATGGAAGCCCACATGCACGAAGCATTTTGTCCTCCTTTGCCACCTGACAATATGTCACAAGCTCCTAGTCTAGGTAATGTTGCTGCATAAAGATGGTTGTTGGTTGTTTTCGGGTTTTGGGTCTCTTCTATTTAATAAGGGTAGTTTGCACGCTGCTATCTAGCTTTCTCTTGTTGTTGTCTTCTTCTTTTTTGCCACTATCTCCTGTCCAAGAAGTCTGATAGGAATGGCGTTGAAATAATTTTTTCTAACAACTTATCACGATGTACTCCTATGAAAAATGAATAGAAAATATCGATTTACAAAAAAAATATCAGAGTTTTTGAAACATCTATCCTTCAATCATTCATTTTCAAGTTAATGATCTGGGGAAGGTTTCCCACATGCCAACTCTGTATCAGCCTTAGACTCTCTTAGTTTTATGTTTACAACCCATACCCTCATTGTTATAACCAATGCGAGACATTAAATTAATACATAGATTTTCCTTCTTACCTATGTCAACCCCCACTTCACCTTGGGCTTGGTAGAAATTTCTCTCCGCAATATCACAACTCTCCCCCTCCATCACCTTGTCAATTTAAGCATGACCACTTTGCAACAAATAAGTTTTTCCAAATCCATTGAAAACCATAACACAATTTCCAATTCATATTTGACTCCATTTGGCATTTTAGGGGCTTGCCACCATTAATATTAAGTTAAATTATAACTTTAACAATCAAATTAATTTTGCTGCTTCTCCTCCTCTTTTCAATCCTACGTTATTCTCATCTAATTCCAACCCTTGCAAATTTAATTAATTAAAAATCATAATAAAAATAATGATAATTCTTGACATTTTGTGAAGCATTTTGAGGTTTTCCTTTGAGTTTTGGTTTATGGTGTTGGATGGTGTTGTTAATGATGTCAACCCTGGAGTTTGATTGGGTTTGAACTTGACTAAAACACTGGTCATTGATTTCAAATTGATAATGAACACTTCTTATAATTGTCTGGATTACATCAAGTTGGTAGCTCCATTGTTGGATAGTTGAAAACCCTATTCCTAGAGTTTGGGTTTCGTGGTCTTAAGACATACCCTGACTTTGTCGAGGGTTTTTGAAGTGGAAAATCATTGATTTTGGCTTGGAGATCCATGTCATTCAAGATGTTTCCAATGGTATGTGGTATGCCCCAAGAGGCCTCCTGATTTGTGAGATAATCACATTTGAAGTCGAGGACCCCATTTCATGGGCTATAACCCTAAAGGGTGGCCATATGGTTCTTACACTATGGTCAAAGGTCAACGAGAATTTAAATAAAAAGGTTTAGGCTAAAATAAAAATTAAAATTAAAACTAAAAGGAAAAGAAAACAATTAATTATATATTAAAGTATAAAATGATTAAAAAAAACATTATTAAAAATTGGTTAAATTATATATTAATTAAAGTTTTAACTTTATTTAAATTAAATTAAAGTCTTAAATCTAATTATATTTCTTCCTTAAGATACTCCAACGATGATATTTTGAAATCCCTCTCTCATTCCAAAATAAACTATATAAGAACATTAATTAGTCCTCTTCACATAACACCTCAACGAACTATCTATTATGATTTTTCTTTGAATCTCGAACCTATATAAGTTATTGAAAAAAATAGAGGAGATAGCGAATAATTTGTGGTTTATAATCTTGTTTTTATTTTGGGGAAACCTTAACGCATGAATGGAGTTATCTCCCTAGCGAGTCAAGCAGACAACAACATTTTTCAATTGATTTTGTTGGAACATTTCCAAGAATAGTCACGATTTGTTGTGGCATTGGATTAGGTAAGTTAAAAAGTCAAAATGGTTTGCACCAAAGATTAAAGGCAATGTTTTTTATTTATAAACCCATTTAATAATAAATTTTGGAACCCATAATGGAAATTTCACTTGAACCCTCAACAATTTAGAATTTTGGAAGGATACTTTGTGGTGAATGGAAATTTTACTTTATTCATTATTGGTTATATAAACCATGGAATGTTTTGAAAAATAATTTATTTAAATGGCTTATGGTGGTTAATGGTAATTATGAGTAGAGTTTATGTATTATTTTGTAATTATTAACATGCGTGGTTTTTAGAAACTCTGTATTGGTTTCATAAATGGTTTTAAATATTTATTGAGTTTGAATTTATTTGGGACGTAATTACGGACATTTAAGTTTCAAAAATCATGAGCTGAAATGTTAAAACCATGGAAAGTTTCATTTTTTATGAGTAGAGTATGCTAAATTATGCATGATCATATTCAATAAGTTTATGTGGAAATAATTTATCATTATGCATAAGAATTTGACAAGGAGGTTATTTGATGTGTGAAAAGTGAATGCACATATTTAGTAAATGATAAGAGTGGGATTGAGGAAAACTACTTAAGGAAGTTGCACCTTGGTAAATAGATTGTTAAAGGTGGTATGAAGAAATTAGTGCATTTGATAAATTGGGTATCGGTTTAAATATTTTCCTTGATTTCAAGTATAAAGGGAGTTTGATCCTAGAAAAAGACAAGGGTATATAACTATGATTAATTAGAAAAGTTGAATATTTGAAACCAAGGATACCTGTGACTTCCAAGTAACCTACAACAATGATACAAAATAATCTTGAATTGATAAAGTTTAGTTGATTACTTGAAGTAGTGAGGACAAGAGTGTTTGTGAGATTGTTCTAGTGAAAAATATTGTTTCAGTGTAATAGTGAAACAATGACTTATTACATTTGGGAATGAGTTTTTTTATTTTGTGATAGTACACTATTAGAAGTAGTCAAAAGGTTTAATATTTATACATTGATAGGCATAAAAACTTGAAGTGAAATATTATACCCTATGGAGCAGTCTTGATGACTTTAATAGTGACAATATTAATAATAATGACATAACAATATTTTTGTAACAACATTCTTGAACATCGATCTTACATGAAACCAGTAAATGATGATGGCACCAAGACATTGATTATTTGAGCAAAAAAGTTAAAACATGTGTTGGTATCCCTCCTTGGGTAGAGTTTGAGAGCATTGAAAGAATGAAATAGGGATGACCTGAGGCATTTAGGATTTTTCCATCATTGGACTTCATTGCTCGATACTTGTAGCAACTTTAGAAACTTGGCACAATAATTTGGATGATTACTTTATGAACCATTGGACTCGTATTCATTCAAGAGAAGTATAGTATAGTGACATTGGCGATTGTAGGTTTCATTTATTGTTGGAGTGCAGTGAGTTTATTATTTTAGTACAACTTGGGTTTACATCTTATACAGGAGTGTTGGCTTGAGGGGTCCTGACCCAGGTTCGAAAGTTAAGGTTTGCCAACAAACCCTTATTCTACTGGCCCTTTCGGCAATGACCTGCTTGCGTAGGTCAAAGTATCACCCAAAGCAGTATGGGAGGGTGCTGGAACTATGATTTTGCACCCTGAGAGAGAGAAACTAAGTCAACCAGAGCTGCCTTCCCAACTTATCAGCTTCATATTTAATAGATCTAGTTACGGACTGATGTCGCAGAGCTCATACCTCCTAATTACCTTCGCATCCATGTGCGTAGTAGCACTCTACCAGTACAACAACTATAATCACAGTAATCAACAGATCATTCATATAACAGGAACAAGGATACTCTCGTAGCTATAAATAGATCTATTCGCAGGTTCACTAATCAGTATAGTCCACAATTAACAGAGCTATTATCAGTCATAGATCTAATCAACATTCTCGCATCAACACTCTCACATGTAATATCATAAACGCATGAAAAATAGATCACAATAATACTATGAATTATAATAAAGACAGATCTACAACAACAATGGATAACCAATAGTGAGTGTAACAGGTTCAACAGTTTGCATCAATAGTAAGACATAAACTCAGATAACATAGAGGTACTCTAACAAGATTCGCATATATTAGCCTCCAAAACCCAATAAAATCCAACACAGCCTGCACACACAGCTAGCAAGGTTCGCACATAGTAGGACTAAGGATCTCCACGCACATAGCCAGTAGGATTCCTTACCGTAGCAACCCAAGCAGATCTAACAATTTGCAACTATCATCAATCTCTATCCTTTCTTAACTATGGCTCAAAAAGGTTTATCTATTTATACCAATTTAGCCTACACATCCAATGGTCCAAAAACCGTGGTTTGTGGACTCTTGGTCTACCCTTGACCCGTTACAATGCATTAGGGGCTTTGACCCACCCCAAAACCCCTGTGTTAAACTAAATATTACAAAATATACAAAAATGGAAAAAATTCGCAGCTTTAGGAGACCTTGTTCCAATAGTCCCCCAACACAATATTGTGACTCGTCCCAAGTCACAGCGGTCATGGGTCCTCCATATTTTCCTGAAGCTGCTTGACTGCATAGATTAATGGTGGCAGCACTCCTTCGCTTTGCGGAGTAGCGGTCTAAGCTATCTCTACCAACTTCTGTGAGGTTGGGCCTTCTATAGTGGCTGCGACGCTCTCCAATGTCTGGGTCAACTGTTTTACAGCAACATCAACATCGTGGGATAGCTTGAGGGCCTCATCCACCCATGGCTTGAGGTGATCACTCAGTGTCTGCTTCCGCTGTTGAAGGGCCTCCATATCGTCTCTTAGGGCCTAAATGGTTCGCAGTCGAGCCAAGCATTGGGCAGGGACCAATGTAGTCAAGGTAGCCTCCAATTGATTGAAATCCTCTTCCTTCTAGTGCAATGTTTGATTAATTTCCCATAGGAGAGGATCACATTGTACCTTGGTACAAAGCTGCATTGATGTGTCCAATAATTGGGCACCTTGAGCAATTTGGCCTGTGATCACATTCGTGGCAGCTGTAACCAGTGCAGCTTGCTAGGCCCTGACCTCCGAAGGTGTTTCTGGCTGCAGCTTGGCCTGCTAGTCTACGATTTGCTATTCCATTTGAGTTTTGACGACCTATATCTCCTCCCGTGAGGCTCTTAATGTTGCGACCAGCCCTTCAATCTTGGCCTGGGGGGTAGTTGCGGCTGGTATTTCATCTGTAACATCTACGTAGATTCTACCAATTAAATGCTCCGGCTCCGTCTGCGCAGCCTATACCTTGGTTACCTCAGCCGTCTGTTCTACAATGGTCTGCTCCACTGTGCTGAGCCACTGGTGGACCTGATGGTCCATGTGTTGAATTTATTTAAACAAAGAGCTATGTAGAACCTGCAGTGAATCATGTGGCTACCTAGCTAGATCCAGCTAGACTTCTGTGTAGGCCTGGACTTGCGCTCCCAAGTCGGGTGGACTTACTATGAGGTCTGCACCTGGTAGGGGACAGAGGCGGTTTTCTACTACAACAAGTGTCGTGCTGCTAGTTGTGGAGGCTGAGCATGCCTGGACCAAACCGGTTTATAATGTATCCATTTTCACTTGCAGGGCTCGGAGCTCGGCCTGAAGCGAGTCGACTACGGCTTTCTGCTACTCTCCTAGAGCTAGCCATTTATCCTCCGTGGCCCAGGTGACCGCATCTACGATTTTTTCAAGGTCGCCTTCCGTGAGTGTAAATATTTCATTGCGTTCTGTTCGCTGAGAGTGCTGCTTCTTTCGTGGCCCTTTAGCAGTTTCACCTGTGTGCTTTGTTCCTCTGGGAGAGTCAGCACCTCCCATCTCCTGGCCCTCTGTACCCAGATTTCACTGTGACCCCTTCTAGAATGACACTTTCACACCCTTCTCTGTGTTTTTATCTAGCTGTGAATCCTTATGTGTGTCTTCATTATTTCTGGTGTTCCTTTTCTGTTGCGAATCCCGCTGTGATCCTACGGTCCCTTCTTTCCCCGTGCCTTTGCTTGATCCACCAGTCCCTTTGGCTTTGGTAGTCGGGGTAACCTTTGTAGCACTCGCCCCTGTGGTGCCCATTGTACCAATTTTGAACCCAATCTTCCACTACGGAGACCATGTAGTGATGATGCGATCAATATCCTTGTCTGCAACCATATATGGGAGCGATACCTAGGCTTTATATTTACGCGCTACGATTTGGATGTGGTGCATGGTGATCTGAAATGTCGCGATGGTTTATAATTGTCATACACTGATGGAGACAAGCGCGGTTGGGAATTGATGGCCGCTGCCAAGCTGCTCTGAAAAAGGACCCAAAATACCTGATTGTACTCGATACGCTGTGTGTCCTTGGAATCCCACAAGTTGGCGTAGCATGCTCCTTCGCACATGTCAAAAGGGAGCTCAGGGAGGATTTCCTCTTCCAGTGCTTTCCATGCGACCAACACAATGAACAGCAGCAGCCAAGAATAACAGAATGGGCGCCCCTGATCCTCAGCTTCATGGAAATTTTCCAAAAATTGGTTACACATGTGTTGGGCCCAATTGAAGCAAACTCCTTTTTCTCACTCTCCTGCCAACTGAATGACATATGTGGGGATGGTGGTAGCCTAGCACTTGCGCATTAACTTGCATGCTATCAATAATGTACCCATCTGCATCCCCGGGTCGCTGATGGTACTGATCATGAATCCCCGAGTATTTCGTAGTACATGGTAAGTCTTGCTGTTGGAACAGGGCCTCCTACGAGATGCGAAACTGGTCCAATTTTGAATACTTTTGATTATATTTAGTCTAGCATAGGGGTTTTGGGGTGGGTCAAAGCCCCAAAGCATTTTAATGGGCAAAAGGGTAAACCAGGGGTCTGAAAACCACAGGTTGCGGACCATAGGAAAGTTTAGGCTAGATTATAATAAATAGAGGAACATTTTGAATTGTAAGGTAGGAAATGAAGAGCTATTGATGTAAACTGGGGTTTAATATATCTGTTTTGGTTTTGGGGAAAGTAATCCTGCTGGTTGTGTGCGCAGAGATCTAGAGTCCAGCTGTGTGTAGACCCTGCTGTTGTGTTCACAGGCTGGGATGGGTATTGTAAGAAGGAATTGATGAACTGATGAATAAGAAAGGTTGCTTGAGAACCGAGTCTATGTGTACTATTTGTGCAAATCATTGGTAATTACTACATTATGCGCATTCTGTATTCAAGATGTGACAGATCTATGTAAGTGTGTTTGCTATATCTGGATCTGTTTTGTTCTGTTTTATGCAATATTGTGTTGTTATCATAGGTATATATAATTATAGCTCTAGCGCACGTGGATGTGAAACGAGGCCTATCGACCCTGCACAGAAAGAGGCGATCTGGGTATCACAGGGCCGAACTCAGTTCTGCTTGCCTTACCTATCTTGTCTCAAGGTGTGAAAACCTGGTTCCACCACCCACCCATACTACTTCGGGTGATACTTTGACCTGAAAAAGCAGGTCACTGCCGAAAGGGCCAGTAGTATAGGGGTTTGTTGGCAAACCTTGAACTCCGAACCTAGGTCAGGACCCCTAGTGCCAAAAAATGGTTTCGTTGCCGAGACCTGGAGCATGTTGAGAAGGGATCGAGTAATGACAAGAGAGTACTGGAAGCTTGAAAAAGAAGAAGAACAGGTTCAGGTGAATAAATTCCAATCTGCACAGAAGCACAACACTAGAAGGAGACATTGCAGCGCACTTAAAATTGCCTACCTTTAAAGGTGCAGGCGATGAGGACATGGCTCGTTTTTGGTTTGTGGTAGACTCGGTATGGACTGCACAGGGTGTGGGAAGCTATATTGTGAAGAAAGCATAGTTGTCCTTGGTCTTCGAAGAGAGAGCGCTGGATTGGTATATGTCGCACCTATCTCAAAACGGGACTGCATCCATTCAAGATATTAAGGACGCCCTGAAACAATAGTTCTGGAAGCCTAAGCCCTAATCTCAGGTCGTAGTAGACGTGAAATATTTCAAGAAAGGAACAACTGAGTCCATATGGGAAGTTGATCAACGCCTAAAGAAAGCTATCAAAGAAGGAGAATTTAAGTACGATGACAAATAGCATACGGAATGGTTTATCGCCATGCTACTCCCTCACCTACGCATACCTATGGGTCACCAGAATTTTGACTCGCAAGACAAAGCGTTGGAAGCCACTATGAAACTAGAAGCTACGCCCAGGATAGATGTTGTGTTGGGAGTACAGAAGATCCAGGTGTAGCTCAGGGAAATGCACCTGGAGATTTAGGACCTACGACAGGAACAAGGAAGGGAAGCTAGCACAGAACTGTGGCGAGCATTAGGACATACGAAGGATTTTTTCCTAGGCCACCCATGAACCAGAGAACCTAGTCTAGGGTGTGCGGGATTAGAGGGGCCTAGCCCAGGATGAAGCGACCCAAGTGGACCTGCGTTCTGGTACGAGGATGGCCACGTAGATAGGCTGCATGATGTGAACCACTGCCCCTGTCCAGGCACCAACGTCCCAGAGCAAAAGCAACACTAGTGCCGGTTCTACCAGTTAGTGGGCCATGATGAGAAGAACTGTCGAGGCCATAATTTAGTGATAGGCTGGGGAAATTTGCCTGAACTCAAGAGTGAAAATGAAAGGGCTAAATTTTTGGAAGAAGAACTGAAGATAGAAAAAGGACATATCAGAAGACTTAATAAGAAGAACGAAGAATCTGATGCAATTATTAGTAGTCTTAAAATCTAGTTAGAGGAAGCCAGAAAAGTTGAAGAGTCAGAGAATTGTAAACTCAAAGAAGAAGTTTCTCTATTGAAACAACAAGTTCAAGAAGTGCTTTTTTTTACTCAGGGTTTTCATGTTTTTCAAAGTTTTTATTGCAGACTGGCTAGGGTAAGATGCTCTCACTCCTTTCACGGGTTGAGTTTTTTCTTGTTTTGGTGTTGTTTAACCCTCGTCGCCATCGAAGATCCCTTGTTGCCTCGAAAGGGAGGAGGGCTGGAGCTTTCTCATGGATCGTTGAAGGTCTGTAGGGTAAAAAACAGGTTTAAAAAACTTTTCGTGGAACGACTATCTTGGACAGGGCAGGGTTGGAGACAGAGTTTGTTGATGTTGATATTTAAAGGGAGGGGCAATGGTCAAAGGCTCGGATTATGTGGATATAGACCCTGAGCTAGAGGATATGTTGGCTATATGGGGGAAGGCGATAATGGACCAGAACATAATGAATTTCATTGGGCCAGCTAGGAAGGAAGCCTACATGTTGGGAGGTTTGGGTTTGGGCTGGGGGGTCGTTGAATCAATGGCTAGATGCCTAGGGCTACCATGTGAGGTGGTGAAAGGGAGGAATCAGGTGTAAGTATCATCAGCGGGACTTATGGGCATTCCCATAGGGTCTAAGGAATGACACCGTGAAGATAGGGATCAATTAAGTACACAAGAACCGCAGCACCCTTATAAAAAAATGGGAGGTGTGGAGAACATCATTTTCAGCTGTTCTAGCAGAAGTGTAGGTTGGTTCTCATCAGTCGGCACTCACTCAGGTTCTAAAACCTGCAGACGAGGGAATCGCATTAGACACAATACTGTGGAGAAAGGAAAAAACCCTAACCCGTAATTTTATTTCTCGAGCAAGATCTGCTTGCAACAATTCCTCAAAGCATCCGGCCGAGTTCACATCACAGAAGTGATCTCGGAGGGTAGGAGAAAAAAGCTGACAGATACCCCTTGCACTAGTCTTTCGGTTACGAATGTTGGTATCCCACAGAAGGCCAGAGGGTCAGGTTCTAACAGGCAGTACATAAAGGGGCAGATTTCCCTGTTGGCATGTTCGCAAAGGCAAGAATTCCCATTGGTGGTAAGTGGGAAGGAGGGCTAGGACGACATAGGAATTTCGCTGCCGGATCTCAGAAAGCACGAGGAGCACCCTCCCCCATCCTCCACGCCCACTTCTACAGATAGTGCAGGGGATTCAGATGCCCCTCAAAGTCAAAGAAAAAAGGACAAAGGAGTTAGGAGGAAAGATAAAATAGAAAACCTGAGATTAGGAGTGGAAGTTACGATGGATGAGGTTATGGAGACGGCCGAATTGAGACTGGTGGGTAGAGCTAACGGGAAAAAGCTCGCAACAAGATACATTAAGGAATTGTATTTAAAAGCCTTGGAAATGGATCTGAACCCTCGCTTTGAGGTCCTCAACCTTACGAACGGGTGGTTCATGGTCAAATTCAAAACTACGGATTCGGAAAACTGGGTGCTAGAACAATAATGGCGTTTCAGGCGCACCTCGGTGGTATTCAAACCCTAGACTCCCCTCTTCGATGTGCAAAGGGAGAAGGTGGCCGACCTCCCTATCTTGGTCAAATTACTGGACCTTCCTCATCAGCTATGGATCCTGAAAATTTTCAGAGATATTAGGAACGACATCGGGGTCTTCCTGGAGGCAGACATGTCCTTTATTCATATAGGGGAATATGAAGTTGATAGAATTATCGTTCGTCTCAACCCCTGGGAAGGTCAGTATGAAGCCATACAGTTACACTACAAAATCTGGTCCTTTATCCAAGCTCTGGATTATGAACAACTACCCTTTATATTCCACAAGCCACACTTACGGACATATGGCAAAGGAGTGCCCCCTTCCAATGTGCAAAAGGCCCATGAAAAAGAAGCATAAGGTATTACACCCGCTTATTCCAGAGGAGAACCAAGTCAAGGAAAGCAAGGAGGTGGGACTGGAGGGAGGGGTCGAGGAGACAACCAACGGCCTTATCGAGAAACAAGGTCCTCAGCATTTGATGAAGGAGATGAGGATCCCTTCAGAGTTAGAGACGGAAGAAGACCTTGAACAAGACCCATCTCAGATGGAAATGGAGGTTATGGCTGTGGATGGACCTTAAGGGAAAGGAATGCCACTACAGAACTCCTTTCTAAGGAAGGTGTACAGAAAAATACGGGCAGCTGGAGGACACAAGAAATAGGGCCGGAAGGCTCTGTGGACTCAGACCATCCTCCTGATGTCTGAGCAGTGATAAATGGTTTTTCTTTATTTTTTATTTCTAGTTATCATATTTACATGTTGCTGCAAAATTTTACGTTGTATTTAAACACAAAAGGATGCTACAAACTGATACGTTCCTATTTAGGGTTGTTTTTCCTCATAAGAGGAGGCCCGGGAAATTTTTACTTTATGATCATAAAAAAGAACGCTATCATAAGGTACTTCAGGTTTTTTTCCTTCGTAGAGGAGACCCAGCAAGTGCTTCAACATGCTTTTTATTTTGATGTATCTCATGGCTGACATATTGTTTTTGGCTATTTTTCCCTTACCAAGGGAAGATTTTGATCCTGCACAACCTATAATGGGTTGGGACTTAGAGCAAGGGCTGATTAATTTTGGCCGTAAAATGGGTAGAGAAAAACTCTCTCCCAAGAAATACTTAAATGTATATGCACAGTAAAATTTTTATATAAATAAAGAGTTCGATTTTTTCCTTCGAAAAAAAAACAAGTGCAAGAAGCAGATAAGAAAGAGAAATATTTGGAAATTCAATTAAAGGAATCTGGTAAAAAGTATGTATCTAAATTTGATCAAAAGAAAAAGGAACTAGATATAAATATTGTAGAAATAGACATGCCCAGCAACGAAAATGGAAGGTAGAAGGAACAGATACAAGTTCTCAATAGAGAAGAAAAAAAATTCACTCTTCTAAAACTACAAATAGAAGAAGCAGAAAGAAGAAGGAAAATATTGAAAAGTCAGTTTGAAGAAGACCTTTCTCAAAAGAAAGAATAACTTGATGATTCCCTTAACGAAGTCAACAAGTTCGAGGATTGGAAAAAGGAACATTTGTAGGTTATTGACACGAAGATCAAGAATTGGTCCAGTTGAAGTGTTGTAGGGGCTACAACCACCCTCCAATTTTTTTCCTATGCTTAGATTTTGGAGCCAAACCTTCTACTCACAAGAGGTTATCTTGCACTGTGTTGTGGTTCCTATGTTTTGGCCAGATTGGCAAGACCAAAAGATAAGACAACATCAAACCACTTTGGGATCCTAGGATTTAGCCCTCCTGGATCCAGAGAGGGATCTCTCTATAAATGTAAAGAATGATATATCTGTAAGGCTCAAATTGAGGTATTAGGCTAGTTATGAAGCATAGGGGTTCTTAATTGGTTTGATTATTGGGTTGGAGATCATTAACTGAGAAGGTTATGTGAGTAAAGAAGGAACTGAATAGAAGTATGTTTCAGCATGGGAAGATAGGTCAAGAGAAGTGCCAATCCATTGGGCTATGGAGTCATGAAAGGGGATTACTTGCATAACAACTACCCAAGGGTTTCCATAGGGCGAGTCATCTATACCAAAGGATCTTTTTAGATAGATGGTGGAATGGAACATTAAGAAGTGAGAAATGAAAGGAACCAAAGTGCAGCCTAAGATCAGGTAAGGAATTTGAACCTATCCTGATTTGACATACCTCAAGGAAACTCTCAATAAAGGCACAAAGGGTAGCTTAAGATCAGGTCATATGTCATTTAAATTTAGGCCTGCTTTCAGCATACTCTCAAGAAAAAGGGTAGCTTAAGATCAGGTCATATGTCATTTAAATTTAGGCCTGCTTTCAGCATACTCTCAAGAAAAAAAATTAAGATTTAAACACAAAGCAAGGCCTAAGATCAGAGAAGGACTTTTAACCTTCAATGCTTTTGACACCAACTCAAGGGATCTCAGACAGGCCAACTGTTGGAAAAGGACCCTAGTGGATAGGGCTAACTCTGAATCCCCAGTTTCCAAATTCTTTCAGCTGAAACCAATCCAGAACATCTAAGAGACTAACTCCAAATTCACACATTAGTAAGCATGGGCCAGCCAACTTCTATACTAGTTAAATTATGATGAATTAGCTCATAGATACAAAAATTAGCAGAAAACATCAAGATAAAGATTACAGTGAGATTTAGGGTACTTCGAGCAGTATATCCTAATCTATGCTTGCTATTTCTTCATCAGAGAATAATGGAAAGTGTGAAAAAATGTAATGAGACAATTGCAGTAAGAAAAACATCACTAGTAATATAGACCAGGATCCTGTGAAATCTGCTTGTTCAATTGATGTGAAAAACCAGTCACATACTTTGAGCTCAATGTCTGTTACAATCTAAACTTCTCCTCCCAGCCTACTAAATTACAAACTACCTAGCTAGTTCCCCCAATAACAGTTCTAATAGTCGAATGAATCCCTACAACCAACAACAACAACCTTTTCAATGTAATTTACAGGGATTCTTATAGAGGAATGAGGAGGAGTAGTAGTAGATGTACACTTAATTGTTCCATTAAGATAGAGTGGAGGAAGTTCGAGTGCCCACTATGCATAATAGCTCTACATTGACTTGTTTGGTACCTTGTAGTATTGGTCTGGAAATCCTTGTCAGCTTGACAATTTCTTCAGGTATGTGCTTTGAAGTAATTTCTGACTGCAGGTGCTCTGTTCTGCCTTCTGAAATAATTAAGGTGGCTTAGAAGGTCTGCAGACCTCCCATACTCCCATAACTGCTCTCCTGATAGTTTTTTAAAGGCCTCTGTCAGTGTAATAATGGTTCTGGTGTTCGATGGAAGGTGGTGGAAGTCATGTAGATAGTCCTTTCTTGGAGGATAATGTTCTGCTGATATCAAGACCAAGATATGGCTTGTTTCATGTGTTTTAGACCTTATTAGGCCTCTTAATCATCTTCATGGTCTTCACCTGTGTCTTCTTCCTTTAAACGTCGGATTATAGGCGTTAAATCTTCAATAAGGAGCCTAAATTCTTTAATTCTCTTCACTGATGCTCGTTTCCACTTCTGATCTGTCTTTTCTGTGGATACACAGGTTTCAATGGCACTGGAAGGTTTGAAATAGAGTCAATAACTTGATCTTTTCTGAAAATCACGTTTAAACCTTCACAGGCACCTTCCTTTGCGATCTCTGGCTCTAAAAATATCTTCCTGTGCTCTAAAAAACATTGTCTATGACTGTGAGACAGAGAGCGATTTTCGCTACCTGTAACCCTACAAAAAGATGATGAACATATTAAGAAATCCATGCGGGAGGGAGGATGGATACTTTGGAGGCCCAAGGGAATGGTGACACAGCAGTGAAAATGGAGGATGCAGGTGAAAAAAGGGGCAAAAATCATGGCAGAATGGAAGAAAATTGGCCTGATGGAGGTCTAGTGCGAAGACGGTTCTGGACCGTTGGATTAGACTGACAGATGGTGATCAACGGTCAGGATTCACTGGTGGAGTTATTTAGACTAAATTAGGCAGAAGAAATAACTCTTAGTGTTAAAACACAAAAGTTTAATTTTGGGCGAATACAAAGGAAAAAGGTTAAAATGAAGGAGATCGGGGGCCTTTGGTGGTGGGATCGAGAGGGCGGAGGAAGATTGAATGTGGACCGTTGGATCACTGGAGGAGATCAATGGTGGAGATCTTTCGATGAAGTCTTTTGGAAGGTCTGATGGAAGAAATATGGATGGGAACGTGATATAATATGATCCGTTGATCTAGATCAAATGAATAGCTGAGATTTAATCGCATCGGAGAAAGGTATGGGACCAAAACTCCAAAGTTTTGATTCTGCGATTTGCGATTTAGCGCAGATCATTGGATCAGAGGGGAAATCAATGGTCGGGATTGGATCGGAGGGGGAATGACGGAGGACCCAAGGGTGGGGTGCGATCAAATTTCAGCTGTCATATCTGTATGGATGGACAGTCGAGATTAGATCGAGAATCGAAAATCGGAGGAGAGGGAGTGAATGGGGCACTAGATTTGCGCGATGCGATTGAGCGCTGGCTGTCAGATTTGGAAAAGATTGACGGTTGGGATTAAGTCAAAGGGGAAAATATGGAAGGCTTGCGATGGAGAGCGATGCAATCCTGGCCATCAGATCGGGAAAGATCGACGGTCCAGATTGAATCATAGATTGACAGAATAAAACTCATTGCATTGGAAAAAATAGAAGAAACAAAGGAAAAGTCGGAACAGATGGAACTCCAATTGCAATTAGCGCCTAGTCGTAGGCACAGGTTACATGTGGAGAAAGGGGCTAAGGGCTAAGCTGAAAGGAGCTTAAGGCCTAAATGTAAAAAAAGGAGTTTTTAAGCCAAAAATGAAGGTTTTTGAGGGTTTTCTTGGCTTTCGGTAAAGGGAAAAAAGGGTGATTTAAACCAATCAAAGAGATTTTTAGAGGTTTAGGAGGATTTTGGAGGCTTTTCAGAAGGAAATGGGGTTTTAAATAGGGAAAAGAGGCTTTATGAAAATGAAAAGGAAAGAGTGAAAATGGGGAATTACAGAGGCCTTTTGAAAACAGTTTCTTCACAAAACAACAGGGCTTTTTAGATGGAAACAACAGTGAAGATCTTTTCAATGGCAAAAGACACATAGAGGTTTCAAGAATGATAGGTTTTCAGAGGAAATGTATCTCTTGAAGACTCAAAAACATATTTAGCCACCTGTTTGCTTGACAAAAATTTATAGGTGGCTAACAGTGGCTCCACATGGGGATGGCATCTTCTTGAAGGTGTCAAGCTCATAAAATAATTCTTTGGAAGTAGGCCAGATGCCTAGTACTTGACACATCCCTTTCTTTCTTTAATCAGTTGCCACAAACATGATGGATGTTATATCAGCATAAAACATCTCTCCAAACAACTTCCTACCCAACCTATTGTCCTACCATTTTATCTTCAAGGTGCATTTAGACTAGCAGACCTTTTACATCATCAATTTTTTACAAACAGGAAAATAAACCTATTCTACTGCTATGCTTATTTCTCCATGAGACTAGATTAAACAGTTGGCCTCATAGCCTCTCTACCTAAACTAATATCCGCAAGGATTAAACTGTCTAGCAGATTTCTTTCTCTACATTCTAAAACATCAATTTAAAAACAGTGAAACCAGGATTAGACTGTCTGGTTTGCTGTGGGTCCATGGCAAAAAGAAAAGTTGCACATGAACTAAAACTTTGCAAAAATTGAAAACAACTAACTAAATGCTCACAGGCTGAGCTTTATTGAGATTTCCTACCTATCCTACCCTAACTTTAAATATCTCTGCTGCTTTATGTGATAAAATAATGCCAGTGTAGCCAATTAAGCATTAGCAAAAAAGGGTAGGAAATTTGCCTGCTTGTCAGAGACAACCATAGGGTATTCTGAATGTGGGTCTTCAAAACTGAGGCCACCACCCATGGTTACCACTTGTGATGTACCTGGCTCTTGCAAAGGATAAATGCTTGGGAACTTGAGCCAATCAGGGCCTCCATATGTTCTGCCATAGGATCAGTAAAAACATGATATAAACTTTCTTCCTTTAGGCCTTCCATAGCTGGTAGGATATTTTCATCCTTGACAGCTTTGATCACTACATCTGCAGTGTGGCACTTGAAAACACAATCATCCTTTTCTTGGTTGGGAGTATTTGGCAGGAAAGTTTCAACCAGGGTTGATTCTTCTTCCATTGGAGCAAGAAAAAGATTTCTTTGAGAAACAAAATCTTCCTCATCTTCATTGCAACCTGAACTGGAGGACTCATCATATTTGGTAGTGCTATCCTCTTCTAAACCTGGTAGGTTCTTCTTGAGTGGGCTGAACTCTGTGAAAATATTAACATATTCTTGAGCAGGGGCTTCTTTGATTGCCTCAACCCTTTCAGGAGAAGGTTCAAAATATTCAACTTGCTCAAGAGTTTCTTCATTCCTTTCCTCCTCATCCTCTGAGCTAAAAGGATGCTGAATTCCATCCTCATGGAAATTATGACTGATGATCCGATATATCACAGAGTGCAAATTCAATGAATCTTCATCTGCTATCATGCTTTTAGCGCTTTCTTCATCAATATCATAGATTTCTTGCATTGGCTCATTACTTTCTTGAAGTTGATGTGCTTGATCTTCCTCCCACAAATCTAATGATGATGGTCCTGTAGGATTAGCTTCTATTTGGAAAGAATCATCATCATATAGATCAAAACTAGGAAAATCATAATTGTAAGCAATGTTACCAATCAAACCTACTGGATTCTCAGCAAGTCTTTCTTCAAAATAGCCTGCAAGTTCATCTTCTGATGTAAAATCTTGTTTATCATACATGCTTTGCATGCTACTGATGTCTTGCAGTGATCTGATTTTCTTTTCTTGAGGACAAGGTGTAGGCCTCTTTGAACAAGCATTCTAATTTCAACCTCATATTCTTCCTTCTTTATGTTTATCAAGTTGTTGGCTGTCTCAATTTGTTTTTTCAGCTTGGTTTCTGCAGAGACCAGCCTTCTTTGCTCTGCTTGATCCTTCTTTATTGCATTTAATCTTTCCTCCCTGCATAATATGTTGTATTCGACAGTAATTGCTATGTTTTTCATTTCTTCCAGGCTTGCAGGCTCTCTTTCTCTTATATGGAATTCCACCTCAGGGTCAAAAGAACTCGGATAGTGCACTAAGGCCCATCCCAGAGGTGGTTTTATTTTAGTAGGTATTGCATTGTATACCTTATTGAACTTGGCTAAAAATTCTTGTACTGTCTCTCCTGGCTGCCTTCTAAAATTCTGATACTCTTCTAGGATGAGGAAAACATTTCCCATGACTGCCCATTTATCAAGGAAAACTTGGGTGAAGTGATGAAAATTGATAATGCTTGCAACAGGAAGGTCTTTAAACCAACTCTTCACCATTCCTTGTAATGATAAGGAAAACATCCTAACATGCACATCATATTCTTCTATTTCATATAAGTCAAGTAAATCCTCAAGATTTTGAACATGTTGCTCAGCAGTGATCTTTTTATTTTCTCCATAAAAAAGAGGCAACTTATTTGTAAGTCCTGCAGGAAGGGGCTGGAAGATAACAATGTTACCGATGAAATAGGTAACCACACTGTTACGTACTTTTTTTTGGTAGCATAAAAAGCACCCGATTTTGAAAAGTGGTGATGCAGAATCACCTCTTCTTCTTTTTTTTAGCACATTTTTGACACTCTAATATTTTTATTTATGAAGTATGAATATTTGTTTTAAAATGTTAGTGATTTTCATGATAATTTTGAAACGTATTGATGCAGCATCAACCTTTTTTTTTTAGAGTGGTGATTTTCATGTTGGTAATAAAACACAAAACTTAGATAAAAAAAAAAAAAATATATATATATATATATATATATATATATATATATATATATATATATATATATATATATATAAAACCAATAAAAAGGTAAAAAAAAAAAAAAAATTAACTCGTAAAAACAAAAAAATTAAACAAAAATAAATAAATAAAACAAAAAAACAAAAAAATTCGAAAATTATATCAAAAGAAATGAAAAAATTTGAAAAAAAAACACATAATTTAAAGAAAAAAAACAAAAATTAACCAAAAAAATAAAAAATAAAAAACATCAAAAACATTTTTTCTAAGTTATTAAAAAAATCCATATAATTAAAAAAAAAAAAAATTAAATAGAAAATTTAAAAATAATTTAAATTACAAAATTAAAATTTAGATAAAAAAAAATAAAATAGAAAAAAAAGAAAAAATTAAATTTAAAAATTTAAATTAAAAAAATAATAATAATAAGAAAACAAAAATACAAATCTTAAAATTAACAAAAAAAAACAAATTAAAAAAAAAAAGAAAAAAAATAAAATTTAAAATTGAAAAAGAAAATTAAAATAAAAGAATTATAATAAAAAAAACTATCATTAAAAAACAAAAAAATGAAAAAAACCACGTGCAAATAATTAAAAAACAAATATCCATAAATTTGCTGTTTTTTTTTAAATGAAACAATTTATAAATTTTAAAAATGAAAAACCAAATAAACTAAAAGATTTAAAAAAAAAATTTAAATTAAATTAAAATTTAATAAATTTAATGAATAAATTTTAAATTTTAAAAAATAATTAATCTAAAATATTAAATTTAAAAACAAAATAAACAAAAAAACAAAAACAAATTAAAACAAATTAAATTTAAAATAAAAATTTTGAATTAAAAAAAATAATTTTAAATTTTTTGAATTTAAAAAAAAAATAAAAAACAAAAATCAAATTAAAAAAATATATATTAAAAATAAATTAAAAAATAAAAAAATAAAAGAATTTTTTGATCGTGATGGCGCCGCCAGTCGAACTCCTGCCCAGTGGCCGGCCTCCGCCACCCGATTCCGGGAATCGCCCTCAAGTCGATTACGGGAATCGCCTTCTCGCGGCGGGAGGCCGACTCCGGGAATCGCCCTCCCGCCGCGGGAGGCCGATTCCGGAAATCGCCCTCCCACGATGGAATCGGCCTCTCGCCGTGGGAGGGCGATTCCTGGAATCGGCCTCAGGGCGATTCCCGGAATCGGCCTCCTGTCGCAGGAGGACAAGGAATCGGCCTCCCGCCTAGCGGCCGGCCTCCGTTGTCCCTTGGGCGGGAGGCCGATTGGTGGCGCCACCACAATAAAAAAAATCTTTCTTATTTTTTTTTTTTTTTTTTTTTAATATTTTAATTTTTTAATTTTTTTTTAATTCAAAAAATTTAAATTTTTTTTTTTTTAATTTAATTTTTATATTTGAAATTTAATTTGTTTTAATTTTTTTTTTGTTTTTTTTTTAATTTTATTCATTTTTTTGTTTTTAATTTTTTTTTCTAAATTTTGTTAATATTTTTTATTAAATTTTGTATTTTTTTTTTATTTAATTGATTTTTTTTAAAATTTTTTCATATTTTTTATTATTATTAAATTTTATGTTTAGTTTTTTCATTTAATTTTTTAAAATTTTGTAAATTTTGTATTTTTATTTATTTATTTATTTGAATTTAATATTTTTTTTTGAATTTTTTATTTTTTCATTATTATTTTTTTAATTACATAAATTTTTTATATTTTTTTTATTTCAATTAAAATTGTGTATTTAAAATTATATATTTTTTTAAGTTAAACTTAATATTTTCAAATTAATTTGTTTTTTAATTTTATTTTTTATTTAATATATTTATTTTAATTTATTTTTTTCAATTTTTCAATTTTAATTGAATTTTAAAGTTTTTTAACTTTTTATTTTAACAATGTTTTTTTTTCTTTATATTTAAAATTTAATTTTTATTTCAAAATTTATTTGTTTATTCATTTATTTATTAAAATTTAATATTTTTTTTAATTTATTTTGTTATTTTAATATTAACAATTTTTTTTAATTTAATAAAATAAAAAATATAGATATATATATATATATAAAATTTAAGTTCATATATATATATATATATATATATATATATATATATATTATTTTTTATAATTTAAATTTAATATATTTTTTAAAATCTATTTGTTTTTTTAATATATATTCTGCAAATTTAATATTTTTATTGTGTTTTTTTTTTGCCATTTTTTTTTAAATGGTCATTTTCATTTTTTTACTTTTAATTTCAATAATGTTTTTGTTTTTGTTTTTTTTTTTTTTTTGGTTTTGTTTTGTTTTGTTTTGTTTTAAAGTTTTAAATTTATTAAAATTTAATATATTTCTTTAAATTTAATTTTTTTTTTTAATTTTTTTTTTTTTAATTTAATAAACATTTTCTTTTTCTTTTTAAATTTAATTTCTATATTTTTTTTTTATAATTTCTTTCTTTTTTTAACTTGTTTTTCTTTTTAATTTAATATTTTTATTTTCTTTTTATTTTTATTTTTTTATTTCTATATATTTTGAAATTTTAATCTTTAATTTTTTTTTAATTTTTAATTTTTAATTTTTTTCTTAAATTTTAGGTTTTTTTTAATGTTTGAATTAAAATTTTTATTTTGTTTTTATTTTTATTTTTTTATTCCTATATATTTTTAAATTTTAAGCTTTAAAATGTTTTTATTTTTTAAATTTATTTTTTCTTAAATTTTAGGTTTTTTTTAATGTTTGAATTTTAAAAATTAAAAAATGTTATTTCTATTTTTTAAAATGTCAAAAATATGACACAATTTTTTTTTTTTTTTATTCCAGCATTAACTGGTTTTGTTTTGAGGGTGTTTTTTCAATCCTTTTTTCAAGAAACAATTTTGTTTTTAGCATAATTTTATAAAATGTTGAAATTTGACCTTCAAAAAAAACCAAGTGCGTTCTGGAATACACTATTTTTGTTTTGGGGTTGTTTTTTCATGTTTTTGAGTCTTTTTGGGCTAGAGTTCCCGTTTTGAGGTCAAGTTACCTATTTCATCGGTAACAATGTTAGATAAGAGGCAAGACTAAAGGCTTATATCTTTCTATGACCTTTGTGGGTGTAGGTGGTGCAAAAATAGGCTCATGGCTGCTTGAAGATTCCTTAGGGGTGGGAGATACAACATGAGGCTCTTGTTCCACTAGGGATTTCATAGATGTATGGGTCTGCACATGGTCTGAAGACTAAGGCTTGAGATCTTTCCCATAATCAATGAGGATATCATCTTTGTACACTTGATTAGGCTTAACGTAGGATAGAACGCAGTGGAAGATAAAAACAATGAATTCTTTAAACCAAATCTAGCCTAAATGTTCTATCCTTCTATGAGGTCTAGCCATGTTTCAGGTTCTTCCTCCAGTGGAGTCTTTTGAGAGTTATGGAGTGTGGAGTCGCCAGGTGGATGAATGTTTGAATGTTTGAAACAGGCTATTATCCACCATCAACAATTAAACACCAATCTAACCAGAGATTTTGGGTCTTTTGAGAGCCTAAGGGTATTTAAGATTAAATGCACTCAAAATCCCCAGCGGAGTCGCCATTATGTTGTGGTTCATATGTTTTGGCCAGATTGGCAAGACCAAAAGATAATACAACATCAAACCACTTTGGGATCCTAGGATCTAGCCCTCCTGGATCCAAAGAGGGATCTCTCTATAAATTTAAATAATGATATATCTTTAAGGCTCAAATTGAGGTATTAGGCTAGTTATGAAGCACAGGGGTTCTTAATTGGTTTGATTGTTGGGATTGAGATCATTAACTAAGAAGGTTATGTGAGTAAAGAAGGAACTAAATAGAAGGATGTTTCAACATGGGAAGATAGGTCAAGAGAAGTGCCAATCCATTGGGCTATGGAGTGATGAAAGGGGATTACTTGCATAACAAATACCCAAGGGTTTCCACAGGGCAAGTCATCTATACCAAAGGATATTTTTAGATAGATGGTGGAATGGAACATTAAGAAGTGAGAAATGAAAGGAACCAAAGTGCAACCTAAGATCAGGTAAGGACTTTGAACCTATCCTGATTTGACATACCTCAAGGAAACTCTCAATAAGGCACAAAGGATAGCTTAAGATCAGGTCAGATGTCATTTAAATCCAGGCCTGCTTTCAGCATACTCTTAAGGAAAACAATTAAGATTTAAACACAAAGCAAGGCCTAAGATCAGAGAAGGACTTTTAACCTTCAATGCTTTTGACACCAACTCAAGGGATCTCAGACAGGCCAACTGTTGGAAAAGGACCCTAGTGGACAGGGCTAACTCTGAATCCCCAGTTTCCAAATTATTTCAGTTGAAACCAATCCAGAACATCTAAGAGACTAACTCCAAATTCACACATCAGTAAGCATGGGCCAGCCAACTTCTATACTAGTTAAATTATGATGAATTAGCTCATAGATACACAACTTAGCAGAAAACATTAAGATAAAGAATGCAGTGAGATTTAGGGTACTTCGAGCAGTATATCTTAATCTATGCTTGTTGTTTCTTCATCAGAGAATAATGGAAAGTGTGAAAAAATGTAATGAGACAATTGCAGTAAGAAAAACATCTTTAGTAATATAGACCAGGATCCTGTGAAATCTGCTTGTTCAATTGATGTGAAAAACTAGTCACATACTTTGAGCTCAATGGTTGTTACAATCTAAACTTTCTCCTCCCAGCCTACTAAATTACAAACTACCTAGCTACTTCCCCCAATAACAGTTCTAACAGTCGAATGAATCCCTACAACTAACAACAACAACTTTTTCAATGTAATTTACAGGGATTCTTATAGAGGAATGAGGAGTAGTAGTAGATGTACACTTAATTGTTCCATTAAGATAGAGTGGAGGAAGTTTGAGTGCCCACTTTGCATAATAGCTCTACATTGAATTTTTTGGTACCTTGTAGTATTGGTCTGGAAATCCTTGTCAGCTTGACAATCTCTTCAGGTATGTGCTTTGAAGTACTTTCTGACTGCAGGTGCTATGTTCTGCCTTCTGAAATAATTAAGGTGGCTTAGAAGGTCTGCAGACCTCCCATACTCCCATAACTTCTCTCCTCACAGTTTTTTTAAGGCCTCTGTCAGTGTAATAATGGTTCTGGTGTTCAATGAAAGGTGGTGGAAGTCATGTAGATAGTCCTTTCTTGGAGGATAATGTTCTGCTGATATCAAAACCAAGATATGTCTTGTTTCATTTGTTTTAGACTTATTAGGCCTCTTAATCATCTTCATGGTCTTCATCTATGTCTTTGTCCTTTAAACATCGGATTGTAGGCGTTAAATCTTCAATAAGGAGCCTAAATTCTTTAATTCTCTTCACTGATGCTCGTTTCTGCTTCTGATCTGTCTTGTCTGTGGATACACAGGTTTCAATGGCACTGGAAGGTTTGAAATAGAGTTAATAACTTGATATTTGCTGAAAATCATGTTTAAACCTTCACAGGCACCTTCCTCTGCGATCTATGGCTCTAAAAATATCTTCCCGTGCTCTAAAAAACACTGTCTGTGACTGTGAGACAGAGAGCGATTTTCGCTACTTGTAACCCTGCAAAAAGACAATGAACATATTAAGAAATCCATGCGGGAGGGAGGATGGATGCTTTGGAGGCCTGAGGGAATGGTGATGCAACAATGAAAATGGAGGATGTAGGTGAAAAAACAGGCAAAAATCATGGCGGAATGGAAGAAAACTGACCTGATGGAGGTCTGGTGCGAAGACGGTTCTAGACCATTAGATTAGACTGAAAGATGGTGATCAATGGTTAGGATTCACCGGTGGAGTTGTTTAGACTGAATTAGGCGGAAGAAATAACTCTTAGTGTTAAAACACAAAAGTTTAATTTTGGGCGAATACAAAGGAAAAAGGTTAAAATGAAGGAGATCGGGGACCTTTGGTGGTGGGACCGAGAGGGCAGAGGAAGATTGAATATGGACCATTGGATCACTGGAGGAGATCAACGGTGGAGATCATCCGATGAAGTCTTTTGGAAGGTCTGATGGAAGAAATATGGATGGGAACGCGATATAATATGAGTCGTTGATCTAGATCAAATGAACGACTGAGATTTAATCACATCGGAGAAAGGTAGGGGACCAAAACTCCGAGGTTTTGATTTTGCGATTTGTGATTTAGCACGGACCGTTGGATTAGAGGGGAGATCAACGGTCGATATTGGATCGGAGGGGGAATGACGGAGAACCCAAGGGTGGGGTGCGATCAAATTTCAGCCGTCGGATCTGTATGGATGGACAGTCGAGATTAGATCGGGAATCGGAAATCAGAGGAGAGGGAGTGAACGGGGCACTGGACTTGCGCGATGCGATTGAGCGCTGGCCATCAAATCTAGAAAATATCGATAGTTGGGATTAAGTCGAAGGGGAAAAGATGGAAGGCTTGCGATGGAGAGCGACGCGATCCTAGCTGTCAGATTGGGAGAGATCGACGGTCCAAATTGAAATAGTGATTGACAGAATAAAACTCATCGCATCGGAAAAAATAGAAGAAACAAAGGAAAAGTCAAAACAGATGGAACTCCGATTGCGATTAGCACCTGGTCGTAGGCGCAGGTTACATGTGGAGAAAGGGGCTAAGGGCTAAGCCGAAAGGAGCTTAAGGCCTAAATGTAAAAAAAGGATTTTTTAAGCTAAAAATGAAGGTTTTTGAGGGTTTTCTTGGCTTTCGGTAAAGGGAAAAAAGGGCGATTTAAACCAATCAAAGGGATTTTTAGAGGTTTAGGAGGATTTTGGAGGCTTTTCAGAAGGAAATGGGGTTTTAAAGAGGGAAAAGAGGCTTTATGAAAATGAAAATGAAAGAGTGAAAATGGGCAATTACAGAGGCCTTTTGAAAACAGTTTCTTCACAAAACAGCAGGGCTTTTCAGATGGAAACAGTAGTGAAGATCTTTTCAATGGCAAAAGACACATAGAGGTTTCAAGAATGATAGGTTTTCAGAGGAAATGTATCTCTTGAAGACTTAGAAACATATTTAGCCACCTGTTTGCTTGACAAAAATTTATAGGTGGCTAACACACTATTATCAAGTATTCATGGTGATTTAGACTTATCCTTCTCATCCATGCTTGTGTTCTCTTGTTTTCACACTTATCCAATATTTCTAAGTCACAAGCTAACCTCTTGACTAGGTTGCACAATAGTTCTAGGCTTGCCTCTAGAAACTGTGCAATCCTTGATGGAAAGAAACCTTGATGATTGGAATTGCATAGTTTAGACTGGAAGTCATCCTTAAGCTAAAAAAACTACACAGTCATGGAAGGCAACCCAACACTGAGTCCAAACACTGTGCAATCCCTCACTAAGCTTAGAAACTGTGCAATGCACTGAGTCAGAAAGTTTCCCATTTCCCTAGAATTGCACAATATTTTCCAACAATATCCATGGCAAGTTTTTCAAAAAAAGAAAAAAAAGAAAAAAAAAGCATCCCTAAAAAATAGAGATCTATTTTTAGTATCCCGAAAGAGGCACATTCACTATTTTTAGAAACTTCCACCATGTGTTGTTTTTCCTTGACTTTAGGCATGCACGTCATAAACCCTAATTTTCTCAAAACTATTTAACCAACACCCCTATAACTCATTTTCTCATTCGATCTTGGAGCTCTAGCATTCACGAGTAGATCAAGGAAGCTTCGGTATGGTCATTGTCACTTTTCTGGGTGAGTTTCGCTTTTATCACCTTTTACCACTTTTTGTCCTTTTCTTATGTGAGTGTTGTTTTTCTTATTTGTCTTCATGGATGCTGACGATTTAACATGTTTTAACCTCTATAAGTGTTGTTTCAAGTTGTTGTTTTCCTTTCGCAGGTGTCGCATCGATTTCTTTGTTTTTGCACTGATGGTCATCGTTGCAGCGACTCTCCTCGCCGATTTGGTTTTCTTCCCATTTATTCAGTTTCTGCAATTAATTTACATTGATTCAGTCATACTTAGTTAGATATGCACTCAATATCTCAACATCACTTAGATCTTCTCATTTTTGATACCTCCCTTGGGCAGATCTGCACTTTCCTTGGCCAGTTTTCGCTTTGCCCGGTTGGGCACAGTGTAATACTAAGGTTCAATCCGAGAGCTTGGCCACTGGAATTATGTAGTGCGCAACACATGATGGCCCAACTATGAAATGCGTGGTTCTAGGGCTCAACTTGCTTCCTTGGCCACTGAGACTGCGCAATGCACAATCTCTCCCAATCCACTGCCCAGGTTGAACTGTGCATTATGTAGTCTCAAGCCACAAGCTTCATCCCTGAAAGCTAGGACTGCGCAGTGCACAGTTCCCACAGGTAACCAGCCCCTATTATTTTTGAAAATTGTCCAATCATTCTCTTTGGATTTTTTTTTGCTGCACGATCATGCCTTGAAAGTAGATTTGAAAAATACATATGTTTTCTTTCCGTGAGTGCCTTTTCATTTTTGTATTTCCACCATAGAGGAGTTATGGAACAACTAACTGATCACTTAATCATTCTACTATACAATCGTATCTTTGAGGAGGACCCACCTTTCATGTTATGAGGAGAAATGGAGGAAATATCAGAGATGGCAGATTGGTTTTCCTTACTGGATGACACTCATATGATAGTGTTCGACGGAAAGATGCCACCACATATTTTGCCAAGGTATGCCACAGAAAATATTGTCATGCAAGAAATTTCATATCATCTCACCACATGGTTGTCAAAAACACTGCATAGGAAGAAGAAAACACCATGGCCCACTCTTCATATGTTGATTAGATTATACGAGATTAAGAATCTAAAAGTTGCAAACACTGAAGCAAAAGCAACAGTAAAGTTTGAGTTCGGTACAAAATACTTCAATCCGTATGATCCAAGGGGAATTTTCAAAGAACACTGTGTGAGAATCTACTACAATTGGGTCATTAGGGAATTTTATTGGATGGAGGAGGACCCATGGAAGAATTTCTACAATGCCTCCAGAACTCACAAACTGACGGTATAGTTGGGACTTCACAGGACGCTCCCCATACGACAAAAGATCCAGAAGAAACAATAGCAGAAGGATGCAGCCTGGTACAAGACAAGGGAAAGGGAAAGCTTGCTAACATAACAAAGGAAGAACAGAGCTAGAAGATGAAAGCAGATCCACTTCTCACAAAAATAACTTTAGCAATAGAAGAAAATTGAGGTAGAGGAAAGAAAGAGAAGAACAAAGAAAGAGAGAAAAGCAGAGTTTGTTGGAACTTGCAGAATGGAGAGCACATAAAGAAGAATAAGAGTTGAGGGAAGAATGGTAAAAAAGGAGGAAAGAGAAATAGGAAAAGCATAAGCAAGAAAAATAAGTAAGAAAAGGTGCAATAGTGGAAGAAATAACACCCATATAGGTTGAAGAGAAGGAACATAACCAACCAACAACATAGGGAGAGAGAGAATAGATCATGATCGAGAGCTTTCTCAACAGATTGAAGATTTGACTGAAGTTGCAGACATGGATTTGGAGTTGGAGCCGAGAGATGAATATGTGGACCTAATGCCTAGTGCACCATAGGTCACCATTACGACTCCACGACCTCTAGCCACAGAGCTATCTCGGAGCAAGGAAGGGGATGTAGTGCCTATTGATGATGATCCAGTAATGGATGTGTACAGTATGTCATATGATGAACTCCAAAGAGGATTATAAAACCACAAAGAAATAATTTTCCGGATGATCATGCATCACCTACATTTGTTAGAGAGAGGGTGATAGTGGTAGACACTAGAAAGAATCCAAATGCTATTTCTGAAGCCAATCGGCCTTCACAGGTGTAGTAAAATCAAACACTCAATATTTGATAGCCAATAATAAGCAGTTGGTACAAAATCTATAAGCTGCCCAACAAGAGATAGAACAACTCCATGTATAAAACATAATGCAGTTTCCACACAGGTCTGCTTGGAGGAAATGAGAGCAGCGATACGTATTGAAGTATTAACACTTGGAGATACTATATGGGACCTCTATGAGGAACTCATGAAAATACATAAGGAAGTTTTCCGCTTGCATAGCTTGCAACAAATAACAAAATAATTTTTCAAGATACTTAGGAACGTGCAAGCTGCCATCATCATCGTGTATGAGTGGAAAATGTGATACAAAGGGGCATCTCTTACCCTAATGAAGAAAATGAAGTCGTGGGTTGAGTTATAGAAATAAAGGGTTCGGATGTTGATCCAGAAAAATACACAACTCGCTTATTTCATTGAAACTACTTAGGCCTCATATGTATGAATATACAACAGTTTGGATCCACAAGATCCCATTAGTTGGTTCACTCAGTGAAGCTAAGCGTAAAAATCAAGTCTTGAAGGAGATCGATGAGTACCCAGAGTAGCTGAAAAATATCACCACCTAGAAGGACTTTGAGTTGAACAGACAAAACATGCAGAACTACATCAGTGGTTCAGTCCATATCAGAACATTGTTGCGCCTTTTTGAGAAAGAAGTCGAGAATAGTTCCAAATCATTGTACCCAAATACTATGGAGGCTAGAGTCTGCTTCCATCCAGAAACCATCATGCAGTTTGGGGATATCATCGAACAGTATCAAGCTTGGAATCAATATGTCATCAAGAAGCATAAAGTAGAAGTTATTGAGTTAGGGTTCACCCAAAATCAAGCATCATATTGTTTTGTATTGTTAGGTTGTTAAGTTGTCTCTACGCTATTTTGTCTCATATGGGTATGAGTGGAAAATGTAATATTATTTATAATTATTTGTAAAAAGTGAAATTCCAAGTGTCCATATTGGATTGTGAAGAGTCATAATGTAATGTAATGAGTAATTTTGTAACGAAGTTGAAGAGTCATGAGGGGATTCGAAAAGTCACAAAGGGGGTATGTGAAGAGTCACCCAGTTATAAATAAATCCTCATAACTCATGTAATGAGCTTTTGGGAGCCAAGGTTTTGGTTAGGCTTAAGCGTAGGAAGAGCTTGGAAACGTTTTGTGAGAGCCTTGGCTCCATAACATAGAGGGAGTATACTTCTTTGGAGGAGTAGATGTTGTAGAATTCATGTTCCACTATTGGGGCTAGTGGTTTGTCAATGGTGTATGTGTGATTAGAACTATCACTTTTAATAAAACTCAGAGCCGACATGCTTTCATGAATATGTTGTGGATATAGTAGGACTAATATTGTTTTATTTTCAATATATGTTATTTAACTTAGCATATGCTTATGAACTATTTCATTTGCATTTGTATGAATCTTGTTGGATGTGTGTTGATGTATTAATCTACCACCTTAACTTGTGGACTATTTTTCTTGTTAGTTTATGTAATGTCATTTTAATTGTGTGTTCCTTCCAAGCTACGTACTATTAAAGGCTTCCAAGGGGTGCAATTCCTTTCCCCTTCGTGTGTTGGAAACA
This sequence comes from Pinus albicaulis, assembly GCA_034641835.2. Taxonomy (NCBI): domain Eukaryota; kingdom Viridiplantae; phylum Streptophyta; class Pinopsida; order Pinales; family Pinaceae; genus Pinus; species Pinus albicaulis. The sequence goes on along the minus strand of CM076579.1, from coordinate 1,688,118,089 downwards.
TCATGCATCACACTTGACTCTCTGCAGGGTCACACACTTGTTCTCACCAAAGACATCATTCACCACTCTATGTGTTTTCCAAGCCAAGGCAGATCATTACACCCCACTGTTGGGACTCCTACTTCAAACAGTGTGAGGTCTAGTTGGAACTTCATATCAAGGAGATCCCCTGAATGTTGGTGAGTCCAGCACCGTCAAAATTTCTGGCACTATAAGGAGGGCCAAATGACAAGCTGAGCCATTGAAGTATGTTTTGAATTTCCGCACTCATTTAATGACTTCAACCACAATCATAACCCCGACATGTTTTACCAGAAATTAAAGACTACAAGTTTCGATGAGTATCATAGATGACTTGTCAACTCTAAAAACCGATGGTGAGGGTGAAACAACCTTATTTGAGCATACTGCTTGTTTTCTAAAATTTTGCACAGAACACAACATCCACTGTGAGGTTGTTGCTGTAGGTTGTTCATTCTCACATTCGAAGAGTGTGTAAAGAAATGGTGTCACACATTTTCTAATGCCTCCATAGACTCTTTTGAACATCTTGTCACATAAATGTTTTGTGCTTTTGATATGTATGATCATAAACGTATGTACAAGAAAATTTTAGAATTGTGAAAATCACTCGATGAATAATTCAAGCACTTTCACAATCGTTTCATGCATTTTTTGTTTTGAATTTCCTAAAGGTTAAGTTGATTGGCCTTTCTTGGCAGGAATATTTCAATCTCTTGTTCACATTTCAGAAAATTTGTACGAGCTTGAATCTTTTGAACCACTCCCAACATATCTCGGTGTTAGAGCTTCTAAATCTGTGATGGACAAGGTTGGTGTTCCAAGTGACCCTCCATCCCCTTCTCATAAAATAGCTTTAGTTCCACAGGTTGAGGTGGGAGAGATTAAGAATTCATTTTTTTATATACCACCATATCCTCCCACCCCACATACTAAGAGTTTCAGTGCAGGTTTGGACTGTGAGTCTAATGGTTATGTTGAAGTGTTATCTCCTCATCCTCCTTCCTTTGGTCCCTCTAATCCTCTCGATTGTGAGTTTTTTTGTTCTCATGTTTCAACTATTTCTTTTTAAGTTGATGAGGATCAAGTGTTGGATGGAGTTGGTGTTGAGCAACAAACTTGCGATATCATTTATGATGATTATGTGTGGGAGCCCATAGTTGAACAAAAATCTATGATGGAGGATGCATTTCTTCCTTCCGCACCTCTCTCGCATCATCCTAACATTTTTCACGATTCTGTTGTTTATTTTGAAGGTCAAATTATCTTGTTCTTGATCATACAACAAGACCAAGTCACCTTCTTAATATGTGAAAGGGTTTAAATTTTGATCAAATTGTGCCTTAACTCATTTTTTATGAGTCTCGCTGGCTAATGTAACATCAAGACGAGTCTCATCTAAGTGTGCTAGGTATAACAAATGTTAGTCCACTAGAGAAGTAACAAATAATAATTCAATTGCTAGTTTCAATGATAGGATTTCACATTAAATGGGTAAGACTGCCTCCAGACCGTAAACTAGCTGAAAGGGTGTAAATCTGTTTCCAATTTTTACTAAGGTGCAATATGCCCACAAAGCTGAGAAAATAATTCAATGGAATTTTTTTTTATGAATTCCTACAATCCATTGAAGCATAGTGGTTAAAAATTTGTTCATGGCTTCTACTTGACCATTTTCTTATGGGTAATATGGAGTTGATTTATCATGGCGTAATCCCAATTTTGCAGTTAGTTCATTCATCATAAAGTTTTGAAAATGGATGTCATGGTTTGTGATGATGGCTTGTAGAACACCAAACTGATCAATCACATGATTGAATATGAAAATAGCAACGGTTTCACCATCATCCTTATATGTAGGCATCACCTAGACCCATTTTAGATTATATTTAGTCATCACCGAGACCCATTTTGTAAAATAATCCATAGTTAGGATAATATACCCATGCCCCTCGATCGAGTGAGGGTTACATGTAATGAAATCGATGGCCCATTATGCAAAAGGACCAACGATAATAATTGGGTGAAATGAGCAGGAGGTGCACACCTTTTGTAATGATAGATTTGACAGTTATGAAATTAATGGACTAAAGTGATGCAATATTTGAACATGGAAGCCCATAAATACCCAACACGTAAGATATTTTGGGCAATGGAAAAACCTAACATATGACCGCCACATGCTCCAGAGTGACAGTCATTTAATGATTTTACAGCTTCATTATGCGTCAAACATCATCTAAAAACAAAATTGGCACCACGATGTAAAGTGTATTTCCAACAATAGTATATCGTTGATATTGGTACTAAATGTGACGATGGTTAGTTCAAGATAACTCGAATAGGAAAGTTTGAGTTTGAAGATAAATGATAATATCTCCATACCAAGGATCTAATGTGTTGATGGGAAAGATTGATTCAATGGGAAGAAAATCCTTTGCCACGGTTTCTGTTTCAGAATAGGGAAATTCAAAAATCAAATCCACAAACACAAATGATTACCTCGACTTGGATTTTCAAATTATAAGTCAAATTCTTATAGGATAACAATCCATTTGGAATATTTAACCCCAAGTAATTTCCTCGTAAGAATGTAAACCATAGGCTTTCAATCTTAAATCACTGTTGTTTTACGCAAAAGAATATAGTGACGAAATATTTAGACAACTTGTACAAATGTCAAGGCCAATTTATCCACATGTGCATATTTTATTTCGTATTTCATAAGATTCCTACTTAAATAATAAATCACATGTTCATTATTCAATTCATCTTCCTGAACTAATACTATACCAATAGTAACATCAGATGCAGCTAACTACAAAAATTAATCTTGGTGATAATCGAGTGAATGCAACAAAGGTGTGTGAGTAAACACATGTTTGAGTGCATCGAAAGCCTTTTGAGAAGTTTCATCCCATACAAAATAGATTCCCTCTTTCAAAAGTCAATTAAAACCTTTAGTTATATCTGCATAATTCAGAATGAATCAACGTAAAAAATTTCTTTCCCTTGCAAACTTTGGAGTTGGTGAAAATTGGAAGGAGGATGAAAATTCACAATAGCCTCTACCTTAAGTGGGCCAACATGAATGCTTTCTTTTGCCATGACAAATACTTGTAAACGACCTGATTATACACAAAAAGACACATTTGTGAGGATTTAAGCGTATATTATAATGCCAACATCTAATAAATATTGCTCGTAGATGCACTGGATGATCTTCGTGTTTCAATGAATGAGTTGGTATATCATCTAAATATTGTTGTACAATATGCTTAATATCATGAAAAGCGATATAGCCTATTTAAAGGTGGGGCCATCATTGTTCAGTCCAAATGGAAGTTTTTGATAAGCGAAAGTTCCCCATAGACAAATGAACGTGGTTTTATGTTGAAATGCAGGGAGTATGTTGATTTGAATGTATAGATATCAAAACACATCTTCTAACCTAGAACCACTAATGTTTGGTTTACTTAAAAATTTGATTGATTTTACAATTCCTCCTTGATTAAAGTCAATTTAATAGATGTGGTGTAAATGATATCAGTTTTCGACTCCAAACCTAATGCAAAAAATATGCAAAAATTAATCTTTCACTTTGACGAATTTCTATCCATGGTAAAGAGAGAGTCTTTCAATATCCAAACAAGTTCAAAAATTCCAATTTCACCATAGTTCCTTTTAAAAATGAAAATTTTTCACTTTCTAACTAACCTAAATGCAGAAATTTAACATTTGAATTTCAACTCACCCAAAAACACAAGGATCATAAAAACTCTTTATACACACGACACCCAATAATTTTTCAAAATGTGCAAAGAAAACCAACAAGATTTTAATATGAATCTTTTAAATGAATGCTATGAATATAAGACTGTCAAAAGTATAATTTTGAGATGCTTTACTGCTAAAAGAACAACAATTGTTCATTTTAATTTAATCAAAAGAAGCAATTTTATAAACGAAAAATACTTAATATTGAAAAACACTACCTTTAATCAACGTAATGATCTTTTACAAACAAGTAAAACAAATGCTAATTATGATTCTTTGAGAGAAGTAAGACAATAAGAAACTATCTCAACAATTACCAATGCTTCCTTTGATAAATCAACAGATCATCATATCGAACTTTCAACCCTAATTTGAAAATATGAAGATTTTTTGAAGAAGACAATCCACAACACCCAATCAAATAGAAACGTACTTTCCAAGAATGTAAACAAATCCAACAGAGCATAGTACTCAAAAATTATGGACTTAGCAGATAAAGACCCTAATTTTTCAAAAATTTCATAGACTTGCGTAGGTAACCAGTTGAATTTAGTGTGCAGACACACAGTTGCTAGAATAAAAGTGTGCAACTTTGTTCTCTGTTGCTAAAGCAAGAGTGCACAAACCGAGAAATCTTAAGAAAAATAAATTAAAAAATCCCAAAAATATAAAAACTGAAACTTTCAATCTTCAAAACACAATCAAACAAGGCTACATAAAGTGATTTAAATATCACAGGAGGACATAATGAAGAACAAATCGATCCCCATTATGGTCACCAATTTGTTATAGCAGAGAAATCACTCTTGTGGATAAGAGTGATCTCCCTAGATTCAAAGACAAATCTAGAAACAAATAGACAAGTAACTACTACCTTTACTTAATCTATAACTGAAACATGATATATGAAATGTGCACGAGTCTCTTACCTCTCTACGAAATGCTTATAGATGTCCTTTTGATGCCTTCAAAGACTCTTCCTCATTGCTTCAAGAAAAGATATGCATGAATAGAAACAAACAAGGAATAAAAGCATAATGTAGGTAAAGAGTCAAACACAAAGTGAATGGAAGTTGCAATATAACATGTATCATAATGTTAATCCAATATTTAGTTATAAACTATGTAAAATATCGATTTTTTCAAAGAGCATCATAACAAGTGCAAATAGACAAGAAACAACTTCTTGTATTAATCTTGAATAAGAAGGAGCAATACAACCTTAGCCTTGATGATGTAATCCTCCTCACAATGATCTCCAATACGACAATGTAGGTTTACATTCATAAGTCCTCCCTTACCCTCTGGTATGTGTTTAATTTATAGGCCAAGAAGAGGAGGTTCAAGATCCTCTTTCTAAGGGGTGAAATCCATAAAGAGAGGGATTAGGGTTCCACAAAGAGAGGGAATTTGCTCCATGAATAGAGGGATGAGACCCAAGTATGTAAGGGCTCGAAGCCTTCAGTTGGGAAATATTCATCCAACAAAGTTTCTAGAAATCACTTTTTATTTTTACCTTCGTTAAGTGATTTGCGTAGTTTTTAGTGGAAGACAGAGTACATAATTGCGCAGGCCACAATGGTCAAAATTTCACTTCCGTAGACAATGGCTAGGGAAAATGTGCAAGTGCTTAAAAATATGTTTTTGAGAAATGAAATCCGGGATTCTTCTTTTCTTTGGGATTGTTTCTCTTTTAACATTGTACGGGAATGCATAAAACACTTCATTGGATAGCAAGAGATCCGGAACGGCTGTCATTTGCCTAATGGTGAAAAAATGACGTGTAACAATAGCACAAACATAAAAACACATTTTAGTAATGTTTATTGAAATTACCTTAGATCATTTTGAGGGGGCTCATAATAAGAATATAATCTCTCACACAAGTCATAAGTATCATAGAACGAGCTCTATGTATGAGAACCTCACCCATCCTCTTTCCTCTCAAACATATCCAAATCAGTTTTCCTTGGAAAGAGCTATAAAAAAATAATACTCATCAATAAATCTCAAACCATTTTCACAATGATCAAACACAATTATATGATATGGAGGCAATTAACTGGGAGTGCCATACCCCTCTTATATTGTAATATTCAAGCATCTAAATCTTGGCGTTTCAAAAAAAATCATTTGATCCTTTATGAAAATCAACATAATTGTATTCCAAAGAATAACTGAATTTCCCCTCAACAATTTCTTTCTACGACTATAACTTGATTCTTTTATTCTCTTAACTCAAATGATATTTCATGAATTCCTTTTCCCACAAGGCATGACAACCATGCTAGGATAAGACACCAAATGCTCTAAGAAGATAATGTGGACAACCAAATTTCAAAGATCCAATGAGAAAATGTGGTTTAGTAAAGAAAATATCCATCAATGACAATAAATATGGGTGCTATATGGCCCCATTCTAAAAACACATTGAAAACCTCCTACCATAGGTGTGAAAACTTAAATTACAAAAGAGATATTTTTTCTCTCTTCCTAGCTTGTATATCATTTCTTCTTAGCTTCTATATCATTCTATTAAATATATAGCGTTCATGTTAAAATATTTTTAAACATTAAATTTTTTTTGTATTTATATCAAACAATGAAGCACCAACTGAAGGAGATGGTAGCATTCAATTGATGGGACTGAGGAAGAGGTCCTCTGGGATTCCCTGTTTCCAGTTAGCAGCATGTGATCAATTCCCTTAAGCAAGAAGCTCCCTCAAACTCTGGAATCTGGCTCAGTGGTGACATTTTCAAGTAAGTATGGTTGCAATTTTCTATGGTTGGGTCGAGAGTCTTTGTCCCAGACTCAGTTGTCCTACAAATTTAAAGATAAGTATTCGTTTATGCCTGTTTACTTGTTGGTGGATCATGATGCATTTATGGTTGCAATAGTTATGGACTTGGGACTGTATTTGTGCTATAAATACGATGAAATGTGGATGCAACTCTGTGCAGAGATGGCACTTATAGTTATGGAAATTACACATAAACCTGTGTCCATATGGAATCTCTGAAGTGAGAAATGTTGATAATCTGACTGAACGAATGCATATACTTATTTACATTAGAATGAGGTGTTGTGTTAAATTTTTCAATATTGTGGTTCATGACAACTAACATGCAACATAAACTAAAGTGCTATACACATTGGTTAGCTTGGGTTGTATCCTTGTACTTAATACTTAATCTATGCACCGTGATCCATTTGGATTGATAATAGTAAAATAAATAACATAAAAACATCATTCTATGCTGCAGGCCCTAACAAGATCCATAAGAAATTGGAATGAAACTTGGAACAATGGACACAAAGACCCTTTTTATTAACATGAAATAATTACATAAGAGATTTCCCACTTGGCAGGGTCTGTACATATATATAGATATCCCATCATCAGGCAATAAGTCCTTGAACCTATGCCAAAGGATTTGTGTCAAGGTTGAAAGGAATATTCTTCCTTTTAGTGTAGGGATAGTCGAAACCCATGCACGCATGATTCACTAGCCATGCATTATCAGTAGCTTAGATATATTCCTATAGCATTAGGGTATAGCTAGCTCGATCTTGGAAGAATCTGCATAGCTCCATAGAGTTCCTTACAACCTTGAAATGGATTCTGACACTCTCGATGTGTGGTAGGTGAGGTGGAGACCCTTCAGGAGTTCACACCAAGCCCATGGTAGGTAAGGGTTGTAGGAGCAAGTATTCCAACATGCCTGGAAATCCCTTTCCAAGAATGGGGAATGTTGATGGGCCAATAACTCCTTAGATTTTGATTGGCTCAAGCTCAAGAGGGGTAGCACCACAAGGATCCTTAATGAACTCTTTACGTTGGCACCGAGTACTAGATTTAATCTGGAGTTCTGCAGGACCCCTGAGACAAAGCCTTGGTCAAAATAACTAGCTCAGGGAAATCATGGCAGGGTTAATGCTTTCTCTTATGATGGTCATAAATATCCTCGTCTGATGCATTGCATAAGGCAGGGTCAAGATCCCTTAGTCGAGCCATGGCAGAGATCGAGTGTTAGTTCAATGTAGCACAGAGAGGAGTGCCATAAAATTATAACATGATCTAGCTAAACCTTATCCTTAACTAAGAAGAACCCTAATCGTGGAAGCTTTGCATTAGCATGGGCCGATTTACTTTAACTTGATTGGACGAAGTATTGTGATAGTGTTGGTGGGATGACGTCAATTGAGATGAGCTGGCTGACATGCCAACCTAGAAGTCTTGTGATTGGTCAGAGGTGGACTCTCTTGACAAGTTGACCTATTTAGGCTCACACTGGAATGGTTGCAAGAATGTAGGGGAAAGAGAGTCGAGGTAAAACATTGAGATGATGTCGATAAGGTGATGTGAGCTCGACAGTAACCCCATTGGCCAGGAGGGTGGCCCACTGGCCTGGAAGATCTAGCCCGAAAGTAAAGGGGTAAGCGCAATAGGGAATCGTTGGGATAGAATTTGGTGGGATGACATGTCTCAAAGAGACCCACCTGGAAATTTCAAGAAGTGGTGCAAGAGAAAGCGCTAGGAGCATGGGAGTGAGATGGCATCACCTGATGCCACCCTAGAAGTTTCACCTGGAAGGAATTCAGAAGTGCAGTGGAAGAGAGCGTTGGGATAGATTTAGCAGGATTATGTGTCCCAAATGCTTCCCCATGGGTCGGGGAGTGGTCCCGCCAACCACATAAGCCTGGTGATTAGCAAAGGCCTGTCCGTAGGAATGGGTAGGGAGGGACCCAACCTATTGACGTAAGCTAGTTGCATTGGCCAGACATGCAAGACGAACGATATTCTCATTGGTGGGAGGAGGACCCATGGTCAGGTCAACCCGACTCTCTAAACTCGAAGAGATAAAGAGGCACAATAAGATAAAGCGTCGAGATGGAAGCATCAGGATGACACAACATTGGATGGACCTGAGGGGACATGTATTGGAAATCTAGAAGTTGTTCTATTGGAATTGGAAATCACCTTCGAGGAAATCCTGTAGCGGATTAGGAGACTGGGCTCCTGCCCTCGATATTAATGTGAGTCATTGATTTTCCAATGGGAGGCATTCCTTTACCGCCATCTCAGGGAAAGGCTTCACCATAACCCGTGTGCACCTTGGACCGTCGAGACTTCTGTGTGATGGCTGCACCATTGAGGCAAACGGGGATCTGCCTAGGACTTGTAGGACGGTTAAGCAGTAGTTGATCAGACTCATAGAAGAAAAATAAAAAAAGAAAAAAATGTTTACCGAATTTATCTAACAGGACTTGAGGTGTTGGGTATGTTACACAAATATCATTTTCTAAAATAATATAATAAAAATATTAGGCATTTGAAGCATGTATGTTGAATTTTCATAGAAAGTTATATCCCACCACTGCCATATTATATGTTTCCCCCTTTTCATTATTGATAAGGGAAAACTTAAAATTTTATAAAATATTAAAAAAAAATTATTATAACCTAAAACCCCTAGATCAAGGGAAATACTCCCTATCCTATCCTCTTGATCGAAGCTGGCTTTTCCCCCATTGAAATTAAGGCTACGTTTAGATATCTTATGTATAAGAAGAAGCTTTACAAGATGGAATCCAAGAGGATCTCAAAAATTTCTTCTAACTTTAGTCAAAATCCCCACATTCGCCTCAAGCGCGGGTGGCATAAAGATGCCCATTCTTAACTCAACCATTGGGAGATTAAGGAAGAGAAATTACATGCAGAGAGAAATTTTTTTATTAATATTTTGACCTTTAGGCCCCTCGTTTACTAAGATACAAGGAGAAAATATTTTATTAATTTGTTTACCTTTTATGCACAGATTTTTAAAATTTATTTAATCCTTTTTTAAAATTAGCCGATGATAATATCGCTAAAAGGATGCTTTTTCATTTGTTCAAACTTCAAATAGGCGGAAATATTTAATTAATCCAGGGATCTGCTCAACAATACTTTTTCAATGTTAATATTTAAGTCGGTCCTGCGGAATTTGGGCAATTGTCCAGGTTGTAAAGCTTTCCTCGAACTATGATCACAAAGAATGTACATGAACTATGATCACAAAGCATGTACATTTTTTTTTGGGAAAGGATGAGGTTTCAAAGATAAAGATGTAACAAAAATGGTGATTTCTTGGCCACAGTCTCTTGCTCTTGATTTGGACTCTATGAAGCTCAGTTTCTATTACTTTTAAGGTCGCATGAAAATGTAAATATATTATGATGTATTTAATTTTGAGTTTTTTTCTCTTTTAATACTTAATTTATATAGGGTGAAGATGGATTTATACTACTTAATATATAGGGTTAATATGGATTTATACTAATTTTAAAATTTATATAAGGTTAAGATAGATTTATAATGGTTAGCTTTTCAGAGTGAATAATATTGGTAAATGAAGTTGAGTGTAGGTGATTAAGATATTGGTAAATGAATTTGAGTGTAGGTGATTAAGATGAGATTTTGTTGAAATATTAATCTTTCTTTTTCCAATACTAAGTATTTTGATTAAAAAACTAATGACTTGAGTATTTTTTGTTGGTTTATTTCGATTATCTTGCCAAGTTTTTTATTATTATGTTTTGTGGTATAGATAAGTCATATGCAAATTAATGAGTATGAATGTACATGAAATAACATTTAGATCTCTTGGAACATCTATATATTTACAACTAAAATGATTCTTGGGAGAGAAATATAGTTCAGAGATAAATATAATAATCTCTCTAGCTTATAATTATAAAAATTCTTGGTTTATTTTGATCTCAAAATAAAAATATGTTTTCTCAATTGTTGTGTAAACATAGTTACCAAGTTGACAAAAACTCTTTTCTAGATATTGTATTTAGTGGTTGCTTTTACTCTTCTTTAAAAAATTGGTGTTATAGGTAGCACCCAATTTTTTCGACGTTAACAATACAAAATTTTGCAACTATGATATATAATGTTGCAAATAAAAACATTAAAATCAACCCCAAAATGAAAAATCTACTAGAAACATTCACCCTTTTTAGGTTAAAACTTGTAATTTGTTTGATACAATGAAATTAATAATTTGTGATATTGTGATCGAACATCTAGAAACCAACACTTAAATCAAAATTTGATGTTGTAAAACTTTCCCCTTATTTTAATCTAAAATTGCAAAACCAAAAATTTTTGGTGTTATAAGTAGCACCCATTTTTTTCAAGGTTAATAGTACAAAATTTTACAAATACGATATATATTGTTGCAAAAAAAAGCCTTAAAATCAACCTCAAAATAAAAAGGGAAGCTAGTAGCAACATCCACCCTTTTATTGAGATTAAAATTATCATTTGTTTAATACAATGACATTAACAATCCGTGATATTGTGATCCAACATCTCAAAACTAACACTTAAATCAAAATGTATTATTAGTTGTAAATCCTTTCGCTTATTTTAATTTAAAATTCCAAAAACAAAAAGAAAAATATATATTAAATTAAAAAAAAATGAAAATAATTGAAAATAAATAAATAAATAAATAACTTTTTAAAGTGGATATTTATTAAAAAAAAAACTTTCAAATATTAATAAAAAATAGTAAAAAATAAATAAAAAAATAAGGCTACGTACCCAACCACTCACATCCTCTGGCCTCTTTCCACACATGGATTTCAAGCAATGTGTTGTAATCATATTAAGTAATGTGGCTTAATCATATTTATTGTGTGTCGTACTTTTTCAGTAAGAGGTGAACTCATATTGGCCCTCAGGGCCTCCACGTCCTTTATCTCATAGGTACAATCTTACAAGTTGACCTTCTCTAGTTTTCTTATAGGGATATCTAAGCATTATAGTCTTTTTCTCTTTGTGGGAGTTGTCAGGTACCATGTGTGCATTGTGGTGATTGTAAAAGCTTTTGGCAAACCCCTTGAGGCATTTGGTAGCCTCCCAAGGTGTAATTTTCCCTTGGGGTTCTAGTGTTGTGATTGATTAAGTGACACAGGGTGGTGGCTCCGAGTTGTAAGGTCTAGGCATTTCCCAATGAGTAAGGTTGTTAGGTGGTTGTTGTGTTAGGGTCTGCGGTGGTATCGTTGACGATTTTCGGTATTTATGAGAGAATCTCCAGCTTGCCTTGTGCAAGCCAAGGTGCCATCATTTTGATCACCTTTGTATCTATTGTATCTTTCAGTTATATAATAAAATGGCTCATCGTTCTCCATATTTTTCATTATGTAAGTGAAGACTCTCTATTTGTTGTATTTTCTTGTTTATGTTTCTTTGTATTATTGTTTATTTCTATTTGAAATATTACAGGGGAGGAGGTCGAACAAAAACCTGCCAACTCTCCAGGGAGAGTCGATCTACCCCTCCTCTTGAGTCTCTTAAAACTTCGTTGCATCAGATCACATTGTTTATGGAGAAATTAGCGCAGGATCGATATGATAAATGCATCGAAGCCATAATCTTTATGAATTATTTGTAGCACAGTCATTTACACATGATGAATATGTTGGTTTCTCTCCGGCACATGCAAAAATGGATTCAAGGCAAACAAGAATGCTTTGAGGTAAGTTTGGTGCATATGGAAGCCCATGTGCACGAAGCATTTTGTCCTCCTTTGCCACCTGAAAATATGTCGCAAGCTCCTGGTCTAGGTAATGTTGCTGCATAAAGATGGTTGTTAGTTGTTTTTGGGTTTTGGGTCTCTTCTAGTTAATAAGGGTAGTCTGCACGCTGCTATCTAGCTTTCTCTTGTTGTTGTCTTCTTCTTTTTTGCCACTATCTCCTGGCCAACAAGTCTGATAGGAATGATGTTGAAATAATTTTTTCTAACAACTTATCATGATGTACTCCTATGAAGAATGAATAGAAAATATCTATTTACAAAAAAAAATATTAGAGTTTTTGAAACATCTATCCTTCAATCATTCATTTTCAAGTTAATGATCTGGGGAAGGTTTCCCACCTGCCAACTCTGTATCAGCCTTAGACTCTCTTAGTTTTATGTTTACAACCCATACTCTCAATGTTATAACCAATGCTAGACATTAACTTAATACATAGATTTTCCTTCTCACCTATGTCAACCCCCACTTCACCTTGGGTTTGGTAGAAATTCCACTCCGCGATATCACAACTCTCCCCCTCCATCACCTTGTCAATTTAAGCATGACCACTTTGCAACACATAAGTTTTTCCAAATCCATTGAAAACCATAACACAATTTCCAATTCATATTTGACTCCATTTGGCATTTTGGGGGCTTGCCACCATTAATATTAAGTTAAATTATAACTTTAATAATCAAATTAATTTTGTTGCTTCTCCTCCTCTTTTCAATCCTAAGTTATTCTCATCTAATTACAACCCTTGCAAATTTAATTAATTAAAAATCATAATAACAATAATGATAATTCTTGACATTTTGTGAAGAAGTTTGAGGTTTTCCTTTGAATTTTGGTTTATGGTGTTGGATGGTGTTGTCAATGATGTCAACCTTGGAGTTTGATTGGGTTTGAACTTGACTAAAACACTGGTCATTGATTTCAAATTGATAATGAACACTTCTTATAATTGTCTGGATTACATCAAGTTGGTAGCTCCACTGTTGGATAGTTGAAAAACCTATTCCTAGAGTTTGGGTTTCGTGGTCTTAAGACATACCCTGACTTCGTCGAGGGTTTTTGAAGTGGAAAATCAATGATTTTGGCTTGGAGACCCATGTCATTCAAGATGTTTCCAATGGTATGTGGTATGCCCCAAGAGGCCTCCTGATTTGTGAGATAATAACATTTGAAGTCGAGGACCCCATTTCATGGGCTATAACCCTAAAGAGTGGCCATATGGTTCCTACACTATTGTCAAAGGTCAACAAGAATTTAAATAAAAATGTTTAGACTAAAATTAAAACTAAAAGGGAAAAAAAAAAATTAATTATATATTAAAGTATAAAATGATTAAAAAGAAACATTATTAAAAATTGGTTAAATTATATATTAATTAAAGTTTTAACTTTATTTAAATTAAATTGAAGTCTTAAATCTAATTATATTTCTTCCTTAAGATACTCCAAGGATGATATTTTGAAAGCCCTCTCTCATTCCAAAAGAAACTATATAAGAACATTAATTAGTCCTCTTCACATAACACCTCAACGAACTATCTATTGTGATTTTGCTTTGAATCTCGAACCTATATAAGTTATCTATATAAGTTATTGAAAAAAATAGAGGAGATAACGAATAATTTGTGGTTTACAATCTTGTTTTTATTTTGGGGAAACCTTCACGCATGAATGGATTTTTCATTTGATTTTGTTGGAACATTTCCAAGAATAGTCACGATTTGTAGTGGCATCGGATCAGGGAAGTTAAAAAGTCAAAATTGTTTGCACCAAAGATTAAATGCAATGTTATTTATTTATAAACTCATTTAATAATCAATTTTGGAACCCATAATGGAAATGTCATTTGAACCCTCAACAACTTCGAATTTTGGAAGGATACTTTGTGGTGAATGGAAATTTTACTTTATTCATTATTGGTTATATAAACCATGGAATGTTTTGAAAAACAATTTATTTAAATGGCTTATGGTGGTTAATGGTAATTATGAGTATATTTTATGTATTATTTTGTAATTATTAACATGCGTGGTTTTAAGAAACTATGTATTGGTTTCATAAATGGTTTTAAATATTTATTGAGTTTGAATTTATTTGGGAGGTAATTACGGACATTTAAGTTTCAAAAATCATGAGCTGAAATGTTAAAACCATGGAAAGTTTAATTTTTTATGAGTAGAGTATGCTAAATTATGCATGATCATATTCAATAATTTTATGTGGAAATAATTTATCATGATGCATAAGAATTTGACGAGGAGGTTATTTGATGTGTGAAAAGTGAATGCACATATTTAGTAAATGATAAGAGTGGAATGAGGAAACCCACCTAAGGAAGTTGCACCTCGGTAACTAGATTGTTAAAGGTGGTTTGAAGAAATTAGTGCATTTGATAAATTGGGTATCGATTTAAATATTTTCCTTGATTTCAAGTATAAAGGGAGCTTGATCCTAGCAAAAGACAAGGGTATATAACTATGATTAATTAGAAAAGTTGAATATTTGAAACCAAGGATACCTGTGACTTCCAAGTAGCCTACAACAATGATACAAAAGAATCTTGAATTGATAAAGTTTAGTTGATTACTTGAAGTAGTGAAGACAAGACTGTTTGTGAGATTGTTCCAGTGAAAAATATTGTTTTAGTGTAATAGTGAAACAATGACTTATTACATTTGGGAATGAGATTTTTTATATTTTTTATAGTACACTATTAGAAGTAGTCAAAAGGTTTAATATTTATACATTGATAGGCATAAAAACTTGAAGTGAAATATTATACCCTATGGAGCAGTCTTGATGACTTTAATAGTGACAATATTAATAATAATGACATAACAATATTTTTGTAACAACAATATTAATAATAATGACATAACAATATTTTTGTAACAACATTCTTGAACAGCGATCTTACATGAAACTAGTAAATGATGATGGCACCAAGACATTGATTATTTGAGCAAAAAAATTAAAACATGTGTTGGTATCCCTCCTTGGGTAGAGTTTGAGAGCATTGAAAGAATGACATAGGGATGAGCCGGGGCATTTAGGATTTTTCCATCACTGGACTTCAGTGCTCGATACTTGCAGCAACTTTAGAAACTTGGCACAATAATTTGGATGATTGCTTTATGAACCATTGGACTCATATTCATTTGAGAGAAGTATAGTATAGTGACATTGGCCATTGTAGGTTTCATTGATTGCTGGAGTGCAGTGAGTTTATTATTTTTGTAAAACTTGGGTTTACATCTTATACAGGAGTGTTGGCTCGAGGGGTCCTGACCCAGGTTCGGAAGTTAAGGTTTGCCAAAAAACCCCTATACTACTGGCCCTTTCGGCAATGACCTGCTTGCGTAGGCTAAAGTATCACCCAAAGCATTATGGGAGGGTGCTGGAACCAGGATTCCGCACCTTGAGAGAGAGCAGGTAAGTCAAGTAGAGCTGCCTTCCCAGCTTATCAGCTTCGTATTTAACAGATCTAGTTACGGACTGATGTCGCAGAGCTCATACCTCCTAATTACCTTCACATCCACGTGCGCAGTACCAATCTACCAATACAGCAACTATAATCACAGTAATCAATAGACCATTCATATAACAGGAACAAGGATACTCTCATAGCTATAAACAAATCTATTCGTAGGTTCACTAATCAGTATAGTCCATAGTTAGCAGAGCTATTATCAGTCATAGATCTAATCAACGTTCTCGCATCAGCACTATCACATGTAATATCATAAATGCATGAACAATAGATCACAGTACTACTCCGAATTATAATAAAGACAGATCTACAACAAAAACAGATAACCAACAGTGAGTGTAACAGATTCAACAGTTTGCATAAATAGTAAGACATAAACTCAGATAACGCAAAGGTACTCTAACCAGATTCGCATATATTAGCCTCCAAAACCCAATACAATCCAACACAGCCTGCGCACATAGCCAGCGGGGTCTACACATAGCAGGACTGAGGATCTCCGCACACATAGCCAGCAGGAGTCCTTACCCTAGCAACCCAAACAGATCTAACAATTCGCAACTATCATCAAGCTCTATCTTTTCTTAACTATGACTCAAAAAGGTTTATCTATTTATACCAATTTAGCCTACGCATCCAATGGTCCACAAACCGTGGTTTGTGGACTCTTGTTCTACCCTTGACCCGTTACAATGCATTAAGGGCTTTGACCCACCCCAAAACCCCTGCGTTAGACTAAATATTACAAAATATACAAAAATGGAAAAAATTCTCAACTTTAGGAGACCTTGTTCCAACAGTCCCCCAACACAATCTTGTGACTCATCCCAAGTCATGGCGGTCATGGGTCCTCCATCTTTGCCTGAAGCTGCTTGACTGCATCGATTAATGGTGGCATCACTCCTTCGCCTTGCGCAGCAGCGGTCTCAGCTCTCTCTACCAACTTCTGTGAAGTTGGGCCTTCTGTAACGGCTGCGACGCTCTCCAATGTCTGGTTCAACTATTTTATGGCAACATCAACATCGTGGGATAGCTTGAGGGCCTTTTCCGCCCATGGCTTGAGGTGATCACTCAACGTCTGCTTCAACTATTGAAGGGCCTCCATGTCATCTCTAAGGGCCTAGCTGGTGTGCAGTCGGGCCAAGCATTGGCCAGGGACCAATGTAGTCAAGGTAGCCTCCAATTGATAGAACTCCTCTTCCTTCTGGCGCAATGTTTGATTAATTTCCCGTAGGAGAGAATCACGTTGTACCTTGGTCCAAATTTTCATTGATGTGTCCAATAATTGGGCACCCTGAGCAATTTGGCCTGTGATCACATTCGTGGCAGTTGCAAACAGCGTAGCTCGCTAGGCCCTGACCTTCGGAGGTGTTTCTAGCTACAGCCTGGCCTGCAAGTCTACGATTTTCTATTCCATATGAGTGTTTACGACCTGGATCTCTACACGTGAGGCTCTTAAGGCTGCGACCAGCCCTTCAATCTTGGCGTGGGGGGTAGCTGTGGCTAGTATTTCATCTGTAACATCTGTTTAGAGTCTACCAATTAAATTCTTCAGCTCCGTCTGCGCAGCCTATACCTTGGTTGCCTCAGTTTTTTGTTCTACAATGGTTTGCTTCACTGTGCTGAGCCGCTGGCGGACCTGATGGTCCATGTGTTGAATTTATTCAAAGAAAGAGCTATGTAGAACCTGCAATGAATCATGTGGCAACCTAGCTAAATCCAGCTAGACTTTTGTGCAGGCTTGGCCTTGCGCTCCCAATTTGGGTGGACTTACTATGAGGGCTGCAACTAGCAGGGGACAGAGGCGGTTTTCTACTACAACAAGTGTTGTGCTGCTTGTTAGCCACCTATGAATTTTTTTTAAGAAAACAGGTGGCAAAATGTTTTTATGAGCCTTCAAGAGATACATTTCCTATGAAAATATCTCATCCTTGAAGCCTCTGTGTGCCCTTTGCCTTTGAAAAAATCTTCACTGTTGTTTCCATCCAAAAAGCCTCACTGTCTGTGAAAAAATTATGCTCAGATAGGCCTCCATTTTCCCCTTGTATCTCTGCAAAATTTCCCATTTTAACCCTTTTTTCCATTTTCATAGTTTCCCCTTTTACCCCCAAAAATCCCTCCTAAGTCTTCCAAACCATCTATTTCATCCTTTTAAACCAAGTGAAATCCCTTCATCTGGTTTTGAAACCCCTTTATTCCCCTACCGGAACCCTTGTTAAGCCTTAAAAACATTGTTTTTAAGTCAAAAACACATTTTTATTATAAAACAGGCTTAGCCCCTTTTTGGCCAGCCCCTAACCACTTCCCCTCCACAAGCCCGAGCGCTAAGACCAAGCGCTAGTCCATAAGGCGCTTATCGCATCAGAGAGTCTGAGCAGTGTGCTCTTTTCATTTGCAAACCATAAAAGTTCCGATGCGAGAGTGTTAATTCTGTTGGCCTTTTGAGGCAATCTCCGCCGTTGAACTGAAAATATCTAATGGTCCATGCCTGTTCCATCGCACCCCAAACACATTTCTACGTAAACCTTCCGATGGCCATCTCCACCATCGATTGACCTTTTTATCCGATGCCCATCGCTGTGTCGCTTCAATCGCCAATCAAAACTTTTTGTTATGCCACCCTTCTAATGCCCCAATTGGCCGATCCCTGATTGAATCAGAGCCATCCACCCATTCTAATCCTACGGCCCAGATTTCTTCTTGCTCCGCCCCACTCCCCCTGATTGGTCACCCTCCGACCCAATCGTAGTGGTCGATCCAAAGTTGATCCAACGGTCCAGATCCAATCACTTCATGAGCCCATCGGGGGTCTAGCCCCTGCCTCCTCCGGTTCTAGTTAGATCCTGACCGTTCATCCTTCTTGATTTGATGGCTCATATCACTCCCGCCCACTAACCATATCCTCTGCCTTTGTTCTCTCTCTCCAAATCTCGACCATCCATCGCATAGATCGGATGGCCCACAATGAAACCGCTTTCCTCTTGACCCCACCTTACTGACCATGCACTTTCCTCATATCGCGCTTCTCCATCACCGTTGGATCTCACGAGCCCAGATCCAACAGCCCACAACAATATCGTGTAAGTTTCGCGTCCGAGCTTTAACAATCAGAATTTACACGATATAGGTGGTTTTCTAGAGCCACGTGTCAGCTGCGGACCCATATCGCGTTCAAAAATCAAAAACAGCCTTCCTCCCTTTTGGCCACGCTAAAACAGCGGTTTTGTATCCTTGATCAAGAGATCAAATCTGAGCTTGGGAAAAAGCTCAAAAATGAAAGTGCTCAAATTGACTTGGAACCTGAGCGATCGGATAGGTCTCGAAGATACGATCCCAATGCCGTGAACAACACTGAAAACTGATACCGTATGAGAAAGATATTCAAGTTTAAAATTTCTCAATTTCAGGGAAAAAGTCAGTTTGACTTGGTTTGACCTTGATTAAAAAAATATTAAAAAAAGCATATTCCATGGAATATACCATTTTGACCAATCAACATTTGACACATGGAATACTATGGTTGATTGTTAATTTGACTCAGATTTTTGTGGACTAATTATGGGCTGCCATGTGGCAAGCCCAGAGGGTGCCACATGGCCCCCTGGTTGGTGAAATGGTGGCATATCAAAAATTTTGGGCATACTCCGGAGTCGAACCTCTGACCTTCCACCAACAAACCAAAGCGTTTCACCGTTGCACCATGCGTGTGTTTTTGTTAAGCTATTCTCTTTACGCATAATTAAAATTTCCAAATTTTTCATTTGGGGCCGAAAGGGGGCCAGCCCCCTCTACATATAACCATGGCCCAGAACCACAGCTTCATTCTGGCGGTTAAGAAAAAAATTTATACGGATGGATAAGACTGCATGTGGCCACATCAACCTAGCATTAAATGCTACCTTAACCACTGGCAGAAAAATTGGTGGAGCACGCCAATTTAGGCAGATTCTCCACATTTAACTGGAGTTAACTACAGTTGGCCCACCTTTTGTGGGATTTTTGCCTAACATTGGGAAAAAGACTGTTTGGGCCATATCTTTCACATGGGAGATCCTTTCTGAGCAATTTTTTTATTTATTTTGGGTCTCTTCGACCTTCTGGACTCAATGGCATAGGTTTCACAGCCAACAGAGGTCATTTGCAGGTGTTTTTGCTTCAGGGAAGTTCCAGGAGCCACTAGGGCCATATCAGTTTGGGTGCTGCATTGGGATGTGTGCAGCCATTGAATGTGGAAAGAAGGTCATTTATGACTGTATTACGTGTTCTAAGTCCATTTCTATAGCTCTCTTTTCCTGTTGAGGCATTCTTCACCTCGAATTTCTTCAGGGAAGCTTTCAAGGCCACCAGGGCCATTCCAGTGCTTGAGCTATTTGGGGGCTATATTCATATGTTTTTGGTGATTCAAAAGCCTACTTATATTTTATTCGACATTATGAGTCCATTGGCAGAGGTTTCAGAACCATTGGAGGTCATCTTCACCTCAAATTTCTTCATAGAAGTTTAAAAGGCCATCAAGGCCATTTGAAGAAAGTATTGTTTAAGGTACAATTTCACTGTTTAGTGCTTAGGGAAGAGCATTCTTAGCTGTTTCCTATCTTTTGATTATGTTTTTACAGTCATATTTTCCTTTAGAGGCACTTATTTACTTGTATTAGCCTTTGCAACTTTCTTAATACAAGAGGACAAGCCCATTTTGGGAGGCTTGGTCCAGCAGATGTAGCCCAGGAGGGGTGAACTGCTTCATCATCTTTGTGTCATTATTTGCTAAAGATATCATGTTAAGAAAATCTGATATAATGTGTTAAACAGAAAATTTAAGTAACTTTCCTTCACACATAAACACCTAAACAACTGCTCAAACTTATTTGTTTTATTCCGCAAGACATCAAGCTTCAAGCATGAGTATTTTAATGGCATCTGAGTGTTTACTTCATAGTTAACCTTGGAGTTGTTTTCACATTTAAAATTATTGAAAATTGATACCTTGCACCCTTTATTCAAGTACATTCCATTTTCAGATCAATCCTAAAACCACTTCCCCTCTTTATTGGCTGAAGCCTCATCTATAGATTCCGACCATTGATCTGTTCAGATCAACAACCCACAATGCATCTCACATTCCATTTACATTTTGTTCATCGCGCTACCACGTCATTGCATCAGACCATCGCAGTCGTCGATCTCCTCCTAAGATCTAATGGTCCAAATCAAAATGCCCTTCACCCATGACCAGGTCCCACCATTCAAATTCATTTCATATGTTTCATGCAATTTCCTTTGTATTCTATCCAAAGGTCCAAACATTATGGTTTGCATTAAACGTCATTTCTTCCGCCCGAATTATAATTTTAATGTTTTATGTTAAAGGTTTATATTGTTCTGCCCAATATCACGACTTTAATGTTTTATATTAAAGTTCATTGCATATCGCCCAACCATCCAAAGTCATTTCATTAGTCAATCTCCACCGTCGATCATCACCTCCAAATATGATCAGACGGTCCACGTGCATTTCTCCACCAAACCTCCATCAGCTGCATTTTTCACCATTACACTGCATTCTCAGCCATCTTCCATTTCATCCATCATTTCCACCATGTTGTGCTGCCATTCCCACAGCCTTCCACTGCATCCATCCTCCCATGCACAGATTTCTTAACATATGTGTCTGTTTTGTAGGTTTACAGGCGATGGAAACCGCCATTGCTCACAGTCCCTGTTATAGTGACACAGAGCACAAAAAGGGCCATTTTCAGAGCCTGATATTACAGAGAAATGCCTGGGAAGGTGTTTAGAGTGGAATTTTCATTAAAAGTACAAATTTTAACTCTGTAAAACCTCCAGAGCCATTAAATCTCAAATTTCACAGACAGAGACAGTAATGAAGCGGCAAAGAGTATCAGTGAAATATCAGAGAGTTTAAGGACTGTAATTGAAGATTTTTGAGCATTAATTCAATGATTTAAAGGCAAATGTACCAGATTGAAGACCTTATGATTAACACAGAAGGCCTAATGAGGCCTAAAGCACAGAAAACTATATTGACAGTGTTTCACATCAGCAGAAGTTTCCTCCTGAGAAAGGACACAGTACCCATATTTTCTTTACTCTACATCGTGTTCCTGAGAAGATTTCCACCCTGACAGAATAGTCCTAATGCTACCAGAGCATTTTTTATGCAGTATGGCAGACCTGAAGTCATTTATTTTCCTTTTTTTTTATTCACCATAGTATTGCAGAGTACTACGGCTGAAGTACATCAAAGGACATACCTGGAGTAAATATCAGCCTATCGAAGACCACTCTTACATCCAAAGAGTACAAATCAATGCATAGATATTAAGACAGTATGGGCCTCGAGCCCTCTTCTTTTACTTCTATTTTAATGTTTCATTTAGTGTTTCATCTACCTCCTCTGCCTCTCTTTCGGCTATAAGAACTCAGGAAAAACTCATTGTAATGGTTGTTGTTGATTATCAATCGGATAACTGTGAATTGTAAGCTCTTTCTCTTGAGATATAGTTCTCTATGTAAAGTTGTAAGATAGGCTGAGGAAGATGTTTTCAGACTGAGTATCAAGCTATTGGCAATGTTTTACATGACTGGTGTTGCTCTTTAATATGACAAGCACATTTCTTTGGATCCTAATTTAAAGCAGCGGTGATGTTTTCTTACTTTGTCTCTGTTTTCCTTTGTAATTCATCACATTTCATTTCTCTGGTACACATCAGAAATCTGGCTTAGGATATACCCTTGCATGATACCCTATGCTTCTGCTCTCCCTACCTTTGATGTTTTCTACTGATTTTGTTATCTAAGAACTAATTCAGGATAATTTAACCAATGTAGTAGCTAATATTAACTGCTAGCTAATGTATGAATTGATGAATCTGGTCTTAGATGTTCTTGTTGGATTTTAATTAAAAGAATTGGGATACTGGGATTTTAGAATGCTGATTCTATCTCACTAGAGGTCTTTTTCAATCAATTGAACCTTTATAAGTTCCCTTAAGTTGGATGCTGAAGCATTGAAAGTTCAAAGCCTTTCTCTAATATCAGGTTTTCACCTTTGTGTTTAAATCTTTAATGTTTCCTTTGTCTGAAGAGTTAACCTTTTAGGAGGTAGGTCACAGGTGTCTAATGGCATGTCCTGTCCCTGGATCTGTTTCCTAAGTGGTCACCTTGGAGGTTTCCTTGTCATTCACCTTCTTTCCTTATCATTTCATACCACACTATCATCTTTAAGATCCTATGCTTTAGATGACTAGCCCAATTGAAAGCCTTGAATACTGAATAGGAAGTAAACCCTTTCTTGACTCCATTTCCTAATGGTCTTGAGTGTTCTCTGAATTATCTCTCCTTTGCCTAAAATCCTATTTTCTCATCCTTGTCTTATATTGAACCCTTCATTCTCGTTTCCCAACAACCAAACAAACAAACAAACAAAAACAACAAACCTTGTGCCTATAACTAGCCTAATATCTTATAGAGAGATCCCTCTCTGGACCCAGGAGGGCTAGATCCTGAGGTCTGAAAGTGGTTTTGATGTTGTCTCATCTTTTGGTATTGCCAAACTTGCAAAAACATGGGAACTCCAACACTGCTATTTGTGGAGGCTGAGCAGGCCTGGACAAACTAGTTTACAGTGTGTCTGTTTTCACTTGCAAGGCTTGTAGCTCAGCCTGAAGCGAGTCGACCATGGCTTTCTGCTACTCTCCCAGACCCAGCCATTTATCCTCCGTGGACCAGGTGATAACATCTACAACTTTTTCAAAGTCACCTTCCGTGAGTGTCAATGTTTCATCGCGTTCTGTTCGCTGAGAGCGCTGCTTCTTTCGTGGCCCTTTATCAGTTTCACCTGTGCGCTTTGTTCCTCTGGGGGAGTCAACACCTCCCATATCCTGGCCCTCTATACCTAGATTTCATTGTGACCCCTTCTGCAACAACACTTCTGCACCCTTCTCTGTGTTTTTATCTGGCTGTGAATCCTTCTGTGTGTCTACATTCTTTCTGATGTTCCTTTTCTGCTGCGAATCCTGCTGTGGTCCTACGATTCCTTCTTTCCCAGTGCCTTTTCTTGATCTTCCAGTCCCTTTGGCTTTGGTAGTAAGGGTAACCTTTGTAGCACTCGACCCTATGGTGCCCACCGTACCGATTTTGAACCCAATCTTCCACTGCGGAGACCATGTAGCGACGATGCGATCAATATCCTTGTCCGCAGCCATATATGGGAGCGAGACCCAAGCTTCATCTTTATGCACTATGATTTGGATGTGGTGCATGGTGATCTGAAATACCGTGATGGTTTTATATTTGTCATACACTGTTGGAGACAAGCGCGGTTGGGAATTTATGGCTGCTGCCAAGTTGCTCTGAAAAAGGACCCAGAAGACCTGAATGTTCTCGATATGTTGCACGTCCTTGGAATCCCACAAGTTGGCGTAGCGTGCTCCTTTGCACATGTCAGGACTGAGCTCGGGGAGGACTGCCTCTTCCAATGCTTCCCATGTGACCAACACAATGAACAGCAGCAGCCAAGAATAACAGAATGGGCACCACTAATCCTGGGCTTCGCAGACATTTGCCAAAAATTCGTTACACAAGTGTTGGGCCCAATTGAAGAAAACTCCTTTTTCGCACTGCCCTCCCAACTAAATGACATATGCGGGGACGGTGGAACCCTGGCACTTGCCCATTAACTTGCATGCTAGCAAAAATGTACCCATTTGCATCCCCGGGTCGCTGATGGTACTGATCATGAATCCCCGAGTATTCCATAGTACATGGTAAGTCTTGCTGTTGGAATAGGGTCTCCTACGAGCTGCGAAACTGGTCTAATTTTGAATAATTTTGATTATATTTAGTCTAGTGTAGGGGTTTTGGGGTGGGTCAAAGCCCCGAAGCATTGTAATGGGCAAAATGGTAAACCAGGGGTCCAAAAACCACAGGTTGCAGACCATAGGAAAGTTTAGGCTAGATTATTATAAATAGAGGAACATTTTGAATTGTAAGGTAGGTAATGAAGAGCTATTGATGCACAATGGGGTTTAATATATCTGTTTGGGTTTTGGGGAAAGGACTCCTACTGGCTATGTGCACAGAGATCCAGAGTCCAGCTGTGTGCGGACCCTACTGTTGTGTGCACAGGCTGGGATGGGTACTATAAGAAGGAATTGACGAATTGATGAATAAGAAAGGTTGCTTGAGAACTGAGTCTATGTGTGTTGTTTGTGTGAATAATTGGTAATTACTACATTATGCGCATTCTGTATTCAAGATGCGAAAGATCTGTGTAAGTGTGTTTGTTGTATCTGGATCTGTTTTGTTCTTTTTTATGCAATATTGTGTTGTTATCATAGGAATATATAATTATATCTCTAGCACACGTGGATGCGAAACGAGACCTATCGACCCTGCGCAGAAAGAGGTGATCTGGGTATCATAGGGTCGAACGCAATTCTGCTTGCCTTACCTATCCTTTCTCAGGGTGCGGAAACCTAGTTCCAGCACCCACCCATACTACTTCGGGTGAGACTTTGACCTGTGAAAGCAAGTCACTGCTGAAAGGGCCAGTAGTATAGGGTTTTGTTGGCAAACCTTGAACTCCAAACCAGGGTTAGGACCCCTCGTGCCAAAAAATGGTTCCATTGCCGAGACCTGGAGCATGTTGAGAAGGGATCAGGTAATGACAAGAGAGTATTGGAAATCTGAAAAAGAAGAAGAACAGGTTCGGGTGAATAAATTCCAATCTGCATAGAAGCACAACGCTAGAAGGAGACATGGCAGCGCACTTAAAATTACCTACCTTTAAAGGTGCGGGTGATGAGGACATGGCTCTTTTTTGGTTTGTGGCAGAGTCGGTATGGACTGCCCAGGGTGTGGGAAGCGATACTGTGAAGAAATCGCAGTTGTCCCTGGCCTTCGAAGAGAAAGCGCTGGATTGGTATATGCGGTACCTATCTCAAACGGGAGTGCATCCATTCAAGATATTAAGGACACCCTGAAACAATAGCTCTGGAAGCCTAAGCCTTACTCTTAGGTCGTAGCAGATGTGAAAGATTTCAAGCAAGGAACAACTGAGTCGTTGTGGGAAGTTGATCAATGCCTAAAGAAATCTATCAGAGAAGGATAATATAAGTACGATGACAGAAAACATAAGGAATGGTTTATCGCCATGCTACTCCCTCACCTATGCACACCTATGGGTCACCATAATTTTGACTCACAAGAAAAAGCGTTGGAATCCGCTATGAAACTAGAAGCTACGCCCAGGATAAATGTTGTGTTGGGAGTACAGCAGATCTAGGCCCGGCTTGGGGTAATGCACCTGGAGATTCAAGACCTACAACAGGAACGAGGAAGGGAAGCTGGCGCAGAACTATGGCGAGAATCAGGACATACGAAGGATCTGTGCCCAGGCCACTCGCGAACCAGAGAACCTAGTTTGGGGCGTCCGGGATCAGAGGGGCCTAGCTCAGGACGACGGGACCCAAGTGGACCTGCATTCTGATATGAGGATGGTCGCCTAGATAGGATGCATGATGTCGACCACTACCCCTGTCCGGGTACCAATGTCCCAGAGCAAAAGCAACACTGGTGCCAGTTCTACCGGTCAGTCGGCCATGATGAGCAGAACTGTCGGGTCCATAATTTAGTGATAGGCAGGGGAAATTTTCCTGAAGTACAGTCAGACCTCGCCTCACCAAAAACCCCTGCGAGCATGAATGGCTTCCCCTCTGCAAGTAGGGGTGGAAGCCGAAGTGGAAGCACAGGTCAGGGCTAGGGCCAATTGATCTGCTATAACTATGGGGACACAGGGCATTTTGCGAGGGATTTCCCGAACCCTACGAGACTGTCCTGTAGGTATTGCAGACATTTGGACCATATGCTTGAAGATTGTCCAACCTTGATAGAAAAAATATAGGAGAAGTAGCTCCTGCCTACACAGAAGGTGTGGAGGGTTTAGACTGAGCTAAGGGGTAAGGGTCTAAGCATAAATGTTGTTACGTGCAGTGGATTGGCTACTAGGGGGATTGAGGAGAAGGTTGAAACTAAAACATTGATCTACAAAAGGGTTAGCAAACAAGAAGGGCTGGACCTGTACAAAGTAAGGGAAACATTTATGGAAGCTCGAAGGGAATTCTTCAGGACTGAGGCATCTACGTCCCTACGCCCTATGGATTTGAAGGCAACTGAGGAGGTCAAACCCTTCCTGCAAGAATGTATGAGATTTCTATGCAACCCCCAGGCAGTGCAAAATCTGCAGGGTTTAATAGATAGCTATGCAACACGCACCGCTGTGTCTCCCGATATTAAGGATGTGCACAAATTGTACAGGTATCAGAAATGCACTGAAAGGGAGATGCGGTTAACGGATCAGATCAGAAACTATGAGATGGATCGGGTTATCTTAGACCTCGGATCAAACTCTAATGTATTACCTAAGCAGACCTGGCAATGCATGGGTGAACCAAAGTTGGAATGGTCCACTATCCATCTACGCATGGCTAATCACCAAAATATCGTACCATTGGGGAGGCTCTCGGGGATTATGGTAGATATTATAGGAGTAAAGGTCCGGGTTGACTTCAAAGTCATTCAAATTGTTGAGGATGCGGACCCCTACCCTACGCTACTCGGATTGGATTGGGCCATCGACATGGGTGGTATCATTAACTTAAAAAAAATAAGCATGGTGTTCGAAAATAATGGTACAAGGGTAGTCGTACCATTAGACCCTGCGGAAGGTAAATGTTATACAGAACCAGTCCCCAAGGAGGAAGATGTGGACTATATCTATAATTTGACTGCGCGAGACGTAGATAACCAAGCCAAGGGTGAAGTGCTTTGCTGCGAGGGGGATACTGAATTCTTATCTGACCCCGATGAGGAAATAGAGACTTGGCAGAACCAGTTACATGATGTCTCCACACTGCGTTGTCTTCGAATCACAAAGAACTTCCGCTATGTTTCCTCAGAGGTAATGACCCGGACAAAACCAGGAATAATCGACTACTATGAGACAACCCCAGGAAAAGGTCAGGCTGACCCATGAGCAAGTAGCAGGCTTTCTACGACAGCCGAGTGCTCAGGAAGTAGCGCTCTCATACACCCGGCCACGTCTACGACAACAAAATATCTAGGGTTAAGACAATACACTCTGACTACAACCCCCCTTAAAGCCTCACTTGCATAGATGATAAGATTCTCTTGGTCATGGGTCATGAGTTGCCTAGGAAGTAAGCCTGTGTTGGGGGAGGATAGGCAACTGCTACAGATGGGTGACCCTAGCACAAAAAAGGAGTCAAGCCTATCAGGGATGCAAAAACTAGTCGTTAGAACAGTACCTATTGGTAAAAATCAGAAGTTAACGTTGGAAGGAGCGACCTCTAGGCATTTAATGAAATGAATTATGGGGATTTTTTACTGTTTCTTGGGGAACCCGCCTCAGATAAGGTTTACCTCACCATCGCACACTTGGGGATGCTATAAAAAGTGCGGGATAGTTCAGCCAGAGGTATTGTTTCACTTGCACAACTTGCCTTCCTCATGCGTCTCATGGAAACACTTGAGCAATCATATTTTTCGTCTCCACCTTGTCCCTCTCATGTCTGGTCAACCTATCCCATCTGATAGTATTCACCTAGGGCTAGGATTAATTTTTCGCGCAAGGATGCCAGCTACTAACCCTGCCGAACCCTCAGCCCCGACGGGGCCTAATCTTGAAGAAGTCCTAGAGGTTGAGTCTGAATTGGAAGAAGTTCCACCCACACCGGCTACAAGGAAAGGCAAGGAAAAAGCACAAGGTTCAGGAATACCCCTGAAAGCAGTGAGGTGGGCTAGCAGGAAGCTTATGACTTCCCAAAGACATGCCAGATCTCCGCCAGCACTACCTCTAGATCAAGACACACAGGAGGGTGCTCTGCCTGCCAACCCGATCAATTGGTTACCTCCCTTTGTTCGGCCATGTAGGCCATCTACGCGAATGCCAAAAAAATTGGATGGCTTGGTCACCTATCTACAAACCCCCATAACCCCAGGGGAAGTCCCTGTCCTCAGTGATCCTTGCGGCCAACTCCACGAGCTCAAGTTCGATGATCATGATTTGGCTAACTTTGAAACCCTCCAGGAATTGGCCCCTGCATTATACTTTGATACAATCCAAAGAGATGATGGAGTCACGGTGGTGCCCTAGCGCTGGGTATGTGGCTTGGCTGGATCGGGACTTTTGAATCTGATCTGAATGCCTTATTTCGGCCATTACAACATCACAGATCGGTTGGCTCACCAGTTGCTCACCCTCATTCATGATGGTTGCTTATGGATTCGCGATAGGGTCCCTATTGATGCTGCATTGATCCACAATATTACAGGCCTTCCTATGCAAGGGTTGCACCCGTTAGAATGGGTAGGAAAAAAATACGAAGCGACTACCGCTACATTTGTACAGGAGACCTACGCAGTGCTTCGAAATCAGCAAGGGTTTGTGATCCAGACTATCAATGACCCTGCCACACAGATGGGTACTCGGCTCTTAGCCTGCAAGCTCATGAGGAAGTGCCAAGTTGTGAATGTCCCTGCCTATGTGATCCAGTTGGCCGGCCGGCGCACGAAGGGCATTTCTTTCAATTGGGCTCAATGCTTGTGCGATGAATTTTTTGCTAATGTCCGCAAGTCCCAGGAGCAAGGGACGTCTTTCTTCTATTCATGGTTATTATTCCTAATATCACTAGTCGTGTGGGACAACCCCGAGGAGTTGGTCCTCCCTGACCTTCCTCCCGGGATGTGCGAAGGGGCTCGGTATGCTCACTTATGGGACTCTAAGGATATGCAGTGCATCGAGGATAACAAGGTTTTTTGGATCCTCTTCCAGAGCAGTGTAGCAGCCGCCATAAACTCCCGACCCCAGCTGTCCCCAACAATATATGACAAATACAAGAGTATTTCCGCATTACAAGTTAACATGAACCATATTCGAATCCACAGTCTTAACAATAAGACATGGACGGCACTCCCCTATATGGTAGCAGACGAGGAAATTGACCTGATAATCTCACTATGGCCCCCTACCTGGAAAAAAGGCCTCACCGAGATCTGTGGGGAGAATGCGGAACCCCACTAGATGGCCTTAGACGTAGCCCAGAACAGGGATACACAGCTGCCTCAGACCACCACGGCTAAGGCCCAAGTAGGGCCTAACAGATCTACCACCCCTCCCCCCGGCACAAAGCGGTCGGGGAGTCGGCACCAAGATCCCGAAAGAAACATCGCGCCCACCGCGCAAAATACGATGCGACAATCACACTAACTGACAGTGACCTTGAGAAAATCGTGGACACAGTCACCTTGGCTACAGAAGACAAGTGGGAATTTGTCGAGGCACAGCAGAAGGCCAGGGTCGACTCTCTCCAAACTGAGCTCCACGCTCTCTGGATCAAAATTGATACGCTGCCAACCAGTGTGGGCCAGGCACACACCCCTTCGAGGAGGACAGTCATCTCTGGGCTATACCTAGCACTGCCCTAGTAGGAACGCAGCCCCCAGAAGGCACGGGAACCCAGTTGGACCTGGCTAAGCTTCCCCAAAGCACCTTATAGGGCCTCCATCATATTTTCTTCCAGGAGATTCACCATTGTGACCAGCGAGTACACAACAACTTGGTACTGTCGAGCACACCATCACGCAGCAGGCTACTGATTTTCTCCTGGCCGTGTCACAACAGGTGGAGCTCAAAAAAGTGACTCACCAGCTCTGTATAGAGGTTATAGACGAGGTTCGGCCGCGGACACACCTCTGGCTGAAGTGGAAAAATTGGTTGTGGCCCTCAAAGCTTCGCGGATGGAAATACACACCGTTAAGACACATCTGGAACAACAAATCACTGTCTTACAGGCTAGACTACAGCCCGAAATGCCCCCGGAAGTCCATGCCTAGCACGCCGCCCTAGTCACCGACGCGATAACCGTTATTTCAGGGTAGATTTCTCAAGGTGCCCAGCTGCTGGAGTCAGCCATGCAACTCTAGACTAAGGTTCAGTGCGATTCGGTCCTTCAGAAAATCAATCAGAACTTACGACAAAAGGAAGAAGCCTTTGAGCAGGTCAATGCTACACTTAACACTTTGGTACCTGCCCAGCGCTTGGCATGATTAAAAACCAGCAATGATCTCCGAGAAGAGATTGAGAAACTCTAGCATAAATAACACATCATGGTGGAACGTCTGAAGCCTTGGGCTGCCACAGCCCTCCAACTCTCATAGGATATTGATGGCGCGACCAAGTGACTTAATCAGATTCTTGAAAGTGTCACCGCAGCAACTGAAGGACCGACCTCCTAGAAGCTGGTAGACCTTGCATAGAGTGCTGCTGCCCAGACTCAAGAAGTGTTACCTATGTTGATCACCACCCTTAGTACCTTACGTGTGCAGATAGAGACCGCAACACCGCCATGACTCGAGATGAGTCACAAGATTGTGTTGGGGGACTGTTGGAACAGGGTCTCCTATGGGCTATGAAACTGGTCCAATTTTGAATAATTTTGATTATATCTAGTCTAGCGTAGGGGTTTTGGGGTGGGTCAAAGCCCCGAAGCATTGTAATGGAAAAAAGGGTAAACTAGGGATCTGAAAACCACGGGTTGCGGACCATAGGAAATTTTAGGCTAGATTATTATAAATAGAGGAACATTTTGAATTGTAAGGCAGGAAATGAAGAGCTATTGATGCAAACTGGGGTTTAAGATATCTGTTTGGGTTTTCAGGAAAGGACTTCTATTGGCTGTGTGTGCGGAGATCCAAAGTCCAGCTGTGTGTGGACCCTGCTACTGTGTCCGCAGGCTGGGATGGGTATTGTAAGAAGGAATTGACGAATTGATGAACAAGAAAGGTTGCTTGAGAACTGAGTCTATGTGTATTGTTTGTTCGAATCATTGGTAATCACTACATTATGCGCATCATGTATTCAAGCTGTGAAAGATCTGTGTAAGTGTGTTTGCTATATCTGGATCTGTTTTGTTCTGTTTTATGCAATATTGTGTTGTTATCATAGGAATATATAATTATAGTTCTAGCACATGTGGATGTGAAACGAGACCTATCGACCCTGTGCAGAAAGAGGGGATCTGGGTATCAGAGGTCTGAACGCAGTTCTTCTTGCCTTACCTATCCTTTCTCAGGGTGCGGAAACCTTGTTCCAGCACCCACCCATACTACTTCGGGTGAGACTTTGACCTGCGTAAGCAGGTCACTGCCGAAAGGGCTAGTAGTATAGGGGTTTGTTGGAAAACCTTGAACTCTAAACCTGGGTTAGGACCCCTCGCACCAACACTTGCGCATGCTGTCAGCGATCTTCTCCTCATACTTCTTGCCCACCCGCAGCATCAAGTCAGGCCCTTCCATGGAGATGCCATTAATTCGGTGAATTAACACAACGTCAATAGGGATGTGGTCCCAGATCCTCAAGTTTTCGTCATTGACCAAGGCGAGCAGCTGGTGCACCAAGCGGTTTGTAACATTGTAGTGGCAAAAGTGTGGCATCCTTAGTAGGTTCAATAGCCCAGAACCAGCCAACTCATGCACCCAGAGCATAAGGACAACCTGAACCCTGTCATCTTCCAGTATTTGTTCCAGGTAAAACTCAGGTGCTAGCTGGGGAAAGGCCTCATAGTTGGCCAAGTCATGATCGTCGAACTTTACCTCCTGAAGCTTGCCAAATGGTTCGCCAATGATGGAGACCTCGCCCGGGGTCAACGGCATCTGCAGGTAGGTGATCAGGCCATCGAGGTTCTTTGGTGTGCGAGTCGAGGGCCTGCGAGGCCGGACAAATGGTGGAAACCAATTGATTGGTTGAGCGACCTGGGCCTGTTCCTGATCAGATAGAGAGCGCCCTGCTGGCTTAGGTGAGCCTGACGGGGTCACCCCTCGCAGTGACTTCATATGGCAGGGAGAAGTGTGGGGTTTTACCCCAGCCCATTTTGCAGGCTTCCTTGACCCTTGTTCTTTCTCTTTACCTTTCTTTTCTTCTGGAGGTGGCATGGAGAAGATTGCTTCGGCTTTCGATTTGACCTCTACTACTTCCTTGGTTTCTAGCTCTGCTGAGGCTGTCATCTGTCAGGGCTCAGCAGGGTTGGTGGACATCATTCTGGTGCAGAAAATGAATCCCAACCTTGGGTGGCTACTATCAGAGGAGGTAGGTTGTTCAAACATGAAAAAAATACAGTAGGCCCAAACTATCTTAAGGCATAATCTCGCAGATCACAAACAAGGCAAAAGATACGGAACCCTCTCTCGACCGATCCTACCCCTTTTATAACCACAGAGAGCCACTAATGGTTGGGTGAATCTTAATTGAAACTTACCATCAAATAAATGGTAAAAAATCTCCAGAAATTTCTTCATTAAATGACAGGCGCCCGCTCCTTTCAACGGTAATTTTAGCTTGTTACCCAATTTTACTGTTCAAACGGCTAGTTTTCACACCTCCTATGCGCCCAGTGCACCCCTGCGCTCCTAGCACACCTGCTGCACTTTGAAAAGACACCTGCGCCTCCTGCGCACCCCTCCAAGCTTCCAAATTTGTGGCCACTTCCTGCACGTACCCTGGTCATACTCATATTCATTGGTGGGCATACCCTGCCCTATACAGCTACTCTGGCCATACTATCATTTGATCCGATATGGTTTGAGCCGGCTACCATTGACATAGCCTGGTAGTATATCGCCGCGCAGAGTAGCTAGCCTAACAGCGCCACCATCTGTAATTTCCTTAACTATGTAGGGACCAAGCCAGTGCTATCGGAACTTCCCTGGGTGTTTCGCAAACTGGATATCATATAAAAGGACCAATTCGCCTTCTGCAAACGTATTTTGGTGAATATACCAATCATGCCATGCCTTATCGTGGGCCTTCTAAACCTGCTAATGGAAATTAGCAATAAACTGATCATCCTCCAAATCCATAAGCTACGCTAAACACTCCTCCATGATGTCAGGTTCTGCCATGTTCGTAAATGCTACAATATGTAGACTAGGAACAATATACTCCATCGGCATAATGGCCTCCTTGCCATAGACCATCCAGAATGGGGTTTTCCCTGTTAGCTTCCTACAGGTCATATGATAGGCCCAAAGAACCAATGGGATGCGCACGTCCCGATCGCTGCGATCGACGTTGCAGACCTTAATCAATGCTTGCTCCAAGATTTTGTTAAAAGCTTCGATCGCTTCGTTTGCCTATGGATGATACAGGGTACTCTTTGCATGATGGATCTGGAACTCCTCAGTCAAATATTGCATTATTTCATTAACAAAGTGCGTACCTCTATCGCTCATAAGGATCTTTGGACATCCAAATCTGGTTAGAATCTTCTAAAATATGAAGTGCGCAGCGGTATCTGCAGTAAAATCCTTCACCACTTGTGCTTTGGCCCACCTAGTTACATAATCAGTGGCAGTAATTATGTAGCGCACGCCTGCATTTTTCCCTAGTGGGTTGATTTGTCCCACAAAATCAATGGCCCATTTTTCAAAGGCTTGCAGAGCCACTTGTGGTTGTAAATAAACTTCATCTCTGCGTGATGGCCTTCCTGTCTGCTGGCACGTATCGCAGGCTTTACAATAGTCATGAGAGTCCTATGCAGGGTAGGCCACCATAAATCAGCCCGCAAGATCTTTTGTGTCGTTGCCTTGCTTACGTAGTGACCTCCTGCTATGCCTTCGTGATATTTTGCCAAGATTGTGTTCCTTTCATTCTCCAGAACATATCTGCAAAGCACTTCATCAGCTCCTAGTTTATATAAATGACCTGTAATAATGGTAAAATCTATGGCCCGGGTAACCAAATCCTTCTTTTGTTGTACCGAATATTCTTCAAGTGCCATGCCTGTAGTCAAAAACTGAATGATATCAGCGAAGTGCGCATCAACAACCTTAATGGCGAACAGCTGCGCATGAGGCAATCCTTCCTCCAAGTTAGTGGGTTCCTCGCCCATCTCAATTCGGGACAAGTGATCTAGCGTAGCATTAAACTTCCCTGGCTTGACTATGATTTCAAAATCGTATTCTTGAAACAGCAATAGCCATCTGTAGATTCCCCCCCCCAAAACACAAGCTTATTCACCAGGTACTTTAAAGCCGAATGATCTGTAAACATCTTAAAGTGTCCTCCTAACAGATAGTGATGATACTTATGTAGTGCGTAGACCATGGCCAAACCTTCCCTCTCTGTGGTGGCATAATTGTGCTCTGCATTCGAGAGTTTTTGACTAGCAAATGCAATTGGGTGATCAATGTCGCCAGCACCAGGCTGCCTAAGGACCGCTACCAAGGCAATCCTCGAAGCATCAACATGAACATGAAATACCTTTGCCCAATCAGGAAAAATAAGAATAGGTGTAGATACCATATTTTCTTTGAGTAGATCAAAGCTATTCTGGCACTCATCATCCCAAAAGAATGAAACATCCTTCTTAAGCAGCTTTTTCAGAGGTGTTATGATCAATGCATATCCCTGAATGAATTTTATGTAGTAGCCCGTATGTCCTAGAATCAAACGTAGTTGTTTCTTAGTCGTAGGCACTACCAATTGATAATAACGACCACTTTCACAAGGTCCACCATCAACCCTTGTCGGTAAACTATATGTCCGAGAAAGATTCCGAAGGGTACGCAGAAGATACATTTCTTGACATTCAAGGAAATCTGGTGTTTCTAGCAAGCGTCCAACATCATGCGCAGGTTCGAAACGTGCGTCTTTACTAAGCCAAAGATAGTCCAATCATTGAAATGCACTTCTAGAATTTTTTGGATGAATTCCTTGAACACTGCGACAACTACCCACGAGAAGATAGCAGGGGCATTCTTGAGTCCAAACGGCATTACGGTATACTGGAAGGATCCCCATTCAGTGGAAAATGTAGTTTTGTTGCGATATTCTGGTGCGATTCTGATCTGATGGTATCCTGAGAACTCGTTAGTGAATGAGTACGCTTCCTGGCCTCCTACGCTATCTAGGATCTCATCGGAGAATGGTGTCGAAAAGGGGTCATGTACGCAGGTGTCATTTAGCTTGCGTAAGTCCACACAAATTCATATTTCCCCCTTTGTTTTATTTTCCTAAACCACCATCGGACTTACCCAATCTGACTGCTCGACCAGCTCGATAATACCTGCAGCGAGAATTTTATCGATTTCTTCCTTAACCTTCTGCTTATACTTGGGGTTCAGTCGATAAGGTCACTGCTTTATAGGGCACGCATCTGGTTTTAGCTTGATGCGCATAACCCCTAGGTATCCTGTGGTTCCTTTGAGCTCCAAAAACTTGGTTGGGAATAAGTCTTGATATTTTTTGAGCAATTCAGAAACTTTTCTTACAATTTCATCATCCCAGTAGTCCCCAATTTTAGCCAACTTAGGCTGCTCTGTCGTGCCAATGTTTATTTCACACAGTTTCAGAGGCTTCGTCACATCCACATTCTGTAATGGAGGTCCCGCAACTGTGCACTCCCCCTCGGATTCTGGGATAGAGACATTACGTAGATCCTCATCACATTCTTCTACAGCTATATTGCGACAATTAACAATATCCTGCATCTGCATTTCCCATGTGGGTATTTCGTATGCTGCGTAGGGGCTATATTAACCAAATACAAAGGTATCTATATCCTGTAGAGCTTCATCAAGCGCCTCCGATCATCTTGTCAACCTGAATGTCTCCAAAAATTTGTCCTTTAATGTTTCCCACCGGCAGGTGTGTTGATGTAGCTCCGCATCTAGGTACCATGCGGTGGGAATTGGTCCCAAGGCATGAATAAACAAGTGAACCCATTCTTCTGTAGTACGATCACACCATTTCTCCATCCAAGCGGACAAATGTCTGCGTGGATCCCATGGGCCAAGAAATTTCTTGATGCGCACATCGGTCAAAGGCTCAAATTGTAGGACCATCATATCCTAACATTCCTCCCACTCCTGGAACATCCCCCTATGTGTGTCCAACCATCTTGTAGGTGTTGCACACATGGCTAGATTAAGGGCCCATAATCTTCATTCTTTGGGCACCTCAGCTTCGAATGTTCGCAAAAACTCTTTTATACTACCGAAACCATCAAATTAGGGTAGTTCTCTTACCTCTGAAGATATGCAGCGGAATTCCCTTGTAATTTGTAGGTAGCGCAGTGCAAAGACATCATGCAGCCAACTTTGTCAATTTTCCATTTCCTTGTCGGAGTCAAAGAAGCATTAGCTATCTCTTTCCTAGCAAAGCATACCATTGACCGTAGGATTGATCCAGTATTCGTCTATCACAATTAACTTATAGATGTGATCCACCTCTTCTTCCTCATGCACTGGTTCTGTATACCTTTCTCCTTCTGCGAGGTCTAGTGGTACAATCACCCGTGTTCGTTCACTTTTGAACACCATGCTTCTTTTATTCAAATTGATAATACCACCCATATCAATGGCCCAGTCCAATCCTAGGAGTGCAAGATAGGGGTCTGCATCTTCTATAATCTAAATGACCTCAAAATCAGCCCAAACTTTGACCCCTACGATATCTACCATGATCTTTGGTAATCTTCCTAAAGGTATGATCTTCTGCTGATTAGCCATGCGCAGTTGGATAGTGGACCATTCTAAATTAGGTTATCCCATTCACTATCAGGTTTTCTTAGGTTTTACATTCACATCTGAGCCTCGGTCTAGAATAACCTGATCCATTTCATAGTCACCAATTTGCGCAGTTAACCGCATCTCCCTGCCAGTGCATCTCTTTTGCTTATATATTTTGTGCACATCCTTAACTTCCATAGCTGGGGTTGTCTTTTCTGCGCATCTATCTATCAAGGCTTGAAGGTTTTATACGGCCTGTTGGTTGTGCAATAGTTTCATACATTCTTGCAGGAATGTTTTGACTTCATCATCTGCTTTGGGGTTCTCAGGGGTGTGAGGAGTAGGTGCCTCAGCCTTAGAAAAATCTTGGTGAGCTGCGACAAAGGTTTCATTTTCTTTCTGTAAGTCCAAACCTTCTTGCTTAACCGCTGCTTTACAGATAAGAGGCTCCATCTCAGCTTTCTCTGCAGCCCCTCCAGTGGCCATGCCACTGCGCGTTATAACATTAATACTTTGTCCTTCATCTCGGGTTTCTTCCTTTACCCTCTATACATTCTGCGTAGATGTCTGTTGCTTCTCATGCATCCTGGCTATTAGAATCGGGCAATCTTTAACCACATGATCCAGCTGTCTATAGTGTTTGCAGGATCGCCTTGCAGGGTTCACGCAGTCCCTTGCAAAGTTCCCTATTGCTCCACAATTGTAGCAAATCAGTTGTCCTCTTCCTCTACCTGCGCTTGCACCTTGGCCCCCTCCCCTGCTCATAGCTGGGGAGCTACCTATGCCCAAGGGGGATCTTGACAAGGACGGATCCGACTGTACCCTATATAGATTTCCTCGATCTATCATCAGATCATACGTCCATTAGTTCTATTCATCATGGCCTAAAAATCTACAAAACCTGCACCATTTTTGCTTTATTTCTAGGACATATGCGGCAAGGCAGGGGCAGTGGTTGGTATCGTACAGCCCCACAATGCGACAAATGTCACACCAAAGCACCGGTCCACTTAGCCCTGCAGCTTCCCTAAGTCGCAACGAACTGGGTCCCCCAGCCTGTATGTAGTCTGCTAGTAGAGGAGAGTTATCCTTGGTGTGTCCACTCACCCTGCATCGTATGCACCAACTTTCAAGGCTAGCCTCCATTCCTTGCTCCTTCCGTAGATTCTGGATCTCCATATGCATTGCTTCTAGCTGACCTTGTATCTGTTGCACTCCTAACTAGGTATCATCTCTTGGCGCAGCTTCTAGCTTCATCGCAATTTCCAAGGCCTTTTCCTGCGATTCAATGGCTTGATTTCCCATTGGCATGTGCAGGTGGGGCAACAACATAGCAATGAACCACTCCATGTGCTTGTTGGGTGTGGAGCCTGATTATCTTGTTTATTTTGTATCACAGCGTTAGACCCATATACCTTAATGGGGTAGCAACGCCGTCTGAAATTAAACGCTACCTGGGGGGTCCAGGGGGGTGGCTACGACTTTATGGAGCCCCCTCTAGCAGGGGGTTTCGGGGGCATCACCCCCGAAGCTAAAAACATATGTAAAATTGCCTTGTAAAAGTATAGTAATTTCTAGTCAATCTGGGCCGTTCATTAGGCGGATGATCTGACGGTATAAGTTATGTTTAGTTGAGGGTTGTTTTGCCCTAGAAGGAAACCCCTTGCTTCTATGAGGGTATTTTATTGCAGCTATATATTGTATGTGTATTCTTGGAGTGAAAAACAGATAGGGAGACTATGAGAGAGAACAGAGGATATTACAGCGGATCTGTTGTAGGTTGTGTCTCTTTATTTTGTTGGATAATATAAAGGAAGGACTGGCTGTTTGGGGTGGACGTAGCCCAAATTGGGTGAACCACGTATATTTGACTTCAATCAGAACTATTGTAAGTATTGTAGCAATGGAAGATTTACATCTTGAACAGTTAGATGTAAAGATAGCATTTCTTCATGGAGATTTGGAGGAAGAGATCTATATGCAGCAACCAGAAGGATATGAGGTCAAATGGAAAGAAAAATTAGTGTGCAGGTTAAAGAATAGCTTGTATGGCTTAAAACAGGCTCCAAGGCAGTGGTATCTAAAATTTGACAAGTTTATGTATGAACAAGTTTATACTAGATGTCACTCTGATCATTGCCTTTATCTGAAAAGGTAAAATGATGGCAGCTATATTATATTGTTATTTTATGTAGATGACATGCTTATTGCAGGGTCTAACATGTAGGAAACAAATGTTCTCAAAATAAAATTGGCAAATTCCTTTGCAATGAAGGATTTGGGAGCTGCAAAACAAATCCTTGGTATGAGAATAACTAGAGACATGAAAAATCGCAAATTAACACTGTCTCATAATGAGTACATACAAAAGGTGTTTAAAAGATTTAATATGCAGAATGAAAAACCATTTAGTACACCTTTTGCTAGCCATTTCAAACTTAGTAAGGAGATGTGCCCCAAGACCCAAGAAGAAATGGACTACATGTCTAAAGTTCCATATGCATCAACAGTTGGAAGCTTAATGTATGCAATGGTCTGCACAAGGCCTGATATTGCACATGCAGTGGGAGTTGTAAACAAGTACATGAAAAATCCAGGAAAAGAACATTGGATGGCAGTGAAATGGATTCTCAAATATTTGAGAGGTACCAAAAATCAAGCATTATGCTTTGGTGGTTCAAACATCGATCTACAAGGATATGTTGATGCAGATATGGCAGGTGACAGAGATAATAGGAGGAGCACTACAGGACATGTATTTACTATAGGTGGAACAAATATCAGTTGGGTTTCAAAAATCCAAAGTGTTGTTGCACTTTCAACAACAAAAACAGAGTATGTTGCTACTACAAAGGCTAGTAAAGAAATGATTTGGTTACAAATGTTTATGGATGAATTGGGTAAGAAGCATGATATGGGCACATTATACAATGATAGCCAGAGTGTCATTCATCTTGCAAAGAACTCATAATTTCAATCTAGTACTAAACACATACAGCTCAAGTACCATTTCATACGGTCAGTATTGGAAGATGGACAGTTGAAGCTGGAAAAGATACACACTAGCCATAATCCTGCAAATAAGCTAACAAAAGTTGTAACTAGGGAGAAATTGAGAATATGCTTAGTTTCAATTGGTCTTCAAGGATGACGATGAAGATGAGAAACAACCAGGTCCAAAGAGGAGTCATTGTCCAGCAAATGAAGCAACAATGGAGTTACTACAATTAGTCTCCAAGTGGGAGATTATTGGGTGTGGAGCCTGATTATCTTGTTTATTTTGTATCACAGCGTTGGACCCCTGTACCTTAATGGGGCAGCAACGCTGCTTGAAATTAAACGTTGCCTAGGGGGTCCGGGGGGGTGGCTATGACTTTATGGAGCCCCCCCCTGGCGGGGTGTTTCGGGGGCAGCGCCCTCGAAGCTAAAAATAGATGTAAAATTGCCTTGTAAAAGTATAGTAATTTCTAGTCAATCTGGGCCATTCATTAGGCAGATGATCTGACGTTAGAAGTTATGTTTAGTTTAGGGTTTTTTTTCCCTAGAAGGCAACCCCTCACTTGTATGAGGGTATTGTATTGCGACTGTATATTGTATGTGTATTCTTGGAGAAAAAAACAGATAGGGAGACTAAGAACAGAGGATATTACAGAAGATCTGTTATAGGTTGTGTCTCTTCATTTTGTTGGATCATATAAAGGAAGTATTGGCTGTTCAAGGTGGACGTAGCCCAAACTGGGTGAACCATGTATCTATGTGTCTCTCTGGTTTTATGTGTTTTGTGTTCTTATGTTTTCTGCATATTTTATGTGTTGCATTTCTCTGTAATATATAATTTTCTCTAATTGCCTTCTTTAAGCATTGGTCAACCTCCCATACGGATTCGGACGGTCCTTGCTTGATATCCTTTAGATCGTTCACTATCTGAGAGTAGGACTTGGGCTTCTTGAACTACTATTTCAAGGAATTTTTAATCTCTTCAATGGTTGCATTCACAAGCTCGTTAATGTATCCCATGTACAAGTCCAAGGCCCTTCCTTCAAAGGCAAGGGATAGCTGCACTCTTTTCACTGTGTCACTAGCTACATTCTGCACAGTCCATACTGACCCTGCGACAAATTAGAACCGATCCATTTCTTCATTCCCTACACCTTTAAAGGTGGGTAGCTTCATATGTGAGGCCATATTGTCTTCTGGTGGTGGAGACGGTGATTTATTACCCCTATGAGGGTTCAACTGTGGCGTAGACGGAGAACTCTGCGTAACATAATTTCTTATTGGAATGTAGACAGATTGATCTCCTTCTTGATTATTTCTGTAGTATTTACCATTGCGCATTGTACCCTCACTTTGATCGAAGCTCATTCACTCTGTGTGGCTGCACATAATGCTCTTTTCGCACAGTAATATCTTAATTAGCAATGGTAAGGTTTTCAGAAACTTACCCCGAAGACCCTTGAAGAACCTTCACTTTGCTTCAGAATAGGAGATGAATTGATTGATGGAAAACTCTGTCACAAACCCTCCTAGCACAGTGTCCACCCAATGATTTACCCTACGAGTGATGGTGTTATCAGTCTTTTCTAACTACTGGATCAACTCTGGAGTCCACTGCGTGACCTGTTCATCCTTCCAACACTTTTGGAAATCTACGAGCCTTGCAAGCCACTCCTGAAGCTCGGTCGCAAATGTCACAAAGAAAATTTTGTATATCTCTGTGAAAATGTACTTATTCTTCCACTCTTCCACTGTCAACCTTGTGTTGCGATTCTCTTTTATCGCAAATTCCTGAATTTGTTTTTCAAACCACTCTTCAATTTCTTTCTTCTCAAGTTTCCAATATTCTCTTGGCATTACCCAATCTCTCTCTCAAAATGCTCCCAGTCCCAGCAACGGAACCATTTTTTGGCTCGAGGGGTCCTGGCCCAGGTTCAGAAGTTAAGGTTTGCCAACAAACCCCTATACTACTGGCCCTTTCGGCAGTGACCTGCTTGCGCAGGCCAAAGTCTCACCCGAAGCAATATGGGAGGGTGCTGGAACCAGGTTTCCGCCCCCCTGAGAGAGAGAAAGTAAGTCAAGCAGAGTTGCATTCCTAGCTTATCAACTTCGTATTTAACAGATCTAGTTACAGACTGATATCATAGATCTCATACCTCCTAATTACCTTCGCATCCACGTGCGTAGTACCAATCTACCAGTACAACAACTATAATCACAGTAATCAACAAATCATTCATACAATAGGAAAAAGGATACTCTCGCAGCTATAAACAAATCTATTCATAGGTTTACTAATCAATATAGTCCATAGTTAATAGAGCTACTATCAGTGATATATCTAATCAACATTCTCACATTAGCACTATCACATGTAATATCATAAACGCGTGAACAATAGATCACAGTAATACTCTGTATTATAATAAAGACAGATCTGCAGCAACAACGAATAACCAAAAGTGAGTCTAACAAATTCAACAGTTCATATCAATAGTAAGACATAAACTCAGATAATGCAGAGGTTATTTAACTAGATTCGCACATATTAGCCTCCAAAACCCAATACAATCCAACATAGGCTGCGCACACAGCCAGTAGGAGTCCTTACCCTAGCAACCCAAACAGAGCTAATAATTTACAACTATCATCAATCTCTATCTTTTCTTAACTATGACTCAAGAAGTTTTATCTATTTATACCGATGTAGCCTATGCATCCAATGGTCTCCAAACCGTGGTTTGCAGACTCTTGGTCTACCCTTGACCCATTACAATGCATTAGGGGCTTTGACCCACCCCAAAACCCCTCCGTTAGACTAAATATTACAAAAATATATAAAAATGGACAAAATTCGCAGCTTTAGCAGACCCTGTTCAAACAAGGAGCATATTCTCAGTTGGATGAGCAGGTTGTGCAATTTTTTGTTTTGGGATTGTGACTAAGAAGAGACAGGTTGTGTGAACAGTGGATTGGATAGTGCAATGGTTATATTGAGTAGTAGTGTGCAGTAAGGATGTCAGTAATTGAAAATGAAAATTAGTAATGAGAAAAGCAGTATATCTTCATTATAGTTTCTTTACATTGATTTAGAGCACAAGTGGATCCAGTCTAAAAATTGTGAAACGCGGTTCATCGGCTCTTTATGGTGATTGGAATCACCTTCAGGTTGTGGCCTGAGAACACTTCAGGGTGGTAAACTGGTTCTAGGGCATGTTGTATCCTGCACAGGGTGTTGGGGCATCCTTTTACTTGGTACTGATAAATTATGGTGCAACAAAGCATCCTTCGACAACAACTAGTAAACATAGTGTTGGGGAACTCGTCAGGTTGTGGCCTGACTTACATGGCGTTGGCGCGTCCTTCTGGTTGCGACATGTTATTAGGGTGTAGTAGCATCCTACAAGTTGTAGCTTGTAAATCAGGGTGTTGGAGCCTCCTTCAGTTGTGGCTGAGAACTTGATGTAATTAATTTTTCTTTTAAAGAGAAGAAGAAGTAAATTACTAAGAAGCGTTCAGTGGTTTTTGACCCGAAAGGGGGTTTTCCACCTAAATATCTTTCTATCCACTATTTTATATTTTTGCATTGTTGTGTGGTGTTGTCTATTGTTTATTATTGTTTATGATTATCTGAAGAAGAACAATAATAATAACTGAATATTAAGTGACACTCTGAAAAAAAAGATTAAAAAATGTTAATTAATAAGAAATATTGATTCAGCGCCCTCTCAGTATTTCTAACAATTGGTATCAGAGTAGGTTCCTTCAGTGTCATCTTAACAGTTGGAAGGAAGATCTCATTATACAAAGAAGGGAA
Organism: Pinus albicaulis; assembly: GCA_034641835.2. Classification (NCBI taxonomy): domain Eukaryota; kingdom Viridiplantae; phylum Streptophyta; class Pinopsida; order Pinales; family Pinaceae; genus Pinus; species Pinus albicaulis. Next base: position 1,688,073,789 of record CM076579.1, on the reverse strand, counting down.
AATTGAATAATAAAATTTTCAATCATTCAAGGGAAGTTTAAGGTACTGTAATAATCTCCAAATATGAAAAAAAATCAATACTGTACACCAACTCCCGAATTTGATGAAGATAATTACTGGATATGGGAATCTAGAATAGTAGTCCATCTGGAAGCTCATTATGTATGGAAACTTGTTGTTTCTGGAGACACCTCTAACAATGAAGCTAAAAGGTACAATACAAAATCCATGACTGTCATATTTAATGTTCTGCTAGATATTGTAAAAGAAAAAGGTGGTCAATGCTCAACGGTCAAAACTATTTGGGAAATGATCCATAATATCTACTCAAAGAAGCTTTCATATCAAGATGTAAATGTTGATAATCATGTAGATCATGACATCAATAAATAAAACAACGATGATATTGAAAATTTTGAATAAATGAGTGAAATCAAATTTCAAAATGAAGTAGTCAGAGTTATAAAGGAACTCAAGAGTGAAAAGGAAAGGGATAATTTTTTGGAAAAAGAACTCAAGCTAGCAAAAGGACATGTCAAAAGACTTAATAAGAAGAATGAATAATATGAGGAAATTATTAGTAGTCTTAGAATCTAGTTAGAGGAAGCCATAAAATTCGAAGAGTCAGAGAATCGTACACCAAAGAAGAAGTTTCTATATTGAAACAACAAGTGCAAGAAGCAGAGTAGAAAGAGAAATATTTGGCAATTCAATTAAAGGAATCTGGTAAAAATTATGTATCTGAAGTTGATCAAAAGAAGAAGGAACTAGATATAAATATTGTAGAAATAGACATGCTTAAGAAGGAAAATGGAAGGTAGAAGGAACAAATACAAGTTCTCAATAGATAAGGAAAAAAAAATCATTCTTCTAAAGCTACAAATAGAAGAAGCAAAAAGAAGAAGGAAAATATTGAAAAGTCAGTTTGAAGAAGAACTTTCTCAAAAGAAAGAACTTGATGAATCCCTTAATGAATTCAACAAGTTCGAGGATTGGAAAAAGGAACATTTGAAATTTATTGACAAGAAATATCAAGAATTGGCCCAATTGAAGTGTTGTAGGGGCTACAACCACCCTCCAAATTATTTCCTATGCTTAGATTTTGCAGCCAAAAATTCTACTCACAAGAGGTTATCTTGCACTACTATCAAGTATTCATGTTGTGATTGAGACTTATCCTTCTCATTTGTTCTTGTGTTCACTTTTTTTTCACACTTATCCAATATTTCTAAGTCACTAGCTAACCTCCTAACTAGGTTGCACAATAGTTGTTAGCTTGCCTCTAAAAAATGCGCAATCCTTGAGGGAAAGCAACCTTGATGATTGGAATTTCACAGTTTAGATTGGAAGTCATCCTCAATCTCAAAAATTTCATAGTCATGGAAGGCAACCCAACACTGAGTCTAGAAACTGTGTAATCCCTCACTGGGCTTAGAAACTGTGCAGTGCATTGAGCCGAAAAGATGTCGAGGTACCTAGAATTGCGCAATATTTTCCAGCAACGTGCATGGCAATTTTTTCAAGAAATAAAATAAAGAAAAAAATTTAAAAATCATCCCTAAAAAATAGGGATCTATTTTTAGTATCCCGAAAGAGGCACATTCATTATGTTTAGAAACTTCCACCATGTATTTCTTTTCCTTGATTTTAGGTGTGCACATCATAAACCCTAATTTTCTCAAGTTTTTTTAACCAACGCACCTATAAATCCTTTTCACATTCGATCTTGGAGCTCTAGCATTTCTGAGGAGATCAAGGAACCTTTGGTATGCTCATTGTCTCTTTTTCGGGTGAGTTTCTCTTTTATCGCCTTTTGCCGCTTTTCCTATCAATTTTTGTCTTTTTGCTTCTGTGAGTGTTGTTTTTCTTATTTATCTTCATGCATGATGGATTTTTAACATGTTTTAGCCTCTATAAGTTTTGTTTCAAGTTTTTGTTTTCCTTTCGCAAGTGTCGCATCAGTTTCTTTGTTTTTGCACTGATGGTTGTCGTTGCGGTGACTCTCCTCACCGATTTGATTTTCTTCCCGCTTATTTAGTTTTTGCAACTTTTATTCACTCATACTTAGTCATATATGCACTCAATCTCTTACCATCACTTAGATCTTCCCATATTTCACACCTCCCTTGGGAAGATCTACACTTTCCTTGGACAATTTTCACTTTTCCTAGTTGGGCACTGTGCAATCCTAAGGCTCAATGCGAGAGCTTGGCCTTTGGAACTATGTAGTGCACAACACAGGATGGCCCAACTACGCATTATGTGGTTCTAGAGCTCAACTTGATTCCTTGGCCACTGAGACTATGCAATGCACAATCTCTCCCAGTCCACTTCCCAGGTTGAACTACGGATTGCGTAGTCTCAAGCCACAAGCTTCATCCCCGTCTTCTGGGATGACGTAGTGCATAGTTCCCACAGGTAGTTAGTCCCTATTATTGTTGAAAATTGTGCAATCCTTCGGTTTGAATTTTTGTTTTGCTAAATGATCATGCCTTGAAAGTATATTTAAAAAGACAAATGTTTTATTTCCATGAGTGCCTTTGATGCAAGGGCATTAGACACTAGCCAGCAATGTAGGAAGTTTTGTCCACATTTTGTGGCTAGGAGGGTTCAAAATCATTGAATTTGTAGCAGCGAGGTGTCAATACCTTAGCTGCCAGTTGCATTTAGATCAGTTAGAGGTAGTAGAAGTCAAATAGTTTGGTTCAGTCCATCTGTCATGTCTAGTTACTCGAACAATGTAATTAAGTTTTGTTAGAAGATAAACGGTCCTCACCGAGGAACTGAAGAGACACATTGTAATGCATATAAATTGTATCCCCCGGATGTATTGAGGGGAAGAGATTTCCGCAGAAAATTTGGTGTCAAGCAATTGCTTCCTATTGAATAAATCTCAATGCTCGTTGATTATCAAATTGTCTTGAATTGATCTTTGTGTGAGAATTTGTTTGATTGCGAGGTGATTGAAACACCATCCTGTGTAGAATTGTTAAATAGAGTTGTTGTATAATCTCCGCATGCCTCTCTATCTATTGTTGGTCGTATATTTTCCTTGAACTGTCAGAATGAGCTCTATTGAAATAAATCCTTATAATAGACCATAACCGAATGCATTCCACCTTGCGACAGACTTGCATTGCGAGTTTCGAAAAGGTATCTGCCGAAGGCTTTGTTGAAAAATCCCACTCGTAGAAGAGGTATGTGTATGATTTTGGTCATCAAACTCTGTTCCGAGGTAGTGAAAACTCCGCTTACAAAGAAATAGTTCGGTTGGTTGTGAACTGGGAGTGTGGTCCAAGATTCGAACCTCAGTTAAGGAACTGGAGTGTATAGAAAGGATAGCGTAACCCCGACTTAAACCTTGGTCAATCATTGTTCCAAAACCGAGAGTGGGTTTGCGAAACCAAACCACCCATATCGCACCGCCTTTGTGGGGTAAGAGGTATTTTCAATTCGGACGCGATTCCATTAACTGCCTGACACGCTGACAGAGGAAAACTGCCTTATTGCGTGCCATCGCGCGTTATAGCTCGACTGTGGACTCAATGCGATATTGGTACACACCGTCCGATCTAAGGCTAGCTCATCGAACGGTGATCTCACTCAGATATGCTCGGAAGATAAGCCAAGGTATGGACGTAGAATTACATTGAATTCTGTCGATTGTACAAGTGGGCCCGAGGCCTAAGTTGTTATAAGTGTTTATTTATAATGCGTCGGGTTATTAAACTAAGATTCTGAAGGGTGATAACCTTAGTTCTAAGGTTCGGAGATATAATTAAATTTCGGGGATATATTTAAGTTTTCCCAAGTTTGTGTAATGTATTTATTTTTCAATTTCTCCGAAATTGATAAATAAAATTACAGAAGAGTTGAGGAAGACTACATGGAATGAACTGAGTTACTCCGAGAGAAAATGCTGATAGAGCTCCATTAGAGACCAGCTCTCCTTAGGGGGGCCGAATTCAATTTTGTTGCTTTCAATTGTGGTATCAGAGCTGTTTTTGAGTTGTTTTTGTGGAGAATTAACATGGCAATCTGAATTGGTAGAGGTGCTGGCAGAAGGAGACCCGTTGCCAATGAAGAAGTGTTGGAGACCTTGCATAGGTTCGAAGCCAGGATGGATGCCATGGAGTGAAGACAACTCGGAGATCCTGAAGACAACAGTGAACCTGAATTAGAAGAAGATGAAGAAAATGCTGAGATTCCTCCTGACATGAGGCTCCTCAGAACTGTTCTGGGGTCTACAGTTAAGCCCAAGATTGAAGTATCAAGTTTTGCAGAAGGACTGAATCCAGAGGAGCTGGTGGACTGGATTAATGAAATGAACAAGTGCTTTGACTATGAAGAAATGAGTGAGGATAAGAAGGTCAAGTTTGCAGTAACAAAGCTGAAGGGACATTTTGCACTTTGGTGGGATGGAGTGCAAGAAGAAAAAAGGAGAGTTGGCAAGCAACTTATCAAAATCTGGACCAGAATGATGGCTAAGTTAAAAGGTAAATTCTTTCCTAGTGATTATCAGCTAACATTGTTTAGGAAAATGCAGAACCTGAGACAGAGGTTGCTGACAGTAAGGAAATACACAGAAGAATTCTATAGAGTAAGCATAAGAGCTGGGAAATTTCAAGACACACCAGAGAAGACTTGCAGATATGTGAATGGTCTCAAGTTGGAGATCCAAGATGAGATTGGTATTTTGTCTCCTAAGACAGTTGAAGAGGCCTATCAGATGGCCTTGAAAGTAGAGGAGAAACTCCTGAGGAAGCAGTCTGCCAAAAGGAGAGGTACTTTCCGTGGAAAGGGAAGTCAGGGTGGTAGAGGAGAGCCTACTACACCCAGAGATGGAGCTAACAGTAGCTCACCTCAGAATGCATCTACAGAGGGTGATGCAAGAGGCAGAAGGGGTTCTTACAAAGGAAGAGGAGGCAGAGGTAGAGGTAGAGAATTGAGGTGCTATAGATGTCATCAAGTGGGACACAAGCACTATGAGTGCCCAGAGAATATGGGTGCTAGTCAAAGAAATGTTTTTGTTGCCCAGGCTGGAGAAGAGGCAGCAATTGAAGAAGAAATCCTACCAGAGAGGGGAGATTTCTTGGAGGTTAATAAGGTCTTGTTGAAACAAACCAAAGAGGTCACTGAGCCTGCAAAAAGGAAGACTTTGTTTAGGAGCATATGCAAAGTCCAAGGGAAATGCTGCCAACTAGTCATTGATAGTGGCAGCACAGATAATCTAGTTTCCACTGAGGTGATAGAGAAGTTGAAGTTGAAGACAAGGGAGCATCCAACTCCCTACAGGGTGTCCTAGCTACATAAAGGGTACCAGCTGATTATAAAAGAACAGTGTGAGATAGAGTTGCAAATGGGAAAATATAAATACAAAGTCTTATGTGATGTGATGCCCATGGATGTGTGTCACATACTGCTGGGGAGACCTTGGCAGTTTGACAGAGTAGCAGTGCATGATGGCAAGAAGAACACTTACAAGTTCTTCAAGGATGGGGTACATCATACATTGATACTCACAGAAGAAGGAGAGCCATCAAGCAGAGTGGTTGATCCAAAGACCTTGTTGCTGAGCGGGAAGGAATATCTATAGCAGATTGAAGAAGAAGAGGTAAGCTTTGCTTTAGTTTGCAAGCCTAAAGTAGTTCTTACTTCTACAAAGATTTCTGATTTTCCAATAGAAATCCAAGAGATGTTAGACAGTTATTGTGACATTGTTGTGGATGATTTACCTCATGAGCTGCCACCTGTGAGAAAGATCAGCCATTAGATAGATTTTATCCCTGGTTCAAATCTACCAAATAAGGCAGCCTACAGAATGACTCCCACAGAAAATGAGGAAATCAGGAAACAAGTACAGGAATTGGTAGAAAAGGGGCTGATCAAAGAAATTTTGAGTCCATGTGTAGTACCAACAGTATTGAGCCTGAAGAAAGATGGAGGTTGGAGAATGTGTATTAATTCCAGAGCAATCAATAAGATAACATTCAGGTACATATTCCCTTTGCCCAGAGTTGAGGATTTAATGGATTGTTTGAGTGGTGCTAAATATTTTTCAAAGATAGATTTAAAAAGTGGATATCATCAGATTAGAATAAAAGAGGGTGATGAGTGGAAAATTGCCTTTAAAACGAATGAAGGACTGTATGAATGGATGGTAATGCCTTTTGGGTTGTCAAATGCACCTAGTACTTTTATGAGACTTATGAATGAGGTGTTGAAAGAATTTATTGGTAAATTTGTGATAGTGTATCTGGATGATATATTAGTTTTCAACAAAACTAAAGAAGAACATTTAAGGCATCTTAATTATGTCTTGAAGAAGATACAAAAATAAAAAATGCTGATAAACTTAAAGAAATTCTCATTCATGAAGGAAGAGTTGGTGTAGTTGGGCTTTGTTGTCTCTGCAGAAGGATTGAAGATGGACCCAGAAAAGGTTAAGGCAATTGTGGAGTGGCCTTCACCCAGAAATGTTTTTGAAGTAAGAAGTTTCCATGGACTTGCCAGTTTTTACAGGAAATTTATAAGAAACTTCAGTAAGATTAATGCACCCATCATTGAGACAATAAAGAAGAGCAAACAGCCATTTAAATGGACTACTGAAGCAGAAATAAAATTTAAACTTTTGAAGCAGAAGATAACTGAAAAGCCTGTTTTAATTCTGCCTGATTTCACTAAACCTTTTCAAGTGAAGTGTGATGCCAGTGGAGAAGCCATTGGAGCTGTGCTAAGTCAGGATGATAGGCCTGTAGCTTATTTCAGTGAAAAGTTGAATGACACCAGAAGGAAGTATTCCTCTTATGAGAAGGAATTCTATGCAATTGTTCAGGCATTGAAAAAGTGGAGGCATTACTTGATGTCCAAAGAATTTGTATTATACTCTGACAACCATGCTTTGCAGTACATTGTACAGCAGCCCAAGTTGAATCATAAGCATGCCAAATGGGTTGAGAAACTCCAAGGTTTTAATTTTGTTTTGAAACATATAAGTGGCCAAGCAAATAAAGTAGTTGATGCTTTGAGTAGGAGGCACATGCTTGTTCAAGAAACCAATTTTGAAGTTGTAGGATTTGATTTTCTCAAAGAATTGTATAAAATAGATTCAGATTTTAAGGAAGCATTTGAGGCATGTTGTAACCCTGTTCTAATAGATAGAAGCCAGTGGCTGGATTATTTCTTGCAGGAGGACTTACTATTCAGAAGAAACCAACCATGTGTACCAAAATGTTCCATGAGAGAAAATTTGATCAAGGAGAAGCATAGTGGTGGACTTGCTGGACACTTTGGTACTGAAAAAACTTATGAGTAGCTGAGTCACTTCTATTATTGGCCCAAGATGAGAGCATAAGTGGACAAGTTTTTGAATAATTGTAAAATCTTTCAATATGCCCAAGGAAGGAGCCAGAATGCAGGATTGTACACTCCCTTGCCTATTCCAGACAGGCCTTGGGACATGGTGAGTATGGATTTTGTTCTAGGATTGCCCAAGACTCGGAGAGGGAATGATGCTGTCTTTGTTGTAGTGGACAGATTTTCCAAAATGGCACATTTTATTCCATGTTATAAAACTAGTGATGCCACCCATGTTGCTAACCTATTTTTCAAAGAAGTTGTTAGGTTACATGGGTTGCCCAAGAGTATTTTTTTAGACAGAGACACCAGATTTGTGGGCCATTTTTGGAGGACACTATGGAAGAAACTTGGTACCAAACTGAGTTTCATCTTAGCTTATCATCCTCATACTGATGGACAAACTGAGGTAGTGAATAGAAGTCTGGGAAATTTGTTGAGGAGTCTTGCAGGAGAGCATCCCAAGCACTGGGACCATATTTTTCCCCAGGCAGAATATGCATATAATGACTCACCAAACAGAAGCACAGGGAAGATTCCATTCCACATTGTTTATGGAATGCACCCCAGAGGAATATCAAAGTTAAGAAATCTGGGAAAGGCAGAGCCGAGGAGTGCTGATGGTGAGGAATTTGCTTCAGAATTCAAAGCCATACATGAACGAGTGAAACAGAAGCTACAAGGCAGCAGCATCAAATACAAAGGCAGAGCAGAATTGAGCAGAAAAGAAGTCCATTTTGAAGAAGGAGATCTGGTTTTGGCACACTTGAGAAAGGAGAGATTCCCAAAGAAGCAGTATAATAAACTGAAGTTTAAAAAGATTAGGCCATGCAAGATACTTAGAAATTTTTCTGCTAATTCTTATGAGATTGAATTGCCTCCTAATGTTGGAATATCTCCCATTTTTAATGTTACAAAGTTGTACAATTATGAAGATGATGGTGCAAAAGAGGGACCAACAAACAAGGAACAGATTGGGTGGAAAAAGCAGCTACCTCCAGCACAACCACTGCAGCCAGAGAAGATATTGGACAAAAGAGTGTTTAGGAAGACCAGAGGACAAGAGTACTTTTAGTACTTAATCAAATGGAAGGACCAGCCAGAAGAAGATTCCACTTGGATGACTGAAGGAATGTTGCAGAAGATAGGCAGATCAGTGGAGGAGCTCATGGACAGGAGTCCATGAAGAAAATTTCCCTCAAGAGTCTGATGCAGGGGCATTAGACACTAGCCAGCAATGTAGGAAGTTTTGTCCACATGTTGTGGCTAGGAGGGTTCAAAATCATTGAATTTGTAACAACGAGGTGTCAATACCTTAGCTTCCAGTTGCATTTAGATCAACTAGAGGTAGTAGAAGTCGAATAGTTTAGTTCAGTCCATCTGTCATGTCTAGTTACTCGAATAATGTAATTAAGTTTTGTTAGAAGATAAACGGTCCTCACCGAGGAACCGAAGAGACACATTGTAATGCATATAAATTGTATCCCCCGGATGTATTGAGGGGAAGAGATTTCCGCAAAAAAGTTGGTGTCAAGAAATTGTTTCATGTTGAATAAATCTCAGTGCTTGTTGATTATCAAATTGTCTTGAATTGATCTTTGTGTGAGAATTTGTTTGATTGTGAGGTGATTGAAACACCATCCTATGTAGAATTTTTAAATAGAGTTGTTGTATAATCTCCGCATGCCTCTCTATCTATTGTTGGTTGTAGATTTCCCTTGAACTGTCAGAATGAGCTCTGTTGAAATAAATCCTTATAATAGACCATAACCGAATGTATTCCACCTTGCGACAGACTTGCATTGCGAGTTTCGAAAAGGTATCTGCCGAAGGCTTTGTTGAAAAATCCCACTCGTACAAGAGGTCTGTGTATGATTGTGGTCGTCGAACTTTGTTCCGAAGTAGTGAAAAATCCGCTTACAAAGAAATAGTTTGGTTGGTTGTGAACTGGGAGTGTGGTCCAAGATTCGAACCTCAGTTAGGGAACCGGAGTGTATATAAAGGATAGCGTAACCCCGACTTAAACCTTGGTCAATAATTGTTCCAAAACCGAGAGTGGGTTTGCGAAACCAAACCACCCATATCACACCGCCTTTGTGGGGTAAGCGGTATTTTCAATTCGGACGTGATTCCATTAACTGCCTGACACGTTGACGGAGGAAAACCGCCTTATCGCGTGCCATCGCGCGTTAAAGCTCGACTGCAGACTCAGCGTGATATTGATACATGCCGTCCAATCTGAGGCTGGCTCATCGAACGGTGATCGCACTCAGATATGCTCGGAAGATAAGCCAAGGTATGGTCGTAGAATTACATTGAATTCCGTCGATTGTACAGGTGGGCCCGAGGCCTAAGTTGATATAAGTGTTTATTTATAATGCATCGGGTTATTAAACTAAGATTATGAAGGGTGGTAACCTTAGTTCTAAGGTTCGGCAATAGAATTAAAGTTCGGGGATATATTTAAGTTTTCCCAAGTTTGCTTAATGTATTTATTTGTCAATTTCTCCGAAATTGATAAATAAAATTACAGAAGAGTTGAGGAAGACTATGTGGAATGAACTGAGTTACTTTGAGACAAAATGCTGACAGAGCTCCATTAGAGACCAACTCTCCTTAGGGGGCCCGAATTCAATTTTGTTGTTGTCAGTCTTTTTTGTCCCATAGGTACCACAGTTGTTAAGCACTTCTCTCCAATAGTCATTGTTACCATTGCCACTAAAAGTAGTACTGGGGAAGCAGTTGAGTAAGCGCAGGTTTACTTGCCAATATATGCAGGCACTCAGTTGTTTATAGAAAAGGAGTCAACACTTACATCACAATTGGTTAAAGATTCTCTTTCAAATGAATTTGAGGCAGACCCTTAAGATCGACAGGTATATCTCGATATCCAACAATCAAGATTATAGAAGGTTGCATGCAGATATCTAGCGTTCCCGTGTGTAGATTTCATTAACTGGATTGTTTCACACATTGATGAGAAAACTTTGACATTGAGTAGTGCCAGTGGACATAAGCTTGCTACCTTTCTAGCAGAGGATTATCAGTGTATGTATCATCTTCCTGAGCTAGTAAATCTCATGGACTCATTCTTCTATGCCATACACAACTATATGAGCACAAATGATATTGTTAGAGGCTTGGAGAAGGAGCCATTGAAGTTTCAACAGACACCCACCCATTCATACAAGAAAGATACACTCACGAAGGCCAACCAGCTCTTGGTCATCTTAACATGCATAATATATGGTCAACAGTGTAGAGAGACCTTTCCTAAAGGGCGGGAGATATTAGTGAACCACATGGTGAATGAGGTGTTATAGCATTATTCAGCACTCCTGTAGTTCTGATGCTCTGTTCTATGGCCTTGGGCAGCCCTTCCCCTTCAGACTTGATCACTTTGTTAAAAAACAATGTTTTGAATTCCATACGCGACTTTTCTCTTCAAAAAACACATAAAAACATGGGTACCTCCATATAGAACCGATGTACATAATTTAAAATAATATATATATAATATCCTATTGTTTGGGAGGGATTTATGGGTTTCACCGAAAGCCCACCTACAAGGGCCTATGGCCTAATTGAATCAAATTATTTTGGGTGATATATATACACCTCATGGGAAGGCCTAAAGAGAGAAGAAGAGATAGGATATCAATACTATAGTCTATTGGTCCTCGGTCAAGTTTGAGTTTCATTGTGCCTCTTGCATTCCCAATCATAGGAAACCCTTGCTTCCTCATAGTGATGTTCATCTTACATTATATGAAATCCATTTTTATATGCTTGAGAGATGATTGTTGAGGCTTGGGTTGGATGGATCCGAAGGAAGGTTTCACTTGGAGTTGTGGTCGAATCAGGTTGTATTCTTCCATATTATTTTACTGATATCAATAAAGAAGCTCTGTCTTGTTCCTGAATGTTATGGTCTTATGTTATGATCATTTTATGATCTTATTATTTATATCTTATGTTTAATGATCTAACATTCATATTATGCACATACTTTGAAATACTTGTTGTATACATGCTTTTATGAAATTTGTTGTAGGTATGAAAACCTTAAATGAAGAAGAGGGTTTGGACCCTACGAGAAAAACATCAAACGTAGGACCTAAAGGCATCTTCTCCAAAATTGACTTTATTAGTTTATGTAGTAAGACTATTTGATTGATGGCTTCTTGTTTATTGATTTCCCTTCGATCTATTGGGGTTTTCAACCTTGAACCTAGGGAGCTTTTTCCCGCAACATGAGGGGAAGCCGATCAACTGGTTATATTTTTTGGACCATCAGTTGAGAGCCCAATTAGCACAAGCTCGAGATCCTCCAAAAGGAAATAAAGCAAGTTTTTATATGTCTACATACTTACTAGATGTACACAATCAGTTTCCTAACATGAACTAAACATGGAATCCACGATAAATTGTCGTGCATATTTATTGTAAGCTACTTTCGGATTGCCACCATAGATGAGTTATGGAACAACTAACTGACCACTTCTTCATTCGACTATACAAGTTTATCTTTGAGAAGGACCCACCTTACATGTGTATGAGGAGAAAAGGAGGAAATATCAGATATGGTAGATTGGTTTGCCTTACCGGATGGCACATATATTATAGTGTTTGACAAAAATAAGTCACTACATATTTTGCCAAGGTATGCCACATAAAATCTTGTCATGTAAGAAATGTCATATCATCTCACCACATGATTGTCAACAACAATGCCCGGGAAGAAGAAATAACCATGGCCCACTCTTCCTCTGCTGATTGGATTATTTGAGATTAAGAATCTCAAAGTTGGAGATACAGAAGCAAACTGAATAGTAAAGTTTGAGTTCGGTACAAAAGAATTCAATCCATATGATCCAAGGGGAATTTACAAAGACCAATGTGTAAGAATCTACTACAATTGGGTCAACAGGGAATTTTATTTGATGGAGGAGGATCCATGGAAGAATTTCTACAATGCCTCAAGAACTCACAAACTGACGATATAATCTGGACTTCACAGTACGCTCCCCAAATGACATAAAATCCAGAGGAAACAACAATAGAAGGCTGCAGCCCGGTACAATACAAGAGAAAGAGAAAGGTTGCTGACATAACAAAGGAAGAATAAATATAGAAGATGAAAGCAACTACACTTCTCACGAAAAAAACTTTGGAAATAGAAGAAAATGGAGGCAGTGGAAAGAAAGAGAAAAACATAGAAAGAGAGAAAAGCAGAGTTTGCAGGAACTTGCAGAATGGAGAGCACAGAAAGTAGAACAATAATTGAGGGAAGAATGGTAAAAAGGGAGGAAAGAACAACAGGAGAAGCAGAAGCAGGAAAAAGAAGGAAGGAAAGGCGAAATAGCATAAGAAACAATACCCATATAGGTTGAAGAGCAGGAACATAACCAACCAACATCATAGCAAGAGAACGAATAGATGTAGGATCGAGAGCTTGCTCAACAGATTGAATATGTGACCAAAGTTGCGGGTATGGAGTTGAGCTGAAGCCGCGGGATGAATATGTGGACCCGATGCCTAGTGCACCACAGGTCACCATTCAGACTCCACCACCTCTAGCCGCAGAGCTATCTCAGAGCGAGGAAGGGGACATAGTACCTATTGATGATGATCTGGTAATGGATGTGTACGATATGTCATATGATGAACTCCAAAATAAGATTGTAAAACCACAAAGAAATCATTTTCCGTATGATCATGCATCACGTACATTCGTTAAAGAGAGGGTGATAGTGGCAGACACCAGCAAAAATCCAAATGTTATTTTTGAAGCCAACTTGGCCTTCGCAGGTGTAGCGAGATCAAACACTCAGCATTTGATAGCCGAGAATAAGCAGTTGGTACAAAATCTATAGGTTTCGTGACAAGAGATAGAACAACTCCACGCAGCAACACATAATGCAGTTTATTCACAGGTCTGCTTGGAGGAAATGAGAGCAGTGATACTTTTTGAAGTATCAACACTTGGAGATACTTTGTGGGACCTCTATGAGGAAATCATGAAAATACATAAGGAATTTTTTCGCTTGCATATCTTGCAACAACAAAGCAAATAATTTTTCAAGATCCTTAGGAACATGCAAGTTGGCATCAGTAGAAATTATACAAACATATGTATATCAATGGATTCAATCCGATCAAGCAATGTACTAGAGCTAGATAATGAATCCTTCTACAAATAAATTGCGGAAAATAAACACAATCGCCAATCACATTAAGAAAAGAAAGAATCAAATTAAACCACAACATAGATAATTTCCCAGGGAAATCTTGCCGCTCAAAACCCCTCTATAATCTACCATATATTCACCATGGAATCATGAAAAAATTACAATGCACTCTTCTCACAAGAGTCTCATGCACTCTCACAATTGTCTCACACTGTCTCGAAAAATATTGACCAACACTTAGCCAATTCTCAGCCTCTAAACAACCTGCCTTGCTTACGCAATTTTTGATTAATGCAATCCCTATTCTTTAGGAATTTTGGCCTTCCAAAACTACACAAGGATCATGGGCAATCCAATGGATGTCTGGTTGCATGCGGGAAGCCTACTAATCACACAACTGATAGTTAACATCCCTTTAACCTTTGTCTCAACTAGGTCTCCACTGGAACTGACATGCATGCAACTTTTAATAGTAAATCATCAGTTGCATGGAAAATCAATGATTGTGAATTAAATAATATTTAATTCACTTGATCTCTCACTAGTGCAACAAACAATTACAACTAGTTCAACTAACTCTAACTCACCTAACTGAGTTAACTGATTACTCATGCATTAAACTAGTGCACCAACTGCAATTCAAACTCCATAACTAATAGAATTACTCTGCATGCCTCACCAACCACCCTCAACTCGAAATACATGAGCTAACTAAGTTTATCATACTCAGTTAACTATTACAAGTGATCATAAGATAAAATTACATTTTATTGTCCAATTTAATTAAGGGAAAATTAAATTACACACTGCACCAATTTAATTAACTAAATTGGCCTTCACACTAATGTATCGCTAGGACTTTTTGGTCCCACACTAGTGTGTGTGCTGCAATTTATTGTTGGAATTAAACACTCCCTCTCAACAAGAAAGGGAGTATCTGCCACCCTGATCCTACCTCTATGGTCTTCAAAATTTCTCCTGGAGAGTGCCTTCGTCATAATATCTGCATCCTGATCCTCCGTGGGAATGTACTGAAGTAACATAATGCGCCTCTGAACACAATCTATGAGATGATGGCATCAGATGTCTATGTTATTGGACCTATCATGGAATACTAGATTAACCGAGAGTTTAATGCAACCCTGGTTATCACAATGTATCACAGTCGGATCCATCTAAGAACCAAAAAAACCAACCAGGATCTTTCTCATCCAGATGGCCTCACATGCAGCTTGACTTGCTGCCATGTACTCTGCCTCAGCTGAACTAAGTGCCACATATCGTTGCTTCCTGTTGTACCAAGAAACTGTTTTTGATCCTATGCTGAAGATCCCTCCTGATGTGTTCTTTCTGTCTAATGGACTTCCCGCCCAATCTGCATCCGTGAAGCCTTGAAGCTTCACTCCCTCTGTTCATCTGTACCATAATCCATACTCTATATTTCCCCTGAGATATCTCAAGAAATGCTTCTCCGCCTTCCAAAAGAGCTTGGTCGACTTAACCATAGTTTGACTCAGCTAGTTAACTGCGTAGCAAATGTTTGGTCTAGTGTTCACCAAGTACATCAGTGAACCCACTAGCTGCCTGTAGATAGTAGCATCCACTACTTCTCCTGAAGTAGCATCCTCTTTACTCCAAATTCCTGGAAGAGTATTATCCATGGATTTATAGCTCTCCATGTGAAACTTACCCAGTATCTCTTTGGCATACTTGCATTGAGAAACAAAAAGTTCACCATCCCATTGCCATATTTCCAAACCAAGGAAATAGTGAAGGAGTCCCATGTCCTTCATTTCGAACTCCCTTGCAAGATCCTCCTTGCAAGAATCTATCAGCTGCTCATCACCTGTCAAAATTAGATCATCAACATAAAGTACGATAATCAAGAGCTTACCATCAACCACAATCTAGTATAGGTTTGCATCTGCTTCACTTTTGGTGAAGCCCAACCTGGTGAAATAGCTGTCAATCCGAGTGTCCCAAGCACGAGGTGCTTGCTTCAACCCATACAGTGCTCTCTTCAGTTGGCACACATGCGACTCATTATCAAAGATCTCAAAAACTTCTAGCTGCTCTATGTACACTTCCTCCTCAATAATTCCATTGAGAAGCATAGTTTTCACATCCATTTGATGAACGCGCCACCCAATCTGCACTAAGAGTGCAAGGATAGATCTAATGGAATAGTACCTCGCGACTAGTGAAAAAGTATCCTCATAGTCAATCCTCTCAACTTGTGAGAATCCCTGGGCCACAAATCTGGCCTTGTACTTCTCCACACTCCCATCCGCTACTTTCTTCACATTATAGATCCATCTATATCCAACCACTAATTTTATGACTAGTCTTGGGACAACTTCCCATGCACTGTTCTTGACGATGGAGTCATACTCCTCTACCATAGCGTCAACCCAAATTGGTTGTTGCACTGCTTCCTCAAAGGAAGATGGTTATATCACAATACACTTGCTCATAAGAGCCATGTATCCAGTAAAATTTTCTATAGACTGTCTGTGTCGACGCAATGAAGTAGGGGCTCCTACATTCTCTGCCGCATCAAGTCTCAATCTATCTGCTTCAGTGGTGCGCCTTCTACCATTTCTGGTGGATGGCTCTACATGAGTGTTTTCTGCCACTCCATTATCCTCTACATGTGGTTTCTTCACATCTTGAAATTCATTCTTTGGAACCAAGATTTCCTCCTCTACATGCAAATCCATCTCCCTCTCAAGGGATAATCGCATGGATTTCTCCTTATCAAATTTTATATCTCGTCTCACAAAAGTCATCCTACTGTTTTGAAAATACACTCGATAGTTGTGGGGAGTATTAGTGTACCCCACAAATATCCCATTCTCAGTTGTTGGTTCGAGCTTCTTCCTGGTGTCTTTGGTCACATGCACTTAAACAGATGAGACAAAAATCTTAAAATGTGAAACATCTGGTTTCTTACCAATAAAAGCCTCCTCTAGTGTACTCATGCCAAGTATCTGATGAGGAAAACAGTTTTGCACAAATATTGTTGTGTTGCATGCCTACGCCCATAGATGAAACTGTAGGCCCTGATCATGCAACATCGGTCGTGTTGCACCCACAATTGTTCTATTCTTTCTTTCTACGACCCCATTCTACTGTGGGTTATGAGGCACAATCAACTCTCTCTGAATTCCCTCTTTGCTGCAGAAGTTCTTGAATTCATTGGAGATGTACTCACCACCATTGTCGCTCCTAAGATTCTTCACATGCTTTCCCTTGTCTTTCTCCATCAGTGCTTTGAACTCAAGAAATTTTGAGAACGTCTGATCTTTCTTCTGCATGAAGTAAATCCATCAATTTCTAGAAAAGTCATCAAAAATTATCACATAGTACTTATGCTTTGTTGTCGAAGCAGTAGAAAATGGTCCACACATGTTTGAGTGAACTCTCTCAAGGATTTTTGATGCTCGGTTCTCCTTCTCATGAAAATTGGCCTTTGCATACATCCCCATAGTACATCCCTTGCATGTGTCTAAATGCACAAGAGTACCCTTGGGAAGACCCGTAGAAATATGTTGCATGACCTTCAAGGCTCCGTGGTGTATATGGCCTAATTTCCTGTGCCATAAGTCACCCTCATCCAGCTCACCACTGTGTCCACCTTACCCATAAATTTTGCGCAGCCATCTACATCAAGTTTATAAATATTCTTCAAACGAATCCCAATCTTCTTGGCTTGTCCTGTTTCTTTGTGTCAAAGGAAAGCTTTTCCTTCACTGAAAACAACATCATAGCCTCTATCCTCCAACATTGTGACTGAGACCAATTTTTTTTCAAGCCTGGTACATGCATTATAGGAGCTTAAAACAAAGGTTTTACCTGACTGTCTCTGGAAGGTAACTGTACCAATCCCGGTAGAATTGTACCGCTCGTCATCACCCATTTTGATATGCATCTGGAGGTCCTTCTCCTCCAAGCTACTGAAGAGTTCTTTGTCTCCCATCATGTGAAAGGATTCACCACTATCCAAGTACCACACTGATGCCATTACACTTGACATCATGCATGAAATGAGTGAGAAGTCAAGCTCAAATTGCGAGGCCAAAGCCTCACCAGCTGTAGATCCTGAAGCCTTCTTGTTCTTCTTCTTTTGTGGACAATTAGTGGCATAATGTCCATGCTCGTGACAGTGACAACACTTCACTCTGGGCATGTCGCGCTTCTTGCCATCTTTTCCAGACTCATATTTGGAATGAAATTTCTTTCCTTTCCCATTCTTCGCCTTGGAAGCCAAAGCACAATATTCTTCATTAACATTCTTAGATGAAGATCCATCCCTGGTATTTTTCCTGAATTCTTCTTGCACCAAATCTGACCAAAGTCATTCCCAATCTGGTAGCTTTTCCCTTCCATTGACAGAGTCATGATAACTATTGGGAAGTCCTACAAGAGCTATTCTCACCAAGTCATCATCAACGACATTAATTTTGACACTCCCAAGATCATCTCGACATTGGACAAACTTTGTTAAATATTTCGGAATGGTGTTGCCTTTCTCCATTTTAATTTTCTTGAGCTTGTCCTTCGGTGCCAATTTTCTATGATCACTGCTACTCTGAAACGGATCTTTCAAAGATTTCCACATTGAATATGGTGTCACTTTTCCATGGAGACTTGAGACAATGTGTTCTCGTACTCCCTCCAATAAGATCCTCCTTTCCTTTTCAACCTTCTTTTACCAAGCTTCAAGATTTGTAGAATCTGCTACAGTGGGTTTGGGAACATCATTATCAATGAATTATTTCAACCCATTTTCCTCCAGTACTACCTCCATCCTGTCTTTCCATGCAATATAGTTAGAGCTTCCCTCGAGTGCATACTCCAATATAAATCCATTGAAAGCCATTTAGATCCTGATTCGCCTATCGTACCATGAATGCTTTTGCAAATTCAAATTCTATTCAGTCACAAACTGAGCTTCTCCTCCACTATAGTGATTTCATGTGCTCTGATACCATGTATAAATTATACAAACATATGTATATCAATGGATTCAATCCGATCAAGCAATGTACTAAAGATAGATATTGAATCCTTCTAAAAATGAATTGCGGAAAATAAACACAATCGCCAATGACATTAAGCAAAGAAAGAATCAAATCAAATCACAACACAGATAATTTCTCGAGGAAAGCTTGCTGCTCAAAACCCCTCTATATTCTATTGTATATTCACCATGGAATCATGAAACAATTACAATGCACTCTTCTCACAAGATTCTCATGCACTCTCACAATTGTCTCACACTGTCCTGGAAAAAATCAACCAACACTTAGCCAATTATCAGCCTCTAAATAGCCTTCCTTGCTTGCGTAATTCCTGATGAATGGAATCCCTATTCTTTAGGAATTTTGGCCTTCTATAACTGTGCAAGGATCATGGGAAATCCAATGGATGTCTGGTTACATGCAGGAAAACTACTAATCACATAACTGATAGTTAACATCCCTTTAACCTTTGTCTCAACTGGATCTCCACTGGAACTGACATGAATGCAGCTATTGATAGTAAATCATCAGTTGCATGACAGATCACTGATTGTGAATTAAATAATATTTTATTCACTTGATCTCTCACTAGTGAAACAAACAGTTACAACTAGTTCAACTGACTCTAACTCACCTAACGGAGTTAACTGATTACTCATGCATTAAACTAATGCACCAACTGCAATTCAAACTCCACAACTAATAGAATTACTTTGCATGCCTCACCAACCACTCTCAACTCGAAATACATGAGCTAACTGAGTTTATCACAATCAATTAACTATTACAAGTGATCATGAGATAAGATTACATTTTACTGTCCAATTTAATTAAGGGAAAATAAAATTAGACACTGCACCAATTTAATTAATTAAATTGGCCTTCACACTAATGTATCGCTAGGACCTATTGCTCCCACACTAGTGCAAGTGCTGCAATTTCTTGTCGTACTTCAACACCATCATTATCGTGCATGAGTGGAAAATGTGATACAAGGGGGCATCGCTTACCCGGGTGAAGAAAATGAAGTCGTGGGTAGAGCTGTATAAATAAATGGTTCGGATGTTGATCCAGAACAACACATAACTCACATATTTCATCAAAACTACTCAGGCCTCATATATACGAATATACAACAATTTGGCTTTCATGGTGAGAACCCACAAGATCCCATCAATTGGCTCACTCACCGAAGCTAAGCGCAAAGGTCAATTTAGGAAGGAGATCGATGAGTACATGGAGTAGTTGAAACAGATCACCACCCAGGGGGACTTTGAGCTGAATAGAAAAAACATGCAAACTACATCGGTGGTTCAGTCCATATCAGAACATTGTTGTGCCTGTTTGAGAAAGAATTTGAGACTAGTTCCAAATCATTGTACCTGAATACTATGGAGGTTAGATTCAACTTCTAGCCAGACACCATCACGCGGTTTGGGGATGTCATCAAACAATACCGAGCTTGGAATCAATATATCATCGAGAAGCATGAAGTAGAAGTTATTGAGCTAGAGTTCACCCAAAATCAAGCATCATACTATTTTTTATTGTTAGGTTGTCAAGTTGTCTCTACCCTATTTTGTCTCATATGGGTATGAGTGGAAAATGTAATATTATTTGTAATTATTTGTAAAAAATGAAATTCCAAGTGTCCATATCGGATTGTGAAGAGTCATAATGTAATGTAATGAGTCATTTTGTAAATAATTTGAAGAGTCATGAGGGGAGTCCAAGAGTCACAAAGGGGGTATGTGAAGAGTCACCCAGTTATAAATAAATCCTCATAACTCATGTAACGATCTTTTGGGAGCCAAGGTTTTGGTTAGGCTTAGGCTTAGGAAGAGCTTGGGAGTTTTGTGAGAGCCTTGGCTCCATAGCATAGAGGGATTATACTTCTTTGGAGGATTAGGTGTTGTAGAATTCACGTTCCATTATTGAGGAAAGTGGTTTGTCAATGGTGCATGTGTGATTATAAATATCACTTTTAATAAAACTAAGAGCCGACACTCTTTCATGCATATGTTGTGGATATAGTAGGACTACTCTTGTTTTATTTTCAATATATGTTATTTGACTTAGCATATGCTTATGAACTATTTCATTTTCATTTGTATGAATCTTGTTGGATGCGTGTTGATGTATTATTCCGTCACCTTAACTTGTGGACTATTTTTCTTATTAGTTCGTGCAATGTCAATTTGAACGTGTGTTCCTTCCAAGCTGTGTACTATTAAAGGCTTCAAAGGGGCGTACTTCCTTTCCCCTTCGTGTGTTGGAAAAATCATGCATCATGCTTGACTCTCCGCAAGGTCACACACTTGTTCTCACCAAAGACATCATGCACCAGTCTATGCGTTTTACAAACCAAGGCAGATCATTAACACTCCATTGTTGTGACTCCTACTCCAAATGGTTTCAGGTATAGTTGGAACTTCAGATTAAGGAGATCCCCTAAATGTTTGTGGGTCCAGCACCGTCAACATTTCTGGTGCTAGAAGGAGGACCAGATGAAAAGCTGAGAAATTGAAGTATGTTTTGAATTTCCACACTCGTATAATGACTTATTCCACAATCATAACCCCGACATGTTTTACTAGAAATGAAAGACTAAAAGTGTCAACGAGTACCATAGATGACTTGTCAACTCTAAAAATCGATGGTGAGGGTGAAACAACCTTATTTGAGCACACTGCTCGTTTCTAAAAAATTTCATAGAACACAACATCCACTGTGAGGTTGTTGGTTGTAGGTTGTTCATTCTCACATTTTAAGGGTGTGTAAAGAAATGGTATCACACATTGTCTAATGCCTCCATACACTCTTTCGAACATCTTGTCACATGAATGTTTCTTGCTTTTGATATTTATGATCGTAAACGTCTATGCAAGAAAATTTTAGAATTGTGAAAAATCACCCGATGAATCATTGCACCACTTTCAAAATCCTTTCATCCATTTTTTGTTTTGAATTTCCTAAAGATGAAGTTGATTGGCCTTTCTTGGCAGGAATATTTCAATATCTTGTTCACATTTCTGAAAACCCACACGAGCTTGAATCTTTTGAACCACTCCCAACAAATCTCAGTGTTAGAGCTTCTAAATCTGCGACGGGCAAGGTTGTTGTTCCAAGTGACCCTTCGTCCTCTTCTCATAAAATAACTCTAGTTCCATAGGCTGAGGTGGGAGATATTAAGAATTCATTCATTGATATACCACCATCTCCTCCCACCCCACATACTCATAATTTCAGTTTGGACTGTGAGTATGATGGTTATGTTGAAGTGTTATCTTCTCATCCTCCATGCTTTGGTCCCTATAATCCTCCATATTGTGAGTTGTTTTTTTCTCATGTTTCAAATATCTCTTTTGAATTTCATGAGGATCAAGTGTTGGATGGAGTTAGTGTTGAGCAGCCAATTTGTGATATCATTTATGATGATTATGTGTGGGAGCCCATATTTGAACAACAATATGCAATGAAGGATGCCTTTCTTCCTTCCACACCTCTCTTGCATCATCCTAACATTTTCCATGATTTTTTCATTTATGTTGAATGTCAACTTATCATGTTGTTGATTGTGTTATCACTCCAATAATTCTCAAGGGTTGTTTATATTTTGGTTTAAAGAATATTAGAGGTAACCACAAACCTACTTTTAAGCCTTAGGATCTAGCCTTCCTAATGCTCAGAGAGGGCTCTCTCTATATTATTTATCTTTGTTGATTTTATTTGATTTTAAGCTAGTTATGTAGGATTACTTGGGATTTTGATTTGATTTAGTTTGGTGGTGAAATTACTTACTCAAATGGATAGATGTAGGTCTGAATTCCATTGGGCTAATGGAGTCAAAGTTTCAAGCAGTTAGATCATGATCAAGGTCTAAAGGGAAATGTTCACAGGGAAAGATAACTGGGTAACTTCAGATCTTCAGGCTGATGGTGAAAATGGTTTCAATCGAGGTAAGAGAGAAATTAAGGGTTCTCAAATCCGGATAATGAGTGAAAAGATAGAGGTCAATTAAAACTAGGGAGAAATTAAGAATTCCCTAATCTTGATATCAGTGGAAAACATGTAAATGATAAACAGTTCAATACATAGTGTAATTAAACATATTCTGAAATAACATTCCTGATATATCATTTAGATTTAGAAAAACATACAAGTATTTGTGAAAAATTCAGAAAGAAACAATTGAACAAATAGAAAGTACTTCACTGTAGTGGCCTAACACATGAATCCCGTAATATGATCCTTTATTGCTTTAATCTAGTCTGCTGACTTGAAATTGGTACAATCACCCTTAGGTTCCAGAATAGTACAACTATAGAAATGTCCAGCAATTCATCCACACTCAATACTTCAAAATGAGAAGTATTTATACAAAATATCCTAAAACAAACTTAGGAATTATTCATGGAAAATAAATATCTTCATGCAAGAAGATAGAGACAACTTTCTAATTAATGCTAGATGTCCCTGTTTTTATTGATTTGTTGTTCAATTGTTGATATTTTGTTGTTGATTTGTATCTAATTGTTGATAAACGAAGGCTGCAGTTGAGTGTCTTTCACGCTATCTCACTTTAACCTTCAACTCTGTTTTGACTTTCACTATGACTTTAAACTAATACTCTTTGACTCCGATACTCTTTTACTGGCATGTTTTCACTGCAAACTATTTTTCTTTACTGTAAACTATAATCGTAAAACTGCATGCTCTGTTTTATCTTTTCCTGACTGATATGTTTCTTATTTGATTGCACTGTTTGACTTCTTTGATCTTCATTTTTGTGCATTATCTTAGCAAGTTTCTTTTCATCTTTCAGAATTTTCAGCTGTTCTTTAAGTCTGTTAATTTCATTTGTCTGAATATACATCTCCTGCATTGATGTAATTAACTTACTTGCTTCATCTATAGGCTATACTACTGTAGTTGATGACTTTGTTGCTGAAGTTGTTGCTGAGGTGACAGGAAGTGTTGTAGCCATTGGGATTGTAGGGGCCAATGATTCTACTAATGTGGAAGGTACAGCAGTAGTAACTACAGGGATGAAAGTGACAAGGACTGCTTCTTTGCTGGCCTCTTTCTCCTAGACCAACTTGTCCATTTCAATTTCCATTTCCTTGATTTGGGCAGTCAACTGAAATATGAGATTCATCATCTCATATTTCTGATTTGCATCCTGTAACACTTCCTTTGCTTGAGGATGTTCATTAGGAGGCAGCTTTAGTTGCTTCTTTAATGTAGCAATGTCTGCATTTTTCTTAATCAGTTCATCTGCAACTTTTACATTTGTTGGATCATATCCTACTTCAATAATCAAATCTTCCAATGATTTGATTCTATTGTCCTTAGCCTGTGAGGATGCTTTTTCTAATCTCAGCTGATCTCTGAGATTTCCAAGAGTGTTTTGAAGCTTTTGTACACTCATGGCCTTATTTTTCATTGTTGAATAAATCATTTCACCAGCTTGTTTGTGAAATTCTATCTGATCAATGGGATGAAGGTCATCTGCTTGAACTTTATATGATGACTTTTTGTAACCAGCTGATGTTTTGGGATGCTTGACTTTAGGCTGTAGGAAGGTCATCTGCATCTTTCTAGTTTTATATTCAAAAGCAAAGAGAAATCTGGTTTGGTCACTGGGTGACTGTTTCCAATACTGATTATATGTATCTTTCTTCAAGAATTTATTTCTGATCTTTATCTCTTTGTATTTCTGCATTATGTCCATCTCCTTCTCTACCGGTTTGCTGGAAGAGGACATTTCAACACTATGTTGCTTCTGAATAAGCTGAGTGTTTGAAGTTGAAGCCTGATGTATTTCTTCAATCACTGTAGGAGGTGAATTGTCCTTTGTTGTTGTATATGTGTCAATCACTTCTATTGTTTCCATTTCTTCATTGAAAGGATTTAATTTTGGCTTCTTCCTGTACATAAATTTAAATTTGGTTTCTGTTGTAGTCTCTAAAGTGTATGATCCTCCTTCTCTGATTCTCTTGAATTATTATCTTCTTGGGCTGGAGTCTGCAAGGTTTGACTAGTATCACCTTTTTTCTTTGCCTCTGTCAAGGTGTTTTCCAACCATTCAGACTAATTCGAGAATTTCTCAATTTCTGGTTTCTTCTCATGTACATAAGGAGTTATTTTGCATTTAACTCTCAATTTACTTATTACTTCTAGAGGATCATAATACCACATAAAATTTTTACTGAATTTAAACTTCTGCAAATACTTTTCAGCCTCTGGACCTGTATCTCTACTGTTACAAATGAAAGGGCCAACCTGATTCTTTAACTTGAACTGTGTCTTCTTTTTAGCTGCCAGGAAATTGATTGCATTATAATTAAGAATCTACCTTATGTAATCAAGGGAAAATAACCTCATTGGGAGGTATTTGGGTAGTTTATATGGTAAGATATTTGACCCATATACCCTTATCTCTGTATGGTTTTGGTGCAAGTACTAATCTCCTGTCCTATTATGCTCTGACAATTGTAGGACCTTCTTAATTTCCTCACTGATTCTTGGTTGCACACTGTTGTTCAGCATATTGACCATAGGATGAATGAAAGAATCAGTAAACTCTGTATAGGTGGATTGTGTGGAGTCTCTTCTGATAATTGGAGTCCAAAATATGACTGACTGTGGGTTACCTTCAACATCAAGCTTTTGAAGATTGATGGCAAATTTCTCAGATTGAAAATACAAAAACATGTGGAATAGGACTGAGGAATATTTGAAGACACCTTCTTTAGGTATTTTGACCAACTGTTCATGAATATTATCAGCAAGGTATTGGACAAAATTAAAAATGGTAGCAGGAGGTTGACCAGGTGTGAAAGTAGACAAAAAACCTAGTACTGCAACATCAACAGCTCATCTGTGAAATAACCAAGAATAAAATACTGCATGCTAATGATATGTCTGGTTCTTTCAAAAAAATTTGCAGATGAGTAAGGATGATTTATCTTGGAATTTCAACAGATGAAGGCATGAAATTTTGGAATATCTGGAACCTCTTGGGGAAGTCTAGATTCAGATATAACTGTGTAAGAGCTTTAATGGACAAAGGGATTTCATCTGGCTTAGGTTGTATATGTAGCATCTGGTTGATTGACTCAGCTGTAATAGTGAACACAATTTCTTTTTCAGGAGTAATTATGGCTCTTTGGTCAGGGAAATAGCAAGATTGACAGAGTCTAATCACTTATGGGAACTGGAAAGTTTGTGGGAATACATAATTTGGAAAATTATGTTCCCAAATGAAAACCTTATCTGCTTGATCTATGGATTTTTCATGGCTCCAGCAGTGGAGCTCAAGAAGTTTAAATTCAGTGACTATGTCATTAATTTTAAAGTATTTTTCAGCCAAAGGAGTGTGTTCTACATCTACAACTGGAGGTTGCAGAGGATTGACAGATACAATGCTTTTGGAAGCCATTGTTTTGTTAAATTTCTTCAATTGATTAATCTTTGATTTAGAAAAAAATGGATTTAGGCCTTTAGGAGCACCTCTGAAAGATTATAACAGTTTGCAGATTGGTTTAGGATAAAACAGGGGCTTATCTATGGTCTACAATGGTTCAATTGATCCAATTGTACCCTTCTGTGATTAAAAACAGTATTAGGCCTTGCAAATCCTATGAAAAATGGGTCTAGGGTTTGCATAAAAGGTTTTGAAGGCAAGAGGGATTTCTTCAGGTCTGCAGATGGCTTCTAAAATGATTCAATTAATCAAATTGTTCTTTCTGTGACAGAAAGTAATCTCAGAACTTCAAATTTTTTGTGAAAGGGAAACTAGGGTCTACATAAAAGGATAGCGAAGGCAATAGGCACTTTTGGTCTGCTAAAACTCCTAAATTGATTCAATTACTTTGAATTACTTCCTTATAGCTTTCAGGAACAGGTATTTTCTTTGAGGAATACCTGGATAAAATAAGGATTCTGGTTTTCAGAAGGGTTCTGAGGTAGTGGAAGGATTTTCTGGGGCTCTTCTGGTCTTTATAATGCTTCAATTCGTTTCTGCAATGTCTTTAGCAACAAATGGATGAATTCTGTTTGAAATTCAGTTTAAAACAGGGTCAACAGCGTGGTCTTTGCTTGAAAAACGGTCGGCAATGCTCTTTCTGTGCGAAGGTGTAAAAAAAATGGTAAAAAGGGTGTAATGAGCGGCTATATGCATTTTAATCAACAATGAGTATATCATTGAATGCGCGGTCAATTCAAATGGGCAGGGTGGTTTCCGCAACGAGTAATAATACCGTTGAGCAGTTTTCGCATGAGCAAAAAGTGGTACGCGGTAAAGTTTGGATCGATGTGATCAAATAGAATTTTTCCACGTAGCCAGGAGCAGAGCTCTGAAAACCATGGATATCGCAAGGTTGGGGTGTGGTTAAGGATCAGGCTATCGGATGTATGACAAGGCTTGTTGGCCGTTAGATCTGGTTAGTGATGATCTGACAGATGGGATAATGTGATGGAGTATCGGGATTTGATGGCATAGGGCTCGGGGTAACATGATGTGATTGGTTATATATGTATATAGGTTGGGGTTTATATTGCATGGGGTCAGGAATTTAAGTTATGTGATAGGGTTAAATATATAACCAATGGGGTTAGGGAAAGGGACTTTATAATAGGTGGGGTTTAATACATAGTGGGCCCAAGATATATCATATGCGGGGAAATGAAACTATGTATTAAATTAAAAATAAATGGTTGGGGATGATATATATATAAAGGAATTAATTAATACGGGATAAACGTATAATGGGGAGTTAAATAAAATAAAGTTAAATGTTAATACTATACAATGAAATTTTACCAAGTGTCGAAATTTCAGTAAGTGTTAATGTGTAAACTTATATCGGGGAGGGATATTTGTAGTGGGGTCCGACATATAGATTTAAGCATTTAGACTTAGGATAAAATTATTTTTTGGTTTTTGGTGTATTTTTTAAAGAAAGGGAAATTAGTAAAGGGATTTTACTATTCCAAAGGGAAATATGCATTTTAACTTAGGAAAAGGGATTTTTTTGTAGGGAAAAGAAGTGAAGTAATGGGGAAAAGGTAAAATGAAGGGGAAAAGGTATTTTTACAAGGGGAATGATATTGAAAGGAAATTATTAAATGAAATGACCAATTTTCTGCTATCCATGCCTTGTGAAAACTGCTTTTACCTACCCATCAGCTACCCTAACATTTTTTCTTTATTTACATGGGTGAATTTGAGCTTGCAGACCCTTATTCATTTTCTTTTAACAACAAACTATCTAATTCTATCTTTATTTCTTCCAAGGGCTCAGATTAAACTGTTGAGCTCCTTTATTATTCTCGACCTAACTACTAATCTGCATTGTTTAAACAGTTTGGCTAGATCTTTATTCTCTATCTATCAGCATGAAATTTAAATCATGAAAGGTGAAGATTAAACTATTTGACCTTCATGGATTGTGGCATTTTTTACAAGCTACACACAATCTTTATTTTGCAAAGTAAAGTAAATAGTATTGGCATTTGAATTTGCATCACTTTCAGGATCTATTTTATCTCTTTTTTGTTGGGGTTCATTTTCATATTCTTTTATACTTTTTTTCTTTAAGTCCCTTGATTTTTCTTTTAAGACTTTTACCCTCTTTACATTTTTTTAATTTTCTAATATGGGAAACCAAATTTACAGAAAGAAAAGTATGTACATATTACAAGACTAATCAATGTCAATTCAAAATTACGAATCCTATTATTATAGGACCCTAAAAAATCGTACACCAAGACCAAGTCACCTTCTGAATATGTGCAAGGGTTTAAATTTTGATTAAATTGTGCCTTAACTCATTCTTTATGAGTCTCGCTGACTAATGCAACATCACGACGAGTCATCTAAGTGTGCTAGGTATAAAAAATTCTCTACCACTTCAGAATTAACAGGTAATAATTTGATTGCTAGTTTCAATGATATGATTTCACATGAAATGGGTAAGACTACCTCTAGACCATAAACCAGCTGAAAGGGTGTAAATCCGGTTGCAGGTTTACAGAGGTGCGATATGCCCACAAAAGATGAGAAAATAATTAGATGTCAAAATTGTTTATGAATTCCTATAATCGATTGAAGCATAATGGTTAAAGATTTGTTCATGGCTTCTACTTGACCATTTTCTTGCGGGTAATATGGAGTTGAGTTATCATGGTGTAATCCCAATTTTGCAGTTAGTTCAATCATCATAAAGTTTCGAAAATGGATTTCGTGGTATGTGATGATGGCTTGTAGAACACCAAACTAATCAATCACATGATTGAATATGAAAATAGCAGAGATTTCACCATCATCCTTATATGTAGGCATCGCCTCAACCCATTTTGTAAAATAATCCATAGCTAGGATAATGTACCCATGCCCCTCGACCGAGTGAGGGTTACATGTAATGAAATCGATGCACCATCTTGCAAAAGGATTGATGATAATAATTGGGTGAAAAGGAGCAGGAGGTGCACACATTTTTCGATGATAGATTTGACAGTTATGAAATTTATGGACTGAAGTGATGCAATATTTGAACATGGAAGGCCATAAATATCCAACACGTAAGATTTTTTGGGCAATGGAAAACCCTAACATATGACCGCCACATGCTCCAAAGTGATAGTAATGTAATTCTTTTTCAACTTCATTATGCGTCAAACATCATCTTAAAAAAAAATTGGCACCACAATGTCAATTGTATCACCAACAATAGTATATTGTTGATATTGGTACTGAATGCAACGATGGTCTGTTCAAGATAACTCGGGCCGCAAAGTTTGAATTTAAAGATAAGTGATAATATCTCCATACCAAGGGTCTAATGTGCTGATGAGAAATATTGATTTTTCAGGAAGAAAATCATTTGCCACAGTTTTTGTTTTCGAATAGGGAAAGTCACAATTCATATCAACAAACACCAATGATTTCCTTGACTTGGATTTTCAAATTCTAAGTCAAATTATTATAGGATAAAAATCCATTTGGAATATTTAACCCCAAGTAATTTCCTCGTAAGAATTTACACCATAGGTTTGAAATCTGAAATCATTGTTGGTTTACACAAAAGAATATAATCAAGAAATATTTAGACAACTTGTACAATTTTCAAGGTCAATTTATCCACATGTGCATATTTTATTCAAATTTCGTAAGATTCCTACTTAAATAATAAATCACATGTTCATTATTCAATTCATCATCCTAAACTAATACCATACCAATAGTAACATCAAATGCAACTAAATACAAAAAGTAATCTCGGTGATAATCAAGCGAATGCAACAAAGGTGTGTGAGTCAACACGTGTTTGCATGCATCGAAAGCCTTTTGATCAGTTTCATCCCATACAAAAGAGATGCCTTTTTTCAAAAGCCGAGTAAAAAATTTAGTTAGCTCTGCATAATTCTGAATGAATCGACGTATAAAGTTTGCTTTCCGTTGCCAACTTTGAAGTTGGTGCAAATTGCAAGGAGGATGAAAATTAACTATAGCATCTACCTTAAGTGGGTCAACATGAATGAGTTCTTTTGACATGAGAAATCCTAGTAAACAACCTAATTGTACACAAAAAGACACATTTGTGAGGATTTAAGCGTATATTGTAATGTCGACATCTAATAAATATTGCTCGTAGATGCACTGGATGATCTTCATGTTTCAATGAACGAGTTGGTATATCATTTAAATATGGTTGTACAATATGCTTAATATCATGAAAAGCGATATATCTTGTTTAAAGGTGGCGTTGTCATTCTTCAGTCCAAATGGAAGTTTTCGATAAGCGAAAGTTTCCCATGGAAAAATGAACGTGGTTTTATGTTGACATGCAGGGAGTATGTTGATTTGATTGTATAGATGTCGGAACACGTCTTCTAATCTAGAACCACTAATGCTTGGTTAACTTAAAAATTTGATTGATTTTTCAGTTCCTCCTTGATTAAAGTCAATTTAATAGATTTGGTGTAAATGATATCAGTTTTCGACTCCAAACCTAATGCAATAAATATGCAAAAATGAATCTTTCACTTTGATGAATTTCTATCTATGGTAAAGAGAGAGTATTTCAATATTCAAACAAGTGCAAAAATTCCAATTTCACCATAGTTCCTTTTAAAAATGAAAAAAATTCACTTTCAAACTAACCTAAATGCAAAAATTTAACTTTTGAATTTCAACTCACCCAAAAACACAAGGATCATAAAAACTCTTTATACACATGGCACCCAAGACTTTTTCAAAATGTTCAAAGAAAACCAACAAGATTTTAAGATGAATATTTCAAATGAATTATATGAATATAAGACTATCAAAAGTATAATTCTGAGATGCTTCACTGCTAAAAGAACAACAACTTTTCATTTCAATTTCATCAAAAGAATCAATTTTATAAATGAAAAATAATTAATATTGATAAACACTACCTTTCATTAATGTAATGATCTTTTACAAACAGGTAAAACAAATGCTAAATCTGATTCTTTAAGAGAAGAAAGACAATCAGACACTATCTCAACAATTACCAATCCTTCCTTTGATAAATCAACAGATCATCATATCAAAATTTCAACCCTAATTTGAAAAGATGAAGATTTTTTCAAGAAGACAATCCACAACACCCAATTAAATAGAAACATACTTTCCGAGAATGTAAACAAATCCAATAGAGCATAGTACTCAAAAATTCTGGACTTAGCAGATAAAAACCCTAATTTTTCAAAAATTCCATAAACTTGCGCAGGTAACCAGATGAATTTAGTGCGCAGATGCACCGTTGATAAAAGAAAAGCGTGCAACTTTGTGCTCTCTTGCTAAAGTGAGAGTGCACAAATCGAGAAAACTTAAGAAGAAGAAAAAAAAAAAAATATATATATATATATATATATATATATATATCTAAAAACTTAACCTTTCAATGAAGTGATTTAAAGATCACAGGATGACATAATGAAGAACAAATTGATCCCCAGTATGGTCGTCAATTTGTAATAGCGGAAAAATCACTCTTGTGGATAAGAGCGATCTCCCTAGATTCAAACACAAATCTAGAAACAGATAGATAAGTAACTACTAACTTTCCTTAATCTATAACTGAAACATGATATATGAAATGTGCACGAGTCTCTTACCTCTCTATGAAATGCTTATAGATGTC
Source organism: Pinus albicaulis (assembly GCA_034641835.2). Taxonomy (NCBI): domain Eukaryota; kingdom Viridiplantae; phylum Streptophyta; class Pinopsida; order Pinales; family Pinaceae; genus Pinus; species Pinus albicaulis. The sequence continues at coordinate 1,688,042,040 of CM076579.1, read as the reverse complement.
CTTCTGATGCTTTCAAAGGCTCTTCCTCATTGCTTCAAGAGAATATATGCATAAACATAAACAAACAAGGAATAAAATAATAATGTAGGTAAAGAGTCAAACACAAAGTTAATGGAAGTTGCAACATAGCATGTATCATAATGTTAATCCAATATTTAGTTATAAACTATGCAAAATATCGAGCTTTTCAAAGAGCATCATAACAAGTGCAAATAGTAAAGAAGCAACTTCTTGTATTAATCTTGAACAAGAAGGAGCAATACAACCTTAGCCTTGATGATCTAATCCTCCTCACAATGATCTCCAATCCTCCCCTTAGGTGACAAGATTTTAGCCTTAATACAACAACGTAAGTTTACATTCATAAGTCCTCCCTTACCCTCTGGTATGTGTTTAATTTATAGGCCAAGAAAAGGAGGTTCAAGATCCTCTTTCTAAGGGACGGGATCCATAAAGAGAGGGTTAGGGTTCCACAAAGAGAGGGAATTTTCTCCATAAATAGAGGGATGAGACCTAAGTATGTAAGGGCTCAAAGCCTTCAATTGAGAAATATTCCTCCACAAAGCTTCTAGAAATCACTTTTTATTTTTACCTTCGTTAAGTGATTTGCGCAGTTTTAATTGGAAGACAAAACACATAATTGCACATGCCAAAATGTTCAAAATTGCACTGCAAGTGCTTAAAAATATGTTTTTGAGCAATGCAATCTGAGATTATTATTGCCTTTGGGATTTTTTTTCTTCTAACATTGTAGGGGAACGCTTGAAACACTTCATCAGATAGCGAGAGATCCGAAACATCTGTCATTTGCCTAATGGTGACAAAATGACGTGTAACAATATCACAAACATAAAAACACATTTCAATAATGTTTATTGAAACTACCTTACATAATTTTGAGGGGGCTCATACTAACAATCTAATCTCTCACACAAGTCATAGGTATCATATAAGGATCTCTATGTATGAGAACCTCACCCATCCTCTTTCCTCTTAAACATATCCAACTCAGTTTCCCTTGGAAGGAGCTATAAAAAAAGCATACCCATCAATAAATCTCAAACCATTTTCACAATGATCAAACACAATTCTATGATATGGAGGCAATTAATTGGTAGTATCTTACCCCTCTTATATTGTAATATTCAAACTTCAAAATCTTGGCGTTCCAAAAAATTTCATTTGATCCTCTATGAAAATCAACATAATTGTATTCCAAAGAATAACTCAATTTTCTCTCAACAATTTCTTTCTATGACTACAACTTTATTATTTTCTTCTCTTAATTCAAATGATATTTTGTGAAATCCTTTTCCCACAAGGCACAACAACCGTGCTAGGATATGACACCAAATGCTCTAAGAAGAGTATGTGAAAAAACAAATATCAAAGATCCAATTAGAAAATGTGGTTTAGTAAATAAAATATCCATCTATGACAATAGATATGGGTGCTATATGGCCCCATTCTAAAAACACGTTGAAAACCTCCTACCATAGCTGTGAAAACTTAAGTTACACAAGAGACATTTTTTCTCTCTTCCTAGCGTGTATATCATTATTATTCTGAGCTTCTATATTATTATTTTTAAATATATAATGTACATGTTAAAATATTGTTAAACATTGCATAATTTGTTGTATTTATATCAAACAATGAAGCACCAACTGAAGGAGATGGTAGCATTCAACTAGTGGGATTGAGGAAGGGGTCCTATGGGATTCCTTGTTTCCAATTAGTAGCCGGTGATAAATTCCCTTAAGCAAGCAACCCCCTCAAACTTTGAAATCTGGCTCCGGGGTGACAGCTGCAAGTAAGTGTGGTTTCAATTGTCTATGGTTGGGTGGAGAGTCTTTGTCCCAGACTCAGTTGTCCTGAAAATTTAAATATAAGTATTCATTTATGCATGTTTACATGTTGATGAATCATGATGCATTTATGGTTGTAATAGTTATGGACATGGGACTGTCTTTGTGCCATTAATACATTGAACATGAGGATGCACCTTTGTGCAGAGATGGTTTTAGTGTAAGAAGTCACTCCTTGACTGCTTAAGGAGTAAACCTTACACATCATAGTTCATTTAAAATTTTAAAGGGGTTGTTTGAGTGGTGGGATGGCTTTGTCAAATATTTTTAAATGATTTTATCTTCTTTAAGACATTCATGCATTTGGCAAGCTGTGGCAAGTATAAATTGTGTGGGTAAAAGGTACTATAGGGAGCAGAGTACACAAATGGAAGAAAGATGAATAAGTGGTACCTATTTCAGGAAATATTCCTATCCTAAATTAGTCACGCAACTATGATTACGGCCTTTAACACAAAATTTGTTTATGTTAAACAAATAACACTAGAAAATAGATTGCATGTATAAAGTATTCCACAAATCCTTAATGAAACCTTCACTGACATGTTCTATTACAAACATATAACTTGCAGAAAACTGAAAGTAGATAACTTATTGTTAAATCCTTTAACATACTATCACTCACACTTCATTAGTTGTTGCTATTTGTATTTTAGAAGAAATTAACAAAGAAAAGATACACACCACACATTAGATGTTCCTTGAATCAAAAAATCCTCCAGCATGAAGCAAAAAGGTTTTTTCTATTATTTTCAGTTTTCAGGAAGACTAACATCCCACGTCCCCCTCTCCTCCATCTATGTTCTGCCTATTTATAACTTTAGGTGCTTTTACAATGGGTCTTCCAGCAAGGCCAGACCTTTGAATACCTCTAATGACACCTTGACTAATAAAAAACAGATTACAAGGAGAAAAATTAGAGATCTACTATTTTTAGGAATTTAAAACCTAACAGAACTCTGATACACTTTATTACATTTAAAAAACTTTAAAAGGCCCCTACTTGCTGATATACATCGAAAATATCATGTTCCTGAGGTGTCCATGACCATGATTGAACAATAAATACCCTGACCAAGATAATAGATCTGTCTTCGAGCTTTGAGGAGGTGTCGTTATATTTGCTGATAGATATCAAAATATTTTAAAACAAGTGCTTCTAGAAATTCCTGAAAAAACCTGTAACTGCCTCTGAAATCCCGCCTATGTTTTCAAAAGCGTGATGATACCGGCCATGTATCGGGATGAGAGTGGAGGAGAGTGAAGTGAAGCATGTGAATGGAAAGTAAGCGAAAGGCATGGGAATGGAACAATAAGCGGGAGAAGCTATTAAGTGGAATAATAATAAGCGAGAGGAGTAAGTGCGTTAAAATATATCACAGTCACAATCATAGAGTGGAGTGGAGTGAATAAATTATTGGGGCAAAATTGCAATGCGATATATCGCAATCACAAGACGAATGAGTTATTGCATATCGAGGATCGGAGGATTATCGCATTTCGCAATCAGAGGGATCAACTTGGATGGTTAGCAATAGGATTTGTGATATGCGATAAGCGAAAGGACGTGGCGGTAGGTGGGTCCTACCGAAGTGGTAACAAGGTGGCGGGATTGCAACGTGATATATCGCATTATCGCATCGGGGTTTAGGATCCGACACATAAATGGTGAGTGACGCGCGGGCGATAATGTGATTTGCGATATATCACATCGAGGTATCGCAATCGCAAGAGGGAGCGGAAAACATAAGGTGGGGACAAGAAATTTGTGATTTTGCGATGCAAGAAAGGATAAAGGTCGGATTTTTTGAAGTTTTACATGGTTTTTTAACTTAGATCAAGGGAAGATGCAAAACAACAAAAATGAATGTTATTGGTGATAACAAAATGGACTTATGACTTAGAAAGAAATTGTGCTAACATCGGCTCCACAGGGGATAGAGCTCTCCCTAAAGGCTCTAAGAATATTTTGTAGTTTTAGTGCCTTATCCGGCCCTTATTTCTCCAACCAACCATTCTTCTCATTAACTCAAAAAGACCAACATGCCTATCCATTGGGTAATGGAGTCATAAGATAGGTTTCAATCTTCTACAACTTATTTCAACATGACTGAAATACGAAAATCAAAGTGAAATCTAAAACTGAAAAGAAATGCTCGAGTGGCGAGCTTATTCATCCTCCTACTTCTAATCCGCTGAAAACTTGCCTAATCAAGTATAACTCGATTTCCAATGTAACCATAAAATCACTTAACCAGTAAAGAGAAACTCTTGCATGCAACTGTTTGAAAAGACCCACAAGGGATATAATATATGCAGCAAGAAACAAACTGGAAGCCTGTACTTACTGTTATAAACCGTGTATGTCATTTCAACTGCTACTATATTGGAGACCCCCGCTGAAAATGAATCCATCCAATTAGCAACTGGATCATGAAACATATGAGGAATGTCTAAGACCAAGCTGTTGTTGTTTAAAATATGGTATGTCAATAAAACTGGGCTGCTCTTGTCCTCCTTGCAACAACTCATTAACTCCATATGTTTCATTACATTTAAGGGCAACAAAACCTTCTTTACATTGTTGATTACTTTCTTGGACAACAAATTCGTTAGAGGCACTTAAACCAGCATAACTAAATGGAAGCAATATATCAAGTTCCAAAGGAAGAATATCATGCTCATCAAATTCTTCATCCTAAGTACTAGGAAGAATTGGATCCATATGAATATGATCTAGATCCATACCTTTTTCAAACTATTCATAAAAATTTTCCATAACACTACTAGAAGAATCTACTTTATCATTATGAACATAACACTCAAATTCTTCGCAGCAGTTATCAAGCAACAACTCAGATGAATATAATCCTTTACAATAATGATGAAACATTTCATGAAATTCCCTTAAAGAAGAAATAGTACCAGCAGGTAAGGACTGGGACCATTTGCGCGCATCTCCATCAAGGGAAAACACAAATATTTTCATGAGGACATCTTCATGAAACACAACCAGCAAGTGCATAAGCTCATGAAATGAAATTGGGTACTTAGCGGGATGTTCATCTTCATCTCCTCGAAATATTAAAAAACGATGTTGCCATTCATCTGTAGAAGGCCCCAGATTAGGAAAACCATGAATTTCCAAAAAAATTAAAGGAGCAAACCTTTGAGCTAAGTGGCAGTAAAGGCTTTCGACATTCTGAAACTATGGAGCCGCCATTGGATTCTTTTCATGGAGTCGCCAGGTGTAAAGCAGTCTAAAAAGACATTTGGAACTATACACCTTAGAACTAGAATTATAACTTTGTCATTCACCCAGGGATAAACTTCAATTTGCCTCCCCGGAAACGACACTAAAGATGATAGCGTAAGAAGTCACTCCTTGATTACTTAAGGAGTAAGCCTTACACATCATAGTTCATTTAAAATTTTAAAGGGGTTGTTTGAGTGGTGGGATGGCTTTCTCAAAGATTTTGAAATGATTTTATCTTCTTTAGTACATTCATGCATTTGGAAAGTTGTGGCAAGTATAAATTGTGTGGGTAAAAGGTAGTATAGGGAGAAAAGTACACAAATGGAAGAAAGATGAATAGCTGGTAACTATTTCAGGAAATATTCCTATCCTAAATCAGTCACACAATGATGGCCTTTAACACAAATAGAAAATAGATTGAATGTATAAATTATTCCAAAAATACTTTATGAAACCTTCACTGACATGTTCTATTACAAACATACAACTTGCAAAAAACTGAAAGTAGATAATTTACTATTAAATCCTTTAACACCTTCTCACTCACACTTCACTAGTTGCTGCAATCTATATTTTAGAAGAAATTAACAAAGAAAAGATACACACCACACATTAGATGTTCCTTGAATCACAAAATCCTCCGGCATGAAGCAAAAAGGTTTTTTCTATTATTTTCAGTCTTCAGGTAGAATAACATCCCACCTCCCCCTCTCCTCCATCTATATTATGCATATTTATAACTTTAGGTGCTTTTACAATAGGCCTGCCAGTAAGGGCAGACCTTCGAATACCTCTAATGACACCTTGACTAACACAAAATAGATTACAAGGAGAAAAATTAGAGATCTGCTATTTTTAGGAATTTAAATCCTAACAGAACTATAATACACTTTATTACATTTAACAAACTTTAAAAGATCCTTGCTTGCTGATATACATCGAAAATATCATGTGCCTGAAGTGTCCATGACCATGAATGAACAATAAATACCCTGACCAAGATAAGAGATCTGTCGTCGAGCTTTGAGGAGCTACTGTTATATTTGCTGATAGATATCAAAATCTTTTAAAACAAGTGTTGCCTTAAATTCCTGAAAAAACTTGTAACTGCCTCTGAAGTCTTGCCTATGCTTTCGAAAGCGTGCAAATACTAGCCACGTATCGGGATCATAGTGGAGGGGACTGAAGTGAAGCGCAGGAATGGAAAGTAAGTGAAAGGCATGGGAATGGAACAATAAGCGGGAGAAGCTATTAAGTGGAATAATAATAAGCGAGAGGAGTAAGTGCATTAAAATATATCACAATCGCAATCACAGGGTGGAGCGGAGTGAATACATTATCGGGGCAGAATTGCAATGTGATATATCGCACTTGCAAGACGAAGGGGTTATCGCATATCAGGGATCGGAGGATTATCACATTTCGCAATAGGAGGGGTCAACATGGATGGTTAGCAATAGGATTTACAATATGCGATAAGCGAAATGACGTGGCAAAAGGTGGGTCCTACCGAGGTGGTAACAAGGTGATGGGATTGCGACGAGATATATCGCATTAGCGCATCGGGGTTTAGGATCCGAAACATAAATGGTGAGTGACGTGTGGGTGATAATGCGAAATGCGATAATGCGATCTGCGATATATCGAATCGAGGTATCGCAATCGCAAGAGGGAGTGGAAAACATAAGGCGGGGACAAGAAATTTGTGATTTTGCGATGTGAGAAAGGATAAAGGTCAGTTTTTTTGAAGTTTTGGATGGTTTTTAACTTAGAGCAAGAGAAGATGCGAAACAACAAAAATGAATGTTATTGGTGATAACAGAATGGACTCATGACTTAGCAAGAAATTGTGCTAACAGATGGCGCTTATAGTTATGGAAATTACACATAAACCTGTGTGCATATGGCATCTCTGAAATGAGAAATGTTGATAATCCGACTGAACGAATGCATATACTTATTTAAATTAGAATGAGGTGGTGTGTTAAATTTTTCATTATTGTGGTTCATGACAACTAACATGCAACAAAAAATAAAGTGTTATACATTTTGGTTAGCTTGGGTTGTATCCTTGTACTGAATACTTAATCTATGCACCATGATCCATTTGGATTGATAATAGTACTTCAATAAATAACATAAAAACATCATTCCATGCTACAGGTCGTAACAAGACCATAAGAACTTGGAATGAAACTTGGAACAATGGACACAAAGACCCTTTTTATTAACATGAAATAATTAGATAAGAGATCGCCCGCTTGGCAGGGTCTGTACATATATATAGATATCCCTTCATCAGGCAATAAGTCCTTGAACTTATGGAAAAGGACTTGTGTCAATGTTGAAATGAATATTCTTCCTTTAAGTGTAGGGATAGTCGAAACCTATGCATGCATGATTCACTAGCCATCCATTATCAGTAGCTTGGATATCTTCTTCTAGCATCAGGGCATAGCTAGCTCGACCCTGGAAGCTTCTGCATAGCTCCATAGAGTTGCTTACAACCTTGAAATGGATTCTGACACTCTCGACGTGTGGTAGGTGAGGTGGAGACCCTTCAGGAGTTCACACCAAGCCCGTGGTAGGTAAAGGTTGCAGGAGCAGGTATGCCAACATGCCTGGAAATCCCTTTCTGAGAATGGGCAATGCAGATGTGCCAGGAACTCCTTAGAGTTGGATTGGCTCAAGCTCGAGAGGGGTAGCATCATAGGGTGCCTTAATAAACTCTTGATGTTGGGACCGAGTACTAGAGTTGATATGGAGGTCTGCAAGACCCTTGAGACAAAGCCATGGTCGAAATAACCAGCTCAGGGAAATCATGGTGGGGTTAATACTTTCTCTTATGACAATCATAAATATCCTCGTCTTATGCATTGCATAAGGCAGGGTCAAGATACCTTAGTCGGGCCATGGCGGAGATCAAGTGTTAGTTCAATGTAGCGTAGAGAGAAGTGCCATAAAATTATAACACGATCTGACTAAACCTTATCCTTAACTAAGCAGAACCCTATTCATGGAAGCTTTGCATTAGCATGGGGCGATTTCCTTTAACGTGATTGGACGAAGTATTGTGACAGGGTTGGTGGGATGACATCAATTGAGATGAGCTCGCTGACATGCCAACTCATAAATCTTGTGATTTGTTAGAGGTGGACCCTCTTGACAAATCGACATATTTAGGTTCACACCGGAATGGTTGCAAGAATGTAGGTGAAAGAGAGTCGAGGTAAACCACTCATATGATGTCGATAGCGTGATATGAGCTCGAGAATAACCACATTGGTTAGGAGCATGGGAGTGGGATGACATCACCTGATGCCACCTCGAAAATCTCACCTTGAAGGTATTAAGAAGTGCAGCGGAAGAGAGCGTCGAGATAGATTTAACGAGATTATGTGTCTCGATTGCTTCCCCATCGGTCGGGGAGTGGTCCCGCCAACCACATAAACCTAGTGGTTAGTAAAGGCCCATCCTTCGGAATGGGAAGGGAGGGACCCAACCTGTTGACGTAAGCCAGTTGCATTGGCCAGACATGCAAGATCAACGATATTCTCATTGGTGGGAGGAGGACCCATGGTCAGGTCAACCCGACTCTCTAAACTTGAAGAGATAAATAGGCACAATGAGAGAAAGCATCGAGATGGAAGCATCAGGATGATGCAACATTGGGTGGACCCGAGGGGACATGTATTGGAAATCTAGTAGTTTTTTTGTTGGAACTGGAAACCACCCTCGGGGAAATCCTGTAGCGGATTAGGAAACTGGGCTCCTGCCCCCGATATTAACGTGAGTTGTTGATTGTCTAATGGGATGTATTCCTTTACCACCATCTCGGGGAAGGGCTTCACCATAACCCATGTACACATTGGACCGTTGAGACTTCCGTGCGATGGCTTCACCATTGAGGCAAGTGGGGATTCGCCTAGGACTTGTAGGACGGTTAAGCAGTAGTTGATCAGACTCATAGAAGAAAAAAAAGGAAAAGAAAGTTTACCGCATTTCTTTAACAAAACTTGAGAGATTAGGTATGTTACACAAATATCATTTTGTAAAATAATATAAAAAAAATATTTAATATTTGAAGTATCTATGTTGGAGTTTCATAGACAATTATATCCCACCACTACCATATTATATATTGCTCCTTTTTATTATTGATAAGAAAAAGTTAAAAAAGAATTAAAATATAAAAAATAAATATTAAGTAGAATTATTATTATCATTATGATGATGTAAAGTTGATATTTTTTAATTATTTATTTTATTAAAGGGAAGTTTAAAATATATATATTTACTAAAATTATTATTATTATGATGCAACGTTGATATTTTTTAATTATTTATTTTATTATCTGTAATATTTTACATTTAACGTTTAAAAAGGAAGTAACGCTTAGGAGATTTTTTTATTAATTTTATTAATTAACTGTTTTACCTTTCTATATTTCAATTTTAATGAATTAATTTTATAAAATATTTATGCTAGACTCGTTTAGTCGCAGGCGGAGTGAATGGCTTCTGGAGGCAGGGAGAATGATTTCTGATTGATTTTATTAATTAACTGTTTTACCTTTCTATATTTCAATTTTAATGAATTAATTTTATAAAATATTTATTAGTCGCAGGCGGAGTGAATGGCTTCTGAAGGCAGGGAGAATGACTTCTGATTGATTTTATGAGAGTGCGGTCTTTTTGCTCTCTAATATTTGCCTACTACTTTTGTCGAAAAACACCTTATTCTTTTTAACCTCTTTCTTTAATATGCGGCCTTTTCTTCAAACTTCAAACGGAAAAATTTAAATAATGTGACTGCGGTCTTCATTTTTGAAAATTAGCGGACAAGAAGGTCACTAAAATATTTATGAGGATGCTTTTTCATTTATTCAAACTTCAAACACACGGAAAATCTGAGTGTGGTCTTTCTTTCTTTTTTTTTGGAAAAATCTCCCAAAGATTTCAGTAATTTTGAAAATTAGCCGCCGAAAAGATGTGAGTGCGGTTCTTCTTCATAGTGCTGCTGGGACTACCCAATGATCTCTTTGATGGGTCAACGGTCATCTTCACTACATCCGTCCATTAGCCATCATGGTCGTTTACAACTAATTTCAAATCTAATTTCTTTGATGGGTCAAGGGTCATCTTGACTACAGGCCTCTGAAATTAGTCACCTCTCTGCATTACTGTTATTGAAATTAATAACTCATAAAGTACTACAACTAATTTCAAATCTAATTTCTTTGATGGCTCAAGGGTCATCTTGACTACAAGTTTCTGAAATTAGTCACCTCTCTGCATCACTGTTATTGAAATTAATTTCAATAATTCATAAAGTACTAGACAAAAGACACTTGTTTATTTCAATCAGTTGAATAAAATGGGTCTTTCTCAAGGGATTGTTGGAGAGGAATATGTTATTTAAAAGATCACTAAAAGAAGTTTCTTTGAAAACCAAAATGTATATCACCAAGGAAGAGAGTTCTTACATTTAAAAGTTGTTACCATTCTTCTCCCTAGCATATTTGATTGTTACTCTTTGTTATATGGGAAAATAAATGATTTTTGCAAAATTGCATAAATTTTTAACTTCTTTAATTTATGCTATTTTTTCCTATACCTTAGTGTTACTCTTTGTTATATGGAAAAATAATTAATTTCTGCAAAATTGCATAAATTTTTAACTTCTTAAATTTATGCTATACTTCCTATACTTAGAGCATTTCCTTTACAACATTGTTATTAATTATTAATGATTATTATTTTTTAGTTTATCTAATATTAATTATTTTTAATTAATTATTTTTATTAAATATAATATTTTACATTTAATGTTTAAAAGAAAAAGACCCTAGTTTACTAAGATGCAAGGAAAAAAATTTTATTATTATTATTATTATTTTTTTTTACTTTTAAGTCCCTTGTTTACTAAGATGCAAGGAGAAAATCTTTTATTACCTTTTATGTATCAATTTTTTCAAATTTTATAAATGATTTATGTAGACTTATTTTATGAGAGCGCCGTCGTTTTGCTCACTAATTTTTGTACAAATACTTTGGTCATTAATTGAAAAAAAAATTATTATTATTATTTTTATTTTATAGAAAAATAGATATTTAGTATTTTTTTTTAAGATGTGTTTTTTTTCAAACTTGGAAATATTTAATTAATTTGAGTGCGGTCTTCTTTTTTGAAAATTAGATGAAATTTTGATGTAATCAATTTTCTTTTAACAGAGAGAACCCAATAATTAAAGAAGTCTTCGGTGGTTTTTGACGGGAAAGGGGTTTTCCACCTAAAAATATTTGTATCCTTTGTTTTATCTTTTTGCATTGTTGTATGGTGTTGTATACGGCTTATTATTGTTTATAATTGTTGAAGAGGAACATTAATAATAACTAACGCTCTGAAAATGATTAAAAGTGTTGATTGCTAAGAAATATTGATCCACCCCCCCTCTCAGTATTTCCAACATATATAACAACTATATCGAATTGGTCACATTTCTCTTTTCTTGTGGTGATATTCTATGATGTTTAGATTTTTGTGAATGAACATCGCACATATAGATGTAATTAGGCTAAAATCCAGTGAGAATTTTGCGTCATGAATCTCGAAAGCACCTTCAATTAGTGCGAGTTACACTTTCTACAATGTCTTCAACAATCACGCAGATTAGAAGGTACAATGAAGATGCCACAATATAGTGCTTTTTCATTATAGTGTTTGATATTTTATCTGCACGGAAAATGATCCCAATGAAACCCATAAACGAAGCACCCAGACCAAAAACCCTTGCCAAAGAAAATAGTTCTTTCATCCATTTGCATTTCAACTTTCCTTGGATGAAACACAAAACACATATTTATTACTTGCCAAAGAAAATAGTTCTTTCAACCATTTGCATTTCAACTTTCCTTGGATGAAACACATTGGCTTCTTACCCCTCTTAACATTGACTCAATTGTGTTGATAATACCACAGACATAAAAACACATTTCACTAATGTTTATTGAAACTACCTTACATAATTTTGAGGGAGCTCATACTAAAATCTCATCTCTCACACAAGTCATAAGTATCATAGAAGGAGCTCTATGTATGAGAACATCACCCATACTCTTTCCTCTCAAACATATCGAACTGAGTTATCCTTGGAAGGAGTTATAAAAAAATCATACCCCTCAATAAATCTCAAACCCTTTTCACAGTGATGAAATAAAATTGTATTATATGGAGGCAATTGTTTGGGGTATCCTACCCCTCTTATATTGTAATATTCAAACTTCAAAATTTGGGCGTTCCAAAAAAAACACATTTGATCTTTTATGAAAATGAACATAATTGTCTTTCAAAGAATAACTCAATGTCCTCTCAACAATTTCTTTCCACCGCTATAACTTGGTTCTTTTCTTCTCTTAATTCAACTAATCTTTCAAGAAATACTTTTCCCACCAGGCACAACAATCATGCTAGGATATGCCACCTAATGCTTTAAGAAGAGTATGTGCAAAAATCAAATATCAAAGATCCAATGAGAAAATGTAGTTTATTAAACAACATTTTGAACTATGACAATAGGTATGGGTGCTATATGACCCCATTCTAAAACAACGTTGAAAACAACCTACCATAGGTGTGAAAAGTTGACTTACACAAGAGATATTCTTTCTATATTTTTCTTCTTTCTTCCTAGCTTGTATATCATTATTCTTCTTAGCTTTTATATCAATTTTTTAAATATATAACCTACATGTTAAAATATTGTTAAACATCAAAGAATTTTGTGTATCTATATCAAACAAGGAAGCAACATATACTTTTTGTATCTATATCAAGCAAGAAAGGAGCGTGTACCCTCTCCTAGATCATACTCTCTCCTATATCATCATTTGCAAACACAACAATTGGACATTCGTTTTTATCTCATAATAACTAAATTTTCCTACAAATTCTTCTTATAATTCCTTTAAATATTCAATTGAGAAAAAACTCCATAACATTGGGACTTAGAACATATTCATTTAATTGCTTTATATAAAATTTTATACACAATTTTCGTTAATATTTTAAAACTTATTTAAATATATTATTTACATAATGACCATTTTATAAAATAATATCATAAATATATTTGACATTTGAAGCATCTCAACTAGACTTTCATAAACAATTATATCCCACCACTACCATATTATATATGGTCCCTTTTCATTATTGATAAGGGAAAGTTTAAAAAAATTAAAATATAAAAAATAAATATTAACTAAAATTATTATTACGATGTAATGTTGATATCTTTCATTATTTATTTTATTAATTGGAATATTTTACATTTAACGTTTAAAAAGGACGAAACGCTCAAGGAGATTTTTTTATTATTAAATTTATAAATTAATTGTTTTAACTTTCTATATATCAATTTTTTTTAATTAATTTTATAAAATATTTATGCTAGACTCGTTTAGTCGCAGGCGGAGAGAATGACTTCTGAAGGCAGAGAGAATGACCTCTGATTGATTTTATGAGAGTGCGGTCTTTTTGCTCACTAACTTTTGCCCACTCGGTAGTGCAATCAATACTTCTGTCATTAATTTTATGAAAAACACCTTATTCTTTTCCTTATTTTTTATAAAAAAATAGGTATTTATTTTTATAGATGCGAACTTTCCTTCAAACTTCAAACAGACGGAAAAATTTAATTAATATGAGTGCGGTCTTTCTTTTTGAAAATTAGCCGACGAGAAGGTCCCTAAAATATTTATTCAAACTTCAAACAGACGGAAAAATTTAATTAATCTGAGTGCGGTCTTTCTTTTTGAAAATTAGCGGCCGACAAGATCTCCGAAAGATTTCAGTAATTTTGAAAGATCTCGGTTCTTCTTCGTAGTGCTGGGACTTAGATCAGGACTAGCCAACGATCGCTTTGATGGGTCAAGGGTCATCTTGAAATTAGTCACCTCTGCATCCGTCCAAAATACTCGGGCAACATTTTTTTGGTCACGCGAGACGCTTTTGCCGTGTAGTTCGCGCAGGGGATTGATAATGGAGAACGATTACACTAATTTCTACTTTTTAACAGTGAAAGGAAAGCGACATTTCTGAAAAAAAATCGACAGACTGGACGATTACTTTTTTCCAAGTTCGAATTTCTATGAATCTATGCGTCTATATAAGTAATCACAATGGTTTTCTGAAGCATTGTTTCAGAGATCATTCTGTTAGAGAACGAAAAAATGGAGACCTGTTACGTCCCTTCTCTTTTCTGGTGCTGCCAGCTACTCCTCTTTTATTTCATTCTCCTTCTCAATCCTTTTGTGTTTTCAACAGCCCATCTCTCTGATCGTCACCATCCTCGTCTCACCAATGCTTCCGATCAACACGCTCTGCTTGCTTTCAAGTCTGCAATCACATATGATCCCTACCAATCCTTAGCCACCTGGAAACCAAATGTTTCATTCTGCCACTGGACGGGTATCATATGCAGCAGGCGCAGGCAGAGGGTGATTTCTCTCAATGTTACAAGCATGGGATTACAAGGTAATAATAGTTTCCACGGTCACATTCCCTATCAATTGGGAACCCTCTTCCGCTTAAAGATGCTCCGCCTGTCTCTCAATCAACTCCAGGGTTCCATTCCGCCCACTCTCGGTAGCTGCCGCAACTTGCGGAACTTGACTCTCACCTCTAACAATCTCACAGGATACATTCCACCACAACTATGTGTTCTCCCCAACCTAATTACCATGTTCTTGGGAGCTAACAATTTGATGGGAACAATCCCCAACTGCTTGGGAAACATATCCTCTTTGCAGTACTTAGAATGGGCTGAGAATAACCTTCACGGCAGTGTTCCTTCCGAATTGGGTATGCTAAGCCAGCTCTTCTTTCTTGACCTGGATTTTAACCATCTCACGGGACATATTCCGTCTTCATTGTCTAATTGCACCAATATTGAAGTATTGGATTTATCTTATAACCAATTAGCAGGCCACATTTCATCGGAGTTGTGTAGCAAGAAGACCACCCACTTAAAGGAACTCTATCTGAGTGCCAATCAGCTGAGTGGCAGCATTCCTTCTTCCCTCTCCAATTGTACGAAGCTTCAACTGATTTCCTTACCAGAGAACCAGCTCAGCGGAACAGTGCCCATGGAGCTGGGTAAATTGACACACCTCCGGAGGCTTTACTTTGCCGACAATTATCTGATTAGCGGCAGCACCACGACATGCCCCATTCTTACTGCTCTTAATAACTGTTCCAATATACAAGAGGTAGACTTATCCGAAAATAATCTCACAGGACAACTTCCCTTTTCTATAGGCCACTTTTTTACAAAACTCCACTACTTAGACCTGGGTGTCAATGAATTGTGAGGAGAAATACCTCAACATATTGGAAATCTAACTAGTTTAACATACCTCGGTTTAGAAACTAATTCTTTTACAGGGTCAATCCCTTCTTCTCTTAATTTGCTTCTGAATTTGGAGAGGTTATATATGAATTTCAATAATTTACAAGGAAACATCCCTATGGAAATTGGGCAGCTAAAACGCTTAGGGCTCTTATATCTTTCTAGAAATAATCTCTCTGGAAGAATCCCTGATTCTGTGGCCAACCTCCAGCAACTAAGATATTTAGATCTTAATCATAACCAGTTATCAGGAAACATACCTGCAAGTTTAGGGAAATGTGTGAACTTACTAAAGCTAGATCTATCATACAACAAGCTTAGTGGGAACATACCTCCAGAGGTTGCAGGCCTTGCAAATTTAGCCTTCTATTTCAACTTGTCAAACAATTTATTACATGGCCACCTGCCTTCAGAACTAGGAAAGTTCAATATGCTTCAAGCTATAGATATTTCTGCAAATCGGTTAACTGGCCACATTCCAAGTGCACTTGGAAGCTGCAAAGAAGTAGAATATCTGAATCTTTCTTCCAACACACTTGAAGGTCCAATTCCAATGTCACTCAGTGAACTTCTAAGTCTTCAGGACATAGATCTCTCCTCCAATAATTTGTCAGGTAGAATACCTGTATCACTGGGAAATCTCACAATGCTCCACCACTTGAATGTTTCTTTCAACAAGCTGTCGGGAGAAGTCCCTAAAGAGGGAGTTTTCAAAAGGATTGGCACCACAGCATTTCTGGGAAATCTTGGTCTATGTGGACCTTGGGTAGGTCTATCACCATGCTATTCTCACAAACATAGAAGTGTTTTGAATCTAAAAAGAGTTATCATTCTTGTTGTTTCTATTGCAACAATTGTTGTATTATGTTTGTGTCTTGCAATCTTGTGGAGACGAAATTGCAAGAGACATATTCAGAGAGAGATTGGTCCATCATTAAATGTGGGGCATCGAAGAATCTCCTATGCAGAGATTGTCATTGCAACAAATGAATTCAATGATTCCAACTTGTTAGGAGTTGGTAGTTTTGGAAAAGTGTTCAAAGGAGTTTTGAATGATGGCACAATAATCGCTATCAAGATTCTCAATCTACAAAATGAAGGGGCTCAAAAGAGTTTTGATAGAGAGTGCAAAGTTTTGCGTAAAGTTAGACACCGGAATTTGATTAAGGTCATAACTTGTTTTTCAGATCTCCAAATCAAAGCTTTGATATTTCCATTAATGCCAAATGGAAGCCTAGAAAAGTGGTTATATCCTGATGATGGAGAACAAAGTGGATTGAATTTGATTCAAAGGTTGAATATAGCAATAGACATCGCCCAAGGCATGACATATCTCCATCACCATTGTTTTGTTCAAGTAATTCATTGTGATTTGAAACACAACAATGTCTTGTTGGGTGAAGATATGACTGCATATTTAATAGACTTTGGCATCGCTACTATATGTTTTTCAAATAATGAAGATGGATCTCTCACTTCCACAAATGCACTCAAAGGATCTACAGGGTACATTCCTCCAGGTATTATTTAAACTATATACCATATTAAGCAATGTTATGACTTTTTTATGTTTACTTAACATTTTAAATTAAAGTAAAAAACTTAATATGAAGATCTATGAATGCAGAATATGGAGTGGGAGGACAAGTTACAACAAAAGGCGATGTTTATAGCTATGGAATAGTGCTATTGAAAAAGCTCACTAGAAAGAAGCCCACCCACAACATGTTTGTGGAAGGAATGAACTTGCAAAAATGGGTGGGTAGCCATTTTCCAAACCGAGTACAAGAAGTGGTGGATATGGGTTTATTTAAGAGGCCTATTAGATGCAATGAAGAAGATAAGGATATCAATTGCCTCAGATCACTGATAAATGTGGGTTTGCATTGCACAAATGAATCTCCTCAAGGACGACCTACTATGATGGGAATTCTAGGCACATTGCAAAACATCAAAGACACTTTTTTGAGCCATACTTCCATTCCCAAATTCCAATCAAATCTAACACATTTGTTGGGTAGTACAAGTACTACTATCAACAACATTTGTGAAGGCCAGAGTTCTTCCACATCTTAGTCTATTCTAACAAAATGGTAGTTGTGCTACTAAACCATGAAGTACGTGAGTCTTCTTTCCTATAGTAGTTGTGTTACTAAACCATGAAGTAATGTGTGTCTTATTTCCATTGTTTGTACATAAATATTTGAAGTAATGTGAGTCTTATTTCCTTTGTTTGGACATAAATATTTGAAGTAATGTGAGCCTTATATCCCTTGTTCATACATAAATATTTGAACAAAGTGGTAGTGTTTTAAAAATGTCTTTATGATTATGAAATTTCTTATTCTATCTTCAAAAAATTATATTCAATATCTTTACATCTATAATTGAATGTATCATTGTTCTAATTAAATGTCTCATGAATTTTTTTTCAAATGACTGAATATAGAAATATATTTTAGTTCCAGAAATTATTGAAAAACCTATTACATGTATCAATCTTCTAATTGAATGTATCACATTCTTAATGTATCATAGTTATAATTAAATGTATCACACTCCTTTTGGTACTCTTTTGGTATTAAATACATAAGGATTTTTGCATTTCTTTCAAATGAAAAAAATATGGAAATATATTTTAGTTCCATAAATTATTGAAAAAACTATTATATGTATTGACTCTTCTAATTGAATGTCACACCCAATGTATCACACTCTTTTGGTATTAAATACATAGAGTTTTATATTTTGAATATTTCTTTCAAATAATTAACAAAAACAACAACATTTGTGAAGGCCAGAGTTCTTCCACATCTTAGTCTATTCTAACAAAATGGTAGTTGTGCTACTAAACCATGAAGTAATGTGAGTCTTATTTCCTATGGTAGTTGTGTTACTAAATCATGAAGTAATGTGAGTCTTATTTCCCTTGTTTGTACATAAATATTTGAAGTAATGTGAGTCTTATTTCCCTTGTTCGTACATAAATATTTGAACAAAGTGGTAGTTATGTAACTGAACTATGAAAAAATTTGAGTCTTATTTCCCTTGTTTGTATATAAATATTGGTTGTTAATTGCATGCAAATGTGAACAATAGAGCTAGATTCACTATGAATGGTGTTTTAAAAATGTCTTTATGATTATGAAATTTCTTATTCTATCTTTAAAAAAATTATATTCAATATCTTTACATCTATAGTTGAATGTATCATTGTTCTAGTTAAATGTATCACACTCTTTTGGTATTAAATACATAAGGAGTTTTGTATTTCTTTCAAATGAAAAAAAATACAGAAATATATTTTAGTTCCAGAAATTATTGAAAAAACTATTACATGTATCACTCTTCTATTTGAATGTCACGCTCAATGTATCACACTCTTTTGGTATTAAATACATAGAGTTTTATATTTTGGATATTTCTTTCAAATGATTAAAATATAGAAATATATTTTGCTTCCAGAAATTATTGAAAAAACTGAAAAAAAAGAAAAATTACAATGAATATAATTTTAATAGATGAATATAACTATTTCTTTCATATGATTAAAAAATATAAATATATTTTAGTTCCAAAAATTATTGAAAAAACTGAAAAAAACTATTACAATAAATGAATATAACTATTGTTGTTTATTTTTTTTATATAATTCTTTAAAGAGTGTCATAACCAACATAAAAAAGATGTTACTAGCCAATTTAAAACAAAGTCAATTAACACACTTCTATGACAATTCAGACAAAACATAAGTAAGGAAAAAGTCACAATTCAGACCAGTATTAGCTTTATGTAATCATAACTCACAAATTATATCATGCCACATCTTTAAAATCTTATTTTCATAATATGATACCAGGAAAACATATGGCTTTCCTATCATTCAATAAATTAGTAAATTTCATTTTTATCAAAATATGTGTTTTATTATTATATTTCAAGGAAAACGTATGGCTTTTCTAGCATTCAATAAATTAGTAAATTTCATTTTAAGAGTAAGGTAAATTTCATTTCCATTTAAGAGTAAGGTATTAAAAGGAATATGTGTTTTATATTTTAAAATATAAATATTTTATAAATATAAATATATTTTATGTTTTATATTTTAAAAAAGATATATATTTAATAAGAATAAAGTTTGAGAGTTCTAATTTGATTATATTATCAAATTAGATTGTTATGATTAACCGAATTCATAGGCACAAGTTAGAGAGCTAAAATTGTTAATCAAGCTTTAATTAGATACCAGGAAAACATATGTCTTTCCTATCATTCAATAAATTAGTAAATTTCATTTTTAACAAAATATGTGCTTTATATTTCAAAAAAAACCTATGGCTTTTCTATCATTCAATAAATTAGTAAATTCCATTTCCTTTTAAGAGTAAGGTATTAAAAAGAATATGTGTTTTATATTTCAAAATATAAATATTATATATTTTATAAAATATAAATATTTTTTAAATATAAATATGTTATAAATATATATTATGTTTTATATTTTAAAAAAGATATATATTCAATAAGAATAAAGTTTGAGAGCTCTAATTTAATTATATTATCAAGTTAGATTGTTACGATTAACAAAATTCATAGGCCAATGTTAGAGAGCTAAAATTGTTAATCAAGCTCTAATTTGATCATATTATTATCATGATTAACATGAAATCATAGGCACAATGATTAACAGAAACATAAATCATAAGCACAAGTCTGAGAGCTATAATTTGATCATATTAGAGCACAATGATTAACAATTAACAGAAACAAAAATCATAGGCACAAGTTTGAGAGCTCTAATTTGATCATATTAGAGCACAATGATTAACAAAAACAAAAATCATAGGCGCAAGTTTGAGAGCTCTAATTTGATCATATGGCCCAATGAATAACAAAAATAGAAATCATAGGCACAAGTTTGAGAGCTCTAATTTGATCATATTAGGGCATCGTTTTGCGAGCTCTAATTTGATTATATCATATTATCACCATGATTAATAGAAATCATAGGCACAAGTTTGAGAGCTCTAATTTGATCATATTAGGGCACAATTTTGAGACCTCTATTTTGATTATATCATATTATCATCATGATTAATAGAAATCATAGGCACAAAGTTTGAGAGCTCTAATTTGATTATATTATCATGAATGATTAGCAAAATGATAGGCACATCCTTACTAATGAGAGAGAATTGTTATGATTTATGATTAAATTATTATGATTTATGAATTTTTAGGCACATCCATACCATGAGAGAATTGTTACAATTTATGATTAAATTATTATGATTTAGGATTAACAAAATCAGAGACACATCCATACCCTACTGAAGAGGCTGTCTATCTTATTGAAGAGGTTCTCTATCTTGCAACATAGACTAGTAATAGAGTAAAAATTTGGGTGTTATTATCCTATTGTGAAACATTGGATAAGCCCTTGCCCAGAAAGGTGTGGAGTTATACAGGAACAAACAAAATTTTACATATTAAACATTCCTCCCTTTTTCAACACTCTATTTTGATCCTAGAGATACCCTTATTCAGAGCCAACCACGTCAGTTCTGTCAGTTTTGATTGAAGACTAAATTATCAAGCCATGATCGATTCTTGAAAATTGTCATTGATATTGGATGTTGGAGTAGTGGTAGTTCTATTTTTATAATGTTTTTCATATTCTATGTAAATTGTCATTGATATTGGATGTTGGAGTAGTGGTAGTTCTATTTTTATAATGTTTTGTAGATTCTATGTGAATTTCATGTTGTGGATGTTGAAAAATTAATCTCAACCACCACATTTAATTTTCTGACAACAACCATGAAGCCAATGTTTTGTAGATTCTGTTTTAATTTCATGTTGTGCCATGAAGCCAAAATTTCACTCCTTCAAGCAAACAAAGGGCTTTCGAACCAATTCAACGAGCAATGTAATCTATGCTCAAAGTGACAGATGGAGAGCTAAATGAAACCAAAGGTGATCATTCAACAAACCAAAGACACAAAGAACCAAAAGAAAGGCTAAAACAATCAGTCAGCGAACTGAAACAACAAAGAGCAATGTGACTCGAACTCAACTTAGAAGGCTCAGTGAGGAGAGAGTCGAACAAACGGCACAAGACACCTAGAAACCCTAGGGAAACAAACTCCACTGATAAGATGATGGACAAACAACTGAGAAGACCGAGACAATAGAGTCAAAACAATCCTAGTGGACCAATTGCAAGATAAAAATCCAATCCAGAGGCAAGAAATACTTACAAAACTCATAAAAGAGGCTAAAATCCAATCCTACATGATTTGGCGCGACTGCTTAGCTGTAATCCGTGCTAAATAGGGGTTGGCGCACCTGTGACAAAAGCAACATGCACCAATCGGCGCGATTGTTCATGGAAAAGCAGCGCTGAGCTAGAAAACCATGGGAAAAAAATAAAACCACTGATCAGAGGTCAGACTTGACACTCTGGAACTAAGCAGGATGGCTGAAAACAGTCAGACATGTCAAACAAAGCAGAAAAACGATGAAACAACTAAATTTGACTTGACAAGAAAAACACTATACAAACAACGAGAGACGATAAACACATTGTCCCCATCGGAGTCGCTAACTTGTTGTGCAGGTAAATTCCCTCTGCAGACAGAGGCAATCCCTCTAGCCCTAGGGTGGGTCTAGCAACAAGAGGACATGCTAATCCTTGGATTCCTAGTTTATGAATGAAACTGAGTCAGGATAGATGTCCTACCTTTGTTCCAACACAGTTGTCGTAGTTGTGGCAGTAGTCTCCTGATCTTCGTCGTTACACATTACGGTCCTTCAGCAGTGTTTTTTAGGTGCCTGCACAAGGATCAGAGAATGATAGCAGCATACGAAAACATACTTGCATTCATAACTATTTAATTGGTCAAGGAGAACTAAACTTATTGCACAAGATTAAACATATCAAACACAAAACGGGATCCAAAACATCAGTCATGTACTAATAAGGAGAGAGAAAGAGTTTACAACCAAAATAGACTTGACGTTGCAGCCTCCTCCAGCGGGTCCAATCAAACACGTCTCAAGAATTCATCGAGGATTAAACTTGGCGAAGCAATGGGTCTAGACTCTCTCTCGTCAAGGGATTCCTCTCTGCGTTACGCTATTTATAGAGTACCTTCTCACCATCACAATCACAATAGTCATTTGTTTAAGGAAAAAGCTACATCAAAACTCTTTGAATATGCAAGTAGATAGCCTCCACACATGAAGGTGAAAACAACTCTTTGAATATGCAAGTAGACAACCTCCACACATGAAGGTGAAAACAACTCTTTAAATATGCAAGTAGATAGCCTCCGCACATGAAGGTGAAAGCATATTTTGAACATGTTTAAAGTGGATTAAAATATAACAATAGAAGAGTTAATAAAAATATTGATACAACAATAATTCTCTTTAACAAAAATATATTAAAAATCACTATAAAATTATAAATTGACATCAACATTAATTAATAATTAATTAATTAATTAATTTATATAAAATCCCAATTTAGTAATAAATAATTACATAATTTATCAACGATTTATGTATAATCTTAATTTATATCAATTTAATGTGAGTAAATAATTGAGATAAACCATTATATCCCACACATTTAGGTTCATTCATTTTCCCTCTTAAGTTCTCTCCATTTGCGAAACCCAACACTCTCACAATACTTCCAATATACAATTTGATGATAGAAATAGCTAAAATCACTCAATTACTAAACACACTCATATATTATACACAAATGGTGTATGTGTAAACACACTCACCCACACTGATTACATTCAGATTACTCTATTAAATAGAGTTTCTGAGATCCAACTTATTCCTAATTTAGAGAGAGAGGTTGAGAGAATTTCTCAACCATCACAAACCAACTTCTCAAATATAGGATGTAAGAATTAAATCCAACATCCCCCCTTAATGATTACATTACATGAATTTATTGAAATCACTCATAAATAACAAAATAATCAAGCTTATCAATAGATGCTCCATCAATTTGCCTCATAACCCTCGAAAAAGTGTAGTCGGCAAGTTGGATTCCCGAGTTCCCTTCCTCAACTCCTGAATCAAGGACCTCCCGAAGTCAATTATAGGAAAACATCCCAATCTATTGCATAACCTCATTAGGAGACCACTCAATGTCTACGACTAATGAGACATTCTTCCCTAGATCCGCAACTGCCATGCTATCTCGACAACCATCCATGTTGAGCCTTACTGCCACTCGATCTTTTATTTACTGGCTTCAGACACATAGCTGAACTGCTAGTCATTCTATGGACGAGCTCCCATCTATCGAAATACATGGGTGCTAACCGTTGTACTCGCTAGTTGTATAGAAGAGCCGTCTAAATACAGAATGTATCTAGATTCAACTATTAATTTAGAACATTTTTATGAGATTAAAAAAAAAATCATCCTCACTTAATTTAAAAACAATAATACTACTATTTAACACGCCACTCAACCCTTTTGTCAGCTGGTTGTATCGCAAATATTTCATTTCGAACACCCTTAGTGTATCCATTCAAATTAACAAGAATCTGGATCTTATCTTCAACAATCTTTCTTGCAATTACATCAGAAGAAAGAGAAGAAACATCAATAAAATTTTCTGCTTCTGCTTGTATGTGCTGCCTCCATCTTTTTGAAAGAAGGAATGATAAGATCTGTAACTTTCCCATTGGATGCCAGCTTAAGAGCTCTCTTGTAAACCAAGAATCCGCTATATGACAGTAAAAATACACTCAAGATATTTTTCAGCTGAGTTTGCAAAAAAATGAGGTCAGCCGTAGTGAGTAAAAGAGATACCACATCTGACCATCTTCCTTCCACCATATAGGCTTGGGCTTTGTCAACGTAATGTATCACTTCAGTTTCTGAAACTTCAGGCCTTGCATTAGCCCATGCCTGTCTGCAGTGAAACGAGCCACAACAAGAGTAACATCCTCATCCGAAGTGTCCACAATTGTTGCCATCCTACGCAAAAAACTGTTTCGATGTGCTAATAGCTCCTCGTCCAAGTCTGAAAGTAGATATTTTTATTTGCCGCCTTTGAAATGAGAGTACTCTGTAGTCTGGACTACAGCTTGAGCTATTTACTTGTCCACGGCTGCAAGTTTCATGTAGCCTGTGTTCTCCCCTCCATTTTCACGACACCCATGGTGAAACTTAATTCCACCTAAAGAAGCCTCAAAGAAGGAAACGTCACGCTGCAATGCCACCTGATCCTGACAAAATTGTGCCAGAAAGGTGTATTCTCCGTATTCTCATTTTGTTGCTGTTGTAGGCAATATCTGAGTTGTTAAAAGTTTTATCGATTATAGCATAGGAGCAGGAGTGGTGCGCTCTGGGATTCTGGTTAACTGCTCTGAATCAGCATGATGAAAACCAAAAAAATAAAAGTAACTATTACATCTGCATATTAAAAATAAATAAATATTTTATTATCTCTCACAACACAACACAACACACAGGCCTTTGATTCTGTGCTCTGATACCATGATAGAAATAGCTAAAATCACTCAATTACTAAACACACTCATATATTATACACAAATGGTATATGTGTAAACACACTCACACACACTGATTACATTCAGATTAATCTATAAATAGAGTTTCTGAGATCCAACTTATTCCTAATTTAGAGAGAGAGGTTGAGAGAATTTCTCAACCATCACAAACCAACTTCTCAAATATAGGATGTAAGCATTAACTCCAACATTTGACACATCAACTAGATAATGGTGCATTATTGTTTTGTTCTGGGACCTCATTTAACATCATTATTTTATGTGCCCGTTTATTTTTCCAACTAAAATTTTTTATTCAGCTTAAATAATAAAAAGATGTAAAATATTCCAAATTCTTTGAAAATCTATTTGACTCAAATTCAAATGTATGGATGACATGATCAGACGGTAAACATCCTATCCCGCCTTTAGATTGGCATTTTGCTGCCATTGTAAACATCCTATCCTGCCTTTGGATTCAAAACCTCTTGGTAGTTTGTCGCATGTAGGTTTCTAGGAGCATGCATGTGAAGCAGGTGTCTCTCCATTGTGGACTTGGAGATGGGACGTGCATATGGGGATTGTGACAGTATAGTTCCATGATGTGTCAATGAGGAGCATGGATGGTTTGTGTCACTTGAAGTCCTAGTGATATGGGCATATGTTGATTTATCAGGGGTGGCTTATGGTTCCAAGCGGTGGGGTATATAGGTTTTTAATCTTGTCTTATGAATTTAAATATCTCGTGTGATAGCCATTGCATGTATCCCTCGACCTCGTGAGACATAAAATGATTTGATCTGGGCATATGCCGATTTATAAGGGGCGACTTATGGTTCCAAGCGGTGGAGGGGGTATATAGGATTTTGATCTTATCTTGTGAATTGAAAGATCCCGTGTGAAAGCCATTGCGTGTGTTAGTGCCTAAATCTACCTTAGGCTGAAGTAAGGCAGAAAGAGGACAAAACCAAACCACGCCCAGCCTCGTAGCTAGCCCTACGAGGACAGGAGAGGGCTCTCTCCGGGTCAATCTCAACGAAAGTATTCAAAGGGGATTGAGATGACTAAAACAACAACTGATCTTAGGCTAGATATACAAATAGGAGGGTTTGATTTTGATTTTTTTGGGGTTCTGTTGGAAAAAGGGGAAAGACAATTTTTGGGCTTGGGGATGAGGCCAATTTCCTGCAGAGTTCAAGTTGGGGCGAGGAAGGCAACAGATTTTATGTCTTAGATTGTTTGAATGGATAGAAAAGACTGCTGAGGAGATGAAGAGGGCAAGAAGGTGCAAGGATCCTCTTCAAACTGACGAAAACATATAAAACTAAATAAAAGTTTAAGGCAGAGCACCAACAAACTAATGAATTCTACCTTACTTACTCGTTTGTTTAATTTCAGAAGCAAAGAGAAGGGACATGGCATACATAAAACATTAATGAAACTTACAGATACATGGAGAAAAACATCATCAAAAATCAGAGCCACAAGGATCCCAACAAGTGCTGCAAAACTCTGGTCTTTCCTTTGCCAAAAAGCTGAAATGAATATACAATGAGGTGCCAAACTTTTCCCAAGAGTCCAACCCTGAAAATGTCTCAGAAAATACATAATATAGACCATCCTAACCCCTTCCCATGCCTCTATGGGTCGAGATCCTCCTTCTAGGAGCTGTTTCAACCAACTCTAAACATGGAACTGAAATCTAGGCAACCAAACAACTTGCCTCTAAAAGGAAGGAAACTGATTCATTCATTTAATTTTCACTTTTTAGTGAATGAATCCTCTAGAACAAGTAAATATGGGCCAAAATTACATCATAGTCATCAAATTACATCAAGATAGATCAATAATTACATCCAAAAGTGAAACTAGTCAAACTGGCCGAATTTCTGAGCTGAAAAGTGAAAATTGGGCAAAATTCCTCTATGCGCCGTGCTAAAAAACACAATGCGTTGCGCCACTTTGAGCCTATTTTTGAGGCACTTCCCAAAATCAAAATTGAGCTCATGATAGCTCGTTGGAAATCTCTGGATGTCCACTATCCAACCAAAGTGGAAGTTTTGGATTTGGATGTCATTTGCCCCTCCAAAACTGCAATCTCCCAAGACTGGTTCCTGCTGGTGCAAAAAGTGGTAGAAGGGCCATTTTTGGAGTGTTTTTGACCTTCACGACCACCCAGAACTTCATGAAATTTCTCAACCATTCCTGAGCATGCATAAATTTTCATAACAAACCCAAAAATATCAAGTTTTCCTCCAGAATATGTCCCAATCATAAGCGGGCGTCGGGTGGCACAACGCGTCGGGCAGAAAAACCTGTTTTGCAACCAAAATTTTCAAAAATGAAAACATTTACTCCAAATTTGCTGAAATTTGGAGTGAAGGTATCCCATCATGTCTCATGCTCAGCCAAGGAAGCTTCGGCCAAGATTCGGAGTGGATCAGGCCTTTTCCGATGTTTTAGTGCTCTCCTCAATCTCGCCTTCAAGATCTTCATCTTGGCTCTACAAACGTGTGTGTGGGCCCAATAGTGGTTCTTCATATGTCTGAGCATGTCTTTGTCCCTATTGGCCTTCGTCAACAGCTTCTCAAGATTCCTGTTGACTCTCTCAAGCCAAATCTTTCGCTCAAAAGGCGTCATGTCACCTGGTCTCTTTCGGGCCAATTCCCGATCTTCACGGATTCTCTGCAATTCCGTGAGTGTCTGCTGATCTTCCAGTTGTTTATTCCGCTGCTCCAAATAATTTATAATCCACTGAGCTCTCTTCAGCTTCACAGTCAATGTGTCAATCTCAGCCTTTTGTTCTTGGATGGTCTCTCTCATCTTTGAGCTAGGAGAGCTCAAATCAACATCGATGAGTGTAAAATCAGTGTCTTGGCCTCCTGAAGGGCCCTCATCGTGCATAGGCCTCTTTCCTCTGTCCTGAACCTACGCCTGTGCTGATGTCAAAGGTGAGACCCCTTCCACACCATGTGGAGATAGTACTCGCGCTGCTGATGAAGGCAACAAGACCCCTTCCACCCCAGGTGGAGATAGTACTCGTCGTGCTGCTGCAAATAAGGCTTTGTGGCCTCTCTGATATGTCACACACACTGGAACACTGATAGGCTCAAAATCGGGAACATCAAACTGATGTAAAGGCCCTCCCTCATCTTGAACAATCTCGGGAGGATGCTGTGGCACTGCAAAGAAGTCACGGGAAATGAACTCATCCCATGCAATGCCCTGCAATCCAAGCTAATGCACTACAATGATTTTGATGAGCGCATAATGATAAATGCTATTATGCTGCTACTTCAGAGTCTTCCTCTACACCAGGGTAGTCATCCGCTCTATGTTCCGACACATGAAATATGGGATACTCATCAGTCTCACTCTCGTAAAATGCATCAAAAGTCTGATATGGTATGCATAAAGACGTGAGAAACGACCCTCACAGCTGAAATATCAGATGATGAGTTTCATCAATGGTGCATAAGACTCCTTCAGAAACCGGAATGGGAATACCCTGCTCAGCTGCCTCAAATATCCAAGTCTGATGTACGGCTCATAATATGCTCTATCCAGCTGTTGTCTCTTATTCCACTCTTCACCAATGTTTGGTATCCCGGTCGCCTCAGAAATGGTCTCTGGTGTCAAAGTGAAATTCACTCCAGCAAGGTTTACATGACCATCATGCAAATGCAAAACAAATAGGCGAACCAACTCCTGATGGTGATGAATCTGAGATATCATCTCACAATACTGAAAACATGACTACTGCTGAAAGCATGTCATTGCAAGCGGGCAGGCCTGCAATTGAGCCAAAGAAGTGGGCTCCTCCTTGACATGCCTGCCACTTTTATGAGACCTCCTCGGTACATTTAGCTCGGTGGTTGAGTCACTGTCTTGCTCATATCCCTGCTCATATGATGAATTTGTCTCTGACATGATGCTGAAAACAAGGTGTTTGACAAGTAGGTGCTGATAAATATATGGTGAAAACGAGAGTTTGTTTTTCAATACCAAGTGTGCCACATATGTAATGAGAGGCTGCAAGGAAATATCACAATGAATACAATAGACTGTCAAGTGAATTCAGAGTGGAAGGACAGTCACTCACTGCTTGGGGAATTTCGGGATTAAGAACCTTTATAAGTGATATAGGAATAGGAGAGGGACTGTGGTATGATAGTGTGACAGTAATAGCAGGGACAATAGTGATAATAGTGATAAGAGCACAAATGAAAATGGGGTGGGAGTTTTAAGCACCAAAGTTCAAGTTTTGACACCCAATTTCAAACCCTAGGAGAAAATTTTGATACGGATATAGGGTTATATTTTCACCATCTAAACTCTTTGAATTCCTGCAAATAGCACTGCATGAGAGTTAAACTCAAATAGCAAGGAGGCTTTACTTGGAAAAATAGAAGTAAATCGAATTGGTTTTTATGGATCAAAGATGAGTTTTGGCCTTTGGGGCTTTGTGTGCATGCAAACTTAATATTGCGTCGTGTGAGTTGCATCGCTGCCCAGAGAAATGCCACGATGAGCTCGGCTCTATGTGCCGCAACTCTTGTGGATGCGCGCTCTTTAAGCTTCTGATCGGCCAGCCAAATCAGGGTTTTGTGACTCAACAAACTTCTCTCTTGGATTTTCCTCAATAACTCTTCAGTGCAAATGAATGAATGACTTTGAGAAATATCTCATATAGAGATGGTTTTAATTTTTTCTTCTCAATAACCCATTTTGTAATGTTTTTAGCTTTGGCACTTTTTCATTTAATACAACTCTGTCTTTTTTGTTTCCTCATTGACTTTCTGGAGCTTGAATGATGAAATTGGTTGATTTTGCAGGGATGGTGGCATTGAACCTTGGCAAAGGATGACTAGAGTTTGCATGTGAAGTACTACATGGCGGAAAGATACATATTTATTACAAAAACAAATTTGACAATTTCTTCTTCAAAACAGAGTTTTGAAAAAGAAACATCCTCGAGCATATTTGATGATGAAAATTTTGAACTGAAAACTTATTGAAAACCTCCTCATGGCCTGCGGGCATTGTTTAACATTTCTGAAGACCAAACCCTAGACTTAGAAACTAAAATGACTCTTTTTTTACCAAAATAGTATCTATGACTATAAATGACGTGAAATGAACTTTGATGAATTTTGAGAAATTTTGACCAACCCAGCAGGTACAAACATGAGGGAAACTAGAAAACCAAGCCCTTCCGTCAGTCAATGGCATGCCCCTAATGGAATGCAGATTAATGAGCTGCATGAGACACCTAAAAAATGAAATGCAATAAGAGAAATGATCTCTGACGGAGGGATAACAAGTCCGACTCTAACATTGGCTCCAATGGGGATGGTAGCTCCTGGGAGGTGCAAAGAACTACAGAACTTTGGGCGAGCAGACAGTGCCTTTGTCCATTGGGCTATGGAGTCCATTATTTTGACAAAATGATCAAAGACCGATGACTCAATTTATTGACTGAAACTTGACTCGAAACGACTCAAATTTAAAACTGAAATGACTGAAAAACTGACTTGACAAACTGAAACCAAAACTGAAATCCTTCTTCAGAATTATAGCCTTCACTTCGGGCCCCAGACTGAAGAAAAGATCACAGCACACACTTGCAATGAAACTGAAATAAAATGTTATGTACAATGGCAATGTATGCAACAGAAAACCTCTCAGAAGTGGTACCGCTTGAGCAGCGGACCATTGACCGGCCCTCTTGGACAATCTTCCCCGTTCATCTCTTTCAGAAGAAATGCATTTTGACCACGATATGCAGCAATTTTAAAGGGACCTTTCCAGAGATTTTCAAACTTACCGTGCTTACCTTTGTCCTCATTTCTAGCATCCCACTTCAGCACTACTTCCTCCAATTGGAACTTGTCCGCTTTCCCTTTCCTGTCATAAATATTCTTGATCCTTTCCTGCAACTTGAATGTATTTTGGAAAACTTCATCTCTGGTTTGCTGCAAATGAATCATCTGATTTATCCTTCTCTGCATATGACTTTCTTCACTGCCAGCTTCTTGAAGAAGTTTGACCACCGGAATAGCAAGGGAGGTAGGAAACACTGTGTCTACTCCATAAACCAACTCAAAAGGAGACATACCAATGGATTTTTTCTGACTTACCCGATCAGCCCAAAGTGCATTTACTAACTTCTTATGCCAACCCTTCTTATTGATTTCCAGCAATTTTTTAATGATGTTAACCAATGATTTGTTGGAAGATTCCGCCAATCCGTTGCCTTGCGGATGATAGGCGGTTGAATGTCCCATCGTGATATGATATTTGTTGCAAAACTCAATCATCTTTCTTGATTTGAAAGCTACTGCGTTATCAGTGATTATCTTATTCGGGCAACCAAAACGAGACAAAATGTTATTCTCAAGGAAAGAAATGATTACCGCATCCGTAGCTTTCCTGGTGGGAACTGCTTCAATCCATTTCGTAAAATAATCTGTCGTCGTGAGGATCCACCTGTGTTGAGCTGAAGAAGGAGGATGGATCTCCCCAATGAAATCCAAACCCCACTGCTGAAAAGGGGCGCTTACCTCAATAGGCTTAAGTGGCAATGGCTGTAATTTCTGCCTTCCTTCAAAAATTTGACATTCGTGACAGCTCTTGAAAATATTATACACATCACCAAACAATGTCGGCCAATAGTATCCCGCTCTCAAAATCTTATTGGCTGTTGTTTTCCAAAACAAGTGACCGCCACAGTCTCCTTTATGGAAATCCTCCATGACTCGTTTTGCTTCTTCTTCCACCAAACAATTCAACAAAACACCACCAGGATCTTTCCAATAAAGTGCAGAATTCAAAATACAATATTTTGCAGCCTTTAATTTCAGAGTCCTACCTTTATTTTTAGCCATGCCGGTTGGTGGTGACAAATTCTGAAGAACATACACAATATCTGAATACCATGGAGAAGCAACAAACATTTCTGATACCTGAAGTGGCAAATTTTCTTCATCTTCATCAGACATAGTAGCAATCAGATTTATGTCTAAAGTGTGCAAATTAGATTCAGCCATAAGTTTCGCCAGCCCCTGTCTTTTGATAAGTTTCGTGGGCTTTATCTCTACATCATACTCCAGCAATGCTGCAATCCACTTACCTCGTCTTCCTTCCGGATCTGTTTGCACCAAAACATCTTTCACGGCAGCGTTAGGAACATAAGCTACAATATGAGAATGCAGAATGTAAACCCGGAAATCTTTTAATGCCTTTACCAGTGCCAAAGCTTGCTTCTCAATAATGTTATATTTCAAGGCCGCATCTCTTATATTTCGACTGAAAAAAGCTATTGGCTTTTCATGCTCATCTCTTTTCTGCATTAACACAGCTGCCATGGTATGCTCCGAAGCAAATGAAAACAAAATAAAGTCTTGGGTATAATCTGGGCTAATTAACACCGGTGTTGAAGATAGTGCCAACTTCACTAAATTGAAATATTTCACAGCCTCTTCAGTCCACTTCACTTGGCTGTCCTTTTTAAGCATATTTGTAATCTCTCTAAGATGTTCAGCAAGGTTAGGGACAAAGCGGCGCAAAAAGTTCATCTTACCATTAAAAGACTGAATCTCCTTCTTGTTCCTGGGAGGGTCAATTTACTGAATTGCTTCTACACATGCTGGATCAATACGAATGCCATCTTTGGAAATAATGTGACCAAGTAGTTTGCCCTCATCCATGGCAAACAAGCTCTTCTTCGGATTAAGCGACACACCATATTTTCTGCACTTTTGAAAGACAATTTTCAAGTGATACATATGTTCTTCATCTGAATTGGAAAAGATAGCCAAATCATCAAGGTATATAACAAGAAAAACATCCTTCTCATTCGCGAAAGCCATATCCATTGCCCGCTGAAATGTCGCACCAGAATTCTTCAAACCGAATGGCATCTTGGCATAGTGGAATGTCCCCCATGGAGTGGTGAATACTGTTTTGTCGCGGTCGTCCTCATGGACCAAAATTTGGTTATATCCAGAATAACCATCGAGTAGTGACATACGAGATGCTCCAACTACTCGCTGAAGTATATGATCCATCTTAGGCAATGGATAATTGTCCTTCAATGACACTTTGTTCAAATTTCTGAAATCAATACACAAACGGATCTCACATGTATTTTTGCGAACGGGCACCAAATTGGAAATCCAATCATAAAATCTGATGGGAACAATGATTCCTGCTTCGTACAACCTGTTTACCTCCTTCTCAATTGATGGCAACAACTTCGGATTGATTCTTCTTAGCTTTTGTCTGAAAGGCTTCTGATTAGCCTTGATTGGAATAATGTGCTGAATTATGTTCGTATCATACGTCTTTAAATCTGAATAGTCCCATGCAAAAGCATCAACAAAAGAAGACAAAAAACTCACATATTCAGCCTTTGCCTTTGGTGGCAATGATTTGGATAACTTCACCATCTTTGGATTTTTGGCTATTCCGATGTTTACATCTTCAACTCCCTTTTCAGTTGGCCGCAAAGTTGGTTTCTTAGCTACATCATCCTGATCAAAGAGCTCTTCTAAAGGTATCAAGCCTTTAGGAATAACATTATCTTTCAGCTGCAACACTTCCATTTGATTGACTTGAACATCATCACCATCATCAAATTCTACATCAATTGAGGTATCTTTGAACTTACCTTTGTTTTGCAGAAAATCATTAATCTCATCATCATCTTGGAAAACTTGCCAACATCTTTGATTATCCGGGACGGTAGGACGGTGCTTCACATGGATCTCAAACTTATTGCTTGAATTCATTGGGATCTTTAAATTACTTGCTGCCTTAGCAAGTGCATCAGCAATTCCATTTTGAATGCGAGGAATACAAGTCAAGGTATAATCTGAAAACTGCTTCAAAATATCAAGGACAGCATTCCGGTAAGCTCGCATCCGGGGATGCTTCGTTTGGTATTCACCCTTTACTTGCTTAATCACCAATTCGGAGTCGCCATAAACTGCAATTATTTTGGCATTCATCTTTCTAAGAATATTTAGGCCAGCAATCAGAGCTTCATACTCAGCCTCATTGTTTGAACAATCAAATGCTAATTTGTAAGAACATACCCGTACATTTCTCGGTACCTTGTTTGGAGCGGAAAAAGGGCTGCGTACCCAAATACCAATTCCAGCACCATCACTCCCAACTGCTCCATTGAAATCCATGGTCCATAGACCCTCTTCATCATCTTCTAAGTGCTGAAATTGTGCTAGCTCTGTTTTTTCTGCTTGTTGTCCACTATCTTTGGCTGATTGCCCAACTGTGCTTTCTGGTTTTTGCCTTTATTTCTGCAAAACTTCTCTGAAATTCTCGGTAATCTCTGGAATATCTTCTGCTTGAACTAACTGACTATCTACATCATTGAAACTATCGGCAAACAAAACAAAATACTCTAAATCTGTATGCACATAATTAATCGGATGATTAACCGGTTTCTCCTTGGTTGTGATCATGTATTTCATTTTTTGTTCCCGATACAACTTTCTGATTTGGCCAAACACGGGAATCGTTGCATAGGAGAAATCTAACTGTAATGTCCCTTTCAATTTTGCTCCCCAAGATATGGAAAGCAGCATACCAAATCTGGGAGGAATGTCTGCTACAACAACGTCCATCAAAACATTCTGTGTAGGAATCTTATCCAAACTAACAACCAAGTCTTTAATGAGCCCAATACATCTCACCCTGCTAGAATCAAATGAATACAGATCATGGTACTTCCTGGTAATGTCTAAACCCAAATTCTCCATGATTGCTTTCGGCATAAGATTATGGGAAGCACCGGAATCAAACATGGAATTATGCAAAACAAACTCATGCAATCGAAGACTGATATAAAAAGGAGGCACTTCGTTGTCCAGAGACTCTCCATCTAAAGCTGGTCCAAATATCAATTCAGGTTGATCATCTTCAATATTCACCATATCAGACATAGGATCGAAATTCAAAATTTTAGACACTTGACCTCTATAACTGTTGTTCTTCATTATTTCAGTCAAGGGAATGGATACCTTCAATTTAGAAATCTCATTCTCCAAGCTAAAGGCTGAAGTATTTTCGATCTCTTTGGCTGAAACATCTTTCTTATCAGCCTTCTCCCTCGTTGTAATTGGCTGATTTGATTTTTCTGCTGATGATGACTTGGTGGCAGCGGGATCAACTATCTCTTTTGCTCTCTTTTGTGCAACAGGTGAATCGTTTTTAAGTGCTGAAACTTCCTTTCTCTTTTGGATTGGATTGACAGGTAAATCTCTGTTTCTAAGAGAATATTGCTTCTGCTGGGCTAACAAAGCATTCATATAACCTCTCTGATACTCATCTGACTCTTCTTCAAGAGCTGCATCATTAGCCAAGATAAAATCCTCATCTCTTTTTATCGCTGAACTTTTTGTATACTCATCTTCGGTGATATAAATGGGCAGATCATCAGGAGTAAAGAAGTGATTTTCCTCCCCTACTAAATCATCCTCATCATCTGAATCCTGACCAACAAAATTCTGCTGAAGAGGTGTCTTTACTTGCTGCTGGGCTGCTGGTTCTTGTGCTCGCTACTCTCGTTGTTTGATCCTGAATTGGGGCTGCTGCTGACCACAGAAGTTGTGATTTCGAATCTGCGGTTCGAGCTTATCAAGAGTGAACCTTTCGAACATTTTTTCCACCTTGCGAAGTATCTGATCTGTAGATGTAGAAGCTTCTTCCTTTATTACAACTTTCTTCTCCGCTTTCAATCTAGCTCTTTTGTCATTCAGATTAGCTTCAACACTAACGACAATTTTCTGCATGTCCTCCAAAGTGGGCGGATCTCTATCTCGTAATGAATAAGCCATCTCTGGATCAAAACCATCTGGAAACTTAAGCAAAGCTGATTTCTTAGATGGCCTCAAATCATCAAGAATTGCATTATAAACCGCATTAAATATGATAATATTGTCTTGGACGGACTCACCAGCATTGCGCTTGATCTTGGTATATTCGGAAGTGATTTGAAGCGGATCTTTCTTTATTTCCCACCAATCTAGAAACTGTCTTTGAAGCTCGGCCAACGTAGCAACACTTCTGGGCTACAGAGCTCTGAACCACTTATGCACCTCACCTCCAAAAGTTTGCACAAACAACCTCATGGTGACATTCTCTTCATCAATTTAATGGAGATCAAAAAAGTCTGTCATTCTATCAATATGCTGCTGAGTGGGCACACTTTGAGGAGTACCATCAAACAAAGGGATTTTACTCTGATAATCAACGGGCATAGGATCCAAATTCTGGGGCAAGACAAGAGGTGCGAATCTAGCAGCCATTGCTCTTGGTGGATTTATAATCTGTCTTGGAGAAATGGGCGGAGTAGGAATAGTAGATGTACGAGGTGTATGTGGTGGGGATGGAGGAGAAACTACTGCTGATTGCTGATCAGATATCAATGGTTGTACTGGAATAGTAGGAATAAAAGAAGGTTCAACGTGAACTTGTGAATCAGATGTAACCACTAATGGATCAAGAGTTTCAGATGCGGACTCTATGAATTCAGGGATATTCATTTCCACAATAGAGTTCTGAAGGTTCAGGATGTAATTATCAATGGATCTATTAGCTTGTTCAACTTAAAGATACTTGATAAACTCAGGATTTATGATGGTAGAACCAGTAGCACTTTCAGATCTAGTTTCAAACAATGATAACTCGAACTGATCATCAAACTCAATATCTTCAATGAATTCAAATACATTAGGGTATGAATGAGATTTAAACAAAGGAATCATGGGACTTTCTCGACGGAAAATTCTTGGAATCAGGTTGGGATTCTCATACACTAGAGGCGGATTAGGATCAGGATTTGATCTAGTATGTCTTCTGGAAGCCAGCGTGTTGATCTATTCAAAAATCAAAGGGACACAACTAATTTATTTTAGCCTATCAAATTCTATACTCAATCACCCAAAAGTCCAGAACGATATGATATACTGGGGTAATTCACAAATCAAGTGTCACATTCACAAGCTAAACCGGAGATTGACTGAAGGAGCGTTTATCTACTTCCGCTAATGCAAAGCAAAAGCGTTTTGAAGGCTACCTGGCATCACTTCAGGCTCCGTCTATAGCTTATGAAACAAATAACACCAACAAGCAAACCATTTTTTCCCCAGTATGGTCGCCACTATGTTAGTGCCTAAATCTACCTTAGGCTGAAGTAAGGTAGAAAGAGGACAACACCAAACCACGCTCAGCCTCGTAGCTAGCCCTACGAGGACAGGAGAGGGCTCTCTCCGGGTCAATCTCAACGAAAGTATTCAAAGGGGCTTGAGATGACTAAAACAACAGCTGATCTTAGGCTATATATACAAATAGGAAGGTTTGATTTTGATTTTTTTAGGGTTTTGTTGGAAAAAGGGGAAAGACAATTTTTGGGCTTGGGGATGAGGCCAATTTCCTGCAGAGTTCAAGTTGGGGCGAGGAAGGTAGCAGCTTTGATGTCTTAGATTGTTTGAATGGATAGAAAAGACTGCTCAGGAGCTGAAGAGGGTAAGAAGGTGCAAGGATCCTCTTCAAACTGACGAAAACATATAAAACTAAACAAAATTTTAAGGCAGAGCACCAGCAAACTAATGAATTCTACCTTACTTACTCGTTTGTTTAATTTCAGAAGCAAAGAGAAGGGACATGGCATACATAAAAAATTAATGAAACTTACAGATACATGTAGAAAAACATCATCAAAACTCAGAGCCACAAGGATCCCAACAAGTGCTGCAAAACTCTGGTCTTTCCTTTGCCAAAAAGCTGAAATGAATATACAATGAGGTGCCAAACTTTTCCCAAGAGTCCAACCCTGAAAATGTCTCAGAAAATACATAATATAGACCATCCTAACCCCTTCCCATGCCTCTATGGGTCGAGATCCTCCTTCTAGGAGCTGTTTCAACCAACTCTAAACATGGAACTGAAATCTAGGCAACCAAACAACTTGCCTCTAAAAGGAAGGAAACTGATTCATTCATTTAATTTTCACTTTTTAGTGAATGAATCCTCTAGAACAAGTAAATATGGGCCAAAATTACATCATAGTCATCAAATTACATCAAGATAGATCAATAATTACATCCAAAAGTGAAACTAGTCAAACTGACCGAATTTCTGAGCTGAAAAGTGAAAATTGGGCAAAATTCCTCTATGCGCCGCACTCAAAAACTCAATGCGTCGCGCCACTTTGAGCCTGTTTTTGAGGCACTTCCAGAAGTCCAAATTGAGCTCATGATAGCTCGTTGGAAATCCCTGGATTTCCACTATCCAACCAAAGTGTAATTTTTGGATTTGGATGTCATTTGCCCCTCCAAAACTGGAATCTCCCAAGACTGGTTCCTGCTGGTGCAAAAAGTGGCAAAAAGGCCATTTTTGGAGTGTTTTTGACCTTCAAGACCACCCAAAACTTCATGAAATCTCTCAGCCATTCCTGAGCATGCATAAATTTTCATAACAAACCCAAAAATATCAAGTTTTCCTCCAGAAGATGTCCCAATCATAAGCGCGCGTCGGGTGGCGCAACGCGTCGGGCAGAAAAACCTATTTTGCAACCAAAATTTTCAAAAATGACAAAATTTACTCCAAATTTGCTGAAATTTGGAGTGAATTTCTCCCATCATGTCTCATGCTCAGATAAGGAAGCTTCGACCAAGATTCGGAGTGGATCAGGCCTTTTCCGACGTTTTAGTGCTCTCCTCAATCTCGCCTTCAGGATCTTCATCCTGGCTCTGCAAACGTGTGTGCGGGCCCAATAGTGGTTCTTCATATGTATGAGCATGTATTTTTCCCTATTGGCCTTCGCCAATAGCTTCTCAAGATGCCTGTTGACTCTCTCAAGCCAAATCTGTCGCTCAAAAGGCGTCATGTCACCTGGTCTCTTTCGGGCCAATTCCCGATCTTCACGAATTCTCTGCAATTCCGTGAGTGTCTGCTGATCTTCTAGTTGTTTATTCCGCTGATCCAAATAATTTATAATCCACTGAACTCTCTGCAGCTTCACAGTTAATGTGTCAATCTCAGCCTTTTGTTCCTGGATGGTCTCTCTCATCTTTGAGCTAGGAGAGCTCAAATCAACATCGATGAGTGTAAAATCAGTGTCTTGGCCTCCTAAAGGGCCCTCATCGTTCATAGGCCTCTTGCCTCTGTCCTGAACCTATACCTGTGCTGATGTCGAAGGCGAGACCCCTTCCACACCATGTGGAGATAGTACTCGCGCTGCTGATGAAGGCAACGAGACCCCTTCCACCCCAGGTGGAGATAGTACTCGTTGTGCTGCTGCAAATAAGGCTTTGTGGCCTCTCTGATATGTCACACACACTGGAACACTGATAGGCTCAAACTCGGGAACATCAAACTGATGTAAAGGCCCTCCCTCATCATGAACAATCTCGGGAGGATGCTGTGGCGCTGCAAAGAAGTCACGGGAAATGAACTCATCCCATGCAATGCCCTGCAATCCAAGCTGATGCACTTCAATGATTTTGATGAGCGCATAATGATAAATGTTGTTATGCTGCTGCTCTGGAGTCTTCCTCTGCACCAGGGTAGTCATCCGCTCTATGTTCCGACACATGAAATATGGGATACTCATCAGTCTCACTCTCGTAAAATGCATCAAAAGTCTGATATGGTATGCATAAAGACGTGAGAAACGGCCCTCAAAGCTGAAATATCGAATGATGAGTTTCATCAATGGTGGATAAGACCCCTTCAGAAACTGGAATGGGAATATCCTGCTCAGCTGCCTCAAATATCCAGGTCTGATGTACGGCTCATAATATGCTCTATCCAGCTGCTGTCTCTTATTCCACTCTTCACCAATGTTTGGTATCCCGGTCGCCTCAGAAATGGTCTCTGGTGTCAAAGTGAAATTCACTCCAGCAAGGTTTACATGACCATCACGCAAATGCAAAACAAATAGGCGAACCAACTCCTGATGGTGCTGAATCTGAGATATCATCTCACAATACTGAAAACATGACTGCTGCTGAAAGCATGTCATTGCAAGCAGGCAGGCCTGCAATTGAGCCAAAGAAGTGGGCTCCTCCCTGACATGCCTGCCACTTTTATGAGACCTCCTCGATACATTTAGCTCGGTGGTTGAGTCACTGTCTTGCTCATATCCCTGCTCATATGATGAATTTGTCTCTGACATGATGCTGAAAACAAGGTGTTTGACAAGTAGGTGCTGATAAATATATGGTGAAAACGAGAGTTTGTTTTTCAATAACAAGTGTGCCACATCTGTAATGAGAGGCTGCAAGGAAATATCACAATGAATACAATAGACTTTCAAGTGAATTCGGAGTGGAAGGAAAGTCACTCACTGCTTGGGGAATTTCAGGATTAAGAACCTTTATAAGTGATATAGGAATAGGAGAGGGACTGTGGTATGATAGTGTGACAGTAATAGCAGTGACAACAGTGATAACAGTGATAAGAGCACAAATGAAAATGGGGTGGGAGTTTTAAGCACCAAAGTTCAAGTTTTGACACCCAATTTCAAACCCTAGGAGTAAATTTTGATACAGATATAGGGTTATATTTTCACCATCTAAAATCTTTGAATTCCTCCTTTCAAATAGCACCCAACAGGAGTTAAACTCAAATAGCAAGGGCGCAGAACTTACTTGGAGAAAAATGAAGTAAATCGAATTGAGTTTTTATGGAGCAAAGATGAGTTTGGCCTTTGGGGCTCTGTGCACCACGCACAAACCCAATGCGCCGCGTCGTGTGGGTGCGCCGCGCCTTTTAAAAAATGCACAATGAACTCCGGCTCTATGTGCCGCGCTCTGTGGATGCGCCGCGGCCTATCCCAATGCGCAACGCTCTGTGGATGCGCCGCGACCTATCCCAATGCGCCGCGCTCTTTTTAAACACACAGTCGGCCCTTCTAAAATCACAGTTTTGTTCTTTGAACTCCAACTCGAATTCTCTCTTGGATTTTCTCAATAACTCTTGATGCAAATGAATGAATGACTTTGAGAAATATCTCATATAGAGATGGTTTTAATTTTTGCTTCTCAATAACCCATTTTGTAATGTTTTTAGCTTTGGCACTTTTTCATTTAATACAACTCTGTCTTTTTTGTTTCCTCACTGACTTTCTGGAGCTTGAATGATGAAATTGGTTGATTTTGCAGGGATGGTGGCATTGAACCTTGGCAAAGGATGACCAGAGTTTGCATGTGAAGTACTACATGGCGGAAAGATAGATATTTATTACAAAATTTTTTTTGACAATTTCTTCTTCAAAACAGAGTTTTGAAAAAGAAACATCCTCGAGCATATTTGATGATGAAAATTTTGAACTGAAAACTTATTGAAAACCTCCTCATGGCCTGCGGGCATTGTTTAACATTTCTGAAGACCAAACCCTAGACTTAGAAACTAAAATGACTCTTTTTTGACAAAAATAGTATCTATGACTATAAATGACGTGAAATGAACTTTGATGAATTTTGAGAAATTTTGACCAACCCAGCAGGTACAAACATGAGGGAAACTAGAAAACCAAGCCCTTCCGTCAGTCAATGGCATGCCCCTAATGGAATGTATATTAATGAGCTGCATGAGACACCTAAAAAATGAAATTCAATAAGAGAAATGATATCTGACGGAGGGATAACAAGACCGACTCTAACAGCGTGTATCACTCGACCTCGCGAGATAGAAAACAAAATTGTTTTAGGGCCTTTTCTTTTATGGTGTTGTTGTTTCTCCACCTCAGCATAAGGCTCTAGGCTTCCAATAAATTTATAAGGAGCATATGCAGGTGAATCTACATTTCCTTTAAATGGCCTCCCTTTACTATCACAGGGTTGTGCACTGCCTCATATTGTCGAGGAAATTATGGACTCAAAAAAAGGTTAGGGTTGGCCCCCACTTTGAAGGTGTTAAGTTTCTTTACAAAATATTTTCTGAATGGAAATAGTACATGGAATTTGTTATTCCGAAGGTCCAAGTAACGCAACCCCTTGATGTTTCCAATGAATGCAAGAGCATTGACATTCAGGTGATTATCACTCAGATCCCTTGACCTCGCGAGCCCACATCTGACCTTTAGTGATTCCCCATGGAATGATTCCAAGTGGGTTCTATAACTTCTCGTAATGTGGGGAAACAAGCACTTGGTACTAGAATATTCTATGGCCCTAGGTACCAAACAATTGGAATGAACCCTAGTATTCAGGGGGCACCGGCTTCATATTCATCTTGATTGGGTTCTATGGGGATTCCATTAACCAATACACAAATGGAGCATATGTTTTCAGAGAGACATGGTCAACCAGAATACCAATTCTACATGAGAATAGGATATTGTAAATATGGTTCAACATGTAACTGTACTCTCAACCCTCTCGGCTTACCAGTGTGTTCGGGAACCCAAACCTGTTCTTTCTATACTTGTCAAGGATTTTTCAAATATAGACCAACTTGCAAATATGACCACCCTATGGGGACTTTGAGTTACAATCCATCTGCATCTTCTCTTCACTAGCGGATATGTCAGTTGTAGTTATTTTGAGTTTTTTAATGGAAAAAATGGCCATATTTCGGATGCATCTTTACTCATATGAAGGATGAGTAAAAAGAGACTCCTTTAGAGATTCTAAGAAAAAGGGCCTGGTGAAGAATTGGTGCAAAATGATACCTGCAACAAAGCCAAAAAAGTTCTAAAATTGGAGCCAACTTTGCCAATTAAAAACTGCAAACAACCTGGAATCCTATCTTCAGGACCAGATTGTTTGAAGCACACCAAAAATTCAAGTATGTTGCTATTGTGCTACCTTTTTATAGACTGAAATTATTTCTTTTATTTTTGTAATATCATTGATATAGTCCTGGTTCGAACATTTGAAAGATAGACTTGATTTTTCATCCAGTTGATTATGAGACTTTGTACTCAAGGTCATGAGAAAAAAAATCCAATATTTTTCAACTTGTCAAGAATAAGTTCCTGAAAGTTAAATAGTAATTGTCTCTATCCAGCTTCTCACTGTGCAGCGAGCATATCATTGATTTTAGCAAGCCTTAGCATTCTCCTCTCTAACCACAAAAGGAAGCATATTTTTGAACTCTTCCCTGACACACATGAAAGTCAGATGCATTTTCGGAAATGGTATTCACAAATTGTAAGAAATTATTGTACATAAACCTTCTTACAGTCCTTGCTTCTCAATTCCAAGCAGATGCTACAATTAGAATTTTGTCCAACCATCCAAAATACATAACTCCTCT
Organism: Pinus albicaulis; assembly: GCA_034641835.2. Taxonomy (NCBI): domain Eukaryota; kingdom Viridiplantae; phylum Streptophyta; class Pinopsida; order Pinales; family Pinaceae; genus Pinus; species Pinus albicaulis. The sequence continues at coordinate 1,687,998,665 of CM076579.1, read as the reverse complement.
TTTTTCCTTAGTCTTTTAGCTATTGCAGCATATCCAAAATACATAAGTAGTCTTTCTTCCTTAGTTTTTTAGCTACTGTAGTATGATAGACGAAGAAAATATTTAACTGTGTCCTTATTGGTTATTTTCTCTTTCCAACCTGGATTGTTTATCTTCTCTTACCAGCTCATTGCCTTGAGAGAATAGGGCTTCCTTTTAGGTGCCCCTTTTCCCTTCTTTATTACAAAAATATCTAAAACAACCTTGTTACCTTGCATCTATTCTTAGACTCCTTCCTTATTCCATTGATCATCTAGATGATAATCTCGAAGTTAATCATAAAAAAAACACATGATACATTGCTCATGTTCCAGAAAATATTTCTCCATTTCTACATGTGCCAGAACCTGGTTGAATTTTCCTTCTTCTGAGAACTAAAAAATGATACACCGCTCATATTCCAAACAAGATTTCTCCATTTCTACATGTGCTAGAACCTAGTTGAATTTTCCTTCCTCTTATCATCTTGATTCTTACTTAGCTTGGTCCAACTTCTTACTTTGGTAGTTTACAAAAAAGTTACAGAACCCATAACATCCTGTGTACACGAGTGGTGAATTTCCAAAATCAATAGGTGAAGTCCAATTTGACAGTGTCCAAATTCCTTCAATTCACTATTGATACAAGGCAAGCCATTATAGCTAGTTTCTAACATTCTTAGTTAAAGCTTTAACAAAATTCATAGGCATTACATATATCCTTTATTTTTTATTGTCATTAGAATTTGAGGATCCAGTTTAGAAAATATCACACATAGAGGGAAATCAACAAGAACATTTTTCATGAGATTAAAGCCAGACTCTCCTTAAAAATCACATCAATGTCATTCCTACTAATAAAAAAATTAGACAATTAGTATTGTTCTAGTGTAATCTAAGAATATATACCATGCTAGGGACTAATGTTTTATTTTCTATTTGGCACAAAAGTGACCAGGTTTATCCCCATTGGCTAGCTTCCAACATCAGTAGCTCCCTTTGGTGATTTCTCAACATCAACATTTAGCCTACATAGGGCTTGGTATAGTGGTAAGTTGGACCAATTTCCATGCCAGAGACCAAGCTTCTATTCCCTATAGGCATAGAAGTTGACTAGGACTATCTTGATTGGCTAGCATGCAATGTTAGTGGCAACCTTAAGAGGGATTTTGGCCATAAACATGAGTTGCAAGAAAAAATGGTCTACCAATAAGAGGGAGTGCATATGATGACTTGGGTTCAAAACCTGACAAACACACTCCATTGTATTACTATGGGCCCATGATGAGGCCAATAGGAAAATAAAAAATTCATGTCCAAATGGATTTTATATGGGTATAGAAACCCCTCAAATGCAGCAGCTTAGACAATGGTCCACTGTGTTTGAAAATTCTCTTCCCCATGTTATAGTATTGGCATAGAAACCCCTCAAATGAAGCAGCTTAGAGAATGGTCCATTGTGTTTGAAAATTCTCTTCCCCATGTTATAGTGGGGAAGTGTTTCCCCTGCTTTTGACCAAAAAAAAAATAACAACCTATAGTTTTGTAAGATGTCCACCTCAATGCAATTGATTAATATCAAAGGAAGGTATTTTTTCCAGCTTGATAAACCCCTCATTATCACAAAAAATAATATGCTTATCCTAATGAAATTTCATATGTGCAAGATTTTCCTAATCCAAATTTCTTGACATGCCCATTTTTTTGCTACTATATTTTGATTTTCCTACATTCAACCTTGGAAGTTAGGAGAGAGACGGATCTAGTGGACTATAACCTTGTCCAAGGACTTTGATACCTTTTGCAGGGAAACAAGGATCAAGAGGGTGCTAAGAACGAGGTTGTAGAGTAACAAATCCATCATTGAGATAACTAAAACCATGATCCAGGACATGGATTTACCCATGTATCTTTAAGCCAAATATTGCAACAGAATTGTCCATATCTTGAACCAATTTCCTCAGAGGATATTGAAGGAAAAAACACCAAAGAAATATTTTGTTGGTGAGAAGCCACAAGTATTACATTTTTGTTTCCTTTTTTTTTTCCAATTTATATTCATATTCATGATGATAAAAGGACTAATCTTGAACTCTTGAACATAAAGGCGATCTATGTTGGATAGAGTAAGACATCCAAGGCCTACATGATCTAAATTAAAGTGAAACTGAAGACATTGGTGAGAAAGGATATGAGTTTTGATGAGGATGAATGGTCCTCAAAATCATAGAAACATCCTATAGTGATTAATGAATGTGGAAATCTTGTTACATATTATATTCTAAAATTGAAAAAGAAATCAAACGGATATCATCAAGATTCTTGTCAAGGAACAAAAACCTCATTACTTACTAGTGTAGTCAGGAATTTAATATGGCTTAATCAAACATTGTAGGGTGTACAGGAACAAGTGGGAGTATCTAATTCCACGTCTTAGGCGATATGTCAACCTAAGAAATTTCCTACTTATGTTGCACTAATGTATTCTATTCTTCATACATAGCCCTCCCTTTTTTACTTCAATTTCATCTTTGAGAAATAATGTTTCCTTGGAAATTTTTTGTCATTGTATGTCAAGGAGATTGGTTGAGCCAAGGAGTTAAATGTGGCACTTGATGAACAGTGGCCAGTTTAATTGAGGTGTTCACAATTGATGGTGAACTAGGTTTCAACAAAAAACACATGAAGGGTGTTCTTCCAACTGATCATTGAGAAATGTCTTTCAAAGTTCTTGAAAAAAATATTGGGCACAAATTTGGACTAAACTTGACATCGTTGTTGTGCCCTTGGAATTCATTTCTCTTACATGAAGTTTATAAGCTGCAGATATAAGGTTACCATTTTGAGATCATGATGTGCATATATCCTGAGCTCACATATTTTTGGTGAATGAAATAAGAGGTAGTAGTGGTACTAGTGTGAGAAAGAAATACCATCCTCCTTTATGAATTCTTCATTATAGGTATAATTGTTGTAATTAAGTGAGTTATAGGTGGGAATACTATGTTTAGTAAGCTACAAGGATCCATCAAAGTGTTTTTATGTTAGTTCGACTACCATATTTGGCAAGAGATGGCTCAAAATTCTTGTAAGTAATCCACCAAATATATATCACAGAGAATTTTCAACTCAAAATGGCTACGATACAGACTAAGGGATGCATATAGGATCTAATTTATTATTTATGGTCATTTACCTTGTTTTTGTAGTTTATTGGATTGTTTCCTTAAGGATTCCATGCTAGTAAAATATTCCTTGTAGACCCATAAAAGAAATTTATTCATAATCATATAAATTCCTTTCCTATAGGTTGTCATATCAAAGGAATTACCCATGGCATGATCAATGCACCAGTAAAGAAAAAGAAAAACAAACGTTTCTAAGCTTAATGACTTCTTTCCATTTGTAAGCTAACTAGGACAACCTTGAATATTTTCAAAGAATTTATACGATGACGCTAAATTGGTCTTGCAAGGCCTGTTAATGGAAAATTTTACAACTCGATTTCATACATGGAAATTTAGGGTGACTAAAATATCCTCTATAAAGTACAGATTACCAATCACAATAATGAAAATAATTTTTTTTCTACATTGTTTATCTGAATTGATGGACAAACTCTTAGACAAACTCCTCAAACACTGATAATGTTAGAAAATGATTGAGGGGCTCTTCCAATTCAACACCATAGACATCATATTCATGATCATTCTGAATGATATCTAGGGAATTAATGAGATTTGCAAGAGGGATTTCATAATGGCATCAAATTCAACATATAAAACAAATCTATCTAGATTTGTACAATAATTCAACTCATCTCAAGGTGGTACAAAATACCTTCAACTCATCCAAAGCAAGGTCTTTCTACTTTATTTCGTAATTTGAGGGAATTTTAGTGCTTTGTGCCCTACTGATCTTAAGTTCTTAACTGTTTGAGTAAAATCACTAACTTCTGCAATTTACCACAGTCAAATTGTATAAGTTTCCTATCAGGAAAGAACAACTGCCTCCGCACATTAACAGGTGTAAGAGGATCAAGAAGCACATTGAGCTCTTTTCTAGCATTATCTTATAGGATTCAATGGATTTAGACAGAGTATTTTGATTTACTACACCAAAAAATTTGTAGAGGTGATCCTATAGCTGGAATTGCAAAGAAAAAATATTTAATTAAGTTCAACAACCTTTGACATCACTATGAATGTAACAAAACAAGACCGATAAGTCTTGATGAAGACTCTGGATAGCATGATGGATTGTTCCTTTACTCATAAATAGGATGCCCAATAGTAAGGACTATGCGTCTATATAAGCAATCACAATGGTTTTCTGAAGCATTGTTTCAGAGATCATTCTGTTAGAGAACGAAAATATGGAGACCTGTTACATCCCTTCTCTTTTCTGGTGCTGCCAGCTACTCCTGTTTTATTTCATTCTCCTTCTCAATCCTTTTGTGTTTTCAACAGCCCATCTCTCTGATCTTCACCATCCTCGTCTCACCAATGCTTCTGATCAACACGCTCTGCTTGCTTTCAAGTCTGCAATCACATATGATCCCTACCAATCCTTAGCCACCTGGAAACCAAATGTTTCATTCTGCCATTGAATGGGTATCATATGCAGCAGGCGCAGGCAGAGAGTTGTTTCCCTCAATGTTTCAAGCATGGGATTACAAGGTACAATCTCTCCCCTTCTCGCCAATCTCTCTTTTCTTAGAGTACTCATCCTTCGCAATAATAGTTTCCATGGTCACATTCCCTATCAATTGGGAACCCTCTTTCGCTTAAAGATGCTTCGCCTGTCTAGGAATCAACTCCAGGGTTCCATTCCTCCCACTCTCGGTAGCTGCCACAATTTGCGGAACTTGACTCTCTCCTTTAACAATCTGACATGATACATTCCCCCACAACTATGCATTCTCCCCAACCTAGTATTCATAGCCTTGGGAGCTAACAATTTGATGGGAATAATCCCCAAATGCTTGGGAAACATATCCTCTTTGCAACACTTAGATTTGGCTGACAACATCCTTCACGGCAGTGTTCCTTCCGAATTGGGTATGCTAAGCCAGCTCATCATTCTTCAACTAGAATTTAACCATGTAACAGGATGCATTCCGTCTTCATTGTCTAATTGCACGAATATTGAGCTATTGAGTATAGCTTTTAACCAATTAGTTGGCCACATTCCGTCGAAGTTGTGCAGCAAGAAGACCACCCACTTAAATTATCTTTTTCTGGGTCCTAATCAGCTGAGCGACAGCATTCCTTTTTCCCTCTTCAATTGTATGAAGCTTGAACGGATTTCCTTAGCAGGGAACCAGCTTAGCGGAACAGTGCCTATGGAGCTGGGTAAATTGACACATCTCCAAAGGCTTTACTTTGGCTACAATCACCTGATTAGCGGCAGCACCATGAGATGCCCCATTCTTACTGCTCTTATTAACTGTTCCAATCTACAAGAAGTAGACTTATCCTATAATAATCTCACGGGACAATTACCTTTTTCTATAGGCTGCCTCTCTACAAAAATTGACCTCTTAGACTTCAAAAACAATGAATTAGCAGGAGGAATACCTCCACAAATCGGAAACCTATCTGGTTTAACATACCTTCAATTAAGTAACAATTTCTTTACAAGGTCTATCCCTTCTTCATTTAATATGCTTCAAAATTTAGAGAGGTTAGATCTGGGTTTCAATAATTTACAAGGAAATATCCCTATGGGAATTGGGCAGCTCAAATGCTTAGGGCTCTTGAATCTCCAAAGAAATAATCTTTCTGGAAGAATTCCTGATTTTTTGGCCAATTTCCAGCAACTAAGATATTTAGATCTTAATCATAACCAGTTATCAGGAAATATACCTGCAAATTTAGGGAAACATGTGAACTTACCAGAACTAGATCTATCATACAACAAGTTTAGTGGGCACATACCTCCAAAGTGTAAGATTCCAAACAATAAAAATTTGGATAGATCTAAAACATCTTAGTGTTCTCGTTTAATACAATCTTTCATCAAGAACCAGAACACAAGAAATGCAGCCATTTATTTATATTATTATTCACTGAAAGTAAAATACATGCCCAGACCATAAAATCCTGCAAATGGCATGCACAGCTGCTTGACAATGACAAATATAAGAAATTGAAGCCCACTTGTGAATCCTGGATGGATTCACCACATAAACATCACCGCGGGGTTTTCGTCCTGGGATCAATAATAGAACTGTCCAGGCCAGGTTCTCAACCCAAACATAATAAGATAGATAATCCAGAATGCTCTAAATGCCTAGCTTCTCTCCCCTTTTATAGGCTTGATGGGTCAATACCAACAAGAAATACCATGGGTCAATACCATGGGAAAATACCACGGTAAGTACCATGGATTGATTCTATCCACTTTGACTAGATCAAGAAAGGGAATATTACAAATCCTCCCGCCCAAAGATTTCTTGTCCTCAATCGATCCACTTCTATCCACAACAGAAGCATTTGTACATTAATACCAGGATCCCATACAATCCGAATCGCCCTCCATGTTGAATGGTCATGAATGGATCCTCCAATACCTGGATCCCAAACAATCCTCCGACCAATCCTCCCCTCAATAGATTTACCTGGATCCCAAACAATCCTTTCCCCTATGGATTCTCCCGGATCCCAATGCCACCTAAATCCTGGGACCTGTGCGTTATGGTACCATTTCAACTTTCCATCGTTGCCTACACCAAATTGTCCAAGCTATAATTTTCCCTTGGCTATGGGTATCCTCCAAATAATCAACCCATCAATAGAATACCAACTCATAATCTCTCGCCAATCCATACTTGGGAAAGAATGAATATCTGCAAATCTACTATGTTGATGTTGTTCGATGTTGGATTCATGCTGCTCTACTTGGTTACCCAACATGATGTATTTGGAGAACTCTGCCCTGCTCTTCTCAATGTATAAAGGTGGGTTGTTGGTGTTGCAAGCCTTATCTATGTATTCCTGTAGAGGGCTTCTTTGGAACTCCCAATCGTACCCCTCTTGCTCCCTTGTGATGGATTTAAGTCGTTCCTCAATACTAGACAACTTGGTCTTTGATTCGGAACATACCCCTATGAGTTCCTCAATTTTTCTGTTCTCCTGTAAGACAGTGTCTCGGACTGTCCAGAATATTTGCTTCAACAACATAAGATCTACCTTGAAATGCATGATCCTTTCTTGAAAATGCATGATCCTCTCCTCATTTGATTCTCCTTAGGTGTATTCATCCTGGACCTCTTAACATGTGAGGATCAGTTGTCCTTCCTCTCTGGTTGTCAAACATGGATGTATTGGTGGAATGTTGTCTATACCGGATTTCCCATACTCTTTATGGATGTCCTTAATCGTATTTATAGATTCAACTACCACATCATCAGGAGGAATTGAATCTTTCCTTTCGTCATGTGCTTTGTTAAGCTGACTGCTCAGTTTGTCCTGCAAGTTTCTCTGAAGAGCATGGTGTCGCTGCTCACCATTTGTACTTGACTGCTCAGATCCTTCATAGGTCCTCTCCTGAAAACCAATGAACCCATCTATGGATGAATCTCCATGATCTGAAGAAGTCTCTAATTTTGCTACCCTTGTTGCCTCCTTATTATTTGGACATGAATGGTCAAGTGCCCAAACTCCCTTGCATACAAAGCATAAGCCTTTCCTCCTTAGTTCATTCTTGCTATCTCCACAAATATTTGTTAGTTCCTCCTTGTTTAACTTCTTTCTAAGTAGTTTGATGCTCTGTTTGATCAACCCCTCAGCTAGTTCATAAGCAGCAGGTGATGCAATTAGCTCCTTCCTCCAAATGGCCAACAATTTGGATCTCAATTGTTCGCAGATGGCCCTGTCTTCTCTTAAGATCGGAGACATGATATTTTGCATGTCTGTTTTGATGAAGTTTGGATGAGACGTTGTAATTCCATTGCAAAAGTATTGGAGCATCTGAAGGATTAAATCATCACACTCTAGATCCATCATAAGCATACCAAATCTGAATTTCTCCATGTGTTCCAAAATTGTGCGCTTCTGGAAAAAAGTAAGAATGGTGGTGTTTTCCAACCCTTGGAGTGCTTCTACCATTACCTAAAAAGTCCTCCTCATGATGTCATCATTGTAGGGCAATAGCGGTGCTATTAAGGCTATGATTTTACTGAGACAAGAAGCGACGGTGAGTCTAACATTTTCACAAGCATGCTCTAAGAACCTAGGTTGTATCAAAGCAAGCATGGATGGCTTCAAGGCCCAACTTGACCATTCCCATTTTGATTTTAATATCAAGCTCAAAGCCATATTTAATGTGTCTAACTGTAGGAGAACATATTTTGACTTTGTACCCAGTAATTTGGATCCAAGTTCGAAGAGACACTTGCTTGTTACATCTTCTTCCCGGATATCTTTTGACTACTGAAGGGTAACATGGACCTTTCGAGAGAAAGGCTTGTTGCTCTGCTCTTGCTTCTGATTTGTATGTTGTTGCCATATTTTATCCACAGAAGTATTGTAGCCCAGAGAATCGATTGATATATCATTATGTTGATTCTTGTGGCGTTTCCAAAAAAAAAAATGACGACATTGGCATCAATGGATCTCAATACTTAGCTAATGAGAAACCTGGGAATGATCCCTGTCTAGTAATAACTTTCCAGCCTTTCAACAATGATCATATTTGCAAGAAAGATATGAATCTTCCATACACATGAATAAATATCATGGGTACATTTATAATACTCCATACACATGAATAAATATTATGGGTACATTTATTCATAAGAGGCTATATACAAGCTATGAATGATTTTGTCAACCATGCCTTCAAATATTTTCACAAATTTAACCCACAGACTTATAAATGATTTTCCCTTCACTTATGTCTCTCAATAAAATAATTTACTGAAAAATAAAAATCCAACTAGGGTGATAAATATCACCGAAGTGAGAAATGCTGGCTAGGGTGAAAAATAAATTTCACCGAAGTTCCTTGCATAAAAATCTCAGGTTGGTAGGATGCACAGCTCTGATACCACTGTAAGATTCCAAACAATAAAAATTTGGATAGATCTAAAACATTTTAGTGTTCTCATTTAATACAATCTTTCATCAAGAACCAAAACACAAGAAATGCAACCATTTATTTATATTATTATTCACTGAAAGTAAAATACATGCCCAGACCATAAAATCCTGCAAATGGCATACACAGCTGCTTGAAAATGAAAAATATAAGAAATTGAAGCCCACTTGTGAATCCTGAATGGATTCACCACATAAACATCACCGCGGGGTTTTCGTCCCGGGATCAATAATAGAACTGGCCAGGCCAGGTTCTCAACCCAAACATAATAAGATAGATAATCCAGAATGATCTAAATGCCTAGCTTCTCTCCCCTTTTATAGGCTTGATGGGTCAATACCAACAAGAAATACCATGGGTCAATACCATGGGAAAATACCACGGTAAGTACCATGGATTGATTCTATCCACTTTGACTGGATCAGCAAAGGGAATATTACACAGAGGTTGCAGGTATTGAAAATTTATCTTTCTATTTCAACCTATCAAACAATTTATTACATGGCCATTTACCTTTGGAGCTAAGCAAGCTCAATAAACTTCAAGCTATAGATATTTCTGCAAACCAATTAACTGGCTACATTCCAAGTGCACTAGGAAGTTGCAAAGAAATATCATATATGAATCTTTCATGCAACAAACTTCAAGGTTTGATTCCACTATCATTCAGTGAACTTCAAAGTCTCCAAGATCTAGATCTCTCTTCCAACAATTTGTCCGGTGGAATACCCATATCACTAGAAAATCTCACAATGCTCCGCCACTTAAATTTTTCTTTCAACAAGTTATCAGGAGAAGTCCCTAAAGGTGGAGTTTTCAAAAATATTGGTGCTACATCGTTTATGGGAAATATTGGTCTATGTGGACCTTGGGTAAGTCTATCACCATGCTATTCTCACAAACATAAAGCTGTTTTGAATCTAAAAAGAGTTATCATTCTTGTTGTTGCTATTGCAACAATTGTTGTATTGTGTTTGTTTCTGAGAATCTTGTGGAGAAAGAATTGTAAGAGACATATGAATCTCTTACTTTTTTCCAAGTTCTAATTTCTATGAATCTATGCGTCTATATAAGAAATCACAATGGTTTTTTGAAGCATTGTGATTGTTGTGTTTCAGAGATCATTCGAAAAGATGGAGACCTGTTATTTTTTTCTATTTTCTGGTGCTGCCTACTCCTCTTTTATTTCATTCTCTTTCTCAATCCTTTGTGTTTTCAACCACCCATCTCTCTGATCGTCACCATCCTCGTCTCACCATCAAGTCTGCAATCACATATGATCCCTCCCAGTCGTTAGCCACTACCTAGATGCCAAATGTTTCATTCTGCCACTGGATGGGCATCATATGCAGCAACTGCAGACAGAGAGTCGTTTCCCTCAATGTTTCAAGCATGGGATTACAAGGTACAATCTCTCCCCTTCTCGCCAATCTCTCTTTTCTTAGAGTACTCAACCTTCGCAATAACATTTTCCACGGTCACATTCCCTATCAATTGGGAACCCTCCCTCGGTTAAAGATGCTTCGCCTGTCTAAGAATCAACTCCAGGGTTCCATTCCACCCTCTCTGGGTAGCTGTTGCAGTTTGCGGAACTTGACTCTCTCCTTTAACAATCTCATAGGATACATTCCCCCACAACTATGTGTTCTCCCCAAACTAGTATTCATATCCTTGGGAGCTAACAATTTGATGGGAACAATCCCTAACTGCATGGGAAACATATCCTCTTTGCAGTACTTTTATTTGGCTAACAACACCCTTCACGACAGTGTTCCCTCCGAATTGGGTATGCTAATCCGGCTCAACATTCTTACTCTGGCATCCAACCATCTGACGGGACACATTCCTTCTTCCCTCTCCAATTGTACGAACCTTCAAGTGATTGATTTAGGAGGGAACCAACTCAACGAAACAGTGCCCATGGAGCTGGGTAAATTGACACATCTCCGGAGGCTTTACTTTGGCGACAATTATATGATTAGCGGCAACACCACGACATGCCCCATTCTTACTGCTCTTATTAACTGTTCCAATCTACAATTAGTAGACTTATCCTCTAATAATCTCACGGGACAATTTCCCTTTTCTATAGGCCGCCTCTCCACAAAAATTGACATCTTAGACTTGAGAAACAATGAATTAGCTGGAGGAATACCTCCACAGATCGGAAACCTATCTAGCTTAACATACCTTCAATTAAGTAACAATTTCGTTACAAGTTCTATCCCTTCTTCAGTTAATATGCTTCAAAATTTAGAGAGGTTAGATCTGGGTTCCAATAATTTACAAGGAAATATCCCTGTAGGAAATCGGAAGCTCAAACGCTTAGGGCTATTGAATCTCCAAAGAAATAATCTTTCTGGAAGAATTCCTGATTTTTTGGCCAATTTCTAGCAACTAAGATATTTAGATCTTAATCATAACCAGTTATCAGGAAATATACCTGCAAATTTAGGGAAATGTGTGAACTTACTAGAACTAGATTTATCATACAACAAGCTTAGTGGGCACATACCTCCAGAGGTTGCAGGTCTTGCAAATTTAGCTTTCTATTTCAACCTATCAAACAATTTATTACATGGCCATTTACCTTTGGAGCTAATCAAGCTCAATAAACTTCAAGCTATAGATATTTCTGCAAATCAATTATCTGGCTACATTCCAAGTGCACTAGGAAGCTGCAAAGAAATATCATATCTGAATCTTTCATGCAACAAACTTGAAGGTTTGATTCCAGTATCATTCAGTGAACTTCGAAGTCTCCAAGACCTAGATCTCTCTTCCAACAATTTTTCCGGTGGAATACCCATATCACTAGAAAATCTCACAATGCTCTGCCACTTGAATTTTTCTTTCAACAAGCTATCAGGAGAAGTCCCTAAAGGTGGATTTTTCAAAAATATTGGTGCTACAGCATTTATGGGAAATCTTGGTCTATGTGGACCTTGGGTAAGTCTACCACCATGCTATTCTCACAAACATAAAAGTGTTTCGAATCTAAAAAGAGCTATCATTCTTGTTGTTGCTATTGCAACAATTGTTGTATTGTGTTTGTTTCTGAGAATCTTGTGGAGAAAGAATTGCAAGAAACATATTCAGAGAGAGACTGGTCCATCATTAAATGTGGGGCATCAAAGAATCTCATATGCAGAGCTCGCCATTGCAACAAATGAATTTAGTGATGCAAACTTGTTAGGAATTGGTAGTTTTGGAAAAGTGTACAAAGGAATTTTGAATGATGGCACAATGGTGGCTGTCAAGCTTCTCAATCTACAAAATGAAGGGGCTCAAAAAAGTTTTGATAAAGAGTGCAAAGTTTTGGGTAGAGTTAGACACCGGAATTTGATTCGGGTCATAACCTGCTATTCAGATCTCCAAATCAAAGCTTTGATATTTCCATTAATGCCAAATGGAAGCCTAGAAAAGTGGTTATATCCTGATGATGGAGAACAAAGTGGTTTGACTTTGATTCAAAGGTTGAATATAACAATAGACATCACCCAAGGCATGACATATCTCCATCACCATTGTTTTGTGCAAGTGATTCATTGTGATTTGAAACCCAACAATGTGTTGCTAGGTGAAGATATGACTTCATATTTAATAGACTTTGGCATTGCTACTATATGTTTTGCAAATAATAAAGATGCAGCTTTCACTTCCATAGATGCACTCAAAGGATCTATTGGCTACATTCCTCCAGGTATTATTTAAACTAAATACAATATTTTAATCAATCTTATGATTTTTTTTTCTTTAACCATTGTGAATTCAAAACCTTAAGATCATGATCTATGAACGCAGAATATGGAGTGGGTGGACAAGTCACAACAAATGGTGATGTTTATAGTTATGGAATATTGCTATTGGAAATGTTCACTGGAAAGAAGCCCACCCACGAAATGTTTTTCGGAGGAATGAACTTGCAAAATTGGGTGGGTAGCAATTTTCCAAACCGGCTAATGGATGTTGTGGACATGGGTTTACTAAGGAGTACTGGTGATTGCACTGAGGAAGATAATAATCTCAATTGTCTTCGTTCATTAATAAATGTGGGATTGCTTTGCACAAATGAATCTCCTCAAGGATGACCTACCATGATGGTCATTTTGAGCATGCTACAAAACATCAAAGACACTTTTTTGAGCCCTAGTTCCATTCCCAAATTGCAATCAAATATAACACATTTGTTGGGTAGTACAAGCACTACTCTCAACAATATTTGTGAAGGTCAAAGTTCTTCAACATCTTAGTTTATTGTAACAAATTAGTGTTAGTGTAGCTAAACCATGAAATAATTTGAGTCTTATTTCCCTCTCTTTCTTTGTGCATAATTCTTTGTTGTTAATTACATGCAAATGTTAACAACATACTGAGATACACCATAAATGGCGTTTTAGAAATGTTTTTATGATTATAAAATTTTCCATTCTGTTTTAAAAAGATTTTGTATGCAATATCCTTTTTAACTTTTATAATTGAATGCATCTCACTCTCGTATTATTATACATGCAGGTTATATTGTTTTGTTTTTGGTCAAAAAGTTGACTTTCAATTAGTTTTGAAATTTTTTAACAAATTCTATCAAGTTTATTAAAGTTTTGAAAGAAATAAATATTAAATTGAATATTTTGAAAATTACAAATTAATTTTGAAAATTTTTAAATTTTGGTTTTTATTTTGATTGGTTTATTTACATTAAATGACTAATTTTATGTGGTTTAAAATTGAATTCTTAAAAAATAAAAAATCTCGATACTACCAAATATCATAACAATTAATAAATATTACACCTCTCAAACCTGAATATTTATCAAAATGTGATTGTTTATGTACAAAGAACTCACCCTCAACTAATGATGTGTCATTAATTGTGCATATTTTGTGCATTACCCAATCCAAGAACAAATAATAATAAATTTTGTGCCTGCATGTGGTTTCGATGTTTCCCACCACTATTATGGTAGGGAAGAGGCCATGGACAAGTCGGAGGGGCACCATGACAGGTGTTGTAGTTGAATCTTGTAAGCTCTAAATTTCAACACTTCTCTTACACAAACTTGTACTAAAAAAATTCACTTCTATTTCAAGAGCAACCAGGCAAAAAGGTTTTCACCTCTGCAACTTCTGGAGTAGTTGGACAGCTTGTTGGGCAGTTTGCAAAGATGCATGGGTATTGTGTTGTTTGGAGTGCTAGAAATATATGATCAAAGGAAGATATTGCCAAATTTTGAAAAAAAAAAATACACATCATGAGGGAGAGATAAATTATTCACTCAAATTTATTATCTTCATTGAAATTTGTTGTCTTCATTGATGGGCACTGGATGTACACTAAAACCTTTCTGTCTGTGAATGGCAGAGATGATCTTGAAGACTCTGGTACACAATGGCATGTAGATCCATCAATTACAAGTGCTTGGAACATTCTTCTCCAAGAGTGAAAAAGTGTAGCAATAAAGTCAGTAAACCTTCATTTCAGTTATAAAAATTTCAAAAATATTTTGCATGAGGTATTATTCAAGTGATCCAGATCTTAGAAAGCAATATCCAAAGAGGAGTTGTTATCCCTTTGCAAGTGAGAATCATTTCCGACAGTTCGGTGATAAGGATGCATCATTTAGAGGATTTATTCATGTCTTATGGAACTCATTTTAGGCGGTTTTCACTCGTTATTTTGAAATGGACTTGGAACCAGATTTGCAGTCCTCTCACCTGATTTTTCTAGAAGCTGCTAATTGAAGCAAAATATGTTGATTTGCAATGCTAAGAGAGCCTATAGGCAGCTGTATCATGCAGATTCTGAAGACAGAAATCTGATACAATCATAAGAATGTGGAAGCATCACATTTGGCAGTAAAATCATCCAAAAAAATGGAAGGAAAAGAGCCAGTAATATGTTCCAAAGAATGTCAACAGTATCAGTGTGCATGACCGTAATGAGAAGAATCCTTGGAGTTTGAAGAATTGCCTCCAAATCTAGCCAATGGAGTAAGAGCAAGAATTTTGCTGCCCAAGATGATTACTCTCATGAGGTAAGTCTAAATGAAAAGAGCTATCCTCTTAATAGATAAGTCTCTCTCCTGTGAACGAGATTTGAAAGACATTGGTTCTTTAAACACTACTTGTAAGCTTAATATAAACCTGCACTTGGAAAAAGATCTTTTATTCCTTATCAAAATGTGTAGTCTGTCCAACTGTAGGTTGTCTGATCCATATCAAAATTTCTGGTCATTTCAAATTGGGTCGGTATACTTCTATTGAAGTTGCAGGTACAATTGTAGAGACTGCTTTGTTGACTGAGATTTCAAACAAGGATCATAACATTACTGATGAACTTCATGTCATGGACAATGAAGCATTTAAAAAGACTGCAGCGTTATTCAGACAACGAATTTTAAATGAACATTCCGAACAAATGGAGTCGAAATTCAAAAAACCGCGAGATGGGTTTTTGGCAGAGCGATCCCAGTTGTCTTTTGCGCAAGCAGATTCGAAAAATTGCACACTGTTTGAGGGATTTCGCTGGTTCTTCCAAGGGGTGATACAGAAGCCAAACGTAAAGTGATTTGGAAATGAAGCCAAAAAAGGATTTCGATGCTAAAAGGAAAACCTCAGGGGGAATAAGCATATTTTCGATCTCATGTTTATTTTCCACGGCAATGCATGGTATAGGTGGCAAATAAAAAAATTGCAGACTTTCTCCATTAAAATATGGGAGACCACCCATTTCATTCGCCGAAGCCGAAAATTGAACAGAGGCAGTGAATTTTTATATACATCTATTTCTCTGTCGAAAACCAACATGATCAACTCAAGGAGATGACAATTGAATGGGTCTTCCATTCCAAGTTTTAATGCTAAAATCTACAGGAGTGTCTTTCTTCCGTAATATCATAAAATCCAGAGATCTTGGGACTCTCTTTGAAGCCGAAATTGTCTACTCAACAATATTTAAGTCGGTCCTGCAGAATTTGGGCAATTGTTGTAAAGCTTTCCTGGAACTAAGATCACAAAGCATGTACATTTTTTTTGGGGAGAGGTTGAGGTTTCAAAGATGAAGATGTAACAAAAATGGTGATTGCTTGGCCTTGCTCTTGATTTGGACTATATGGAGCTTAGTTTCTATTAGACAGCATGACAATGCAAATATTATTTGATGGACAAAATTTTGAGTTTATGTGATTAAGATGAAATTTTGCGGAAAAATTAATGTTTTTTTTCCAATACTAAGTATTTTGATTAAAAAACTAATGATTTTGAGTACTTTTTTTTGAAGAACTCCCTCGAGTCTTTTTGGTTAAGAAAACATGTCGACATGTAGAAGTTTGAAAACTCTAATTTGATCATACTATTAATAATGATTCTATTGGTTTGTTTCAATTCAAGTATGTGTTTGATATCCTTCCAAGTTTTTTATTATTATGTTTTTTTGATATAGATAGGTCATATGCAAATTAATGAGTATGAATATACATGAAAGAACATTTAGATCTGTTGAAATATTTACATACTTACAACTAAAAGGATTCTTGGGAGAGAAATATAGTCCAAAGATTAATATAATAATCTTTCTAGCTTATAATTATAAAGGTTCTTTGTTTATTTTGATTTCAAAAGAAAAATATGTTTTCTCAATTGTTGTGTAAACATAGTTACCAATTTGACAAAAAGTCTCCACAGTCTTTTTTATAGATATTGTATTTAGTGGTTGCTTTTACTCTTGTTTAAAAAATTGGTGTGATAGGTAGTACCCAATTTTTTCGAGGTTAACAATACAAAATTTTGCAACTATGATATATAATGTGTTGGAAATATTGGCATTGATGTCATTAATTGAAATTATGTTAATGTATGTTGAGTTTTATTTTACAAAAGGCTGAAAGTGATGTGGAGTGCAAAGGCTGTGCTAATGAATATGAAGGCTAGAAAACTATCAATAAGGACATACTAAATTAAAACAAAGTTGAAATACATATATTTCATTAAACAGAAAATATGGACAATACAAGTCTGATGTGTCACTTGTCATTATTTTTGATTGAAATGTTACAATATCTTTTTCTATTACAAATATTTTCAAATCTGAATATAAAGTAAGAGAACAATTTTCTTTTGGAAACCCAAGAGACAATGTTTCACTTCATATTCTGCAAGGAAGACAAACAACCAAAGAGGCTTGCTTACAAAAGGCACAACATAGAGCATAAGTTTTTTGGTTTTTTCAAGGCAAGAAAAGGAGATTTTATGTACGAAGACATTGATGGACAACAACACAAGAGGAAGAGAAAATGGTAGAGGATAAGCAATTCAACAATGAAGTTGATAGCAGAATGGTCTATGAGGTAACTAGCATCTGAAGCTTGATGTTCTAATTGAGAAATTTATGTCCTCCTGTATGTTGTAGTTCGAAGAAGAACATGTTGTTCCCTATTGAGGTAGGAGCCTCCTGTGGGTTGTAGCCTATAGAAAATTTGTGGGAGTTGGAGCTTCCTTGGAGGTAGTAGCCTCTTGTAGGTAGGAGCCTACAAAAATATTATGTAATAAGGAGTAGCAACATGCCTTCACATTACTTTCAACCTAATATTCGTGGTTTTCTCCCTTCGGGGTTTCCACTCATATCTTGTGTCCTTGTGTGCTTATTATGACTACTATTGAATGATGCTTAATTCTTGATAAGAAATCTAATAACTCTCTTCATGACACCTACAAAATGAATTCAATATAACATGAACATGAAAAATTAGTTGAATAATAAAGAAAGACAAGCGAAAGAAAAGATTATTAAATCACTGATTCATCCCTCCTCTCAGTAATTTCCCATCTTAAATATCAATTGGTATCAGAGCCAAGTTCCTTCGGTAATAGTATAACAATTGGAAGGGGGTCTTAAGTCACCAAATGGCTAGTCTAGAAGGATGCTCAACGAATAAATCATCATTATTGACTGGCATCACGGGGGCATCACTAACAAACCAATATTATACCACGTGCGTTCATATTGGGGCATTAAAAATTGAAAAATCACAAAACAATATATCGGGGTTATAATGAGGGCCTAAAGGGTTTTAATATACTATATAATAATATATATATCCTAAGGTTTTGTTTATACCATTTTTTGGCCAAGCGGAGGTAAAAATACACCATAGTTTTGGAGAATGTCGGGAACAACGCATCCGCACATCACCTGCAGCGGGAAAGGGTGGGAAATTTCATTGTTTGCAATCGAGCCTTTGCAACCCTAAGCCTTTTTGTGTTTCTAAGTTTTAACCATAAGCATTTTTTCCTTTCTAGCTTGAGAAAGACACAAGAAAGACCTCCTTTCTTCCTTTCCAGCTTGAGGAAGACATGAGAAAGACTGTCTTTCTGCCTTTCTAGCTTGAGCGAGAACTACTTCTTTCGGTCGAATATCTGAGCCTAGTTTTCCTGCTTCTACAACCAAGTAGCAAAATAGCCAAGCTACCTCGTTTCCACCCACCCGACTACTCTCTCATTCTCATTCCGGAGGTAGTCCATAACCCCAAATTAATGTGTTGATTCTGGTTACTATAACCTTCATGATGGATTTTAAAAAATGATGGGTTATGCGCACACTTAACACAAATAGAAGAGGAGGCAAGGAGTCGGCTTGCAGAGTGCAACAAGTGGTATTGGTAGTTGATTCAAAGTGTTTCTGATCATAGTGTCATATTGGAGTTTACCTAGCGAATCTCTATAATACACAGGTATATCCTTAAATAATGCTCTTGGCTCCTTCAAAAACATGCTCACAATTTTAGCTTCTTTTAAGAAAATTTGATAGAATTGAGACTTCAGAATGTCATCTTCTTCAATTTGGTTTTTGAATTTTCAAAACATGCTCAAAACTTTCTTCATGTAGCTTTAACTTCATAACTTCAGTAACCTTCGATAGTGGTCTCAAAATAGGACTAATTCTCAACATATCCCTTCAACTAATGCACATGAGTGGATTTTTTGGAGATTGTCCTTTTAGGGCTTATGCACAGAACCATACCCAAATTTTGAACTATAGACAGAGGGTTTGGCTCCTTTCTAGGATTGATATAATTGTCAATAGGAGGGCCTGGAGTGCCTTGCAAAACTAGAAAAATCCATTCTTAATAATTGCACTCATCAATAATTTACATAACAAAGTTTGCGTAGATGTTTAGAAATTTGATGATTTAGAAGATGTAGACCTAGTGGGCACCTTTTTTTTTGCTCCAATGTCAAGAGGCGTGGCTTCTCTTACACTACTAGATAATTCTTTTGAATCTTCACAATTATGCTCGTTACACCTTTGCTATGTTAAAGAAGGTTTGCAGTCTTAATTGTAGAGATAAGAGGACTATGTTGATTTCTCCTTTTTGTTGTCCATGACTTGGGAAACTGGTGTGAAAAACATAAATAATTATGTTCCTCTGGAGCAACAAATTAATCATCAGGATTTCATAACTTGTGTAATGTTGATACTCATTATCAGAAATTCCAATGTTTGTTGCAAAATCCTCATTGTTGTCATATTTGGAGCAAAGTGTCTTATCCTCGGAGGGATATTCTATCCTCAATTCTTGTGAGAAGTCTAGGGAGGTTAGTCAAACACTGTTATAACATGACACATTCTCAAAATACTCCCGACAGATGCTTGTGAAGGGCTCAAAATCATACTTCCCCTCTTCTTGGTGATCACGAAACACTAGTGGTCCATGCAAGTAGTGTATACGACTTGCTTCTACCTAGCCCAAAATATATGGTCTGATGATTTATTGATACTGATGAGAGGATCATTCTGAGTGTCAAGGCTATTGTTTTAATTATGATGATTATCATGGACATAATCCAGAAGAGAAGGGAGTTTTCTTGTTTTTAGTTTTCAAAATAAATCCTGTGCCAAATACATCTCAAAAGTGCTACTACTTTCATCTTATGGATCTGCAACATTGTTTCATATGGGGTAACCAATAAAGACATCACTAACCTGATGTCAATCCTCTCTAGAAAGAGTGACACTTGTATCATTTGAACGTGGTGTAATAATGTCATTTCATTTTTCATCGTGGTGCTCATTTATGTGTTCAACAATCACTTTATATTCTAGAATGACCCTCCTTGTCATTGCTGCCACAAGGTTGTTCATGTTACAAATCTCTAGTGTTTTCATATTCAAATTATGAGCACAATCCCTCTTCCATATACGCTCCACTTTCATCCCCAATAATGTTATCATTTCCTTCAAAAATACCAAGGAGGCCTTCCTCTTGTAGGGGTGCCAGCAACTCTTGATATGTACCATCAAATTTCGAAAACTTGGGTGGCAATGCTTGAGGAAGCTTCCAACTAGAGCTTTGAGAGAATGTATGCTCTTTGAGATGCAAGAATGCTTCAGCCAACCACCATGCCCTTGTTTTAAAGAGAGAATAAATAACCTTATCATGGCATCTTCATGTCTTTCCATCAATTTCTATATATGCTTCATAAATGCTAGGACATGTGGGATAGTAACAAAATAGCTCCCCTAAAACTGTGGAAGGTCCTTAGGAGGACATGACTTTTGTGTGAAAACCTTTTATTCTCTTATACACAGAAATAAAATATGCCCAGAAACTTAAGATGTGTATAAACTCATCACATGAAACTCATATTCTATAATCTCTCGTACTTCCATAAAAATTTCATTACAAAGGTGAAATATTTATAGTGCAACCTACAAATACCTTGAGTGATGTATAAGATATTCCTTTACTAAATTCTAGATGGAACCTTCAACCATAATTACACCTAGATAAGTGAGGTGCTCTTATAGCTTAGTTGGATGAGACGTGTAACATCTGTATGTATGTACATCGACACACTAGTGAAATAAAATGGAAAAAATGATGTGAGATATCAAATATTAAAAGGAAAAAATTTAATGTTAGATGTCAAATGTTAAAAGGAAAAAAGGAATGGGCAGAAAAAAATGGTTAAATTAAATACTGACCCTTTAACCATAATTGTGCCTAGATAAATGAGGTGCTCTTGTGGTCTAGTTGGATGATATGTGTCACATGTGTGGAAAAAAATTGAATTCAGATGTGAAATGTTAAACATAAAAAAGAATGCATAAATCCTTCTTAACCCTGAATATTTTAAACACCAAGTTCTCACTATGCACAAATATTTTCTTATACCAGAACTTTGGAACATTAGGCATTACATAATCTAACACTATATACTTTAACATTATTGAGAACCTGGCAATTTCTTTTCACATCATTTGTGTTTATTGTTCATTCTCTTGAAAACTGGGTGCCTTCTACAAGCATTATTATTCTTATTCTTTTAAGGTGTGAGAGGAAGAATTTATGTTGCAGATGCATGCAACACTATGAGATTTGTTGTCTTGTGATGACTTCTTTACTTTTTGTTGAATTCTAGTACTGATGCTATGCTCATGCATTTTGTTGTATATTCAACATTCTAATGGCAGTTGGTGTACCCAACTTGTATATGGTGGAAAGTGTGGATAGCTCCAAGGTGAGTTTGATGAACTTGGAAATAATTTATTATTTTATATTTAGAAATTCCTTTTATATATTATGAGGATTCTTGCAGGCTAATATCATATATAGATTCTTGTTTAAATTTTAAAGAGCGAATAAACATTCTGTTTCATTATGACATATTGAATGGCTTCATTTGATGTAAACATTTTGTTGGATTAATCTATCACATATGTTCTAGATCAATAAGTATATTTAATTCCATCAAGATTATCATTAAGAGTCAAAAGGTAGTGTGAGTATTATGATTTATCTGTGTAAATATTAACTTGTATTTTTGGTACTAATTTATGTGCAGTCTCTTCTTGTATCTCTGATTCTCAAATTCTTCTCAGCTACAGTTTTATATGTGTCTTTATAATAGAAGATTTAAATCATTTAGGAAGATGAAAATCATTTAAAACATGAGAGGTAGAATATCTTAATGAGAATTAATTCTATTTGTAGGGTTCGTAGGGTATGAAAAGTTGGATAACAATGAAGGGTCTCTAGCCTTGAGAATGCCTGTAGCCTAATAGCTAAAATTAGAGCTTGGAAAAATTCCCAAAACTTCTTCTAATTTCCTTCACAAATTCAACTTAAGGAACTTGATATTCTTGCGGTAAAAGTAAAGACAAATTGATATTCTTTCTGCCCAATGTTCAAAGCCCTAACTCTGATACCATGTTGAGAAATATAGGGAATAATAGTTAAGGCTATTTTATATTTTATTTCTCTTCAATCCATGACATTTTCCTGTGATATTATTATTATCATTTAGTTTTGTTTGATCATAAAGACAAATTCCAATAAGAATATCACAATCCAAACACAATACCACCAGATGTAGGCTGCTAGCCAGGGCCAAAACCTCTCCTAGAGAGGAAAACCCAGAAAAATCTCTTCTTATAGAATTTCAATGAAGACTTCTAAGACCTTGACCTTGACTTTGACCAAACCCCATGTTATGAGCCAGCGAAAACCCAAAATATGTCTCTGCAAAAACTAGAATGAGGAAACCCTAGTTCTTCCTTCAAACTCACACATGCGAGAAACAAAGACAAATTTTACTTTCCTTCCATCAATTTGTTGGCATCCCAAGAATTTGATCTTCTTCCAACACGATTTCGCTGGATTATACCTCTCTTTTCTTTGCTAGGATCATAGATAACTTGTTGTTTGATGTGTGTATCAAATTAGGTGAGGTTCTTCTTTTTATAGGCCTCCATGAGAGAAAATTAGGCCTCTATAGGCCGACTTGAAGAGGGTTGGCCGACTCATCACTTGGAGGCTTCTAGACATGACATATTAGATTAAATATTTTTCCTTCTTTCCACATGGGCCTTCCAAGGGCTAGTACATAGGGACCTTGACTCTTGACTTGAAAACAAGACCCCTAGAGCATGTGATGGGTGCTTTGACCTAGGACCACAACATAATAGGTAGGAAACCCATTTCAATAAAATAATTTTTCTTTCATGAATATTTTTTTACTTTTCTTTTCTTTTGACAAAGTACATCAATAATTATATCAATTCATGACTCGAGAACAATTATGAAGACCTAAACTAGTTACATTTAAACAACTAGTGCCTTCCAATGCGTGTTAACACAGGTTCCTTTTTTGTAAAGAGTGTGACCCTAGTTGTTAACGTATTGTACAACCTAGAAACCCATGTTAGTTTAATTGATTTTATTTTTCCAAAGAAAGAATGCATAAGCTTCTATTTCATAGTTTGGAAAAGGAAAACACACAGTAAAGTTCGTATAACATGCCATATCACCACCAAAAAGGAAAAGCGTACCACCTATGATCTCTCTCGAGAACATAGCTAGAAGCAAAAAAAAATATTTTATGAGTGGGGCGGGTTGTCAATGGGAGAAGAAGGTGAGGAATAACCAAGGAACAAAAAGTACTTATGATTTAGTCTTGTCATGTTTACCTTGTAGAAAAATGCTTTATTATTGCATGTGGGTAGATTTTTGACAGGTTTTCGAATGGGAGCCATATTTTTCACTGTAATTCTCCCACTCCCTTGCATGCCCTTCCTCCTCCAAAACCTTGATAACGTAGCTACTGCAGTAATGTTGTTGCGACTTTGATGTTATTAATGTGTTGTGGTAAATCAAGGTACCATTATATATAGTTGAGATAGATCTGAAGCACTTGTGGGGAGCTCTTGGTACTATAAATCATGTGAGTTTCCTATTTTTAATTTCATATCTTTTTCACCTTGGGAATATATCTTCATCATGGTTTTCTAACAAGCCATATTTGAACGTAATTGAATTGTAAAGCACTAGAAATCTTAATTGTAACTGACCAAAGTCTCTTTTTTGTGGAACAACTTTCAATTAATATTGGCATAATGCTATCATATTTATTTGGGTTGTTTGTTTCATGGAGGATTTTGGTGGTTATAGGTATTTGATTAGTAAGAAGGGTTTGCAAATCATTCAAAATTTATTGTCTTTTTCTCAAAATATTAAAACCAATATCTCTAGGGTGGTGATGCAAGACTAGTTCCCAGTGTTCACTTGATGGTCTCTCAATTATCCCAGAATCTCCAAGATGGATGGTAAGCTTTTAGAAAGCTTGAATTCTTGCAATAAATGCTATTAACTACATAAGCTAAAGAAATTGTGTGTTTTATGTTATGTAAAAGGAAAAATTTATCTAACATTTGCTCATGCTAGGAGAAGTATAAAATAGGAAAGAAGTCATGTTTTGAAGCTCTATTACAGGCTCTTCGTGGCCTTGATGTTGATATTTCAAATGAAGAAGATGAAATTAAGGTGCAAGGCCTTTGCTCTTTTAGCATTGCAATCATTTTCTTTCTTTCTAATTGTAATCTGAGGCTCATTTAGGAATTATGTTTTCCTTATTCTAGTGTTGCCATTTGTTACCTTTTTTCAACAAATTTTCTGGATTTCTTGTGCCCTTGGACAATATTACTATGGAAATGGTACACTTGTAATTTCAACACAATCCTAGTGAAGCCTTTCTAGTTTAATGACCTTCAGCTTGTCATTTTATGTCATTTAAAGTAACAATTTATCACTTCCTCAAGCTTACATTGCTATAGGGAATTGGAAATTTGTCTCTACAAAAAGGATGTGCATGCAACTAACAAAAATAATTGCTTGATGATAGACTAGAATGAAGGAAAATCATCAACAAACCAGATTCAAAATATTTGAGCTTGTTGAGAGAAGATATGCGCTCCCTTTGATTGTAAGTATTGGGTTGCCCCATGGTATCATAAAAGCAAAGCATGCTAAATGTTTTTTCTTGGTTTAACTACAAAAATAATTTAATAGTCTACTACTGTGAATAATGTGAATTTATGAATTTGGATCTATTTTAATTTTTGACCATTTCAAGGATTATTTTTTGCAGATTGGCATTGGCTTTTTTCTACTACTTAACATGAAGTTAAGGAAGGTTGCTAACCTGAAGTAAGATTTTCTTGAGGTGAATTTCAAATCATACATATTATTGTCTACATGAAATTATTTTATAACATGATGGTATTTCGTACCATCGTTAAGATAGGGGTACCTGAATTTATACAACCATTACCTTGATCAATAATAACCCATTATTTCCATTTATTTTGAAACAAAATATATTCATGAGTTGATTTTGTTTGTAAATATCTCGCTATAAATTGAAATTCTATGTTGATTGAAGGGACTTGTTTCTCTGTGCTACGAATTTTTTATTTTAGAACCATCACAGTTTTTCTTTAAAAAAAACAAGTGTTTTTCAATTTAGTCTTCTGTAGTTCCAGAGACTATGAGGGATGTTGCCCCTTTAGAAACTGATTTGTAGAATTGTTCTTACTGTAATCTATTTTCCACATTAATTTCTTAAATATGAGTCACAACTTAATTTAGACAACCATTACCTTGATCAATAATAACCCATTATTTCTAGTGATTTTGAAACAAAATATATTCACGAGTTGATTTTATCTGTAAATATCTTGCTATAAATTGAAATTCTATGTTGATTGAAGAGACTTGTTTCTCTGTGCTAGGAATTTTTTTTAAGAACCATCACAGTTTTTCTTTAAAAAAAACAAGTGTTTTTCAATTTAGTCTTGTGTAGTTCTAGAGACTATGAGGGATGTTGCCCCTTTAGAAACTGATTTGTAGAACTTTCCTTACTGTAATCTATATTCCACATTAATTTCTTAAATATGAGTCACAACTTGGATTAAATTCTGAGCAGTTGGAACATTTCTTGGGTCAATGTGTATCGTATCTTGAGTATTTTGAGTAGTCTTCATTTAACGAAATTATCCTGATGTTAGTTTTCTTTTTTCGGGTTATGGGGTAAGGGGAAATTTACTGAACTACGCAATGGATCCATTATGTTAGTAGTATTTATTAATTCTCTGATCAATAACCTGTCTAAAAATTCTCTATTACAAGTTATTGCAACATTGAATTTTGTTTTTTTTGACAAAGTAGGTTGCTTGTTATATTCCAAAAAAAGTGGGGAGCAAGAGATCTATTACATCCTTGAGGAGTTTACACCACAGGTCAAGGAAGTTGTGGTGTTGGTCTGAGAGCTGTTGTTCAAAGGGATCCAGTCACCAATGAAATGGTACTTGAAGGCAGGGCCCTCATATGTTTCTAAGATTTATTCTTTCCAATGTTTAAGTTATTGGTTTCTTTGGAGTTGGAAATTGTTTTATTTTAGATTGAATGCATCAGAGGTTTCACCAACATATATCTTTCGACACCTTCAGATCAGTGAAAGAAGTAATGGATCTTGTATGTGATGAATCAGGTGTGAATGTTATGGACAAGACAGACCGTACTAACGTTATTCATGAAGTGATGGAGAAACAGAGTGTCAGCATTGCAAAGGTGGTCATAAAAAACTCTCTAAATGCACGGATTGTTGTTCTGGATACTACTACTGCTATTATTATTCAGTTCAAAGGTAGCTTCATATGAGGTCCTACCATGAATATGAATTTGTGAATGTCATGAATTCTAGAGATAGGTCTCATGGAGTTGCATCAACCTAGTGGGACACACAGAAGATGTCATGTATAGAAGCAAAGGCTTTTGTTTTATCAATGTTTTTATAGAAGAAGATATTATAATTGGAATGTTGTGCTTATTGGGGGATTCATTCACCTTTTTTTTTTTTGAAACTAAAGATTTTGTGTGTCTTTTATTCTGAATTTTCCTTGTTAAAGTTTTTATGTGCTCTTCAGTTCTGGATCTTGGATAGAAAGCATGAGGTATATTTTCATTTTTGGACCTGTAAACCATTAGGATACATTAGAGGATGGATAAATTTGAAACCTTTTTAAACTCCTATATTTACTTGTACAAAGATCCTAGTGCCCTTAATTTTTCTCCTATTTAGGAACTCGAATTGGTGCTTAAGTTAGCTTTGCAACATATGTATATCGCAAAATATTCATACTGATTTTTGTTCAATTAAATCACTGAGGAACATACTAAGGTCTTCAAGACATGGATTTTATTATATCTGGAATGACTCCGAATTTCAAAACTATAGTTTTTCCTATGATTCAAACTAGGAATCCCTTGGAGTATCTTAAACTGTCTCTGTCCATATCTCTTAACTGAGATATTTTGTTGTTGATGCCGATAGACCCTCTTCAAGATGATAATGATCTATCCTTCTAGGCATTAATACAAAAGTACTACATTATCATGACATAT
Source organism: Pinus albicaulis (assembly GCA_034641835.2). Classification (NCBI taxonomy): domain Eukaryota; kingdom Viridiplantae; phylum Streptophyta; class Pinopsida; order Pinales; family Pinaceae; genus Pinus; species Pinus albicaulis. Next base: position 1,687,971,307 of record CM076579.1, on the reverse strand, counting down.
ATACCAAGACTCTGATTGTCATCCCCAATATACTCTAGTATTGATATATATAAACTTGGTTAGTCATGCAGTGTTATTATTCTATTTACTGGTCCTAAAGATGTTCATACACAGATCACCATGCAGACATTCCAACAACAATATAACGATCAATCCCAAGCCTTTCTTATAGAGAAAATCTCTACAGACATAATCCTAAGCACATAGAAGGGATGTTGTACTTCAATTATTTTGCGTTGTGGAAAAATCAAGGCCCAGACATATGATCAACATATCACATGGATCTTATCATAATTAGTATGCAAATCATACTAAGAGTATACTCCAGGTCAGATTCTTGGTCACTAGATTGATGGATGATTACGGAGATGAATGTAGCAACACATATAAAATTGTTCAGAATATCTTCAATAAGGTTAAGACTTCACTGGATCAAATATAGATATCCTCCACAGGCTTCTCAAGTTATTCCAGATTTGTAATGAATAGATATGCTTACACAGTGCTTGTCACCGAGTTCAGAATGTTATATAGGTCAGCTTGTAGGAAAATTTTGTAATTGGTGTATGTATATGACAAGGGCTATAACTGTCACTTTTACACCTTGAACTTTCACACAGTGATCTACTAGATATCAGACTTCCATACTTCAAGCTTCAAGGCTAATACTTCTTAAAAAGGTAATTAATTGTTGACTTCGGTAGCTGCTTTAGGCTTAGTCTAGAATTGAGATCAGGCTTCCCTTTAAATGGAGATGCACAAGACTGCGTAGGAAGAGAAGGTCTTTGATGTAATGAAGCAATCAAGGTTCTAATCAACTGCAATGTCCTCTTATTTCCTGAAACTTTCGATATTATTGTACCACTTTAGTCACAAAAAAATTGCAGAGAATTGTTTGGAGTGGTTCCCTAAGAGGGCCATAAGAATGAAGGTCTTAAAAACAAGATATGAGTTTGAACTTTCATTGACGTGAGGTGTCTTGAAGCTAGGACAATTTTACCAAAATATTTCGCTCTTCTGGGACGAAGATCACAAAAGATGGTGAATCTTGGAGCTTGGCCTAGCAGACATCAACGACCTTATAATGTTCAAATGGAGCTTCACAAAACCAGAATTTCTAGATATAAGGCTTGTGATTTTAATGCCCTCCATACATCAACCCCAGTTTCGCGAACCTGTGCAACATATTTTATAAGTTATAACTAGTTTTTTTAGCAATTGATTACTATGAGAATTAAATTGTTGTAATAGAAAGGAATTATTTCATTAATTGCACTTTTTTGGGTTGCAAATGATATTTTTTAGCTTCTTTACAGGTGGTTCTGGACGTTTCAAATGCACACCCTAAAGATACTAAAGCACTGCCTGGGGGTGTGGATGGTATGACAAAACTAGCTTATTTGCATGAACCGAGAGTTCTGCACAAAAGTCAACTAGATATGAACTTGATGAAATTTATGTGAGTGTTTTAGTTTCTTGAAAGTGACTACTCTATTGAGCATTGTGTTTGAAATTTTTGAGTGGTTTGATTTTTTTCACAATAATTGGCTAAGTTATATTGATAAGAAAGTTCTGCAGAATTTTTCAACTAGATATAAACTTGATGAAATTTATGTGAGTGTTTTAGTTTCTTGAATGTGACTACTTTATTGAGCATCGTGTTTAAACTTTTTGAGTGGTTTGCTGAGGCTTTTATTTTTTTAACAATAATTGGGTAACTTATATTGATAAGAAAACTACAGCTACAACTGCAGCAGATGTTACATCACTATATTATTAAAAAAAAATCTCAAGCTAACTACTCTACAGGCCATATGCAGTCTGAATACAAGCCCAAAACATGAATTGGATTGATCCTTATACAAATTTTCCTAGTGCTCCTTAATACTGTAAACCCTAAAATATATCCCTAACTTTCTAACTATTCTGAAATACAAAAAATAACAAAGAGCATAACGACTCGCAGTATCCTCTAGACATTTGGTTGCTGGTTCACTTTCTTGGTTCATAGTTGCCACCTCCTTGTCAAATTGGTTGATAGTCTCTTCTCCCTTGAATTTTCCCCTGGATGAGTAGGTTGCCATCATTTCGTTAATGGACTAGTCACCTTTATGCAGATTCAGAGTCAAATTCCAAAGGAGAACACACTCGGCTTCTACATCTGCTAATTGCTTCTTCAATTTCAACATTTTCTTGCTGGTTCATTTTCTTGGTTCATATTTGCCACCTCCTTGTCAAATTGGTTGATAGTCTCTTCTCCCTTGAATTCTCCCCTGGACTGAGTAGGTTGCCATCCTTTCGTTAATGGACTGGTCACCTTTATGCAGATTCAGAGTCAAATTCCAAAGGAGAACACACTCGGCTTCTACATCTGCTAATTGCTTCTTCAATTCCAACATTTGGTTGCTGGTTCACTTTCTTGGTTCATAGTTGCCACCTCCTTGTCAAATTGGTTGATAGTATCTTCTCCCTTGAATTCTCCCCTGGATGAGTAGGTTGCCATCCTTTCGTTAATGGACTGGTCACCTTTATGCAGATTCAGAGTCAAATTCCAAAGCAGAACACACTTGGCTTCTACATCTGCTAATTGCTTCTTCAATTCCAGCAATGGCCCCATATATTCTAATAGTTTTGAAATGCATGAAAAACTAACAAAGAGCATAATGATTAGAAACAATTGTGCTTGTTGGTTCAGTTTCCTAGTTCATAGTTTGGATCTCCTTGTCAAATTGGTTCACAGACTCTTATCCCTTGAAATTTCCTCTAGATGAGTAGGAAAATGAAATATTATTTAGAATGGTCTAGATTATCTCCAAGATCAAATTGGGCAGCTTAAGATCATGTCAGCCTAGAGAGGCATTTGTAGCCCCAGCAAAGGCTATATATTAGAGGACTTCAACCTCCTCTATGATATAATGGAACAACACATCTCATATATAGATTTGCGGTCAAGAAAAGAAGTGTGAGGGTCTTAGAAGATTTTCTTGATATCATATGATTGACAGTGAATGACGACAACATAGATCTTAATGATATATGATAGTGTCTCTTATGGTTAAACAATGACAGTTTACTACAGTAGGCAGGTTGGAATGGATGTGATAGTGGTAGTAACAAAAGAAATGGTTGTAGACATTGATTTTAGTAGCAGTGGTAGCTATAAAAAATGGGAGCAGTAGTAGTAGCAGTTTCAGCTAGAGTGGAAAAAGTTAGTGGGATAGGTGGTAGTGAGAGTGAACAACAATGGGCTTCAATGAAAAATAGTGGTAGGAGTGTCAAAAGTGGATGTAATGTACAATTTGACCCCAATACAATCCTGATTTTGGCTAAACATTTCAACCAATCTACTAGAAATATTATCTATATTACAAATGGGAAAGTTTTTTAGAGATATTTGAAGAAGTATAGCTAAAATGTCGAAATTACCCATTTCTGGAAATGATATTATTGATAAGGGATTAAAATAGACATTTCTACTAGTAAATCGATTATAAATTGGACAAATGCACTACTGCCTATTTACCATGGTGATTTCTCCATATAAGGATGACTTTTGTCTTTTGTAATTAATAATTTATTCTCCCAAAACTAGAGACGGAGATATAGGTCAATTTCAAGAAAATCTGGAAAGAGATTTGAAGAAGGGCTCTATAGAAATGACAGGTAGGATGGAATTGAATGACCTTAGCAGGTCATTTTATTGTCATGGAAATGTGGTGATTTTTATAATGCAACAATATGACTTATTATTGTTGCACCACCAACAAAAATAAGGGCAACACCTCTGTGCCTTTTCATTTGTAGGTTGTTTGGCATATTTTAAATTTTAATAGTATTTTGCTATGACAAACATAGTTTTATTTCCAATTCCAAATGATGAAAATAAGTCCTTTAAACAATGAGAAATGGCATGCTAACAAGCATGGAGTTACATTTAAGCCCTAAGTTTTGCCGGCCCAAAATCAAAATCAGAAGCACTTCAAATAACCGATCTGAGAGGTGGCATGCAGTGTCCACAAAGGCTTAAGGTCATTCTCTTTGTGTGTTGTAAAAAATAAAATAAAATTACTCTGTGGCTTCAATTTGCAGTCATGAATACTTTAGTTTCACAGGTATGGGATGAAATTCTTTCCATTAGTCACTACGGAATGTATGTAGTTGTAAGTTGTGTTTTAACATGAATTCAGGCAAGTAACATTGAATTTGAAAACCCCAAATGGACTTAAAAGTTAAAGATACAGAGTTTGGAATATCTGGCTTCTTTTTTCCTATGTCATGACATGGTATCTAAGCTCTCTCTGTCCAACTCAGATCACACTTTAAAAAAGGGACAAGTGGAGTGGATGGCAGCTGATTAAGATGATTTGAATTTTCAGAACATATAATCGAAGACAGAGATCTTAAAAGACTATGTAGCATTGCTCAGAATTAATGGATCCAAAATTTAGAAGATTGATGTGTGAATTTTCATAAGTATATATTCATTCTTGTTTGAAGACAGAGATCTTAAAATACTGTGCAGCATTGTTCAGAATTCACAACATTGTAGTCATAGTTTTCATAAGGATATAATTATGTTTAAGTAATGGTTTTGCAACCTTGGTTTAGCATCAACCTGTAGTAATCTGAAAAAGCTTCAAACTCATAAGCCTACTAGGGATTTATATATCTGTGGAGTTGATTGGAATTAATACTTTAGATTGCATGCACATGATTCAACCCCTTTCATGTTACTGATATCATGGGTGTCTTCTCTATCATGACTAGAAGATTGAATCTTTAAAGGAGTTTCGATTTATGATTATAGTGAGACCTTTATTTAATACATATTTGAAGCTTGACCAAGGTGGCATCTGCTCAAGGAAAATATGAAGCTAATCAATTAGAGTTGAGGAATCATCACACTGAAAGAGTAGTTTTCATTGGCACATGGAAAATAGAGAATAGTAGGTAAGTTTCCTCAGATGCATTTGACCAATATTTGATACTAGCTTACCAGAGAATTTAAGTTTGTCTGAACAGTGATGCCAAAAGATAGAATGCTTGAAGAGAAGCAACAATGGAGTTATTTAACATGACTTGGGTTCATCAATGTGTTCATAAAGAGACTAATATACTCTAAAGGTACTGAGCATAATTGCAAGATTGTTCCTTTGAGCATGGTTGTCTTGAGAATTTTTATATGGAAGATTTTCTTGATATCATATGATTGACAGTGAATGACGAAAACATATATCTTAATGATATATGATAGTGTCTCTTATGGTTAAATAGTGACAGTTCACTACAGTAGGCAGGTTGGAGCGGATGTGATAGTGGTAGTAACAAAAGCAGTGGTTGTAGACATTGATTTTAGTAGCAGTGGTAGCTATAAATATGACATTGCCTACCAAATTTAACTAGTGCATTCTATTAGGCAAGAAAATTGTTCTTTTAATTCAGAGCAACAAATTTGACTCTCATATTAATTGTAAATCCATTACATATAATATCTTATTTAAGGAAACAAGTAGGTTTTTCAACCTATACACGTGTCAAATCCTAAAATGGAAAGAGTGGCTAATACAAACACTTGGATTCAAAATATTGAAAATTATCCAAGGAATCTATGATTGAGGCAATACAAATGGAAGTAAACTCAATTCAAGAGAATCCATTTCATGAAATTGAAGAAACAGGGCAAGTTATTGGCCAAATGACAACTATTGCGGGTAGCAGCCCTTATTTGAGTTTATTACAGAGAAAAGAAAGTGAAATAAACCCTAGTGAGGCAGATCGCATCGTGAAAGGAAAAAGTGATGATGAAGTTTAAATTCTCACATATATATGTGATGCATGATGACGCAGGGGAGGGGGGTAATCCATGTTGAAATTTGTAACTAGGTTTGGTCTTCATAATGACATATGTAATCATGATTTTATGTATTTGATGTAAAGAGAAACATAAATTTATTATTATTAAATTCTTGAGGCATGGGTTTCATGCTCAAGGGAAATTTATTTTTAGGTCAAGCACCCGTTGAGTGCTTCTAGGACTTGTCATTTGGTCTACAAGTCAGTTGAGTCATTGTCATGTATGGAAGACTCTTTTGGGCATGTTACATATTGTAAAGAAAATTTATTTGAGTCAAATCTAGAGTCAAAGACCCTCCAAGGCCTCGTCATAGTACCAAGAACAAGTCGACCTCTATGAGAGGATAATTCAGCCTAAAGCTAGCAATTCGACCTAGAGAAAGACCTATATATAAGAAAGACTTCGATCTCACTTGAAGGACTTACTCCACATTAATGACCAAGCCTTAAAGTATACAATTGTCTATGATTTTGATGTATTGAGTTGTCTAGCTAGATGAAAATAAGTCTTGAGTCTATCTGTGTATCATAGATAGCTTCTTCTGAAGCTTATTAACAAATTTAATTTCAGTTGGTTGCTACAAGATTTGATTCTTGAGGCAGTATGGTTGAGCATGGTGATTGATCATTTAATATTGTCACGATGTCTTGACACTTTTGGTGACATAAGAGAACCTTGATTTGAAAATGACATTTATAGTAATCTTGTGGACAAATAATAATGAGGTTTTCAAGGGAAGTAATCTATCGACTGTGACCTATGTTTCAGTGAGTGACCTGTTTCACATTTGTATACTAATGTTTAATGACAACATGACGGATCTTGCTTTTGTCACAATAACCTTGGCACATGTATAACAACAATATTCTCTGTGACATGGTGACAATGATCCCCTTTTGTGAACATTGTTGAAGATCCATCTTGAGGTTGTTGAGTATAGTTGTTACAGTAATTATGACTACATCTCCAGTGCTTCCAAATGGGCCTTGAAATTTCTGGTATCATTTTGAAAACACATTCTTGTCTTAAGCTAGTGAATATTGGGCTTATTAATTCTTCTCCAATCCAACCAAGATAGTGTTGTGACCCCATAGATCCCTCCAAATGTGAAATCCCCTCTTTGAAATATGCTTACTGAAAAACTTGGGGGTAGACCTACCTAGCATGTTGATGTTGGGAAGGTTCATAAAACATAGCCACATAATACCATCCATTTAAACTTGGGGGAAATTGTCTATAATGCTTACAAAATCTTTTTGATAATCCTAAAAACAAGAAATCTAGTGGTAAGAGCTCTTTAAATCACATTACCAAGGTTAAAAAACCATTAATGCCATCCACATGGGTCATTTCCAAATTATGTCTTAATAAAATATACCATGGGGCTCTCATTAAAACACTTAAATTAAAAACAACAGAGAACAATGTTTTTTTTTCATTAAAGCAAAGGGAGAGTCTCATAACTCTCATCCTCACCTTGCCTTTTCTTCTCTATATAACTCTTTGAAACTGTAATTTTTTTTGTTCCACCTTAATAAGACACTAGTTTGAGTACATGAGGTTGTATTTGGATTTTTGAACAAGAAGCTTTCAAAGGGAAGAGGGTCTAGACTTGTGATTGAACACCTTATTTGGTGCAAACATATTCATAAAGATTGATCAATGGATTTTTCATCATCATATAGATCAATTTATATGTCATTTTATAGACATGCACATAATCAATCTTCGTAAAACATGTTGATCTTTGTATGCCTTGGACCATTAAATGCCACAAATCATAGTGAGATGTGCTCGAGTGTGGATTGAGTAATCACATTGTGGGAATACTAATATGCACCTCTTATGTATATCACAAGAAGAAAGGTGAATTGTAGAATGCATGTGGGGTCATAAGAGAGGCATCATGTCATTATGTTAAGGATATAAATATAAAGGGGTGTAAAAAATGTTAATGAAAAAACAGATACCTACAATATCTAGTGAAAGTAGGGGTTTTTTAAATTGGGAAAATGAAATGGGTTAGTATTGGTAGGGGGTTAAATAAAGTGATCTTTAGAGGTATTTTCCAATATGTAGTCAAATTAAGGGTATTTTTTAGTATGCCACGAACGCACGTGCTATGCCATAGGTTAATTGAGTGACTCCCCTGTGACTGGCATAAACTATGCTTTCTGAAAAAGTGAGAATGAAGACATACTTAATGTCTCTTGGAATAGAAGTCTGGGTTGCAGAGATGGTACAATATGAAGAACCAAAGGAAGGGACCAGTGACAGAGATGCCAAACTATGTTTCATAGCAAATGAAAAAGCATTGAATGCACTTTTGAGTGGTCTATGTGAGTCAGGATTTATCAAAGTAATGCATTGTCAAACAACCAAAGAAATTAGGGATAAATTAAAAAATATTCACGAGGGAGATAAAAGGGTAAAGATGGCTAAGTTGCAAGTATATAGAACACAGTTTGAGACCTTAAAAATTAATAAGATGAAGATATAGCTAAATTCTTCTTAAGAGTTGCTGAATTTGTGAACATCATGATAGGTCTAGGGGAAACAACCAAAGAAAGTGTTATAGTCCAGAAAATATTGAGATCATTACCATCTAAATTTAATCATAAGGTTTCAGCCATAGAAGAAACAACATACTTCGAATGGCTGACTAGGGACCAATTACTTGGGACCTTGACATCATATGAGATGAGAATTCCAAAAGGGAAGTCAAACATCAGGGACACAACCTTCAAGGTAGACAAGTTCATAGAAGAAAAGGAATGTCCATGCTTAGGTTATGATGAAGAAGAATCAAAATTCTTTAGAATATTGAAGAAAGGCATAGGTAAGTATAAAGGGAAAATTCCATTTAAGTGTTTTAATTGTGGAAGAGTGGGGCATTATGCCTCAAAATGTCCCTATAAGAAAGCAGAAAATTAGCCAAAAGGGAAGGAGAAAAACAAATTCAATAATATGAAGAAAGAGAAAATATTTAATAGAAAATTTTTTTATGATTAACAAGATAGCAGTGCATCTGAAAGCTCAGAGGAACCCTCTAGTGACAATGGAACCTCTGATCTCATTTTTATGGCCTAGGAAGAGCTTGAAAAAGATCTTCTGGAATATGAAGAAGAAGGTGAGGTAGATATTGAGGGGGAGTTAGTTAGTGCCTTGAATGAAATAGAAAGGCTTAAACTCAAGAATAGAAAACAAAAATAGATTCTTCTGAAATATGTAAAGTAAGAATCAAATTCAGAAGACATTATTAAGTTGAAAGTTGAACTTGAAGAGAAAAAAGGTAGAAGATATTCTGATGCAGCAAATAAAAGAGAAAAATCAAGAGTGTGAAAGATTGGAAGAAGAGGTGGTTAGTCTGAGGAAGAAGTTAGAGAAGGCTCAAACTGAATTAGATATGAACATTCAATAGATAAAAGGTTCTGAACAGTTGAACAAGATATTAAATTCTCAAAGATCCACACTTGTAAAGGTTGGGATAGGCTATGAAGGAGAATTCGGTAAGTCTAAGATAGATGATAAGAAGGCAATCACTTTTGTAAAAGTTGTCATAGGAGACAATGATAATTCTCATCAAGCTGAGAAAAAAAATCTGGGCAACACTTCAGCATCAAATGAACAACTACAAAGAAACACTACTAAGAAGAACCAGGAGACAAAAGGAGTGAACAATAAAACAACAAACGAGCATAGATCATATTGCTTTAGAGGACAAAATTTTCAAATATCTAGATGGTTATATACCCAAACATCACCCTCTACCAGATACAAATATTTCTTCTACGGGTACTGCTATTGATGTAAGAAATTAGAACATAAAGCCATGAACTGTAGATCTTGAGTAAAAATATTTGATTTTGGGAATTCAAAAGGAATTAAGGATAATAATGGATTCACACGTGTATATACTCCTCTCCATAATTCTATCGGATTTTTTTATTGTCACAAGATTGGACACAATTCATACGAATGTCATCTTAGGGACAGTAAACCTTCATCTCAAAATAACTATAGAAAAAACAGATGCATGCAATGGAGAAAGAAGATTAATAAGTGTGATCTAGTTCTATATGATCAAAATCAAAACAGTCAATGGTATGTGGACAGTGGCTGCTCTAGACATATGACCAGAGACATAAGCAAGTTTGTAACCTTGGATGAAGAGAAATCTGTTAATGTCACATTCGACAATGATAAAGCAGGGAAAATTAAAGGAAAATGAACAATCAGTCTGAATAATGGAAGAGGAAAGGCTCAAGATGTATTGTTTGTAGATGGTATAAAACACAATCTGCTAAGTGTAAGTCAAATGTGCAAAAAGGTTGTGAGGTCCACTTCAGATCTCAAGATTGTGAAGTTAGGTCAATCACTATAGGAAAAAATTTGGCCCGAGGGGGTTTGAACAGAGAGTAATGTATATATCATGAAAGATGAGGGTGAAGGATGCTACATTAACAAACTTAATGAATCTTGTCTATGGCATAGAAGATTAGGACATCTCAATTTTGATCACATCATCAAACTTGTGAAATTATACAATATGCATGTATATTACCGGATTCTCTTGATCTAACAATTTAATCCTTATGTTAAATACAAAATCCTTCTACTTAATTCTTTGCGGAAATTAAATCGCCAATTGCAAAACGCATGAAGAAAAATCAACCACACATAAAAGCCCCAACTATCATATATTATGTATATCAATGGATCATGAAACAATCTCATATATCTCATACAAAGCTCAGCACACAGAGCTCTCAGTATAATATACAATCATCTCACACTAACTTGCAGAAATCTGCACCTCCATGCACCAATTTCTTGCCTCCCGACAACTTGCCTCCACTGCGCAATCCCTGTTGAAGAAGAACCTTGAATGAATTCGACCTTACCTTACCTTTATTGCGCAATACTCATAGGCATCTCCAATGTGTGTGTGGATGCATTGAATGCTCCACTATAATCACAACTGATAGTCCATCAGACCCTTTCACCTATCTCTCCATTGGGTCTCCACTAGATCTGATATGCATGTAGTTAACTGTTGTATTTGTTCAGTTGCATGTAAGACACTAATTTTGAATTAATTAAATAATAAATTCACTCATCTTTCAGTAGTGTATGTTCAGTTACAACTAGCACAACTGAGTTTAACTCACTGAACTGAGTTAAACTAAATAACAACTCACATAACCACTGTTCCAACTCTATTACAACTTGCCACTATCAGTTATAACTAAGTCCTCTATGCATGAGTCACCAACCAACCTTAGAATTCAAAATTCCTTCAATGCAATGATGTGCCACACATGTTCACTGAAATCAAGTGCTCCAAGAGGATAAGTTACTATTTATTGTTTGATTATTATTAAGGGCTAATAATAATCGACATGCATTCTATATTTAGATTAGCGATCTATAAGTAGACTTCACCCATCTTCTAAAAATAGAAATTCATCCAAAGATAGAATTTTCTCAACCATCTATAATTAGCCTCATGCTAATTTTAGAATATGCTCACCATTCTAAAAACAGACATACACCTAAAAATAGCCTATGTGGGCCCCACCTAGTTTAGGTGATTACTTTTCACTAGGATCAAGGAATGATGTTTTCGGATGCCACTTTCACTGTTTCTTGTTGCAAACTTCAACACTCCCTCTCAAAAAGAAAGGACTAACTTTGCATGCACCCTGCAACTCCATGCGTCCCTACAACTCTTGTATGCAACACTTCTGAAACTGAATAGCCTCTAAACAACTGAATCAATATAATGCATCTGTCATCAAAGTCTTCTAACCTCTGCTTAGCTACTACATGTTTCCCCACCTCTCACCTGGTGGTATAGCTACATGCACTCCCTCTGCCATAATAGCGTGAAATTTCTCTGCATGAGTGGTTGCTCCCACTCCATGATCCTCATCTTGTGGCTACTCCACATCCCGAGGTTCACTCTTACCTGCATGCAAATCCTGCTCCCTCTCAAGCTTCAATTGCATGTCTTCCTCGCACTTCCCAACAGTAGGAAGCTCCATAGAAATCCCATCTACTTCAAGTTTGTAGAGATTCTTAACTCAAATCCCAACCTTCTTGGCTTGCCCTATTGCTTTATGTCACAGAAAAACTTTTCCTTCACTAAAGACAACATCATAGCCTCTATCCTCTAACATTGCGACTGAGATTAAATTATTCTTTAAACCTAGAACATGCACAACATATTTTAAATGAAAGAGTTTACTTCACGCCCTCTGAAAGGTAATGGTACCAATGTCGGTCGCACTGTATCGTCCATTGTCGCCCAACTCAACATGCATATGGAGATATTTCTCCACCAAGTCACTAAACAATTTCTCATCTCCCATCATCTGAAAGGAAGCACCACTATCAAAGTACCACCCCAATGCCAATGCACTAGACACCATGCATGCGATAAATGAGAATTCAAGCTCAAATTGCGAGGCAAGGGCCTCACTAGCTACAGCTCTAGCAGACATCTTGTTCTTCTTCTTATGTTGACAATATGTGGCAATATGTCCAAACTCGTGACAGTGAAAACACTTCACTTTGGACATGTTGTGCTCCTTTCCATCTTCTCTGGCCTCAGATCTAGAATGGAATTTCTTCCCCTTCTTATTCTTCGCCTTGGCATCCAAAGCACAATCCTCTTCATCATCATGCATTGATGAAGAGCCATCTCTGGTGTTCCGCCTGAACTCCTCCTGCACTAGATCTGACCACAGTCGTTCCCAATCCTGTAGTTTTTCCTATCCATTGACAGAGTCTTGATAGCTGTGCCAACTCTTAGGAAGTCCCAAGAGCCAAACTCCCCAAGTCATCACCTGCAACGCTGACTCTACACTCCCAAGCTCATCTTTATGCGCTAATTTCCTATGGCCACTGATGCTTTGGAAAATATCTGTCAAAGCCTTCCACATTGAAAATGGAGTGGCTTTCCCATGAAGGCTTGACACAATATGGTCTTTCACACCTTCCAACAAAATCCTCCTCACCCTTGCTACTTTCTTTTGCCATGCGTCAATTACTGCAGCATCCATCGAAGTGGGCTTAGGAACATCGCTTTTGATGAACTCCTTCAAGCCATTATCTTCAAGCATCGCCTCCATCCTGTCCTTCTAGGCTATGTAGTTCGAGATTCCCTTGAGTGCATACTCCAATCACAACTCGTTGAAATCCATTTCAATGTATACTCAACTGTCACACCAAGAAATTCTTGCAGCAATTTCGAATTGTTCCACCAACACAAAACTCAGCATCGCTTCAATATTGCAATCTCCAGTCATCAAAACTTCTCCGATACCATGTAGAAATTATACAATATGCATGTATATTACCAGATTATCCTGATCTAACAATTTAATTCTTATGTTAAATACAAAATCCTTCTACTTAATTGTTTGTGGAAATTAAATCACTAATTGCAAAACACATGAAGTAAAATCAATCACACATAACAAGATGTTTTAATGGGAAAGCTTAAAGCTAAAAACCCCAGCTATCATATATTATGTATAGCAATGGATCATGAAACAATATCATATATCTCATACAAATCTCAACTCATAGAGCTCTTAGTACAATATACAATCGTCCAACACTGTCTTGCAAACATTTGCACCTCCATGCACCAATTTCTTGCCTCTTGACAGCCTGCCTCCACTGCGCAAAATTGTTGAAGAAGAACCCTAAATGAATTCGACCTTACCTTGCCTTTACTGCGCAATACTCATATGCATCTCCAATGTGTGTGTGGATGCATTGAATGATCCACTATAGTCACAATTGATAGTCCATCACACCCTTTCACCTATCTCTCCACTGGGTCTCCACTGGATCTGACATGCAAGTAGTTAACTACTGTATTTGTTTAGTTGCAAGTAAGACACTACTTGTGAATTAATTAAATAATTAATTCACTCATCTTTCACTAGTGTATGTTCAGTTACAACTAGCACAACTGAGTTTAACTCACTGAACCGAGTTAAAATAAATAACAACTCACATAACTACTCTTCCAACTCTGTTACAACTTGCCCCCAACAATTATAACTAAGTCCTCCATGCATGAGTCACCAACCAACCTTAGAATTCGAAATTCCTTCAATCCACTTATGTGCCACATCTGTTAACTGAAATCAAGTGCTCCAAGAGAATAAGTTACTATTTATTGTCTGGTTATTATTAAGGGCTAATAATAATCGACATGCATTATATTTTTAGATTAGCGATATATAAATAGACTTTTCCCAACTTATAAAAATATAAATTCATCCAAAGATAGAATTTTCTCAACCATCTAGAATCATCCTCCTGCTAATTTTAGAATATGCTCACCATTCTAAAAATATACATACACCTAAAAATAGCCTGTGTGGGCCCCACCTAGTTTAGGTGATTATTTTTCACTAGGATCAAGGAATGATGTTTCCGGATGCCACTTTCACTGTTTCTTGTTGCAAACTTCAACAACAATCAACAAGAAGAAAGCAATTAGAGACCTACCAACAATAAAGAAGCCCCAAAATACTATATGGAGGTCCTGCCAAATGGGCAAACAAAATCGAACATCATTTAAAGTCAAAGACCAACTGTCAAGTAGTAAGCCTCTACAACTAGTTCACATGGATCTGTGTGGTCCTTCAAGAACAGATGCACCAAGAGGAGGAAAATATTTCATGTTGATAATCGACGACTATTCTAGATTGACATGGGTGGAATTTCTCAGATACAAGTCTGAAGCATTCGAAAAATTCAAAACATTTAAGGCACTGGAAAAAAACCAAACAGGATTAAAATAAAGTGCATCAGATTAGATAGAGGAGGTGAATTCACATCAGATGAGTTTGTGGACCTGTGTAATGAATTTGGGATAAAACAACAGTACACTTTTGCAGATACACCTCAACATAACAAAGTTGCAGAGAGGCAAAAAATGTATGTTCAGCAAATAGCCAAAGCTATGATGCAAGAAAGAAACATCTCTTAAACCTACTGGGCAGAGGCAGTACATACAATAGTAAATATCCTCAACAAGGCACATCTCAGACCAAACTGTGACAAGACACCATATGAACTATGGCACGGGAAACCAGCATCAATCAAGCAATTCAGGGTTTTCAGTAGTGAATGCTTTATCAAAAATAATGATGAAAAATTAGGAAAGTATGATGCTAGATTTGATGAAGGAATATTTTTAGGGTACTCATAAAAAGTAAAGGATACATGTGCTATAATAAGAGGCTGCATAAGATTTTGGAATGCATCGATGTAAGATTCGATGAGGAATCACAAGATAAATCGAAAGCACAAATTTTATTAACCCTCCATATCATCATCATTGTGACAACCAAGATAGTGAAGAGCAAGATGAAACATCATAAGATACAAAGATGGACTCAAAAGGGCCCTCAAGGCACATGCAAAAGAATCATCAGGAAAAACAAATTATTGGAGATAAAAGTGAAGGAGTTCAAACAGGAAGACAACTAGTAGAAAAGCCTGAGGAAGTTCATCTAGCTATGTTGTCACAAGTAGAGCCAAAGAACTTTGATGAGGCAAGTAAAGACAAAAATTGGATCAATGCTATGAACGAAGAGTTAGACCAAATTAAGAAAAACAAAACTTGGGACTTAACACCAAGACCTGTTGGAAAGAATGTCATTGGAACAAAATGGGTATTCAAGAATAAGATGAATAAACACGGTCAAATAATTATAAATAAAGCCAGACTAGTATGTAAGGGGTATTCACAAATATTAGTTCTTGATTATGAAGAAAATTTTGCACCAGTCACGAGAATGGAAGCAATTGGGATGTTGTTGGCTTTCGCATGCTACAATGATTTCAAGGTGTACCAAATGGATGTGAAGTCTGACTTCCTAAATGGTGACCTAGAGGAGGAAGTTTACATGGAACAACCTGAAGGTTTTTTGTTATCGAATAAGCTCAACTATGTTGGCAGGTTAAATAAAGCTCTATATGGTCTTAAACAAGCACCACGAGCATGGTATTCTAGGTTGGACAAGTACCTTCAGAAACAAGGGTTCAAGAAGGGAGGAGTTGATACTAATTTATACATAAAGGCTAATGAAGATGAATTATTAAGTGTGATTGAATATGTAGATGAAATCATGTTTAAGGACAATAAAAAGGATTTTCTAAAGAGATGTCAGAGTCCGAGATGTCAATGATTGGAGAACTTACCTTCTACGTGGTCTTCAAATCCTACAGAAGGTTGAAGGCATATTTATTTCACAAGAAAAGTACCCGAGAGATATGTTAAAAAGGTTCCAAATGGAAGAATGTAAACTGGTGTCAAACTCCTTGACTATTGGATGCAAGCTATGTGCAGATGATGGGTCACTATATGTAGATCAAAAACTTTACAGGTCTATGATAGGAAGTTTGTTATATCTGACAGCTTCTAGACCAGACATAATGTTGGCAGTCGAACTAGTGGAAAGATATCAATCAACACCTAAACAAAATCACCTGTTAGCAACCAAGAGGATATTCATATACTTACAAGGAAATACAATTATGGACTATGGTATCCAAGAGGTAAAGATTTTACATTGTCAGCATATACAGATGCGGATTGGGCTAGCTGTGTGGATGACAAGAAAAGCACAAGTGGTGGTGCATTCTATCTGGGAGAGAGTCTTGTGGGATGGATAAGCAAGAAACAAACATCAGTCTCTCTATCAAAAGTTGAAGTTGAATACATAACAGTTGCAACTTGTTGCACACAGGTGATGTGGATGAAACAAACACTTCATGACATGTAAATAAACTTGAGTGAGCCTATTCCTATCAGATGCAATAATACGAGTGAAATAAGCATGTCAAAAAATCCTGTGCTACATTCAAAGTCCAAGCACATCCCTATAAAATACCACTTTCTCAGATAACAAGTAGTTGAGAAGGTAGTAAATATGGAATACATCCCCACAAAGTAACATATAGCAGACATATTTACAAAACCGCTTGCTAGAGAACCATTCGAATACCTGAGAAACAAGCTCGGGATAGTGTCTACAGATGATGCTCATTAATATGACCTCGAAGGGAGAATTCAAAAAAAAAAGGAAATGAGGGGGAGTTGAGTGCACCAGCTAATGGGGAAACTATAGGAGCATAAATAAGCAAAGAAGAGAAACTACTTGCTTACAAATTTATCATAAATCAGAAGCAACATGATCAAAGACATCATAAGAGTATGAGATCAAGCCCTTTTCTTCACAATCAAAAGTAACATCTATCAAGTGCACTGATTTTTTATGAAATTTTTGATTGATGTACATATCCTGCATGAAAACATGTAAATAAATAAATATGCGAAGAAGTACTAACATTGTTAAAATTTTCCCAAAATTCTTCATTCTTGGATTGAATACATGAAATTCATTGATCTATATTCATGAAATAAATGATAAATGCTCTGTGAAAAGTTGAGGGCTATTCTAATATACTCTCATGAAAGCGAAAAAAAATCCCTTGATCAAGAAGAGAAGAAAATGATATTCTACCCAATTATATCTGCACCAGAAACAAAGAGGCCACTATGGAAGTATATTGGAAGAATACATCAAGTGGTCAAGCTGCAATCCTACTTTCAAATTGGGGAAAAGAAAAAAAAAAACTTTCAACAATGTATACCACCATCAAGTCAAAACGGGGATTTTTTTTTTAAACTCATAAAATGATCGAGTGCAAAATTCTGCAATGAATCACTCATGTGATGACTACAACAAAGAAGATCAATTAAACACAATGGAAATAAGTTAATGATATGATTGTTGTGCATCACTTGGATTTTTTTCCCAAAACCTTCAGTGTCCCTATGGGAATTTTTTTAAGCTATTGATGCATCTATCAAGTCACTCTCTGCAAATTATATTCATAAATATATATATGTGTGTGTGTGTGTGTGTGTGTGATCATCGTCTCTTCATCTAAATGAAAAAAAGTTTGTAAATATTTTTAAAAGCTCTATCAAGCACATACAATTTGCTTTGACAAAGAATCAAGCAACATCGCTCTACAAAAAATTTACTAGTTGAAGCAAAACAACGTCAATATCAAAGAGATGTCTTAGCTCTCTCCAGTGAAATGGTGGCCTCACAAGGAAAAAGGAACCTCATCACTCATAAGAGTGGTGCTCACAATAACCTGTGAAAACATGCTAAGAAGAACTAGAAATTAGTAAACGTGCAATGGTTAAGCAATGCTTATGGTTGAGCAGCATTTACATCGTTGAGAAGTGTTTAGATGGTGGTACTGCCTAGGTCTCAGAGTTGCGCAGCGTAACACATGGAGCAGTTATGATGGAAATGCATGGAACGAACTCTGTGCCTCTCGCATGCGCAGCAGAATGTTATGTTTAATGTTAGATGGTGGTGTTGCCCAGGGCTCAGAGTGGCACAACGTAATGCATGGAGCAGTTATGGTGGAGATGCAGGGAAACAAACCCTGTGCCTCTTGCATGCGCAGCAGAACGTTATTTTTTTTCAGGTGGTGGTGCTGCCAGGTCTTAGAGTGACGCAACGTAACACATGGAACAGGTATGTTAGAGCATAAATGAGTTTATGGTGCTGGAGTTGATGGTGGCAGAGCGTAACACATGGAGTAACGCATGGAGCAACTGAGTAACACATGGAGTAATGCATGGAGCAAGATTAAATTCCTGTAATGCTTATTTCACGTAGTAAAAGAAGAAAAAAAAATCATTTCAGTCTCGGTGATGTTCAACATTGAGCTGTGAGGAGAAATATTAATAACTGGTCCGACAAACGAACACGCGACCTTCAGAATGACCTGGAGATGAATTATTGTCCTTAGGAGATAAACTAGTGTGGTGAACGAACTCTCGACCTCAGGAGATGAATTGGTGAGGTGAGCGTGAATGAACTCTCGACCTCAAGAGATGAACTGGTGTGGTGAATAAACTCTCAACCTCAAGAAATGAACTGGTGCGGTGAACGAACTCTCGACCTCAGGAGATGAACTGGTGCGGTGAACAAACTCTTGACCTCAAGAGATGAACTGTTGTCCTAAACAGTGCTCGAACCAGCGCTCGCATCCACAGGATAAATTCATGGGTGTCTTCGCTACCACAATTATGCCTTCAAGGGTAAACCGCTGCCACATAAATGCATTTCTGCTGCCACAGAAATATCAATGAGGTAGGTCGTTGCTGCCACAGAAATGAGTCCACGCTGCCACATAAAGATTAATAAAGTAGGCCACTGGTGCCAATGATTTGATGTTGCCATGGAAAGATCAGTAAATTATACCACTGCCTTAGAATTGTACACAAATTGATGTGATGAAATATATATCTATATATATATATATATATATATATATATATATATATATATATATCGATATTTGGAATTATTACTAGGTTATTATATACACAGGTAGCAACAACATAAGCAAAGCTATTCCTTTTGCAGCACGTGTGTGTGTGTTTTGTAGCATATTGTCTTGGATCGAAAAATAATAGAAACCTGTGTCCTCCGAAAAGAGTTTCTATATATCAAATCCCTTGTGGAATTATTTATATGGAAGAATTTCATGAATATAAAAGTTAGTTTAGTCCAGGTGGGGGTCGAATAATATTGAGACAAAACAATGTAGCAGAATATATAATGTTTTATTTTTTCTTCAACTTAGTTGTTGGATGTTCTTTCCCACTGTGGTGCCTTAGACAACATATGTCTATGTCCTATTAAATGCTATTCATTAAACTGTGGGCGGTAAAACCATGAATATTTTGATGAAAATATAACTTCACAGTAATATTCATAAAATCCAACCTATAATAAAGTTTGACAAAGAAATGAAAATAATTATGTTCATAGCAACATTTTGTTAAAGCTCAGGTCTCATTATATGGCTTGCACACATTTTAAATTTGAAGGAATCTAAAGTACTTTATAAGCTAATAGGAGACAGATCTGGGCATAAGGAGAAGACTTGGGTATAATATATGATTCCATAAGAGCTTGGGTCGTATATTGCAGGGCCATACATATATTGTTGATGGGGTTATGAAAGATTCTAGTCAAAGAGTTCGCATTGCAGGTTAATGATGCTAGAGTCAGAGTTTGTATGTTGTTAGTTATTGTTGAGGATAGAGGAAAGCACATATGAATCTTATGCATCCTGTTTTACTATTGATGCTTTATTAAAGGACATATGCTAGGGTTATGCCATGATGAGTCCGTTCCACTACTCCTAAGTTCCTGGCGGTGCCTTGAAATGCCCAGGGTTTGGCAGCTTGATGTAATGATGTTATTGAGATTTTGGCACCATATAATATACATGTTGCACAAAGTTGTAGATTCAGAGTTTGGTGTTGTGGCCATTTGTAATGTTGTAGCATTTCAAAGATATTATGCTAGCATTTTAGTATATATATATATATATATATATATATATATATATATATGGGAATATATCCTAAAGGGTTCAAAGTCTTAAAAAGGTTTAACAATCTTGACAAACCTATTGCTTATTTCCAGAAGCACATCAATGATCTAGTTCAGAATGAGGTACATGATTTTTTGCCATGCTATAGTTCCTTGCATTATTTTAAAAGTGTTCTTACAATGATGGTTTGCATATTTTTTACAATGATTTTGAAGTGGATTTGGAGCAGAATGTATATATCACATGCATCATCTTCACTGCTCTTATATAATGTTGTCTATGGAGCATCAACCATTGTTAAAGAAATATTCATCTTCAAGAAACACTGATTCAAACTGGAGTAGCCCCAACAAGCCATATGAAGTGACCTTCATTCAATAACAAAATGACAGAATTAGAAATGGTTATGCAGAACTTAGAGAGCAGTAATGTTCATTGTGCATTAGGAAGCATTAATGAAATAATGGAAACTACATAGAAAAATGTGTAGCCCCCTCGCCATTGATGTCAAAGGGGGAGGTAAAGTAATTAGAGGAAGGAAGACATTTCTCAGAATGAAAGGGGGAGGAAAAAAGGATTGCCATCAATGCCAAAGGGGGAGATTGGTGGAAATATTCGCATTGATGTCATTAAATGAAATTATGTTAATGTATGTTGAGTTTTATTTTACGAAAGGTTGAAAATGATGTGAAGTGCAGAGGCTATGCTAATCAATATGAAGGCTAGAAAATTGTCAATAAGGACATAATATATTAAGAAAAAGTTGAAATACACATATTTCATTAAACAAAAAATGTAGACAATACAAGTCTGATGTGTCACTTGTCATCATTTCTTATTGAAATGTTACAATATCTTTTTATATTAGAAATATTTTCAAATATGAACATAAATTAAGAGAACAATTTTCTTTTGGAAGCCCAAGAGACAATCCTTCACTTCATATTCTGCAAGGAATACAAAGAACCAAAGAGGCTTTCTTACAAAAGGCAAGAGCAGGAGTTTTTTAGTTTTTTCAGGGCAAGAAAAGGAGAGTTTTTGTATGAAGACATAGATGGACAACAACATAAGAGGAAGAGAAAATGGAAGAGGATAAGCAATTCAACAATGAAGTTTATAACATAATGGTCTATGAGGTAACTAGCATCTGAAGCTTGATGTTCTAATTGAGAAATTTATGTCCTCCTTTATGTTTTAGTTCGAAGAGGAACATGTTGTTCCCTGTTGAGGTAGGAGCCTCTTGTGGGTTGTAGCCTACATAAAATTTGTGGGAGTTGGAGCTTCCTTGGAGGTAGTAGCCTCTTGTAGATAGGAGCCTACAAAAATCTAATGTAATAAGGAGTAGCAACCTGCCTTCACATTACTTTCAGTCTAATATTTGTGGTTTTCTCCCTTCAGGGTTTCCACTCATATCTTATATCCTTGCGTGCTTATTATGACTACTATGTGAATGACGTTTAACTCTTGATAAGCAATCTAAAAACTCTCTTCATGACACCTGCAAAATGAATTCAATATAACATGAATATGAAAAATTATTTGAATAATAAAGAAAGACGAGCAAAAGAAAAGAATATTAAATTACTAATTCACCCTACCCCCCCACCCCCCCTAGTAATTTCCCATCTTAAATATCATAATGTTGCAAATAAAAAGTTTAAATCGACCACAAAATGAAAAAGATACTAGCAACATTCACCTTTCTTTAGGTTAAAACTTATAATTTGTTTGATACAATGAGATTAACAATTTGTGATATTGTGATCCAACATCTCGAAACCAACACTTAAATCGAAGTGTGATGTTGTAAAATTTTCCCATTATTTTAATCTAAAATTGCAAAACCAAAAAATAAAAATGATTTAAAATTTTTGTTGTGTAAACGTAGTTACAAACTTGACCAAAAAACTCTCCAAAGTCTCATTTCTTAGCTATTGTATTTAGTAGTTGTTTTTACCTTTGTTTACAAATTTGGTGTTATAAGTAGCACCCATTTTTTTCAAGGTTAATAGTACAAACTTCTACAAATATGATATAGAAAGAAAGAAATAAAGTATTTTTAACATCCACGAGGCTAAAAATAGTCTATGGGAAAAATTTGCTTCTTCATATTGGTTTTGTATTCGGCCCTTTTCTTGTGGAGTTTTGAAATGAAATGGAATTTTAACGTCCACAAGACTAAAAATAGTCTATGGGACTATGAGTTCACTGTTTTTCTGCCTTTTTCATTTCAGTCATTTTCTTATTCAAATTGATGATGAGCTGGCCCAACCTTCCAACAATCTCATCACTGAAAAGACAATGCCAAGAAAACGATACTAACATATTCCCACAACTTTCTCTGATGTCTTTGAACGCATCACATTCCAAAATGAAATGTTTTTCTGATTCCACTACCCTAGACGTGCAAAATGTACACACTTGTTCTTGCAAAGCTTCTTTAGGCCTTTTCCACCATCCTGTTTCACACCAAAGATGATGTGAGTTGGTTCTTAATTGAGCAATAAGAACCTTTGCCCTCCACGGAATGTTAGCTCCAATGTACTCTTTTTTTTGGAGATCATATGTAGGTTTGAATTCTTAAAATCCACCAACAAAAGCAAACAAAAGCCTTAAAATCGACCTCAAAATAAAAAGGGAAGCTAGTAGCAATATCCACATTTTTTATTGAGATTAAAATTATAATTTGTTTAATACAACAACATTAACAATTCGTGATATTGTGATACATCTCAAAACTAACACTTACATCAAAATGTATTATTACTTGTAAATCCTTTGTCTTATTTTAATTTAAAATTCCAAAAAAGAAAAGAAAAAAATATATTAAATTAAAAAATAAAAATGAAAATAATTAAAAAATAAAATAAAATATATAAAATAAATAGATAACTTTTAAAAGTGGATATTTATTTAAAAAAAACTTTCAAATATTAATAAAAGATAGTAATAAATAAATAAATAAAATAAGTCTATGTATCCAACCACTCACATCCTATTCCTTCTTGCCACACATTGATTTCAAGCAATGAGTTGTAATCATATTAAGTAATGTGGCTTAATCATATTTTTTCAATAAGAGGTGAACTCATATTGGCCCTCGGGACGTCCAGGTCCTTTATCTCATAGGTACATTCTTACAATTTGACCTTCTCTAGTTTTCTTGTAGGGAGCTCTAAGTAGTCCAGTCATGTGCTCTTTGTGGGATTTTTTGGGTACCATGTGTTCATTGTGGTGATTGTAAAAGCTTGTGGAAAACCCCTTTAAGCATTGGGTAGCCTCCCAAGGTGTAATTTTCCTCTGGGGTTTCAGTGTTGTGATTGGTCAAGTGACACAGGGTGGTGGCTTTAGGTTGTAAGGTCTAGGCATTTCCCAACGAGTAGGGTCGTTAGGTGGTTGTCGTGTCAAGGTTTGCGGTGGTATCATTTGTGATTTCGGTCTCGTCTTACAAGTTCTATATTGGGACTCACATGACTATTTTCAATTTTTGATCTTTGTAGCATGAGGCCGTATCTAATTTGGGGGAGTGGACAAATTGGCAGGCGATGTAATGCCAAAGGGGACGCCCTTGTAGGGTTTCCAACCCTTGAGTTGTCGGCACGGTGCATCCTGTGGAACAATGAGATATTGGGGAGGAGGTCAACCAACAACCTACCAACTCTCTAGGGAGAGTCGACCTATCCCATTCTTTTAAATCTCTTAAAACTTAGTTGCATCAGGTCACATTGTTGATGGAGAAATTAGCATGGGATCGATATGATAATCGCATCGAGGTCATAACCTTTATGAATGATTTTTAGCATAATCATTGACACATGATGATTAAGTTGGTTTCTCTCCAGCGCAGGTAGAAATGGATTCAGAAAAACAAGAATTCTTGGAGGTAAGGTTGGTGCATATGGAATCCCATGTGCATGAAGCCTTTTTTCCTCCTTCTCCACCTAACAATATGTCACAAGCTCCTGGTCTAGGTAATGTTGCTACATAAAGATATTTGTTGGTCGTTTTTGGTTTTGGGTCTCTTCATGTTAATAAGGGAAGTCTGCATGCTGCTATCTAGCTTTCTCTTTTCGTTGTCTTTTTTTTTTTGCCACTATCTCTTGGCCAACAAGTCCGATAGGAATGATGGCGAGAGATTTTTTTCTAACAACTTATCACGATGTACTGCTATGAAGAATTAAGAGAAAATATCGATTTACAAAAAAAAATTATAAGAGTTTTTGGAAATAAATTGTATCTAACTTTTGAAACATCTATCCTTCAATCATTCATTTTCAAGTTGGTGATTTGGGGAAGGTTTCCGTCACACCAACTCTGGATCGGCCTTAGACTCTCTTAGTTTTATGCTTACAACCCATACTCTCATTGTTATAACCAATGCTAGACATTAACTTAATACATACATTGTTGGGTATGTGTTATATTCTTTCCACGACTAGTCATGCACGGGGGAGGGGGGGGGGGGGCGGGTCGGGGGGGGTCATAGGGGGGTAGTAGCCCCCCTTGTTCAGGGTTTGGGGCAGCGCCCCAGGAAAAAAAAAATTGGACTTTATTTTTCGGTGGGCAAACCCACCCATGGTTTTATGCATGGGTTTGCACATGGTTTTGGGACATGATGGTTTTCGGCCCCTGGTATTTTGTAGATCCGGTCAAGGGAACTACAGTTATGTTCTAATCCAGGGTTAATGGATTGGGGTTTATGTATGCTTCGGCATGTATATATATGTGTTGTAACACTAAAAGGAATATAATGAAAAATCAAGCTTGTCGTTCCGATTTGGGATCCAGGGGAAAATCTCTGTGTATATCTATTTTATGTTTTATGCTCTTCTATTGTTTATTTTCTGTTTTTAAGATTCGTTTGCAGATAATTTCTGTACAGGGTTAAAACCTACATACATGTGCCTTCTCACCTATGTTGACCCCCCCTTCACCTTGGGTTTGGTATAATTTACTCTCCGTGATATCACAACTCTCACCCTCCATCACCTTGTCAAGTTAAGCATGACCGCTTTGCAACACATAAGTTTTTCCAAAGCCATTGAAAACCATAACACAATTACCAATTCATATTTGACTTCATTTGGCATTTTGGGGGCTTGCCACCATTAATATTAAGTTAAATTATACCTTTGACAATCAAATTAATTTTACTACTTCTCCTCCTCTTTTCAATCCTAACTTATTCTCATCTAATTCCAACCCTTTAAAATTTAATTAATTAGAAATCTTAATAACAATAATGATAATTCTTGACATTTTGTGAAGCAGTTTGAGGTTTTCCTTTGCATTTTGGTTTATGGTTTTGGATGGTGTTGTCATTGATGTCAACCATAGAGTTTGATTGGGTTTGAATTTGACTAAAATACTAGTCATTGATGTCAAATTGATACCGAACACTTCTTATAATTTTATGGATTACATGAAGTTGGTAGCTCCACTGTTGGATAGTTGAAAACCCTAGTTTTAGAGTTTGGGTTCCCTGGACTTAAGACATACCTTGACTTTTTCAGGTGTTTTTGAAGTGATAAATCATTGATTTTGGCTTGGAGACCCATGTCATTGGATTCTAATCATCAATATGTTTCCAATGGTATGTGGTACGCCCCAAGAGGCCTCTTGATTTGAGAGATAATCAGATTTGAAGTCAAGTACCCCATTTCATAGGCTATAACCTAAAGGGTGGCCATATGGTTCCTACACTATGGTCAAAGGTCAAAGATAAAATTAAATAAAAAGATTTAAATTAAAATTAAAACTAAAAAGAAAAGAAAACAATTAATTACATATCAAAATCTAAAACGATTAAAAATAAACATTATTAAAATTTGGTTAAATTATATATTAATTAAAGTTTTAACTTTATTTAAATTAAATTAAAGGCTTAAATCTAATTATATTTCCTCCTTCGGATACTCCAACGAACATCTTTGAAATCCCTCTCTCATTCCAAAAGAACTATATGAGAAAATTAATTAGTCCTCGTCACATAACACCTCAGCGAATTATCTATTATGCCTTTGCTCTAAACCTCGACCCTATATAAGTTATTGAAAAAAATAGAGGATATAGCTAATAATTTGTGGTTTACGATCTTGTTTTTATTTTGGGGAAACCTAACCCGTGACTGAATTTATCTCCATAGCGATTCAAGCAAACAACATTTGTCAATTGATTTTGTTGGAACATTTATAGGAATAGTCACGATTTGTTGGGGAAGGATTAGGTAAGTTAAAAGGTCAAAATGGTTTGCACCATAGATTAAATGTGATGCTATTTATTTATCAAATCAGTTAAATTTGGAATTCATAATGGAAATTTCATTTGAACCCTCCACAATTTAGAATTCTGGAAGGATATTTTGTGGTGAATGGAAATTTTACTTCATTCATTATTGGTTATATAAACCATGTACTTTTTTTTGAAAAAAAATTGATTTAAATGGTTTATGGTAGTAGAGGTTATGGATTATTTTATAATTATTAACGTGTGTGGTTTTTAGAAACTGTGTATTGGTTTCATAAATGGTTTTAAATATTTATTGAATTTGAATTTATTGGGAGGTAATTACGGACAATTGAGTTTAAAAACCATGAGATAAAATGTTAAAACCATGGAAAGTTTAATTTTAATGAATAGAGTATGCAAAATTATGCATGATCATATTCAATAAGTTTATGTGGAAATAATTTATCATGATGCTTAAGAATTTGATGAGGAGGTTATTTTATGTGTGAAATGTGAATGCACATATTTAGTAAATGATAAAGAGTGGAATTTTTCCTAAGGAAATTACACCCGAGTAACTAGATTGTTAAAGGTGTTATGAAGAAATTAGTTCATTTGACTAATTGGGTATCAGTTTACATATTGGCCTTGATTTCAAGTATAAATGGAATTTGATCCTAGCAAAAGACAAGGGTACACAACTATGATTGATTAGAAAAGTTGAATATTTGAAACCAAGGATACCTATGACTTCCAAGTAACCTACAAAAATGATAAAAAAAATCTTGACTTGATAAAGTTTATTTGATTACTTGAAGTAGTGAAGACAAGAGTGTTTATGAGATTATTCCAGTGAACAATAGTGTTTTAGTGTAACAATGAACAATGAATTACTACATTTGGGAATGTGTTTTTGATATTTGTGATAGCACATTATTAGAAGAAGTCAAAAGGTCTAATTTTTATACAGTGAGAGGCATATAAACTTGAGGTGAACTATTATACCCAACAGACCCCCAAGACAGGCCCCCAACACAAACCTGTGACTCGTCCCAAGCCACTGTGGGGTCTGATCCTTCATCTTGGCTTGGAGCGGAGCGACAAAATATTTCTGTGGCAACACCATCTCAAGACTCTCCGCAATAGCTCACTGCGCTTCAATGACAAATTTATATGGAGTGGGCCCTTCAGTGTCTAATTCAATGCTTCTCTATGTTTGATGAATGGCCTTCGACGCACTATCTAATGTCTGTGAAGTTGTAGAGCCTCCTCGGCCCACGACTGCATTCTTGCCTAAAGCAACTATTCTTTCTGGCGCATGTCCTTGATTTCATTTTGAATTACCTGGCCCTTTTGTAGGCGGGTGAGGTGTTGTGCATTAACGAGAGTAGGTGTTGCCATCCTAATATCAGCGAATTATTGATCCTTGATGCGCAACTCATTGTGCAATTGTTGTACCATAGGGTCATCCTGAACTGAAGTCCAGACACCCATGGCCTCATCCAAAAGATGATCACATTATGTGATTACGGAAATGATGCTATCAGTAGCATGCTTTACTTCGACACCCCTCTTTGCTCGGACTTATGATAGGGTCTCTGGCTGCAACTTTAATTGTAAATCAACAATTTTGTGCTTGAATTCGGCCCGAACGGTTTGAAATTCTACGCACAAGGCCTTATGTGTAGCAGCCAGCCCTTCTAATTTCTCTGATGGTGCTGGTATGGTTGGGACTGTTGGCACGTCGTTGCGCACTTTCCTTTGCATTCTATTGTTTTTGATGCACTTCGGCAGCCTGCTGTTGCGAATCTACAAAAATGGTGTGGGCATGAGATTCATGGAACTGGAACTCATCCCAAATCATACTGTGGAGCAAATGCAATTTTCCTGCAGCAAAAAAAGACAAGTTAATTTATATCTCCGCAACCTCTTAGTTGCGCGTGCAGGCTGGCTGATTCTACATGGATGGCCGGCTCAGGAATTTGAATGAAATGACAATCGCCAGTTGCAGGGAGGATTGTATTGAGCGGATGCACGCTCGTTGCATGCATGCTCTCTTGCAGCTGGCTCGCTTGTGCAATGCTCGCTTGAATCAGGCTTGCTTGAACTTTCAGGTCCTAGATGCCAACATCCACCCTCTCGAGCGTAGTCCTGTACTACATGTCCATGTCTGTCCACCTATCCTCTGTGGAGGTCATGACCTTGTTCCTTATTTCGTTGAGGTCATCTTCGATCAACGTCAGGATCTCATCTCCAATGCCTTTGTAACCTTTATGTTTCTTCCGCAATCCTCCTGCAGCTTGAGAACCGCGCTTTATGCCCTTGGAAGTCTATGCTTCTACCTACTCCTCTGTTTCTTTGGGCATGACACCATTCTTCTCAGGTGCAGTGTCAGTTTCTAGATAAATTGTCTCGCTGGTTGTAGTCGACATGGCCTCTTTTTCTGTGGTATTCTCAGTTGTCCGTGTACCAGTGCGCGACTTGGTAGGCGTCTTTGGAATAGAAGTTGATGCTTTGGGTTCTAACCACACTGGCGGCCACTCTGCAGTGACGAGTAATAAATCGTCCTCGGTGACGAGATAGGGCAATTCATACCAAACACCTTCGACTGCGCCCTTCGCATGGATGTGCATGTTGTGGAAGGTCGCCTTAAAATATGCGATCATTTTGTATTGGTCGTTCAACAGCGGAGACAACCTCGGTTTTGATTGTACAACTTGGAAGAGTGAGGCATCGAACAACACCTAGAATATTCTATTCTCCATAATGCGTGTGGGGATGGAGGTATTCCACAGTGTGGCATACCGCGCGGTTTTTCGCATCTACGTCTTTATTTGAGGAAACCATGTTTCCTCTGGTGTCTTCCAACCAATAAGGGCTATCAGCAACAGGAGCCAAGCATAATAAAAGTGCTTTCCCTCCTCCTATGCTTCACACACATTCTCTAGGAATTCTTTGCATAAATACTAAGACGAATTATAGATCACTCCTTTTTTGCACTGTCCTGCAAGTGAAATGACTTGTACAGGAACCTCCTTAAGTCGACACTTGCGCATCATCTTGCAGACCAGGATGAGCGTCTCAAATTGCACGGCCAGATCATTGATCTCACTTACTACGAACCCTTGGCTATGGCGCGACACTTGGTATTTTGATTTGATTTTGTCAACCACCCTCTTTTCTTGTGCATTTCCTACAAAATATGCAATGGGATCTGCGCCTTGATTAGGCAGGCTGGTGATCTGATGGATTAGCGCCACATCAATCGGTATGCGCTCTCCCAGGTAGAGTTCTTCATCACGCACGAGCACAAGAAATTTGTGCACACAAATATCATTTATCGGGCTACACCCGAAGTGCGAGTCCTGAAGCATATTCAAAATCCCTACCTTGTGCAGTCCCAACACCCATCGTTGCAGCTCCAAGCGCTCAAGGCCCCCCTCATATGGCACATGATCGAGAGAGCGCTCAGGCGCAAGCTCATGAAACTTCTCCACATCTGTGATGTCCCAATACTCCATCTTCAGCTATGGCACTTTGGCGAACATATCACCTTCAACTGGGACATTTTCAAGAATTAATGACATGTTAATGCTCGACCGCACTTTGTCTAGATATTTTGGAACTCTGACTGATGCTTTGTGTTATGCGACATAGGTCAAAAACTGCGATGATGGGGCCACTTCGACCACATTCTCTTCCTCCTCCATAATAGTCTTAGGGAGATCTGCCATGGGTCTCTTCTGGTGCTTAGCTTTAGTGGAGTGCGGCTTTGGAGTCTTCTCCCTGGGGGGTTTACGGGTCCCTGACATCTGTCCCTTCTTGGGCTTTGCAGGCACAGGTGTCTCGGCAACCAGTGCAGTAGGATCCTCTCTGAGACACGTAATTGTCATACTTGGTGGAATTACGTAACCTAGACCCCTACGATGCAACTCCTCCTCAAATCTCAAATCCAAACCAGACATAGACATTGAATAAGCTACAGAAATCAAAGAGCTTAAGGTCGACAATTCACACAAAAATCAAAGGGAACTATTGTGTCCCCATAGGTCATATTTATAGTTTTGGAGTGTCCCCAATGGTCCCTTATGCATTAATGTGTCTCCATAAATGAAAAAACGGTCCCAAATCTGGAAAAATCCCCTCATTAAATGAAACCTAGACGCTCCCATAAATGGTAATGAACCTATATTTTCTAGATTTACTGTTCCAACAACTAGATTTTGGTACCTCTGCGACCCATTCAACCTCCTAGAGTAGCTACCACGCACACACCACACCTTCCTATGAGTTCGCCATCCCATTTGTGCAGATCCAATACTCCAGCCATATAGTCATTTGGTGCGCACAGGGTCATCCCTGTATGGCTTCAATCAGCTTCCATTGACATACCCGAGAATATATTCTCCGCTCAGTGTGGCTAGGTGCACTACACCTCCATCAATGATCTCCTCAACAATATATGGCCCTAGACAATGCATCTTCAACTTCCCTGGGTGGCGCGCAAACTTGTTGTGATACAACAAGACCAAATCATCTTCCTTAAACACCTTTTTCCTGATGTGTCTATCATGCCATGCCTTTTCACGTGCCTTCTAAACTTGCTAGTGATAATTGGTAATAAATTTATCTTCTTCAAGTGTGACCAACTGCGACAACCGTTCCTCCATAGCATCTGCTTCTGCCATATTTGTGAATGCTGCAATGCGCAGACTGGGAACAATGTTTTCCATCATCAACACAACTTCTTGCCCATATACCATCCTGAACGATGTCTTACCAGTCAAATTTTTACATGTGGTTTGATATGCCCAGAGAACTGTAGGTACGCGTTCATCAAAATCATTCTGGTTAGCATTGCACATCTTAGTAAGCGCAGTCTCCAATATCTTGTTGAAAGCTTCCACTGCATCATTCACATGTGGGTGATAAAGAGTGTTCTTCTGATGATGTATCTAGAATTCGTCTATCAATGCATCAATGGTTTTATTCATGAAATGCGTACCCTGATCACTTATTAGAATCTTTGGACATCCAAAGCAAGTCACAATATTCTCGAAGATGAACTGCATGGTTGTATCTGTAGTACAATCCTTCATAGTCTTAGCTTCAACCCATCTGGTGACATAGTCCTTCATAGTGATTATGTAACGCACACCACTCTTCTTGTTTGGAGGGTTAATAGCTCCGAAAAAGTTTATGGCCATTTCTGAAATTCTTGTAGTTCCATCTGTGAATGTTGTTGACCGGATAAATCAATCTTGTGGACAAGATCGATCTCCCCAGTACCAAAAGGTAATCTAGCAACAAAAAGCCAAATAAACCTATCTTTCTCTAGACATATGCGATTTACAAAAGAATACTATAAAGGTGATAAGGTCTTATAGTAGATCCAATGCTTGTTCAAAGTAGTTGTCCTTCGGTCACTTGAAGGAGTTATCTTTAAAGACCTACAGTAACAAACAAGCAAACATTAAATAGCACCTGTATAGTAAATATTATAAATCATGCCTATAATGATGATCAAGGAATCCATGAAATAAACAGTTAATTAAAAACTTATTAAGAAAAATGAATTCATTTGTATTAACTTTGAATAAAAGAAAACATTACAACCTTAGCCCTGATGTTGAATAGGCCTTCCCGGGGTCTGAAAGCAGGAATCTCCTCTACTCTGACAAGCCTTGCACTCTTCCAACCGAGACAGATAGAGGTATGTGATCTTTCCTCACAAAATCTCAGTTAAATGAGTCTGAATCCCAACAACACTTTACCTCAAATAATTCTAAAGCTTTAACTCCCCTTGAGGCTACCTAAGTCCTCTTTTTATAGTGCAAAAAGAGGAGGTTACAGTTCCAACTATGAAGGGATAAAGTCCTCCTTCAAAGGGATAAGCTCCTCACATCAAGGGGTTAGCTCCTTAAGGCAAGGGATACATGAACCTCAAAAGAGCGGTTCTGCCACCGCAAGATTCCTTCCAGAGGCTTCTAGAAATTACTGAAAGTGAGCTTCTGGGTTTACTTTGCGCCTTTTTAATCTTTTACAGGGGTCCACACCCTTAACACAGAGAAAGTGCGTTCAGGTACGCAGGAGTCATGAACATTAGGTGCGGGACCACAGGTAAGACAAAGATAAAGTGCGATACCAGAGCTTTAGAGACTTTTGAGATATTTTCTCTTATTTTTAAGGCTTGAAATGACGAATTGATGTGTTAGACTTGCAAAGGAGGAAGTATGAGTGATAATGAGCTCATACAGATAGTAGAATGTCAAGATGAAAATTTTCAGTGCAACAGATTTCCCCCTAAAGTGCAAAGTCTGGAATAGATGAAGATAGATTTTGTCATGTATGAAGAGTGAAGTAATTTATCATTTCAAAGATCATCCTGTGGACACCCCAGTCGGAACCTGTAAAAACATTCAATGCAAAATATATATATGTAGACATATCATCGCTGAGGTAGGCATTCCCATACTCAGATCAAAACTAACTAGAAAACTGATTTAAACTGTTCTGATACAGGAATGATTTTCAATACATCAACAATATAGACATGTGTAGAAATAGTATGGACGCAGCCATCTGTTTATGAATAGTCCACTATATGAACCAGTATGATTCTATCCATGTGAATAAATGTGTCGAAGTTGAACATGGTAGAAACCACTTGATTACCAGTCAATAATGTAGACTGTTAACAAGTGTGAGAGTAACCACCAGTAATGTCAATGGCTCTCAAAGCACTCAGTAAAATCCATGAAATGTGAATGAATGAGCTGAAGTCGAACATGTCCTGAAATCATTCAATCGAAGGTCAATGATGCAACCTGTCATCGAAGGCGAGAAACCTGTCATTGAGGCATGCAGATTTCAAGGTACTGACGATTTCTAGAACAACTTCATAGATAATGAGATGTCGTCGATAGGAAGTGATCCGTCATAGGCAAGCCCACAACACGAAATCATAGGTCAAGTTTTGAAGAAATATATTGGCAAGGACTAACTCAGGGATGGTAAAAAATGGAAGACAAATATTTTGCAGATGAATGGTTTGTTTGAATTGTCCTCTTGAACACATAACGACACTGCAGATGGCTTGGTGGAAATTGACCCAAAGCTAATACCCAAAAACCGGTTGAAGATTTTCAATATGGTTTGATTAACTGTTAGGAAAAGGATTTTCCAAACCCAGGTGAAAAGGAGTCATGTTCAAGAGTGGTTAACGGCTTTTCGAATAATCAAAATACAACAAACATGTTCATTTTTCTCTCTTTTCCCCCACCATTTCTGGCAAGTACCTCTTTATTTTTGACAAGCTTGAGGAGGATAACATTTGCTTGTTTATAAGCTCAGCCTTCAGATGAGTCAAAATTAGTTTAATATTTGAACCCTAAGAAGGAGTGGTTTGTTCCTGTTTAAAATTGAACAGGTCCTTTACTGTTAAATTTTAACGAGTCTAGTATAGGAGAAACTCGGTGTTTTTCATTTTTAGGGAGTCAGAAGAAAAACTTAAGAAAACTCCATGGGTGTAATTTTTCGTAAATTTAGTCTCTCGAGCCCGAAAAAGGATAAAATAATGCGGGAGAGAACTCTGTTGACCGTAATTATTCAACGTATACCTTTTTCGTAAATAGTCCATTTCAGTCCGTAAAAGGGGTAAACTTATACTGAAAGGACGATCATTCATTTATTTTACCGAGTTCGAATAATAAAGTGCTCGACAATCTTTTCAATTTTCGAGAGTCTGAAAAGAGCTTAAAAGAGGACTCCATTTTTTTGCTTTTTCGTAAATTTTTGAAAGAGTCCGAAAAAGTGATAAAAGTATGCTCTTTGTTGAAAAAATGATCAATTTTCCTGAAAAATTCAATTTTCTGCACAAAAACTCGAAACATTACACATAACTGTTTAAGATAAATAAAAATGTTTTCAAAAAAAACCTTTTTAAAGTGACAAACAAACAAATTAAAAATTCATTTATTCGAAAAAACTTATAAAAGGGGCTTTTCTAACTTCATTTTTACCTTTGGAGTTCAGAGTGAAAAGTGAGAGCTTTTGGGTAAAAAAGTTCCTGTGAAGATTTTGGAAAATCCATCCAGCGAAATCGAGAAATGTCAGCTCCAGGTAATCCATGTCCTTCTTATCTTGCATTTCATCCATTTACATTTCATTTTTAGGCTTTAAATTCCGTTTTTTAAGGAAAAATAGGTTGAAAAAATTACTTGCGGGGGTCTGCAGGCGCAACACGCGAGCCCTGTGGATCCCGACTTTTTTCTACATAGAAAAAAGTCCTGGTTTCGCCCTGTTTCACAGCGCCCGTGCGTACCTACGCACTATGTATGAAAATAGGGTGCGGACCCCGCGCAATGAAATTTCAAACTCAAATTTCTCAAATTCCGCCCAAATTTTTTCGAACAATATTGTTCTAATATGTCTTTTTATGCATTGTAGGACATTCAAAATTCTTGTTTGGAGAGAACGCAAGCATGAGGACATAGATGACGCCGCAATGAATTATTTTCCTACAATGCAGGCATTGAGAGCATGCGGTTTATACAAATTCTGGGCCATTCAGGGCATGAGGGCACAGGTAGACCTCCTGGCGTGGCTAGTGAATAGATGGAACGTACAGGACCAGTGCTTTGTTATTGGCGGCCACCGGCTCAAAATTGAGCTGGAGGATATATATTTTTTAACTGGTTTTTCCAAGAGGGGCGAACAAATTTCTCTGTTTGGGACTAGGCCAGGTGGCCAGTCTATCACTAGTCTTCGACTAGAGTTCTGCGATGATCGCGCAGAGCCCAAGGAAAAATGGATTGACATAAAAACTATCATCCGTCCAGAGCTTAAAGTTATTTGATTTACTGTTACCAGACTCTGCGGGATTGCAGCGTTGCATGTGGCTACCGGTTCCCAGATGCACATTGCAGTAGACTGTTTTCGAGGCACCATTTTCAACTAGTGCGAAGCTATGTTGGCCAATGTGAAAGGCCAACTAACTAGAGAAAAGAATGGAAAGATAAACAACTTTGGATATGAATCCATTGTAGTCACCTTTGCTCTAGAGAGAATCCCCATGTTAGCTCCGCAGCACATTCCTGTCGATGTTGGTTGACCTCGAGAACCTAGGATGGTTCGTTGGGTTGCTTTGATGGCCCGTCATGCTGAGGGCATTGAGGTTGTTCGATTTCCTTCTACATATTTTCGTTGGCTGGAACACCAAATTTTTGTTATAGAGTACTTTCCATACACCGGGATAGACTTCCGTGACGACCGAGAGATGGCTCTCCCAGCAGGAGAACAGTGGGATGATTCAGGTAAAAATCATTTTCAACAATTTCTAAGTTCTAATTTTTTTAATTTTAATCATCCCAAAACTAATAATCAAAAATTTAAATGCAAATGTGGGCCCACGACGACTAGCCAATCTCCAGCCTTTTGAGAGGAGACATCTAGCTGCAACAGCACCAGCCCCACAGGGCCAATCAACAGAGATCCTGACTGATTTGGAGCATCATCTAGAGTGCTTGACTCTAGACATTCCAGAGACTGATATATATGATATTCTGCTTATATTACAAAGATATGTGATTGGTGTCCCAGGACATTTTAGGAGGTACCTGTGTAGGGTGGCCCGAGTAGTGGTTTCTTATTGTGATCATCACCAGGGATAGGATGATCGATTTGTAGACTCATAACATTTTTGACCTTTTGTATTATCATTTTTGCCGATCATAAGGTGTTTTTCAACCTATGATTGAAGACGATGTATATTTAAAACAAACTTTTATGCTATGATATATCACTATTGCCGGCTATATGTGTACATGTTATCGAATGTTGTTTAATTTACTGTTTTGATTATTGAAAATGTCTATTTATCATACTAGAAGCAACTGCATCTGCTAAAGTATTTAAATATCTTGGAATATGATGATATTCAATGTAATCAAATTCACGTTTCAAGAGACGAACTCTTAAAAATAACTGTAATAACACTGGATTTCTAATGGCATAAACCCTGTTAAGCTATAATACAACAAGTTCATAATCCAACCTAACAATCAAACTCCGAATTCCAAACGATATGGATTCAGATAATAACTCAATCATTGCACTATACTCTACAATGTTATTCGTTGTTTGACCGAGGCTTACCCCATGCATGGACACTAACTCATCAGAGGGTGAATAGATAACCCAAGCTGCAGAAGAAATGTTCCGTGTACTACGACAAGCACCATCAGCAAAACCAATGTAGGTTTGAAGAGACGTCATCATTTGCAATATCAAGAGTAACACCCAGATAAGTAGGAATAGTGATAAGAACACACTCTAAACTAGGCACGCTTTTCTAATCTAAGACACACCAACAGTAAAGAATCTAATCTAACAAAAATATCCACACCAAATTTAAGCATAATATATCTTCAGATAAAGCCCATTTCTGGGTTTATCTAAAGGGACACCATCCAAATCTATCAGCTCATAGGCCCCTTTTGCCAGCTTTTGCTTAACAATGAAAGGACCATGCCACATAGGCACAAATTTTCTAGCCCCTAGCTTATCGTTGGCTTGATCGTACACTAAAATTAGGTCTCCTTCTGAAAAATTACGAGGTGTAACATTTCTATCGTACTGAGCCTTTATTCGTTTGACATGAGCTTCGTTTGCTAATGCAGCATTTCTTTTATTATCATCTAGCTGAGCCAAGTACAAAAAATGCTTCTCCTCTTCAGATGTAGCTGGGAGTAATTCTATGGCTAATTTCAATAACATAATTTCACATTCAATAGGCAACACAGCTTCCAAACCGTAAACTAGTTGAAAGGGAGTGAAACCAGTTGATGTTTTTACTAAGGTCCGATATGCCCAAAGTGCTGAAAATAACATGGAATGCCAATTCGACTTATGAATACCAATGATTCGTTTAATCATAGTGACTAAACTTTATTGATAGCTTCAACCAGACCATTAGCCTGCTTGTAATATGTAGAACTATCGTGGCGCATGCCAAGTTGATCCGTTAGTTCAGTCATCATGATATTTCGAAAATGACTTCCATGATTCGTAATTATGGCTTGAGGAACACCAAATCTAGAAATTATATGATTGAACAAGAAAGTTGCAGCAGTCTTGCCGTCTGCCGAAAATGTAGGCATCGCCTCGGCCCACTTAGTAAAAAAATCTACCGCTAGGATAATATATGCATGCCCCCCAACCGAGTGAGTGTTACATGTAATAAAGTCAATACCCCACTTTGCAAAAGGACCGACAACAATTATAAGGTGAAGAGGAGCGGGTGGTGCACACATTTTAGGATCAAAGACCTGAAAATTGTGGCATTTCCGGACTGCATAGATACAATCTTTGAATAAGGACGACTAGAAATAACCAGTGTGCAATATATTTTGGGTTGTGGCATACCCAGACATATGACCGCCACATGCTCCAGAATGGCAGTCATTTAAAACCTTCTCAGCTTCTTCATGAGTAAGACAACATCAGAAAACAAAATCCGCTCCATGACGATAGAGTGTATCACCAATAATATTGTATTGTTGGGATTGGAAACATATTTTCCGTCACTGAGATCATGAGATTTTAGGCCGAAAAGTTTGGGTTTGGAGATAAACAATAATATCCCCATACCAAGGATCTAGAGTACTAATAAGAAACAAGGATTTGTCTGTAATGGGCTATTCCGCCACAGTTTTAGTATCAGTAGACGGGAAATCACGCATGAGTTTGGAAAAAACCAAAGATTTCTTTGCCTTGGATTTTTCAAATTCCAAGTCAAATTCCTACAGGATAACTATCCATTTGGAATACTTGCCCCCTAGAAGTTTTTTGGTTAAGATGTACATCATAGGGTTACAGTCAGAAATTACTGTGGTTTTGCGTAATAAGATGTAGTGACGAAATATTTGGACAACTTGAACAGCTGCCAAGGCCAATTTCTCCACATTCGTGTATTTGATCTCAGTCGGATGCATATTTAGACTAAGTTAATAAATCACATGTTCATTGTTGAATTCATCTTCCTGAACTAAAACCATCCCAATGGTGGAATGAGAGGCAACGAGGTACAAAAAATAGTCCTGGTTGTAATTGGGAGGATGCAGTAACGGTGCATGGGTCAACGCGTGTTTGAGTGCATCAAAAGATTGATTAGCGATCTCATCCCAAAAGAATGGAACATTCTATTTAACAACCTGGTAAAACCCTTTGTTAACTCGGCATAGTTAGGAATGAAACGATGTAAAATTTTTGCTTTCCCCTACAAACTTTGGAGTTGGCACAAAGTCGATGTTAGAAAATTATATATTATGGAGCAATGCAACACATAAAATATGCGGAAAATACAAGCACACAAAACACATAAAACCAGAGAGACACCGATATACGTGATTCACCCAGTTTGGGCTACATCCACCCCGAACAGCTAGTCCTTCCTTTCTATTATCCAGCAAAATGAAGAGACAAAACCTACAGCAGATCCACTGTAATATCCTCTGTTCTTTCTCATAGTCTCCCTCTCTGTTTCTCGCTCCGAGAATACACATAAAATACATAGCCGCAATATAATACCCTCATAAAAGTGAGGGGTTGCCTTCTAGGGCAAAAAACCCTAAACTAAACACAACTTCTACCGTCAAGTCATTTGCCTAATGAACGGCCCAGATTGACTAGAAATTACAAGGCAATTTTACATCTGTTTTTAGCTTCAGGGGCGCTGCCCCCGAAACCCCCGCCGGGGGACCACTGGGCCCCAGACCCCCCAGCCGAGGGGTCAGCCCCCCCAGACCTCGCGTGGGGGACAAGTCCCCCCCGCACCCCCTCGCTGAAAGGGTGTGCATTTTTCCTGGGGTATACATCCAGCTAAAACAAGGATCCCCGAATCAGGATGAAAATCAGGCTCCACACCCAACAGTCGAAGGAGGAGGTAGATTGACAATAGCTTTGACCTTCGACAGATCAACGCGAATGCCTTATTTACAAACAATAAATCCCAGCAAGCGACCTGATTCTACACAGAAAACACATTTGTGTGGATTTAGCCTGATTCGATAATGCCTAAATCTCATAAAGATAGCTCGTAAATGAGTGAGATGATCGGCCCTACGCGATGAATGTGCAGGTAAATGATAGAGATAAGGCTGCACAATGTGCTTAATGTCATGAGATGCATAAGACATAGCCCTTTGAAAATTTGCCACAACGTTCTTCAATCCAAAGGGTAGTTTGCAATAAGAAAATGTTCCCCACGGACAAATGAAAGTTGTTTTAGGCTTATCAGTAGGGAGTATGTTTATTTGATTGTAACCGGAAAAACCATCCATAAAGGAGAACATTTCACTGCCGGCACAATCATCAATGATTTGATCGATATAGGGGGTTGGATAATTGTCTTTAGGAAAAGCTCGATTAATATCCCTATAGTCGATACATACTCATATCGTTCCTTGTTTTTTGTTAACAGGAACAATATTCGATACCCAATCAGTTAAAGGAATTGGATAAATGAAACCTGCACGAAGTAATTTCTCAACTTCGGCTTTGATAGCAGTAGCTTTTCTTGGATGTATCTGACATAAGCGTTGTCGGACAGGTTTTTCATCCAGGTAAGTCTTAATTTCATGTACAATAATTGACGGATCGATTCCTGGCATTTCTTCATATGACCAGGAAAACACGTCACAGAATTCTTGAAATAGGGCTTTATAAGTTTGGATTTCTTCGTCCGTACAACAAGCACCTATATGAAAATTTTCAATTATTCCTAGTTTAACTGAAATGTCAATAGGAATCGTTCGAGAGATATTTTCCAAATTTAACTCAGAATCAAGATTTTGCAATGGATTATGTGGTTCTTTGACATATTCACCAGTAAAAATAGAAGAGAAATCATTTTCAAAATGATCCAGCTCAGGTAAAAACAAAGATCGATGATGTAGATCTTCCCATGGTAAATCATCAACAGACAAAAGTTCATGAATCTGCTCATCAGTATGAACAATATCGGGAAATGTCGTTGTGGCTGAGCTAGATATAGAAAGTGATTCCTCATGGATCACATTCATTGGATCAGTTTCGGTTGAAAAAGGATCAGAAAGTGAATGTACAACCTGATATGCAATTTCAAAGGGACTCAAAGGCATCGCGCCATCAAATGAATCCACCTCGGAATCAGAAGGTACGATCCAAGGATCATCAAAAGTAAAAGGATTTGATGAAATCATATGAATATGTGCAATAGGAGGTGATATGTTAGGAGCAGGAAAGGAAAAAGTTCCTAGTAAACCAGAATCTTTAATCAAACCTATGACAACATCCTTGTAAGGGATAGCCGTTTTATCAATGTGCTGGATAGTTTCTGTAGAGGCTGGATTGGATGAGAAATAAGTGAGCTGGTCTATTGTAACGATCTTTCCTTGATGTGGAAACTTGATAAGCCGAAAGACCGATGAAACAACAACAGTCATAGCATAAGACCAACTACGACCCAAGAGAAGGTTGTAATCTAGAGGGGCATCAACCACCTCCACATCTAGATTTATGGTTTTCCTTCGACCGCTATAGGTAAATCCTACAAAATACCAGAAGGATGGAACCCTCGACCATCAAAAGCCTTTAGAATTGTCAGAGACTGATTGAGTGTAGGAGAACCAAGCGATTTCCAACATTGGATCGACATAATACACGTAGAAGCCCCTTCATCAATCACAGTCCGAAAGACTGGTCTTTTTTTTACTAATACTGGAATCTGGAAAGCCATTTGATGAGGTAGGCGAGGTGTACTATTCTCTAAATCAAAGATTATTAGGTTTGAATCCTAAATATCGACAGCTCCTATGGCAGACAAAATTAATTTACGCTGTGCTGGGCATGATTGAAGCACTTCCAAAGCTGACATTGCTGAAGGCGAAATAGCTAAGTCCTCAAAAATGTTGTAATTCTAAGAAGCCCTTGCACGTGGATTGAAAGTTGATTTACGAATTACACCTTTAGTAGGCAGTTTGATTACTAAGTCTGAATTGGGTTTCTCGATCTGTAGCGGATTAGAAACAGGAGGAGGTGTAGTTGATGTGTTTGAATTAGAAGATTCTGCTTCTTTACCACCAACAGGACTTTTACTACCATAATCTTGTGATCACGTCGCAATCCTGACATGAGACATCGTCATAACGGGTTCTTCTGTGGCGTTCGAGGTAGAACCAATCATCTTACTATCTTGAGTAGGAAAAGGATCCTTCAATACAGCAGGCTGTTGAGAACCTTTAACGAATTTCGAAACCTCTGCTCGATGTGGGCATTCTTTAGTAAAATGATCCTCGTCGCAAATGAAACAAGGATATCGAGGCTTGCGCTTTTTGTCATTAGATTCATTTTTATCTATTTTATCTGTTGAATTTTGTTTGTTTTTATTCTTCCCCTTATTTTTACCG
This sequence comes from Pinus albicaulis, assembly GCA_034641835.2. Lineage (NCBI taxonomy): Eukaryota > Viridiplantae > Streptophyta > Pinopsida > Pinales > Pinaceae > Pinus > Pinus albicaulis. The sequence goes on along the minus strand of CM076579.1, from coordinate 1,687,929,310 downwards.
CCATATTTAGATTTGGCCGTAGATGTCTCTACGACATGAAAGTCGGCAGAAATTCAGCGAAAGATTCTCCTTTCGGGGAATCAGGTAAAGTTATTATAGGAGAAGAATTCTTTGAATATTTCTTCTTACTTTGAGTACTAACTGAACCAATCATACCATCAATGGCATGAGACCCTGAAGGAGCTACAGTTATTTGACATTGTTTTGGAAGATCGGGGATTTTTTCATGTAAATTACATGACTGCGTGTAGACGAGGTCAAGGTACTGAGCTTGAGCAATGACTTGCTCTTCAGTAACAACTCCTCCCTTAGCTACATCTTCAGTGATTTTGGGTAATAATGATGTAATGAACCATTCCGCCAAAATTTGATCCGGAATGAAAACTTTCACTAAATGTCTTCTATGTTGCCATTCGTGAATATGATCAAAAATATATGTGGACGTGGATTGTTTTAGTGAAGACAATAGTTCCGTGCCATTTTAATTTCTAACAGGCCACTGAAAATGAGTTAAGAAAGCAGTTGCTAACTGATTGAAATTATTAAAAGAGCCTCATGGTAACTCAATGTACCATTTGGTGGCAAGACCAATAAGAGTTTTTTGAAAAATACGTAAGTGAATTGAATCATCAATTATCGAATTAGACGCACACCAAAGGTGATAAGTCATAATGTGATTTGACGGATCCTCTCCTAACTTACCCTCGAATTTCGGTATATCATTGGGAAACTTATGTGGCATTAGCGGCCAATACGAATGATAGTAAATTGGATCATTCGTAAGGCGTGACAAATTAGGTAAATCCAAAGTTGCAATAAATGGTAACTGACGGTTAGGGTCGCGAAAACCTTGAGTAACAAGAGCAGTTCTAGGAGGAGGATACCTAGGATAGCTGGGAATCGGATTTGCATTAGGAATGGTATAATCTCCCAGGAAACCAGGATTAACCAGACCAAACTGTGGTTGATGAGGCTGTTGATAAGTATAGCCAGGGTATGGTTGATACCGATAAACTGGGTTTTGTGAAATGGGACCGAATTGATACTGTCCCTAGTACAGTTGATATGTGAATTGCAGTTGACTTGTGACAATCGTAATTTTACCATCTTGTCCTGTAGGTATCTAGACCGAAGTCTGAACTGTAGGTCCTGACTGGGGTACAGATACTTGAGGAATTTGCACGGATACAGGGATAGAAGAAACCGAAGCTACATATACTCCAGAAATAGGTGTTATAGGTTGAACAGATGTTGCAGTAGTTGCAATAGTTTGAGGTGGAGTCTGAGGTGTACTAGGCCCAGACTGCTGAACAGAACCAGGTGCAGGGATTTGAACAGTAGGCTGGATAGGTTGCAGGGTTGGACCAGAAACCAAAGGTTGTCCAGGTTGACTAGATAACTGCACATTAGGTGTAGAAATTTGAATAACTGATATATTATTCACCGAGATTATCCTAATCACACACTATTTTAGCTTCATGCATAATACATAATCTCTTCTACCATTGATCATCACATGCGGAAATAAAATCAATTGCATGCATACATTAAAACCACAAACAATCACACATATGAACACAGTATTTAATGGGAAAGCTTAAAGCTGAAAACCCCAACTATCTGTATATTATCTTTCATGGAGATCATGTAACAATCATAGTACAAAAGCTCCTCACAAGCTCTCATGCACACCTTCAATTGCTACACACTATCAAGCTAGATCTAGCAAAACACATGCTCCAATCTTTTGCCACTTGATAGCCAGCCTCTATTGCGTAATCAATGCTATGGGATGGCTTCATTAAATAGATAAACCACCTGGCTTGTACTGCGCAATCCTAATGGGCTTCTCCACCTATCTGTGTGTTGCAAATAGCAACTGTATAGTCACAACTGATAGTTAACCTGCTCTTCCACCTATTCTTTGCACTGGTCTCCACTAAAACTGTCCATGCACTAAAGTTAACTGATGCATTCTTTAGTTGATTTATGAGTTTATAATTAGTGAATTAATTAATAATTAATTCGCACCACTCTCTCTAATTGTATCAATTAGTTAAACTGAATACAAATAGCTCAACTATGTTTAGATTAGTTAAACTGAATACAACTCCACTAACTTCTTCAATCAACTCCACCAAACTCTGTCACATGAGTTCTAACTGAAGTCAACTTGCAATAGCTCCACTAAACCCTCAGGAATAGCGTAATTCCTTTTGTCAGCTTCATGTGCCACATCTGTGCACTTAACTGAAGTGCTCCAAGAGAATAAGATAATGTTTAGAGTCCAAATATTATTAAGAGCTAATAATATTCGACATATCTATTTTTAGACTGGAAATCTAAAAATAGATTCCGCCCGATATGTCTAAAAATAGAAGTCCATATATTTTTTCCGACTTGACCAACCATCCACAAATAGCATCCTGCAACTCATAGAACATGATCCATATGTCTAAAAATAGACATAGTCTAAAAATAGACTTTGCGCCAAAAATAGCCTGCGGGCCCACTTAGTGAAGGCGACTTCTTTCCACTAAGCTCATCATCTTGTTGCAATCTCAAAACTCCCTCTCAACAAGATAAGGATTATCTGCCACCCCTATCCTGCCTCTGTGGTATTCGAATTTTCTTCTGGTGAGCGCCTTCGTCAAGATATCAGCATCCTGATCCTCCGTGGGAATGTATGAAAGTAACATGATCTTCCGCTGCACACAATCTCTGATATGATGATACCAAATGTCAATGTGTTTAGATCTATCATGAAATACTGGATTAACCGAGAGTTTGATGCAACTCTGATTATCACAATAAATCACAATAGGCTCTAAGTGTGAACCGAACAACCCGACCAGGATCTTCCTCATCCATATAACCTCGCATGCAGCCAAACTTGCTGCCATATACTCGGCCTCTGCTGAACTGAGTGCCATGGATCTCTGCTTCCTGCTGTACCAAGAAACTGTTGTCGACCCGATATTGAAAATCCCTCCAGATGTGCTCTTTCTGTCTGTTGGGCTCCCTTCCCAATCTGCATCCGTGAAGCCACACAGCTTCACCTCATTCGACTGTCTGTACCATAATCCATATCCTGATGTGCCTCTGAGATATCTCAATACATGCTTGCCTGCCTTCCAAAAGAGCTTGGTTGGCTTAACCATTGCTTGTGAAAGCTAGTTAACTGCATAGCATATATCGGGTCGTGTATTGACCAGATACATAAGCGACCCCACCAACTGTCGATAAACTGTGGCATCCACTACCTCCGCTGAAGTAGCATCCTCCTTCCTCCAACCACCAGGAAGAGGAGTATCAACAAGCTTACAGCCATGCATTTTGAACTTCTCTAGTATCTCCCGGGCATACTTACCCTGAGAAATAAACAGTCCACCACTGCGCTGCCAAATTTCCAATCCCAGGAAATAATGAAGGAGGCCCAAGTCCTTCATCTCAAACTCTTTTGCAAGATCATCCTTGCATGAGAGTATCAATAGCTCATCACCTATCAAAATCAAATCATCTACATAAAGTACAATGATCAGCAACTTACCCTCCACCACAATCTGGTATAGGTTCGGATCCGCCTCACTCTTGGAGAATCCAAGTCCAGTGAAATAACTGTCTATTCATGTGTACCAAGCACGAGGTGCTTGTTTCAACCCATACAGTGCTCTCTTGAGCCTGCACACATGCGACTCACTGCTGAAGATCTCGAAACCTTCGGGCTTCTCTATGTACACCTCCTCCTCAATGACTCCGTTGAGGAACGCAGTCTTCACATCCATCTGATGAATGTGCCACCCCATCTGCGTTGAGAGAGCAAGAATCGTCCGTATGGAAGAATACCTTGCGACAGGTGCAAAGGTATCCTCATAATCGATCCCCTCAATCTCTGAAAAGCCTCGGGCAACAAATATTGCCTTGTACTTCTCCACACTCCCGTCAACTACCTGCTTCACTTTGTAGATCCATCTCGAACCCACCACTGATTTCCCCTCTGGTCTCGGGACAATCTCCCATGCATTGTTTCTGACAATCGAATCATACTCTTCCACCATGGCATCTACCCATGCGGGATCCTCCACAACTTCCTCGAAAGAGGATGGCTCTGTCACGATACACTTGCTCACAAGAGCCATGTATCCAGTGTACCGATCAGGTGACTGTCTCTGTCTGCGCTGTGATGTAGGTGCTCCTACAACCTTCTCTGCATCTTGAGCCAGTTGCTCAGCTTCTGTAGTGTGCTTCCACCCTCTGATGGTTGGCACTGCCTGAGTGGTCTCTTCCACTCCATGCACCTCATCTTGTGGCTGATCTACATCCTGAGACTCATCATTAGGAACTAATAGCTCCTCATCTACATGCAAGTGTGGCTCCCTCTCAAGCGAACACTTCATGGCTTTCTCCTCATGAAATTTGATATCCCGTCGCACAACAGTCTTGCGACTGTCTGGAAAATATACACGATAGTTGTGGGGTGTATCAGTGTACCCCACAAATATCCCAACCTCCACAGTCGGCTCCAGCTTCTTCCTGGCATCCTTCGTCACATGAATGTAAACAGGTGAACCAAAAATCTTCAAATGGGAAATATCAGGCTTCTTACCAGAAAACGCCTCCTCGGGTGTACTCATGCCAAGTATCCTGTGAGGACAACGGTTCTGCACATATACTGCAGTATTGCATGCCTCAGCCCACAAGTGTATGGGAAGGCCCTGATCATGCAACATCGCCCGTGCAACACCCACGATTGTTCTGTTCTTCCGCTCAGCAACCCCATTCTGCTGTGGGTTATGAGGTGCTATGAGCTCTCTTCGAATTCCTTCTACGCTGCAAAAGTCCTTGAATTCGCCAGAGATGAATTCACCACCATTGTCGCTCCTAAGAGCCTTCACTTGCTTCCCCGATTCTTTCTCAACCAGTGCCTTGAACTCACAGAACTTTGAGTATGTCTCGCTCTTCTTCTGCATGAAGAAGATCCAGCACTTACGAGAAAAATCATCAACAAATATCACATAGTACCTGTGATTTGCTGTCGAAGCTACTGAGAAAGTTCCACACACGTCTGTGTGAATTCTCTCAAGGATCGTCGTGGCGCGACTATCCTTCTCGTGAAAGGTGGCTTTCACAAATTTTCCCAAGGTACATCCCTTGCACTGATCTGACTGCACAAGAGTACCCTTAGGAAGCCCAGTAGAAATCTACTACAGTATCTTCAAAGCTCCATGGTGAAGGTGGCCCAATCTCCGGTGCCACAACTCGCCATCATCCCGACTCACCACTCCTTCTGCCTTGCCTGCCATTGCTGCGCAACCATCTACCTGCAATTGATAAAGGTTCTTAACTCGAACCCCTATCCTCCGGGTCTCACCAGTTGCCTTACTGCGCAGGAAAGCCTTTCCCTCGCTAAAGACAACATCATATCCCTTGTCTTATAACATCGCCACAGAGATAAGATTCTTCTTCAATCCTGGAACATGCATCACATCCTTCAATACGAAGGGTTTACCAGACTCCCTCTCAAAGGAAATGGTACCGATACCGGTCGCACTGTATCTACCATCATCGCCCATCTCGATGTGCACTCCAAGATCTTTCTCATCCAGATCTGAAAACAAATCTCGATCTCTAGTCATGTGAAAAGACGCACCACTGTCCAAGAACCATACTGATCCCATCACACTTGAGACCAAGCATATGACTAGTGAAAAATCCAGCTCAAAATGCGAGGCTAAGGCCTCTCCCGCTGCAGATCCAGCAGCTTGCTTATTTTTCTTCTTCTGCGGACAATTTGTGGCATAATGTCCGTGTTGGTGACAGTGAAAACACCTCACCTTGGACATGTCCTGCTTCTTGCCTTTCGCACCAGAATGAGAAGCTTTCTTGCTCTTCCCCTTCTTTGCTTTGGCAGCCAAAGCGCAATTTTCTTCATCAGATTCCTTTGATGAAGATCTGTCCTTGGTACTCCGCCTTATCTCCTCTTGCACAAGATCTGACCAAAGTCGCTCCCATCCTGGCAATTTCTCCCAACCATTGACAGAATCCTGATAGGCATGCCAACTCTTCGGAAGACCAAGGAGAGCCAAGCTCACCAATTCCTCATCATCTACAGTCACCCCCACACTTCCCAGCTCATCCCTGCATTGGATGAACTTTGTGAGGTACTTGGGCATACTGTCACCTTTCTCCATCTTTATGTTTCTGAGTTTATCCTTGAGCGCCAACTTCCTCTGGTCGCTCTTGCTTTGGAATAAATCTGTCAAGGCTTTCCACATCAAGAATGGAGAAGCCTTACCATGAAGGCTAGACACTATGTGATCCTTCACACCCTCCAACAGAATCCTTCGACACTTTGCTGTCTTCTTTTGCCATGCGTCAAGTACGACAGCATCACTAGAAGTAGGCTTTGGAATTTCTGCATCTATGAACTCCTTCAACCCATTGTCATCTAGCACCACCTCCATCCTGTCGTTCCATGAAATATAATTCGAGCTGCCCTCAAGGGCATACTCCAATCGCAATATGTTTAAAGACATCTCAACTTTGACACCAAGAAAACACTACTGCAAATTCGAATTCCAGCAGCACAAAAAAACTCAACCGCTTCAATGTTTTGCAATTTCTCCAATGATCAATATCGCTTTGATACCATGTAGAAGTTTGAATAACTGATATATTATTCACTGAGATTCTCCTGATCACACACTATTTTAGCTTCATGCATAATACATAATCTCTTCTACCATTGATCATCACATGCGGAAATAAAATCAATTGCATGCATACATTAAAACCACAAACAATCACACATATGAACATAGTATTTAATGGGAAAGCTTAAAGCTGAAAACCCCAACTATCTGTATATTATATGTCATGGAGATCATGTAACAATCATAGTACAAAGCTCCTCACAAACTCTCATGCACACCCTCAATTGCTACACACTATCAAGCTAGATCTAGCAAAACACATGCTCCAATATTTTGCCACTTGATAGCCAGCCTCTATTGCGTAATTAATGCTATGGGATGGCTTCATTAAATAGATAAACCACACGGCTTGAACTGCGCCGATCCTCATGGGCTTCTCCACCTATCTGTGTGTTGCAAATAGCAGGTTGTATAGTCACAAGCGATAGTTAACATATCACTGCCTATTCTTGCCTTGGTCTCCACTAAAGCTTGTCCATGCAGGTTAAGCTGATGCATTCTTTAGTTGATTTATGAGTTTATAATTATTGAATTAATTAATAATTAATTCACACCACTCTCTAATGTCCTCAATTAGTTAAAGCCCAAGATACAAATAGCTCAACTATGTTTAGATTGAAGTAAAAGCTAGACTCTGACTCTACTAATTTCTTCGATCAAATCCACCAAACTAACTCCATCAAACTATGTCACATGAGTTCTAACTAAAGTATCCATGCAATAGCTCCACTTAACCCTCAAGGATAGCCTAATTCCTTCTGTCAGCTCTTGTGCCACATCTGTGCACTTAACTGAAGTGCTCCCAGAGAATAAGATAATGTTTAGAGTCCAAATATTATTAAGAGCTAATAATATTCGACATATCTATTTTTAGACTGGTAATCTAAAAATAGATTCATGATATGTCTAAAAATATAAGTCCATCTATTTTTTCCGACTTGACCAACCATCCACAAATAGCATCCTGCAACTCATAGAACATGATCCATATGTCTAAAAATAGACATAGTCTAAAAATAGACTTTGCGCCAAAAATAGCCTATGAGCCCAGTTAGTGAAGGCGACTCCTTTCCACTAAGCTCATCATCTTGTTGCAATCTCAACATTAGGTTGCATAGTCTGTTGAATTTGGGATGGATCCCACACCATGTTCATTCCGGGGTATTGTCCCATACAAGGTTGTACATATGAAGGACCATATCCTGGTTGAACATAGGGTTGATAATTAAGTGGTAAATTTCCAACTCCTTGTACAAATGATTGACCAAAAGGCGATTGAAAACTTTGAGTTGGGTACTGACTTTGAGGTTGATAACCTTGAGGTGTGTACTGAATCTGGGGTTGATAAGGACCTTGAGGAATATACTAAGTTTGGGGTTGACCTTGGGGTATGTATTGTCCTGAAGGTTGATAACCTTGAGTTATGTACTGTCCTTAGGGTTGTTCTCCAAAATAATATTGTCCTACAATTTGTCCTGGGAAAAAATTACCCTGAAATTGCCCCCCAGGCGGTAATTGACTACCTTGAGGTTTCCCCCCAGGCGGTAACTGATTGCCTTGAGGTTGCCCCCCAGGCGGTAACTAACTACCTTGAGGTTTCCCCCCAGGCAATAACTGACCACCTTGAGGTTTCCCCCCAGGTGGTAACTGACCACCCTGAGGTTGCCCCCCAGGCGGTAACTAACCACCCTGAGGTTGAGGATTTGGAATATTACCAGACATCATAAATATTTTCTCTGCGTTTGACGTTTCAGTTTTAATTCCATTAAGACCAGATGATAATACTTGTTCAGTCGGTCGAGGAGTTTCTCCTGAAAAAGTACCAGAAAGATCCTGGTACCCCGAAGGAACAGAAGCACCACTGTATAAAAAAATTTCCGGTGTTTGGGAAAACATAGATGACTCTCCTGACATGATAGATGAAGGATAGTAACCTCTGGGCGTAGGATGAAAAGGAATTTTAGGTGGTGAAAAAGCAAGACCCAGGTTTTCTAAAAGTTTGTCAAAGATAAATACCAAGCGTCACTCCTAATAGGCTGTAGAAAATGGATTCACGCTCCCTAAGATTCAAAGACTGTGGGGATTCAAGAAGAGTTACTTCTTCGTTTGGACTGGCAAGTTCTTCAATAGAAATGAGGCCAGATGGAAGATCTTCAGTAACAATATTTCTTACCCTAGGTGAACCAGGATCGATAGAAGTTGGAGTAATAAATCCTAAGGATGTTTCCAAAATAGAAGGTTCAGTGTTAGGTTCAGAAATTTCAGGTTCTTCAGCTAGTTCACTGGAAGGAGAAATACTACCAGTAACTTCGGAAACTGAAATCGGCTCTTGAATATGCTCTGTCATGGGTATTTGATGATCAGGATGAACAACTATAGATGAACTTCCGACTTCTGTTGATCTAATTCTATCGCTACTAGATGATACCATAGCACGCAACCCTTAAAGTTGACTTGGTGTATACTCAAGGGGCTTCTCCTGAATTCTCCGGGACTGTCTCGGTAATTCTGCCACGATTAAATATTAATCAATCACACGCAAACAAAGAAAATTTCAATAAAAACACCTAAAGTCTCTAAAGGAACAAACAGCTGAAGCACACGCCTAAAAAATCTAAGAGTTCAAACCACGCACAAACAGTAACTTCCCGTACTAAAAACACTAGTTGGTGATTAAATCCAACTTAGTAGAATTTTAATACAGAAAGGGCGGTTGGAACAGTTACCCCGACAACCTGCTTAATGAAACAGACTGGCACAAGTTTCTTCACAAAACCATCTCGAGTGAAGAGAACCCCCCAGAGAGTCCAAGTCAGTCTAGTCGACATCTGCCCCAGGTACAGTGAGATCTTTCCTTCACTGTCACCTTAGGAAATAATATTAAGCTTATGGACACTAAGGTTACCAACAGTAACAAATACAACTCAGGGAACAGTGTACAATCTGATTCCACGCGCAAGGGCAGAGTAACAAAGCTCAATCCCTTTGAAGGCTCCTCTACATGGTGAATCCGAGCTTTACTGACAAGTGACCCCAGGCTCCTCGATAATGGTTAATTCGAGGTTTACCGTTTGTAATGCACGCAGATCTTCTATCTTTCCCAATGAAACATAATTTATTGTCTCAAAGGTTCGGATATGATCTCATGATTAACTCCTTTAAGAGAAGCTTCCCAGATTGTACCAATTACAATTGGATTTATTTCCTACCGCAAGATTTATCTACTTTTTTGTTTTTACTATCTTGGAGAGTTAATATCACCCTACTCCAAGATACTAGCCTAAGCTATATTGGTGATAAGAGCCCTAGAAATAGAAAATATTACTAGATCAATTTTAGTTAAGCGTTGTTTTTATGGTTGTTCTTTAAGTCAATAGGTATGGAAATGAAACTTTGATGGTGTGAAGACTTGACTTCCAAACACACTAAAAAATGCACCTAAAATGATAAACAATTCATTTTTATTTCAATGAAATTCTAGCTAAAGAAAGAGTTCGAGAATGCAATTACTTTTAAGAGACAATTCTTTCTTTGAACATGTAGAATAAATGAAAAGAAAATATTTTTGTTTTTTCAATAAGAACTCAAAATGAGACAAATAATCAATGCTCACAATAAATCACTTTCACTTTCAAAACTCGAAACTACAAAAAAAACTTTCCTTCAAAAGAGATCTACAAGTTCTAAAAAACACTCAAAACTACGAAAAACTAATTTTTAGATCTACAAACTTTGAAAATTTAATTGAATAAAAGATTTATTTTATTTTTTATAATGTTTTGCTTATTTGTTCAGTAAACTAAGGATTCATTTGCAAAAATTAAAAAACAAATCAAAAAACATTCATATATGTTTCCTTTTGTAAAAATGAAATTCAGAACTTATAACAAAGCTTGTTCAAAGATTTGCAAAGAGAAAACTAGATCTATTTCTCAAAAAGGATGGATTTCGCAACCAAGTCAGACTCATCAAGAAGACAAAAAGACCAGTGTGATCTAAGGTATTTCAAGCTTCTAAGCTTTGAGTCACTACAGAGACCAAGTGAAAACCAGTCCAAGTATGCAAAACTTCTAGAAAATCACCCAAAACACAAATAATGTTGTAACTCACTCACAAGAGGTTTTTGATAGGAAAAATACAGATCTGGGCATATAATAGAAATCCTAAATCAAATTAAACATAAACTGGAAGAATAAATCTAAATTTTTTCAAAAATTTTAACAGGGTCCGCAGGCCCCATAAGTAACAGGTGCGGTCCCGCACTGCTTACTCAAGGAAAGTGCGAAACTGCCCGCACTGTGTAAGAAAACAAAGTGCAGTCCCCAGAAAAGTTCAAGAAAAACACAAAATACTTCAAAACTTTTCAAATAAAATTAAACCTAAGCTACCCAGGCGAGTATCCGTCAATCAAAAACTAGAAAAATCATTTTCTCAAGTCAAAACAAAGGAAAACCAAAAAACAAGAATCCTTCCCCAGTGGAGTCGCCAATTTGTTGACCGGATAAATCAATCTTGCGGACAAGATCGATCTCCCTAGTACCAAAAGGTAATCTAGCAGCAAACAGCCAAATAAACCTATCTTTCTCTAGACATATGTGATTTACAAAAGAATACTATAAAGGTGTTAAGGTCTTACCGTAGATCCAATGCTTGTTCGAAGTATTTGTCTTTTGGTCACTTGAAGGAGTTATCTTTAAAGACTTGTAGTCACAAACAAGCAAACATTAAATAGCACCTGCATAGTAAATATTATAAATCATGCCTATCATGGTGATCAAGGAATCCATGAAATAAACATTTAATTAACAACTTCTTGAGAAAAATGAATTCATTTGTATTAACTTTGAATAAAAGAAAACCTTACAACCTTAGCCTTGATGTTGAACAGGCCTTCCCGAGGTCCGAAAGTAGGAATCTCCTCTAGTCTGACAAGCCTTGCACTCTTCCAACCTGTTATCACTCAGATTTTCCTTGAATTTGTAGGGAAGAAGAAAGGGGTCCGAGGTAACCAAAAACCAACTTTTAGGTACAGAATCTAGCCAATCTGCACCTAGAGAGGGCTCTCTGTTTAAGTTTTAGCTTTGTTTTGAAAGATATTAGGCTAGTTATGAAAGTACAAGGATTTTGATTGTGTTTGGGTGATGAAATTCTATAGCAGAAGGGTAAGACTGAATAGTTTAGGCCATTGGTCTAATGGAGTCAAAGAAAGATGGCTTAACTGGATTAAGTTTCTTAACAAGAGATGGTTTCACAGGGTGAGGTAATCAAATAGGGAAAAATTTAATATCTAATATGAATGACATGGACTCAAAATGGGTGAAGGGAAATTAAGAATCCTTCAACATATTCAAAAGAGGGAACTTGAATGATTATTAATAAAGAGAAATTAAGTATTCTTTACCAAATAATAAAAATGATTAAACTAGAAAACAGGAGCAATTAAGAATTCACTATTTATACTAGTTCAGAAGAAAACATTAAGAATAATAACGATTGAAAAGAGATTGCACTAAAGCACTTTCTGAATTATTCCTTTTCGTTTATCATTCAGATATGAAACATAAATGGTATAATAAACAAATATAAAACTTTAAAAAATAAGAGATAGATGACTTATTGATCCGTTGTTTGATTCAAGAATCATGTGAAAAGTCCTTTGCATCAATTCCTTATCCAGCTAGCCATGCAAAAATTGTCCAACATCACTTTATTCCAAAGTAAACAATATTACAGCAAAATCTATGAATTCCCCCCCAATACTCCAATTGAGGGAGTATTTATACAAAAAATTATAAAAAATATCTCCTAACAAAGTGAGATATAATTTAGGATGACTCATGAATATGTTACAAGAAAATATAGACAGATGGTCTCGTGGATAAGAGAAAAGATAACTGATGTTATGCTGTTCCCTTTTTTATGAATGTGCTGGAGGCGGTCCCTATGATTTGGCTTGTTGCTATCCTCTCTAGTAATTATGTGTTGGCTGCTCTGTTTTACTGATACTCTTTATCTATACTGATACACTTTGACCTGTTTGATCTCTGTTTATCTTTTTTATCATGACTTACTGTAGTAAATAATCAAAATTCATGCAAGGATAATTTTTACAAAATGTCTAACATCTCTTCCCACCATTGTGCTTCTGGTATTCTGGTTCTTTGAAGCTTCCTCAAAGTCTCATCAGTCTCTGTATATCTGAAGAAAGTAGGCTGAATTGGAAATAAGTGCTTTACCTCATGTTCGAGATAAAACAAATTTTCCAGACTGTCATGAAGAATTTTGCCTGTAGGCAATGCTTTTACTACCGATGAACTGGCATGGTTGTCAGCATACTTATTCAATTTCTCAACATAGCTTTCAAGGCTCATTAGTTTATCATCTGAAACTAAAAGACTTGGCAATCCTTTACTTTGCAAAATATCCAATTTCTTTGTAAAGGCATTGATTTCTTCCTGCATATCATAGCATCTTCTTTCTAGGTTCTGCATCAGAGTTCTTTTAGTAAAAACCATTTTTACCTCCAAAATTTTTCCTATTCTGTCTTGGATGCCTAGCTCTTCAAGTTGATATTTGTTCTTGGTATTTAAAAATTGTATAAGCTCATTGGCTTCTTCAGGCATATTTCCTAATTCTTCTCTTGCCTTTTGAACTTCTTCCAGAGCCAATTTAACTTAATCATTCTGCTCATACATTATTTGAATGGATGGCCAGATATCATTTATTGACTGAGTGATGTTGGCCCAAATAATTTCTTTGATTTCCTTCAAAGGCTTCTCCAATGTGAGATCCTTCTCCAATGCTTTGACCAATTTTTCTAATCTGTTGATCTCTCTTGTTTTTTCTGCAACACTCATCTTTGAGAGATCATATTTTTTTTCTAAAGTGGTAAATTGTACCTTTGTTTTCTGGAGCTCTGTCACTTGGAGTTTCAATTCCTCCATTGATTTTATTAATTCTTCAGTGCTTAAATTGGAAGTGTTGCCTTGTGATAGTCCTGCTAACTGATCTGTTGTTGTACCTGTAATCACTTCTGTTGTAGATGCTTGAATGTTTGGCTGCTTATTATTTAATGCCTTTTCAAGTTCTTTTTCAGTCTCATTTAGTTTCTCATTAAGTTTCAAGAGCAAATCCATCAATTCTTCTTCAGAGTTTTGCTTTATGATTTCCGCAGTTTGTGGATGCCTTGAGGATGGCAACTTTAGTTGTTTCCTTAAGGCTGCAATATCATCATATTTCTTCTTAATCAAGGCTTCTATAGCCTTAACATCTTTGGGATTATGACCCAATCCAATAATTATTTCTTCCAAAGTATTTATTCTATTGTCCTTAGCTTGGGAAGAGGCTTTTTAAAGATGTAATTGAGAAGTAGTATTATCCAAGGAATTCTGTAATCTTTGGGCCATCATTGATTTATCAGTCAAAGTTGAGTAAATTATTTCACCATTTTGTTTATGTAGCTCAATCTGATCCAAAGGATGAATATCCTTCGCCATGACTTCAAAATTGGTTCTGACATAATCTGCAGTTGTTTGAGGCTGCTGCACTTTGGGTTTGAAATGACTCATCACCATTTTACCTTGCTGGATGTCATAGGCTGACATCAATCTTTGTTGATTTTTGGGAGCCATCTTCAAATATTTATTATAGACTTAAAGTCTTAATGGATCATTTCTGGCCTTTATATTTATAAATGTCTTTTTAATATCCCAGGCATCCTTCACTGGTGGTTTAAAGGAAGATACTTTTGCATTTTATTGTCTTTGTATTTCTTTTCTCTGTGAGTCAGTGGATGTTCCACTGGTTGTGAATGTTTGTTGACTATCTAACTCTTCTCTCCTCTGACTATCAGTGGTTTCTTGAACAAATTCTACTTCTGAAAGAGGATTTAATATTTGTCTTTTGACACCAGGTTGTTCTAAAGATCCACTGATAGGGGTAGCTGTTTCTACATCTCTCTTCTTACCTTTTTCTTCATTGAGAGGAGTTTGAAAAATTGAAATTTCTGCCACATGATTAATCTGAGTGGGGGAAGTCTGTATTTGGGCCTGTTCCTTAGAAGTTTTAGGCTGCTCTGCCATTGTGAATTTCTCTGTAACTTGAATATCAGTCTCCTTTTCCTTCCCTTTGGATGCTATTGTGGCTAGTGCACTGATTTCCTGCAAATTTTGCTGAGAGGCTCCAGCAGAAGAAGGACCAATTCCTGGTCTTTGCACCTGCCCAAAAGATTCCAGGTCAAGTATTTTCTCAAGATCTTTCATAACATTTTCAACACTGACCTGTTCACTATCTTGTTCTATTAAGGTCCCTTCCATCCATTCATCCATATTTGCAAATTGTTCAATTTCTGGAATTCTATGGTGAAGGTATGGTGACAATTTGTTTTTCATCCTCCTGTCACAAATAAAACTGTTTGGGTCATAAGGTACACAGTGGAATTTTTTTTTCAATTTGAGATAATCTTCTAGCATTCTTTCAGCTTCTTTTCCTGCATCTCTAGAATTACAGACAAAAGGACCTAATTGACTCTTAATTCTGAGCTGAGCTTTTTTCTTTGCATTGCAAAAATGGACTATGTCTAAATTTATCATTTGGCTGAAATACTCTAAGGCAAAGAGCCTCATTGGGACATACTTTGGTAACTTGAAAGGACATAGCTCACACCCATATATTCTAATTTCTATATGATTATGGTATAGGTACCAATCACCTATCCCGTATTGCTTGGAAAGTTGGAGAATTTTCTTCATATCATTATTGACCCTAGGAGGGGAAACTCCTGTTAATAAGGTAGTTGCAGGGTGCACAAATAGGTCAATAAACTCATTGTAAGAATAAGGAGACTCAAAGGAATTATGGAAGATTGCAGACCAAAAAATTACAGACCTTGGATTTCCTTTGGTATCAAGTTTCATGACATGGAAGGGGAAACTCTCTGATTGATAATAGAGCATGAGATGGTATATAACAGTGGAATACTTAAAAAAAAATTCATCTTCTAATCTCATGAACTGGTCATGAATTTTATCAGCAATGTAGGAAGCAAAATCATATTTGACAGTAGGGGGCTGTCCAGGGGTAAAAATTGACAACAACACTAGGGTTAACTTATCAACGTATTCACTGGTGTTGAAACCCATTACAGAAGATATCATATTCAAAATGATTCTGCCAATATCTGTGAAAAAAGTATATCCATAAGGAGCAGGGCCTTTGGGTTGATGTTCTTGAAGCATAAAAGTCTGACAGAGCCGATTCAACTCTTCTTGGGATAAATTGGTCGATTTTTCAAGTAAATCTCCCATGGAAAGGGGAGTCAGGGCTTGACCAGGATGAAACTATAACATTTCGTTGATAGATTGAGCAGTTATTGGGAAAAGGACGGTTTGACTCGGGGACATGACTGCTCGTTGATTGGGATCATAATTGTCATGGCAGTGATGAATTATTTCGGGAAAAATATGAACTGAGGGTAAAATATACATCGGAAGATTGGATTCCCACAGTCCCAAAATGTCAGAGCTGTTCTGGAAACTATATCTGCATTGGCAAAAAATTCTAAGAGGATTTTCACTAAGGATGAGGTCTTTAATCTAGAAATCCTATCTGCTAGAGGCAGATAGTCTAAATCTTTATGAGGGGCATTCAGTGGTGCAACATTCAAAGCCACAGGAATTTCCATTTCTGGTTCTTGTGGATTTAGAAAGGAAGTTGGGTTTTAATGGAAAAACAGGAAAAATTATAGGTTTGGGAATTTAGGAGTGGAATAAAGACCAAATTGAACTGTGTTTTAGTCTTTTCCTGTGGAATTAAATAAAAAACCAAGATTTTGTAGGGTTTGATGGGAATTTGGATAAATACCTGTTTTCTGGGAAGTGGACAGTGATGAAAACAGGTGTTGGCAACTGTTGATGGTTTCTGGATTTTTCGTCTGCAAGTTTCTCAGCAAGGAGGCGGTTGACAGTCTTTGACAGTTGGTTTTGAAGTTTTTGCATGGGACACTGGTCGTTGTACAAGATAATGAAAATGACGCGTGTTGGTTTGTTTTATTTTCAAAATAAAAGGTTGGCGGGGATTATATTTATGGAAGATGATGTAAACAGGAAAGGCTGTTTTGTCATAGGCGGAAGGGCGGTAAGCGGTATACATCTCACCGCTTTTGGGAACGAGTGGTTTTTAGCAGAGGGCCAGCAATTCCATACAACTCATGACACGTGGCGAGGTACTGTTTGGAAAACAGCTTGGCCATCGTGCGTTATTGCTCGGACGTGGGGGCGCAGTGATATGGATGACAACCGTTGATCGTGGATTGGTTGATCGAATGGTTGTCGGGGAGGTGAGATGACAGGGAAATAAAGGAGCGGTCCCAATACAATTAAATATAATTTAATAATATCGGGGGCAATTTGATTGGTGGGATAGGTTATTAATGAACCATGAGGGTTAATTAACCCTTTTAAATATGGCGGGGAGGTGGGGATCATAATTAGTTGGAGATTCAACTAATTAATCACAATTAACATATTTATATGGTTATTTTTCAACCAAAGGGGCAAGATATGTAATAATTTGGGAG
Organism: Pinus albicaulis; assembly: GCA_034641835.2. Taxonomy (NCBI): domain Eukaryota; kingdom Viridiplantae; phylum Streptophyta; class Pinopsida; order Pinales; family Pinaceae; genus Pinus; species Pinus albicaulis. Next base: position 1,687,912,021 of record CM076579.1, on the reverse strand, counting down.
TTTTATATAGTTAAAATAATACGGGAAAGGGTTGATTCATATAGGGAATTAAATAATAAAGTTAAAGTTAATATGAAAATGAATGGAAAGTGCTAAGTATAAAAACATTAGAAGTATGTATTTAAATTATGCTTGAATGAAAAGGGTTTTTATGAAATATTGCACAATTTTCCTAAGTAAAATAGGATTTTACTTAGGAAAAGATTTTTTGGAAGTGAATGAATGACATTATGAATGGTTTTAAGTACTTAGGCTTTTTCAATTATTGGGCCAAGGGTCCGGTCCCTCAAAAAGTCAAGGAAATGCCTTGAGTCCCTCTAATTTTCAAATGCCTTAGTACTTAGGGGAAATTAGTGAAATTTTTAGGGAAAAATGAAAAGGGAAGTTAATAATTTGACTTTGTTTTGCTTGAATTTCTTCCAGAAAAGTGGAAGTCCCACCGGAAAGAGTGGGAAGTCCCACCACAGCCAATGACGAAAAACCACCCCAACATGCATACGGACTTGATATAAAACCCAGTAATGGTCCACATGGAGATTATCGACAAATCTAAGAAATCATCCAAATATGCCCGAGGCATCTATAAGAAAATGAAATAGCAGTATGTAGAATAGTAAAACAACAGATAGAGTATCGACGTCCATTGTTCCAAATACAAATTAAAGTACCCAAAATCCTTGAAAAAAGAAAAACGCTAATCATGTGAGGAGTGTGATATGTCCAAAATATAAAAAGACCATCAGACCATATCAATAAACCAACAACATAGACCGACATCAGCTAGTTTTGAGCGAGTGATAAACATTAATCATTTTTTCACAAGAGAAAAAACGTTGTTTTATATGAGTAAAACGAGTCCATGAAGTCATTACATTTTCACATCACGAAGATTGGAACCCAAATATCCATCCGAAAAAGTGGAAGTCCCATGACAGTGATAGAAAAATACATGTCATACAAGGACTTGATATAAAACCCAGTAACGGTCCACATGGAGATTATCGAAAAATCTGAAAAAGCATCCAAATATGCCCGAGGCATCTATAAGAAAGTGAAATAGCAATATGTAGAATAGTAAAAAAACAGATAGAGTACAGACGTCCATTGTTCCAAATACAAATTAAAGTACCCAAAATCCTTCGAACGGAGAAACGCTAATCATGTGAGGAGTGTGATATGTCCCAAATATAAAAAGACCATGAGACCATATCAATAAGCTTGACCAACATAGACCGACGCCAACGTTTGAAGGCAGAGTGATAAACATTAATCATTTTTTTTTCACGAGAAAAAACGTTGTTTTGAATATATTATATGAAGTAAAACAGTCCATGAAATCATTACATTTTCACATCTGAAGATTGGAACCCAAATATCCATCCGGAAATGTGGAAGTCCCACCCTAGACAGTGATAGAAAAATACCCCATGTCACATACAGGGACTTGATATTAAACCCAGTAACGGTCCACATGGAGATTATCGACAATCCGAGAAAGCATCCAAATATGCAGGGCATGCCTTAAGAAAGTGAAATAGCGATATGTGGAATAGTAAAACAACGGATAAGTACGAGCGTCCATTGTTCCAAATACAAATTAAAGTACCCAAAATCGCGAACGGAAAAAAACGCTAATCATGTGAGGAGTGTGATATGTCCCAAATATAAAAAGACCATGAGACCATATCAATAAACCCGGCCAACATAGACACGACATAGAGGAATTTGAAGGCGGTGATAAACATTAATCATTTTTTTTTCACAAGAGAAACGTTGTTTTGAATATATTATATGAAGTAAAAACGATCCATGAAGTCATTAAATTTTCACATACGAAGATTGGAACCCAAATATCATCGAGAAAAAATGGAAGTCCCCCGGACGATGATAGAAAAAAATACCCCATGTCACATACGGACTTGATATATCGTCGATGTGATCCACAGGATTATCGACAATCTGAGAAAGCATCCAAATATGCCCGAGGCATCTATAAGAAAGTGAAATAGCAGTATGTAGAATAGTAAAGCAATAGATAGAGTACTGACGTCCATTATTCCAAATACAAATTAAAGTACCCAAAATCCTTGAACAAAGAAAAACGCTAATCATGTGAGGAGTGTGATAACCATTTGCAGAAACCCAGGCTCGCTTGTAAGATCAAGCTCGCTTGATTCCAAAATTGGTAACCATCTGTTGCATCTGAGATGTAAAGTTCAGGCTCGCTTGTTTCCATTAGTAGCCTGCTACAGCATCCACCCTGTTCATAGCAAAAAAGTTCTTGTAGATATACAGAGAAAGAGTATAATACGTAGACCATATAAACATGGCTCTGTATTTCAAAAAACAGGTTTGAAATAGAAACATGGAAACATTTGTTTTTCTAAGTTAATCTATTAACAGTGGGAATAAAATTACACCGAAGTCAAAATCATTGCCCAGACTCATGGCAAATTTGTCATCAAAAAATCAAAAAATTAAGAAGACTGCCCTCATACGGGGAAACCAGTCTTGAACGTTTAATTTACAGAATTCAAAAATATTTCAAAGGTCCAGCACAGTAAAATAATCTAAAAGCAGCCCAATTAAGTGGGCCGCGAAGCAAGAAAAACAAATTAACCAAACTACTCCTCCGGCTCCTCAATGATTCGGCACCATCCTTCGGAAGGTCTAGGATCGCTAGGTGCTACCTCCACATTCATGCCACGGCTCCCCTCCTGAAGGCCCGAATGCTGGCTGGCTTTTTTCGAGCTTAGACCTGCCGGACGGGTGCATTCTTCCTCTGTTTGGGCCTCCTCACGGAAAACCACAATGACTGAAGCTGTAATTCGTGGGCGATTGAGAGAGAAATTAAAGGAAAATTGCGCAGTGCGCATCGTGGGAGAAGGTGAACTAGCGGTGGGGAAACGAGGAGCAGGGGAATCCATACGGTGGCCAGATCCTACAACCCGACCCCGCCCACTCCTAGTATTTGGATAGCGACCTGCGTAATAATCACTGGACTGGCCGGAAGACAACTCGGTTGAGGGGCTGGAGGGAGCGCGCAGGAGTTGACCTCTAGTGCTCCCCCTGCGGCAACGCATCCTTTGACACACGCGAGGCATGGGTGCAGTCTCACTAGCAGTGGGCACAAGAGGAGACGGAGAAGCAGAATTCCAAGAAACAGAGGAAGACAGACAAGGACCAGACCGAGAGAAATGCAGATATGCAGCAAGGTCTACGCAGCAGTTCAGCTGGCCACTTCTCCTTCTCGCCACAGTGAGCAGGCAGTGTAACCCAGCAACCGGCTCATCTGAAAAACCATAGTGAAATGCCATTTTATCGACCCGACTGCAATGCAATCGAAGGATGCCCGTCATAATTAATCTCTGATCATTAATGAGAGCCGAAGGCCGGATCATATTGGAGCATGCGGAATCGCTAACAGGAGTGGAGGTCCGATCTTGAACAATGTTAAAACTTAATGCGATTAGATGTGAAAACCTTGGAACTTAATTGAACAGCGTTAAAACTTAATGCGATTGATATGAAATCGCCACATCCATGTCCCATCGCCTTAAACGCCATCGAATGCACCCGCATCCGGGAACATGGCAACATTTGATTGAGGACACATGGCAGAAATTGATTGGAGCAGATATTTGTTTGGGCTGCTCGTGCAGTGGAAATCCGGACCCGAAAAATATTGGGGCGAATTTGATAATAAATTCGCGTCACAACTCTCCCTCCGTACGCCAACCCAACTTCGGACCCGAAAAATATTAGGGCGGAATTCAATTGGTTTTCGCGTCACAAAATTGGCCGACGTCAGCAGACTGTTTTGGAATGCGAATTTGGTTTGAACTATGGTTTATCGCCGTTTGAAGTCCGGCGGGCTCGACTTAAGAACAATTTTGTTTGATCCCATATTATAAAATTTGTGTTGGTTTTCTTTGATAATACACATATTTATAATAAATCATGGGAATACCACACTAAACATGTGGAAAATTTATATAAATAATTATTGAGAACAATCATTTTCATGTAAAAATATCCAAATGTGCTTTTGGGAAATAAGAATTCGAGTATTTGGTTCATATTGTTTTAAAGGAAGGAGTGAAGTTGGAGCCTCAAAATATGCAAGCTATTACAAAATGACCTATTCCTAAGAAAATCAAGGTTCTTAGAAGATGTTTTAGACTTACATGATATTATTGATCATTTGTTAAGAATTATGCATGCATTTCAAGTCCACTCACATATCTCTTGAAGAAAATATCATTTATATGGAATGATGAGGCTACTTTGGCATTCTCTCTTTTAATGGATGCCATGTCTTCTACACCAACATCGGTTGCACATACTTTTGGTAAAACATTCATAGTAGAGTGTGAGGCACTATGACAAGGAATTTATGTAACATTAACACAATAACGGAATCATTGGCTTTTAAAAGCAAGGAATTCAAAGAAAATATTTGGTGAAATCTACGTATGAAAAATAAATGGAAGCAATATTACATGCAATAAAAAATGGGGATAGTATATCACTGGGAGGTACTTTAAAGTCAAGATATACCATGATAGCATAAAGTATTTTTTGAAGCTATGGATTTAATTGGAAGATTAACAAAAATGAGGAGAAAAAATGCAAATTTTTAATTTTGAGATAATCTGCAAAAAGGGTAAGGAAAATTTAGTACATGATGCTCTTTCTAAAATAGAAGAGGCCTCAAATTTATATCCAATTACATTTCCTATTCCTAGGTGGCTAGAAGAAGCTTGCCATAATGGAAAAATGACAATAGTACTAAACAAAAACTAAAATTTATAAAGGATGGGATGAACTCTCTGGAGCATTGGGAGTGAAAGAGAGATATACTTTGGTGCAAATGTAGAATATTTTTATGCACGCAAGCATATTTGAATAAACAAATATTAAGGGAGTCCCATGTCTCTCTGATGGTAGGACGCGGGGTTCCTTAAAACATCTCAAAGGATCAAAAAATATATTTTTGGAAGGAATGAAGAAAGATATTCAAAATTTTGTAAGAGAAGGTCGGGTTTGCATAATAAATAAAAGAGAGATAGTAAAATCTCTAGGGTTACTTCAACCATTCCACATACATATTCAAAGACTAGAAGATATATCAATAGACTTTATTACAGGGTTACTGAAATATAAAGGTAAGTATTACATTTTTGTGGTCATATATATAGACAAATTTTGTAGATTTTTTTTGTAGAGCTCAAAGTACATAAACAACAAGCCAAGTGGCAGAAGTGTCCGTGAAAGAAATTCATAGTCTTCATGGTTTTACTAAAGTAATAGTAACAAGAAAATTTTGGAAATAATTATTTAATATGAGTGGAGAAACACTGGCTGCCATGAGTTCTACATATCAAACACAATCAAATGGTGAAACAAAAATAGTTAACAAATGTTTTTAAGGTTATCTACAATGTTACTCTTTAGAAAATAAATCTTAATGGATGAAGTGGGTTCCTCAAGGAAGAATGGTAATATGATACTACCTATCACACATCTACTAAAATTTCCCCATTTAAGGCCCTTTATGGATATCCAACTCCTAGTATCTCATACTTTTTGCAAGATAAGTCCAAAGTATAGGAAACGGAGTCACATATGGAAAATAATAAAGAAACTTTGAAAATTATTATGGAAAACCTTAAAATGACATGAAACATGATAAAACAACAAGGGGAACAACATTGAAGTGAAAGATAATTTGAGGAGGGTAATTGGGTATTTTTTAGATTATAGCATTATAAGCAATCTTCATTCAAGAAAAAGAAGAATAAAGAATTAGCTCAAAAATGCAATGTGGAAAAAGTCGAAGTCGGGATTAAATCGGCAAGGGTCCAAAAGTTAAAATACTCGATAAAGTCGGGAGTTTTTTGAAAAAGTCGGTAAAACTAAAAAAATACAAAAATATTCATTTTTGGAAAAAATCCTGATTTTTTCAAAAAAAATTAAAAAATTATTAAAGAAACTACCTCACTCAAGATTTTTTCGAAAAAGTCGGCAAAAAGTTGGGACTTTGAGGATAAAATCGCGACTTTTTCAGGGATAAAAAAGTCGGCAAAAAGTCGGCCAATAAAGTCGGCTCCGGGAAAAATTCGGGATTTTTTCAAAAAGTCGGGACTTTTTGCTGACTTTTTCCACACTGCAAAACTGTTATGGCCCTAAATAATTATTCATAGGATTGCACAAGTGGTATAGAAGTTATATTTTCCTTCTTTCATTCATAATTTTTTTCGTGTATCTTGCCTAAAAAAGGTTTCAGGAAAAAATATGCCAATGTAAATAGAACTTCCAAAATTAGATGAAGCATGAAAGTTGATTCTTGAACCACAAAAAGTTATAGATAAACATTCTATATCTCTTTGACATATAACCATTATGAAGTACCTAATCAAGTGGAAGAATATTCCTCTAGAAGAAGGTACATGGTAAAATGATCAATTCGTGATGAAATACCCACGGCTAAAGGGTTCGTTTGAAGTTTTGACAAAGGTTTTGTTATATGTTTTATACAACGCGCGGCGGAATAGTTTTATTGTTTGTTAAGGTCCCACACAGTGATCAAATTTGAAGGGCAGGTCCGAATTTCAATTAGAAGGGCATATATCTATGTCGCCCTTCCATAATGAAAAGCTTTAAAAAAAAAATTTTCAATTGACCACAATAAATTATTTTTACATTTCATTTTCAGAAAGACAAAACCATCAATATTTATATTAATAAAAGACTATTACATATACAACAATGAAGAAGGCTCCATCTTTCATTGCTTAAATATCTCATTGGCAATGTCAGCATAAGTCTTGAAGACACTATTATAAGAATTTGGATACATACCACCGGGATATAGGAGATTCTTATGTGTCAGATTGTGTAATGCAATTTTGACTTTGTCTCACAAGGAGCAGCAGCATGGAGGTCTAGATTTTTCTTATAGAACCTTTTTATTATTATTTGAAACGTTGTTTATAGATATGAAGACAACAATGAAATTATGAGCACGGTGGACAATTAATCAAGCTCATGATGCCAAACCATGATGATGTAAGTTTGGAATTTAACATTTTTACATGTTAAAGACAAATAGTCAAAATCATTGACAACTTAGTATGCCATAATTAATAATCATTCCCTGTTCACTTTTGTTAATAGGTTTATGTCACACAATGATGCAGGGGCATTAGGCACTAGCTAGCAATGTAGGAGGTTTTGTCCACATGTTGTGGCTAGAAGGGTTCAAAAACATTTGAGTTGTAACAGCTAGGTGTCAATACCTCAGCTGACTGTATTACTTAGACTAGTTAGAGTTGTAGGAGTCGAACAGTTTCAGTTAGTTGAATTATTATAATTAGACCTTTTGATTTCTAGAACGGTCCTCTCAGAGGAACCAAAGAGCCATATGTTATGTATATAAATTGTAATTCCTCGGATGAATAAAAGTAGAGAGAGAAGAGGAGAGTAGAGAGGGGATTTCTGCAATAAACCTCTGTGTGTGAACAATTGTTTCCAGTTAAATGATTTCCAAGCTTAGTTGCCATTGAATTATCTCGAACTGCTAATTGTAAAGAATTGTTTAACTGTGAGGTGATTGGGTACTGATAATTCCATTCTTCTGTCTTTGAATTCTCGTAAATTGTTGGATAACTCTGTGAACTCACCCCACCCGAAGGCGAGGTCTGTGTAGAGAACCAGGGTCGTGAACATTGTTCAAATATAAAATTCCCGCTTAATAAAGAGACAAAATTGTTGTGTTTTCGGAACCTGACCCGAGGATTGGACATGAGTTAACAAACAAAAGGATAGCGGAACCAGACTTGCACCCGTGGTCAAGCCCTGTACCAAAACCACGAGCGGAATCACAAAAGCGGGTTGCCCATATCGCACCACTTTTGCAGAGTAGGCGGTATTTACTATTCGCGAGCGATTCCATAGGGAATGCGACACGTGGCAAAGTGACCCCTGGAAAACCACCGTTTAACCCACGCCATCGCACGTCAAAGCCAGACGTTGGAAGCCGAGCAAAATTGCCAAGAGTCGTTGATTTGGAGAAGGGCCATCGGACGGTGGTCACACGTTGAACTTGCCTGGAGGTTAACTAAGGTGTGTGGAGGATAGCCAGGTACGATACGAGTGTTTGATTGGTTATTGATATATATAGGTGGGGCCAGAGTATAATGAAATTGTTTAATTAAACGATTGGCGGATAATTAGCATAATTCTGGAGCGTGATTGTTGTAAGGCTGGGTGGTGAAATATAGAGCCGAAAGTTCATTACAAGTTATTTATTTAAAAAGAAACGTGGAGTATAAATAAAAAGTGTTGAAAGTTAAACATTGGTTATAAGGATTGGAGATAATATAAATTCGGGAATATAAATTAAAGTCCAACCATTGTGGATAGTATTTATTTATCAAATTCTATGAATTTGATAAATAAACCCGAAGAAAGAAGAAGTCAATTAAGACTCAGGCTGGAGGAAAAGAACGGGGTAAACCAAGGGAAAATACTGACAGAGCGATTGTAGACACACCAGCTCTCCTTAGGGTCCAATTTCAGTTTTGTTGCGTCACACGATGATCTCTCTTCTTTGGCATTTACTTGTATTGAAGATCACTATTCTAGGAATAAGGAGTTATTTTCTCCAAAAATAACCCTAGCCAAACATTGACAATGCATCAAGGATATCTTTCTTTGCTTCATAAGTACATATGTTCTACTTCTAAATCATGTCTTGGAAGTGGTTGTTTTGCTGGAAATTATTCACCAGTTGGTTTCATACCAAAGTCTTTTTCATGTTTTCAGCATCCAATACATGAAAAAGATAATGGTTTAAAACAACATAAATATTTGAAATTTTGCAAGAATTGTCTGGCACACTTTGAATATGAATTTTTAAGTCAAGTGCATGATGCTGTATAGGATCAAGTGTCATTTTGAATACCAAATGTTTCACAAGAAACTTCTCAACATGCTACCTTGCAGTAAGGATTAAATGACAATATTGCATCAACTATTTTCATAATAAAAGTGCACCTCGGCCATAAGACTAAACAACTACAAATGTTGTAGATCTAACAAGACCACACAATCAAATGTATTCCACAAGGCCAATACTGTATGAAAAATGAAAATGAGTTTGCAACCAAAACTACCTTAGGCAACTAATTCAATTAGATACACCAAACCATCAGCAAAAAGGAAAACTAGCCTACTTGGCCCCAATATTTTCAACTGGGTCCTCTAATTCAACCAATAAAAAGGCCAAAACCATAGCATTGAGATACATTTCATTACACTGTCAATAACAATAAAATTTGACTCAGCCATAACCCTTTTCTTTTATTGTTGTGAAAAGCTTTATGCATTACTCTAATGTGGCTAGTCCATAGGCCAAGTAGACCACTGGGTAACAAATATGTTTCCTTTCACCTTTGAGTTTTCAAATTATGCCTACCAAATATAAGACATTTAAGAGGGGGAACTAATACAACTTTAAAAAGAAAACCAGAGCACACATCTACAAATTACCTCCTTAGCTACTGTCACACCATCATTAACTATTTTCAGAGAACCATGCTTGCTCTCCAAGACAAAAATTTTCCCTTCGCCCCAAGGGTGACTCCAACAAGATCAGCAAGTTTGTTCACACCGCCTGCAAGACAAATTGACAATGCTTTCAGTAAGTGTGCAATTGAATGCGAGACCATATGCCAAAACAACCCTCCATGAAAAATTAAAATAACACATTAAAATCGAATATAAGTGGACAAGGAAAGATCCACCGCAGTGAAGTTTCACGTGCAGGTGACCTTCCTTTAAATATAATTTTTTCTTTGACCTGCAATTTTTTTGTCACTGAGCCATCCTTGTTGAAGTACAAGTCCTTTTACATAGCTCTTGTATTAACTACCTTCTCTCTATCGCATAATCTCAGAGTCCCTCTTCTGCTTGAGCGATTCAAGGAAATGGGTGAAAAAACTGAAAGAAAAGACAATTGTCTGCCATAATTATCAAACATTGCACCCAACTTCTTCCCCTTTCCATTGTTACCCAATGAGGTAGATGTGGCAATTTTTGTCATACTACCCAAAGCAGAGGCCATCTTCTCTTATGCTGAATATAGAATTACAAGATCTTCATATTAGTATGAACCTTAAAAAACATGACTCCCATTGCTAAAAACCACTTTTAAGTTGTAACGGGCAAACTAAACAACTATCGCAACTTTTGGCAACTTCTGGAGCATTAAGAGAGAAACAACCAAAGAGAAATACAACCACAATCCTCATTTTAATGAGACCGGACTATATATTTGCATTAAGATAATAGAAAGAAAGCACGACTATATTAAGGCCAGCACAAAACAATCTTTAACCAGTGTCTCTCGCGGCCTTCAGGTTGCCATGCTAGAGGTTGCATATTTTTAATTTAAATTCTTGACCTCTCGTGCCCATCTATGAATGCATCCAATGGGATATCTACATCAAATGCTCCTTTATATCCCCAAAAACAAATTCCCTACTACAAGAGCACCGGTATTGATGGATCACCCCACACCATCCCACCCACTAGAAACGGTGAAAAAGGAAACCCGAGAAAACTTCTGAAATATCTCAAGATGACTATATGGGTGGTTCTTATGAATCAACCAGCCATTCAGAACATGCTCATCAATCCAAACCATGAGTATTATGTGACAATATTCAAGTAGGCACTGAATCGGATTTCTGAAGCTATGTTAGAGAAACCCTAAACTCTCATTGAAAATAGGTGAAATGTGGCACCACTCAGAGATTGACATGTGCCAATTGGTACAAGTGGTAGACAATTGGCATGCTCAAACAACGAGGTGATGCAGGAATGACATGAGGGAGAAAATATCATAAAATCCCAAAATCTGGATAACTAAAGCTCATCACCAACCTGAGATTAACAACTTTACATGATGTAACCTATGAAATCGTAAATGGAGAAATCATAGTAACAATAAATTAGCGTATGTAACAATAAAGTCGGATTCATCCTAGGAGTGGTAATGGGAGAAATCATAGTGAACAATAGGAAACATGCAGAGTTGCTTACAATCAAATAGATGAAAAAACACATACAAAAAACCTAGATAATAATCATGAACAAGCTTAATATTGAATTATGAGCTATAAAGGAACTTACAAAATGTGACATTACGAACCTGGTCAAGCGCACAAGCAAAAATATCCTGGACATGACCCTGGTTGACAAGTTGTATTGCTCATGATGCAAGATGATTTGTACCTGCATTGCCAAGTCAATCAAAATCCATCATTATCTATACAATAAATACAAGTAATTGATGTAGTATTTTTTACTCTAAGATGCATTCTTATGATAATGTTAGAACATATGTTGAAAATGTCAAAAAATACCTGAATAAGCTCCTTTTCGTTTCAAGAACAATTTATTGGAGTTGCATGAACTTGGAACAAGCCTCCCACAATTTGAAAGAGTAGCAACTAAGTCAACAGTGACTTTTTTGTTGCTACGCTGGATCGAGGGAGGTTTGCTCCAAGATTAAATCGCTCCAATAAATTATTCTCTACTAAATAGGGCCAACCACGTGAAGGTGGAAGCTCTTATGGCCCCTCCCCCCCTCACATCACTCTCAATTCCCCAATACCCAATCTATATTTCATTTTTTACTTTCATGAGCATAAAAAAAAATATTTAATAACTAATAAAAAAACAATTCAACAAAAAGTACGCAAGGAAACATTGCAATTAATGCTTGACATAAAAATAGTATGATAAATGAGTTTTTTATATAACGCAAAAAACGTTCCAAGTATGGTAACGTTTGTCTTATAATAATACAATATTTTACATTATCAAATTTTCTTTTTCTTTTTCGTCTTCCTATTTCTAAAGCTCCTAATTACATCATCAATATCATCGTGCTCTGCTCCTGTTTCGTGCCTTTCGACCCGCACTGCTGACCTAGTTGTGTAGTCACGATGTCTGGTCTCATCCAGTGACGGGGCATCGCCTACAAAAGCAGATAATATTAAATTTTAATTGTCAGTTTTTAAATATCATTGAACTAGTTCAGTAATATTAATAAAAAAAATTGCAATGAGATTATTTACCTGGTGCACCAGTTGTCGCCGCTGACCTAGTTGCGTTGTCACGATGTCTAGTCTCATCCAGTGACGGGGCATCGCCTACAAAAACAGATAATATTAAATTTTAATTGTCAGTTTTTAAATATCATTGAACTAGTTTGGTAATATTAATAAAAAAAATTTCAATGAGATTATTTACCTGGTGCACCAGTTGTCGCCGCTAACCTAGTTGCATAGTCACAATGCCTGGTCTCATCCAGTGACGGAGCATCGCCTACAAAAACAGATAATATTAAATTTTAATTGTCAGTTTTTAAATATCATTGAACTAGTTCGGTAATATTAATAAAAAAAATTGCAATGAGATTATTTACCTGGTGCACCAGTTGTCGTCGTTGGGACTGTTGCCCTATCTTCCTCTCTAGTGGGAAGATCCTCAAGGGAAACATTCTTTGTCATTTAAACAAAAAAAGTTATAAGGACAACCATCAAGGTATAATTAGAAAAAATTATAAGTGGGAATTAATTACCGTCACGGCCCTCACTGATAGTAGCATTGTCGGCCTGGTCCCCACTACAATGATTAGGTTGCACGTGAGGATCATCTACATCTGGCTCTAAAACTGGGTTATTTTCCTCGTCGGTAGTGCTGCTCCCCTGATTTAAACAAAGTTGTTAGACATTAAATTTATGGACGAAAACAAACATATTGAAAGGTTAATGTTTTACCTTATCAGGCATTCTAGATCTTGGGACCTGCCCCAAGCTTCTGCGACATTCAACTACGGCTTGATAGCCGAAATGGAAAGCGATATTTTTACCTTCCTCTGTAGTTTATGTTAGTCATCACCCTACATTACATATGATTGTGTATTTTTAATCATATTTGATAGGATTACAAAAACGTTGGAAGGCGATACAATTAATTATAAGATGTTTAGCTACTTAATTACAATTCTTGCGGCTAATTTCAAGTAGCCGCCCTAGCCTAGCTTGTGATGGCCCTTTTTTTCAATCCTAGATTTGGTTGCCTTTGAGGTGTCATGCAACCTAGCATCAAAATATTGAAGTCAGATATGACGTAGCACACTTTTATTTTAGACATAGAGAAAATTAAAGCTATTGAATTAAAGTTGTAATTTACCTTGCGGGTCCAGTTGGCATTTTTCCTTCTTTCTTTGCCCTTTTCTCTTTTCCGTCATGGATGAGTGCTCTCCACTCACTCTCTGGAACTATGAGAGGATGCTCATATCTAGGGTTAAATTGCAATTGCGTCCTATAGGTGTCCCTGGTATATTTCAAATATTTGTCGGCTACCCGAGCCACCGCTGTTCTGTCAAATGTGCCGACCCCAAAAAGGGCTTCTAGATAATCTAGAAGTTATTTTTTCAGGTTGGAATTCTAGGAATTCCACCCTGTGCGTATGGTTGGGCCAAAAATTACCAATGCATGGCTCTCCAAAAACCTGTAGAACTCATTGTTTCCTACACAGAAAAAAAAAAGATATTATCATTAATTTAAAAATAAAAATCATGATAAATATGTTTTAGATAGAGTACATGAAAAAATATTAAAATTTACCTGGGAGTTGTACGTGCTTTATAGGGACACCTTCATCGTTCACCAACAACGTGCCATTAATTGTCCCTGTGGAGCTGACACGTGTAGCTCTAGGAAACGCAATAATGTAGTTGGCCATATCAGCCTCATCATTGCCAACACGTTTAGCGGTTGGCTGGGTGTCTGCTTGGGCAGGGTGTGTTTCTTGGCTGGTACCTAAAGGAGTAGAAGGTGTACGAGAGGGTTGCTGGGTAATATCTTGCCCTTGTGTCCCACTACCACCAACACTGGGTTCAGCAAGTGCCAGAAAACACTACATACAAAAGAACTTTTTGTTAGTTTAGTCAATGTAAAAATTAAAAATCAAACTATCCCAATTCATCTCATGTAGAACAAAAAAAATATCCTTTTGACTTTTTATTATTACCTAATATGTTTCTAGCTGGTTCGTAAGTTGTTTTATCCTCTCTTCTGTTTCAGGTGTTTGAGGTGCGTCTATCAAAGTATCAAATTCCAACCTTGCTTCTCGTGCCCTTTTTCGCAACAAGAGCGCTGGAGATAGGGATGAAAAAAGATCTTCCTCATAGAGGGAATCATCAGGCGTACCATGGCTAGGTGTCTGCATATTTGAACAAAATTAATATTATTTCAATTATGTAAATAACTAAAATACTTGAAGATAGAGAAATGCTGGCACTTTACATGTTCTTCCGCTGGCCTCTTTCCGCGATCATCCCGTCTCGGGGTTGTTCCTGCACTGCCCTGATTAGTTTGCCACATTGCAATAAAATTATAAATGTAAAAACTTGAAAACAATATATAACTTGAAAACACAAAACGAAAACTGAAATAATTTCTAATAAGGCACCGGAAGACAGAGTTAGAGTTTCAAATATGCCTTGCATTGAATTCAGTCCTGGAAACATGTCATTGCACATTAAGGCACCCAAACAAGAGACGAGTTGACAATGAAGACCTTATTGAATATATTGTTGAAGCAAATTCTAGTAAACTTGTTGTGAAGACCTTGAGGACATTTTTGGAGCAACATTGTTGAAGCTGATGGTATAGCATTGTTGGAGACAATCTTGAAGGGCCTTGAAGTGAAGATTTTGGAGCAACTATTGAAAAATCCTTAGAGCATTTAAGTAAGGCACTTTCTATCTTCCATCACCTTTTTCCTTTCAATATCCTTTAAACGATTTTGTTTATATTTAATGTTTGAAATCACATTATAATTCCTTGATTATATGTGTTTGGGGACTTTCCCTTTGAAATTACCCAAAAATACCTTGGCAATTTTATCTTCAGGATGCATGTCTGACCCTATTGTTCAATATTTTAATTGATAGTAGTAAACATAGAGAGTTAGGGGGCTCTTGTCATAGCCTTTGGTTAAACCATTAGATCCCTAACATCTACTAGGGAGAACCCCCCTTGAGTTGGAGGAGATCTAGCCCGAAGTGAAAAGAGGTTGGTGAGGTGACAATGGGGCTATTGAATTACACATGGTATCACACTTTAGCTTTAGGAATTTATCTTGAGAAGTGCGAGATTTTTCTATATGAATTCTCAAATTGTTTACAACACTATTGTTAAGAACTAATAAGAAGTGATGTTGAGGGGTTTTTGGGTATAAGAAACAATACCATTTAAAAACTAGGGTTCTCAGTCCTTGGCATTCCTTCACCTGGGCCTAGGGGCACACACGAATAATTTCACACTAAACCATGCAAACTTAAAAGTAACTTAACAGATCCATAAAGTAATAATAATCATAATTCCTAATTTCCTATTGTACGATATAATGCAAATCATTCAAACATGAAGCAATGAAGACATACAATGTCTGAATTTCAAGATTGATGAACCAATACAAGAAGTTAGAAACTACAACTTTGATTCAATACTCTGTGTCCTAACTCCATGAAGGAATCTAGTTTGTAGTATAGAACATGCATCGTGTATTATCAATTCTTAATTGACAACAACTAAAGGTCATCTACCTCATCAATTCCTTCCCATTTTGTGTTTGTATGTTATATTCCTTATAAAAGTGTCAAATTTCTCTCAAAGTAAGAAACCACTGAATAAAATAAAAAATAGTTGAGATATGATTGAGAAATGGTCATTTATTTCTTGAAAGGATCTTCACAATTTCTTTGGTTGTTTTTCATCTCAAGAAACAAGAAATGACCTAATAAACTATCGTGATGTAATATAAGAAACAGCACGGTGCAATGGCCATTTTCAAAGCCAAATGATGTCCATTGAGGACATGGCCTTTATTTGGTTCCTGTTTCATAGGAGTTTCGGGTAGAAATGGAAATTTTTTGTACCATTTCCAGTAGTAAAAAGGGAAAACCTTCTTTCTCCATGGGAAATAATTTACCTTTCCTTTTTCAAGATAATCTAAATCACAAAAAATATGAACTATACTGCACACATTCTTGGATAATGTGAAATTGGAAAAGGAATACCCTACACAAGTGATGCACACATGTACATTTGAACACTAATAGATTTTTGTAGTTGAAATGCAATGCTTGTTTTCATTTAAATATAGGGTTTTTAAAGCAGGGAGAAATAATGGCTGCCAAATTAATAAGCGTTTCTTTGGGAAAAATTTAAATCTTGTATTGGGTGATGAAGATAATAAAGGGTATTGAATCTTGATTCTTGACATCTAGAGAGAACCCTAAAGCCTAACACAATCCAATGGAATTGACCAAAAAAACCCAAATAGAGTCAACCCTACTATAGGAGGAAGGGCCTGCAGTAAGAACTTACCATTTTGCAAGAGTTGAGGGCGAATGTTGTTCTGCAAGAGCTGAGGGCGAATGTTGTTCTGCAAGAGCCGAGGGCGAATGCAGGGCGAATGTTGTTCTACAAGAGCTCAGGGCGAATGCTGAGGGCGAATGCTGTTCTGCAAGAGCTCAGGGCGAATGCTGAGGGCGAATGCTGTTCTGCAAGAGTTGAGGGCGAATGTTGAGGGCGAATGCTGTTCTGCAAGAGCAGAGGGCGAATGCGCACGTGATATCAGACGTTAATGTAGCACACATGTACATTTGAACACTAATAGATTTTTGTAGTTGAAATGCAATGCTTGTTTTCATTTAAATGTAGGGTTTTAAAGCAGGGAGAAATAATGGCTGCCAAATTAATAAGCGTTTCTTTGGGAAAAATTTAAATCCTGTATTGGGTGATGAAGATAATAGAGGGTATTGAATCTTGATTCTTGACATCTAGAGAGAACCCTACAGCCTAACACAATCCAATGGAATTGACCAAAAAACCCAAATAGAGTCAACCCTACTATAGGAGGAAGGGCCTACAGTAAGAACTTACCATTTTGCAAGAGTTGAGAGCGAATGTTGTTCTGCAAGAGCTAAGGGCGAACGCTGAGGGTGAATGCTGAAGGAAAATGTTGTTCTGCAAGAGCTGAGGGCGAATGCTGAGGGCGAATGTTGTTCTGCAAGAGTGGAGGGCGAATGCACGCGTGATATCAGACGTTAATGTAGCTATTGTGACGGATACGAAACAATAAAATCATTTTTATGTAGCGCGCATATAAGTTTCGTATTTTTATGTAGTGTGCATATAAGTGTCGTTATACCGACGGCGGAAAAGGCGTCGCTATTGCGACGGGTGCCTCCAAACGTCGCAATTGTGACACTAAGACATTGTGTCGCACTTGCGACGTTTGGAGGCAGTCGTCGCAATAGCGACGCTTTGGGCCATAGTGTCGCAATTGCGACGTCTTCCTCTAAACGTTGTAATTGCGACACTTTTCTAAGTGTCGGTATTGCGACACTTTTCTATAAACGTCGGTATAGCGATGGTTTCGAGCGGGATGGAAAAAATTTGGGGAAATTTCCGACATTTGGTCAAAAGCGTCAGAACCAAGTGTCAGAATTTCCGCCAAATGTAGTAGTGAGTCTGAATCCCAACAACACTTTACCTCAAATAATTCTAAAGTTTGAACTTCCCTTGAGGCTACCCAAGTCCTCTTTTTATAGTGCAAAAAGGGGAGGTTATAGTTCCAGCTATGAAGGGATAAAGTCCTCCTTCAAATGGCTAAGCTCCTCACATCAAGGGGTTAGCTCCTTAAGGCAAGGGATACATGAACCTCAAAAGAGTGGTTCTGCCTCCGCAAGATTCCTTCCAGAGGCTTCTAGAAATTACTGAAAGTGAGCTTCTGGGTTTACTTTGCACATTTTTAATATTTTACAGGGTCTACACCCTTAACATAGAGAAAGTGTGTTCAGGTATGCAGGAGTCATGAAAATTAGGTGCGAGACCGCAGGTAAGACAAAGAGAAAGTGCGATACCAGAGTTTTAGAGACTTTTGAGAGATTTTCTCTTATTTTTAAGGCTTTACATGAGGAACTGATGTGTTAGACTTGCAAAGGAGGAATTATGAGTGATAATGAGCTCATACAGATAGCAGAATGTCAAAATGACAATTTTTAGTGCAACAAATGCAGATGAATCTCATCTCTACATGATGGCTTTCTAGTCCTCTGGCATACATCGCATGCATGACAGTGTGCATAAGAATCATTTTTCAATGTGGGCCACCATAACCTAGCTCACAAATTATTTTGCATTGTTTCCTTCCCTGCATAGTGGCCACCGACAACCCCTCCATGAGATTTAGCTTAGATTGCATGCCTTTCATATTCCAAAACACATCTTTGTAGAACTTCATCTGCACCCATCTTGTACAACTGGCCGACAATAATGGTAAATTCTGGCAAATGCACCATGAGCTCTTTCTTCTATTGTACTGTATATTCTTCAGGCGCACATCCAGTAGTCAAGAACTGAATAATATCAGGGAAATTCTCATTAACTACCTTGATCATAAACATCTGTTCATTAGGTAATCCATCCTCCAAGTTTGTAGGTTCTTCACTAGTCTCGATGTGCGACAGATGGTCTGGCCCAACATTTAGTCTTCTTGGTTTCACAATGATCTCAAATTCATACTCTTAGAATAGTAACAACCACCTGTAGATCTTCCCCCCCAACACAGGCTCATTGACCAGGTACTTTAAGCAGAATGATCAATAAACATCTTGAAATTTACTCCTAACAGGTAGTGGCGGAATTTATGCAGCGCATACACCATCGCTAATCCTTCTCTTTTTGTGGTTGAATAATTCTGTTCTACGCTTGAGATTTTTCGACTGGCATACACAATAGGGTGATAAATCTCTCCAGCTCCTGGCTGCGCTAAAATAGCTCCTAGCACGATAAAGAAGACATCAATATGCACATGAAACACCTTAGACCAATTTGGAAAGACTAGTATGGGTGCAATGACCATCTTTTCCTTCAAAAATTCAAAATTCTTCTGACATTCTTCATCCCAACATAATGCCACGTCCTTCTTGAGAAGCTTCTCCATGGGCACAGTTATCAGTGCATAGCCCTGAATGAACTTTCGATAATACCTAGTGTGCCACAATATTAAGCGCAAATGCTTGACATTCTCAGGTATTTCTAGATTAACTATTAATGTGATCTTCGCGGGATCTACCATCAACCCTTGTTGGTAGATAATGTGTCCCAACAATATCCTAAATGGCACACAGAATATACATTTCTTCAAGTTCAGTGAGATCTAATACTTTCTGCAGTTATCCGACATTAAGCACAGTTTGGAGACGTGCTTTTTCAACAGCCCAAAAACAATCCAAGCATCAAAGTATACCTCCAGGGACTCATGGATAAACTCTTTGAAAGAAGATACTACTACATGTGAGATGATGGTAGGTGCATTATTCAAGCCAAAAGGCATGAATGTATACTAGAAATATCCCCATTCAATTGCAAAGGTAGTCATCTTGCAATCTTCTAGAGCAATCTTGATCTGATGATACCCTGAAAACCCATCTGTGAATGAGTAAGCTTCTTGTCCTCTAACATTGTCTAGGATCTCATCAGAGAATGGAGTTGGTAATGTATCATGCACACAAGCATCATTTAATTTGTGCAGATCTACACATATCTTGATTTCTCCTGTTTTCTTCTTGTCTTGCACTACCATGCGACTCACCCAATCAGATTCTTCTATTAGCTATATGATGCATGCAACCACCAGCTTATCTAACTCTTCCTTGACCTTCTTCTTATACTTTGGATTCAATTTTTATGGGTGTTGCTTCACCAGGAGCGCATAAGGTTTCAAAGTGATCTTCATAACTCCAAGACCTCCAATTATTCCTTTCAATTATGAAAACTTTGTAGGGAACAAGTCCTGATATTATGTCAGTAGTTTAACAACCTTTCATACTATGTCATCATCCTAGTAGTCTCCAATATTTTCCAAATTTGGTTGCTCTTCAGATCCAATATTCACCTGCCTAATATTTAGGGGTTTTGTTACATCCTATGGAGTGATCGAGGATTGAGAAACTGCGCGTTGTCCCTTAGATTCTGGAATGGTAATATTCCTTGGATCCTCTTCATTCTCTTCAACCGTCAGATTTCTGCAATTCACAATATCCTTCATCTGTGCATCCCATGCTGGCGAAGCACACTATATCGTTGGCTTGTTGTGTCAAAGATAACTTCTTGAATGTTATGAAAATATTTACAAATCTTATCAAACCCACTCTCATAGTTTAATGTCAGAATGAAACTCTCCATCAGCACAAACCATTCACTAGTACCTCGATGCAACGCTGTCTCCAGATACCAATCAATAGGTTCCTTCCCCAATGTATGAATGAACATGTGGACCCATTCAGGTCTCATTTCTACACCCCATACCTCATTCCATCTAGAAAAATGTTTGCGTGAGTCATCCTTTCCAGAGTAGACTTCTTCCATTCTGATATTTGGACGTTCAAAGCATAACCTCATCATGCAAGCACATTCATCCCAATTTCCCATGTTTTCTTTATGAGTCTCCCACCATTGTGCTGGAGTAATGGGCAGCCTAGGATCCAGGGCATGGAATCTCTGTCCTTATGGAACAGTTCTTTCAAGATCTCCTAAAAACATGTTTACATCAGTTAAACCATCATAATGCGGTAATTTGTGTACCTCAGATGTTATGCATCGAAGAGATCTAGTCACTCGATTGCAGTGCAGTGCAGATACTTCATGTTGTCGGTTCTGCCATTTTTCCAATTCTTCATCAGAATCTAAGAAGAAACAGTTGTGATTTTCCCAATTAAGATTTCCATCAGCCGTTGGGTTGATCCAATATTCCTCGCACAGAGTCAACTTATAGATCTGGTCAATACCATCATCAGCGCACATAGGCTCTGTGTATTTTGGTCCTTCTACAGTGTCTAGGGGAATTATGACTATGGTTCCATTGCTTTCAAAATCCATTCTTATTTTCTTCAAATTTATGACACAATACATATCAATAGCCCAGTCCAATCCCAATAGCAGAGGATAAGGATTTGTATCATCCAAAATTTGTATAACTTCTAAATCTGCAAGCACCTTAACATCTTCAATACTGACTACGACTGCACCAACCATACTAATGGAATGATTTTCTATTGATTTTCCATGTGCAGTTGAATGGTAGACCATTCCAACTTGGGATCTCCCATGCGCTACCATGTTTGTTTAGGTAGGACATTTCCATCAGACCCCATATCTAAAATAACCTTATCCATTTCATAAGCACTGATCTGAGCAGTCATGCACATCTCTCACCCCATCCTCTTCTTATTCTTATGTATTTTGTTGACAAATTTTGTTCTACCAGCGGATGTTCCTTTTTTGCGCAGTTATCTATCATAGCCTGAAGGTTCTATACTGCCTTTTTATTACGCAGTAACTTAATGCAAGCTTGTAAAAATGGCTTGATTTCATCATCTACTCCTACCTCTTTCATGGGTATATGTGACGTCGACGTACTTCCTTTTGCGAACTCCTTTTGCGCTTCAATAAAAGTCTCCTTTGTGTGCTGAAAATTAAATCCATTTTTGTTCTCAAGTGCCTTACAAATCGAGAGTTTAGTATTCAACTTCTCTCCCTTATCTACATTAGTGGCTACACTGCTCTCAGTGACCACATTCACGCTAGTATCTTCCTCGCGGGTTTCGGCTCTGACCATCTGAATATTTTGTGTCAAATTCTATGTCTTTTTCTCTTGCATCTTAGCAATCAAAACAAGGAAATATTTTATTACATGGTCAAACTATCTACAATACCTGCATGATTTTTGCGCTGGATTTGGATAGTCGTGCGCATAGTGACCATCATCTCCACATTGTATCAAATATCTTGTCCCCTTCCTTGACCAACTGATCCACCTCCTCTTCCTCTTCCTCTGCCCTGGAATCCACCGCACCTAGAGGGGGATGCTGGTGAGGTAGGCTCACCCTGCATTCTATATATTTTAGCTTTTTCCATCATCATATCATAAGTTCGACAATGTTGCTCATCATTTCTCAATGACAAAAATAATCTACAAAATAGGTGCTTCAGCTCAGGCTGATACTTTCCAGCCCTTGGACATAACTCTGTTTCATGCAAACCTGCAACTTGATAGATTGTGCACCATATTGGCCCAACTACGCTCTTCAGTGGGCTAGGTCCTCCAGCATTTAGATAATTATTTAAGATGAGACATTGATCCTTATGGTGCCCAAAAAATTTAATTTTTATACACCAAACCTTTGCGCATACATCCTTGCCCATATATTTGCGCAGATTTTGAATCTCCAAATGCATTGCTTCCAACTCACTCTGAATTCATTGAGTTCCAAGTGCAACAAGTGTTGGGGTAGCTTCTAATTTCATCAAAATCTCCACAACCTCAACTTGCATGGCAATCTTCTATTGACCCAAGGGCTGGTGTAGATGTGGGAGGAACATAGCAATAAACGACTCCTTGTGTTAGGTATCATCAATAGTGAATCCACCATCTCTGATAGTGTGTTTCAACCTTTGATCTTCCTCCCACACATATTCATTTACCTCCTGCTGAATCTCTTTCATTTCTGTAACCAATTGTGCATATGAATTAGCCTTCTTGAATTGTTCTTTTAGGGCATATTTCAATTATCAATCTTAGCGTGCATATACTATGGTCTCAAACCATGGTTTGAGGCCCACAATTTACCCTTAAAACCATTTTACATAAAAGAGGGATTTTGACCCGCCCCAAAGCCCCTTAACCTTTCCGTGCAGCATGCATATGCAAAAATATACAAAAAGATACTAAAAAATGTACCCCAGGGGACCCCTCTCCAACAAGAAGATTCAGAGAATCATACACTCAAAGAAGAAGTTTCTCTATTGAAACTCCAAGTGCAAGAAGTAGAGAAAATATAGGAAGTTTTGGCAATTCAATTAAAAGAATCTGGTAAAAGGTATATATCTGAAGTTTATCAAAAGAAAAAGGAACTAGATATAGATATTGTAGAAATAGACATGCCGAGGAAGGAAAATGGAAGGTGGAAGGAACATATACAAGTTCTCAATAGAGAAGCAAAAAAAGTCACTTTTCTAAAACTTGAAATAGAAGAAGTAGAAAGAAGAAGGAAAATCCTTAAAATTCGGTTTCAATAAGACCTTTCTCAAAAGCAAGAAGAATTTGACGAATCCCTTAATGAAGTCAACAACTTAAAGGATTGGAAAAATAAACATTTCCAAGTTATTGAAAATAAAGTTCAAGAATTTGCCTAGTTGAAGTGTTGTAGGGGTTACAACCACCCTCCAAAATGTTTCCTATGCTTAAATTTTGGAGCCAAACCTTCTACTCACAAGAGCTGAACTTTCACTCCTATTAAGTATTCATGTTGTGATTGAGACTTATCCTTCTCATATGTGCTTGTGTTCACTTGTTTTCACACTTAGCCAATCATTCTAAGTCACAAGCTAACCTCGTGACTTGGTTGCACAACAGTTTTGGGCTTGCCTCTAGAAAATGTGCAATCCTTGAGGGAAAGTAGCCTTGATGATTGGAATTGCACAATTCAGACTGGAAGTCATCCTTGAGCTAAAAAACTGCATAGTCATGGAAGGCAGCCCAACACTGAGCCTAGAAACTGTATAATCCCTCATTTAACTCAGAAACTGCACAATGCACTAATTTGAATAGTTGCCCAGTTCCCCAGACTTGTGCAATATTTTCTGGAAACCTGCATGGAAATTTTTTCAGGAAAATAAAAAAGAAAAAATCATCCCTAAAAATAGGGATCTAATTTTAGTATCCCGAAGGAGACACATTTACTATCTTTAGAAACTTCCACATTAGGGGAATTTTGAGGTCTAAAATGGGCCTCCTAAGGAGATTATAATATAATAGTGGAAATAATAAAATAAGATTAGATTACATCACATCATCAAATTTTAGAGGGAAAAAAAGAAAAAATACTTTTTCAACTCTTATTTTCAACTTATCTCCCTATGGATTTACTTAAATTTTGAGCAGAACACTTGTTGGATGAAAATTTTTATTCCTAATCCAATGAGTACCCATGTTGCATATTTTCGATGGACCCTGCTACACGAAAATGAGAAATACATGAAAAACATGATTTCAATCATGTTTTTCATGTATTTCTCATTTACCATGTAGCAGGGTCCATCGAAAATATGCAACATGGGTACTCCTTGCATGAGGAATTTAATTTTTCATCCAACGAGTACTCTCACTTGAAATTTGAGTAAAACTTTAGGGAGATAAGTTTAAAATACAAGTTGAAAATGTAGTTTTCTTATTTTATTATCTTTTAATCTTTTTACTTTTTTACCCCAAAAATGGTGAATCATCCCCCATGGTTGACATCATCATCTTGAATCCTATTGGTTCTTATAAAGTTTATTTTGGGTTTACATTTTTCTTAAGAGGCCCATTTTAGACCTCAAAAGTTCTCTAATGCCATGTGTCACTCTTTCCTTGATTTTACATGCACGTCATAAAATCTAATTTGCTCAAATCTATTTAATTGATGGCCCAAGAGGTCATTGTAAAATTTGATCTTGGATCTCTAACATTACCGAGGAGATCAAGGAACCTTCGGTATGGTCATCGTCGCTTTTCTAGGTGAGTTTCGTTTTTATCGCCTTTTGCGCTTTTTTTGTCACTTTTTGTTTTTTTTCTTGTGTGATTGATGATTTTCTTATTTATCTTCATGCATGCTGGATTTTTAAAATGTTTTAGCATGTATAAGTGTTGTTTTAAGTTTTTGTTTTACTTTCGCAAGTGTCGCACTGGTTTCTTGGTTTTTGCACTGATGGTAATCGTTGCGGCGACTCTCCACACTGATTTTGTTTTCTTCCTATTTATTCAGTTTCTACAATTAATTTACATTAATTCACTCATAATTAGTCATATCTGCACTCAAGCTCTCACTATCACTTATATCTGCTCATTTTTCACACCTACCTTGGTAGGATCTGCACTTTCCTTGGCCAGTTTTCACTTTGCCCAGTTGGGCACTATGAAATCCTAAGGCTCAAGCCGAGAGGTTGGCCTCTGGAATTGTGTAGTACAAAGCATAAAATATCCCAACTATGCATTATGTGGTTCCAGGGCTTAGCCTTCTTCCTTGGCCACTAAGACTGCACAATGCACAATCTCTCCTAGTGGACTGCCTAGGCTGAACTATGTATTACGCAGTCTCACGCCAAAAGCTTCATGACTGGCTTCTGGGACTACATAGTGTGCAGTTTCCATGGGTAGCCAGCTCCTATGTTATGAAACCAGTTTCAAAAATAGAGAGATCAACGTCTTAGAAATAAGCCACTTCGAGGGGCAACCTCCTTTACATTACATAAATGAACAATTCTTGGATGATACAAATTACAAAACCACCTTCTATATATAGGAGTCCATGGGGTCACAATATAATCCTAACCTACCTAACAATAATAATGTAAGGGAACACTAATAGCAATATTGGGGTTACAGGGGTACAACAATAAAAATAAGGGGGTTACACTAACAACAATAAGGGACTATACTAGTAATATAGGGACCTAACATGTCCCTCTCCTTCAATAAAGTGTTGTCCTCAATGCTTGAGTAGCTCCAGATGCTTCTGTATAAAATTCTCATCCTCCCATGTAGAATGTTCAGTGGGTAAGTTCTTCCACTTGATGAGATACTCTGAAATTGATCAATTTCATAGTTGTCGAGTTCTTGTTTCCATGACTGCTTCAGGTTCCAATATGATTTTTCCTTCCTCATCAAGTTCTGGCAATATTGTTTGAACTAGAATTTTTTCACCTATAACCTTATTTAAGCATGAAACATGGAAAACTGGATGCACTCGTGAAGAAGGAGGAAGCTCCAATTTATATGACATAGTACCAATCTTTTGCAACAACTTGTAAGGAACATAGTACTTTGGCAATAATTTAATATCCTTCTTAGCTTGCTTGAGGGACATTTTTTTGTATGGTTGTAGCTGTAAAAATACCCAGTCTCCTATATCAAAAATTATCTCGATGCGATGCTGATCTTCATGCTGTTTCATTCGATTTTGTGTCAAATTTAGGTTATCCTTTTAGAGTTAGAGAACTTCTTGTTGATGCTTGATGTGATCTTCCACTACTTGAACCTTAGAATTTTCTCTTAAATATGATGTGATGGATGGTGGATGATATCCATAAATTTCCATAAATGGGGTCATTTTTTTGCAGTATGGAAGGAAGTTTTATACCACTATTCAGCGAGAGGTAACCACTTGACCCATTTTGTTTGCTTATCAAATACAACACAATGAAGATAACCTTCCAAACATCTATTCAATATCTCAGTTTGACCATCATATTGAGGATGATAAGATGATCTATGAGCTATTTGAGTGCCCAAACAAGAAAATAATTCCGTCCAAAAATTTCCAATAAAAATGGGATCTCTGTCACTTACAATAATATTTGGGTTTCCATGTAGCTTTTCAATTGTTTCCATAAATGCAGTAGCAACTGTACTTGCTTTAAATGGATGAGATAATGCACAAAAGTGTGCATACTTGGTAAGTCTATCAACTACCACCATGATGACACTCTTTCCTTCAGACTTAGGTAAACCTATGATGAAATTCATTGAAATCTCCTGCCAACGTTGACTTGGAATGGATAAAGGTTGTATAAGACCTGGGGTCTTAATTGTCTCAACTTTATTTTGTTGGCAAACCAAACATTCTACCACAAAAGTTTGAATATCAGATTTAAGGCCATCCCAAAAAAATATTTCTTCACCCTGTGGTAATTTTTTAAAAATCCTAAGTGTCCTCCTAAAGGAGAAGTGCGAAATTCCAAAATAATTTTTTGTTTTAGTTCATAATTCTTACAAATATATAAGTGATATTTTTACCATAATGAATCATTTTTCCAAATAAATGTATTAGATGTACTAGGATCTTTCTGCAACTTTTGAATGAGTGTTCACACTTCTTCATCCTTCTTCCATTCATCCCTTGCTTCAGTTATCCAATATGGTTGGATAATAGAAATGTCACAAAGCAATGCTTCCACCTCTTCATCCTTTCTTGAGAGTGCATCTACAACAACATTTAGCTTCCCTTTTTTTAGATGATTTCAAATTCATAACCCAACATATTTTTCACCCATTTTTGCTGCTCTTCTAAAGATATTCTTTGTTCCAAAAAGTGTTTAAGACTATCATGATAAATTTTTACCTTGAAATGTCTTCCCATTAGGTAAGGTCACCATTTTTTTAATGCATGTAGTATTGCCAAAATTTCCTTCGCACAGATAGCTTTCTGTAAATACTTTCCTTTGATTGGAAGACTTTCAAAAGAAACAGGTCTTCCTTCTTACATTAAAACAACACCAATTCCATTTCCCGAGGCATCACATTCCACAATAAAGGTATTTGTGAAGTCTAGCGTAGTTAAGACCGGTGCTAGGAACATTGTCTCTTTAAGATGTTTAAAGGCCTTAGTTGCTTCAGGATTCCATGAAAATTCATCTTTCTTCAATAATGTTGTTAGAGGTGCTGTTATTCTCCTATAATTCTTAACAAACTTGTGATAATGCCCTGTTAACCCAAGAAATCCCCACAACTGCTTTATGATTGTGGGGACTTTCCATTCCTTAATGGCTTTAATTTTGTTAGGGTCTACTTTAATGCCCTCGTGAGATACAATATGACCCATATATTCCACCTCTTGTACTCCAAAGAAACATTTGGATGTTTTTGCATATAATTTTTTCTCCTCCAATAGTTTGAGCACCCTGTCAACATGCTGAACATGATCCTTCCAAGACCTGTAGTAGATTAGTATATCATCAAAAAATACTAGCACAAATTTTCTAACGAAGGGTTTGAAAATGGAATGCATCAACCCTTGAAATGTAGAAGGTGCATTGGTAAGGCAAAAAGGCATGACCAAAAATTCATAATGACCTTGATGAGTTCGAAATGTTGTTTTCGAAATATCTTCAGTCTTCATTCTAATTTGATGATATCCTAAACGAAGATCCAACTTGGTAAAATAAATTACTCCATGTAATTCATCCAATAATTCATCAATCACAGGAATAGGAAATTTATCTTTAATAGTGAGCTTATTGAGCTCCCTATAATCCGGACACATGCACTATGATCCATCCTTCTTGTGTACCAATACTACTGGAGCAGAGAAAGAGCTTTTACTAGGTTTAATTATACCAGCCTCTAACATTTCTGCAATCATACGTTCAATTTCTCCCTTTTGGACATAAGGATATTTGTAAGGCCTGATGTTTGGAGGAACACTTCCTGGAATCAAATGAATAACATGATCATGATCACGAATAGTGGGAGTCCTTTTGGAGTTTCAAACACCTTGGAATGATTGTCCAAGACTTTTTGAAGATATGGAGAAATAGATGATTTTGATGTTTGAACTTCTAGTGAGCATAATTGTGCAATTACGCCGCTTTTTTCTTTCTTCAGAAGATTTGTCATGAAATTAGAGCTTATTATCTTTCCCGACTTCCCTGCGATACCCCATAATTCAATTTCCTTTGCTTCCGAAAAAAAATCAAGAAAAGTTCTTGAAAATTAAAATCTACCATCCCCAAAGATTGTAACCATTATACTCCTAGTACAACATCAACACCTCCCATTGGAATGGAAAGCATTGGACTATTCAATA
Organism: Pinus albicaulis; assembly: GCA_034641835.2. Lineage (NCBI taxonomy): Eukaryota > Viridiplantae > Streptophyta > Pinopsida > Pinales > Pinaceae > Pinus > Pinus albicaulis. The sequence continues at coordinate 1,687,883,241 of CM076579.1, read as the reverse complement.
CATATTCCCCCATGGTTAGCTTGATATTATGGCATTTTCCAGAGAAATTTATAGTTCCTCCATTTTCAACCATCACTTGACATTCTGGTGTTGGTTATAGGAAACAATTCAATTCCTTGGCTACCTTACAATGAATAAAATTATGGGTAGTACCCAAATCGATCAACACTATTACCTTTTTATTCTTGATATGTCCTTCTATCTTGAGAGTTTTAGCAGTGGTAATTCCTGCCAATGCATTACAGGATATGGTCGGACTCATTTCTTCTTCTTATAGGGCTGGTTCCTGGTGTATATCCTCTTATTTTGAAGTTTCTTGTTCATTTTCTTCCTCCTTTTCACAATATATGTAAAATAATCTCTTCTCAGCACAGATATGACCTTTAGTGTATTTTCTATCACAACTATAGCAAAGCCCTTATGCTATTTTTTCGTACAATTTTTGTGGTGTCAACCTTGTAGGTTGTGGAAGTCTAGAAGTAGCCACACTTCCATATTTATAGATGTGAGTGGTAGGTTTCCTTGTCACCATAATTTTACATTCAATTTTTCTTGCCAACCTGAATGCCTTCTCCAATGAATCAAGTTCCCAAACGTGAACTTCATGTTGGATGTTATCCTTTAAATTCCCTATGAAGACATCAATAAATTGTTCCTCTGGAATATCAGTTACCCTTAAATTCAGTTTTTGGAAGTCCTCAATGTGCTCCACCACTGAACCCTTTTGTTTGAGATTTATCAATTGGCTAAAGAAGGTGTTGCTATTTGTATCCTCATAATGTTCTATCATTTACTTCGTAAAAATTGACCAAGCGATGATTTTTTTATGGGAGCAAAGCCATCGATACCATACAAATTCATTTTTTTCTAAATGTAAAGTTGCAATGCCTACCTTTTGTGTGTTTTTCACATTATTGAGATCAAAATATTGCTCCATCTGTAGTATCCATGTTACAGGATCCTTGTCATCAAACTTCCTCATATCCATCTTTGGAATATTGTGGTTCTTCCCTCCAAAATTAGAGTTTATGAAATCACGATTAACATTTATTTTGTTCTCGTCATGAGTTTCCTCTGCTATCTTTTCGCTATTAGGAAACATTTCTTGTATCAACTTTGTCAAACCTTCCATGTCTTCTTTTAGATCATTCTTCATGTTTTCCATGTTGTCTTTCATGTCATCCATCTTAGATTCGATGCCAGCTTCCATGCCATCCAACTTAGATTCCATGCATTTCTTCAAACCATCCATCTTAGCTTCCACACCTTTCTTCAAAACTTCCATTTCATTTTTTGTTGTTCTTTGCAAGAGCGAAATTTGGTGCACTTGCTCCTGTAATTTTGATATGTCATGTTGCACTTTTTCGTCTTCATGAGTCATATTAGAGCCTTATGAAGGATTAATGGGTGTTGAATTCTTTTTAGGGGGGATTTTATAACCCAATACTGATATCTATTCTACAATATGCCCTTGGAATCAATTCAAATTGTTTTTTCACACAAGACTTATGCAATTCGAAAAAAAAAATACATACCTTTTTCTTGCTTTTGAGGAGTTCGATATTGAAACGAAATTATCTTTGTGATTTCAGATCTTCAATATCTGAAATTATTCCCTGTAGTAGCCCTCTGAATCCTCTTTCGATTTCCATAGGGCTGACTTAATTTGGATTCTTCAAGACAAATTTATGCCCAATCTCCCACAATGACCTAACTATGGACTCGTTCAGTAGAGCAAACTTGTAGGGCATTCCACGTGTCAATTTTTCCTCCTTCAGCTCTGAAATTGATACAAAGGACACTAAAGTCTGTGTACTTGTGGCCACTTTTTACAAAATTCCAATCTGATTCTCAGAGAGAGAGTTATGACGATTTTCCCACGGTCAACTCTTTGAGATGAAATTCGGGAGTCTGAAAAAACCCTAACTTCCATAGATCATATCTCCGCAAATATTGCGAACCAAGATTTGAAATTTTTACATGAGGTTCCTCAAGATTTCGGCTTCACATGATAAAAATTTCAGCTTCTGAACATTCGTATAAAAAGCATTATACAAAAATTCCATGATGACCTGCTTGGAGCAAGGAAACCCTAGAATCCAAAGCTCTGATACCAAATGTTATAAAACCATCTCCAAAAATAGAAGAAAAGAGAGATCAATGCCTTATAAATAAGCTACTTCGAGGGGGAAACATCCTTTAAATTACATAAATGAACAATTCTTGGATGATACAAATGACAAAACCTCCTGCTATATATATGAGTCCATGGGGTCATAATATAATCCTAGCCGACCTAACAATAATAATGTAAGGGCACAATAATAACAATATTGGGGTTACAGGGGTACAACGATAACAATAAGGGGGTCACACTAACAAAAATAAGGGAATATACTAATATAGGGACCTAAAATCCTAATTTTTTTGAAAATGGTGCAACCTTCTCTTTGGATTGTCATTTTTCTACTTGATCATGCCTTGAAAGTATATTTGAAAAAGACATATGTTTTCTTTCCATGAGTGTCTTTTATTTCCCACAGGTATCACAATTTTTGAGAACTTATCTCCATGAGTCATTGTTACCATGGAACCAAAGAGATATTCTTCAAAAAAAGACCATTGAAATCAGTACCGGGGAAGAAAATGAGAAAGCACAAGTTAAATTTCCAGTATATGCGAACACTCAGTTGTTTATAGAAAATGAGTCAACAACTACATCAAAATTGGTTAAAGATTCTATTTCAAAGGACTTCGAGACAAACCCTTAATATTGGTAGGAATATCTCAGTATCCAGTGGTCAAGATTACACAAGGTTGCATGTAGATATCTATCCTTCCTGTGTGCATATGTCATCACCTGGATTGTTTCACACATTGATGAGAAAACTATGACATTGAGCAATTCCAATGGACATAATCTTGCTACCTTTCTGGCACATGATTATAAACGTATGTATCATATTCCCCAATCAGTAAAGTTCATGGACTCATTCTTATATTCCACACACAACTATGTGAGCAGAAAGGATATTTCAAAGGCTGGGTGAAGGAGTCATCGAAGTTTCGATAGACACCCACCAATTCTTACAAGACAAAGTCACTCAGGAAGGCCTACCAGCTCTTGGTCATCTTAGCATATAGAATATACAGTCAATAAATCACAAAGAACTTTCCTGAAGGGTTGGTGATCTTATTGAACCAGATGATGAACGAGGGGAAGTCAATCAACTCGTCAGATTTTTTGGCTCATTAGTTGAGAGCCCATGTAGCACAAGCCCAAGATCCTCCCAAGGGAAATAAAGAAAGATTTTATATTTCTTCATACTTACTGGATGCAATCTGTGCACGAAATTATTTTCCTAGCATGAACTGGACATGAAATCCACGAGAAGTTGTCGCGCATATTTATTGTAAGCTACATTCAGATTGCTACCATAGAAGAGTTATGGAAAAAATAACTGATCAATTCATCATTCTATTATAAAATTTTATCTTTGAGGAGGACCCACCTTGCATGTTACAAGGAGAAATGGAGTAAATATCATAGATCGCATATTGGTTTTACTTACCAGATGGCACACATATTAAAGTTTTCAGCGGACAGAAGCTGCCACATCTTTTGCTAAGGTATGCCACATAAAATCTTGTCATGGAAGAAGTGTCGTATCATGTTGAGATTGCAACAAGATGATGAGCTTAGTGAAAAGAGTCGCCTTCACTAAGTGGGCCCGCAGGCTATTTTTGGCGCAAAGTCTATTTTTAGACTATGTCTATTTTTAGATATGTCGATCATATTCTATGAGTTGCAGGATGCTATTTGTGGATGGTTGGTCAAGTTGGAAAAATAGATGGACTTCTATTTTTAGACATATTGGGCGGAATCTATTTTTAGATTGCCAGTCTAAAAATAGATATATCGAATATTATTAGCTCTTAATAATATTTGGACTATAAACATTATCTTATTCTCTTGGAGCACTTCAGTTAAGTGCACAGATGTGGCACAGGAGCTGACAAAAGGAATTACGCTATTCCTGAGGGTTAAGTGGAGCTATTGCATCGATGCTTCAGTTAGAACTCATGTGATAGAGTTTGGTGGAGTTATTGAGGAAGTTGATGGAGTTGTGTTCAGTTTAACTGAGTTAAACATAGTTGAGCTAGTTGTATCTAGTCTAACTGATTGATACACTAGTGAGAGTGGTGTGAATTAATTATTAGTTAATTCACTAATTATTAACTCATTAATCAACTAAAGAATACATCAGTTAACTACAGTGCATGGACAGTTTCAATGGAGACCAGTGAAGAGGTAGGTGAAAGAGTAGTGTGACTATAGTGTTGCATGAGCTAGCACCACACATGGTTGGAGATGCCAATGAGGATTGCGTGAGCAAGGCTGGACTAATTCAAGTTCATTCAGAGCCATTCTTCAGCAGTGATTGCACAGTAGAGGCAGGCTAGCAGGTGGTAGAGATTGGAGCATGTGTTTTGCTAGATCGGACCTGATTAGTGTGTAGCAATTGGAGATTGTACTGAGAGCTTGTGAGGAGCTTTGTATGATGATTGTTACATGATCTCTATGACATATAATATACAGATAGTTGGGGTTTTTCAGCTTTAAATTTTCCCATCAAATATTGTGTTCATATGTGTGAATGTTTATGGTTTTAATTTGCGCATGCAATTGTTTTTATTTCCATAATTAATGATCAATGGTAGAAGAGATTTTGTATTGTGCATGAAGTCAAATAGTGTGTGATCAGGAGAATTTCATATGTATAACATATCATTTATATAAATTTCTACATGGTATTAAAGCGATATTGATCGTTGGAGCAATTGCAGAACATTGAAGCGGTTGAGTTTTGAGCTGGTGGAATTCGAATTTGCAGTAGTGTTTTCTTGGTGTCGAAGTTGAGATGTCTTTAAACGGATTGAAATTGTAGTATGCCCTTGAGGGCAGCTCGAATTATATTGCATGGAAGGACAGGATGGAGGCGGTGCTGGATGACAATGGGTTGAAGGAGTTCATAGATGCAGAAATTCCAAAACCTGCTTCTAGTGATGCTGCCGCACTTGACACATGGAAAAATAAGACAACAAAGTGTCGAAGGATTCTGTTGGAGGGTGTGAAGGATCACATAGTGTCCAGCCTTCATAGTAAAGCTTCTCCATTCTTTATGTGGAAAGATTTGACAGATTTATTCCAAAGCAATAGCGACCAGAGGAAGTTGGCGCTCAAGGATAAACTCAGGAACATAAAAATGGAGAAAGGCGACAGTATACCAAGTACCTCACAAAGTTTGTCCAGTGTAGGGATGAGCTGGGAAGTGTGGGGGTTACTGTATATGACGAGGACTTGGTGAGCTTGGCTCTCCTTGGGCTTTTGAAGAGTTGGCATTCCTATCAGGACTATATCAATGGTCAGGAGAAATTGCCAGGATGGGAGCGACTTTGGTCGAATCTTGTGCAAGATGAGATAAGGTGAAGTACCAGGGACGGATCTTCATCAAAGAACTCAGATGAATAAAATTGCGCTTTGGCTGCCAAATCAAGGAAATGGAAGAGCAAGAAGAATGCTTCTCAATCCAGTGCGAAAGGCAAGAAGCAGGATATGTCCAAGGTGAAGTGCTTTCACTGTCACCAACACGGACATTACACCACTAATTGTCCACAGAAGAAGCAAAATAAGCAGGTTGTTGGATCTGCAGCTGGAGAGGCCTTAGCCTCGCAGTTTGAACTGGATTTTTTGCTGATCGCATGCTTGGTCTCAAGTATGATGGGTTCAGTGTGGTTTCTTGATAGTGGTGCATCTTTTCACATGACCGGAGACAAAGATTTGTTTACTGATCTGGATGAGAAAGATCTTGGAGTGCACATCGAGATGGGCGATGATGGTAGATACAGTGCGACCAGTATCAGTACCATTTCCTTTGAGAGGGAGTCTGGTAAACCCTTCGTATTGAAGGAAGTGATGCATGTTCCAGGATTGAAGAAGAATGTTATCTTTGTGGCTATGTTGGAAGACAAGGGATATGATGTTGTCTTTAGCGAGGGAAAGGTTTTCCTGCGCAGTAACGCAACTGGTGAAACCCGGAGGATAGGGGTTCGAGTTAAGAACCTTTATCAGTTGCAGGTAGATGGCTATGCAGCAATGGAAGACAAGGCAGAAGGAGTGGTGAGCTGGGATGAGGGCGAGCTATGGCACAGGAGATTGGACCATCTTCACCATTGTGCTTTGAAAATTTTGCAGCAGATTTCTATTGGGCTTCCCAAAGGTACACTTGCGCAGTCAAATCAGTGCAAGGGATGTACTTTGGGAAAATTTGTGAAAGCCACCTTTCACGAGAAGGATATTTGTGCCACAATGATCCTTGAGAGAATTCACACAGACGTGTGTGGACCTTTCTCAGTAGCTTTGAAAGCAAAGCACAGGTACTATGTGATATTTGTTGATGATTTTTTCGGAAGTGCTGGATCTTCTTCATGCAGAAGAAGAGTGAGACATACTCAAAATTCTGTGAGTTCAAGGCACTGGTTGAGAAAGAATCAGGGAAGCGGGTGAAGGCTCTTAAGAGTGACAACGGTGGTGAATTCATCTCTGGCGAATTCAAGGACAGTTGCAGTGCAGAAAGAATTTGAAGAGAGCTTGTAGCGCCTCATAACCCACAGCAGAATGGGGTCGCTGAGCGGAAGAGCAGAATGATCATGGGTGTTGCACGGGCAATGTTGCATGATCAGGGCCTTCCAATACACTTGTGGGCTGAGGCATGCAATATTGCGGTATATGTGAAAAACCATTGTCCCCATAGGATACTTGGCATGAGTACACCCGAGGAGGCGTTTTCCAGTAAGAGGCCTAATATTTCACACTTGAGGATTTTTGGCTTACCTGTTTACATTCATGTGACTAAGGATGCCAGGAATAAGCTGGAGCCAACTGCAGAGGTTGGGATATTTGTGGGGTACACTGATACACCCCACAACTATCGTGTGTATTTTCCAGACATTCGGAAGACTGTTCTGTGACGGGATATCAAATTTCAAGAGGAGAAAGCCATGAAGTGTTCACTTGTGAGGGAGCCACACTTGCATGCAGATGAGGAGCTATTAGTTCCTAAGGATGAGCCTCAAGATGTGGATCAGCCACAAGAGGAGGTTCATGGAGTGGAAGAGACCACTCATGCAGCGCCAACCATCAGAGGGCAGAAGCGCACTACATAAGCTGAGTGACTGATTCAGGATGCAGAGACATCACAGCGCAGACAGAGACAGTCACCTTATCGGTATATTAGATACATGGCTCTTATGAGCAAGTGTATCATGACAGAGCCATCCTCTTTCGAGGAAGCTTTGGAGGATCCCGCATGGGTAGATGCCATGGTGGAAGAGTATGATTCGATTTTCAGAAACAGTGCATGGGAGATTGTCCCAAGGCCGGAAGGGAAATCAGTGGTAGGTTCTAGATTGATCTAAAAAGTGAAGCAAGCAGCTGATGGGAGTGTGGAGAAGTACAAGGCAAGATTTGTTGCCCCGGGCTTCTCACATATTGAGGGGATCGACTATGAGGAAACCTTTGCACCTATCGCAAGGTATTCTTCCATACGAACGATTCTTTATCTCTCAGCGCAGATGGGGTGGCACATTCATCAGATGGATGTGAAGACTACGTTCCTCAATGGAGTGATTAAGGAGGAGGTGTACATAGAGTAGCTCGAAGGTTTCGAGATCTTCAGCAGTGAGTCACATGTGTGCAGGCTCAAAAGAGTTTTGTATGGGTTGAAACAAGCACCTCGTGCTTGGTACACATGGATAGACAGTTATTTCACCAGACTTGGATTCTCCAAGAGTGAGGTGGATCCGAACCTATACCAGATAGTGGTGGAGGGTAAGTTGCTGATCATTGTAATTTATGTAGATGATTTGATTTTGACGGGTGATGAACTGTTGATACTCTCATGCAAGGCTGATCTTGCAAAAGAGTTTGAGATGAAGGACTTGGGCCTCCTTCATTATTTCTTGGGATTGGAAATTTGGCAGCGCAATGATGGATTGTTTGTGTCTCAAGGCAAGTATGCCCAGGAGATACTGGAGAAGTTCAACATGCAAGGCTGCAAGCCTATCGACACTCCTCTTCCTGGTGGTTGGAGGAAAGAGGATGCTACATCGACAAAGGTAGTGGATGCCACTGTTTACCGATAGTTGGTGGGGTCGCTTATGTATCTAGTCAATACACGACCTAACATATGCTATGCTGTTAACCAGCTTTCACAAGCTATGGTTAATCCTACCAAGCTCTTTTGGAAGGCGGGAAAGCATGTATTAAGATATCTCAGAGGCACATCGGGATATGGATTATGGTACAGACAGTCGGATGAGGTGAAGCTGTGTGGCTTCATGGATGCAAATTGGGCAAGGAGCCCAACGGAAAAAAAGAGCACATCTGGAGGGATTTTCAGTATCGGGTCGACAGCAGTTTCTTGGTACAGTAGGAAGCAGAGATCCGTGGCACTCAGTTCAGTAGAGGTCGAGTATATGGCAGCGAGTTTGGCTGCATGCGAGGCTATATGGATGAGGAAGATCCTGTTCGGGTTGTTCGGTTCACACTTAGATCCTACTGTGATATATTGTGATAATCAAAGTTGCATCAAACTCTTGGTTAATCCAATATTTCATGATAGATCTAAACACATTGACATCCAGTATCATCATATCAGAGATTGTGTGCAACGGAAGATCATGTTACTTTCATACATTCCCACGGAGGATCAGGATGCTGATATCTTGACGAAGGCGCTCACCAGGAGAAAATTCGAATACCACAGGGGCAGGATCGGGGTAGTAGATAATCCCTATCTTGTTGAGAGGGAGTGTTAAGATTGCAACAAGATGATGAGCTTAGTGAAAAGAGTCGCCTTCACTAAGTGGGCCCGCAAGCTATTTTTGGTGCAAGTCTATTTTTAGACATGTCGATCATATTCTATGAGTTGTAGGATGTTATTTGTGGATGGTTGGTCAAGTTGGAAAAATATATGGACTTCTATTTTTAGACATATTGGGTGGAATCTATTTTTAGATTGCCAGTCTAAAAATAGATATCTCGAATATTATTAGCTCTTAATAATATTTGGACTATAAACATTATCTTATTCTCTTGGAGCACTTCAGTTAAGTGCACAGATGTGGCACAGGAGCTGACAGAAGGAATTACACTATTCCTGAGGGTTAAGTGGAGCTATTGCATGGATACTTCAATTAGAACTCATGTGACAGAGTTTGGTGGAGTTATTGAACCCCACAAAAAGAAACAAAAATATTGAAAGTGTTGCACATTCAAATGCCACTACTTTTATTTTACTTTATTTTTGCAAATAAAAATTGTGTGCAGCTTGTCCAAAATGCCACAATTCATGATGATCATACAGTTTAATCTTGATTCATTCATGATTTTAAATTTCATGTCACGATAGTTAGTGAATAAATATCTGACCAAACCATTTAATCTTGGCAGATCAGTAGTTAGGTAGAGAAGAAAATGAGCTCATAAGCTATTGGAAGTTATAAGGATAGAAGTAAGTTAGTTTGATTATCAAAAGAAAATAAAAGGGTCAGCAAGCTAAAATTCACCCAATAAAGGAAATAAAAATGCTAGGATAAATAAAGGGTAGGTAGGTTACTTTCATGAATTATGGAAACCATCATTTGGTTGATCTCTTATCACTAATGTCTTACTAATTTCCCCTTCCTAATTCTAAAAACCCCTTCCCTCTTCATTTTCCCTTTATTCTATTCCCATCCTAAAACCTTTTTCCCTAGCTAAAAACCCATTTCCATCACTAAAACCCCCTTCCCCTTTACTAATTTCGCATCATCCAAATAAAACATGCAAACCCACTTATCCAAAGTTTTAAAACAACAAATATTTACGTGGGTCTCATTTTCCCTTTTTGACAATACCTCCCCCATTTAATATATTTCCACCTAACATATTACTTAAAACCCTCTGCTATCATATTTCCCAACCCCCTTTATATCATTTTAACCTATAGTTTATATTACAGTAATTCCCCGCTAAATATGTTTCCCTAGAACCCTATAGTTTATTTTTAGCCCATTGTTAATATATATCATATTAACCCCCTACCGTTCATATATATCCCGACCCATTTATACTTATTTACCCCTTCACTTAAACTTTTCCTGATCCGAATTTATGCAAGAATGCAACAGAATACGGAAATAACCATAAACAAAGAGATGCAATGGAAATAATTCTTCATTTCATTAATATCAAATAACAGAAATATGCTTACAAACATAATGGAAATAAACTAGCTAGGGTGCTGGTAGCGAATCTTTGAGAAGAGATGTGGCGGCTACAGACCTCTGAACTATGTTAAAATGAGGCTCAAGGGCCTATTTATTATTTAGAAACAATGGAGAAGTTAAATGTCCAAGAACCTAACCCTAGGAGATGAAGCACCAAAACTATGGCCCTCGTTTGGGTAAATTGGTGTTTCAACTTCCTAGGGACATAACTTCGGCATACGATCTTCGTTTGATGCATATGATACATCGTTAGAAATGTATATTCGAGGAATACAACTGCTGCAACAAATATCAATTCCGCAGCATAATCATATTCGTCGGACAAACAATGCCCAAAAAATGTCATTTAGGGCCTCAAAACGACTCCAGAAGTTCAAAACCCGAAAAACTGCTAAAAGGAGTAAGTTGTTTTGCAACTTAAAAACTGAAAGAATTGATGGTGGGGGTTCAAATGGAATAGGTGGGTGGCCTCCAATGTCCACCTAGATCATTAAGGCCCCAAAACGTCTCCGTGAGTGCAGGACCCGAAAACCTGCTATAAATAGTAAGTTGTGCTGAAAGTGAAAAGCTACAAGAATTGATGGTGCGGGTCCAAATGGAATAGGGGGGTGGCCACCGATATCCACTTGTATAATTTCCCCCAACCCACTTTCCTTTAATCCTCCACTTAAAACCTTTCTCGACCCCAACTCATTTAAATGGATTTCGCAACACTTGTCAACCATTCGATTACTACCAATTGGACCAGACAACCCATAAGCCTTTTCGCTCCCCCGACAGTCAAATGTTTAAATCCAAGGGGGGGTGTGAAATGGGTGGTTTTATCCACTGCACCCTGCCACACGGCGCCACCGGGTTATATCGCGCCCCCTCATACAAAACCGCCAAACCATCCTTTATGCGTGCAAAAAACCACTACCCCTTCCACTGTGCGACAAACTACTTGTCTACCCTGCACTGTGATAAACCATCTAACCACACCTGTGCCATGTAAAAATCCACAAAGTTTTCAAAAGAAACTCCGCTTTTCTACCCATTCGCTTACCTCTTTGAATTTTCGAAAGAAAAAATAAAATCCATTGCCAACCAGATTAAGCCTCATTTCAATTCGGACTCTTTCCAAAAACCTCCTTGTTCCTTTAAGCCATTATCGCCTCCCTGTAGACTTGTGTTTTCATTAGAAATTGTTTTATTTTGCAGTTAATTAGCAAGACCAGGAGATTGGACAAATATTTTTTATACTAGTTTCAAAACCTATTTACTCCAGAATATCTGAATATTAATTCAAAAGGCTTTAATCAGCATAAGTTTTATGTACAGAAAGAAAACCAAGTTAAACCAGAAACAGAGCAATAAGAGAAAATTTACACATAAACAATATTTGTTAAACAGAGATAAAAAAATTTACACTAGCAACAACAAAAATGCATACAATTTACTCTCCAGGAAACATTTTATATTTTACATGTCTTTTTAGTAAAATCTATTTTTTGCTAAAAACACAGAAACACAATAGAGTTAGTGTGATTTACATAAGAGATGAAAAGAAAGACAGGTTAAAGATGAAATAGACAAATGAAAGCAACCAAATGAAAAAAGAAGATAACTGAAAGAAGACAACGTGAAAGAGAAACAAAAAAATAACAACAATCAGAGAATCAACACCAGATTTTAGTTAGTTAGAAAGGTGTCACTACATTTTTGCATCTAGATATTTTGTTTCCTAGAATGAATCCTAGTCGGTTGATAGGATATTTTGTAATAATTTGTATAAACACTTCATCAATTCGAAGTATTGAGTGTGGATTCCTAAATATTTATATAGTTGAATTGATCTACTACCTGAGGGTTTATTGTACCTTTTTCAAGTTGACAGACAGGACAAGTAATAAAGGCATTTCTTTACAGGATTCATGTATTGAGCTATTCAGTGAAGTATATTTCAATTGTTCATGTTATTTCTTGAAGTATTCCATAAACTTGCATGTTTTCTAAATTTAAATGTTATAACAAGAATTTTATCGCGGAACTTGTTTAAAAACACTCTGTTCTGAACTGTTATTCATCTTAATGTTTTCTTCTGATATCTGGTTTTGAGAATCCTTGATTTCTCTCTGATCCCAATTGACCTATTTCACTTTCCTTCATCATCTGGCTTAAGGAATCCTTAACTGCTCCTTGATCCCGATTGAAAACCACTTCACCATTCAACCTTTAAGATCTGATTTTGATCAGCTACCCTACCCTATAACACTTCCTTTAGAACTTGATTCTGTTATGTTTTCTTGATACATTGACTCCATAGCCCAATGGAAAGTAAAAGGACACCTATCCATCTAAATTAGTAATTCCACCAACAAATCAAAATCAAACCAAATAATTCATACATAACTAGCTTAAAATCAATTAAAAAAACAAAGTTAAATCATTAAGAGAGAGCCCTCTCTGAGCATTAGGAAGGCTAGATCCTAATCTCCAAAAGTGGTTGATATTTACCTCGGTGATTTCTTTCTTTAGCCTTGAGAAATTACATAGTGATAACATAGTAGCGACCATAGTGGGGAAGAACATCTTCTTCAGAAATATTATACAAGGATCTGATCTGATCTATGATGGTGGATAGTGATCACACTAAAAGGTTAAAATCATCCACCTGGCGACTCCAAATCAATTTCAAAATCAAATCCAAGACTCCACTGGAGGAATGAACCTGAAACAACAACATGGGAAGATCAGGTTTCTAACTTGGATTATAATCCAAGACATCATGTTCTTTATCATCAAAAAGGTTTTTCAATGTATATTATATTTTAGAAAAGATCTTAGACTAGTATTTAATTAATTTCCTTTGAATATTGTAAATATAAATTCTCCTTATCCCTTTGAACAACTTTCTTCTAAAACTTATGATGATCATCTTCCGATTGATAAGTCTCAAGTAATCAAGACTAATATTACAATTCATGTACATGTTCCTATACCTTGTAAAGTTCCGTATAGATATAAGCCACTCATCTTACCTCCTATACTCCATGATTTCCCTGATAACTATTACAAATATCTCCCCATGTTTGATGGAGAAAATGGTAACATCACTGCTAAAAAACATATTCAAGGTTTTGAGAATTATATAGACCTATTTGAGATTGATGAAGATGATGTTAGTATCAGGCTCTTTGCTCTTTCTTTGAAAAGTAAAGTAAAGAGTTGGTTCAAGAACCTGCCTATTGCAAGCATCTCAAATTTCCAACTGTTTGTCAAATTTTTCCTTGATAGATGGATAATCAAAGTCAATTTTTTTATGATCATAGAAGAATATGATCAATTGAAAAGACAGCCAAATGAGACAATACAATGATTTTCTGCCAGATTTAATCAAGTTTATTATTCAATTCCAACAAATATAAGACCTCCTCGTGGCTCAGCTCTCTTGCATTATCCAAAGCCCTTTGATCCGGAAATAGAGTTTCAGCTAAGAGAAAGAAACTCAACAACACTTGAACAGATGCAGAACATTGTCGTGGATGTAGAAGTTAATCAGCTAATTAGAAGGGAAAATTTGAAAGTAGAAGAAAATAAGAAAAACATTGTAGAGCACCTTACATCTTCAGAGGTAAAACTCGACATTTTGGTAAGTAAAATAGAGGAAATGATACAAAATATCACCATAAAAGATGGAATTTTCATTCAAGATCATTATGACCCACTTATTGCAGAAAACGTTGTTGGCCATAAACACTTTCCTGCTAATCCCAACTACCATAGAATAGAAAATGGATTTATAGATCAATATGTGGATGAGAAATTTGTTGATATAATGTGTATGTTTGATGAAATTCCTTATTTTAATGATTTTCCTAAGTATGATCAGTATGATGATAATTATGTTCTCCAATTTCAAGCTAACTTTACAGAGAAATCAGTAGCTACTTTGTGGGATGAGGAAATTCAGTTTCAGCAATTCGAATACATTGATCAGCCAATACATATCAGCTATGGGAGTGAAGAAGAAAGTCCAGAAAATTTGGAAATAAGTGAAGGACATTTGCCTCTTTGTTTTGCTTCATTCCAGTTCATCAGAGACAACTTTAATGCAATAAAAAATGAGCAGTCTTTAGGTATTGTTATTGACAAAAAAGAAGACAATGAAACTCTTGATTAGGATTCTTCAGTTTCACAATTACAGTTATCAAATTCCATTGAAATACCTGATCAAATGACACAAGAAATTTATATAACACTATGTTTTGAAGCATTTCAGTTTTTAAAGGAAAATTTTTATAATATGTCTAAAGCAAAGGATGAGCAGCCTGTAGAAATCTATGAAGTCCCATTGAAACCCATATGTAATAGGTTGCAACAATCCTTCCAAGTTTTTCATGATCCAATAGCTAATGTGTTGGATGATGAATGCAATCAAAATATTTCTCCATTAACTAACTATGAGCTTCAGAATCAAAATGATAAAAGTCTTTTCATCACTAGAAATATCATCACAAAGCTTATCTAAAAATCTGCGATTATCTCAAGACAATCATAGGTTAATTTTGCAGGGAAATAAAGGTAAAAATAGTAGTTTAGTTTCATGGCATGGAGGCCATCCAGAACAAATGTACAATTGCTTGGATCAGTTGAAAATTAGTGCATATGCCTTGGAAGATCCTTTTGTACAGTTTGTGGAGTCAACAAAGGAAATTAAATATTTCCTTATCAAATTTATATTTCTTGACAAGTTTATATTGGGTTGTAGAACTTTAGTTTTTATCACAAACAAGAGAATGCAGCAAAATCCATCAATGTATATAATGCTTGAATGGTTCCATTAGCTGTTTCATTTTACCTAATCAGCAGTTGTATAGTTGATTAGAGTAAGTAAGTAGAATTTCAGTTTGATTGGATTTTTTTTTCAACAGCAAGTTTATTTCAGATCAAATTTCAGTTCAGCATGTGTCAGATTTCAGCTCGCAGAAAAGGTTGTGATTTCAGTTTGATATTTTCAGTCACAGAGATTATATAACAAAGCGTGTGCAGTCTTGGGATCAGCCCAATGGACAGGTCACTATTTGACGGTGTTCTTGAAATCTCACAAGGAGATGCCATCCCCAAGTGGAGCCATTGTTAGGGTCCTATAATAATAGGGATCATAATTTTGAATTGGTTATTTTTAAATCTTTTAATATTGTACGTGCCTTTGCTTTCTGCAAATCTTTTCCCATATTAAAAAATGAAAAGAGGGTATGTCCTAAAAGAATAATCAAAGGACCAAAAGAAAAGAAGATAAAAAAATAATATAAAGTATGAACACCACAAAAAGAAATAAAAATCTTGAAAGTGTTGCACATTCGAATGCTAGTACTTTTAGTTTACTTTATTTTTGCAAATAAAAATTTTGTGCAGCTTGTCCAAAATGCCACAATTCATGATGATCATACAATTTAATATTGATTCATTCATGATTTTAAATTTCATGTCATGATAGTTAGTGAATAAATATATGACCAAACCATTTAATCTTGGCAGCTCAATAGTTAGGTAGAGAATAAAATGAGCTCATAAGCCATTGGAAGTTATAAGGATAGAAGTAAGTTAGTTTTCTTATCAAAATAAAATAAAAGGGTTAGCAAGATCAAATGCACCTAATAAACGAGATAAAAATGCTAGGATAAATAAAGGGTAGGTAGGCTACTTTCAAGAATTATGGAAATCATCATTTGGTTTATGTCTTATCACTAATGTCTTACTAATTTCCCCTTCCTAATTCTAAAAACCCCTTCCTTCTTCATTTTCCCTTTATTCTAACCCTTTTCCCATCCTAAAACCTCTTTCCTTAGCTAAAAACCCATTTCCATCACTAAAACCCCCTTCCCCTTTACTAATTTTGCATCATTCAAATAAAACATGCAAACCCACTTATCCAAAGTTTTAAAACGCCAAGTATTTACATGGGTCTCATTTTCCCTTTTTGACAATACCTCCCCCATTTAATATATTTCCGCCTAACACATTACTTAAAACCCTCCGCTATCATATTTCCCAACCCCATTTATATCATTTTAACCTATATTTTATATTACATTAATTCCCCGCTAAATATGTTTCCCCGGACCCCTTTATTTTATTATTAGCCCATTGTTAATATATATCATATTAACCCCCCTACCATTCATATATATATCCCAACCCATTTATACTTATTTACCCCTTCGCTTAAACTTTTCCCCAGCCCCAACTTCCTTTAAGTCTCTGCTTAAAACCTTTCTCAACCCCAACTCATTTAAATTGATTTCACAACACTTTTCAACCATTTGATTACCATCATTTGGATCGGACGACCCATAAGGTTTTTCGATCCCCGACATTCAAATGTTTAAAGCCGAGGGGTTGTGCGAAATGGGCGGTTTTATCCACCGCCCCCCTGCCACGCGACGCCATCGGTTTATTTCGCGCCCCCTCATAAAAAACTGCCAAACCATCCTATATGTGTGCGATAAACCACAAACCCCTTCCACTGTGCGACAAACCGCTTGTCCTCCCTGTATTTTGATAAACCATCTAACAGAGTTTTCAAAAGAAAATATGCTTTTCTATCCATTCGCTTACCTCTGCGAATTTGCGAAAGAAAAATTAAAAGCGATTGCCAACCAGATTAAGCCTAATTTCAATTCAGAGTCTTTCCACAGACCTCCATGGTCCTTTAAGCCATTATTTCCTCCCTGCAGATCTGTGTTTTCATTAACAATTGTTTTATTTTGCAGGTAATTAGCAAGGCCAAGAGATTGGACAAACAGATTTGATATTAGTTCCAAAATCTGTTTACTCCAGACTCTTTGAATATGAATTCAAAAGGCTTCACTCCGCAAAAGTTTAATGTACAGAAAGAAAACCAAGTTAAACCAAAAACAGAGCAGGAAGAGACAATTTACACAGAGACAGTAATGGTTAAACAAAGATAAAAAAACATTTACACCAGCAATAGCAAAAATGCATACAAATTACTCTCCATGAAAATTTTTATATTTTACATATGTATTTTTAGTAAAATCTATCTTTTACTAAAAACACAGAAACACAAGAGAGTTAGTGTGATTTACATAAGATATGAAAAGAAAGATGGGTTAAAGATGAAACAAATGAAACAGACAATGAAAGCAGCCAGAGGAAAACAGAAAGTGAAAAAATCAGATAAATGAAAGAAGACAACGTGAAAGAGAAACAAACAAATAACAACAATAAAAGAATTAGTGCCAGATTTCAGTTAGATAGAAAGGTGTCACTACCTTTTTGCATCCAGATATTTTGTTTCCTAGAATAAATCCTAGTCAATTGATAGGATATTTTGTAATAACTTGTATAAATACTTCATCAATTCAAAGTATTGAGTGTAGATTCTTGAATATTTCTATAGTTGAATTGATCTACTACCTGAGGGTTTATTGTACCTTTTTCAAGTTGACAGACAAGACAAGTAATAAAGGCATTTCTTTATAGGATTCATGTGTTGAGCTACTTCAGTGAAGTATATTTCAATTGTTCAAGTTATTTCCTTAAGTATTCCATAAACTTGCATGTTTTCTAAATTTAAATGTTATAACAAGAATTTTATTGTAGAATTTGTTTAAAAACACTCTGTTCTGAAATGTTATTCATCTTAACGTTTTCTTATGATATCTAGTTTTGAGAATCCTTGATTTCTCTCTGATCTCGATTGACCTCTTTCACTTTCCTTCATTATCTGGTTTAAGGAATCCTTAACTGCTCCTTAATCCTGATTGAAAACCACTTCACCATTCAGCCTTTAAGATTTGATTTTTCTCAGCTACCCTGCCCTGTAACACTTACTTTAGAACTTGATTCCATTCGGTTTTCTTGATATATTGACTCCATAGCCCAATGGAAAGTAAAAAGACACCTATGCATCTAAATTAGTAATTCCACCAAAAAATCAAAATCAAACCAAATCATTCATACATAACTAGCCTAAAATAAATTAAAACAACAAAGTTAAATCATTAAGAGAGAGCCCTCTATGATCATTAGGAAGGCTAGATCCTAATCTCCAAAAGTGGTTGATAGTTACCTCGGTGATTTCTTTCTTTAGCCTTGAGAAATTACAGAGTGATAACACATCCAAAGAATGCCTTTCATGTGCTTTTTGTCTTTACTTTTCTACGTGTTCATTCAAACTTATAACATTTTGTTTTTCATTGTCTTATCTTTCTTGTTTATTGTTTTACTTGAATATATTCCTTGGCATGCATTCCCTCGCCTACATAGGCCAACCAATGCACTATTGGCTGCATTCTAAGTATCACTTCAAGTGAGTTTGGTCTATGCTCTGTTTAAGTTAGGAGTAGGAGTAGTTTTTTATTTTATTGGTTGTTTTATTTGATTTTATTTACTATGAATTGATTTCCACTCCATTTCTTTCTTTTTGTTTCTTTTCTTTTTCGTTATAGGATAGCTTTCACATGAGACCGTGTTTGTCTTCTGAAGCGAGCATGGTGTAATCCAAGAGGAATTTTTACTTATATCAATGCTTGGATTGCTTTATATTCCCTCTCTTTATGTAAATATTGCATTATTTTATCCGGTGATACTCTAATGGAAAATATGTTCCTTGTCGGGGAAAATCGCAATGAAATCACGATGTTTGAATTTTAACTAGTACTACCTACTCTAATCGGTTTTATCTTTTTGGTTAATCCTTGTCAACTTAGTCGAGTAAAGTAAGGAGGGGAGGGAAATGTTAAAAACTATTTTAGAGGTAGATATAAACATCCTTATCTAAAGGAACAACATCTTCTTCTCTCAATAATTTGGGATCATTGTGATATATTTAGATGACATAATTGTTTTCTCCAAAGATGATGAAGATCGTTTACAACATATGAAATTTTTTTTTGAGATATGTAGGAAATATGGCATATATTTCAATCCGAAGAATATTTTTTTGGCTGAGAAGAAGGAAAATTTTTAGGCCATATCATTTCAAAAGATTGTATTAAAATTGATCCGAGTAGGATTGAAGCAATTCTAAAAATTGTACCTCCAAGAAACAGAAAAGGAGTACAATCTTTTATTGGCAAGATAAATTTTCAAAGATGATGTATAACTAATTTGGCTGAAATTCTAAGAGTTATAACTAATATGTTGAAAAGAGACATTGAATTAAGATGGAACTTAGAAGAAAAACAATCTTTTGATCAAGTAAAACAAGCATTAACATGATCTCCAATGCTAATTAGCCCTGATTTTACAAAAGATTTAATCCTTTTATCTTTTGCATCTGAACATACAATTGCAGCAATTTTGTTGCAGAGAAACAATGAAGGACAAGAAAAACCTATAACTTTCTTCAGCAAAGCTTTGAGAGATGCCTCATTAAATTACAACATCATGGATAAACAAGCTTTTGCTTTAGTAAAGGAAATTAAATATTTCAGGGTCTATATTCTACATCCTCATAACATAGCTTCTATCCCAAATTTTTTGGTAAAGGATATTCTTACACAAACTGACCCTGATGGAAAAAGAGGTAAATGGATTGCAAAGATTCTAGAACATGATATTGAGATAAATCCCACCAAGCTCATAAAAGGACAAGGATTGGCAAAACTGATGGAATAATCCAATTTTCATGCTTTATATATAAATTTTGTAGTTGAACTTGATGAGCAGGAAGAGAAGGCGACTCCATAGGTATCAGAAGCCTTTTCTATCTTCCCCCAGTATGCAGACATTATTTTTGTGTTATAGAATTTACAAGCTCCTCTTGGTTTCGCTAAAACAAAAAGCTATATTTCTCAAGTTAAAGCTATGAAATTTTTCGTTTTAGATCAAAATTTATATTGGAAAGATATTGGAGGCATCTTAATAAATTTTTTATAATATGAAGCAGACAAAGTGATGCAAGAATTTCATTGAGGAGACTATGGAGGACATTTGTATTGGAAAACCACAACCAACAAAATTTTAAGGGTTGGTTTTTACTGGCCCTCCCTGTTTGCAGATGTCCATAAAAAGGTTACAACATGTCACAAATGCCAAATCTTTGAAGGAAAAAGAAAACTTTAACCCTTTCCATTAAAACCAATTTCAATTGAGACTCCTTTTGACCAATGGGGTCTGGATATTATTGGAGAAATCCATCGAATCTCTTCAAGCCAACATACGTGGATTTTAATGGTCATTGAATACTTTACCAAACTAGACAAGACAAATATACTGTCATTATCCAACTTTTAGAAAGTAACATTCTTTCTAGCTTCAGGCCTCCCAATAAAATCATTAATGACAATGTCGATGCTTTCAAATCAAAGAAAATTATAGACTTTAGTCACCAGCAAGGTATAAAATTAGGACACTCTACTACTTATTATCCCCATGGAAATGGGTTAGCTAAGTCTTATAATAAGAGTTTAGTCTACATCATAAAGAAATTACTACAGGAAAATAAAAAACCCTTGCAAAAGAAGTTGATTAATTCTCTTTGGGCTGACAGAATTAGCACTAAGAAATCCATTGAAATGTCTCATTTCCAATTGGTATATGGAATGGATACAATTTTTCCTATCTCCTTATCAATTATTGTGCTAAAATTGTTACAAGAGGCACGAGTGGAGGAAAATGACTTACATAGAAGGATAAACCAAACCATACACTTTCAACAATCTAGGGAGGAAGTCTATAACATAGCCCAAGGGATTCAAGAGAAAATAAAAATACCTATGACAGAAGGACTAAAGCAAATGATTTCAAATTGAATGATTTAGTCCTGAAGTGGGATGCAAGGAATGAAGACAAAGGAAACCATGGTAAATTTGATAGTCTATGGAAAGGTCCCTATAAGATAGAAGCCTACAGAGGTAATAATGCATTCTTTTTGAGAAATTTGACTGGAGAAGAATTGATAGGTGGTCTTGTCAATGGTAGAATACTCAAACATTATTTTCAAGAATAGATAAGGTTCCATTCAATTAATTGTAAATACCATTTTTTTCTACTGCAAGAGTGGGTGGTTGAAGTCATGAATTAAAGCTCGAAGTGAAGGCCCTAAGCTCCCGATGAATTTGATGCTAATAATTATAGAGAATTAATTCAGTTGCAGAAAAGGACAAAAATGCCCAATTTATCATGCTACTAGTCTATGGTGTGCTTGACACCCCACAGGGAGGATTCCATCCTCGTTGGAGCCTATGTTAGGGTCCTATGATCATAGGATAACATTTTTATTATCTGTAAAATTTTGATTTATAGAATGTTGTAAATAATATTCCATTCTGTAAATTATTTCCAAAGAAAAGAATAATAAGAAAAGAAAAAGAAAATGCAAAAGGGGATACAAAAATAGAAGAAAATGTCAAAAAAACAAAATCAAATGTGAAAAAAAAATATGAGAAGAATTAAAAATAAAAAAGAATGAAAATACCCCAAAAGAAAAATCATGTACAAGTCTAAATGCCACTTTAAAAATTAGTTTAAGTAATGCTTAAGAAAAAATTCAAATAATGTGCTGCTAGTTAAAATGCCACATTTTAGTTTGATAGATATTATTAGAAGCTTAATCAAACAGTGTAATCGTGATTAGGCTTGATTAAATATAATTAGTATATATGATTAGTTTGTTTTTTTAATCACACAGTGCAATCGTGATTAAAAATAGAATAGTTAAGATTGAATAAATTATACCATACTATTTAAACATGGTTTAATTAGATTAATAATTTGAATTATATTAATGTTATAAAACCACTTTGTATAGTATCAGCACAAATTTTCATGAAGAAAGGTGGACCCGACAAGCTTTATTATAATGAATACTTAGGTAAACAATATAGAATGAATAATTTTATTAATAAGAAATAAAGAGGACTCCTATCCTATTCTTTATAATAAATCAAGTACAATAACACTTATGGATCCATCCCTAGATGAATATACCAATACTTCAATCCACCAGGCTCCAACCTGTACTACTTGGAATCCATGAGGATCCAACCTGTAGGGCTTTGTTGACAGTGTTGGACCCGAAAACATTCAGGGGATCTCCCCGATATGAAGTCCCAACTAGACCTCACACCATTTGGAGTAGGAGTCCCAGCAGTGGGATGTCTAATGATGTGCCTTGGATTGAAATTAAAACAATTAAAGTTTATTAATGAAACTGGGTGTGAATATTTTATAAAAATATGGAGATCGAGTCAAGATGATAGGAGCCATTGATTAGGAATTAATCTAGGTCGTTGAATGTTCAACGATAATATTATAAGAATAAGATTTTTGGGAACTTGGAAGACACATGTCGAATTCGATATCAAGAGGTCGATCTCATAAGAAAGCATCACAACAGTTGCTGGAGAAGTGATTGAGAGATTTCTTGCAATGAGGGGTAGAGATAGTTTTTCGATGGAAGTATTCTTCATCCGGATAATACAACGCAGAGGAGGCAGAGAGAGATCCAGAGAGGCAGTACAGAGCCATGCTGGGCAGCACAGTGACACATTGAAGCAATGCAAATAATGAGAGGAGATCAACAGTTTTGTTGAGAAGCAATCTCGATCTAGTGCCGAGATTTGGGGTGTAAGACCGAAGGGTCAAAGATCAGAGCTTCAACTAGTAGATCAATTAGTCAAGAGGGTGACGCAGTCCTTTCGAGTTGTAACGCAGAGGAAACATAGTGACACAGTCTCTACGAGTTGTAACGTAGAGGAAACATAGTGACTACGTAGAGGCAGCGTAGTGACTACGCAAAGGTAGCATAGGGCTAGCCATTCAGAGGTTGGATTAGTTTCGGATTGCTAGTGAGAGCGAGAGGTTATTTTCTCAATAAATTTTTGCCATTTATTTTCTATGTATCGAATAGTCAGTAAGGCATTCAAGATTGTATTCAGAAACTATTGTGTAATAATAAAAACCCTCACCTACTGCACCGATTTTCCCACATTGGGTTTTTCTGGGGACATTGTCCAAAAATAACGGTGTAGAATGTGTGTGTTATTTATTTCCTGCGTTGTAATTTCTTTCTACAATATTTTTATATTTGTGAAGACTGCAGTGTGTTAGTTTTGTTAATTACCATAGCAAATTGTAAATAATTTTGTTAATTTATATAACAAAATAGAAGAAACTTAACAAGTTTTTGTAGAAGGATTCCAATAGTGGAATTTTCACATCACATGGACTCTTTGATGAGCCAATAGATCTGACTAGTTGAATGACTTCCCCTCATTCACTACTTGGTCCAATAAGATATCCCACCCCTCAAGAATGGTTTTTGTATTTGGTTGGCCATATATTCTACAAGCTAATATGACCAAAAATTGATAGTCTTTCTTGAGTTCTTTTCTCTTGTACATGTGGGTGGGTGTAAATTTTCTGGATCCTTCACCTAGCTCTTAATCATATCTCTTGTGTTTATGTAGATGTGAGTGGCATAAAACAATGATTCCATGTTTTTCACTGGCTGAGGATGATTATACATACGCTTAAAATCTGTTGCCAGGAATGTAGCAAGATTTTTCCCGCTAGTGTTGCTCAATGTCTATTTTCTCACATCAGTTTTCGAGAGAAACCAGCTAATCACATCTGCACATGGGAAGATCGTATACTTGCATGCAAACTTGTAAATCCTTGACTTCTTGATGCTAAGATACACATTTCGGTCCTCTAAGTCTACTTGAAAGTCCTTTGTGAGCTCATCTTTGATCTGATGCCATGTCTGTTTTGATCCCTTCTCTAGAAATAGTTGGTTTGTCCCCATAAACTGGAAAATTAACCAGAACGTGTTCAACTGCTTCCCTATTACTACTTTTAATGGTTTCCCTTGAGGCATCTCTCTTAGGTGCCATTGTGAAAGTGATTGTTGGAGAGGTGCTCAACAATTGTTGTACCTGTGGGAAAGAAAATACACTGATGGAAAGAAAATATCAATTATAATCAAAACTACTTTCAGGACATGTTTCTTGCAACACACTGAGAAACTTCCTGGAAGGATTGCGCAATTATTGTTGGGAAGAGGGTATAATTGGCTAAGGGAAATATGCATTGTGCGGTCCCAACAGTCAATGTCAAAGCTTGAGGCTCAATATTACGCAATTAGTAGTTCCGCCTGGGAAGTGAGCTTGTATTGTGCATTGCATAGTTCCAGAGGCTAATCTCTGATCTTGGCCCTCAATATTATGTAATTACCAACTGGGAAAAGTGAATTTTGGCCAAGGGAAAGGCAGATTTTGGCAAAGGAAGTGTGAAAAGTGAGAAGATTTGAGAGGTGGTGAAGGCTTGAGTGCAGATCCAACTAAGTGTGATTGAAACAAGAAAAATCAAGTGGATAAAATAAATAAACGAGAAGTGAATGATACCGGTGAGGAAAGTCGGTGTAATGGCAACCATCAGGGAAAATTGAAGAAACCGACGTGACACTTGTAAAAGGAAAACAATAAATTGAAACAAAAATTCTATAGGATAAAGCAAGTTAAAACTCAAACACGCATGCAAATAAACAAGCGAAACAACACTCATGCAATCCAAACTATAAAAAGCAACAGAAAAAGTGACTAAAGGTGAAAATGCAAAACTCCCCTAGAAAAGCGACGACAATCATACTGAATGTTCCTTGATCTCCTCGGGAATGCTAGAGCTCCAAGATCGAGTGTGAGAATGAGCTCTAGGGGTATCTAATAAATAGATTTGAGAAATTAGTGTTTATGACGTGCATGCCAAAAATCAAGGGAAAAGCGACACATGGCAACATTTTCCAAAAATAGCAAGTGTGATTCCTTTGGGTTACTAAAAATAGATCCCCATATTTTAGGGATGCTTTTTTAAGTTTTTTAGATTTTCTGCTTTTTGTGAGAAAAATTTCCATGCACATCACCAAGAAGGATTGTGTAGTTCCGGAGAATTGGCAACTCTCGACTCAGTGCACTGCATAGTTTCTGAGCTCAGTGAGGGATTGCACATTTTATGGGCTCAATTCTAGGCTTCTTGTCATGAATGTGTAGTTTCTTAGCTCAAGATTGACTTGTAGTCATGACTGTACAATTCTGAACATTAAGGTCAAGTCTGGCTCCATGAATTGCACAGTTTATGGAGGCAAGCCCAAAACTGCTGCATAAGGCTTATACATGACGTTAACTTGTGACTTAGAAAATATTTTCTAAGTAAAGAGAAAGTGAACACAATTATAAATTAAATATAAACATCATTTGAAGCACAAATACCTGATAGTGGTGTAAGGTAATCTCCCGTGAAAAGAAGGTTTGGCTCTGAAAATTAAGCAATGGAAAAATTTTGGAGGGTGGTTGTAGTAGCTACAACAGGCTCCAACCCTGTCTTCCACAAGGTTCCAACCTTATCTTCTTGAGGAATCCTATCCTGTAATTAACCAACCCTCTTTTCTAGCACATGCTCCAACCTGATCTTTTTTAGGACACCTATCCTCTAGGGAACCAAACCTATCAATCTGCTTCAACTCTTTAATGTAGGTTGAATGGTTCTTTGGGGCCTCCCAAAAACTTTGCAACAAGCCTTGACAATGTCTTCAACAATTCCCTCAATTAATCTCCAATAACCCTTCGTTCATCAATGAAAATTTTAGCATCCAAAAAAGGTGTCTCCAAGACTCTTCATGATACCCAAGTAATTTTCTCCAATATCACTCCATGAGGACTTAAATAATGCTTCTGGTATTTATTACAAATTTATATAATGAAAAATGTCTTCAACTTCTTTTCAATGATGCTTCAAGGTTCTTCTCAAAGTTTATTAGCCTTAACCCTTCTTCAACAACCTAGTCCTAAAATTTCTCCAATAGTATACAGAACATAAAGTTAATGGTATTCAAGGAATACTCACAAAATAATGTCTTCAAGTATGTTACTTGGTCGCTTCAAATGATTTTGAAAACCTATTATCTTCCTTTTACAACAATAGTTCTTAAATCAAGACTATTCTTCTATAAGTGTTAAAGAAAATTCCCAAGAGTGTGGCTTGATGCCAAACTACAGCCCTCAATGCCACGGGTCCAAAATACTAGAAGTATTTGATCCAAATGGCCTTATGTCAAAATATAGATATCTTACACAAATTACCATAGATTCAAACAATGCTTCCACTACAGGTCAGAATTGTAGGACTATTGCATGATAAATTCCACCACATGTCTACTACCAAGCTTCAAGAGACTTCAAAACAAGGAATATACACAGGTCTAAAATAGTTCAAAATGCCCACTTTCTGTGCCACATATGCAAGCACCAAGTTTGAGGAAATCTGCAAAATGGTCACCAAAGGAATCCACAAAAGGCCACCTCAGATCTGCAATAAAGTCACTATAAATCCACAAGGGAAAATCAACTAGACCACTGCAACAAAGACTCCGCAGAGGGTCAAGGTTACAGTGCCATATAGACTCCTTCAATCTCTTTCACCGAACACTCTAAATTCCTGACCGAGTTACTTGCAAAAATTGCAGAGTTATGGTTTATATTTATAGTTTTTTTGACATATAATGAAGAGACAACCTTTGAAGGGACATGTCTGCACATATCAGCCTACATAATTCAGTTTGTTGTTATAGCACAATTTTAACATGCTAATTTGAAAATTCATATCTCCTAAATGACAAGGGGTTAGGAGGTAAATGAATAGTCGTTGGAAAGGGAATAATTTTTTCTACAAGCTGGTGAAAATATCATTTCAAGACATTGTTTCTATGGTCTTCAAAAATATATTTTTACTAAAAAAAATTATATTTTTTTGTGACAGTCCTTATGGATAGAGTTGGGTCCTCCTTACATATGCTCTTAATTCATTGGAATTAGGGAATATTATAGGACTTTATTCGTTTAGAGCATAGATTCACTAGGATATGTCAAGGGTATCATGTGATATGGACAATGGTAGATTAGGGATTTTACAATTAGATATTTTGATCTTAGAACTAGGATTTCAAGGGTTTTACACCAAGTAAGAGTTTATTGCATATTAGATTCATGGTTTGCATCTAATATACCTAGGGTTTTCGTAGGACACTAATGTAAGGTTTTCATCAATACCCTTAGGATTAGGGTTTGATATCAACACTTAGATAATTTAGGGCATGTATTTTGTTGGGTACCAAATCTGCATCTTTTCTCTTCTATTTTCACCCACTCTTTTATCTCTTTGTATCATTAATTGTTCTAAACACACGAGGTAAATCCATTTCCACTGTCTTATATGGAATGTTTGATTAATGAAATAATAGTCATGGATAATTTACCTACGTGAGTGTTAATTCTGTTATTTCCGTAGATCCGGCAGTTAAAAAGTTGCATCTGCAAGTCACTGAAGCGAATATGAATTCTCAACATTATTTCGATATGTTGTAACAACACAACAGATCCAAACCTACCCCAGATATATTTCAAACCTTTCTTGGTTTTCTCTTGGCAACTAGTTTGGTCGTTGTAACAATTGTATATTTGTAGATGTTAGTTTTCAAATTGGGAAGAAGAGGGTTTTATGAACATTTGTATAAGAAGGGTTTCAAGGTTGTGAATCAGGTTAGCGTGTGAGAGACCAATTTTGTAACAAAAAAATTTTAATTAATTGAATGCAAGTCATTTTTTCATTCCATCTGTAAGATGTGAGTTTACCGCAGCCATTTTTGAGATTCAACAAGATGATGAGCTTAGTGAAAAGAGTCGCCTTCACTAAGTGGAACCGTAGGCTATTTTTGGCGCAAAGTCTATTTTTAGACTATGTCTATTTTTAGACATGTTGATCATATTCTATGAGTTGCAGGATGCTATTTGTGGATGGTTGGTCAAGTTGGAAAAATATATGGACTTCTATTTTTAGACATATTGGGCAGAATTTATTTTTAGATTGCCAGTCTAAAAATAGATATGTCGAATATTATTAGCTCTTAATAATGTTTGGACTCTAAACATTATCTTATTCTCTTGGAGTACTTTAGTTAAGTGCAAAGATGTGGCACAATGGCTGATAGAAGGAATTGAACTATTCCTGAGGGTTTACTAGAGCTAATGCATGGAGGACTTCAGTTAGAACTCATGTGACAGAGTTTGGTGGAGTTATAGAAGTAGTTGGTGGAGTTGTATTTAGTTTAACTCAGTTAGACTCAGTTGAGCTAGTTGTATCTAGTCTAACTGATTGATACACTAGCGAGAGTGGTGTGAATTAATTAGTTGATTAATTCACTAAATAATAACTCATTAATAAACTAAAGAATACATCAGTTAACTACAGTGCATGGCAGTTTCAGTGGAGACCAGTGGAGAGGTAGGTGAAAGAGCAAGTGTGACTATCAATTGTGACTATAGCGATGCATTGATTGCATCCAACACTCAGTGGAGATGCCAATGATTATTTCATGAGCAAGTCTGGCTGAATTGGAGTTCATTCAGATCCATTCTTCAACAGGGATTGCACAGTAGAGGCAGGCTAGCAGGTGGCAGAGATCGGTGCATGGATTTGCAAGATCGAGCCTGATTAGTGTGTAGCGATTGTATTGTACTAAGAGCTTGATATGATCAGCTTTGTATGAGGATTGTTACATGATCTCTATGACATATATTATATAAATATATTTGGGGTTTTTAGCTTCAGGCTTTCCCATTAAACAGTTGTGTTAATGTGTGTGAATTTTTATGGTTTCATGTGTGCATTGCAATTGATTTAATTTCCGCATGCGATGATCAATAGTGAAATAGATTTTGTATTCTGAATGAAGTTAAAATAGTGTGTGATCAGGAGAATCTTGGATATATAGCACATAAGTTATATAATTTCTACATGGTATCAGAGCGATATTAATTATTGAAGCGGTTGAGTTTTGTGCTGGTGGAATTCGAATTTGTTGTAGTGTTTTCTTGGTGTCGAAGTTGAGCATTCATTGAAATGTCTTTCAACGGATTGCGATTGGAGTATGACCTTGATGGCAGCTCGAATTATATTGCATGGAAGGACAGGATGGAGGCAGTGCTGGATGAAAATGGGTAGAAGGATTTCATAGATGCTAAAATTCCAAAACCTGCTTCTAGCGATGCAGCCGCACTTGACGCATGGCAAAAGAAGACAGCAAAATGTCGAAGGATTTTGTTGGAAGGTGTGAAGGATCACATAGTGTCAAACCTTCACAGTAAAGCTTCTCCATTCTTGATGTGGAAATCTTTGACAGACTTGTTCCAAAGCAAAAGCGACCAGAGGAAGTTGGCGCTTAAAAACAAGCTCAGAAAAATAAAAATGGAGAAAGGCGATAGTATACCAAAATACCTCACGAAGTTCGTCCACTGCAAGGATGAGCTGTGAAGTGTGGGGGTTAATATAGATGAAGAGGATTTGGTGAGCTTCACTCTCCTTGGGCTTTCGAAGAGTTGGCATAGCGACGAGGACTCTATCAATGGTTGGGAGAAACTACCAGGAGGGGAGCGAATTTCGTCGGATCTTGTGCAGGAGGAGATAAGGCGGGGTACCAAGGATGGATCTTCATTGAAGAATGAAGATGAAGAAAATTTCACTTTGGCTGCCAAAGCAAGGAAAGGGAAGGGAAAGAAAAATCCTTCTCAATCCAGTGCGAAAGGCAAGAAGCAGGACTTGTCCAGGGTGAAGTGCTTTCACTGTCACCAGCACAGACATTACGCCACTAATTGTCCACAGAAGAAGAAAAATAAGCAGGCTGCTAGATCTGCAGGTGGGGAGGCCGTAGCCTTGCAGTTTGAGATGGATTTTTATCCCATGCTTGGTTTCAAGTGTGATGGGATCAGTGTGGTTTCTTGACAGTGGTATGTCTTTCCATATGACCGGAGACAAAGATTTGTTTAGTGATCTAGATGAAAAGGATCTTGGAGTGCACATCGAGATGGACGATGATGGTAGATACAATGCGACTAGTATCAGGACAATTTCCTTTGAGAGGGATTATGGTAAACCTTTCAAATTGAAGGATGTCATGCATGTTCCAGGATTGAAGAAGAATCTGATCTCTGTGGCGATGTTGGAAGACAAGGGATATGATGTTGTTTTAAGCAAGGGAAAGGCTTTCCTACGCAGTAAAAAAACTGGTGAAACCCAGAGGATAGGGGTTCAAGTTGAAAACCTTTATCAATTGCAGGTAGATGGCTGTGCAGCAATGCCAGGAAAAGCAGAAGGAGTGGTGAGCTGGGATGAGGGTGAATTGTGGCACAGGAGATTGGGCCATCTTCACCATGGCGCTTTGAAAATTTTGCAGCAGATTTCTACCGGGCTTCCCAAGGGTACACTTGCGCAGTCAGATCAGTGTAAGGGATGTACTTTGGTAAAATTTGTGAAGACCACTTTTCATGAGAAGGATAGTCATGCCATGACGATCCTTGAGAAAATTCACACAGACGTGTGTGGACCTTTATCAGTAGCTTCGACAGCAAAGCACAGGTATTATGTGATATTTGTTGATGAATTTTCTTGTAAGTGTTGGATCTTCTTCATGCAGAAGAAGAGCGAGACATACTCAAAGTTCTCTGAGTTCAAGGCGCTGGTTGAGAAAGAGTCGGGGAAGCAGGTGAAAGCTCTAAGGAGCGATAATGGTGGTGAATACATCTCTGGTGAATTCAAAGACTTTTGCGGCATAGAAGGAATTCGAAGAGAACTCATAGCGCCTCATAACCCACAGCAGAATGGGGTCGCAGAGAGAAAGAACAGAATGATCATGGGTGCTGCATGGGCAATGTTGCATGATTAGGGCCTTCCCATACACTTGTGGGCTAAGGCATGTAACACTGCAGTTTATGTGCAAAATCGTTGTCCTCATAGAGTACTTGGCATGAGTACACCCGAAGAGGTGTTTTTTGGTAAGAAGCCTGATATTTCTCATTTGAAGATTTTTGGCTCACCTGTTTACATTCATGTGACAGTGCGGGGGAAAAGCTGGAGGGCACGAGAGGTTGGGATATTTTTGGGTACAGAGACACCCACAATTATCGTGTGTATTTTCCAGACAGTCGGATGACTATTGTGCGATGGGATATCAAATTTCATGAGGAGAAAGCCATGAAGTTGTCGCTTGAGAGGGAGCTACACTTGCATGCAGACGAGGAGCTACTTGTTCCTAAAGATGAGCCTCAGGATGTGGATCAGCCACAAGAGGAGGTTCATGGAGTGGAAGAAACCACTCATGCAACGCCAAACATCAAAGGGAGGAATCGCACTACAAAATCTGAGCAATTGAATCTTGATGCAGCACAGAATGTAGGAGCACCTACATCATAGTGCGCAGAACCCGACAGTCCACGACCAATTTAGGATACATGGCTCAAGGTGGAGAGCAGAATGCATTGTCGATGCTTCCATCTTCTTTAGAGGAAGGCGTGAGATCACCCATGGGTAGATGCCATGGTGGAAGAGTATGATTCGATTGTCAGAAATAGTGCATGGGAGATTGTCCCAAGGCCAAAAGGGAAATCAGTGGTAGGTTAGAGATGGATCTACAAAGTGAAGCAAGCTGCTGACGTGAGCGTAGAGAAGTACAAGGAAATATTTATTGCCCAGGGCTTCTCACAGATTGAGGGGATCGACTATGAGGAAAATTTTGCACCTGTCGCAAGGCATTTTTCCATACGGAGCATCCTTGCTCTCTCAACGCAGATGGGATGGCACATTCATTAGATGGATGTGAAGACTACATTCCTCAATGGATTCATTGAGGAGGAGGTGTACATAGAGCAGCCCGAAGGTTTCGAGATCTTCAGCAGCAAGTCACATGGGTGCAAGCTCAAAAGAGCGTTGTATGGGTTGAAACAAGCACCTCATGCTTGGTACACATGAATAGACGGTTATTTAACTGGTCTTGGATTCACCAAGAGTGAGGCGGATCCGAACCTATACCAGATTGTGGTGGAGGGTAAGTTGCTGATCATTGTACTTTATGTAGATGATTTGATTTTGACAGGTGATGAACTGTTGATACACTCATGCAAGGCTGATCTTTCAAAAGAGTTTGAGATGAAGGACTTGAGCCTCCTTCATTATTTCCTGGGATTGGAAATTTGGCGGCGGGGGAAAGGTGAATTGTTTGTCTCGAGGCAAATGACAAGGAATCTTGGAGAAGTTCAACATGCAGAAATTTGCAAGCCTATCGACATTCCTCTTCACAGTGGTTCGAGGGAAAGAGGATGCTACATCGGCAGTAGTGGATGCTATCTGGATGCAGCTGTTTATTGACAGTTGGTGGGGTCGCTTATGTATCTGGTCAATACACGGCCCGACATATGCTATGTTGTTAACCAGCTTTCACAAGCTATGGTTAAGCCTACCAAGCTCTTTTGGAAGGCAGGGAAGCATGTATTGAGATATCTCAGAGGCACATCGGGATATGGATTGTGGTATAGACAGTCGGATGAGGTGAAGCTATGTGGCTTCACGGATGCAGATTGGGCAGGGAGCCCAACGGACAGAAAGAGCACATCTGGAGGGATTTTCAGTATCGGGTCGACAGCAGTTTCTTGGTATAGCAGGAAGTAGAGATCCGTGGCACTCGGTTCAACAGAGGCTGAGTATATGGCAGCGAGTTTGACTGCATGCGAGGCTATATGGATGAGAAAGATCCTGGTCGGGTTGTTCAGTTCACACTTAGAGCCTACTGTGATTTATTGTGATAATCGGAGTTGCATTAAACTCTCGGCTAATCCATTATTTCATGATAGATCCAAACACATCGACATCAGGTACCATCATATCAGAGATTGTGTTCAGCGGAGAATCATGTTACTTTCATATGTTCCCACGGAGGATCAGGATGCTGACATCTTGACGAAGGCGCTCACCAGGAGCAAATTCGAATTCCACAGAGGCAGGATAGGGGTTGCATATAATCCATATCTTGTTGAGAGGGAGTGTTGAAAATGCAACAAGATGATGGAGCTTAGTGAAATGAAGTCGCCTTCACTAAGTGGGCCCGCAGGCTATTTTTGGCGCAAAGTCTATTTTTAGACTATGTCTAGTTTTAGACATATGGATCATGGTCTATGAGTTGCAGGATGCTATTTATGGATGATTGGTCGAGTTGGTAAAAATAGATGGACCTCTATTTTTAGACATTGGGCGGAATCTATTTTTAGATTGCCAGGCTAAAAATAGAACAGTCAAATATTATTAACCCTTAATAATATTTAGACTATAAACATTATCTTATCCTCTTGGAGCACTTCGATTAAGTGCATAGATGTGAAAACCATGACAGTGCGACGGAAGGGTCATTGATACGAGCATTTCTGGAGCTAATATGAGGAGACTTAGTTAGAACTCATGTGACATAGTTTGGTGGAGTTGTAGAAGTAGTTGGTGGAGTTGTATTTAGTTTAACTCAGTTAGACTCAGTTGAGCTAGTTGTATCTAGTCTAACTGATTGATACACTAGTGAGAGTGGTGTGAATTAATTAGTTAATTAATTCACTAAATAATAACTCATTAATCAACTAAAGAATACATCAGTTAACTATAGTGCATGGCAGTTTCAGTGGAGACCAGTGGAGAGGTAGGTTAAAGAGCGAGTGTGACTATCAGTTGTGACTATAGTGATGCATTGATTGCATCCAACACTCAGTGGATATGCCAATGAGGATTGCGTGAGCAAGGCTGGCTGAATTGGAGTTCATTCAAAGCCATTATTCAGCAGGGATTGCATAGTAGAGGCGAGCTAGCAGGTGGCAGAGATCAGTACATGGATTTGCAAGATCGGGCCTGATTAGTGTGTAGCGATTATATTGTAGTGAGAGCTTGATATGATCAGATTTGTATGAGGATTGTTACATGATCTCTATAACATATATTATATACAGATAGTTGGGGTTTTTAGCTTCAGGCTTTCCCGTTAAATATCTGTGTTAATGTGTGTGAATTTTTATGGTTTCATGTGTGCATTGCAATTGATTTAATTTCCGCATGTGATGATCAATAGTGGAATATATTCTATATTGTGCATGAAGTTAAAATATTTTGTGATCAGGAGAATCTTGGATATATAACACATAAGTTATATAAATTCTACAGCCATGGTCAGAGAGTTGGGCCCACTCTTCCGATCAGGTGTTACGTTATTTCCTTTTGTTGCTTTCGCATTTCTGTTTGATTATTTTAACTGTTGTTCCAGTATGTTTCTTCAATTTCTCTGAATGCTTTTATAATTCTACAATTTATCTTTAATTGTTGTTACAATAGTTTTGGTTGTTTTAATTATTGAATCTGTGATCAATATTGAATTGTGCCATTTCTCCTTCATATACCTTGCACGGTACCTTGAAATAATGTACGCACCCATATTGGTTAATTAATATGGAAAAGAGTTGAAGAGTTTATTCATACTCGGACACCAAAATTTTGGCATCGTTGCCGGGGAAGGCTAACAAGGTGCAAGAACACGGTCTGTAATTGATCCAAGGATCAATATAACGTCTTAGGGAGGGAATTTGTTACCCTACTCTACGTCCTGAGCGTAATGTTCTGTTTTCCTGCTTTTCAATTGTTTTTTTTTTTGAAATCAATCTCTCGTCTTAGGGAGGGAATTTTTTACCCTACTCTAAGTCCTGATCATAGTATTTTGCTTTCTTAATTTTTTATTATTTTCCTAGGGGGGAATTTCTTGTCCTAGGGAGGGTATTTGATTACCCTACTTCGGGTCCCGAACCTTGAATTTCTTATTTTGTTTGGTTTTCTGCTTGAATCCAATCTCTCGTCGAGGGGATGAAACTATTTATCCTGCTCCAGGTCCTGAGAACTTCTATTATTTTAATGATTTCTTCCCACCAATTTCATGAACAAAGATTCAAATAAGATGGATAGAGGAAGACCCCTAAATAAAGGAATGGATCTGGGAAGGAATACATATATCCAAGAGATCATCGCAAAGGCTGAATCAGAAGCATATTCTCGTGTTGCTGTCAGGGTAAGGGTTCAGATGAAGTCTGAGAGGCAGATGGTTGAGCAACCAGTGTCATCCATGGTAACAGAGGAATTGCTTTCAACAGTAGAAGAAGAAGTAAATAAAGCATTAGTAGAAGAAATACCCCTGTTTCCGACAGAAGGTAAAGAAATTGCAAGCAGAGGGTCAGAGGAATTGAGAAATTCCAATTGGGAATAAGAACTCCTGAAGGAGTTTGTGTCACCACGAGACCGAGGGACTGCTGTGAAACCTCCTCCAATTGAATCACCCCAATTATCAATTACAGAACCAGTTGAAATCCCGAGTGAGTATTGGAAGATATTTATGGCACCTACAAGTTCCCCTATTGATTTCCCAATTGGAAATATCATATGTGATTCACCAAGGAAGCCCATACCTTTAACAACTCTTCCTAATTTTCATGGGCTTTCCTCTAAGGACCGCAATACATTCCTCTTTGAATTTGATATTGTCTGTCAGAGGTACGACTATATCACTGATGCTCAGAAATTAAAGATATTTCCTGCTACTTTAAAGGGAACAATCATGCGATGGTTCATGGGTTTAGGAGGAAAGACTATCTCCTCATGGGATGCGATGAAGGAACTATTTTTGGAGAAATATCAGGATTATTGTAAATCTCATGACATCAAGGAGCATATTTTTCAAGTTTGTGTAGAAAGAAGATGAGAATATGGAAGATTATGTGGAACGATTTAAATACATACTGCAGAGGTCAGGCCATAGTGACCTTGACAAAGATATTTTGAAGATCATCTTTCTCCGAGCACTCAGGGAAGATTCTCTGCAACTTTGTAACATAGTAGGAAAGGGGGACATATCAAAGGAAGACTTCGACATTATTTGTGGGTTGTGCATTCAATTTTCACGAGGGGCTGTAAGAAATGGACAAGGAATTCAGTCATCAAAATATTCTAGTGGAGGGTCACAAAGGTAGAAATCAGAAATCTACTGGATAACCTAAGGACTGATATCCTAAGTACATTATTAGCCCAGATGGTCACTTTGCAAGCGAAAAAAAAAACAAATGGAGTTGGAAAATACTATGGCTATATTCTTCCCACAATGCAGAAAGAAGCACTCGCTGAAAGAATGCCCATTGAATACAATTGAAGCATGTGCAATTTGCGAACAGACCCATGCAACAAGCTCTTACCCTTCCTTGCCAGGATTGAAGGCAATTTTTCAAGGAGCAAGTGAAGAGAATTCAGTGGATCAACTGTACTTCATGGGACAGAAGAAGCCATGGAAGCCTCAACCACCAATTATGAATCCCCGTTTGCCTCAAGACCCGTCTCGATATTTTAATAATTTCAATATGGGTCCCCAGTCTATACCTTTTTCACCAATATGGTCTCAATATCAATATCCACCCTCGCAAAAATGGGTTCCCCATACTAGTTCGAATCCTTCATGCACTCAGAATTGGCGTGGACCCTCTCCTACTAGACAGTTTCCCCAATTCATGCCACAAAAGAAACTTCAGTTTCCTTCCAATGTACCTCCAGGTAATCCATCCCTTCAACTTCAACTTCCTATCCAACCCAACCCAAATCCTAATAATAAAGGGGTCTAACAAGCTGACACTCTTAACCTTCCATCATATATCATTTCTACTGTAGGACTCAATGAGATAAACTTATGATCTGAGTGGGTAGTGGATGCTCCAACTTCACCTATTATCATAGAACAGATTGACAATGAAGTTACAAAACCAGAAAAAAAATAGTTGTGGATAAACCAGACCAAAACATTATAAATCAAACACCTCCCCAACCTGCTATTAACCAGGGTCATCCAATTAATCCGCCATACCCTGAAAGTTTGACCCTGAGTAAACAGATCCCTCAAGCAGAGTTCAACTTTATGGGAGAATTACAAAATCTTTTTGTTAAAATACCCCTGATCCAAGCTATGAGGGACGTACCTATATATGAAAAAACTCTCAAATAATATTGTTATAAGAAACTTGGGAAGAAATCAAGGGATCCGTTAACCATCCATGTGATGGGTAGACTACCTCACATCATGCTACGAAAAACCATGCCTATAAAATATGGGGACCCAGGGAACCCAATTCTAACGGTCCAAATTAATGGGGTTTAAATCCCAAATGTACTCGTAGATTTGGGTGCTTTCATAAATATCATTACCTCTGAAACAATGAATGCATTAGGTCTCTCAAACATTAAGCCAACCCCTACTCTCTTGGAATTGGCATATAGGTCTACATTAAACTAGTAGGAAAGTTGGAATATATTACTATTTCGATGGACTCATGGCACTATCCCGTGGAACTCCTTGTATTATAGACACGATCCCTAGCCGATGGTCATCCCTTGATTTTAGGACGATCTTGGCTCGCAACCACGGATGCCTATATCGGGTTTCGATTTGGACATATGATTATATCAAATGGGATGGTTACAAAGAACCTCACTCTCTATCCTCCTGCGGAACCGAGCCCATCAGAGAAATCATTAGCCAAGAGAAAACCTTTTCGATTGGAAGAATATGAACCTGAAAATGAAGAAATTAGACCGATCCTTACCATTGGGCAGGCCCTTCAATTCAAAACATAAACTGAGGACGATACCATTAACAATTTATTAATGATCCATGTTCTGTCTCTGATTCAACTTGTCAAATTTTACAGTCTTCCATTAGTTGTGAAACGTAGGAAAATATTGAACCAGAAGATGAGATTGAAGATATCCCTGCAAATTCATCCCATGATAGTATTCCAATTGAAATTGAACCAGTAAAAACACTCAACATCAACCCGAATCTGTCAGAATCCCAGACAAAGCATCTTCTAAAAGTCCTTCAAAACCATCAGGAAGCTTTTGGTTAGGATTATACCCACATGAAGGGGATTCTTGCTTGTTTGTGTACTCATCATATTTACTTTAAGGAAGATTTCCATCCTGTGAGATAGCCCCAACGAAGAATGAATCCTGCTCAAAAGAACATTGTCAAGGACGAACTTCAAAAATTACTAAATGTAGGTTTTATTTACCATATCTAGGACAACCAATGGGTTTCTCCGCTGGTTATCTTTACCAAAAAGAATGGTAAAGGGAGGATATGCATGGAATATATGGAACTAAACAAATCAACTCAAAAAGACCATTTCCCCTTTCTATTCATTGACCAAGTCCTGGACACCCTAGCTGGGAAGAAGTTTTTCTCCTTCCTAGATGGGTTTAGCAGGTATAATCAAATTCAAATATCCTCAGAAGACCAAGATAAAACAACCTTTACATGCCCATGGGGTACCTTTACATACAGGGTTCTCCCATTTGGTCTGTGTCATGCGCCTGCAACATTGCAGAGGGCAATTCTGGGAATTTTTTTTTATTTAGTTGATGACAGTGTTGAAATCTATATGGATGATTTTACTCCATATGAAAATTCATTTGAAGAAGGATTGACGAATATGGAAAAATTACTCAAAAGATGTAAACAGACCCATGTGTCTCTGAGTACAGTTAAATGTCACATGATGAGAGAAGAAGGAATAGTATTGGGAAATTTTCTCTCAACTGCTGGAATTCGAATTGATCGGGCCAAAGTAGAGGTAATACTGCACTTTACTGTACCTAATACACCCACACAGGTTTGTATTTTTATCGGTTGTGCTGGTTATTATAGACGTTTTATAGAAAATTTTTCTAAAATAGCACATCCATTTTTTCAATTTCTAACAAAAGATGCAGAATTTTTATGGACAGAGGACTGTGAAGTAGCTTTTGTGAAGATCAAGGGACTGGTTTGCAAAGCTTCGATCCTTCAAGGACCTGATTGGGCATTATCATTTCATATACATGTTGATGCCTCTCAAACAGCAATAGGATCAATCTTAGGACTGCAGGTAGACAAGACACCATATGCAGTTTACTACATTAGCAAGAATTTAACTCATTCTGAGTTAAATTACATGGTGACTGAAAAAGAATTCCTAGATGTCATCTATGCTATCAACAAGTTTCGACATATATCACCGGGTATCCTACTTTCATACATACTAATCATTCAACAATAAGGTATTTGATGAATAAACCTATCACTCCTGGTCGCATTACAAGATGGATGCTATTGCTTCAAGAATTTGATATC
The DNA here is from genome assembly GCA_034641835.2 of Pinus albicaulis. Classification (NCBI taxonomy): domain Eukaryota; kingdom Viridiplantae; phylum Streptophyta; class Pinopsida; order Pinales; family Pinaceae; genus Pinus; species Pinus albicaulis. The sequence goes on along the minus strand of CM076579.1, from coordinate 1,687,843,853 downwards.
ACAATAATAGATAAACCAGGGTAAGATAACGTAGTTGCTGATTCTCTGTCTAGAATGGATAATAATGATGAAGGCACACCCATAGAATATGGTTTTCTAGATGAGCATATTTTCACAATTTCTACTAATCCTTTGTCGTATGCAGAGATTGCTAACTATCTTGCTACAGGGAAGATGCCCCGTCATTTTTCATACTGGGAACAATGGAAAATTATTCATCATAGTGCCCAATATTCCTGGATGGCAGGATACCTTTTTCATATAGGAGCCGATAACCAAGTTCGGCACTGTGTATCTGAGGATGATATCTATGAAGTGCTAAAGGCTGCCCATGATGGCCCTTTTGGAGGGAATTTTGCAGACAAAAGAACAGGACATAAGGTGTTACAGATGGGATATTACTGGCCTTATATCTTTCAAGATGCACAAAATTATGACCGGAGGTGTGATAGTTTCCAGCGCATGGGGCAACCCGGTCGATCCAATGAAATTCCTTTGTAGCCCCAAGTAGTCCTCGAACCTTTTGAGAAGTGGGCTATCGATTTTTTTGGGCACTTTAACCCACCTTTCCAGCAAAATGTTCACATTTTTCTCTGAACTGATTATGTGACTAAGTGGGAAAAAGCCAAGGCTGTTGTGAAAGCAACAGAACAGGTGGTTTCAGATTTTCTATTTGAAGATATTTTTTTCTTTTTATGGTACTCCAAGGGAGATTTTTTCAGATGGAGGAGCACAATTCACATCACACATGATATCAAGGCTTATGCAGAAATATGGGGTCAAGCACAGGGTGACATCTCCATACCACCCCCAGGCGAATGGACAAGTGGAAAGCACAAACAAGTTATTGGAAAATATCTTAACAAAAATCGTGGCATACCATTGTCGGGATTGGGCTCAAAAGCTATCTGAAGCTCTCTGGGCATACAGAATAACATGGCGGAACACAACTGGGTTCTCACCATTTTAATTGGTTTATGGGAAATCCCCGTTGTTCCCAATAGAATTTGAAATCAGTACGCTCAGAACAACTCTTGAAGTAGGTTTGGACCTGTCAGATGCCCAAAAACACTGACTGGCTTAGCTTAATGAACTAGATGAAATGGCACAATAAGTTTATAAAAAACAAGGTGTTTCATAGAGGAGAATTGGAATTACTTTATGACTCCCGTTTTAAGGATTTTAAAGGAAAGCTTTGCGCTTGCTAGATGGGACCTTACGAGGTGGATGTTGTATTTGATAATGGAACAATAAGACTAATCACAATTGACGATACACGTGCTTCTTTAATAGAAAATGGACATCGCCTGAGACTATACCATCGTCCAGCCTCTAAGGATGCTTTCATTAAACATCTCTCCGAGAAATCTGGTTTGAAGGTTATCAATGCAGAGAATTCTTCCTCTGCATCATTGTTCTAATATATATATATATATATATTGTTACTATTTACTTGTTGTCTTTTTGCAGGAGTTACTACTGAGGAGCAATATTGTTGCAGAGCTGGAAATTTCCTAAGTATTGGATGCTGCTACTCCTTGGTTTCTGTTACTCCTTGGATACTACTACTCCGTGATATTGTTACTCCGAATGCTGCTACTCGTGATGTTGTTACTCCTTGGATGTTGCTACTCCGTGATGTTGTTACTCCGAATGTTGCTACTCATGATGTTGTTAATCCTTAGATGTTACTACTTCATAATGGTGTCACTCCTCGGATGTTGCTACTCCACGATGTTTTTACTCTGCGATGTTGCAAATCCTTGATGCTGTTACTCTATCTGCATCATTACTGCGTCGTTATTCTGTCAATTCTCACTTCCCTCGGGTAGGTCACCAGGTACGTCTCCATTTGACTCTTGTAGATTTAATTAAATATTTCATGGATAATACATTGATGCCTTGGACGGATATTTTTAAGTCGGGGGGGTTCCGTCATAACTAAAAGACGGTGCAATTAAACCACACCAATGATTATTCCAAAGTCATTATTAAAACCTCGTGTTGTTGGTATGCTCCACGATCCTTACCATATTTTGTATAATCACTAATACATATTGGTATCAGCAACATGCACATGTTTCCAATCGATCAATCCATTCCAACTCATGAGAAATAATAACTATCTCATTCATCTCACTTACCATAATTTTCCATGATTTTCTTCATGACCCGAGAAATCACTTGTCGTATTTACCGTTATTTCACCTCATTTTTCGCCATGTTGTTTTTGCCGAATTTCGTAGCCATCACTCTTTCCAATGGTCTGCTGTGTCCATAGTGTTGTTATAGTCTCTACAGGATGGGTGGAGTGGCTATGCGGTATGAACTCGAAGATACAATCTTGGTTTGTAGTAACGCAGATGTGTGGCAAGTTTTCGTCAATGCAGGATGGGATATGTATTTTAATATATTGCAGGGTTTTGACAAGGGAATCACGATGGATTCTACGCTAAATTTGAATGGGAATTTCTCTCGAGTCAAAGGGATAGAAATTCTCATCACATAAGAAGCCATCGCAAAATTTAGTGGGCTAAGACAACAAGGACAACAGTGGTTTGCTCGGAGAATTCCCTTGCCGGAATTTCCTGAACTATTTCTGTAGGCAGGAGAAAGTGTTGTTCAGTATGGGAGAGGGTATAACCACAAATCTGTACCGTATCCATGGAATGAGGTAGCAGGCTTCGTGATGAAATACATAACCTGCCAAGGACGGTCTACAACTTTGTTCAAGTACCATTTCAAAATTCTGGCTCACCTTCTATTCCCACAGGCACAAGTTCATTCTTTAAACATACCTTTATTTTTATTGAAACAACTTCAGCACATGACACAGTCCACTCGGCGTTCATGGCAGGTGTTGGTAGTCCTCTCCAATCACGGACTGGTTCATTTGTTGGTTATGCATGCAATATCTTCATTTCAAGTTTCCTGGGTAGAGCTCTGTGAATTATCGGAAGAGGAAGTAGCAACTATTATTTCTGCTAGGGAGGAAGAACCATCACCTCTAGCTGACTTAGCAGAAGAGGAAGAGTCGGAGGAAATGGAGGAAAAACTAGTACCTCTGGTTTATTCAGCAGAAGAGGAAGAGATGGAGGAAATGGAGGAAGACCAGCACCTTCTAACAAATCAGCAGAAGAGGAAGAGCCGGAGGAAATGGATATAGAGCAGGAAGAATAGGAAGAAATGGAAATGGAGGAAGCAATTGGTGATATAGTCGAGGCTACCACACAAGAACCATCCTCGCCCATGGAACCTATTGACGAAGGAATCATGGATATAGGGGATGAAGTTGAGACTATCTTGTATTCATCGACTTTCATTAATGAAGCACAGGGAGAAGGAACGACCCTCGAGGTCAACACTTCTCCACAAGAACCAGTGTCGACTAAAAATGAAGAATAAATTCATTAAGGACAGGAAGATAGATAAGGAATGAACCTCGAGGTCGACACTGCTCCTCAAGAACTAGTGTCGACCGCAAATGAAGAAGCAATGCACGAAGGACATGAAGACAGAGAAGGAATGACCCTCGAGGTCGACACTGCTCCACAAGAACTAGTGTCAACCCCGATCGAAGAAGCAATGCATGAAGGAGGCTCGGCCCAACTAATAAACGAGGGTGATGAAGAAAAGAAATCAGAGATGGCAGACACAAATCAGGTAAAAGATACTCTCCATTCTCCTTTTTAGTGCATGATTCCTAGAGGAGCAAGGGGGTTTCATTCTCCCCAACGATTAATAAAGGAAATCATGGTCCCGCCAGTACTGAAGTTTTTCGATTCAGGGAAAGATGTGACCAATATTGGTCCATCGATTGCTGATTCTCAGCAAGGGCATCTAGAAGCTCAAAAGGGAGAAGGGGATTTTGTGGAAACATCAGAGCAGAGAAGGGCTGACGAAAGCACTGAACAGGTGACAAAATTTCCTAAGGTAAGGAAGAAAGAAAATGAGAATGCTCCTGAAGAAAGGGAACCAAGTGAGGAAGACCTAACAAAAAATCTAGTTAATACCCTCAACAGCATCCCACTACCTCCTGAACCTAATGCAGGGCCGGGAGATGAATTCATTGTTAAGAAAGAATGGATAGAACAATGTGAAAGCAAGAGACTACCTATCAAGAAAAGGTATCAGCTTCAGTTTAACGAGACCATGCGGTTGAAGAAGGAAGTTCGGAAGCTGAGAAAGCAAGTATCTCGGTTGAAGAAAAAGGTAAAAGTATATTAATGGAAGGCAATAAAACCTAATATTGAGGTTTCCTCTGCCACTACACAGACTGGTACGATTGAAAATATATTTGAAGCCCGAGAATTCTTCATGGCTGCTGAAATTCAAAAATGGCAATCTGCTGCGAATGAACATAAGAAGGAGACAAAGAGGGTTTGAGAGCAGGCCAATGGGATTATTACTGGGTATATAGACCAGTTACATAGAGCATGATAGAGGCAAGAGAAATAGTAGGGCAAGATGGAGGATTTAGAAGAACAAGTGCAAATGCTGAAAGCAGATAAGGAGAAGATGTTTACCTTGGCACAGAAGGTAATGGCCTATAGGCCTTCCGCCCATAGTTATGCTTTATTCCTTCATGAGAATTTATTTTTCTTCTTCTTGGAAAGTATTTATAAGGAAATTAGCCATGATATTAAGGATCCAATACAGTTCCTCCGTATTTTGAAAATTCATGATATCGTGAGTCAACACTTAATGTGCGAAATTTACATGCATGACTATTTCTTGAAGCATGATCAGGCCTTCAATATCGTTCCATTTGTGGGGGATATTCACTTGAGAGCCTTCACCTCCTACACTATCAACCAGGTTAAATGGAAGAAGGCCTATGATATGTTTGAATAAAATCAAGTTATAAGGCCATTGATGATAAGGAGAGAGCATGGTCACGCAACGAATATTTATAATAAGCACTTTACCTTTTTACAGATTGAGGGACTTAAGGAACATATGCTAGCAACCCAGAAATGGTGTGTTGACCTCTGTGTTAGACAGGTAGTAACTTTTCGGGATGAAGCACTTGACATTTGTCAAAGGAGGTGGATGTTTTCATCATCAGCTGTCAGAATTTGGGAACCTTTTGGAGCACCCAATTTTTCACGAGCATTAGAAAGAGTGTCATGTTTTGTAGCATGTATTCAGACTTGTGGGGTCCGATGGATGGGGTTGAGGTTTCAATTCCCCCTCATTTGGTAGCCAGCAGATTAATATACTCCCGCATACAATTTCAGCAAATATTGGTGGAAGGATGTTGTTCTGATAGAGGGATATAAACCCCCTAGAACAGAGGTGGCCGGAGAGTATGAGCTCGCTCAATTTCATGTCGACCACAGTCAGTCCAACCCATATTTGAGAAGACGACGAGTTGCATGAGGACATGTAGATAGACCAGTTGGGGGGAGATGTTGGGTACTAAATTTGCATACTTTTCTCTTCTATTTTCACCCACTCTTCTATCTCTTTGTATCATTAATTGTTCTAAACACATGAGGTAAATCCCTTTCCACTATCTTATATGGAATTTTTTATTAATGAAATAATATTCATGGAGATTTTACCTACACAAGTATTAATTCTGTTATTTCCATAGATCCGACAGTTAAAAGGTTGCATCTGCAAGTCATGGAAGCAACTCCGAATTCTCAGCATTATTTTGATATGTTGTAATAGCACAATAGATCCAAACCTACCCTAGATCTATTTCAGACCTTTCTTGGTTTTCTCTCGGAAACTAGTTTGTTCGTTGTAACAATTATATATTTGTAGATGTTAGTTTTCAGATTGGGAAGACGGGGGTTTTCTGAACATTTGTATAAGAAGGGTCTCAGGGCTGTGAATCAGGTTAGCGTGCGAGAGACAAATTTTGTAATAGAAGACTTTTAATTAATTGAATGCAAGTCATTTTTCCGTTCCATCTGTAAGCTGTGAGTTTACCGCAACCCTGGTCAGAGAGTTGGGCCCACTCTTCTGATCATGTGTTGCATTATTTCCTTTTGTTTCTTTCGCATTTCTATTTGATTATTTTAACTGTTGTTCTGGTATGTTTCTTCAATTGCTGTGAATGCTTTCATAATTCTGTAATTTATCTTTAATTTTTGTTACAGTAGTTTTGGTTGTTTTAATTGTTGAATTTGTGATCAATATCGGATTTTTCCATTGCTCCTACATATACCTTGCGTGTTACCCCTAAATAATGTACACACCAGGATTGATAAATTAATGTGGAAAATAGTTGAATATTTTATTCACACTCGGACACCAACATTTTGGCGTCGTTGTCGGGGAAGGCTAACAAGGTGCAAGAGCATGGTCTGTAATTGATCCAAGGATCAATATCTCGTCTTAGGGAGGGAATTTGTTACTCTGCTATAATTCTTGAGCATAGTGTTATGTTTTCCTTCTATTCAATTGTTTTTTTTTCAGAAATCAATCTCTCGTCTTAGGGAGGGAATTTGTTACCCTGCTCTAAGTCCTAAGCGTAGTATTTCTCTTTCTTACTTTTTTATTATTTTCCTAGGGGCCAATTTCTCGTCCTGGGGAGGGTATTTGATTACTGTAATTTAGGTCCTGAACCTTGAATTTCTTATTTTGCTTGGTTTTCTGCTTGAATCCAATCTCTCATCCTGGGAAGAAACTATTTATCATGCTCCAAGTCCTGAGCACTTTTGTTATTTTAATGATTTCTTCCCACCAATTGCATGAACAAAGATTCGAATAAGAGGGGTAGAGGAAGACCCCTAAAGAAAGGAAGGGATCTGGGAAGGAATACGTATGTCTAGGAGATCATCGCAAAGGCTGAATCATAAGCATCTTCGCATGTTGTTGTCAGGGTAAGGGTTCAGAAGAAGTCCGAGGGGTAGTCGGTTGAGCAGCCAGTGCCATCCATGGTACCAGAGGAATTCCTTTCAACAGTATAAGAAGAAGTAAATAAAGCATCAATAGAAGAAATACCCCTGTTGCCGGCAGAAGGAGAAGAAAATGCAAGCAGAGGGTCAAAGGAATTGAGAAATTTCAATTGGGAAGAAGAACTTCTGAAGGAGTTTTCATCACCACGATACCGAGGGAGTGATGTGAAACCTCCTGCAATCGAATCACCCCAATTATCAGTTGCAGAACCAGTTGAAATCTCGGGTGAGTATTGGAACATATTTATGGCACCCACAAGTTCCTCTATTGATATCCCAATTGGAATCATCATAGGCGATGCACCATTGAAGCCCATCCCTTTAACAACTCTTCCTAATTTTTATGGGCTTTCCTCTAAGGACCCCAATACATTCCTCTTTGAATTTGATATTGTCTGTCGGGGGTACGACTATATCACTGATGCTTAGAAATTAAAGATATTTCCTGCTATTTTAAAGGGAACAATCATGCGATGGTTCATAGGTTTAGGAGGAAAGACTATCCCTTCATGGGATGTGATGAAGGAAGTATTTTTGGAGAAATATCATGATTGTTGTGAATCCCGTGACATCAAGGAGGAGATTTTCAAGTTTGTGTAGAAAGAAGATGAGAATATGGAAGATTGTGTGGAATGATTTAAATACATACTGCAAAGGTCAGGCCATAGTGACCTGGACAAATATATTCTGAAGATCATCCTTCTCTGAGCACTCAAGGAAGATTCTATGCAACTTTTGAACATAGTAGGAAAGGGGGATGTCTCGAAGGAAGACTTCGAAACTATTTGTGGGTTGTGCATTCAGTGTTCACGAGGGGCTGCAAGAAATGGAAAAGGAGTTTTATCATCAAAAAATTCTAGTGGAGGGGTCACAAAGGTAGAAATCGGAAATCTACTGGATAAGCTGAGGAATGATATCCTAAGTACATTATCTGCCCAGATGGACACTTTGCAAGTGAAACAGAAAAAAATGGAGTTGGATAAGACTATGGCTATATTCTACCCACAGTGCATAAATAATAATCCGCTGAAAGAATTCCCATTGAATATAGTTGAAGCCTATGCAATTTGCGAACAGGCCCATGCAACCAGCTCGTGCCCTTCCTTGCCAGGATTGAAGGCAGTTTTTCAAGGAGAAAGTGAAGAGAATACGGTGGATCAACTATACTTCATGGGACCAAATAAACCATGCCAGCCTCGGCCACCAATTATGAATCCAATTATGCCTCAAGACCTGTCTCAGTATTTTAATAATTTCAATATGGGTCCCCATTCTGTACCTTTTTCACTAATGTGGTCTCAATATCAATATCCACCCTGGAAACAATGGGTTCCCCAAACTAGTTCGAATCCTTCATGGACTCAGAACTGGCATGGACCCTCTCCTACTAGACAGTTTCCCCAATCCATGCCACAAAAACAACTTTAGTTTCCTTCCAATGTACCTCCAGGAAATCCATCCCTTCGACCTCAAATTCCTATGTCTAATGTTATGGCATTTGAAGCATTTCAACTTGCTAATCAATGAGGAGGCATGAATTGTTCTTGAAAAGTTTATTTTAGGAGGTTGATGAGGGTCATTATATTTTTCCTTATTCTATGCCCTACATCCATTTTCCACTTGCCCAAAATTTGTACAATAATAGAAATAACCAAAAAATATACTTTGGTACCTAGAGGATGGAACTTTTCTGGATGAACTTCTGAATTCTTTCTGCCTTGAGATCCTTTGATGATATCCATTGCCTCTTTAATTCTTGAGACCTTCATGGAGTATGATTTATTTTAAGGTTATCTTGATTAATCTCCTTGATTTTGCTGGAACTGGGGGCATCAACATTTCTTCCAAGCTTATCCACATACTTGTTATTTGATGCATTAGGGTTTGCATCATTTTTTCTTGATGGTTACCCTGCATAACCGAAACCTAATGTACCAAGGAGGGATCTTTTATGACTTGGGATTTCATATAAGTTTTTAGAGGTCTGTAGAATCTTGTTCAACTAATCAATTTATTTCCTTAGGATATCAATTTCTTCTTTCATATTCTTGAATTCTCTATCCTTCTTTGCTAGATGTTTTTCCATTTATTCCTTCATCCTTGTTGCTTCACATGATTGGAACTTGAGAGAGGTGACATATTATTTAATTTGGATATCTCTTCATCCTTTTCTTCTATTTGGCATGCCATGGAATTTCTTTCATTTTATGCTTCATCAACTTGTCCTTCTAGGAGGGCCAAACCTTCCATGTCTTTTTCATCTCCTTGTGCTTGTTTCTTTGCTTCTTCTAGCTGAGTTTTAAGAGAGGATGCCTCTTCTTTATATGAACAAATTTTTGCTTAAAATTTGTTCAATTCCTTATATCTTAGATCAAGATTCTTTTTCAAACCACCTTCCCTTTGCTTCTTTTAGTTGGTTTGTTAAGTAGGTTACTTCTTCATTTCGAATCTTCTCCATTTGATGAAATCCCTTGAGATATTTAGATATTTATTCCTCTTCAAGTATTAAGTGAGAAAATTCTTCTTTTGACTTGTTGAGAACATTATCAACATCTTGTACCTGCTTATTGAGCTCCTCATTTTCTTTCTTTATCCTTTTTATTTTTTCTAGGGTAGCTACAAGTTTCTCCTTGAGGTCTTAATTGAAGTTTTCTTCATCTTCTAGGTCTTCATTGCTCTTGGTGCCTTCAAATTTAATTTCAGTTATATTTTCTGGTTATGGATCATCCTTATGCTCTTGGCTATCATCATTTGAGGTTATGAGCAAAATTACTTTTGAATGAAGATCTTGAAGATTCTCCCAAAGCTCTTTTGTTCATGAACATTTTTCCATTTTGACTTTTATAGGATCAGGTAAGCCACTCAAGATTTCATTTATCACTATTGCATTATATTCCTTGGAATCTTCTTCTTCTGCCATGCTTACAGTAACTAATGGTTCCCAAACTTTAAAACGTTGAGCCATCAAAAAGAAATTCATACTACCCTTCCATACTTCAAATTTTTTTCCATTCAACATGGGGGCTTTGAAAAATTGGTTTTCATCTAAATTTTTGACTGAGGAAGAGACATCTTCAGAATTTTAGGAGCCTTTCTTCCTTGACCTTTCCATTTGTGTTCTAAGGATCTACCTTCTAGTTGTTAGACTATGAATGAAGGTACTGGCTCTGATACCAATTATTGGAATCACGATTGTTGTTACACCAAAACCTGTAGGTGTTATTAAGTGGATGCATTTCCAAATTTAATGGATCCACGAGAGGTGGATAAGTAAATTTCATGAATCACATGGGGAGCATTAGTTTATCCAATGTGCAACATGATCAAGTCCCTAAATTAACCCATCTTCAAAATTTACCTAATATTCTCACAATATTTTACAAAAACGAATATTATTAGGCACATAATATGAAACTATCTAGAAACCTTCCTAATGAACACATTATAGCTAAAAAATATGTCAAAAAATGAAAAAGGAGAGGTTTAATGTGTTGAAGGATGGTCTGACGGGACTTGAATTGTACCTAATTGTGAGGCCCATCACACCCATCTATTGAAAGTATTTCTCATCCTCTGGGAATATTATTAACCTAATTGTACCTCATTCATGGCCTTAGTGGCCTTCCTAACATACCAAGTTACCTTAGAAGGAGTTTTGGCACATATTCTCATGCTCCATCCTATTCCTCTTCTTCACTAGCCTCTTCCTCTTATTCTTCTCCAACTTCTTCTTTTACGGATATTTCCTTTGTTGTGGTTTATCCAAGTTCTAATTGGGCTTGTGCTTGTGCCTTAAGGAAAGCCTCCCTACCTATGTCCACAAAATTTTTTCATGATACATGTTTTTGAAGATTCTCAAAAGCATATATGAAAATTATCATGCTTGATGATTTTTTTGGCTCTCTACAATTGTAACCACCCCCCATGATTGTCATTGTGATTTTTAGAAGTTTTGCAAAGAAATACTCCCTTTATGCTACCAATTTTCGAAATTTTCAAAGCAATTATGGTTTCAAAACAGGGGTAAAAGAGCAATTTATTCACATTAGTTAGAGGAAGGAAAACCTCATATTCAACTTGAAAACAATTCCATTTCCCTTCTTATCATGCTTAAATCACAATAAACATTCACATTTAATTTTTTTATTCCTAAAGTGTTATCATAATTTTGTTACAGGACACAGAGTTGAAGGAATGACAGGTTTTACAAGTTTCTTGTCCAAAAATGGAAAATAAAAATGTGTACTTACCCTTCTCTTAAATTTCCCTCTTCAAATATAGGGTTTGGTTGATGGAATTGCTCAAAATAGGGCTCTCTTGCAACCTTATGAACTTTCCTATAGCTCTTGAGAGCAGTCTTGTAGAACATTTTCTTGTCCTGTAGCAGATTGGTTCATTCCTGTAGCAGTCTATTCTAATCTTGTAATAGTCTATTTTGATCTTGTAGCAGCACTTTACAAGTCTTGTAGCCCCTCTATAATGTTCTATTAAAGAAATAGCTTGGGTAGCTTGTCCTCCAACACTAGTGGCAAGCCTCCTAGCTTAAAATACAATTTGTTTATGTACCAAATGAGGCCCTATCCTGCTTAAGTTACTGGTGGTTTGGAGGGAGAAAAAATTTCATGTCAACCTCAAGACAAGTTCATGTTCCTATTATAATTCTCAAATTCACAAGATAAAAACTTCACACTTCAATTTATTTTGTTTTTAGGGTTTTGTTACAGTATGTTATGTGGAGGAATTATGTAAAAAGTGCACATGATTTTTTCTTACAAAATGTGACGAGAATCAAGTACTTAACCCTCCCTAGGTGATTCCTTCATAATTCTATGGTTTTGTGGCCAATACTACTTAAGACAGGGCTCCTTTACACCTCTAGGGACAATCTTGTAGCATACAACTAGTCTCATGCGGCACTTATTTTATATCATGTAGCACTTAGTCTGACTCTAGTCGTAGTTATCCTCTAGCCATGTAGCCTCTCTATGTCAACCTATGAGACCCCTAATGTAGCTAGCTTGAATCTTGATGATTGTAGTAGGCATCATTTTTTTTCCAACTGAATAAATCATGCCCAGAGTAGCTCTCAGGCATACATAGTCATGTCCAATATTGGACCATGATACCTATGGGGACCAAACCTTCCCACCTAACCATTGGACCACATCCATGAGACTGATTGTAGTGGTTATCCCTATTTTTTTTAGAATTAAATTTTGGTAAAAATGAGGCTTATGCCAAATTTTATGTCCTTGGTGTTTGGTGGTGGGCTCAGTGCATTGTATTAGCTGGTCCCCACCTACTACCTTCACAATTCCATCATATTCCCAATGGCCCACCCTCGTAGTCATCATTGTTTTTTTATTTTTTCTTTTTTTCCACACGTGATGAGAGAGAAAGTTAACTCCAACTTCATTGTTTGAGGGTGGTCAAGAATTTTGATCCCCTTCGATCCTAAAAAACCTTGTCTCTTGTGCATTGAAGATAATTTTTTAACCATAATATGCTCAAGAGGAGAGGTGAAGAATATTCCATACTTGTGCCTACCTAGTGGTTGCTTGTTGATGTGTTGATCCCTTGATGTTTGCATGTAATTTCTGGACATGGGTGATCCTAATTTTGAGTGTATCCTGAGAGTTCATTACTTTGTCTCTTTCTTAAGAATGATATATATATATTATGTTCTTTTTTTGACTGAAGCTCGATTTTGCAAGTCCTTTCTTCATGCAGGTTCTCTTTGGATCAGATGTTGTTCCTTGTTGGGTGTCAATAATATTCTAGTAGCTGACAGAGGATGTTGTACCTGCTTGAGGACCTGTTGTATTGTACAACAACCCTCCCCATTTGAAAATTTTAGAACAACTTTCATTTAGAAATGGGTCCCCTTTATTTTTAAGATAGAAATAAAAAACTTTGAGGAAATCTGATCATTATAAAATAAAACAATAAAAAGATTTTTGATTAAAAAACATGTATCGCATATTGCATATCTCAAGTGAAAATAAACAAATGTAACATTAAGTTTATTCCGAACCTATCAACTATAAAGCTTATATCGCATCGGCACAAAGTATAAAAGTTTTCATGTTAAAAAGTCTGATGCGATAAAGTAAATCGCAATCGCAAATCGGTAGAGTGATATGTTTTCATAAGTTTCTTTGCAAAACTCCGATGCGATGTGACTTATCGCAATCACATTTCGAATAATTCATTCGGGTCTATTTGATAAACTCTGATGCGATGTCATAATCGCAATCACATTTCGAAAAAGCAACATCACAACTACTTGTTTTATAAAAGATCCGATGCGATGGACCCCACCATCATCGCAATCTCATTTCAGCGAAGATCATGTACAACTCAAGTCCTTTGAAAATATCCGATGCGATATGACTTTATTGCAAATCGCAAATCGGGAAAACATGATATATTGTTTTGTTTCTCCTTTCGAAAAATTCGATGCGATGAATCATCAGTCTTTACTAATCGCTATTTGCACTTCATATATATCATTTATCGGTCTATCGCAATTGGAAACCTCAAAAGGACATTTTTACATTAAGATTTCAATATCGCCGATCTCTGATTGTACGAGCAACATTAATTTGAAAATCAAATGAATTATGGTAATCAATTCTATTATGAATGTGTGAGTGTGCCTTTTCTTTAAGGCATTCAATTTTAAGATGGAGTTAATCAATTTGGTATCATTAATAAAATATTTTCGCATGATTGCTCTTCTAACTCCATTTCTTCCCCCTTTTGAAAGGTTTTTCTCATTCACAGGTCTATGGAACATCAAACCCTCTTGTTCACCGAGTCAGTGAAACGATACAAGATAAAGAAAATGTCCAAGAAACTTAAGAAATCAAGAGTTGTTGTTGCCTCAAAGGCTGCTACCATTACCACAATGCCAAAAGAAAAGCCAACCAAGATAAATCTAGTTACAAATACTACGTGCCAGGGTCTCGGGAAGCTTTCCTAGGAAGAAGTCTATAATTTTCTTGAAAAAGAAGACCCTACAGTCACAGAGGTAAAGGCAACGGTGCCAGATGAAGAATCAGATTCAGACGATAATCCCCTTAAAGAAATCGCAAATTCTTTTCTTCATAGAATTGAAGCACGGGCAAGTGTATTCCCATATTATGACATAATACGATTGGTGATAAAAAACACCACCATCACAAACAGAACATTCGTAATAGCTGGGGGAAAAATGTTTGGGTCCTTTAGAGCAGAAGACATCAAAGCAACATACCATCTGCCAAATCCTCAAAAGACCTACAACAAAGCCTTCATAGAAGATTTCACCTCAAGCAATGAAATCGAATCAGACCCAATTAGAGAATGAAGACAAGCTCCAGAAAAACATAAGCACGATGCCTTAGGTATGTATTCTATAGAGTCTCTCGCACCTAAATATTGCTACACTGTTGCAATGATGTGCAGACTTTTTCGGAGTAATAATTCGGCAAGGTTTTATATTCAAATGTTACCCCTGATTGAGGCCGCTGCAGGTTTTGTTGTTATGGATTGGTCAGTTATTCTATCGTACAAAATAGCAAATAAGATTCTGGATTATAGAAGAAATAAGCACACAGGAAATGTTCCCCCGTTTCATTTCTGTGCTTATATTTTAGATGCCCTGTGTTTTAATTCTGAATTTCCTATTCTGGGTTGGAAATGGACTCCTCAAGATCCTATCCCTATACACATCTACCATAAGTATTTGTGGAAAGCCCATTTCAAGAACCATGTATACATAATTTTCGATGGCTACATGTTGCCTATTTACCAGACCATTTTCAACCAACCTCCTCCTCGGATCTTTGATAAGGAAAAACTTGCCTTATCCCAAATCGAAAATTGGTTCGGTGAAGAGAAGTTCACCTATATTAGAATATTTGGAAGCATTTTTGAGCCTCATGTCTTACCTCTATATGTCCCTGACAAACTTTTAGCTCAAGAGATCTCTTACCAGTTGACAGAAAGGTGTTTAAAGAATTCCAAAAAATTGATGTGGCCTCCCTTTCCTTTTCATTGTGGAACCTATACCCTTAATGATTTTAAACATGCTAAAAAAGAAGTCCTTAAGATATCAGATCTTAATCTTGCAACCATTCCAGGCATAAAATATGATCCAAATAAAGTGGCTTTTGATTTCACAACTTTATTCCAAATTGCTAAGTTTAAGCATGAGCCTGATGACTTTGATGATTTATTTGTCTCAATTGAGAAATTTTCCCAAGTTTATGATCTAGCTAAATCTAAGGTTCAAGCAGAAGACATGAATAATTTTATGCAGTTCAGAAGCCAGAGATTACTTAAAGTTCCCCTTGACCAGCTGAGGATTCCTTTACAAGCAAATGAAAGTATTGAAATAGAACAAAAGAAAAAGGAAGATATGGCCAGCAAAACAAAGAAAGAATTGACAACCAGCAAAATTGATGTGCAGTCAGAGAAGGAAAATACAGGTAAAAAGCCCGATGATCAACTTGAGAGAGAAAACAACTCACAGAAAGAGGGAAATTCTGCTGAAATGATTATTACTCCCCATTTTCTAAGATAGTATGAACAATTCGCTCAGCAAATAGGAGAACAAAACAATCCTTAAGTTGATAATATAAACAATCAAGATATTGATATTGTTCCTGAAGACCCATCTGAAGAAATAGTGCTGAGAGTTGAAGACATACCTCCTCTAGATATCTTTTATAGCCCTAAGCATAGGGCTGTTGTTAGAAAACAAAGAAAGAGAAGGAATATTGATCAAGGATCACTTGCAACTCCACAAGTTGAATTAATGAATATTGTTTGGAAGAACACTGAAGTAAATCCTTCAAAGGATATGACCAAACTATCACAATATGTAGGTGCCTATAGTGCAGCTACTATAGATAAAGCTACTAAATTCACTCAATTGGTAAAACAAAAATACTTACAGATATCATTATTAGAAGAAAGAACAACAGGTGATCAGCAAAAGATATTGTAGTTAGAGTAGCAGTTGGAAGAAGAAAGACTAAGAGTCAAACAATTAGAAGAACAATTGAGTATTGAAAAGAAGAAGCTTGATCAGCAAGATTTAAATAAACAACAACAGTTGTCTCAAGAGGTATCCAAATTGCAGACATTGCTACAAAATGAAAAGACTACCAAAGAAGAGCAAGGTAAAATATTTCAAGCAAGATTGGATAAATTCAAAGATTATCCTAAAATTGACCAATTCAAAATAGAAGCTCTAGAAAAAATTAAACTGTTATCTCAACAGTTGGATGATATTTGTCAAAAAATTACACAAGCAGAACCTCTATGTGAAATAACAGCATCTCTCATCGATGAAGCGGTCAACATAAGAACAGAATTTGAAAATGCAGATGATGAGATTTCAGAATTTATTTCATGGCAGGACTCAAAACAGGGAAAATTTTCAAATCTTCCCAGAATTGAAGAAAGAAATAAAGAGATTTTATTTGTTGAATGGGAAACACAGATGATTAAAGAAGAATGTGCTACATCAAGAGCAAGAGCCATAATGAACAATATGACACAATTGGTTAATGATATTACATATGCAAATAATTTAATTTCATATTGTACTCCAGGAATGCTGCCAAGGGTAAGAGAAACTGATACTAGGTGGAAGCAGGAATCAATCAATCAAAATCAAAAAATCAGTAAAATACAAGAAATTACATGGGATGTCCTATGGACACATTTCATTAAACCACACAGTCAGCAAATGGCAATCAAATGCCTTTCTAATGCCATCAATTTCATCATTCCAGAGCTCTCTGATGCCACATACACCAGTCAGTTGCATTCGAGGCTGAGTCATCCAACAGAAGTGAAAGATATGCTCAAGATCTGCCAGCTTTGCACATTGGATATTATGGAAATCCATTGAATCTATTTTATTGAAGATCACAATTCTATTTTTGGATATACAATGATCTTTCTTAGCAATAGTTTAGTTAATCTGTTTTTTAATTTCCTATTTAAACCCCTTTCAAGCATTTTAGAAAGGGTCTTGAATTTGTAATATTTTGGGCTTGGAAAATACATTTCTATACTCCTTGACTATTTTATTTTTATAAAGGATCATATCTTGTGATTTCATGGTGAATTATTTTTGAGAGTTGCATTTATGTACCTTGAAGATTGTTCTAAGTTAAACCGCAAGATTCCTGTGATTTCATGGTGAATTATTTTTTAGAGTTGCATTTCTGTACCTTGAATATTATTCTAAGTTAAAGCACAAGATTAGAATATCAAATTTCATCTAGAAGATATCAAATGTATCTGGTATTTCTATCGATTTAATTTTATTTTCTTTATGTGATGAAATATTCTCATTAAAATTTGTTATCGCTTATATATACTTGTTTCTCAAATATCTATTTATCATATCATTTCTGAAGATAGAGGGATATCATCTTTCATAGTGTGTGTAAACGATATAAATTTATGAATGCGATGTGCTATTATAAATTTGTTTAATTTCTTAAACATAGTTATCATTATATGATACTGCATCTTTCTTTTAAGTAAATAATATATTTTCATGGTTATTTGTTAATTGAAACAATATTTAAGTCGTATTCATATTTAATACCCGGGTTAGTTTTAGAATTATTTGCAAGTCATAGATTAAGTTAGACAGATTAGCTCAGTTAGTTAGTTCCATTATTCACTTGCACAAACACCCCATCACCAATATTTTTCATTACTAGGAAAATAGTCCTATAAATCCAGTCGAAGCCACCATCCCAAATGGATAAGGAGCTGTTCTAAGGTCCAGACCGGGTGGTTTTCCCCCAATGTTTGAAGCAACGATTTTCGAGGCTTCAACAGGACCAAAGTTGTAATCCTCAATGCTCCATGGCGATTGACTTCTGGATCTAGTACTCTAACTATGGTCTGGAAGGGGATGTGTAGATTGTTACAGGAAGGTGTGTTTTCCTATGCAGGTTCGAAATATATTCTCTGATATTTACTAAATATGAGGGATCATCTGCTTTGACTTTAATGAAGACAAACATTGTTGAAGAAGATAATGGTGCTCCAGCTTAATTATTATCTGGAACCAAATTTCAATATATTTTGATGCCCTTGGTTCACTTTCTCATATGGATCATTCTGTGTGTCTTTTGTTTCTATTCCATTCAAATCGTCTACTATTTTCCGATTAGTTCCTTGAACAGATAAAGGATTTAATTATAAACATAGTATAAATTCTTCAATCTCAGGCTCCAATGGCTTCTCTCCATCAAATGTGGTCCATTATTCTTTTATGTCTTATTCTTTTGGATGTTTTTATTCAATGAAAACAAGAGAATATTTTATTTGCAATACTCTTCTCGATCTAAGATGAATATCATTTGGATCAAGAGGAGTTGTTTGGAAATTTTGCACCTCAACATTATAAGTGGGATGAATTACATTATTGTTTGGGCTCAGAAATAGTTGTGTAGGTAGTTGAGTGGGAGTGTTTCTTTTAAATGGTCGTGGTTGAGGTTGTGGTTATGTTGGAGGTGGATGGTATGGATAACATTAAATTTTGTATAGAGGATATTAAGGATGTTGAGGGAACATGGATCACCCTATTGAGGAGGTTGATGTTGATATGGATGAAAAGAAGGAATGTTAGGTTGGGGAGGATAATATCATGAATATTGAGGTAAATATGGATCACCCCATTGGGAAGGATAAGGCCATGGAGTAGGGATAGACCAAGGTGAGGTACTAGGTGGATACCAAGTTTGAAATTGTGCATTATATCTTGTATTGAAAGAGGAGGGATAATTCATATTGTGTTGATATGAGTTGACAAAGTAGAGTTGCTCCATGCCTCCTTCTAACTTCTTGGAAACCTATTCTTTTTCTACCATAAAAAGTGGATGGTGATGTGGCTCTTACTACACCACATGATTTAGTGGAGGGGTTATGGTATTGGAGAAATATATTTCTTTTTTGCTTTTATAAAAAAATTAGAATGAGAATGCTAATGCAATGCAATTAAATATGCCTAATGAAATTATTTTGTTTTTGCAAAAAATTTGAATGTAGAAAATAAAGAAGGAACCATTCCAAGAACAAGGGAGTTATTTCTTTAACACCCTCCTCGAAAATTGCGCGAAAAAGTGATGATCCTTGATATTGTGTTGGCTTGAGGGGTCCTGACGCAGGTTCGATGTGCAAGGTTTGCCAACAAACCCCTATACTACTGGCCCTTTCGGTAGTGACCTGCTTGCGCAGGTCAAAGTCTCACCCAAAGTAGTATGGGTTGGTGCTGGAACCAGGTTTCCACACCCTGAGAAAGGATGGGTAAAGCTAGTAGAGCTGCACTAGGTCCTGTAATCCCCGATTACCTTGTTCTACGTAGGGTTAATTAAGTCTCTATTCGCATCCACATGCACTAGATCTATATTTATATGCTTGTTAGAACATCAACATAGCAGTACATAAACATAACATAACAGATCCAAATCCAAGAACGCAGTATACAGATCTTTCGCAGCTTAAGGACAGAAAATGCACAATACAACAACTATTAGTAATTTACATAAAAAGTACTCACAGATTCAGTTCTCTAACAATATTTCTCATCCATTCATTCATCAATTCTTCCTTACAGTTCCCTTCCCAACCTGCGCACACAGCAGCAGGGTCCGCACATAGCTGGACTTGGATCTCCGCGCACACAGCCAGTAGGAGTCCGTTCCCCAAAACCCAAACAGATAGCTTAAATCACAATTCGCATCAATAGCTCATCATATTCTACCTTTTTCAATACAAAATGCATCTCTATTTATAACAATCTAGCCTCGACTTTCCTATGGTCCGCAACCCATGGTTTTCGGACCCCTAGTTTTCCCTTTTACCCAATACATGCTTTCGGGGCTTTGACCCACCCCAAAACCCCTCCGCTAGATTAAATATAATCAAAAATATCCAAAATGGACTAGTTTCGCAGCATGTTAGGAGACCCTGTTCCAACAGTCCCCCAACACAATCTTGTGACTCGTCCTGAGTCACTGTAGTGGCACAGCGTCTATTTGCACACGTAAGGTAGCCAGAGTGCAGACGAGTGGAGGGAGCACTTCTTGACTCTGGGCCGCAGCTCGTTGCGCAATGTTGACAAGTGTCAGGGAGGCAGGGCCGTCTGGAGCCGCGGTAACCCTTTTTAACAGCCGGTGGAGGCAAGCAATGGAAAACTGAGCATCTTCGGTGAGCTGGAGTGTGGCATCGGCCCATGGTTTCAACTATTTTGGATGACATGCTTACTGTGGCGAAGGTTCTCAAGCTTGTCCAAGACAGCTAGATGCTGCACAGAGGTGGTGGAGGCTCTAACTTGATCCAGAGTAGCTTCCGCCTGCTGTAATTCCTTCTGGATATGTGTTGTGGACGTAAATCCCCTCTACGGATAGAGGCGATCCCTACTAGCCCAGATCAGGTCTAGCAACAATCGTCACACGCTATAGTGCAAGTTCCTAATTGCAAATAAACCAACTAGCGATGAAGGCTTACCTGGAATCCAACGCTATTGCTTGTAGGGAAAGTAGCGTTCCCATTCCTTAGCTCCGACAGATCACAATCCTCACAATCTCCGTGATCAGACACCTGCACACGTAAGAAACAAAACAAACACAAGCGTAAAATCCAGTACATACAACTATATGTCAGTCAGAAAAGACATAACTCATGATCATCATCAAGAACAAGAGTGGAACCATAACCAATAGTCGCTTATCATTAATCAATCGAAGGAAGAATACAACCATAGCTCTGACGTTGAATTCTCCTTTGGAGGGTCGTCAGCAGAATGTGTCTCGATAAAGCCTGTCAGGGATGGGACAAGCCTCTCTCTCCAGATGTCTCAACAATAATCTCCTTGCTTGGATTTGGCCTTAAGGGAATGAATCAAGGCTCTTGCAGCATTAAGCTCTTGGGAACCTGGAGATTAGCTTGCAAAGGAGATGAGCAAGCTTTTATAGATGGAGGAAGAGGAGTTGGGATCCCTATAATCATGGGATTGGCCCTATCCTCAAGGAAGCTTCCATGAGAGGTGGCAAACCACTTCCTCTACATGGAGATCTGAAGCCAAACCTCCCAACTCAAATTAGATACCAGTTTATGGATTGGTTAGGACGAAACTTCCGCCATTTATTTTTAAAAAACACTCCTTAAAATAGCTGGCGCGAGTGCGACTCTGAGACAGAGCGCCAATTGGCGCGCCCTCTTTGAAGGATTTCCCCCATTGGCGTGGGTACTGAACTGGCCCCTCGCGCCAATGCAAAAAGGGGCATTTTTAGGGTTTTTCTCAAGGATTTGTCTTCAGGGCAATGAAATATCATGTTCAGAGGGATGTCATGAAAGTGATTTCAAGTCATGTCATTGCTCATAGGTCACGGAATGAACCCTCCAATTGTGCGGGATGGGGAATTGCAGGGACGGTGACAAATTGCTGTGTAACAGATGCCCCCTAAAGCATGAGGCCCGAAAGAGAGAGAGGGGTGAAATGCTTTACGAGAACATGTCCAACTGAAAACACCGCCGTCAGAAAACATGCAGAGAGAAGTACAACTGATATCTCAAATACATGATATGTGTGTGGTATGGGCGCAGCCATCCATAGCAAAGTATAAAATAATCCAGATCCAAGGTATGGGCGCAGCCATCTAGTGAGGATTGATAAATAGACTCAGGTATGGTTGCAGCCATCCAATCAGTGAGTCATGTAACTAATCATAATAATCCACAAAATCGCAGCCTGGATTCCAACAGACAAAAATCCAGGGTCTTGGGCTCCATCTCGACCCGAACATAGTACAAGTTCAGGCATGTGAATATGTGAGCTGAAGTCGAACATGAAAGAACATCTTCTGATTACCAGCCAGTGATAAAAGATGTTAACAGATGCGAGAGGTACCACCAATAATGATAATGGTCCTCAAGGTACTATAGGTACAATCTACGGCATGTGAATCAATGAGATGGCGTCGAACACCCGTAGAATCACTCGATCGGAGGCCAATGATGAGAACCTCACATCGAACGCGAGGAACCTGCCATTGAGGCATGCAGGCTCCAAGGTACCGGAAGGGAGTCTCTAGATCAGCTTCCTGGATAATGAGCTGAAGTTGACAGGAAGTGACCTTGATCGAAGGTGGGCCATAGTGTTTCCCACATCATCGACACGAGACAGAGGAACATAATGTCTTTGTGAATCACGATCAGATGAGAATCAGAGGAAGGTTGGTACTTTACAGAGGTCAACTTCTCTTGAACATATCGGTGGCACGACAGTGGACTTGGCAGTATTTGACATCAAAATATCAGAGGTCATAGTGACGAGGCAAAGAGTAGATGAGAGGTCAAAAAGGATTACCCAAACCCACCGAGGCAAGTGAAAAATGAGATGAGATGTCCCCAACCCGACACGAATGCAGACAAGTGCCACGTTCAAGAGCGACACATTGTCGACACGATAATGATGTTGGTTCCATTTTCCCTACCATTGCTAGTGAGTACCTCTCTATTTTTATATAAGCTTGAAGAGGATACCATCTGCTTGTAATATAAATCTGTCCTTCGGACGAATCCATCCTAGTGCATTTAACGAGTCCTAGGAAGGAGAAACTCGAATAACGTCATTACGACTGAATCCGATGTCATCAGGGTTTAACGAGTCTGAAAAAGGAAGAACTCGACATCTTTACATGTTTAGAGAGTTTGAAAAGATAGCGGAAAAGTAAACTCCAAAGGTCCCTTTTCGTAAATAGTTCCTCAGATCTGAAAAGGTAGAAAACTATGTCTGAGAAAACCTCCTAGTCACGATAGGCTAGGGTATTCCTTTTTCGTAAATGATCTATCCCAGCCCGAAAAAGGGGTAAACGTATACTGGGTAGATGTCGTTTCGTGGCCACTTTAACGAGATTGAAACAACAAGCAACTTGGCAATATTTTCATTTTTAGGGAGTCAAAAAAGAGCTGAAAGGTGACTCCTCCTGGAGGAACGAGTGGTATAAAGGGTAGCAACTGGTTCTGGTAATGGTGGAACTGCTTAGAACAAATGAAGGTTAAGAGGCTGGCTAACAAGACCACTCATCGCAGTGGTTCCTCAGGAACGGGTAAAACAACCAAGTGAAGGCATATTATCGGCCAAGAAGATAGTGACGATGGAGTGAGAAAACCAAGGCTCATCTGGCAAAGACAGACTAATAAGATGACAATCACAAGAGGTAAAGTGGGAAAGGTTTCATTTTTACACAAGCTTGAAATCAGGAAACTCTACTTAAAGTTGGTTTCATTTTTACACAAGCTTGAAACAAAGATAAACTATGCTTGGAACCGGTTTCATTTTTACACAAGCTTGAAACAGAAACAAACTATGCTTGAAACAGTAAGCATGCCCCCAGCATGGTGTCTCAATTCGAGGTACATGCCCCCCAAGCTTCAGTCCATATGAAAGGCAGATGGAGTGAAGGTTCAAGTCACGAGATCAAGAGAAAGACTCGACTGGGATTTTACGAGAAGTTATCAAAGACTCGAATTGAACGGGAAAGTGTTTCATTATTTTAACGAGGTTGACACATTAAAAGAACTATCCTCAGGACACCTTGTTTCATGGTTTAATGAGCTTGGCACAAGACAAGGAACTCTGCTCCAGGAACCTGGTTTCATTTTTTAAGGAGCTTGAAATAGGAAAGGAACCATGCTCCAACAACCTTGTTTCATTTTTTAAGGAGCTTTACACAAGACAAGGAACTCTGCTCTGGGAACCTGGTTTCATTTTTTAGGGAGCTTGACATAGGAAAGGAACCATGCTCCAACAACCTTGTTTCATTTTTTAAGGAGCTTGACACAAGACAAGGAACTCTGCTTCGACCGACCTCATCATAATGAACAAGAAGTCATCGCTTCCAAGATTTCTACTCCCGATGGAAGGAAAACATCCTAGAAGTCAGGACCCAATGCCCCCAGCACCTAATGCACAACGACACTGTCACTGAGTACAGGCATGGGGTAGGTAGCCACATAGTTGACCTGTGGTGGGGCAGATACAACGGGTGGATAAAAACCAGGAAGGGATGATGGTGGGCCAGCTGCCATATCAGGACCAAAGAACGAAATCTGATCAATGGTCACGATCCATCCTTCATGCGGAAAACAGACCACACGAAAAAGGAAGGAGACAAGCGCTCCCATGGCATAGGTGTAATCGCACCCCAAAAGCAGATTGAAATCCAAGGGGCCTGGAACAACCATCACGTCCATATGGACGGTTTTACCTCCCAAATTAACAGGTAACCTTGGAAGGATCCCTAAGGGTTGACTCGTTCTTCTATTAAATGCCAACAGATTCTGCGTAACAGGCGCAAGCGGCGGCGAGCCAAAAGCTTGCCAAGTAGTTGAGGATAGAACACTAATAGACGCGCCTTCGTCTATAATGGTGCTAGGTATGACCAGACCAAAGGCCTGTACTGTGATCTCGAAAGGCACATAAGATGGAAGGCGGTATCCTGTAAATCGATTCCAATCAAAGGAAGCGACCAAACTACTCGGAGGGGCTACCATTGAACCGAGATGGTCTTCCCCTGGTGTTACGAAAGAAGAAGAAGAAGCATCCTCCACGACCTCCATCTCGAAGGCGAGAGGAGTATCCTCCGGGACATCCATCACGAGAGGCAGAGGGGCTACCTCTTGAGATATGGGGACAGGAGAATATTTCTCCAAATTCGAGGAATCTGAAGAAACAAGAAGAACCTAAGGGGGATGAGATCCACTCTCAACGAAAAAGACCTGGTGCACCGTAGACAGGGCCAGTTCAACCGATCCCACGACCAATGGTTGCTCGGGAACGGATTCCTGAATTTGAATTTCCGGGGGAACGGGATTGACCAAGGATGACTCTTGACCAATCGTAGGATCAACTGGTGGAGGACTCAAAGAAAGTTGTTTATAACCAGCCAGGAGGCATGGTGTAGAAACGGTTGAGTTGTCCAAGACTCTCTTGGCTTCATCCATATACGAACAAAGGTGAATGGCATGGTGCCCTTCACTCAACTTACAGGGATTGGTGAGCTTACCCTGCTTCTTAGGAGCCTTACCAACACCAGTTGAAGAAGTGCCCCCAACTTGACTCCCAGAAGCCAAAGGAAACGGCGAACGACCACTGGACCATTCTTCAAGCACCTTGGGAATGCCAGGGCAGTCTCGATGAAGATGGTCTCCCGTGCACAACATGCAAGGGAACTTGACTTTCCGCGGATGGTTGGGAGGTTTATCGACGGAAGGCTTCTTAGGTGCAATAGCCGCAGAGCTAGCCTCTCCTTTATCTACCTTCTTCTTCTGTGTCTTCTTCTTCTTCTTCTTAGCCACCTGGTTACTCGAATCCATACTTTCACCAGATGAAGTAAAAAAGGAGGACGCAGAAACAGGTGAAGAAGGGGAGAGGTCCACCTTGGAATCAAAATGATGTTGCTCAGGCGGAGGAACTGTTTGAATAGTAGCCGGGACATTCAGGACCATAGAGGTTGAGAACAACCAAACAGGCAACCCAACAGTTAACCCAGGAAGGGACAACGTTTCCATATAAGGAGCACCAACATTCCCAAAAGGAGGAAAATGACTAGGATTCCCATCGGAGGGGATTCCTTGGTTGGTGAACTCCGAAAAAGTTGCCATCAACAACTCAAAACAACACACGGGCTAAAAACCAAGGCACACAATCAAATGGCCAACAAGCAAACTCTAACAGGGCGTGTGATTACGGGTGATTTATTTTACCACATTGAAACTTATAAACTTCACCGTTTCATGTTTTAAGAGTCGAGAAACGGATGAAAGGTGACACTATCTCTTTCAATTTTGAAACAAGCGTGAAAGGACAAGTGCTTGATGATCTTTTCAAATTTAAGGAGTCAGAAAAGATCAAAATGACTGCTCAGGAATTCTAGGCAAAGGGTGTACCAAATAACTGTGAACTGCAATATACACCTTGGTTTCAAAATGAAGGAAAAATCAACCAAGGACTTGACGTACGTGCAGGCAATCTCCCCGAATGCTGTGTCCGGTGTATCACTGGTATAGGGTGGCAGACTCGGCTTCCTATGGATAAAGGATAGCAACCCAGTGGGGTCTCCCTTTATATACGTGATGGTACGGGGAGAACAAGTCCGTACTAGTGTTGTCTAAAGCCAAGAGGCAAACGACAGCTACTAGGTTTAAAGACGCCGAAACACGTCTCTAGCCTAGACCTCTAAATATTTCATTAATGTTTCAATGCTTCCTTAGTGTAAATTGAATGAATTTTAATGTTTATCTTCAATTATGTTTCAGTTTCAAGGCCCTACCGTATGTCATATGACAATCTCCTGTATGCAGCTATATGAGAAAAGAAAACTTTCCAATTCGATGAATGCTATCTAGTTAAGGGAAGAACTTCAAACAATGATGCAACAAACAACAACACTGAAAACGAAAACTTTCCAAAGTAGATGACTTTCACTATCCAAAAGTATTCTAAAACATTCAACGAAGCAAATTATGCAATGTAATCTATGCAAAATTCTTTTTCCGAAAACTATGCAATTGTAATCTATGCACAATTTCCTTTTTCCTTTTCAAATTATAAGAATGCACTCAATGCATTTTTCGATGAAATGAGAATCTACTTAATGCATGCTTTTAATAAAAGAGAATGCAATCAAAGTGATTTCTAGTTTTCGATCATTAAACAATGTAATCTAAGTTCAATGATGGATCTCAAAAAATACTTTTCAATGCAATGTGATCTAATGCATTTTAATGAAAAGAAAACTATGAGATGAAAACTAAAAGAACGCAAATCTTCTTAATGAAGGATGAATGCAAAAGAGATGAAAACAAACACTCAGAATGCAATCGTTGTTTTAAACAATTCGTAACGAAATCCCTCAAAAGGCGACAAGACATATGAGGTCAAACACAAAGAGGACTTCATAAGAAAGAGATCAAAACAAGGCATTCATTCCCTTTTACATCAAACAATCATGGAAATAAGAAATTTCAAACAATGAGCAATGTAATCTATGCTCATACAGTGAAAAGACCGGAAGGGAAAGACACACTAGTGAAGGATTTAGGGGAAAAAATCTCAATTTTCACACACCCTGAAATTGGCACGACTTTGTCATTGACAACTAGCGCCAACTGGCGTGACTTGCTCACTGAAAACTAGCGCCAATGCCCAATTGGCGCGGGTTGCTAACTAACAACAAGCGCCAACGCCTGAAAATGAAAAAACAAATAATTTCTCCCAACCAAGACCAGACTCTCCACTTCAAGCAGGATCTAAAACAAATCCAGAAGCAAAGTACTGACCAAAAGAAACTTCTGAACAAGGGTAAACCCTAGCACCTACAGGAGATGGCGCGACTGTCTGGCTATAATCCACGCCAGACAGGGAATGGCGCGAGTGATGAACTGGAAAACTGCGCCAACTGGCACGACTGTCAGGGCTAAACTCGCACTAATCAATCCAACTATGAAAAGGTGAAAATTCGGAAAAGCAGAGGCCAGATCTGATCCTTTGGGGCTGAACCAAAAGCCAAATACTCATAAAAGAGCCATCCAAAAGAGTTGATCAAGCAAGTAGCATCGAGAAACAACCGAAAAGACATGACAATACTCCAAGTGTTCAGTTCATAAACTAAACCGAAGATTGACTGAAGCAGCGTTGATCTACTTCGCTAATGCAGAGCAAAAGCGTTTCGAAGGCTATCTGGCTAACTTCAAGCTCCATCTATAGTTTACAAAGCAAACAACAAGCCAACGTCCCTAGCGGAGTCACCAATTTGTTGTGGAGGTAAATCCCCTCTGCAGAGAGAGGCGATCCCTACTAGCCCATATCGGGTCTAAAACAATCGTCACACGCTATAGTGCAGGTTCCTAATTGCAAATAAACCAACTAGCGATGAAGGCTTACCTGGAATCCAACGCTTTTGCTTGTAGGGAAAGTAGCGCTCTCGTTCCTTAGCTCCGACAGATCACAATCCTCACGATCTCCATGATCGGACACCTGCACACGTAAGAAACAAAACAAACACAAGCATAAAATCCAGTACATACAACTATATGTCAGTCAGAGAAGACATAACTCATGATCATCATCAAGAACAAGAGTGGAACCATAACCAATAGTTGCTTATCATTAATCAATCAAAGGAATAATATAACCATAGCTCTGACGTTGAATTCTCCTTCGGAGGGTCGTCAGCAGAACGTGTCTCGATAAAGCCTGTCAGGGATGGGGAATGACCTCTCTCCTGGGATGTCTCGACAATGTAATCTCCTTGCTTGGTTTTGCCCTTGGGGAATAGTCAAGGCTCTTCTGACATTCGTCTTGGGAACCTGAAGACAGCTTACAAGGAGAGAAACAAGATTACACTGAATGTTATGGAAGAGGAGTTCGGGATCCCCTATAATCATGGGATTGACTATCCTCGAGAAGCTTCCATGAGAGGTGGCAAACCACTTCCTCTCGCAGAATCACGAGGCCAAACCTCCCAACTCAAATTGAATGCCATTTGTGGATTTGTTGGAACGAAAATTCTGCCATTTATTTTTTTAAAAAACACTCCTTAAAATGGGCCGAGCGCGGTGCGACTGCGGGACGAGAGCGCCAATTGGCACGCCCTCTTTGAAGGATTTCCCCCATTGGCGCGAGTGCGGGCGGCCCGCGCGTGATGCAAAAGGCATTTTTGCATATTGCACACACATCAAGGAGTTTTTCATGAGAACAGTAGCTAGGTGTTCAAAGGGATGTCATGAAAGTGATTTCAAGTCATTTCCTTGCTCACAGGTCACAGAATGAGCCCTCCAATTGTGCGGGATGGGGAATTGCAGGGACGGTGACAAATTGCTGTGTAATAATATGCTGAAGCGTAGGATGGTGCAGGATGGGCATCCATGGTTGGGTAGCTATTTCAACCAATTTTTCATCCCGTGTCAGCTGCTCCTAAATAATTTGTGTTGCATTTGTGACCACTGCAATCCGTTGGTCCCATACATCCGGAGGTATGTCATACTGCTGTTGCGTGGCCCGGTCATGGTGGCGAACTTCGTGCAACACTTTTTTGTATAGTCCTTGGAGATCTGTGCAAGATAGTGGCACTAAATATATTTGTATGTCCCCAGTAGTTGGGTCACGAGTGTTGACTAGTGCAAGGCGAGGGAGTGAACACACATTGCTTCTACTGGGCAGTATTCTGGAGTTACGGAGAAGTTGCAGCATGTCCCTGTATCTCGGCATTCCTTCTTGGCGTAGAACCAGTTGGGACCTGACTATGATGATGTGGTCGAGGGGCTGAGGTACTAGCAAACCTTCTTCTACTATATCTTATAAGGCTAGCTGGCTGGGTCCCGTGGCTCTCCCTAGAGTATGATGGTTGATTGCGCAGTACTGGTGCCTCTCTATTTGTGGTTCGCAAAAAACTCTTTCTGCAGGAAGCCAGTACTCATTCCTTTGACTGCACTCAGCATTCCCAGGCTCACTTAAGATGATATATGCAGTTACTGAGCAGCCTAGGACCAGATCATTCAGCGGGTTAGGGTCCATCCGAGCAACAAGAAAACGGGCATCCTAGAGAATGTTAATGAGCGCAAAAAACAAGTACGCAGATAGCAGGAGCATGTTGTAGGGTGAATAAATAGCCTGGTGCGAAGTGATCCAGCCAACCGCACACCGTCCGGAGCTATTTAATGGTGGAGTAGCCCATTTTTGAGACTGACCATCGATCAGGTGGATCAATCTTACCATAAATGGTTGCATTGATGATCTACCACCTATTTTTCATACTTGTAAGATTCCTTTTTTATCAAATCGGGATGTGTTGACGGGCATCCTTCGTGCCTGAGGTTGTTTCCACAGAATGTCAGACCATGGATGATGCCTACATGTCGCTCACGTACCTTGAATGAAGGTCGATGCGAGGTGTGTCTACAAGTTGGCCATAAGTCTTTTCGAACCATGCACTTCACCCTTGGTCAGGATGTCGTTGCACAATAGGATTGCGTCACGCGTCCATGTGCCATTTATTACTTGAGGCGTCCGCAAATTCTCCAAATTACACGTGGGTCCAGGCAGGTCCGTAACCCAACACATGCCTAGGTCATTGGTACCCCAGCAAGCCTGTCCGTGCAAGGTTTGATCACACCCTTGAGTGTTGTATGTCAACAAGTATCTGCGTAGGTCGACTGACCTCGGAGTCCATCTAGAAACTGGGGTCCCTATGCACAGGATCACCCTTCTCCAATACTTCTCTTGAGTGAAGAATATCGGTCCTTGCATAGGTGCTCCACGCAGTGTTAGTGACAGTGCCCCTAGCCCGCGTTCTGTGGGAATATTAGGTTCAACCATCTTCTGACTATCATCTGCGTCCTCCTGGCAGGGCAGTTTCTTTCCATGGTAGAGATGCGACGAAAATTCTTGACGGTTTGAAGACATCGAAGCGTTGAAACCTCGTGCAATCGGCATTTCCAATTTTCCAGCTCCTCATCAGAGTCAGAAAAACATTCACTGTCTCCCATCAGAGCATTCCTTCATTCGTGGGGTTAACCTGATCTTCATCTTACGCAGTTAATTTATAAATTTGATCTAATTCCTCCTCCTCATAGGCTAGCTCTATATACCGCACACCTTCTATTGGATCTAGTGGTACTATGACACGTGTACCTTTGCTTTCAAACACTATGCTGCACTTCTTGAGATTGATGACACCCCCCATGTCAATTTCCTAGTCCAGTCCAAGGAGCGCAAGGTAGGGATCCACATATTCCACAATTTCTATGACTTCAAAGTCAGCTAGGACCCTTACCCCTGCGATGTCAACCATGACTTTTGGTAACCTCCCTAGAGGGATGATTTTTTTTTGATTGGCCATTCGCAACTGGATGGTGGACCATTCTAATTTAGTTTCTCCCATTTGTTGCCATGTCTTCTTTGGTAATACATTCACATCTAAACCCAGATCTAAGATAACCCGATCCATCTCGTAGTCACCAATCTGCGTAGTCAATCGCATCTCTCTTCCGGTGCGCTTCTTATAGTTGTATAGTTTGTGTACATCCTTGGTCTCAGGGATCAAATTGGACTGAACTGCGCAAGTATTCAGTAGTGCTTGGAGATTTCCTATAGCCTGCGGATTTTGCAGCAGCTTCAGACATGCCTTTAAAAAGGGCTCAACCCCTTCCTCTATCCAAGGTTGCGTCGGTGGCTGCGCAGGGACTGCCAGTGGTGTTTGTTCTTTGAAAGGCACTTCGTCTTAGGAGGCAAGCTCCTCTTTTTCTCCCTGGGTGACCAGCCCGATGCGTGTCATGACTTTTACATAGGGATCTGCCTTTCTTAGCTCATTTTTACCTCTTTTTACGTTTTGCATAGGGGTGGGCTACTTTTCTTGCATCTTGGATATTAAAATTGGGCAGTCCTCTACCTCATGGTCCAGCTGCCTACAATATTTGCATGATGGCCTGGTGGGATTTGGGAATTCCCTAGAAAAGTGCCCTATTTCTCCACAGTTATAACAGATTAGCTGCCCACATCCTCACCGTGTGCTTCCTCCCCTACCTCCTCTGCCTCGGGCCAGTGATCCTCCAAAGTGCGCAGAAAGTCTTGGCGATGTAGGGTTCGATTGTACCCTATATAAGTTCCCACAATCCATCATTAAGTCATAAGTACGACAGTTCTGCTCATCATGTCCCACTGATCGACAGAATCGGCACCATGGTTGCTTTAGTTCTGGGACATATGCACCTATCCGAGGGCAATGGTTTGTATCATGTAGTCCTGCTACCTGAAAATCATCACACCATAGCGCAGGTCCACTTGAACCTGGTCGTAACAGGACGGGTTCCCTACTTGCCCCTGGGCATACCGAACTAGGTCCTCCTGCTCACATGTAATCCGTCAGCAGAGGGCACTGATCCTTCGTATGGCCAGACACCCAGCATCGTATGCACCAGAGATCTTCTCAATCGTCCTTTCCTCACTCTTTTCACAGGTTCTGTATCTCCATATGCATAGCCCCAAGTTGTTCCTGGATTTTTTGTACCCCTGCTGACGTATCCTCTCGGGGGCAACCTCTAGTTTCATAGCGACTTACACAGCCTTCTCCTACAACTCAAAGGTCTGATGACTCATTGGCGTGGGCAGGTGAGGTAACAACATAGAGATGAACCATTCCGTATGTTGTCTATCATCATATTTGAATCCTCCTTCCATGATTGCTTTCTTCAATCGCTGATCAGCCTCCCATACTGACTCAGACGCACCTTGTTTGAAGTCCTTCATTTCTGCTACCAATTGGGAATAAGATTTTGGATTCCTGAACTGGTGCTTCAAAGCATCCTTGATATCTTGAATAGATGCACTCCCATTCTAGGCAACATACTGCGTATACCAGTCCAGGGCTCTGTCCTCGAAGGCCAACGACAGTTGCGCCCTTTTTACCGTATCACTCGCCACATTCTGCGCAGTCCATACAGAGTCTGCAATGAACCAAAACTGGTCCATATCCTCATCTCCCACCCCCTTGAAGGTAGGTAGTTTCAGATGCACAGCCATATCACTGTCTAGGGGGGGTGGTGGTATAGGCAAATTCTTACCTTTGCGCAGCCTCGGTGGTGATGTAGCTGGGGGATCTTGCGCAGCTGGTTCCTACAACAGATTGTAGGCAGATCTCCCTCCATCAAGGTTGGTTCGATAGTATTTACCACTGCGTGTCACGCTCCCATCTAGATCCGGGGTCATTCAATCAATATGACTACACAGAATGCTCTTTTCACACAGTAATTTCTTAATTAGCAACGGTAATGTCCTCAAATTTTCCTCGAAATCCTTTGAAGAATCGTCGTTCGGCCTCAAAGTATGATACAAACTAATCAGTGGAAAATTCCGTCACAAATCCTCCCAGCACACTATCCACCCAGTGATCCACCATGCATGTGATAGTATTATCAGTTTTTTACAGCTACTCAAGCAGCTCTGGGGTCCACTGAGTGACTCGCTCGTCCTTCCAACACTTCTTGAATTCAATCACAAAGGTTACAAAGAATATTTCCTAGCTTTCAGTAAGGATGTACCTGTTTTTCCACCTTTTCATCGTTACCTTCTCACTGTGATTTTATTTTACTGTGAACTCCTGGATCTTTCTTTTGAACCAGTCTTCAATCTCTTTTCTTTCAGGTTTCCAGTATTTTCTTGTCATTACCTGATTCCTCTCTCAAACTTCTTCCGGTCCCAAAAATGGAACCATTTGTTAGCTCGAGGGGTCCTGACCCAGGTTTTGTGTGCAAGGTTTTCCAACAAACCCCTATACTACTGGCCCTTTCGGCAGTGACCTGCTTGCGCAGGTCAAAGTCTCACCCGAAGTAGTATGGGTGGGTGTTGGAACCAGGTTTCCACACCCTGAGAAAGGATGGGTAAAGCAAGCAGAGCTGCGCCCCGATTACCTTGTTATGCGCAAGGTTAATTAAGTCTCTATTCACATCCACATGAACTAGATCTATAGTTATATGCTTGTTATAACATCAACACAACAGCACATAAACAGAACATAACAGATCCAGATCCAAGAATGCAGTATACAGATCTTTCGTAGCTTAAGGACAGAAAACGCACAATACAACAATTATCAGTAATTTAAATTAAAAGTACTTAGAGATTCAGTGCGCTAACAATCTTTCGCATTCATTCATTCATCAATTCTTCCTTACAATTCCCTTCCCAACCTGCGCACACAGCAACAGGGTCCGCACATAGCTGGACTTGGATCTCCGCGCACACAACTAGCAGGAGTCCATTCCTCGAAACCCAAACAAATAGCTTAAATCACAATTCACATCAATAGCTCATCATATCCTACCTTTTTCAATACAAAATGCATCTCTATTTATAACAATCTAGCCTCGACTTTCCTATGGTCCGCAACCCATGGTTTTCGGACCCCTAGTTTTCCCTTTTACCCAATACAACGCTTTCGGGGCTTTGACCCACAACAAAACCCCTCCGCTAGATTAAATCTAATCAAAAATATCCAAAATGGACTAGCTTCGCAGCATGTTAGGAGACCCTGTTCCAACATATTGCAACAAAAATGTTGCAACTCCTAAGGCTACCAACCTTAATTATCAACCCAGGGTTCATACAAACTTAAGAAGGGTCAGCACTGTATGTGCAACAAACACTTTCCCCTTCCTAGTCTAACTCCATTTGACGCAGGTAAAAGAAGACAATGAAACAAATTCAAATGAGTAAATATATAGGTAAGGCATAAATCCTAAGTTGCAAAAGGTAAATAGCAATAAGAAAACCTATTCTACTTTTGCTGGAAAGTAAATGATAGAGAGGAAATATATTGAATTTGCAAAAAATTATAGCACAATGATAACCAATAAAATCTAATATTTCTTGCTGGAAAGGAAAATGGCATTAAAGGAAATCTATTATATTTTGCATGTTAGGAAATTCCTAGATTACTCTTGCAGGAAGGAAATCACACTTGCTAGACTAATTACAAAAATTGTCATTCAAGAAGGAAGTAATGTAAAAGCTAAATGGCGACCTAACCAAGCCTCGAATCAACCAAAGGGGTATGAGATAATTCATAGGCTATAAATACACCTTTACCATGAATTTGTACATAATCATAACTCGAAAGAAAATTGTTACAAGTTGCTACAACATTGCTACAACATTACTACAGGACGCGTGTTTCTCAAGTTAACCTACCAATGCAAAAGCTAATCAAATGAAAAAAATATGAGGTAAATTTTATTATTAATTCAAATTTTTTTAGGATTCAATCCAAGTGGAATAAACTTGAAATAGCTTCTTTAGCATGTGCCAAAATTTAGTAGAAAATTGCTACTAAAAACCAAAATTTCAGAACAATGAGCTAGTAAGTTGATCTAAGTACCCAAATGCATAAGATAATCAAGTGAAAATGATATGGGGTGAATTTTTTTAGTAAGCTGGATGTTTTTAGGATTCAATACAAGTGTAATCAACTCAAAATAATATCATTCACATGTTCTATAATTCAACAAAAAATTACTACTATTTTGCTACAAGATACTTCCAAAAATTCCAAAATTGCGAACTAGTAAACCAATACAAGTAGCTCAATGATGAATATGAATTTGAAAAGTTGTTATAAGGATGCAACATACTTGAAGTTGTTTAAATTAATTGAAAAACCACTTATTTCAATCATTTAATCAATCTAACTTATAGCAAATGAAGCTTGAATATTAAATGCATAAATAATAATTACAAGAATAGGATATGCAAGTGAACAAAAAATTCAAAGAAGATAAGGAAATTGTACAACAAGGATTTGGGGCTATTGGGATGGCCCAGCCAAATAATACTCAAAGTCTTATGAAAGACACCAAACCTTAGAAGTTGAAAATGACACCGGACTTCATTATTAAAGTCAATCTAATACATCCCCACTGAAAATCAAAGTAGAGATATTAAATAACAATTTTCCCTCACAAGAAGACTAAGAAACGCATGCCTCTAGAGGATAATTCGAATTGTTACTTATAAAAATTGACGGGGAAGCATAATCCTTGAAAGGAGGTAGATTTTCCCTCCAAAATCCCTCAAAAAGTGGATCTGGATGTGGTAGGGAACACATTCCTATATTTTCTAAATCAATGTAGCTACACAATTTGTCAATGATTTCATGATATTTTATTCATTTATTGGTCCATCCAGTGGCATCTTGTGGTAGGGAGAAATTTCCTAAATTATCTCATATTCCAAATCTTCAGAATATGCCCAATATTCTCACAATATTCTACAAAAATAAATAATATTAGGCATATAATATGAAATTATCTCTAAACCTTTATAATAAACATAAGATGGCTCAAAAATATGTTATCAAATGAAAAATAGATGTTTAGTGTGTTGAAGGATGGTTATATGGGCCTTGAATTGTACCTATTAGGGAGGACCATAGACAATAAATGAGTGCACTCTTCATCCTCAAAAAATCATTTACACATCCATGAAGTTCAAATTTGTTGTTGGGATAATTGCATCCCACCAACGCAACATGTTTTTGTTTGGACATGCTTTTAATTCTAACCCTATTGAATAAACAATTTGATTGAAATCCAGAAGCAGGAAATTAAGTGGAATTAATTCCAAATCTAAAAAAACATAATCATTAAATGCCGACAAATAGTCTGATTAAAATCCATAAATTAAGGGCAAGGCCTAACTATTCTACGGTATGTTTGAAGCAAGTTGACCTTTAAAGAAGAATAATAAGTTAAAATAACAATTGGGTATTTTGGATGGAGTCGTATCCTGAGGTTTACTTCCAAGCATCATCACTTGATTAGAACTCAAAAATGTTCCAAGAACCATCAGTTGATTAGAAATAAAAAATGTACCATTTTAGAAATTTGTTTGTTCCATCCTTTATAGAATTTTGTTCCACCCCAAACATTTTAATCTATGTTGCACCAATTTTCAGGGACAAAAGGGTGGAAAAACAAACCATTTCACAGGGGGAAGCTCAAATATAATGTAAAAAAAAATAGGAAAATAAGACGTTATGTAAGTTAAAAAAACAAAAAAAAGAAATGTGTTGAATAAATAGTAATAAATATCATCACATGAATGAAAGGATTCATGATGAACATTAAATTATTTGATCTGAGATTCAAACGTATGACTTGAGATGATGATTTTTGCATTGCCATGCATCTCTAGAAGAGTTGGAAAATTAATCAAAACGCACTGCATGTAATTCACGTAAGTATTTGAAAGCATTTTCATAAATATCCTTGTGTTTTATTTGGATTATGGATTTACCATTTCGTCAGGGTTCCGCTAATGGCATGGTTTTTCCATTTTCCAAGGTGTTTCAAGGATTTTTCATGGACCTTATTTTTTTTCCTAAAAACACACACTAAAATTTTTGGATTCTAGTCAATGAACAAATAGATCTGCCTTGATTCATCTTTATAAAAATATTCTCAATAAGACCATTCCATTCATTGAATATCTCAAACCAACAACTGCGTTATTGATAATAAGTTGCTCCTTGCATAACACTCACATTGGTGGGACATATTGAGTGTTGACTGGGGAGAAGGAAATTGAGAGAGGGTGGTGCAAATTTGGCAACAACAAAGAAGAGATTAACAAGAATGAAAATGCTAGAAAGTATGGATAGATCACACTCTTGAAACTCATGCATGTCAATTTCATGTAGGTATCCTTACATAGGCTCAATTTAACGACGACTTTTATAACTCATTCCAAAAATCATATAAATATAGAACTTGATGGGCTATAAATTAATTAATATCATGTATTGTCATGATGCACATGCTATGCCTTGACTTCGGTCCATCCCTTGTTCACCTCAATGTTCATTTTTTCCTTCCTATAATGTGAAGTGCTAAAAATAAACAATCAAATATAAAATGTTGTGAGGAATAAAACTGTTAGGTCCCTATATTACTGGTGTAGTCCCTTATTGTTGTTAGTGTAGCCCCGTATTGTTATTTTTGTACCCCTGTAACCCAATATTGTTATTATTGTGCCCTTACATTATTATTGTTAGGTCGGCTAGGATTATATTGTGACCCCGTGGACTCCTATATATAGAAGGAGGTTTTGTCATTTGTATCATCCAATAATTGTTCATTTATGTAATGTAAAGGAGGTTTCTCCCTCGAAGTGGCTTATTTATAAGGCGTTGATCTCTCTTCTCTTGTATTTTTGGAGTTGGTTTATTAAATTTGGTATCAGAGCTTTCAATTCTAGGGTTTTGTTGCTCCAAACATGTCATCATGGAATTTTCACTCTAACATTTTTTCTACGAAGGTTCAGAACCTGAAATTTTAATCACACAAAACCAAAATCCTGAGGAACGTCTTGTAAAAATTTTAGATATTGGTTCGCAATATTTTCAGAGATATGATCTATGGAAGTTAGGGTTTTTTCAGGCTCCCGAATTTCATCTTAAAGAGGTGACCGTGGGAAAATAGTCATAACTCTCTCTCTCTCTGAGCATCAGATTGGAATTATGTAAAAAGTGGCCGCAAGAACATAGACTGTATTTTCCTATGTATCAATTTCAGAGCCAAATGAGGAAACAATGACACGTGGCATGCCGTAAAAGTTCGCTCTACTGAACCAGTCCATAATTAGGTCATTGTGGGAGATTGGGCATAAATTTTCCTTGAAGAATCCAAATCAGGTCAGACCTATGGCATTAGAAATAATATTCAGACGGCTACTATAGCACTGAATTTCAAATATTGAATATCCGAAATCATAGAGATAATTCAGTTTCAATATCGAGCTCCGCAAAAGCAAGAAAAATGTGTGTATTTTTTTTTCAAATTGCATAAGCCTTGTTTGAAGAATCAATTTGAATTGATTCCAAGAGAATATTGTAGAATAGATATCAGTATTGGGTTATAAAATTCCCCCTAAAAAGAATTCATCACACATAAAGCCTTCAGAAGGCTCTACTATGACTCATGAAGATGAAGAAGTGCAACATGACATATCAAAATTACACGAGCAAGTGCACCAAATTTCGCTCTCGCAAAGAGCAACAAAAAATGAAATGGAAGGTTTGAAGAAAGGCATGGAAGCTAAGATGGATGGTTTGAAGAAAGGCATGGAAGGCTTGAAGAATGGAATGGAATCTAAGATGGATGGCATGGAAGCTGGCATGGAAGCTAAGATGGATGACATGGAAGCTAAGATCGATGAAAAAATGGAAAATATGAAGAATGATCTAAAAAAGCAGACATGGCAAGTTTGACAAAGTTGATACAATAAATGTTTCCTAATGGCGAAAATATAGTAAAGGAAACTCATGATGAGAACAAAATAAATGTTAATCGTGATTTCATAAACTCTAATGTTGGATGGAAGACCCACCATATTCCAAATATCTATATGAGGAAGTTTGATGGCAAGGATCCTGTACCATGGATACTACAGATGGAGCAATATTTTGATCTCAATAATGACAAAAACACACAAAAGGTACGCATTACAACTTTATATTTAGAACAAAATACATTTGTATGGTATCGATGTCTTTGCTCCCGTAAACAAATTGTCACTTGGTCAATTTTTACGAAGGAAATGATAGCACATTATGAGGATACATGATGCAGGAGCATCCAGCTCATCAATTTAATTTTAATTTAATAGATATAGGGGGTCTTGTACTTTTATGAAATTGGAATGATTTGAGTGATTTTAATAAGATTAATTAAATATTGAGAGGATTTTTGTAAATTTTCTTGAAGGAGAACATGAGAGATTTGAGAATTAATTGTCTTTTCTAAATTAGAATTAGTTTCATAAATCTGTGGATTTATGAGAGTCCTTAGGGATTAAGTAGAGATTTTAGGATTAAAGAGGATTCTTAGGAATTTTTTGAGGAAATAGAGGATCTAAAACCAGAATTGGTTTTAGAAACATTTGTATATATTGTAAGCCTCAAGGGCATAAGAGAAAAAAAGAGGAGAGAGATTTAGGATTTAGAAAAGTAGAGCTTGGATTGTAAGCCTACGGGCAGTAAGAAGGAAAAGGCCACTAGTTTGAATATCAGGCCACACAGAGGAAATATTTTGTAATTATTTGGTTATACATATATATATGGAGGAATTCCATTCTGAAATTGGGTGTGTTGCATTGATTGACAGATTTATGTGAAGCAGAGAATTGACATTACATTTATACTCATAAGACTAGAAAATGAAGTATAAACAAGGCATTCGATTGCTGAGTTAACGAATACTCAAAATTTGGGGTTGAATCTGTAATAGAGAAGTAACATCGATCACAGAATGGATCGATAGTGAACCATGAGTCCGAACTGGGCTTTTAATTGATATGCGATGCGCAATTCGAAGAAGTGAATGAGGTCAGGGTGTAAAATCAAGAGCAAGAAGTGTTGTTTAGAAGATTTGTGGAACCGTATAAGAGTAATTACGAGGGAGTTTTTCATCAGAGGTTCCTAGTTGAATTCCTACATTCACATGGATACAATGCTTTGCATAGCCGATTGACTGTTGATTCAAAAGATAAGGCGTAAATGTGTTGCAGTATTGCTAAGTTTGGACCGATCCTATTATGTTGAGTTGACTTTCCTGTAATACATAATGCTGGTAAGAAATCAGCATGGAAGAAGAAAGTTTCCAGATTATGATAGCTGAATTAGTTCTCCTTAATCATATCATGAGCTCGCGGAAAGAAAAGGAGGGACTTAGTGAAAAATAGAAGTCTTGTAGCATCGTATTCAAAAAAAGCAGAGGTTGTATATGCAGAGATGTGAGTTAATGGTACAGTGAATGAAGAGCAGTTTTGAAAACCACCAAATGAGTTTTCGCACAAATTTAAAAGGGTAAGCGATATTTTGTTGAGGGAACGCAATGATGTTTAGGATGTGACGTGTGGCGTTACAAAACTTCCTATTTCGCGTAAGTTCAGAAAGATTAAATGGCATGCATTTTATTATGCGATATCCATTGGATATATGCATAGATCGTCATAGGAGTGCGATAACCGTTGGATGAGAGTTGAAGCCAACGATGGATATTTGAACGCTAAATGCACATCAAATTACGTGCAAAGCATGTGAACCGTTGGATCAGGGTGAAAGATTGATGGTTAAGATTAGGACAGTACGTTGTTGATAACAGCTGGGGCCCAACATATACATGTTGGCATTTTGATATTTTTAAACCAAAGTCGATTTCAATAATAAAAATGTCAAGGTGGGTTTTTTTAGATGGTTTGGAAACGAGAATTATGGAAAGGTAAAGACTGTGGGCCCGATTTATATTGTCAACATCATGGGTTTTAACTAAAGTCAATAATTAGGAGAACGATGAGAACGGAGCGATGAGAGGATTTGAGAGCTGAAATTGAAGCATGGCCCTGAAGCCCTAAGGCTTTCCTTGCACTTCTCTACAGGCACCGCCACTACTCCTGGCTCCTCCACATCGTCATCTGCATAGCCTAGGCTGCTTGATTCCAGCATGCCGGATTCCAAAGGGGGGGGCCTATAACCCCCCCAACCCTGGGGATCCAAGAAGATCTGGCATCCCTAGTTCCTCGCTCAACTCTGATACGCCTGCCCACTCGACGCCAGCGACAAATCCATCAGATCCGACCGCCACACAATCACCGCATCGCCCCAGCGATGGGATCAGGTCCAAGGACGCGCAATCTGTGAGATCTACGACCTGCATTCCAATTCAAACGAAAAGACCCAAGATACACCTCCTAGCGGAGCGCATCAATGGACGCATTCAATACATGCATGATCATGCATTGATAAATAATTTTATTGGCCTATGGCCGATTGAGAAAGCCCTTTATGGTTGGATCAAAGCGAAATGGAAACCAAAAGGGCAGGTGGACCTTCAGTTGGGCCCCAAAGGCTTCTTCAATATTATCTTCACCTACATCGAAGATAAAAACAGAGTCATGGATGGAGGCCCTTATTTTTTCAATGCCGCAGGGCTTTATCTAAGAAATTAGGTGGAACATTTCGATCCCGATAAGGAGTACTTCATTTGGGCTCCAGTCTGGATCCTTTTATACTCCCTGCTGCAGGAGTATTGGGAAGAGATCACCCTCAAGGAGATTGGAAACTTCCTTGGAACATTCATCAAAACTGCTGAAGAGACCAAACACAATTGATATACTGCATATGCTCAGATCTGTGTCTATATGCATCTATCAAAATCCCTCCCTGATTCGGTAAGTCTCTGGCATGAATATTTCGAGTGGATCCAATCTATAGATTATGAACATGTTCCTTTTAGGTGTAGAAAATGTCATATGCATGGACACTTGTTCAGGGATTGTCCTCAAAATCACCCTCCTGCCCCCTTTGGTCCTCCCAATGCCTCAGATCCAGATGGCTTCACCCGAGTTTCCCACAGAAAAATACAGTCCAAGAATCCCCTCTCTCCTTCGGACCCCCCCCCCCAAACCTGCTCCCTCCTCGAAAGGCCCCTCTTCCAGCAACAACTTCCAAATCTTAGCCGATCTTGGTTTGGATCAAGAGGCTGAGGAGCCCTGCCCTGACCCCTCTTCCTCTGCAATTCCCTCCTTTGGCTCCATCCCCCCCGCTTAAGGGTCTGGACACTGTGATGGTTAATATAGCGATGACCACCAATCCTCATAAGGTCCCCCCACTCCCGCATTCTGAACCTGCCCAAAGTAGCCGCCCTAAAGCATCTTCTGACATACTCCCATGCTCCCATAGATCAACCCAGCAACCCCAATGTCAGATCAGACTCTGCATTGGTCACCTACATTATTGAAAAACCAGAATCTATTGATTTTGGGGATCTAGATCTAATAGGGCTGGAAAAAGCATGTGATTCTAAAGCGTATCATACCATTCCGCCCAGACAGATTGATAGTTTGGAGGAAGCACTTCTGAAGGCTCAGCTACTAAAGGGTAGTGCTCATCTTGGAATTCAAGGGGAGCTCATACCTAGGGAAACAATCAACATTATCATAGAATCAAGGAAGAAGGGTTGACCTACGGATCTACAACAGTTAATCATGCTGGGGGATCAACTTGTCGAATCTGAGAGATATCCCAAGTTGACGAAATTCTTCAAAGCCTTGAAATATCCACTTTTATGATGAAGATTACATCCTAGAATATTCGAGGGATCAATAGTCCCTCAAAGTGCCGAATGATAAAAAATAGTCTCACTCGCAAAAAACCTGCCATTTTTTTCATGCAGGAAACCAAATGCACCAGCTCCACTTTCCATTTAATTCTCTCCCGCCTTTGGATGGGTTTTGACACCTTTGTTGTTGATTCTGTAGGGGCCTCCGGGGGCATTGCCATTTCTTGGAATCCTACCATCCTTTCCCTTTATCACTTACATGCTTCCCATCATTTTATTCAAGCCTCCTTTCACCTCATTAGCACCAGCCTCAAAGGCCTGCTTACTAATGTTTATTTCCCTCAAACCACTGCTAGTAAAATTCGAATCTTGGATGATCTCTCTGCTTTGCACAATCTGAACTCCCATCACTACTGGATCCCAGAAGGGGATTTTAACATGATTACTAGCCTTCAAGAAAAACGGGGTGGGCGCAATATTCTTGAAGATGACTCCCTGCACTTCAAAAATGTCATCAACCAAAACTGCCTCATCTACATCCCTACAGCTAATGGCCTTCATACTTGGAACAATCGACGATCTGGAAACCACTTCATCGCTTCTCACCTAGATCGTTTCTGTGTTTCTGATCCCATCATTCAAGCAAGAGGGGACATATTCTCCACCATACTAACGGCGGCAGGATCGGACCATTGGCCCGTCCAATTACAGTGGGAAAGACTGACTATGGGAAAGCCTAAACCCTTCTAGTTCGAGCAATTCTGGCTTCTCCACTTGGGATTCCGGGACATGGTGATGCATTGGTGGCACACCATTCCC
Organism: Pinus albicaulis; assembly: GCA_034641835.2. NCBI lineage: Eukaryota > Viridiplantae > Streptophyta > Pinopsida > Pinales > Pinaceae > Pinus > Pinus albicaulis. The sequence goes on along the minus strand of CM076579.1, from coordinate 1,687,800,423 downwards.
CCGCAGAACAGATCCATTATGTATAATATACCACAGAAGCTTAAAATCATTAAAGCTAGACTGAAGCACTGGAACCAAAGTACCTTTGGCAACATCTTTCAAGGACACCACAATCTATGGCTTCAAATGGAAAATCTTCAACAAGAACTTATCATCTCAGGAAGGACCGAGGCCCTTGATGCTCAGGAGAAGGATCTCAAATCCTGAATCGAGGAAAAGGAGCTTCAGGAAGAAATGCTCTAGAAACAAAAATCCAGAATTCGTTGGCTTAAAGATGGAGAGAAGAACACTTCCTTCTTCCACCGCTCCACCATTCAAATAAAAATGGCCAATCTCATCTCCATTATTCGCAATGACCAAGGAGTAAACTTGGAAACGCATGAAGAAATTGAACAGGAGCTTCTGAACCATTTTAAGGACACTCTCATGGAGCCGCCCTTGGATCGCCAGGAGGCCATTGAGAGTATCACCAGACACATACCGGCCTTGATCACGGAGAAACACAACCAGATGCTACTTCGACCCATCCAAATAGAAGAGGTGGATCAGGCCATGGCTCAACTCAAGGCAGGTAAAGCTCCTGGCCCCGATGGGTTTACTTCTAACTTCTTTCACTTCTTTTGGCTGGATCTAAGACAAGAGATCTGGGAGATGGTTGAATAATCTCGAGCTATGCACTGGATGCTCCCCGCTCTAAATGCTACCTTCATCTCCCTCATTCCTAAAGAGGATCAAGCCTCTTCTGCCACTAATTTCCACCCCATTTCCCTTTGAAACGTCCTCTATAATATTGTCTCCAAAGTAGTTGCAAATTTCCTCAAAACCCTTCTGCCTCTCCTCATTTCTCTTGAGCAAACCGGATATGTAGAAGGCAAGCATATCTTGGATGGCATTATCCTCACGCATGAGGTGGCACACTCCTTACGCTCCCATAAGATCCCTAGAATGCTGCTTAAGTTAGATCTCTTGAAAGCTTTTGACAAACTCAATTGGAAATATATCCAGCAAATGCTCAAGGCCTTTGGTTTCAGTCAAACTTGGATTAGATGGATCCTTAGCCTCATCTCCTCCCCTCTCTACTCCATCCTTATCAATGGAATTCCCTCTCCCCCTTTCCACCCCTCTTGAGGCATTCGTCAAGGGTACCCTCTCTCCCCTTTCCTCTTCGTGATCATGGTGGAAGTCTTAGGCAGGTTTCTCAAAGCCCAAATTCAAGATCACTCTCTTCGAGGCCTCAGTCTCCACCAGTGCTCGCCCCTCTCGCACCAACAATTCGTTGATGACAACATGCTCTTTGGCCACCCCTCTGTTCAAGCAGCCTCCACCCTCAAATCCATCTTGGACTACTTCTCTTTGGCTACTGGCCCCTCGGTCAACAACTCTAAATCCCAAGTTTTCTTTTTTAACACTCCCATGATCACTCAGTGCAATATTGCTCGCATTCTTGGATTCACCACGGCAGTGCTGCCCTCTAAATATCTAGGTGCGCTACTCGCTGACTCAGTCCTCAGGCACTCATCTTAGAAATATTTGCTAGACAAGTTGGAAAACCGGATATCCCTATGGACCCATCGAGCTCTGAATCTGGCGAGTCATCTCATCTTAGTCAAATCTTTCCTTCAAGCAATGCCTCTGTACCTTTTCTCCATGTTGGTGGCACCAAAATGGGTTCTCAAGGCCATTCGGAACCTTCAACGCCACTTCCTATGGGGAGGGGCCAAAGCAAGAAGAAAATCAGCCTTAGTGAACTGGCAGGAAGTCTGTAGCACCAAGAAAGCTGGTGGTTTGGTTCTCCGCGACCCTTGTCTAAGCAACAAAGTCATGGGAGCAAAAATTTGGTGGCACTGGTTCTCTAATGCAAGCAGTCTGTGGGCACCGATGTGGGCCGCCAAATATGCTCGAAACTGGCCAATGGAGGATCTCATTCATTTTGATAATGATCATGCAGGTTCCCTTATCTGGACGGTGGCTAGTCAGCATAGAGCACTAGTTCGAGACCACAGCTTCTGGGAAGTCAGGTCAGGGAGATCAGCCAACCTCGGCACGATTCATGGTATCAAATGCCAAGGTTAGTGGACCTCTTTCCAAACTCTGATTGGCAAGGCATGCTAGAGCATCTCCCTCATCAAAATTTTGGTACCTTTTGGACTCACCCCGCCTCTCCCAAAAGCCATTTTCGACAATGGCTCACGGCTGACCAATTTCACTCTCACCTTGGTCTAACTCTCACCGAGGAAATAGCCGAAGAACTACACAAGAGACAAGTTCGTATCTCCGAAGAGCCCGATAATCTCTGTTGGGGCTATTCTACTACTGGAACTTTCACCACCAAGGAATCCTACATCCTATCCCTCCCAGCCTCATAGCCTGATGGTATCTGGGAGAAATTTTGGCACTCGAAAAACTGGCCCAAAATTTCTACTTTTCTCTGGCTCCTCAGTAAACGTCGCATCCTCACTTGGGACAATCTCCACAAGAAAGGCTTCACCGATCCTTCCCAATGTCCCAACTGCAGTATTAAGGAGGAAACCTCTGAGCACCTTTTCAATGAATGTGAAGTGGCCATGGCACTTTGGGATAAAGTGGTCCTTCTCTATAGAAAATCGAATAGAATCATGGGGAGAATCATCAAAACCATTCGCAGCTGGCCTTCCACTTCATTTCAGTGCACCATTCTCAATGCTATTTGGATTATGATACCAGTGCACCTACTCCGGGTGGTATGGAAAGACCGCAATCACAGAATCTTCAAGGATCATCGCACTCCCACGGACATTGTTTGGAATATGGTCTGCAGTCATATACGGGAGACTCTAGCCCTTCATCATTGGAGGGAAGAGGACCTGCCCTCCCTTCATAGTGAGAAAATTATTTGAGCCAATTGGAATTTATGGTTACATTCGGCCACCATCCCTGAGCCCCCCTCAAACCAAAAGTTTCCCTCTCCTGGACGATGGATCCCTCCGCCTCCAAGCCACTACAAGCTCAACTTTGACGGAGCCTCTAAAGGAAATCCGGGGAGAGCGAGCTATGGAGGTATTTTTAGAACTCCCCTTGGCCAGGTGCATTTACTCTTCTTTGGTTGCCTCGGTTCGGATACCAAAAATTCGGCAGAACTTGAAGGTCTGCTCCAGGGGCTCTTCCTTGCCAGGGAGCACCACTTGTTTCCCCTTATCATTGAAGGTGATTCACAGATTCTAATCAATATGGCAAAGCGACTCCAGGTCAGCTCCTCCACCTCCAATCTCATCAAAAGTTGGCGTCTATCCACCAGGATCAAAACGCTCGAGCAACGGATGCGCATTGACACTGCTATAGACTACCACCATGTTCGATGCTCTACCAACAAAGTAGCGGATCTCCTGGCCAACAAGGGTGTCCATCACTGCGACCCCATCTGGGTTGGACCTCTTACCTCTGTTAATGATGAAGCTTTCCTTCAGGATTACACTCTTCTGATGCAAAATGACAACCATCCCCCGGATGTGGGTGGTATTTAGTCACACAAATTTCCATGAGGCAGCCATGTGGCTCACCATATGGTGCGCCCATGTGCCCCATCCCTGGGATGCAAAATGCCATCAAAACTCGCGTGGGATGGGTCTTAAATTCCCATGTGTCGCCTTAAACTCTACGTACTCTGAAAGTTGGTTAATTACTCCTTCTCTCAGCATGTTTCTCTATCTTCCCGCTCTGCCTCTGGCTTTCCAGCCCACCCTGACTGTCATCTCGTCGCTCCTTCTGCTTCGGCCCTCATCTGCTCTGGTGCGAAGTCTTTGGGCTCCTGCCTCTGCAGCGACGCCTCCATCTTATCGAGCCTTATACACGCCGGCCAGAAAGCCACGTCGCCATCGACAACCTAGCAGAAGAGCGGGGGGAAGGGGCCTCCCTTTGCAACCTCCCCTGCCCATGGCCTTCCCTCCAGACTTGAATTTCCCGGTCTCATGGGACCCTGCAGACTTGCATCCTCCCACCCTTGCGCCTGCTATGCTCTTTGACCCCATGGCCCATCTTGCTCCGCCCTCGGCTCCTCTCGCGGCAAGAAGCATGCCCGCAAATCAAAAGTCTCATAGGAGCCTCCCTTCCTTCCCCGTAAGCTCAAGGCACTCCCAGTGCAGCCTGCCTCCAGCCCCTCTTCGGACGATAGTGACTTCAAGCCAGCCAAGTAGTTGCAACTACCAAGTCTCAGTCTTTTGGGTTCTATGAAGGGCAAGGAAGTCCTCCAGGCAACTGTTGCCATGAACATTTCAACTTCTTTGCAGGATAATGCTCCTCAGGACACTCCAGCGGAGCGACTCAAACTTCCGCCCTCCCCACACGAGCAGCATGAAGACAATGAACAGCTGGATTATGACTACATCTGATGTATCCTAGAGGAGGACCCTCCAACCAGCGACGAGCATGAAATCTCTCCTTAGCATGTCCTCGTTGAGCTCCTTAGTTTGCAGGTTTTGGATGCCTCTCTTGTTTGTTCTTTCAGTTTATTTTTGCACTATGTTAAAGGTAGGTTTCCCGCCAAGGGCATCCTGGTATATTTGGACTATTTTGGTCGGTTTCCCCACCAGGGGCGGTCTAGTTTTTACCAACAGTTTTTTGTACAATCCCTCAGTTGTGGATTTCTCCATTTCTGAGGATGTGCCTTGTAAAATTTGTTTGACGGCTTAATATAAATAGTATTACTTAGAAAAAGAAAAAATAAAAAAACTAAATTCAATCATAGATATGAAATATATAAAATGGTTATTTTATATAGTTTAAAGGGAACCAGCTTCCGCATAGAAAAACATTCACTATTTGGATTTTATATGCATGTGGTTATGCATATTAAAATTTTATATGCGTAGTGTGGGTGTGGCAGCCTAAGGGCTGCATCATTTGTTATCAGAGCAGGAAACAGCTCTTTTGAAGGTTCAATTTTGTTTTAATTAAATTGGAATTAGAATGAATGCATGTGTGATGGAGAAAATAAAAAGATATTAGATTTTGAATCTGATAGATTGCAGCACATAAAGATACAGTGCAGATGAGAGGTGAAACAAGATCACATAGAGATCTTGAAGTTGAGTTGATAAGTGTTATTTTAACTCTGATTTGAAGATTATGTTTGCAAAATTCAAGTTGCAGGCAGTTGAAGAAAATCTCAGCAAAAGAAAATCACAGCTTTAAGAACAATGATTAAGGAAACTAGTAAGAGTTTCTGAGTAAAGTGTGGAACAGAACCTTGAAGAATTCGAACAGAGGTTGGATAAAAAAGACAATTGTGTTCTTAAAATGTGCATATAAGTTGAAGCCTAGAAGGAGTAGAGAGGAATGCTCACGAGGTTCCAGAAGATAGAGAACCAGTGCTTTCCAAAAGACCAAATCCAAAGAAAAGGATTGGTTAGGTAAGTTGTAACAAGGAGGACTTGTTATTGCAGAGGCTTTAGTAAAACTCATGATGAATGAGTGAGGAACTCATGAAGATAGAAATGGAGAAGAAGATGACTACTGATAGTAATAGAAGAGATAGCAGAGGTTCTGAGAGAGACCACAACAGAAGGAAGGAGAAATAAGATGCCAAGGAAAATGGCATATGGAAGCAGTTGAATGATGAAGAATATGACAAAGAGTTAACTGAGATAAGAGAACAATTTAATAAATTGAAAATGATGATAGAAGAAAACCAGGATATGGTTGGACCATGAAGAAGAAAGTAAAGTGGCAGAGGCTACAACAAAAGAGAGAACAATAAGTGAATATGCAGTTAGAAGAAGAGCTGAGAAATATTGAACAGATGATGAGTGTGCAATTGAGATGTGAAGAACTTAGAGAATATGAGTTGAAAATGGAAGTTTCCATTTGTGAAGCAGAACAGAGTGAAGTTATGGGTAAAGATGAAGAATGGAGATCTGTGAAAGATCTTATGAATCATTGAGAAGATTTAAGACAGCAAGAATTTTACCTTGTTGAAGAGGGAATTAATGATGATTTCCTGAGTTTTTGGGCAAGTTCAAATTAGTTGGATGATGTAAAGTCTTGTATTTTTTAATCTAATAATTTTGATGTGATTATAGGTTTTGCAGAAGAGGATGAGCAATATTTTGAAGCTGTCAAAAGTATGGGAGAGTATCTTTCAGAAGATAAATACTATTTGTAAAAAATCTTTCTGTAATAATCACATGCAATGGAACATTGTCGACGCGTTTCGAACCAACCAGTTTGGTTCATCATCAGGACTGATGAAGAATAAATACTATGAATTAAAGAATGATGAAGAATGTCTCTTGAATGACGAAAGCAGTGATACATTGTTATTTGAAGTGGAATAATTTCTTTTGAAAGAAGAAGATGAGATTCAGTCTAAAGAACTGATATGTGAAGCAACAATTGAGACCGTTGAGTTTTGTGATTTACAAACTGAAAATTTGTGTAAAAATGTAGAAATTATAAGTGATGATGAAGTAATTAAGGAATGCCAAAAAGAAATTGCATTGCTGGAATATTTGTTGGAAAAATCAGAGTATGACAGAGAGATTGCAGAAGACAGAGTTCATTGCAGTGGACAAGAACAGAGAAATATCATGAAAGCAGATGGTATGGAAGAGAGACTTGCTGACAGTCTCGAGGATATTTTAGAGAATTATTTAGGGAGAATGAATCAGCATACTAATGTGCTGATAAAGAAGGAAATTTCAGAGCAGCATACTAAAATTTTTCCAGAGGAAAGAAAGGCACTGATGCCTTATGGTTTTTATTTTGATAATTTTTTTACGAATGCAGGTTTTGTTGTAGATGCAAGAGAAAGAAGACAATAGTAAACAAGAGTGTAAGGATGACAGGGTGGCAGTAACAATAAAAGTTCAGCAATCAAGAGATGAAAGTAATAAGAAATCAGAAGATATATTAGACAAAGAAATTGAATTGATAAGAAGGCTAATGGTAAAAGTGTCTCGGAAGAAGACAACAGCAGGAAGGCGAAGAAGCAGCAGTAGCAAGAGGAAGACAAGAACAAACTGTAAAAGTATGGCAAGTGGGAAGATGCAGAATAAAGTATGCAAGCCTGGAAAAGTGCAGCTGAAGAATGATGAAGACAATGCAGCTTATGGACAGCAGCAAAACAAAGTATGGGATCTAGGAAGACAAAAATTAAAAGCACATGATCAGGAGGTCATGATAAATTTCTACTTTGGGAGTCTGATGCAGGAGCATCCAGCTCATCAATTTAATTTTAATTTAATAGATATAGGGGGTCTTGTACTTTTAGAAATTGGAATGATTTGAGTGATTTTAATAATATTAATTAAATATTGAGAGGATTTTTGTAAATGTTCTCGAAGGAGAACATGAGAGATTTGAGAATTAATTGTATTTTCTAAATTAGAATTAGTTTCGTAAATCTGTGGATTTATGAGAGTCCTTAGGGATTAAGTAGAGATTTTAGGATCAAAGAGGATTCTTAGGAATTTGTTGAGGAAATAGAGGATCTGAAACCAGAATTGGTTTCAGAAATATTTGTATATATTGTAAGCCTCAAGGGCATAAGAGAAAAAAAGAGGAGAGAGATTTAGGATTTAGAAAATTAGAACTTGGATTGTAAGCATACGGGCAGTAAGAAGGAAAAGGCCACTAGTTTGAATATCAGGCCAAAGAGAGGAAATATTTTGTAATTATTTGGTTATACATATATATATGGATGAATTCCATTCTGAATTTGGGTGTGTTACATTGATTGACAGATTTATGTGAAGCAGAGAATTGACATTACATTTATACTCATAAGACTAGAAAATGAAGAATAAACAAGGCATTTGATTGCTGAGTTAACAGATACTCAAAATTTGGGGTTGAATCTGTAATAGAGAAGTTACATTAATCACAGAATGGATCAATAGCGAACCATGAGTCCAAACTGGGCTTCTTTTTTTTTCTAAGTAATACTATTTCTATTAAGTCGTCAAACAAAGTTTACAAGGCACATCCTTAGAAATGGAGAAATCCATAACTGAGGGATTGTACAAAAAACTGTTGGTAAAGACTAGACCGCCCCTGGTGGGGAAACCAGTCAAAATAGTCCAAATATACCAGGCTTCCCTTGGCGAGAAACCATCCTTTAACATAGTTCAAAAAGAAACTGAAAGAACAAACAAGAGAGGTGTCCAAAACTTGCAAACTAAGGAGTTCAACGACGACATGCTAAGGAGAGCTTTCATGCTCATCGCTGGTTGGAGGGTCCTCCTCTAAGATACGGCAGATGTAGCCATAATCCAGCGGTTCATTGTCTTCATGCTGCTCACGAGGGGAGGGCGGAAGTCTGAGTCGCTCTGCTGGAGTGTCCTGAGGAGCATAATCCTGCAAATAAATTGAAATGTCCATGGCACCAGTCGCGTGGAGGACTTCCTTGCCCTTCATAGAACCTGAAATACTGAAACCTGGCATTTGTAACTCGTCGGCTGGCTTGAATTCACTATCTTCCGAAGAGAGGCTGGAGGTGGGCTGCACCTGGAGTGCCTTGAGCTTATGGGGAAGGAAGGGAGGCTCCTCTGAGATTGTTGATTTGCGAGCACGCTTCTTGCCGCGGGATGAGGAGGGTCCAGCAGGAGGAGCTGAGGGCGGAGCAGGATGGGCCATAAGGTCAAAGAGCATAGTAGGCGCAAGGGCAGGAGGATGCAAGTCTGCAGGGTCCCATGAGACCGAGCAAATCAAGTCTGGAGGGGAGGCCATGGGCAGGGGAGGTCGCAAAGGGAGGCCCCTTCCCCCCGCTCTTCTGCTAGGCTGTTGATGGTGATGCGGCATTCTGGTCGGCATGTATAAGGCTCGATAAGACAGGGGTGTTGCTGCAGAGGCGGGAGCCCAAAGACTTCGCACCAGAGCAGATGAGAGCTGAAGCAGAAGGAGCGACGGGATGATAGTCAGGGTGGGCTAGAAAGCTAAAGGCGGAGCGGGAAGATAGAGCAACATGTTGAGAGAAGGAGTAATTAACCAGCTCGCAGAGTACGTAGACTTTAAGGTGGCGCATGGGAATTTAAGGCCCAGCCCATGTGAGTTTTGATGGCGTTATGCATCCCAAGGATGGGGCACATGGGCGTGCCATGTGGTGAGCCACATGGCCGCCTCATGGAAATATGTGTGACTAAATACCACCTGCATCCGGGGGTCCGAACTGGGCTTTTAATTGATATGCGATGTGCAATTCAAAGAAGTGAATGAGGTCAGGGTGTAAAATCAAGAGCAAGAAGTGTTGTTTTGAAGATTCGTGGAAGCGTATAAGAGTAATTACGAGGGAGTTTTTCATCAGAGGTTCCTAGTTGAATTCCTACACTGGCATGGATACAATGCTTTGCATAGCCGATTGACTGTTGAGTCAAAAGATAAGACATAAATGTGTTGCAGTATTTCTAAGTTTGGACCGATCCTATTATGTTGAGTTGACTTTCCTGTAATACATAATGCTGGTAAAAAATCAGCATGGAAGAAGAAAGTTCCCAGATTATGATAGCTGAATTAGTTCTCCTTAATCATACATGAGCTCACGAAAAGAAGAGCGACTCAGTGAAAAATAGAAGTCTTGTAGTATTGTATTAAAAAAAAAGTGGAGGTTGTATATGCAGAGATGTGAGTTAATGGTACAGTGAATGAAGAGCGGATTTGAAAACCACCGAATGGGTTTTCGCACAGCTTTAAAATGGTAAGCGGTATTTTGTTGAGGGAACGCGATGATGTTTAGAATGTGACATGTGGCGTTACAATACTGCCTATTTCGCGTAAGTTCAAAAATATTAAATGGCATACATTTTATTATGTGATATCCATTGGATATACGCATAGATCTTCATTGGAGTGCGATAACTGTTGGATGAGAGTTGAAGCCAACGATGGAGGTTTGAATGCTAAATGTGCATCAAATTACGTGCAAAGCATGTGAACTCTTGGATTAGGGTGAAAGATCGACGGTTAAGATTAGGACAGTACGTTGGTTGATAACAGATGGGGCCCAACATATACATGTTGGCACTTTTGTATTTTTAAACCAAAGTCGATTTCAATAATACAAATTTCAAGGTGGGTTTTTTTAGATAGTTTGGAAACGAGAATTATGGAAAGGTAAAGACTGTCGGCCTGATTTATATTCTCAGCATCGTGGGTTTTAACTAAATTCAATCATAGATATGAAATATATAAAATGGTTATTTTATATAGTTTAAAGGGAACCAGCTTCCGCATAGAAAAACATTCACTATTTGGATTTTATATGCATGTGGTTATGCATATTAAAATTTTATATGCGTAGTGTGGCCATGGCAGCCTAAGGGCTGCATCATTTGGTATCAGAGCAGGAAACAGCTCTTTTGAAGGTTCAAGTTTTTTTTAATTAAATTGGAATTAGAATGAATGCATGTGTGATGGAGAAAATAAAAAGAGATCAGATTTAGAATCTGATAGATTGCAGCACATAGAGATACAGTGTAGATGAGAGGTGAAACAAGATCACACAAAGATCTTGAAGGTGAGTTGATAAGTGTTATTTTAACTCTGATTTGAAGATTATGTTTGCAAAATTCAAGTTGTAGGCAGTTGAAGAAAATCTCAGCAAAATAAAATCAAAGCTTTAAGAACAGTGATAAAGGAAACTAGTAAGAGTTTCTGAGTAAAGTGTGGAACAGAACCTTGAATAATTATAACAGAGGTTGGATAAAAAGGACAATTGTGTTCTTAAAATGTGCATATAAGTTGAAGCCTAGAAGGAGCAGAGAGGAATTCTCAAGAGGTTCCAGAAGATAGAGAACCAGTGCTTGCCAAAAGACCAAATCCAAAGAAAAGGATTGGTGAGGTAAGTTGTAACAAGGAGGACTTGTTATTGCAGAGGCTTTAGTACAACTAATGATGAATGAGTAAGGAACTCATGAAGATAGAAATGGAGAAGAAGATGACTATTGATAGTCATAGAAGAGATAGCAGAGGTTCTGAGAGAGACCACAAAAGAAGGAAGGAGAAAGAAGATGCCAAGGCAAATGGCATATGGAAGCAGTTGAATGATGAAGAATATGACAAAGAATTAGTTGAGATAAGAGAACAATTTAATAAATTGAAAATGATGATAGAAGAAAACCAAAGATATGGTTGAACCATGAAGAAGAAAGTAAAGTGGCAGAGGCTACAACAGAAGAGAGAACAACAAGTGAATATGAAGTTAGCAGAAGAGCTGAGAAATATTGAATAGATGATGAGTGTGCAATTGAGATGTGAAGAACTCAGAGAAGCTGAGTTGAAAATGGAAGTTTCCATTTGTGAAGCAGAACAGAGTGAAGTTATGGGTAAAGATGAAGAATGGAGATCTGTGAAAGATCTTATGAATCATTGTGAAGATTTAAGACAGCAAGAAGTTTACCTTGCTGAAGAGGGAATTAATGATGATTTCCTGAGTTGTTGGGAAAGTTCAGATCAGTTGGATGATGTAAAGTCTTGTTTTTTTTTAATCTAATAATTTTGATGTAATTACAGGTTTTGCAGAAGAGGATGAGCAATCTTTTGAAGCTGTTAAAAGTATGGGAGAGTACCTTTCAGAAGATAAATACTATGAATTAAAGAATGATGAAGAATGTCTCTTGAATGAGGAAAACAGTGATACATTGTTATTTGAAGCGGAAGAATTTCTTTTGAAAGAAGAAGATGAGATTTAGTCTGAAGAACTGATATGTGAAGCAACAATTGAGACTGTTGAGTTTTGTGATTTACAAACTGAAAATTTGTGTAAAAATGTAGAAATTATAAGTGATGATGAAGTACTTAAGGAATGCCAAAAAGAAATTGCATTGTTGGAATATTTGTTGGAAAAATCAGAGTATGACAAAGAGATTGCAGAAGACATAGTTCACTACAGTGGACAAGAACATAGAAATATCATGAAAGCAGATGGTATGGAAGAGAGACTTGATGACAGTCTCGAGGATATTTTAGAGAATTATTTAGGGAGAATGAATAAGCATACTAATGTGCTAATAAAGGAGGAAATTTCAGAGCAGCATACTGAAATGTTTCCAGAGGAAAGGAAGGCACTGAGGCCTTATGGTTTTTATTTTGATAATTGTTTTTTGAATGCAGGTTTTTTCGTAGATGCAAGAGAAAGAAGACAAGAGTAAACAAGAGGGTAAGGATGACAGGGTGTCAGTAACAATAAAAGTTCAGCAATCAAGAGATGAAAGAAATTAGAAATCAGAAGATATATTAGACAAATAAATTGAATTCATAAGAAGGCTAATGGTGAAATTGTCTCAGAAGAAGACAGCAGCAGGAAGGCGAAGAAGCAGCAGCAGCAGAAGGAGGAAGACAAGAACAGACTATAAAAGTATGGCAAGTGGTAAGATGAAGAATAAAGTATGGAAGCCTGGAAAAGTGCAGTTGAAGAATGATGAAGACAATACAGCTTATGGACAGTAGCAAAAAAAAGTATGGGATCCAGGAAGACAAAAATTAAAAGCACATGATCAGGAGATCATGATAAATTTCTACTTTGGGAGTCTGATGCAGGAGCATCCAGCTCATCAATTTAATTTTAATTTAATAGATATAGGGGGTCTTGCACTTTTATGAAATTGGAATGATTTGAGTGATTTTAATAAGATTAATTAAATATTGAGAGGATTTTTGTAAATGTTCTCGAAGGAGAACATGAGAGATTTCATAATTAATTTTATTTTCTAAATTATAATTAGTTTCATAAATATGTGGATTTATGAGAGTCCTTAGGGATTAAGTAGAGATTTTAGGATTAAAGAGGATTCTTAGGAATTTTTCGAGGAAATAGAGGATCTGAAACCAGAATTGGTTTCAGAAACATTTGTATATATTGTAAGCCTCAAGGGCATAAGAGAAAAAAAGAGGAGAGAGATTTAGGATTTAGAAAAGTAGAGCTTGGATTGTAAGCCTACGGGTAGTAAGAAGGAAAAGGCCACTAGTTTGAATATCAGGCCATAGAGAGGAAATATTTTGTAATTATTTGGTTATACATATATATATGGAGGAATTCCATTCTGAATTTGGGTGTGTTGCATTGATTGATAGATTTATTTGAAGCAGAGAATTGACATTACATTTATACTCATAAGACTAGAAAAAGAAGTATAAACAAGGCATTCAATTTCTGAGTTAACGGATACTCAAAATTTGGGGTTGAATCTGTAATAGAGAAGTTACATTGATCACAGAATGGATCGATAGTGAACCATGAGTCCGAACTGGGCTTTTAATTGATATGCGATGCGCAATTCGGAGAAGTGAATGAGGTCAGGGTGTAAAATCAAGAGCAAGAAGTGTTGTTTTGAAGATTCGTGGAAGCGTATAGGAGTAATTACGAGGGATTTTTTCATCAGAGGTTCCTAGTTGAATTCCTACATTAGCATGGATACAATTCTTTGCATAGCCAATTGACTGTTGAGTCAAAAGATAAGGCGTAAATGTGTTGCAGTATTGCTAAGTTTGGACCGATCCTATTATGTTGAGTTGACTTTCCTGTAATACATAATGCTGATAACAAATCAGCATGGAAGAAGAAAGTTTCCAAATTATGATAGCTGAATTAGTTCTCCTTAATCATATCATGAGCTCACGAAAAGAAAAGGAGGGACTCAGTGAAAAATAGAAGTCTATTCAAAAAAATGCGGAGGTTGTATATGCAGAGATGTCAGTTAATGGTACAGTGAATGAAGAGCGGTTTTGAAAACCACCGAATGGGTTTTCGCACAGCTTTAAAAGGGTAAGCAGTATTTTGTTAAGGGAATGCGATGATGTTTAGGATGTGACGTGTGGCATTACAAAACTGCCTATTTCGCGTAAGTTCAGAAAGATTAAATGGCATACATTTTATTATGCGATATACGTTGGATATACACATAGATCTTCATTGGAGTGCGATAACCGTTGGATGAGAGTTGAAGCCAACGACGGAGGTTTGAACGCTAAATGCGCATCAAATTACGTGCAAAGCATGTGAACCGTTGGATTAGGGTGAAAGATCGACGGTTAAGATTAGGACGGTACGTTGGTTGATAACAGCTGGGCCCAACATATACATGTTGGCACTTTGGTATTTTTAAACCAAATTTGATTTCAATAATACAAATGTTAAGGTGGGTTTTTTTAGATGGTTTGGAAACGAGAATTGTGGAAAGGTAAAAACTGTGGGCCCGATTTATATTGTCAGCATCATGGGTTTTAACTAAATTCAATCATAGATATGAAATATATAAAAATGGTTATTTTATATAGTTTAAAGGGAACCAACTTCCGCATAGAAAAACATTCACTATTTGGATTTTATATGCATGTGGTTATGCATATTAAAATTTTATATGCATAGTGTGGGTGTGGCAGCCTAAGGGCTGCATCAATACAAAGAGAAACACATTTTTTAGCCAATTGATAAATCTCAAACAAAAGGGTTCAGTGGTTGATCCGAAATGACTGTATTATTTTTTTTGTGCTAAGTGTCTTTTCAGTTTAAAAACTTGTGCATAATCAGTCCATTAGTTTGCACGAGATTTAAGGTGTTTTTCTGTGAATTGTAGATGATTTTTAGTTAATTAGAAGCATAAAAAAATCTTAAATAGCACTGAAAAACAGTGTAAAACAGATAAATAAGTCACCACATGAAATTTACACAGCAGACATGATGAAGCAATTCACCCCTCCTGGGCTACATCTGCTGGTCCAGCTCCCAATGACATGTCCATCTTTCATTATGCTCAAAAATTTTCTATTACATGTAGTTATAGTGATCTAATGACTATTTTATTTGCACCAATGGCTCCAGAATGCTCCAATTAGTCAAAAATGATTCTTCATTCACTCAGAATAGTCAAAAATTGAGTCTCCTACTATTTTGCCTAGTTTCACCTAGAAAAGCTCCACTAAAAGTGGAGAACTCCACTTAACTGGAGTTAAATTAGGCACGGGCTGCAAAAATGGCGAGCCCACCAAACTATCTGCCAGTTGGGGTGGCCACATGTGCACCCCCAAACCGCGGGTAGTTGTGGTGGTTAGCGGAACCATCGTGCGGAAACCACATTATAACTACAGTTTAAAATGATTTGAACTCCGGTTGAAGCTTGTCGGTTAGCAATAAATTGTGCGAGGTAGCATTTTAATGTTTCCATGTGATAATGTGTATGGGGACCGCTGGCAGGTTGGGACTGCCGGTGGTTCCCAACCCTCCAAACTCCATTGCATTACACCATAACATAAACCCACGCCCTTAGTGGTTAAGAAACAAATGTGTAGAGCGGTTGGTAAGACTTTTGTGTGCCCAACGGGAGATCTCAGGGTCGATTCCTGCGGACCCTCCAAAATTTTACTATGCGATTCCAGGGCCACGTGGCGGCCTTAGGGCTGGCCACATGGCAGCTCCTGATTAGCCCCTCAAACTCCATACAACCAATAAAACAAGGACACTTGTCAACCTATAATTTTTTATGAGGAAGGAATATTCCTCATAATATTCCCTTTCGCTGACTATGCATCCCTTTTTTTTTACTGTGCATCCCAGTCAAACTTGGTCAAACTATTGAAAATTTACTTGTTTGTCATTTTGATCAGAACGTGATATCTCCCTCATATGCATTAGTTTTTTGAACCGTTCATGGCACTGGAATCGAGAAGACGAGATCTACGCAACCATCTTGGTTTCAACCCAATCCTGTAACTTTGAATTTTGAGAAAAATTTATGAACTCCTAATCATTCCTCCCCATTGGGAAGCTTTTGGACCCAAAAAGACTTGATTATATGTTCAGTAGATGAGGGCACAACTCCCTCACCTTTCAAACCTCCATCCATTTTGCCTTGCTTCGTTTAGTGCCTTTGAGCCCAACTCGAAGGTAGTCAACACTTCCCCTCTTGGATGCTCTTGTCCTCCTATCAAGAATTGTATCTTCTTTGAGCTTATCCAGAAAATCTGGCGAGAAATCTTCAATAGAAGGTAGTTGAACATCACTTCCTTGATCATTGATCAAAGGTGGCTCATACAAGTGTAAGTTTTCAACATTAACAATTGAATACATTTGCATATAAGAAGGCAAGTCAAGTTGGAATGCATTATTACCAACTTGTTTTATGATCTTGAAAGGACCATAGTGAATGGGTTTGAGCTTTTTACCTTCCCCTTGCATCCTTTCTTTGCTAATGTGAAACAATACCTCATCTCCCTCTTGAAACTTGTGATCAACCCAATGTTTGTCATGCCTCTCTTTGTATTTTCTTTGACTTTTCTCAAGTTGTTTTTGAACTTGTTGATGTATAATCTGAATTTGCTCAATAAACTTTTGAGCCTTATAAATGTTACTATGGCCATCAATTGCAACATCCTTCCCCAAGATGAAGTCTAATGGCGAATTTGGAAAATACCCAAAGCATACTTCAAAAGGTGAGGTTTGTGTTGAAGAGTGCTTTGCCCGGTTGTAAGCGTGATGAATGTAATTCAATTGTTCATCCCACAACTTAGGATGTTTGCTGCAATATCCTCGCAATATATGCACAATTGTTCTGTTCACCACCTCGGTTTTTCCATCTGTTTGTGGATGAAAATAAATACTCTTTTTCAACTTTGTTTCCATCATTCTCCATATATTTGACCAAAAATTCCCAATGAACCTGGAATCCCTATCACTAACAATAGAAGTTGGCAATCCAAAATGAACCCAAACATGTTAAAAATAAAGTTCAACAGTTTGTTCAACAATAATAGTTTTCTTACATGGCATAAGTATACACATTTTACTGAATCTATCCACAACTACATAAAGATAATCATGTTGCTTTCTTGACATACATAGACCTCCAACAAAGTCCATGGAGACACTCTCCCATGGCCTTGATGGTATTGGTAGTGGCGTGTACAACCCAAGCTTCCTATTACTAGGCTTACTTGTTGCACACATAGAACAACCTCTTATAAAACGCGACACACTATCTATCATGCAAGGCCAATAGCAATACCTCTGTAGATGTGCCATTGTTTTGCTTACCCCAAAGTGTCCAGCAATAAGAGAATAATGAGCTTCTCTCATGACACTTAGCCTCTCTCCTTGTGGAATACATAGTTTTCCCAAATGAAACAACAAATTGTTATGCATGTGATAATCTTTTTCTTCAACTTGATTCCCTTCACTCAAACTAGCATATACATCTTGAAAATCAATGTCATGTGCATATTGTTCTATGTAACTCTCATGTACAACAGAATCTTTTTTGAGTAAAGCAGAAGCACTAATGATTGGTCTTGAAAGCATATCTGCAACTTTATTGAATAAACCTTCCTTGTACCTTATAACCAAGTGAAACTGTTGAAGAAATCCCATCCACCTGAAATGTCTTGATTGTTGAAATTTTGTTTGCGACTGCAAGTACTGTAATGGTGAAGCGAACAAAGTTTCTTCTCAAGTTAAATACTCTAGAAGACTTGGAATATCAGAATACCCATTGAGGATACAAATATTATATTAAATAGTATGAAAAATGAGTTGATATGAATGTTACAAATGAGGCCTGCTTATATAGCTAGCCAGGTGCCTCTTCACTAAAGTTCATGTCTCATCAGACATGCCCTTTCAACCTAATTACTAATTAACTAATTAATCATTATTTTTATTATTTTATTCATTACATTGCCTTCCTCCTCAAAAATCTTTGTCCTCAAAGCTTGTTGATGAAATTCCTTGATTTATTTTCCTGCTACGAACGTCTTCTCGTCTTGGGGTTGTCATCCTTCTCGATAAAAGTTGAAATGATCCTCTAAGTGACAAACAAAATTGTCGCACTGAGAATGGATCAGACCATCCTAAATCAATCTTCTGTGGAATCTTATGGCGACTTGAAACTTGTGATGAATTATCGCTTGACTGAATTGCACTGAAATTAGTATTCTTCAAAACATTAGCTTGTTGTTTATGTTCTTAATACATAGCTTTGTCGAGTTTTCTGCTCCGTGATTTGGATGCCGATAGGGAACTTTTACGGTTTTATTTTCCCTTATCTTGTTTATGTCATCTCCTTGATTTATTTGAATTACCTGATTTCCTTTATCTATGGATGTTGAAAGGTTAATTTATGGATTTTCACTTGAATCTTTTGTTGTGGAATTGCAACTTCTGAGTACATATTTACTTCATCTAGTTTCTCATTTTCTTGAGTTGGGATATTGACTAGATTGGGGTTTAGATTTTTTTTCTTCAACATGGACTAAATACTTTGATACTTCTTCTTGAGTTAGTTTTTCTAACTCGACATTAAGTAGCTCCTCGTCACTTTTGAGCTTCTTTATTTGCGTAACAAGGTTTTGATTATGATTCCTTAAACGTAAAAGCTCTTCGTTTTCTGAATTGTTGACTTTATCCTTAGTATTCTTCTCTTCATATTTTAAACTTCCGATTTGTTCTAATAAATTTTTATTAAGGTTCTTTAGACGTAAATTTTCCTCTTCTTGTTCTGATAAGTGTTACTTGAGTTCCTTCTTTGTGACCTTAGTCTTCTTGACTTTTCCAATTAATTTTTCAACATGGTCCTTGAGGCAATAAATTTCTTCGTCATTTTCCATTACTTGTTTGTAATGTATATCTGCAAGATCTTCATATTCTTGTTGTAACACTTTCTTGTTTTGCCAAAATTTATCTATTATGTCTTTCTTTTTATCTTTCAACTGCAATTTCTTGGTACATGGGGTTACATCGTTTTGTAGTGGTGATGAGGGGTGTTTATCTTGTAATTTCAATTCTGTCTTCTTCATTTCCTTATTAAAATCTGTATGTTGTTTCCCAACTGTTGCCATTTATTCTTTCATCTGTCTTGCTAATGTTTTTTTTCTGTATCACTTAGAAATTCAACTAATGTAAAATCTTTGTAACATTTTTTGCAAACAACGTTCTGATTTCTAAATGCTTCTTGAAAATTATGATATCCTTCTGAACAAAAAGGACACATTGCAAAGAAACCATGGTTCTTTATGGGAATCATATTTTTTTTTAATGTATCTCGCTTTTTCTTTTTCCTTTTTATATTTTAAATAATGGCTATAGCCTTCAAACTTTTATTACTCCTTCAATCTTTGGTAATGAATCCTTCACCAATATTCCTTCAATCTTTGGTCATGAATCCTTCACTAATATTCTTTTTTTAAAAGAGGCTCAAGTTCTTTTATATATGTATATATTCCTTTTTTAAATAAAATCTTTAGAATATAATGACTTATCTCCTTTTCCACTTTTCCAATACTTAGAGCTTTAATAACCTACTTTTCATTTTATATACCTTTGAGCTTTAATAATGATTCCTTAATATTTTAAGATATATATATATATATATATATTAAATTACTTCCTTGATTTCTTTTTATGAAATCCGCTTTAATTACTTTCATAATAGTTTTTTTTTTTTAAACCTTACTTTTCTTTAATATTAATTTCCTTGATAATTCCTTATAATACTCCCTTTATGTAACCTTAAATATAGTCTTTCTTTAGTGATGATTTCTTTGACTAAGTAAATTCTAGTTTTTTTTTTTTTTTCAACAATTCATTTTTATTTTTTAACTAGTTTTTTTTTTTTTTGAAAAGTTACAACCTTAGTGAAACGTGGCTATTCACCTATAAATATATGTCCACTTATGTGTATTTTACTAGGTTAATTTTCTCCACATAAAAGTAAACTTACCATTCACACAGAAATTTTTTTATTCCTTTTGTTCTTATTTTACCTTGAAAATACCATGGGCAATTACCATGGGCTTCTAAAACCACGAGCCTGTAAACCACTTAAAGAAGAATCAAAATAACCTTATCTACTCTTCCTTCTCTTATGTATAGTTTTTTTATCATGCACTTTTTATCAATAATGTAGAACCATTTTTTATTTTTTTTCTTTTGGAACTATTTTCTTTTTAAAAAAAAATTCCTTTTAATTTATTTCCACTTTTTTTTTCCTTCTCTTTTATTTTTTTTATTAATATATATATATATATATATATATTTATATTTCTTCCCTTCTTTTTCTTCAATTTTTTATTATGGCCAAAGGCCTACCGGCAAATATGGGTGAAATGGAGAATCTCAAACACTAGTGTGGCGAAATGCTTCGGTTATGACGACAACCAAGTTGACTACGAGTTAAAGGCCAAAGGCCGGTGATTGGAGAATGAAGCTTTGATACCAAATGAAGCAAAAAAAGTTCCTTCTCAAGTTAAATACTCCAGAAGACTTGGAATATCAGAATACCCATTGAGGATACAAATATTATATTAAATAGTATGAAGAATGAGTTGATATGAATGTTACAAATGAGGCCTGCTTATATACCTATCCAGGTGCCTCTTCTCTAAAGGTCATGTCTCATCAGACATGCCCTTTCAACCTAATTACTAATTAACTAATTAATCATTATTTATATTATTTTATTCATTACAAATGGTTGGTGATCGGTGTGTACAATAGTCTCTTTACCCATAAAGTAGTGTTTCCACTTCTTGACACGTTGTACTAACACATATAGTTCTTTTTCATATGTAGTATAACTAGTCACAACACCATTAAAAGTTTCAGAATGAAAAGTGATAGGCTTACCACGCTGCAAAAGTACTGCGCCCATGGCATAATCACTAGCATCAGTTTGAATCTCGAATGGTTGTCTCAAATTTGGTAATGCAAGGACTAGAGCTGAACTGATCTTGTCTTTTAAAGCTTCAAAATCTTGTTGTTGTTTGCCTCCCCATTGGAAGCCTTTCTTCACACTTGTCACTGCATGCATAGGAGCTACGATGGAAGAAAAATTAGCAATAAAATTCCTCCAATATTGAGCTGCACCTAAGAAAATTCTTACCTCGATAATTGTTTTGGGTGTAGGCCAATTCACAATGGCCTCCACTTTAGAAGGATCAATCCTCAATTCTCCTCCTCCTACAATATGTCCCATATATACCAAGAAGTCTTTCCAAACTCACACTTTGACATCTTAAGAAACAATTTCTCTTTCTTCCAAATATCAAGCACTATATTCACATGCAAAACATGATCTTCTCTTGTTTTGCTGATAATTTAAAATGTCATCTAAGGGTGAGGATGATGGCTCTCCATTGCCTCCATTTCCTCCATTTCCCTTATTTGACTTATCTTCATCATGGTGACCTCTTGAAGATCCTTGTCCTTCTTTGTGAAGTTTAGATCCTTCTCCTTCCAGTCTCTCATTCCTTTCTTGATAAAGGATTCTAACCATCTTAGTCATGTCAAGAAATGCTTTCCTTAACACTCTTTCTTCCTCCTTGGGATCAAATTCTTCATGGATTTCTCCTTCCTCATAAGGCATGCTTAATGGAGCTTATGCTTCTTTAGGAGGTGAACTAGGTGATGGAGATTGTGGAAATATTGCTCTCCTTTGCTTTGGATCCTTTTGAGACCCTTCTGCTTCCACCAATTTGCCTTATCCTCTCTTGAGCTTGAGCCTTATAAGCACCTAAAACTTGCAAACAGTTAAACAATTTTTTGCACTAAACAACACCAGAGAATAAACTCTAGCTCTGATACCAACCTGATCTGAAATGACTGTATTAATTTTGTTGTGATAAGTGTCTTTTTAGTTTAAAAACATGTGCATAATCAGTTCATTAGTTTTCATGAGGTTTAAGTTATTTTTCCATGAATTGTAGATGATTTTTAGTGAATTATAAGCATAAAACGAGCCTAAATAACACTGAACGGTAGTGTAAAATAGAGAAATAAGCCACCACATGAAATTTACAGAACATGCATGATGAAGAAGTTCACCCCTCCTAGGCTACATCTGCTAGTCCAGCTCCCAATGACATGTCCATATTTCGTTATGCTCAAATTTTTTGTAATATTCCAAAATTTGCACACAACAATTTGGAATATTAGATTTTGCTACTTTCACCTAGGAGAGGAATAAATGGGTAGGGAAGCCCATGAACAATAAAAATATGAATAAATTCCACCTTAGTGAGGAAGGAGATCACCTTAGGAGCTAGTTTTACACTTCCAAGTGTGAAAAAGGACAAATTAGATGGAGACATAGTCAAGTTTGACTAAGTCAACATCCATTCTTGAGGAGGAAGAAATCACTCAAGTAAACTAGCTCAATGTGAACAAGGATTAGCCTAGATACACATATGAGAACTAGATTGAAGATCCCTTGGTGTGAAAAGAAGCATTGCAGATGGATTAGTTCCAGTTGACCAAGTCAACAGCGCTGCTACAAGGAGGAGGAAGGCTAGCTAAGGCAGTGCATTTTTGAAAGAGGAAGCTTCATGAAGAAGTCATCTCAACATTGTGTGGTGTCCGAGGTGAGGAGGCTCACCAAAGATAAAAGGAAGGCATAGCATCAAATGGAAGTCATTCATGTATTCAACTATTTTGGTCTTGAGACCACTTGCATGCTTTAGCTGTTTAGCCGGAGTTGCTACATTGCTTAGTGCAAAGAATTCCCGTGCGGGAATTCCATCCTCTCTTTGGATCAGCTTGCTTAAGGGATCAAAGGGGAGTGATTTGAGCTTCATTTCAGTATTTGGCTTGGGGACATTCATCTACATTCAGCCACAGCGTAGTCCCCTTTAGAAAATTGCGTCTTTTATGTAGGGGCAGCAGCAGTAGGGTTGCACCCTTTGATTTTATGCTAGTCTTTGAGGAGGAGGTGCTTATTTCCCTCCGGGATTGCTAATAAGAGGCCTAGGGCCATTTATTTGTATTATTTTGTTATCTCATGTCATATTCAGCCATGTATAATACAAATATGCAGTAACTGCATTATTTTCTGCAGTCCTACTTTTTATTCATGCATTTTGCTGGTAACCTTTGTTGGGTGTCTTGTTTCTGTTGTATAAGAGGTTAAACCCCCATTTCTTTTTTGTATGATTAATATAAACTCTATATCAGACTTATTTCATCATTTTTTGTAGAAACCCTCATTATAATAACGCATTCCTTGCTTCAGTAGTTGCTGCATGAGCTAGGCTATGGGGTTTTGGCTTATTTTAGCTACATAGACTTGGGAGATATGTTTATATGAGCAAGAGTGATTTTTTTCACCTCAAATTATGCATGTGAGTTTTATATCATGTCTTCTAAGGGATCCAAGTCCCATTTCTCACTTGTATAGCGTTATTTTCTGAAGACAACTGTTTTATGCTCTATATTGTTGCATTTCCCCACCCGGGAAGGAGAATATAGATCATCTTCTTGCTGAGGTTCTTTCATATGTTGGTATGATTTTATTGGGAATCTAATGAGCTACTATAAATTTCTATGCTCATGGTTTGTTGAAGCTCCACTTTGGTAATAACTCAGATTATTCCCAATAGTGTAGTTGTTCCCATTTAGGGATATTACAGTGGTATCAGAGCTGCCATCTTGGCTCAACATGTGGATTTCAAATCCAATCAAAATATAAGAAGAAGAGGAGAAAAAAATTATGGAGAGTATGAGCTTACTCTCATCCATTTCAGATCCAAGAAGAAAGAAGAAGATAAATGCATTGAAGCTCCAAGAGGGTTTCAAGGAGGAGAGAGTTGTAGTGAGACCTATAGAAGGTTTCAAGAAGCAGAATAAGATGCATGCACTTCCTATTCTCATAGAGGAAGTGGAGAGAAATGAGACCACTTAGAGCATGAAATTTTGAGTGGGTATTTGGCATAATACAAGTGCCAACCTAGGGCTTCCAAAGAGGCCTTAGATTTTCCTTAGTTTATTCAATTGAGAGAAGAGAGAATACACTGCAGCAAGGGAGAGATTAAAGGCAATAGATTCCTATTGTCTAGATTTGATGGGTCAACTACAACAAAAGCTTAGGCAAGGAAGCTTGAGGCATTCTTCCTAATTCATCCAGTGGTAGAGAGGGAGGCATCAGAAGTTGCAGTGCTGCACCTGGAGGGTGAAGCCAATGCTTGGTGGTGCAGTCACTTAAGCCACACAAGAGTGAATTCTTTTTCTGAATTCATTCAAGAGCTGATCAGAACCTTTGATGAAGAAAGTTTAGAGGAGAGTAGGCCCACACCACCATGGGAGGAGGCAAGTACCAGTGTTGTCATAGCCTTGAGAGAGCAGCCTTCTACACGAGCAATTGGAGCAACCATGACATGGAAGGAAGATTTCCACTTTTACTTGTTGCAGCAAATTTTCTAAAGATTGTGTAAATATGTCTTCATATGGCCCAGGATCAAATATTACTGCTAAGATAGAGCATCAGGATTGCACTGCATTGTGCAAGCTTGAAGGGTTCACAGGATATTTGAACCATCAACCTCATGTATCACTGATGAGTTACACACAACCCTTGAGGTTGGAGTGTGATCTTTTGGAGGATGACATAAACTTTGAGAGGGAGTATGAGGCAGCAACTATGTCATTGGAGGGACTATCAGCACTGTCAAACAATAGCAGGGAAGAGGCTTTACCTTTTTCACTTTTGGATCTTGATGGAATCAAGATGGCCATGGACATGAGATATTCTCTAAGAGATCTCCAAGGAAATGCATTACAGCATTTCATGGCATGCAGAAAAGAGGAACTAATTGTGGAGGATGATAGCCCACATGGGGAGAATTCCAAGGTGAAGAATGACAAAAGGCATCCACATGGTGTTGAGTGGATGTGGGGGAAGAGAAAGAGGCTGTTGACCCACTTGAAAATTTATGATACAGGGAAGCAAGAGGCCAAAATGCATTGGCTACTCCTGAGAGAGTTTGGCCATCATGAGAAATATCCTTTTTCCAAGGGTATGTGGGAGAAGAAAACTTGGCAGGGTACTTGCATCATATGGCAAGGAGTGCAGGGGCATTATGATGATGTGATATTTTCACCACATGGGTTGTATGATGGAGGTATGATGAGGCAGCAAAGGCATTTGTTTCTTTGGAGGATTGAGAGAGAGCAAGGGAAGAGTTGCTCTCACATTTTTCATGATGTTGCAATGGGAGGAGATGGCAACATTATGGGAGGAGTCTTTGACATTGGACATGTCAGAGGATGGATTTATGAGTTGGCAGGAGCCTATTTTCATGGTCCAACAACGTTGTCACTATGGAGCAGCAACTTGTCGATGGAGTGTTCCCAGGATCACTTCATATTTGATGCACATGATGGGCATAGAGGAGGTAAGATTGGTAGAGGAGTGAATGGACTCATTTATCATTATGTTATGATCTCCTTGACTTGGGTTTCCAGGCATGAAGGGGAGGATCTTCATGCAGCATTTGATTTATTCCTCTTCATAGGAATATGTTCTATCACTATGGACATCTCATCTATGGATCCTGTCACCTTCTTACTTCCCTTACATGGTAAGAATTTTTTTTATGCATTTATTGATTGTTCCATACAATATTTGCATGCTCTTACCTTTTCATTGCAGTGCATTTCTCTACAAAGGGGCAAGCTTTTCTTTAGGCTCCATGGTCTATTTTTGGCCAGCTATCTTGATGGAGATAACCATATACTATATTATTTGGGGCAAGTGTTTGGTTACTCCTTGTATGCTCAGTTGATGCACTCAGCCATTTACTACTTGCTGGTAGATGAGGTGACTTACACAAATAGCCATTTGTCAAGAGACAACTTGCCATACCATTGTCTGAAGCTGCAATGGGGAATACTGCGTTGTGACCACTTGGGAGACTGTTGGTACCTTTGAGCATCACATAAAACCTTCAGTATTTCTCTCATTATGATGTTGATCATGATCCTACTTGCTGATATTATTCTTACCTATATGAGGAGCATGATTGGAGGTGGAACACATAGTGTGGATGTGTTCTTGGGGGAGGAGCATCCCCACATTTTCTGCATTGCATGCTCTAAGGGGAGCATGGGAGGAGACATGGCCTCTACAGCAACATCTTTGTTTCTTAATTAGGAGGGCCATGAGATGGATGGGATGCCATATGGTGGTAATTTCTTGTCCATCATGAATGAGATGGTTTGGGCTAGCTTGAAGCACAGCGCTGGGAGAGGGACCTTTGGAGGTCTAGCTTCCTTCTTGCCATTTGAGGGAAACATGATGGCAGCCCAAGATCAGAAAATCCTTTACACTTGTCTTAAGTGGAGAGGAAAGCAGCGTGGGGTAGACTACTATGTCTACCATGATCAGAATTTCAGCCCACCTACTTTGTCGGAGCTTCAGGTGGAGGATGATTTGCATGAGTTACCATTTTGGAGGGTGGCTCATTTTGCTTGGTTGATAGCTTGGGGAGGAGAGATTCAAATGGGGGATGATGAGTCCCAATCTATATCAGCCCTCATGCTTCAAGAGGATTTTCAAATAGCCCATTTTTGCTTCCATAGATGTTCTACTGCCACATAATGTTAGCTATTTAGATAGCTTACACACTTGGGAGGGGCAACTTGGAGATATATCGATTATGCAGCACCTTGACCCTTGGAGGATTTTATCTTATGAGGTTGTTACAGGGGAGAAGAGGATGCTCTTCAGTCTTATATTTGCATTTTCTTGAGGAAAAGCAACATTTGGGAGGGGAGGATTGTAATATTCCAAAATTTGCACACAGCAATTTGGAATATTAGATTTTTCTACTTTCACCTAGGAGAGGAATAAATGGGTAGGGAAGCCCATGAACAATAAAAATATGAATAAATTCCACCTTAGTGAGGAAGGAGATCACCTTAGGAGCCGGTTTTACACTTCCAAGTGTGAACAAGGACAAATTAGATGGAGACATAATCAAGTTTGACTAAGTCAACATACATTCTTGAGGAGGAAGAAATCACGCAAGTAAACTAGCTCAATGTGAACAAGGATCAGCCTAGACACACATATGAGAACCGAATTGAATATCCCTTGGTGTGAACAGAGGCATTTCAGGTGGATTAGTTCCAATTGACCAAGTTAACAACACTGCTACAAGGAGGAGGAAGGCTAGCTAGGGCAGCGCAGTTTTGAAAGAGGAAGCTTCATGAAGAAGTCACCTCAACATTGTGTGAGATCTGGGGTGAGGAGGCTCACAAAAGATAAAAGGAAGGAATAGCATCAAAGGGAAGGCATTGATGTATTTAGGTATTTTTTTCTTGAGACCACCTGCATGCTTCAATTGTTTAGCTGGAGTTGCTGCACTGCTTAGTGCAAAGAATTCCCGTGCGGGAATTCCATCCTCTCTTTGGATCAGCTTTCTTAAGGGATCAAAGGGGAGTGATTTGAGATTCATTTCAGTATTTGGCTTGGGGACTTTCATCTACATTCAGCCACAGTGTAATCGCCTTCAGGAAACTGCGTCTTTTATGCGGGGGCAACAACAGCAGGGTTGCACCGTTTGATTTTATGCTAGTCTTTGAGGAGGGGGTGCTCATTTCCCTCCGGGAGTGCTAATAAGAGGCCTGGGGCCATTTATTTGTATTATTCTATTATCTAATGTCATATTCAGCCATGTATAATATAGATATGCAGTAACTACGTTATTTTCTTAGTCCTGCTTTTTATTCATGCATTTTGCCGGAAACTTTTGTCGAGTGTCTTGTTTCTATTGTATAAGAGGTTAAACCCCCATTTATTTGTTGTATGATTAATATAAACTCTATATCAGACTTATTTCATAATTTTCTACATAAACACTCATTAGAATAACGCATTCCTTGCTTCAGTAGTTGTTGCATGAGCTAGGCTATGGGGTTTTGGCTTATTTTAGCTGCATAGACTTGGGAGATCTGTTTATATGAGCAAGAGTGATTTGTTTCACCTCAAATTTTGCATGTGAGTTTTATATCATGTCTTATAAGGGATCCAAGTCCCATTTCGCACTTGTATAACGTTATTTTCTGAAGACAGATGTTTTATGCTCTTTATTGCTGCATTTCCCCACCCGGGAAGGAGAATATAGATCATCTTGTTGTTGAGGTTATTTCATCTGATGGTATGATGTTATTGGAAATATAATGAACTTCTCTACATGCTATGCTCATGGTTTGATGAAGCTCCACATTGGTAATAACACAGATTATTCCCAATAGTGTAGTTGTTCCCATTTTTGGATATTACAATAGTGATATTACATGTAGTTAAATTAATATAATGGATGTTTTCTCTGCACCAATGGCTCCAAAATGCTCCAATTAGTCAAAAATGACTCTTCATTCACTTAGAATGGTTGAAAATTGAGTCTCCTACTCTTTTGCCCAGTTTCACCTAAAAAGGCTCCACAAGAAATGGAGAACTTCACTTAACTTGAGTTAAATTAGACACAGGCCGCCAAAGTGGCGGGCCCACAAAAATTTCCACCATTTAAGCTGCATAATAAATGTTATCGGTTGGGGTGGCGACATGCGCATCCCCAAACCGCGGGTAGCTGTGGTGGTTAGCGGAACCGTCGGGCGGAAACCACGTTATAACTGCAGTTTAAAACAGTTTCAACTCCGGTTGAAGGTTGTCGGTTAGAAATAAACTGCACGAGGTATCATTTTAATGTTTCCATGTGACAATGTGTATGGGGACCGCTGGCGGTCTGGGACCGTCGGCGGTTCCCAACCCCCCAAACTCCATTGCATTACACCATAACATAAACCCACGCCCTTAAAGGTTAATAAGAAAATGTGTATAGCGGTTGGTAAGACTTGCGCGTTCCTAGCGGGAGGTCCCGGGGTCGATTCCTGCGAACCCTCCAAAATTTTACTGTGCGGTTCTAGGGCCACGACACGACCTCAAGGCTGGCCACATGACAGCTCCTGATTGACCCCTCAAACCCCATACAACCAATAAAACAAGGACACTTTTCAACCTGCGATTCATTCTGTGGAAGGAATATTCCTCAGAATATTCCCTTTTGCTGACTATGCATCCCAGTCAAACTGTTGAAAATTTACCTATTTGGAATTTTGATCAGAACCTGATATCTCCCTCACACGACATCGATTTTTTGAACCGTTCATGGCACCGGAATCAGGAAGATGAGATCTACGCAACCATCCTGGTTTCAACCCAATCATGTAACTTTGAATTTTGAGCTAAATTTATGAACTCTTGATCAGTGGTGGAGCACATTGAGGACTTCAACAAATTGAATATAAGGTTAGTTGATATTCCATAGGAAGACAAGATTGATGTCCTCATAGGGACTTTAAAGGATAACATCCAACATTAGGTTCGCGTTTGGGAACCTGATTCATTAGAGAAGATATTCAGGTTAGCAAGAAAAATTGAATGTAAAATTATGGTGATAAGTAAGCCTAACACTCACATCTATAAAGATGGAAATGTTACTACTCCTAGACTTCCAAAACCTGCAAGGTTGACACCATAACAATTGGAATAAAAAAGAGAAAAAGGGCTTTGCTATAATTGTAATAGAAAATACACTATAGGTCATAAGTGTGCTAAGAAAAAATTATTTTACATGGATTTTGAAGAGAAGGAAGAAAATGAACAAGAAACTTCAAAAGAAGAGCATATACACCAGGAACCAACCCTAGAATAAGAAGGAATGATTCTGACCATATCGTGTAATACAATAGTATGAATTACCACTCCTCAAACTCTCAAGATAGAAGGACATATCAAGAAGAAAAAGGTAACAGCGTTGATTAATTCGGGTAGTACCCATAATTTTATTCATTGTAAGGTAGTCAAGGAATTGAATTGTTTCCTATACCCAGCACCAGAATGTCAAGTGATGGTTGCAAATGGAGGAACTATAAATTTCTCTGGAAAATTCCATAATATCAAGGTAACCATGGGGGAATATGTATTGAATATTTGAATGCTTTCCATTCCAATGGGAGGTGTTGATGTTGTACTAGGAGTACAATGGTTACAATATTTGGGGATGGTAGCTTTTAATTTTCAAGAACTTTTATTGAAATTTTTTTCTGAAGTAAAGGAAGTTGAATTATAGGGTATCACAGGGAAGTCAGGAAAGATAATAAGCTCTAATTTCATGAAAATTCTTCTGAAGAAATAACAACAAGGCGTAATTGCAAAATTATTCTCATTAGAAGTTCCAACATCAAAATCATCTATTTCTCCAAATCTCAAAAAAGTCTTGGACAATCATTCCAAGGTGTTTGAAACTCCCAAAGGACTCCCACCTATCTGTGATCATGATCATGCTATTCATTTGATTCCCGGAAGTGTTCCTCCAAACATCAGGCCTTATAGATATCCTTATGTCCAAAAGAGTGAAATTAAACGTATGATTACAGAAATCTTAGAGGATGGTATAATTCAACCTAGTCAAAGTGCTTTCTGTGCTCCAGTAGTATTGGTGCACAAGAAGGATGGATCATTCCGCATGTGTCCGGATTATAGGGAGCTAATAAGCTCACTATTAAAGATAAATCTCCCATTCCGTTGATTGATGAATTATTGGATGAATTACATGGAGCAATTTATTTTACCAAGTTGGATCTTCGTTTAGGATATCATCGAATTAGAATGAAGACTGAAGATATTCCAAAAACAACATTTCGAACTCATGAGGGTCATTATGAATTTTTGGTCATGCCTTTTGGACTTACCAATGCACCTTCTACATTTCAAGGGTTGATGAATTCCCTTTTCAAACCCTTCCTTAGAAAAATTTTGCTAGTATTTTTTGATGATATACTAATCTACAACAAGTCTTGGAAGGATCATGTTCAACATGTTGACAGGGTAATCAAACTATTAGAGGAGAAGCAATTATATGCAAAAACATCCAAATGTTTCTTTGGACTACAAGAGGTGGAATATCTGGGTCATATTGTATCTCACGAGGGTGTTAAGGCAGACCCTAAAAAAATTAAAACCATTAAGGAATGGAAAGTCCCCACAACCATAAAGCAGTTGTGAGGATTTCTCGGGTTAACAGGGTATTATCACAAGTTTGTTGAGAATTGTGGGATAATAGCACAACCTCTAACAACATTATTGAAGAAAGATGAATTTTCATGGACTCATGAAGCAACTAAAGCCTTTGAACATCTTAAAGAGGCAATGTGCCTAGCACCGGTCTTAGCTACGCTAGACTTCACAAAACCTTTATTTTGGAATGTGATGCCTCGAGAAATGGAATGTTAGAAAATTATATATACAAATAAATGTAACACGTAAAGTATGCGGAAACAAAAACACATAAAACATATAAAACCAGAGAGACATAGATATACGTGGTTCACCTATTTTGGGCTACATCCAACCCAAACAACGAGTCCTTCCTTTCTATTATTCAGCAAAATGAAGAGACACAACCTATAGCAGATCCGCTATAATATCCTTTGTTCTCTCTCACAGTCTCTCTATTTGTTTATCGCTCTGAGAATACACATACAATACACATCCGCAATACAATACCCTCATACAAAAACGATGGGTTTCCTTCTAGGGTTAAAAACCCTAAATTAAACATAACTTCTACCATCAGATCATCTTCCTAATGAATGGCCTAGATTGACTAGAAATTACAATACTTTTACAAGGAAATTTTACATATATTTTTAGCTTCGGGACCCCCTAAGTACAGTTACGGGTGGCGTTGCCGCCCCATTAAGAATAGGGGTCCAATGTTGTGATACAAAATAAAGAAGATAATCAAGCTCCACACCCAACAATCTCCCACTTGGAGACTGATTGTAGCAACTCCACCGCTGTAGAAAATCCACCGCTGCTTCATTTGCTGGAGAATTAATCCACTTTGGACCTGGATGTTTCTCATCTTCATCATCATACTTGAAGACCAATTGAAACTGAGCATAATCTTAGTTTCTCCCTGGTTACAACTTTTGTTAGCATATCTGCAGGATTCTGGCTATTGTGTATCTTTTCCAGCTTCAACTATCCATCTTACAAAAATGACCGTATGAAATGGTACTTGAGTTATATGTGTTTAGTCCTGGAATGAAATGTTGAGTTCTTTACAAGATGAATCACACTTTGGCTATCACTATATAATGTGCCCATATCATGCTTCTTACCCAATTCATCCATAAACCTTTGTAACCAAATCATTTCTTTACTAGCCTCTGTAGAAGAAACATACTCTGCTTCTATTGTTGAAAGTTCAAAAACACTTTGGATTTTTTAAACCCAACTGACAAGTGTTCCACCTACATTAAATACATACCTGTAGTGCTCCTCATGTTAACTCTGTCACCTTCCATATCTGCATCAACATATCCCTGTAGAGCAATGTTTGAACCACCAAAGCATAATGCTTGATTTGTGGTACCTCTCAAATATCTGAGAATCCATTTCACTGTTGTCCAATTTTATTTTCCTAGATTGTTCATGTACCTGCTTAGAACTCCCACTGCATGTGCAATATCAGGCCTTGTGCATACCATTGCATACATTAAGCTTCCAACTATTGATGCATATGGAACTTTAGACATATAATCCATTTATTCTTGGGTCTTGGGGCACATCTCCTTACTCTGTTTGAAATGGCTAGCAAAAGGTGTACTAACTGGTTTTGAATTCTGTATATTAAATATTTTCAACACCTTTTGTATGTACTCATTATGGGACAATGTTAATTTGCGATTTTTCCGATCTCTAATTATTCTCATACCAAATATTTTTTTTGCAGCTCCCAAATCCTTCATTGCAAATGAATTTTCCAATTTTCTTTTGAGCACATTTATTTCCTGCATGTTAAACCCTGCAACAAGCATGTCATCTATATACAATAAAAATATAATATAGCTGCC
This sequence comes from Pinus albicaulis, assembly GCA_034641835.2. Taxonomy (NCBI): domain Eukaryota; kingdom Viridiplantae; phylum Streptophyta; class Pinopsida; order Pinales; family Pinaceae; genus Pinus; species Pinus albicaulis. The sequence goes on along the minus strand of CM076579.1, from coordinate 1,687,767,776 downwards.
ATCATTTTTATTTTTCAAATAAGCACAATGATCAGAGTGACATTGGTATAACCTTGTTCATACATAAACCTGTCAAATTTTAGATATCACTACCTTGGAGCCTATTTTAAGCCATACAAGCTCTTCTTTAACCTGCATGCTAATTTTTCTTTACCTTTGACCTCATATCCTTCTGGTTGCTGCATATAGATCTCTTCCTCCAAATCTCCATGGGGAAATGTTGTCTTTACATCTAACTGTTCAAGATGAAAACATTCCGCTGCTACAAGACTTAAAATAGTTCTGATTGAGGTCATGTTAACAACAGGAGAAAATATTTCATCAAAATCAATACCTTTCTTCTATGCAAACCCCTTCACCACAAGTCTAGCTTTGTACCTATGTTTTCCTCCATATTCTTCCTTCAGCCTGTAACCCCATTTATTATGCAACGTTGTTTTACCTGTAGGCAACCTGACTAAGTCCCAAGTCTGGCTATGTATTAAGGAGTCCATCTATTCTTTCATGGCTAGCTCCCACTTCTTCCTAGTTTCAACCTACATTGCTTCTTCATAACATTTGGGTTCACCAAAATCAATCAACAATAAATAATATAATGAAGGAGAGTATCGTTCAAGGGGTCTACTTATCCTGGTAGATCTTCTGACACCACTTTCAGGTGTTTGAGGTGCTTGTTGTTGTTGTGGTGGTTGTTGTTGTTGTGGCTGCTGATTATTATTATTTTCGGGCTTTTTCTGTGATCTCATCAAGAACTATGTATTATTTGTTTTCTTTTTCCTGTTTATTTTCCTGCAACTGATTCTTATACAAGACCTTCTCATTGAATATTACATCTCTGCTCCTAATTATTTTATGATTTTCATAATCATATAAGCAATAACCAAAATCGTTAACACCATATCCAATAAAGGTAAATTTATTTGATTTTGCCTCAAACATTGTTCTATTTTATTTATTAATATGGACAAAGGCCTCACAAGCCAAAAGATTTAAAAAAGAGTAGTTTACCTTTTTACTTGTCCATGCCTCCTCTGGAATACCACCATCCAAGGAACTTGAAGGCCCTTTTTTTATTAGATAAACATCAGTATCTACAACATCTACCCAAAATTGTAAAGGCAATATTGCATGCAATCTCATGCACCTTGCACGCTCCATGATTGTTCTGTTCATCCTTTCTGACACACCATTTTCTTGTAGTGTTCTTGGAATTGTCTTCTCTCTGCGAATTCCATGCTCTGAACAGTACCTATCAAACTCTTTGCTGCAATATTCACCTCCATTATCGTATCTAAGACACTTCAACTTCTTTCTTGTATCAATCTCAGCCAAAGCTTTCCATTTCTTGAAAGTATCAAATACATCATATTTATTGTGAATACAATAAATCCAAGTTTTTCTAGTTACATCATCAATAAAAGTAACATAATAATGAGAGCCGCTGAGATATGGTACCTGAGAAGGTCTCCATACATATGTATGCACAAGCTCTAATTTTTTTCTCTTCTTTTCTTTCCCAACTCTGAGAAATCTGACTCTCTTCTGTTTTCCATAAATGCAATTCTCACAGAAATCCAAATCAATATTCTTCAAACCCGGAAAAAAATTTCTTAAGTGAAGAGTATTCATCCCCTTCTCACTCATGTGTCCGCACCTATGATGCCATAATGTTACATCTGCTCCTTTGGAAGTTAAATCATTAACATATTTAGAAATACCATTGCATAAATAAAATGTACCAAAATTTTCTCGTTTTTCTATTACCAGGGCTCCTTTGGTGACCTTCCAAGTTTTATCTGTGAAAGTTGTCACACAACCTTCACCGCCTAGCTGCCCTGTTGAAATCATATTTTTCTTCAAATCTGGAACATGCCTTACCTCCTTTAATAGCCATTGGTTTCCATTTTGTTTTTTTACAAGAACTTTACCCATTCCAACAATTTTATAGGGTTTATCATCACCCAAACGAACTTGTCCAAAATCTCCTTGAACATAGTCATGAAAATATTTCTTATCAGGTGTGGCATGGAATGAGGCCCCTAAATCTACCACCCAAGAATCAGTAACATTTTCTAAAGATAGAATCAAATCATCTTGTAACACATCACCTGTTACATTTGCTTCATGATTGTTTTCTTGTTGTGTGTATCCTTCTTTTCCCTTCTGAGATATATAATCTTTCTTTAAGTGTCCTTTATTTCCACATTTCCAGCACACTATCCCCGATATGGACTTGGATCTACATTTCCTTAATTTACTGCGATATGTTGAGCTCTTTCCTCTTTCCATTTTTCTTCCCTAGTCTTTGAACTCAAAGCATTACCCGATGTCTCACCGGAGCTTTTCCGTCGCATTTCCTCGCTATGGATATCACTGAAAACATCATCAAATTTTAAAGTACTAGATCCAGAGACAGAGTTACTAATGGCCATAACTAAACCATTCCAAATTCTGGCAATGAGCACAGAAATAATAGAGCCCTAACTTCATCATCAAAGTTTACCCCTACAGCACTTAACTGACCGGTAACTGTATTAAAATCATTTAAATGGTCTGCAACAGATCCACCTTCTGACATCTTCATATTAAATAAATGTTTCATAAGAAATACCTTGTTTGAGGCCGATGGTTTTTCATATAGTTTTTCCAACGCCTTAATCAAACCCTCTGTTGTTGTTTCCTTCGAAATTTTGAAGGCTACCAACATCGTGAGGCACAAACATACTATTCCAAGTGCCTTTCTATCGAGAATCTCCCATTCTGCGTCTGTCACAGTCATTGGCTTCTTTTTTTTTCCACTCAATGGTAGGTACAGATAATCTTCCATCTGCATCTTCCACAGCGGGAAGTTTTGGTTGTTAAATTTCTTGACCCTAAACTTACCATCTTCTTCCATTGCTCCCACTCGAACCAGCAACCCTTCTTTCCTGTGATTTTATCAGCGAAATAGACCTTCGGCTCTAATACCAGTTGTTAGAAAATTATATATTACAGAGAAATGAAACACATAAATTATGTGGAAATACAAACACAGAAAACATATAAAACCAGAGAGACATAGATATGTGTGGTTCACCCGGTTTGGGCTACGTCCACCCCGAACAGCCAGTCCTTCCTTTCTATTATTCATCAAAATGAAGAGACACAGCCTACAACAGATCCGTTGTAATATCCTCGGTTCTCTCTCATAGTCTTTGTATCTGTTTCTCGCTCTGAGAATACACATAAAATACACAACCGCAATACAATACCCTTATACAAAAATGAGGGGTTTCCTTCTAGGGCAAAAAACCCTAAATTAAACATAACTTATACCGTAAGATCATCCACCTAAACCCCCCAGACAACGTATAATTACGGGTGGCGTTTCCACCCCGTTAAGAACAGGGGTCCAATGCTATGATACAAAATAAAGAAGATAATCAGGCTCCACACCCAACATGGAATTGGTGTTGTTTTAATGCAAGAAGGAAGACCCATTGCTTTTGAAAGTCGTCCAATCAAAGGAAAGTATTTACAGAAAGCTATTAAGGAGAAGGAAATGTTAGCAATACTACTTGCACTAAAGAAATGGTGACCTTACCTATTGGGAAGACACTTCAAGGTAAAAACTGATCATGATAGTCTTAAACACTTTTTGGAACAAAGACTATCTTCAGAAGAGCAGCAAAAATGGGTCACAAAGATGTTGGGTTATGACTTTGAAATCATTTACAAAAAAGAAAAGCTAAATGTTGTTGCAGATGCACTCTCAAGAAATAATGAAGAGGTGGAAGCATTGCTTTGTGCCATTTCTATTATCCAACTAGATTGGATAACCGAAGCAAGGGATGAATGGAAGAAGGATGAAGAAGTGTGGAAACTCATTCAAAATTTGCAGCAAGATCCTAGTACATCTAATACATTTAGTTGGAAAAATGATTTTTTATGGTACAAAGATGCTTATATATTTGTAATAATTCCCAAATAAAACAAAGGATTCTTTTGGAATTGCACACTTCTCCTTTAGAAGGACACTCAGAATTTTTAAAAACTTACCATAGGGTGAAGAAATAATTTTTTTGGCATGGCCTTAAATCTGATATTCTAAATTTTGTGGCGGAATGTTTGGTTTTCCAGCAAATTAAAGTTGAGAAAATTAAGACCTCGGGTCTTCTACAACCTTTATCCATTCCAAGTCAATGTTGGGAGGAGATTTCAATGGATTTTATCACAAGTTCACCTAAGTCCAAAGGAAAGAGTGTCATCATGGTGGTAGTTGATAGACTTACCAAGTATGCACATTTTTGTGCATTATCTCATTCATTTAAAGCAAGTACAGTTGCCACTACATTTATGGAAACAATTCAAAAGCTACATGGAAACCCAAAGATTATTGTAAGCGACAGAGATCCCATTTTTACTGGAAATTTTTGGACAGAATCTTCGTTGTTTTGTATCTGATAAAAAAACACAATGGTTCAAGTGGTTACCTCTTACTGAATGGTGGTATAACACTTCCTTCCATACTACAGAAAAAATTACCCCATTTATGGCACTTGACGGATATCATCCACTGTCCATCACATCATCTTTAAGAGAAAATTCTAAGGTTAAAGTAGTGGAAAATCACATCGAGCATCAACAAGAAGTTCTCCAACTCATAAAGGATAACCTAAATTTGGCACAAAATCGAATGAAACAACAGGAAGATCAACATCGCAGTGAGAGAATTTTTGATGTAGGAGACTGGGTATTTTTACGGCTACAACCATACAAACAAATGTCCCTCAAGCAAGCTAAGAAGGATAATAAATTATCGCCAAAGTACTATGGCATACAAATTGGAGCTGCCCGCTTCTTAACGAGTGCATCCAATTTTCCATGTTTCATGCTTAAAGAAGGTTATAGGTGAAAACATTCCAATTAAACAATATTTATAGAACTTGATGAGGAAGGAAAAATCATATTGGAACCTGAAGCAGTCACGGAAACAAGAACTCGATAGCTACAAAATCGATCAATTTTAGAGTATCTCATCAAGTGGAAGAACTTACTCACTGAAGATTCTACATGGGAGGATGAGAATTTTATACAGAAGCACCCAAAGCTACTCAAGCGTTGAGGAAAACACTTTTTTGAAGGAGAGGGACATGTTAGATCCCTATATTACTAGTGTAGTCCCTTATTGTTTTTAGTGTAGCCCCCTTATTGTTATTGTTGTACCCTTGTAACCCAATATTGTTACTATTGTGCCCTTACATTATTATTGTTAGGTCGGTTAGGATTATATTGTGACCCCATGGACTCCTATATATAGAAGGAGACTTTTTCATTTGTATCATCCAAGAATTGTTCATTTATGTAATGTAAAGGGGGTTGCCCCCTTGAAGTGGCTTATTTCTAAGGTGTTGATCTCTCTTCTCTTCCATTTTTGAGTGTTGACTGGGGAGAAGGAAATTGAGAGAGGATGCTGCAAAGTTGGAAACAACATAGAAGAGATGAACAAGAATGAAAATTTTAGAAAGTATGGAGAGATCACACTCTTGAAATTCACGCATGTCAATTCCATGTAGGCATGCTTACATATGCTCAATTTAAGGACGAATTTTATAACTCATTCCCAAAATCATATAAATGTAAAACTCGATGGGCTATAAATTAAAGAATAGAGTGTGTTGTCATGATGCACATGCTATGCCTTGACTTGGGTCCAACCCTTGCTCACCTCAATGTTCATTTTTCCTTCCTATCATGTAAAGTGTTAAAAACAAACAATCAAATATAAAATGTTGTGATGAATAAAACATTGTGAAAAAATATTAATAGTCCTTCTTACAAAAGCTATGGATAATAAAGCATTATGCCTAAAATTATGACAAGTTTAGTTTTCAAAGAGTTATGTTATTTTAAATGGAAAAAATATTTTAATTTTGTTTAATAAAAAAAATATTTTAAACATTAATAACAATAGTAAGGAGTGTTATCTTTAGATTATGTAGAACATATATTAATATAAAGTATATTATAGAAATGGAAGGTTGATCTTAACGGCTATGTCGAGGAAATTTATAAGATGTGGCTTCATCTAATTCATAATTTGGATAACAAAGCTTGAATTTTTTAGTTATTGTTAAATACTATGTTAAGATAGGTGTCAAGACCTTGAGTTGGCACCAAGGCCAACGGGCATCCATGACGACCCATGAACACTTGGAGTGGCGAAAAACTGACTTGGAGGTGCGACGAGCGCACCCACATGGAGGAGAGGCACTCAGGTTCACATAGGGTCAGCGTGTACGAGAGTTGTAAAGGTGCACCCACTCGAAGGCGAGGCGTTGAACAAGATGTTGCAGGCACATCATGATGGGTGCGCCCACCCAACAAAAATCGGGGCGTCGGGAAATATGTAGAGGGAAAATCACGATGGGTGTGCCCGCCCAACAACAAAACATAGCAAAAGACCAAATCGGCATGATTTGTGCCCACAGGCACCCCCCACACTAAGATGCAACGCTTAAGCGCTATGACGAGAAAGGCGAGTAAGTGCGAGTACGACGAGACGTAGCGAGCGAAGGACGCAATGATCAAGCTAAGGGAAATATGTGATATAACATGAGAAACAAGCGAGCGACCAACGGGTGGTAGCATGAGCAATGAGACAGGTGAAGCACCAAGCAGGGGCATGCCTTCCTGGTGAAGGGGCGCTCGCCCGCCCATAGACAGGTCGACCCATGAGTGAGATCACCCTTGAAGGGGTGCTTGCACAAAAATTGAAGAGTCGGCTCGTTGAATGAAGGTGTGTCAGCCCATGGAAAGAAAAGAGGTTGAACACATATAAATATAAGAGAGAGGCATTCGACCAAGGCAGGAATCAATTTCGACCAAGCAAAGGAAGATCATAGAAATAGGTCGCACTACTAGGGAGAGTCTGTGATATCACAAAAACTCAGAAGGTTTGCACATCGTAGGACCCAACAAATGAGGTTACTATTAAGGTGGGGCTCGCCCATTAAGCCTGCACGCCAGGGAAAATTTATTGGTTTTGTTTTGGGGCGAATATTTTTGGGTTTCTGGTTAGGTCAAAAGCGTAGGTCAATACTGCACAATTTTAAAATTCGGTGCACGAGCTCACTGGCCTAGACAAGGAATTTTCTACGCCATTTTACATATAAATTATTGTTGTATATTATTTGAAACAATTTTAAAAAGCAGGTGAACTACTTTGGGAAGATTCCCCTCCCATTGCAGAGTTTTGTTTGATATTTAATTTGTGATAATGTATTGTTTTTATGTTCATCGCACTTTATGTTGAAGTTGATGTTATTGTAGAATTGTATAATTGAATAAAGTTTATTTCTCATGCATAATTGAGAATAAGAAAACTTTAATGAAAAAATAGCTAAGTGTTAAAGTGTTAGGCGTGGTCTGGATGAAAGTAGTTTAACTGCAAGCGAAATCTTGTTGGTGTCGCGTAGTGCAACATTGGTCAGAAGGCATCATAGCATGGGGTTGTGACAGTTGGTATCAGAGCCTGTTTTGAAGAAAGTGGGCGTTATCATAACTCGAGGACACAACTTCGTACTTCGTGAGCAGTTGGTATCAGATCCTACTTTTCGAAGGTGGGAATTAACAAAAGTTGAAGGTGAAATTGTGTTGAAGTTTGATTTAGTAGGGGCAGAGATGAACCAAGTCAGGGTCAAGCTGAATGTAGTGTGATAGAGTTGAGATTTAGTGGTTTATGGTCGTAACTCGGTCACAAAGTCGACTCTTAGCGAACATTGGTAAATAACCTCCAGTGATAGGGGAGTCCAGCATGACCACATAGGCGATTTTGTTAAACAAGGTGTTGGATGAAGTTGATGAGATGAAAATGAAGATGGATGAACTTGAGAGCGGACTCAAGGTAGAAAAATCTGAACTCAAAGATAAGGTCGTTGAGTAGGAAAAAATTCACGAGGAACTTAACATGTGATATGAATACCTTGAGTGGAGGTATGATCAAACCATGAATGAAGTGAAGGAACTTGAAGCTACCATAGATCAAGGAATGGAAGCTATTGCAAAGTTGCAGAAGATCCTTTCTGAAGCTCTGAATGAAGTTGTGATTTTAAAGAAAGTGGTTGGTAAAGTTTTGATTGGTGGAGTTTCCCACATAAAAATAAAGGAGCCTGAATTGAACGATGGATTAAGGAGCACCACGACTCTTGGAAACTTTCTATGGGACATAGAGAAGTAACTTGAGAGATTGGAGATTGCCTCTAAGGTAGTGAAGGTGAAGGTTGTTTCACAATTCCTAATGAATGATGCCAAGATGTGGAGAAGAAGGATGGATCAGACTGTTGATGGTGATACTGAAGAAATGATGGAAGCATTGTTGGCTCACTTTAGCCCATAAGATGAAATTTGGGATGCTCATTGAAAGATCAAGTATATCAAGAAAATCAAGAGTCTACAATCTTATCAACATGAATTTGCTAGTGTGATCTTGGAGTTACTCGACATGGTGGAGAAAGACAAGGTTTTCAACTTCATTATTGGACTGAAACCTTAGGCTTGCAATGAGGTAAGGAGGAAAAATATCAAGAAACTTGAGGAGGAGTTTGTTGTTGTTGATAGGTTGGTTGACCATCATGAAGAAATAGTGGAAGATAAGAAAAAAAATTCAGATAAGCAAAAGGAGCAGATTTCAAAGGAAGATGGATCGAAGACAAGTGGAAAACCAGAAGGGAAGAAATCATTGAAGGGTTGGTTGTCCAAAGGTGACCATGTGACAAATAACTGTCGTTTGAGACCAAGTGACGCAACCATTACATAGTCAGATGGAAATAAGAAATAAGATAAAATAATAGCTGGTGTGATGAATATTTTAGGTGTTGCAACAACGATGGAGGTTGTTATGAAACATGATCCTAAGAGGCACAAGTTGGAGTATGTTGAGATGAAAGTTGAGCATGGTGCATTCTCACAATGGTGGACAACAAAGCGACCCACAACTTCATGTGAGAAGAGACGAGAAGGAAATTTGGACTGAAGTTTGTTCCAACCCAATCACACCTTAAAGCAATGAACTCACAACCAGATCAAGTTATTGGAGTTGCAGAAAATTTGGAAGTATGAATTGGTGAATGGAGAGGTAAATTTGACTTCACGATTGTTCGTATGGATGATTATGAAGCATTTTTGGGAATGGAATTCATGAAACAATAAGAATCATTGATCGTGCCACATTTAAAGAAGTTGTTCATATACGATGGAAGGGAGGAAGAACCGTTAGGTATTCCAACCATGGGAGCCACGAAGGGCGAGTATAAAATAACAATAATGAGTGTGGAGAAGGATAAACGAAATAAATAACTCTATGATAGGTTGAATCGAACAGAGGAAAAACTCATGGAACAATCAAAAGTTATAAGAACATTATCAGATAGTGTGCTGCATTTGACAGATAGTCTATAGGCAATGGATACTTGCATGATGGAGTGTAAGGTTAAAGAAGTGGAGAATCGATAAAAGGAAGAACATGAGGCATGCATTCAGAAGTTAGAAGAGGAATATGTGACACTTTGTTTGAGATGTTGGAACACAATGAATATGGGAGTGGAGAGGCATTAACCTTTCTATCCCCACCCTCTTTCTGAACTAGAGTGAATATGGCCTCATTTTCATCTACTCCGGAAAATGAGACCCCTTTGAAGTGATGACCAGACCACAGTGGAAAAGAAGATGGGGGATCATTTGACAGTAGGATATGATGGTAGTTGTGATGATGCCATGATGCATGTGTTCTTTTGGAGGAGGTGTTATGGTTGGATTAGGTACCCGAATAGTCACCAACACAATGGGATCCAACATATGATATTTTTACAGGTTTGTGACATGTTATGGGCACGAAGAAGGTCACGAGTGAAGTTATCTGATTGTTGCGATGAGGATGGAAGAATTGGAAAAGGATTTTGCTAAGATGGTATTGTCGAGGGTGACAACCTTTTTAAATTGGGGAGGATTTCATCACCCAATTTGGAACCAAGGTCGACGGGCACCCATGACGACCCACAAACACTTAGAGTGGAAAAAAATTGACTTGGATGTGTGACAAGCATGCCCACATGGATGAGAGGTTCCTAAGTCCACATAGGGGCGGTGTTCATAAGAGTTGGAAGGGCGCTCACCCTGGGCACGCCTAAACAGAGGCGGGGCGACGGGCGCTGCACCTGGCGAGATGTAGTGGGCACGTCATGATGGGCGCACCAACCCAATATCATAACACAGAAGCTGGCCAACTCGGTAGGACCTGTGCCCATAGAAGCACCCGCAATAAGCCGGAGTGCTTGAGCATCACGATGATAAAGGCATAGCAAGAAAGGCAAGGAAGTGCAATCACGATGAGACATAGTGAGCGAAGGGAATTGTTAGAAAGTGTAGCAGGAAAGGCTCAATTTGATGTTAGCCTTAGTCAAATTGAGTAAATCGAATTTCCACATCAGCGAGACAAATTCGAGGAAGTTAACTAGTGTGACATGGATCTTGTCACTCAGTTACCTCAGTAAATCTGAGTTAGTGGGCTTGGAGTTCATTCATGCATGTGTTGATTGCTAAATTTTAGAAATCTAATTTTGTTATTTTCAGTTGTACTCAATTAAATGACCTATAACAATTAATAAGATCATTTGTGTAGTGAGACAACATTCTAACTCAAAGATCTGTCAATTAACTGATCAATCATCCCAAAATAGGTCATGTATGCATGGAATTCAAATTCCTTAGTTGGTGTGGAGGAATTAAGGCTAATGTAAAATTATTTGTATACTACAAGTGGAGTGTACAAAATTTTGCATGCAGGCATTTGATCAATCCTTGGGAATTGCATAAGGAAATAGGGACATTTCCTATTGTTTAGGAGCTCAAATTAGCTCAAATTTGCGCAAGGTAATAAGAGGCTAGATGAGGCATAAAGTGGGAAGTTTTGGCCAAAATGTCTCATTCAATAGGGAGAGCATTTTTACCTTTGCAGGTGGTGCTCAGAGATGGAGCATGTAATTGTAATAGCTTATCTATTCAACTTATTAATGAAAAAAGTCTTGAGGGGTTTTTCTCAGTTGGGTTTCCCTAGAAATCATTTTGTGCTTATGGTTTTGATTGTTGCCTATCTTTGCATGTGTCTCTAAATTTTTATTTCCATTCCGAAGTTGTAGAGTAGAGTTGTGTCTCTTGTTTTTTAATTTGAAATATTGAGAATTTAAAATTTCTATCAAATTTATACATGGTATCAGAGCCCTAAAATCACATTAGACACCAATATTTCGAATTTGTAGCTCAGGAATTTCGAATTTGTAGCTTCAGTGTAGCAGTTTTTCTTAAGATTCGGGAGAATGTCTTTCAACATATTGAGATTGGAGTATGCCCATGAGGGAAGTTTGAATTTCTAAGCTTGGAACAGATTTAGGATCATCACAAGTGCCCTAGGAGCAACATTTTGGAGTAGCCAGAAACTTGATTAGTGGGCAGTCCTTGAATTTCTAATGTACAGTGATCATTGAAGAACCAGTGAATTGTTAAGAGGTAGAGTTATGGGGCCCTAATTAAGGGCAGATCCAAAAGACCCTATGTGTAGACTTCTTAATGGAGCTAGAAAGCTACTAGTGGGTAGATTAGTGAGCCAATGTTTTGTGACATAAAAAGGAGTTGTGATCATTGATATTGGCAGATTTAGGAGTAGAGAGATTTCCCATAGGGAGATTAATACTTAGAGGGAGTCTAGTTTCAGAGGGAGCAACCCTATGGAAGCTATTACTTTAGGATCTGAGGATATTGGACACATTATTGCAAAAGTTTCAGCAGCAGTGTGGAAGAAATAATTAAGTAGTATCAACAATAGTATGAGTAAGTAAAATTTCTCCATTATTGCAACTATACCTCCATGAGTGAGGTGGGGCGATCTCAACCCTTAACCCCAGAGTTGTAAATAATTTGGGAAGGATCCATTGAGGTGTCCTCCTCATGGATCATTACATTGCTATAGGGGCCCAAAGTGTTCATTAGTAGAAGGATCAATGTTAGTTGGTGCAGTCATATGTTGAGGATCACAGAGGAGTGTTGATAGCAATGCAGGAGGTACAATGCAAAATCAACATCACTGCAATCTTCCCAATAGATAGTTGCAGAGACACAATTGATTGAGTGTTTTTTTTTTAATGCTACTCAGTTGCAGTTGTTTCATTAACAACATCAACAGTGAGAGGTATTTCTATATTACATTCCACAGGAGTTAGACTAGGGTTGTTTAAAATCCCTTTCTTGCTAAGAGGGAGTGTTAGAAAGTGTAGCAAGAAAGGCTCAAGTTGACTTTAGCCTTAGTCAAATTGATTAAATCGAATTTCCACATCCACATGACAACTTGGAGGCAGTTAACTAGTGTGACATGGCTCTTTTCACTCATTTAGCTTAGTAAATTTGAGTTAGTGGGCTTGGAGTTCAGTCATGCTTGTGTTGATTTCTAAATTATAGCAATATAGTTCAATTATTTTTAGTTGTACAAAGTTAACTGACCTCTAACAATTAATAGGGACGGTTGAAGGTCAATTGTGCAATGAGACAACAATATAAATCAGAGATCTATCATTTAACTGATAAATCAGCCAAAAATTGTTCATGCATGCATGGAATTAAAATTCCTCAGCTGGAGTGGAGGAATTAAGGCTAATGTAAAATTATTTGTATACTAGTGGAGTGTACATAATTTTTCATGTAGGCAGTCAATCAATCCTTGGGAATTGTGCAAGGAAATAGGGGCCTTCCCTATTTTTTAGGAGATTCAATTATCTCAAATTTGCACAAAGAAATAGGAGGCTAGAGGAGGCATAAAGTGGGTAAGTGTTGGACAAAATTTATCATTCAGTATGGAGAATAGTTTTACCTTTGCAGGCCCGGTGCTCAGAGTTGGAGCATGCAATTGTAATAGTTTCTCTATTCAACTGATTAATGAAAAAAGGATTAAGGAGTTTTTCCCAGTTGGGTTCCCCTATAAATCATTGTGTACTTATGGTTTTTCTTCGTGCATGTCTTTGTATGTGTTTCTAAATTGTGATTTCCATTCCGCGGAATTGTAGAGTAGAATTGTGTCTATTGTTTTTCAGTTTGAAAACTTGAGAAGATGAAATTTCTATCAAATATATACATGGTATCAGAGCTGTGAAATCACATTAGAGACTAGTAATTCAAATTTTTCCCTCAGGAATTTCGAATTTGTAGCTTCATTGTAGCAACTTTTCTTAAGATTTAGGAGAATGTCTTTCAATGAATTGAGATTGGAGTATGCCCAGGAGGGAAGTTCGAACTTATGAACTTGGAACATATTTAGGATCATCACAAGTGCCCTAAGAGCAACATTCTGAAGTAGCTAGAATCTTTATTAGTGGGTAGTCCTTGAATTCCTAAGGTATAGTGATCATGGAAGAACTAATGAGTTGTTAGGAGGGAAAGTTATGGAGCCCTATTTTATGGCAGATTCATAATAACCTATGTGCGGACTTCTTAATGGAGCTAGAAGGTTGCCAGTGGGAAGATCAATGAGCCAATTTTTAGTGACACAAAAAGGACCTTTGATCATTAATATTTAAATATTGAGGAGCAAAGATATTTCCCATGGGGAGATCAAGACTTAGAGAGTCTAGTTTCAGAGGGAGTAGCCCTATGGAAGCTAATACTTTAGGATCTGAGGAGATGAGACTCATTATTACGATAGTTGAAACAAAAGTGTGGAAGAAATAACAATACAGTATCAAAAATAGTATTATTATATAAAATTTCTCCATGTATGCATATATACCTCCAGGAGTGAGGTGGGGCGATGTCGACCCTTAACCCCAGAGTTGCAAATAATTCGGGCAGGATCCATTGAGGGGTTATCCTCATGGATCATTACCTTGCTTCAAGGGCCCACAATGTTCAATAGTGTTGACGGGAAAATATGTCCGGCCAACAGTAGGGGATCTCCCCGGTAGAAAGTCCCAATTAGACTTTGAACCGTTTGGAGTAGGGATCCCGTCCGGGGTGTGGGTCCGGCTACCACTTAAATGACTATCTCTTCGGTTTCGAGCAACCTGATTGAAACTGCAAACATACACTTATTAACATGATATAGAATACATGACTGATGAATAAAACCGATATATGACACTGTGCATAGCAAGGTAATAGACAGAATGCATAAACTCAGGAAATGTCGTTAGCAACACATCTATGAGGTATGCATGCAAGATAATCTGACCGCCAAAGAAACAATCCTTTGTGGTAAGAATATCCCTTAACTTTCCAAAGGATATAACGAGATGCTAATAAAATAGTTCATTAACATTCATCATGAAGTAAATAATAACTTGAGCAATCATCAACACAATCACAGATAACTATGGTGCATGAATGACACTATTAATAACACAGATTCATTAATCAAAAGATATTCTGAAGCTACATGCAGAATACACACAATGTTGTCACGGCTAAACACATCATCCAATCAAAGGGGTTTTAACATGTATTGTATTTCATATATCAAGAGTATGCTTCCTCAGCTACAATGAAATAATGCCTTTCAGTCCACAAAAGAGCAGCCTCTAACAATGCTTCCCACTGGGGTATTTATAGATTCAACAGCCGCACTTATGGCCTTCCGACGGTTCAACTTCCCGACGGTTCAACTTCCTGTTTGTACAAATTGTGACCTGCGACTTGGTCGCAAATGCGACCTGCGACCTGGTCGCAAATGCGACCTGCGACCCAGCGTTTGCAACTTATGAAGGTGGTCGCGCAATCGAGGTTCCTGGAGCGTCGACTTTCTTGCCTTTGATGAAGTCTTTCCAAGTTTGGTAATCCGCCGTTATAGGAGCGACAAGAGGGCTTTCCTCTTTTATCCGATGCATACATTCTAGAGCATTCGGCACCAGAGTCTCCTTCTTCTGGGAGATCATCATTGAGAGAGAAGCAAGCTTGGTGTAGATTTTCACTGGGGTGACAAGCAACCGGTTCAGGTTCTCTTGTGATGCTTCGAATTCCGGTGCGGCGGCAGCTTGTCTTACTGGCTGCAGAAAAGACTGAATTTCCTGCTCTACCTGTTCCCAACCTTTAGTTTCATTTAGTGCCCCTAATGATGGAATGTGATGAAGAGCGTTCATGGAGTCGATACCACTGATTAGGTGATTATACGCAGACACTACTTTGTCCAGATCTTTGGACAGCTTGTCTTTGGATTGCATACTCATCCGAATTTGCACTTTGTCCTCTTGCGTATGACTCCAATCCTTTCGAGGCACGTGTTCGGGAGCTTGCTAATACTGGGCTGTCCAATTCATCATTTTGTCCAAGGCTGTCGAGGCTTCCTTGAGTTGTTCGTGTTTATGCTTGGTTTCTTCCCGTGCCTCTGCCAATGGGGCCACTGTTTGTTTCAGGGTGAACATTTCCTGGTATACTTGCCTCATTGTCATCTCCAACACATCACATTCCTTCTTGACCGCCAGTGGGACCTCATTCACTTGAGCGGGCCTACCCTGGAGCTGGAGCATCTCATTTTCTAGCCTTGATTTCTCTTGCTCTGCCGCTTTTAGCTGGTTCTGTAAAGAAATAATCTCTCTGCTCATCCTTGTGACATTTTCTTCTGTGGCTGCGGCAAAAGCGGTGCCTGCTGACGCTATCATAACCGGATTTGTCCTTGTGTCTGGGACAATGTCTTTTCCGGTGGAGACTGTGGAGATGGCGGGATAGCCTGACGTCAAGGATTTCCTCTTCTCTTGCCGTATCTTGAAAGAGAATTGGTCAAAGGTTAATCTGGTCAAGTCGAAAACTTCTTCTTCTTGCTCCCCCAGAAAGTCATCAACATTGAGGTTACTTCCCGCGCCACCTGCGGGGATATTCAGGGGAGATAGATCAATGTCATCTATTAGTTCGTCTTCTACATCCCGCGCTGACCCCTTTTCTTTCTCCTCGTCGGCGTCTCGCTCTCGCCTTGTCGTTCTTCCTCTTCCGGCGTTCGCTCTCCGCTCGCTTCCTTTCCCCGTTTCCCCTTTCGTCGCGTGGGGCGGGCCGTTCGTCTTCTTTTTCGATGATCGACTTTATCGAGCTCTTTTCTTCAAAGGTTCGTTCTCACGCGCTTGTGCTTTCCTTCCGCGTCCTTCTTTCTCTCCTTCTTTTTTTTCCGTTCGGTTTCCTCGGGGCGTCTTTCTTTCGTTTCTCTTCATCTTCCCTCCCTCTCTCCCTCCCGCTTGGCTCCGGGCTTCGCTTCCTCATTGATCTCGCGGCGCGTTCGGTCCCGCACGGCCTCGTGTTCTTTTACCTTGAGGGGGAAGAACCTCCACGTCCCCCATACTCGCTCCTCTTCGAAACGTGGTCATATTCGCGAGATGCCGGGTTTACAAGAGGCAATACCTCTCTTTCTTCTCTCATCCTCATCCGGGCACTCGACGTGTTGATAACTCCATCTGAAATTGGCCCTTTTACAATGTTCGGGAACTATCCTGACTGGATCGTAATTTCGGCGGTCCAGATTTCTGAAGTGGTAGCTCTTCACCTCTTCCCCTTCACGCGTTACTTCTCTGGAGTCTTTGACCGTATAGGAACCAATGGTGAGAGGTAGAGCAGGCCAAGGTTTCTTCTTCCCTTTGGCGAGGACGTTAGAGAAACCCAAGGTCATCTGAAAACATACCTCTTGTATGAGCACCTTGTCGGTAACAAACTTAGGTAGAGCGTGTGGTGCTTTAAACGAGCCAAATACTCGGATGATTGTGAATTCAGCGAATGGGAACCAGTGTGCCACCTGACCTAGTGTTTCCATCGCTCGCCAAGACATGTAGGGGGCATCTTGACCAAATAGTTTCCCGTAGAGGGCGGGCATGAATATGTGAGAGATTTGCTCGATGTCCGGCTTGTACCTAGATTCCCAGAATACCCTGGTCTGCAAGTGTATTGCCTGGGTCTGTTCGGGGTCCCAATTATGTGGCCATCCCTCAACATGCATCTGGGCACAGACAGCATCTAATAGATACGAAGCAATGTAGAATTCTGATGGCGCTCCCTCATCTGGGGCTAAAGCTGAAGCCAAGTTTGTGTGCATGGAGCCCATTAATATTCCTGCCCAATTGAATCGAGTGTCGTGGACTGTTACATGTTCTATGATGGTTTCCCATGTTCCATTGAAGGTGGTGGCGTCCGAACGTCCGTATATCCTGCACAGCATGGCGGCCACTAGCTTATAGAATTTCCTCAGACCGGCTACCGGGTACTCCTGGTCCTTTTTGATCTTAAATTTGTCTGGTTCTGCCCACCATCTTCTGATCGTGTCAACCATCGGCACTTCATTTGTAGCGAACCATCTTGGGGTGAAGTTTACCTCTGCTTTGGGTAGGGAGTAGTAGACCTGTGCTCTTGAACTTTCCAATGTTACGAAAGCTTTCCCTGCACTATCTCGGATTGCGAAGCTTTTCGGATCCATCTTCTGTATGATCCAGTCCAGCATTTCAGGGCATGGAAAGATGGCAGGATGAGACCCAACCAGGTGCAATCTGGACTTTTTGACTTTCAGATATATTTCACGGTCCGGGAGATCTTCTGGTAACTCCTTTGCTGTCATGGAAAATTCACGGTATACTTCATACCACCTGAGGCTATCCTCCTTTGCGAAGGTGCAGAGGGTGTCTCTGTATATTGGCGGCGGAGATGTTTGTATGTCTGTGTCTGATTCTACCTCCACCACCTGTCTGCTCCTCCTTCGGGATACCCGTGGTGCCATATTGCTAGAGTCGGAGAGGACTGGTGTTGTGTCTGTTCTGAATTCACCTGCTGCATTTAAAACAGAATCCCAGGATAAGAAAGACATGATGAAAATGCCTAAATAGAGTCTTGTACATAAAAAAGATTTAATTGACTGTTCTCTGGGAGTCGCTGGGTCGCTGATCCACAAAAGCCTCACCCGCGGCCTTGCGACCTCGCGACTAGGTCGCAGGGTCGCAGAGTCGCTGAGTGGGATATTTGCGACCTTGCGACCTGGTCGCTAGGTCGCAGGTCGCACTTGCGCCTGGCGGGGGTTTCGCGCGCGCGCGACTTTGCGGCTTAACTTGCTTTAACGGAAAGGGTCTGTGGTTCTAAAGGAACCAAACTCACCATAAGGCATAGCCATGGGGAATTTGGTAAGAGACGGGTGACCTTGGGGTTTGTGGGAAACACAATGACGGCAACAATCCAAAGAAAAACCCCCATCCTTTCTAGTAAATAAATAAGACCGTGGGGAGGCTCAAAAATGGCAAGAAATGTTTATGCGGGAAACATAGGGAGGAAAAGGCAACTTACCCGGAAGAAAACGCGCCAGTCAACCTGTCAGAGCAATTCCGCGGTTTTCGCTGAGAGTCACAAATGCGACCTAGCGACCCGACCTTATATAAAAAGGTCGCACGTGCGGACGTTTAATGCGGTCGCAAGTTGCAAGTTTGCGACCTTGCGACCTTGCGACCTACAAGTCGCTGGGTCGCAAGGTCGCTGGGTCGCAAATTTCTTTAAAACTTCACTTCGCGACCTTGCGACCTTGCGACCCCAAGGTCGCTAGGTCGCAAGGTCGCAAATTGTTGAAATTCTGACTCTTGCGACCTGTGCGACCTGTGCGACCTTAGGGTCGCAGGGTCGCATAGGTCGCCTGGGTCACAAATAATGCATATGCGACTTAGCGACTTGCCTTTAGAACTTTACTTGGTCTCTTTTCCTTTTAGTTTTAAGGGGGCTCCAAAAATTTTGAAGTGTGTGTTATGATTTTATGTATTTTTTGGAGGGTGTTGTAGGAGCTACAACAAATGGCGATTCACTGGATGAATTCAGAATCTCTGCTGATGAAGGGTCAATGAGGGAGGAGGGAGGGGATCTAGTACTTGCTTGTTCTTTTTTACCTCAGAGTTTACACTTTCCTTCCTTTGCCACCCTGCGTAGTCACCTGCTCCTTTTGGCTTGTTGGGTGCAGGTCAACCGAATTTTAATTCCTCATGCTCCAGGATCGAGAGGGTTGGGGAAACCTTGGACAACTGCAGGGTCTGGTACAATTATTTCGTCCTCATGGTGTTGCTCCGCTGCCAGCGAACCTCTCGGCTCCGACAGAGTCACTGCCTAAGGAGTCGTGAACGTTGCTCCGCTGCCAGCGAGCCTGGTCAGTACCCCGGCGGAGTCGTTACAACACCTCTCTGCGCAGGAAGCCTTTCTCAAACCTTTACCCTTTATTCGTGTGCGATTGCACTTATTTGAGAATGTGCATGTGGCACTTATTTAGATGGGCATATTTTGCCTGGGCGGTTGAGGGATCCCGACTTATTTTGCTTGCAGAGAGGTTGCCCCTGGTCTCATATGAGGACTCGGGTTTTTCCCGGATGACCTGCAATTCTCTTGAGTTAGCCCTGTTCCCTCACGATCCGGTTGCGTCTACGCAAGACCTTTTTCTACCTGCACCCTTTAAGTTGCTAGGTGGTTCCTTATGCTTGAAGACTCTGGCAAGACCGTGTATTATCCTTAGGTGCCCGTTACAAGCGAGTTTCGACTGCCCCGTGCTTTGCGGGAAGGGCCTTTCATCAGCATAGAACCTCTTCAAGGAGTGATCTGGTTGCGGGCAGCTTAGACAAGGTTTTCTTTGAAGATTTAGGGAAAGAGTTTTTTTTTTTTTTTTTTTTTTTTTTAACAACAAAAGAAAACGGCTTCTATGATACAGGGGGAGAACAGCCCTTTGAGGGCTATTCAAGTAAAATAGTGTTTGAGGTCATGCCCGTTTACCGGGAGGACCTCGACTTTTCCTTCCAAAGTCTGCAATCGGAAAGTATGGGAACCTATATTTTCTTTAACCTGAAAGGGACCTATCCATAGTGCTTGAAATTTTGCATGTTTTCCTTTCTCTTCGTGTGCCTTATCCCACTTTAGGACAAGATCTCCTACTTCAAATTTTTTGTCTCCTGCAGACTTTTTATCGAACCATTTTTTGATCCAACTCTGGTGGATGGCGAATTTCTCCCGGGTTTTCTGCCTTTCCTCTTCTAGTTTCAGCAGGGTGTCAATGCGGATTTGCAAGGCGGGACAAGGGGTACCGTGGCACTCTTGAGACAACTGTAGAGCGGGGAGAGACAAATTGGGCGGGAGGACGGCTTCTTTCCCATACACGAGAAAATATGGTGAGGTGCCTATTGATGACTTAGGGGTGACGCGATCAGCCCAAAGTGCGGTTTGGAGAGCGTTATGCCAGTTTCGTTGGTGAGACAGAAGGGTCTTTTTGACGATGCGGATCAGATTTTTATTTGTTGATTCTGCTAGACCATTTCCTTGGGGATAGTACTTTGCGGAGTGTTTGAGAACAATGCCATTTTCTAATGCAAAATCATATAATTTAAAAGATGAAAAATACGTTGCATTATCAAACACTAAGGAAGTTGGAACCTGGTCATGATGGAGTGAGTGACAAATTGCATTACCTCCTGATCGTTGACTTGGCGTAATGGTACCGCTTCAACCCACCTGGTGAAGTAATCAGTGGCCGTCAGAATGTACCTGTGTTGCTTAGAAGAGTGGGGTAGAATCTCACCAATGACGTCAAAACCCCATTGTTGAAAAGGTTCTTCTACTGCTACTGACAACAAAGGAGCAGCCGGACGCGCTTCTCGGCTTGCAAATTTCTGGCATTGAATGCATTTCCGAACATACGCGTGAGCATCTCTGAACAGGGTTGGCCAATAATAACCTGCACGCATAATTTTATGAGCAGTGGTATCCCCGGCGAAATGACCTCCCGCTGGTCCATCATGCAGCTCGGTTAAGACCTTTTGAGCTTCATCCCGTTCTAGGCAGCGCAACATTACTCCATTGGAATGTTTCTTGAAGAGCTTCCCTTGGATTAACCGGTAGGACGCGGCTTTGAGTCTGATTGCACGTTTCTGCCGGGCATCTAGATTTGGTTCCAATACCCCGTGCGCCAAATATCCCGAGATATCCGAGTACCAAGACGGGTTCCTTTCCTGGGGCATGACGTCAGTTTGGTACATGTCAATCTCTTGCTCCCAATTATCTTCTTCACTTTTTTGGGAACCTGCGGCCTCTGCAGCCATTTGGCATAAACCTTGTCCTTTAACCGTGCGTGCCGGCTTAAACTCTAAGTCGTACTCTTGCATACACGCAACCCAGTTCCCTCTCCTCTCGCCCAACTCTTGCTACATGAATAGTGATCGAACAGCTGGATGGGGAACGTAAACTGTGACATGGTTCTTCAAGATGTATGGTCTGAAATGTTTAACTGCTTTGTACACCGCATAAGCCTGTTTCTCGATTTCAGGATAATTTAATTCAGCTCCCTGTAGGCCAGTGCTCATGAACGAAATGGGACGCTCGTCATTATTTATGTCCTTTTGTGTGAGCACGGCTGCCAGGGATGAATCCGAAGCGAACGTGTACAGGCTGAAATCTCTGCCGAAATCTGGGCTCTGGAGAGAAGGCGCTTCGGCTATAGCTTTCTTGATCTGGTCGAAAGCTTCCTTTTCGGGTTGATTCCATTTGAAAATGGCATTTTTCTTTATCATCCCTTGTAGTGGCTTCACTATCTGGGCGAAATCTGAGATAAACTTACGTACAAAATTGATTTTTCCCAAAAAGGATTGCATTGCTTTCTTACCGCTGGGGAGAGGGATTTGAGAAATGGCTTTTGCACGTTCTGGATCAACGACAATGCCTTGCTTCATTATGATATGACCTAGCAGATTCCCTTCTGCTACGGCGAAAACACTTTTCTTTGGGTTAAGCGAGATACCGTATTTTCTGCATCTTTCGAAAATCTGTCTAAGGTGACGCAAGTGATCCCCCCGATGTTTGGAAAACACAGTAACGTCATCCAAGTAAACCACCACACTTTGGCCTATCAGACCTTTGAATGCTATGTCCATCGCTCTCTGGAAAGTTGCTCCTGCGTTGATTAACCCAAAAGGCATACGTCGGTATGCGAAAGTTCCCCATTTAGTCCGGAAGGTAGTCTTTAACCAGTCTGGTTCAGCCACCAGTACTTGATTGTAGCCAGAGAAACCGTTCAACAAAGAGAACATCTCTGAGCCGGACACTGCTTGTAATATCTGCTCCATAGGGGGCACTGGGTAATTATCTTTACTTGAGGCCCGGTTCAAGTTCCGGAAATCTACACATAATCGAATCTCACCCGACTTTTTCCGTACCGGCACTAAATTGGACACCCATGTGGAATGGCGGACTTTGAAGATAATGCAGGCGTCTAAAAGTTTTTTGAGTTCTTTTAGAATTAGCGGCTCCATTGTAGGGTGTACTTTCCTAAGTTTCTGTTGGAATGGTTTTACATTTTCTTTAATTGGTATCACATGTTGTATAATTCGCGTATCGTATGTGCGTAAGTCCTCATAGGTCCAAGCGAATACGTCGCGATACTTGCGAAATAATTGAGTGAAATCTTGGGCCTCTTGGGGGGTGCAGTCTTTTCCCAGGTTGATGAATTTAGGATTATCTTCCGATCCCAAGTTCACTTGTCGATGAGCCAAGATCGAGCTCTGCACTTTTGCATTTGGGGGCCCACGGAAACGGTTTTGCAGATCAAATAGCTTTTCAAGTGATACCACCCCTTTAGGCATGGGGTTTCCCTTAAACTGCTCGTACTCCTTTTGCATAGCCTGGTCGTGCTCATCTTCATCTATAGCGGCGTCTTTGAATATTTCTGAGTTGCACATAAATTCCAGCACCTGCTGATCATCATCAAAAACACGCAGATTAGTGATATTGTCTGGCACGGATGGTCTATACATAACTTCAATAGAAAACCCGTCCCTCAAAGGGGTAAACCTGGCGGCAGCATTAGCTAGAGTGTCTGCTGCTGCGTTATGCATTCTTAGAACAGACTTAATTCCAAAAGCATCAAAGGAATAAATTAATCGCCATACCTCTTGCTGGTACGCCTTCAAATGTGGAGACAAACAGTGAATAGTGTTGCGTACCTGCCGAGTGATAATCTCGGAGTCACCAATAACCCGTAAGCATTTCACTTTCAAATCCAACGCCTTCTTAAGCCCGAGGATCAGAGCTTCATACTCGGCAGTGTTGTTAGTGCATTGGAACTCGAGCCGACAAGAGACTAGGAATTTTTTCTTATGTGGATCAAGCAAAACGCAGCCGGCACCAGAACCATCGAGATTCTTGGAACCGTCGTAATACAATGTCCATATATCATTTTCCGGCTCCTTGGGGGCAGTGTCTTGCGGAGGAATTTTGGTTTGGTGTGATATAGTTTGAGCTTGTTCCTCTGCGACGAGTGTCATTTCAGAAAGGACCTCGGGGCCTACTGCAGACTGGGGAGGTTGGTAACATCCAAAAACGGAATCAAGAAAACACATACCAAGTTCTTCTTGGGCGAAGCTGATGGGTTCATTTGTGGCATCCAAATTAGTTACAGTGTGCTTCATGTATGGTTCGCTTTCAACTCTGATTTGGTTGTTCCTCCCTTTGTAGGGTAGCCATAAGTGAGACCAATCTGTGGCGAAGTATCCTTGCGATTTGCTAGACCAGTCTCTACTAAGCAGTACACCATAGGCTTCTGGGATGTCGACAACCACAATATCAATACATTGATGAACCCTCGAGTCGGATGAGAGGCGGATGATGACATTGTTTAACTCTCCGACTGCCGGTACTTGTGATCTGTCCAGTTGAATGATTTTTGCGTCAGTTTTCTCCGGGAGGATGTTGAGTTTCTTGCACACAGATAAAGGCATGACATTTGTGGAAGCACCAGAGTCAACGAGGCAATTGTGGACGTTGAAATTGAACATCTCGAAAGATAAGAGAAATGGAGGGGTGGACCCTCTCGAGTTCGTGTTTACCGCATTTACTATAGATTGGAAATCTGGACTGGTTTGTGCAGATGTGTTGCTAACGGTCTTCGTATTTTGGTTGTTGGCGAAAGCTTTTAGGATAAGCTCCTTTTGGTTCGTGATGCGGGCCAACTCGTAGAGCGAGATATTAGCCCTAGTCTTTTTCATGTCCTCCACTATGTTGTAGCTAGTGTCAGTTTGGGGACTAGGTTCGGTAGTGGTTTTCGATGGTTCCACTGGGAGTTTGGTCTTTTGACTTGCTTTGCCGTTACTATTGGTAGGCTTGTCCGGCGTAGTTGGTCCTTCGTTGCTAGGGGGGAGAATTTTTCTCAGGAAAGCCCTTTTCTTGTCTTCATATGATTGTTCGGGAATAGCTCCTTTGCTTCTAAGACTATAGTTTCGAGTGGGCTGAGCCTTGGGACTTCTTGCCATGTTAATATCAATGGGAGCGAGACTCTCTCCCCCGCGGATTACATCGAAAGTTAAGACAGAGGCCCCCGATTCCCCATCTAGGAGCGAAACTTCGTCTTGATCAGAAACTTCATCCTCTGTCAGGCTTCCTGGAGTTTGATCATCCAGAAGCTGGTTTACCACTGCGGTCATGCTGCCGATCCATTGCGGGCACGTCTTTTCAGAATGGGCAGCTTGGTGAAAAGAACAAAAATTGTCCTTCCCTATTTCCTCCACGTTGAGAGCGGCACTGGTGTTTGACGGAGGCCTACTGGTGTTGGGATTGTTTTTCTTGAAAAAAGGTTTGGGAGGTTTATTTGTATTTGAGGTTTCAACGCCTTTTCTCTTTAAGTCAGAGACCTCATTCGTTAGCAGTTTGAGGGTCTTGGCCATACTTTCGAAATCGAAAGTTTCTCTCTCCCTATTTGGGGTGGAAGACTGACCTGTGGAAGACTGACCTTTTTTAGTAGTTGACTTGTGATCATCCTTTCCGTCGTGATCCATGACACCTATTGACAACATGTCTTTTTCTACTGCGAGAGCAGCCGCGTAATTTGTTGTAAGAGTAGCGCGGGCCTCGCGTTTGACGAAGACTGCAATATCCCTAGGGAGGGCTTTGGTATAGTAGTCGATGGTGATGGAATCGTCTAACGCTAAGTTTGGAGGGAATTTTTGCAATATGGTTGCGAAACGTTGGTTAAAGTCTTTAAATTTCTCTTTTCTATGACACTTGATGGTGCTTAGTTCGGTGAGGAGCATAGAGGGTGTTTTATCTTCCGCAAACTTTTGCAGGAACACACGACGGAACTGGTCCCATGAAGCAATAGACGCACTGGGTAGGGAGCGGTACCAGGAGGCAGCCTGGCTTACAAGAGTGTGTGGGAAAAGTCTACACGCAACGTCATCGGACTGAACTCTCATAATTTGTAGAGACAGATAAAAACTACTAATATGGTCTTCTGCCGATGTGCCTTTCTCTGGATCGAACTTGGGAAGATGCTTCTCTGGGTGTCTGGGCATATCATGGAGAGGACCTAAAAGGGCCAAAGGGGATTGAGCCATCCAGGCCAGAGGTTGCACCCTCCTGGGGCATTGATGGTTTCGGGTTTCTGCTTCAGACTCACTTCCCGTCCCTGACACCGAGGTTCCTTCATGACGCCGAGAGTGTTCATCTCGGTGTCTTTCACGGTTATTCACGTTTCTAAGTAGCTCCCAGTTGTGAGGGGGGGGGTCTGTTTTGGTTTTGGTGGTGATTATGGTTGGCGTGGTGTCTAAGGTCGTGAATGATATTCCCTCTACCACCACGACCTTGACCCCTGTTGACTCCACCTTCATTTCTTCGAGGCCTATTGACTTCTTCTGCATTCCTTCGGGTTGTGTTACCTTCTCTTTCGTTTCTTCTCTCCCCTTCTCCTTCTCGTGGGGAATATACTTGGTTGTTGGTCCACTGATGTGAGTCAGGCTGTGGTTCGGGGAAAGGTTCAGTATCCGGAAAACCTTCACTATCGTGGGTAACGGGGTCATTTTCCTGGACAGCCCGTGTGAGGTCCTCAATCATGGTATTCACAAGTTCAGGTACGGTACGGACTAGCACGCCATTGCGAGTGATGTTATCGGCAGGGGTCCTAGTGTGGGCTAGGAATTCCATGATAGGGGTATACCGTAAATCCCTGATGAGATTACGGGCAACCGGGCGCAAGGCCCTCAGCTGTTCGTTAGTGATTTCGAAGTATCGGGCTTCCACCGTTGGAATATCTTCTAAAGGGGGAAGGGCAACTTCGTTATTTATGACCTCCCGGCGGGGAGTTTGGGATGGAATGTCTGTTGTATGCTGGGAGGATGCCATGGCCCTCCTTCTAGCGCTAAATCTGTTGACGGGAAAATATGTCCGGCCAACAGTAGGGGATCTCCCCGGTAGAAAGTCCCAATTAGACTTTGAACCGTTTGGAGTAGGGATCCCGTCCGGGGTGTGGGTCCGGCTACCACTTAAATGAATATCTCTTCGGTTTCGAGCAACCTGATTGAAACTGCAAACATACACTTATTAACACGATATAGAATACATGACTGATGAATAAAACCGATATATGACACTGTGCATAGCAAGGTAATAGACAGCATGCATAAACTCAAGAAATGTCGTTAACAACACATCTATAAGGTATGCATGCAAGATAATCTGACCGCCAAAGAAACAATCCTTTGTGGTAAGAATATCCCTTAACTTTCCGAAGGATATAACGAGGTGCTAATAAAATAGTTCATTAACATTCATCGTGAAGTAAATAATAACTTGAGCATCATCAACACAATCACGGATAACTATGGTGCATGAATGACACCATTAATAACACAGATTCATTAATCAAAAGATATTCTGAAGCTACATGCAGAATACACACAATGTTGTCACGGCTAAACACATCATCCAATCAAAGGGGTTTTAACATGTATTGTATTTCATATATTCAAGAGTATGCTTCTTCAGCTACAATGCAATAATGCCTTTCAGTCCACAAAAGAGCAGCCCCTAACAATGCTTCCCACTGGGGTATTTATAGATTCAACAGCCGCACTTATGGCCTTCCGACGGTTCAACTTCCCGACGGTTCAACTTCCTATTTGTACAAATTGCGACCTGCGACCTGGTCGCAAATGCGACCTGGTCGCAAATGCGACCTGCGACCCAGCGTTTGCAACTTATGAAGGTGGTCGCGCAATCGAGGTTCCTGGAGCGTCGACTTTCTTGCCTTTGATGAAGACTTTCCAAGTTTGGTAATCCGCCGTTATAGGAGCGACAAGAGGGCTTTCCTCTTTTATCCGATGCATACATTCTAGAGCATTCGGCACCAGAGTCTCCTTCTTCTGGGAGATCATCATTGAGAGAGAAGCAAGCTTGGTGTAGATTTGTACTGGGGTGACAAGCAACCGGTTCAGGTTCTCTTGTGATGCTTCGAATTCCGGTGCGGCGGCAGCTTGTCTTACTGGCTGCAGAAAAGACTGAATTTCCTTCTCTACCTGTTCCCAGCCTTTAGTTTCATTTAGTGCCCCTAATGATGGAATGTGATGAAGAGCGTTCATGGAGTCGATACCACTGATTAGGTGATTATACGCAGACACTACTTTGTCCAGATCTTTGGATAGCTTGTCTTTGGATTGCATACTCATCCGAATTTGCACTTTGTCCTCTTGCGTATGACTCCAATCCTTTCGAGGCACGTGTTCGGGAGCTTGCTGATACTGGGCTGTCCAATTCATCATTTTGTCCAAGGTTGTCGAGGCTTCCTTGAGTTGTTCGTGTTTCTGCTTGGTTTCTTCCCGTGCCTCTGCCAATGGGGCCACTGTTTGTTTCAGGGTGAACATTTCCTGGTATACTTGCCTCATTGTCATCTCCAACACATCACATTCCTTCTTGACCGCCAGTGGGACCTCATTCACTTGAACGGGCCTACCCTAGAGCTGGAGCATCTCATTTTCTAGCCTTGATTTCTCTTGCTCTGCCGCTTTTAGCCGGTTCTGTAAAGAAATAATCTCTCTGCTCATCCTTGTGACATTTTCTTCTGTGGCTGCGGCAAAAGCGGTGCCTGCTGACGCTATCATAACCGGATTTGTCCTTGTGTCTGGGACAATGTCTTTTCCAGTGGAGACTGTGGAGATGGCAGGATAGCCTGACGTCAAGGATTTCCTCTTCTCTTGCCGTATCTTAAAAGAGAATTGGTCGAAGGTTAATCTGGTCAAGTCGAAGACTTCTTCTTCTTGCTCTCCCAGAAAGTCATCAACATTAAGGTTACTTCCTGCGCCACCTGCAGGGATGTTCAGGGGAGATAGATCAATGTCATCTATTTGCTCATCTTCTACATCCTGCGTTTGACCCTTTTCCTTTTCCTTTTGCTGGCGTTCTGCTTCCGCCTTGTCATGCTCTTCCTTCTTCCGGCGTTCTGCCTCTGCCTCTTTTTCCTGTTCCTGTTTCCTCTTTGCTGCGGCGGCCTGTTCCGCTTTCTTCTGATGATCGACTTTATCGAGCTCTTCTTTCAGTGCCCGTTCTGCCGCCGCTTGCGCCTCCTTTTGCTATCTTTCTTTCTCCTCCTCTTTTTTCCTTTTCCGTTCTGTTCTGGCGTCCTTCTTTCGTTTTTCTTCATCTTCCTTCCTCTTCTTTTCCTCTTCCAGTTTGGCCTGGGCTTCTGCTTCCCTTTGCTGATCTGCAGTGTCAGGTTCTGCACCGGTCTGTATTATTTTATCTTTGGAGGAGGAAGAACCTCCAATGTTCTGATGCTCGGTTCCTTCTCGGTCATGGTCGATTCCTGGTGCGAGATGCCGGTTTGCGTTATACCAATTTCTTCTCTCATCCTCATCCGGGCACTCGATGTGTTGATAACTCCATCTGAAATTGGCCCTTTTACAATGTTCGGGAACTATCCTGACTGGATCGTAATTTCGGCGGTCCAGATTTCTGAAGTGATAGCTTTTCACCTCTTCCCCTTCACGCGCTACTTCTCTGGAGTCTTTGACCGTATAGGAACCAATGGTGAGAGGTAGAGCAGGCCAAGGTTTCTTCTTCCCTTTGGCAAGGACGTTAGATAAACCCAAGGTCATCTGAAAACACACCTCTTGCATGAGTACCTTGTCGGTAACAAACTTAGGAAGAGCGTGTGGTGGTTTAAACGAGCCGAATACTCGGATGATGGTGAATTCAGCGAATGGGAACCAGTGTGCCACCTGACCTAGCGTTTCCATCGCTCGCCAAGACATGCAGGGGGCATCTTGACCAAATAATTTCCCGTAGAGGGCGGGCATGAATATGTGAGAGATTTGCTCGATGTCCGGCTTATACCTAGATTCCCAGAACACCCTGGTCTGCCAGTGTATTGCCTGGGTCTGTTCGGGGTTCCAATTATGTGGCCATCCCTCAATATGCATCTGGGCACAGACATCATCTAGTAGATACGAAGCCATGTAGAATTCTGATGGCGCTCCCTCATCTGGGGCTAAAGCCGAAGCCAAGTTTGTGTGCATGGAGCCCATTAATATTCCCGCCCAATTGAATCGAGTGCCGTGAACTGTTACGTGTTCTATGATGGTTGCCCATGTTCCATTGAAGGTGGTGGCGTCCGACCGCCCGTATATCCTGCACAGCATGGCGGCCACTAGCTTATAGACTTTCCTCAGACCGGCCACCGGGTACTCCTGGTCCTTTTTGATCTTAAATTTGTCTGGTTCTGCCCACCATCTTCTGATCATGTCAACCATCGGCACTTCATTTGTAGCGAACCATCTTGGGGTGAAGTTTACCTCTGCTTTGGGTAGGGAGTAGTAGACTTGTGCTCTTGAACTTTCCAATGTTACGAAAGCTTTCCCTGCACTATCTCGGATTGCGAAGCTTTTCGGATCCGTCTTCTGTATGATCCAGTCCAGCATTTCAGGGCATGGAAAGATGGCAGGATGAGGCCCAGCCAGGGATGACGGCAGTGCGATGCGAGACTTTTTTGACTTTCGAGGATATATTTCACGGTCGGGAGATCTTCGGTAACTCCTCTTACATCATGGAGGGGTCATGGTATAACTCATACCACTGAGGGCTGTCACTCATGCGAAGGTAGAGGGTGTCTGTATGTTGGCGACGAGAGATATTTGTATGTACGCGTCGGTTGTCCCTCCATACTGCACCTTCTCCTTGAGACCACGAGAGTGCCATATTAACAAAATCCGGAGGGGCCGTGCGTACGCTACGAATTCACCTGCTGCATTTAGAACAGAATCACAGGATAAGAAAGACATGATGATAATGGCTAAATAGAGTCTGAACATGCAAAGATAATTCTTGACCCCCAGGGTACGACCGGGTGGCGGCTCCCACCAAGGGCTGCGCGACCTGCGGGCCTTGCGACTAGGTCGCGGGGGTACGTAGTCGGCGAGTGGGACACCGCGACCCGGGGCCTACTGGGCCTTGCGACTGGGGTCGCCGATTTGGTGGAAGTCGCTGAGTCGGGTGGTTCACTGAACGCGACACCAGTGGCTAGGTCGCCGAGGTGCTGACCCCGGCTCGACCCCTAACGACGCGCGACCTTGCGGCTAAGTGTTTACTAATGGGAAAAAGGCCAACCGTTGAAAGGTCCGGAAATTTACTGTAAGGGCACTTAATATAAAGGATTTAGGCAAGGGGCGGGCGTTGTGCCCCGGTTTTGAGGGAAACACAGCAAAGGCAACAATCCGAAAAACCCCCATCATGTGGTCAATAAATAGGGCGGTAGGCTCCAAAAGTAAGCGAGAAATGTTTGTACGAAAACATAGGGGAAGGAAAAAACTTACCGGAAGAAAACGCGCCGGTCAACCTGTCAGAGCAGCGGTTTTCGGTTGAAAGTCACAAATGCGACCTAGCGACCCGACCTTGTATAAAAAGGTCGCACGTCATCGAACGTTTAAATACGGTCGCAAGTTGCGAGTTGCGACCTTGCGACCTTGCGACCTACGGTTGTTGAGTCGCAAAAAATACGGCCCGGGTCGCAAGTGCTTTAAAA
Source organism: Pinus albicaulis (assembly GCA_034641835.2). Taxonomy (NCBI): domain Eukaryota; kingdom Viridiplantae; phylum Streptophyta; class Pinopsida; order Pinales; family Pinaceae; genus Pinus; species Pinus albicaulis. Next base: position 1,687,736,953 of record CM076579.1, on the reverse strand, counting down.
CTCCATGCCCGCGACGCCGACCTTGCACATTTGCCCAAGGTCGCTAGGTCGCAAGGTCGCAAATTGTTGAAATTCTGACTCTTGCGACCTGTGCGACCTGTGCGACCTTAGGGTCGCAGAGTCGCATAGGTCGACTGGGTCACAAATAATGCATATGCGACTTAGCGACTTGCCTTTAGAACTTTACTTGGTCTCTTTTCCTTTTAGTTTTAAGGGGGGCTCCAAAAAATTTTGAAGTGTGTGTTATGGTTTTATGTATTTTTTGGAGGGTGTTGTAGGAGCTACAAAAAATAGCAAAAGAATCAGTGTTAGTTGGTGCAATCATATGTTGAGGATCACAAAGGAGTGTTGATAGCAGTGGAGGGCGCACAATGTAGAATCAACATCAGTGCAGTCTTCCTAGTAAATAGTTGCAGATACACAGTTGATTCAATTTTTATTTGTTTATGCTTCTTAGCTACAGTTTTTGTAGTAGCAACAACAGTTATAGGTATTTCTATAGTACATTCCATAGGAGATGGATTGGGGTCGTGTAGAATCCATGTCTTTCTGAGAGGGGGTGATAGAAAGTGTAGCAAGAAAGGCTCAATTTGACTTTAGCCTTAGCCAGATTGAGTAAATTGAATTTCCACATCAACAGGACAACTTGGAGGAAATTAAATAGTGTGACATGGATCTTATCAGTCATTTAGCTCAATATATTTGAGTTAGTGGGCTTGGAGTTCAGTCATGCATCTGTTGATTGCTAAATTTTAAAAATCTAGTTCAGTTATTTTCAGTTGTACTTAGTTTACTAACCTCTAACCATTAATAGGGTTATTTGAAGGTCATTTGTGCAGTGAGACAACAATCTAACACAGATATTTGTCAATTAACTTATCAATCAACCCAAAATATCTCATGCATGCATGGAATTAGAATTCCTTAGCTGGAGTAGAGCAGTATAGTCTAATGTAAAATTATTATTATACTAGTGGAGTGTACAAAATTTTGCATATATGTAGTTGATAAATCCTTGGGAATTGCGCAAGGAAATAGGGAACTTTACTATTGTTTAGGAGCTCAAATTAGCTCATATTTCCGCAAGGAAATAGGAGGCTAGAGGAGGCATAAAGTGGCTAAGTGGTGGCTATAAGTTCTCATTCAGTAGAGAGAATAATTTTTCCTTTGCAAGTGGTGCTCAAAGTTGGAGCATGCAATTGTAATAGTTTCTACATTCAATTGGTTAATGAAATAAGGCTTGAGGGGTTTCTCCCAGTGAGTTACCCTAGAAATAACTATGTACTTGTGGTTTTTCTTGTTGCATGTCTTTGCATTTCTCTCTAAATTTTGATTTCCATTCCGCAAATTGTTAAGTAGAATTGTGTCTCCTGTTTTTCAGTTTGAAATATTAAGTACTTGTAATTTCTATCAAATTTCTATAGGCACAATGGAGGAGCAAGGGGAAGCGCGCAACATAACGTGAAAAACAAGCGAATGACCAACTGATGGTAAGGTGAGTGACAAGACAGACACAGCGCCAGGCAAGGGTGTGGCCGCACAAATATTGAAGGGTTGGCTTGTTGAATGAAGGGGCATCGACATATGGAAAGGAAAGAGGTTGAATGCGTATAAATATAAGAGAGAGGCATTCGACCAAGGCAGGAATAAATTTTGACCAAGCAAAGGAAGATGGGAGAAACAAGTCACACTACAAGGGCGAGTCTATGACATCGCAGAAACTCTGGAGGGTCGCACATTGCAGAAGGAAACAACAACAGAGGGTGCAGACAAGGTGGGGCTCGCCCAGCGAGCCTGCATGACTGGGCATATTTGTTGGTTTTGTTTTGGGGCGAATATTTTGGGGTTTCTGGGCAGGTTGAAAATGTAGGGCAGGACTGCACAATTTGCAAAATTTGGTGGATGAGCTCACTGGCCTAGACCAGGTAGCGACCACACTTTACAGGTAAATTGTTGTTGTGTATTATTTGAAATATTTTAATAAAATAAGGGGCGAACTATTTTGGGGAGTTGCCCCCTCTAATCGTAGAGTTGTGTTTGTTGTTTAATTTGTGATATCGTATTACTATTATGTTCATCGCACTTTTATGTTGAAGTTGATGTTATCACATAATTATATAATTGAATGAAGTTTATTTCTCCTGCATAATTGAATAAAAAAACACTTGAATGAAAAATTGGTTAAGTGGTAAAGTGTTAGGCAAAGTCCGGGTGAAAGTAGTTTAACTATAAGTGAAATCTCGTCGATGTCGCACGACGCCCACGGTTGTAATAAGGCATCACAACATGGGGTCGTGGCAATAGGTAATAAAGATAGAATGTATTTATATAATATTAAGATATTATGTTGAGAGTGGTAAGTTATTCCCTATTATTTATTTATCAGATATGTGTGTGTGTGTGTGTTTGTGTGTGTGTGTGTGTGTTAAACACACACATGGTGTAGGAGAAGATAAAACATACAAATAGGAAAGATAGGCATTCGTTGCATTTTACCATTGATATGATGTACATTTATAATACAATGAGGTGACCCTTGGATTCCAAGGTCACTTGGACTCCTTTGTGACTCTTCACCTTCCACACCTACCCATAGAGGATTAGGTGTTCAACATTCCCCCCTTAATCTGAAGGGGTATGTGTGAGTCCAAGAAGATAGTTGTAATACAAATCTGCAAAATATGCATGGCAGCACTTAGGTTGAATCAGCTCTCTGAAATGTTGGCATAAAGAGGTGGTTTAAGGATGAACACCAACACTGGAACGCAACGCTTATTGCAATTCCCGGAACTCTTCCAAAACTGGCAAGAAGTTGAGGGATTCTGCTAGAGGAAGTGTCCCTCATATTTGAAGAGGGGTACCTTCAACCTAGAATAAGGGAGGTCTACAACCTGTGATGGTTAAGGATGACCACCAACACTGGAATGCTTGATGCATTTCCTAGAACTCTTCCAAAGCTGGCAAGAAGCTGAAGTCTTCTGCTAGAAGAAGTGTTCTGAAAGAGGAAGAATATCAAACTCACATAGATGGTTTAAGTCTGTCCACCAACCAAAGGCATGCTCATGGGCATCCATGTCTCTGGCTACAACTCTGAATATGGAATGACGAATTGTGGCTCAGTCTCGCTTTAACTCCTGTGTCTTTGGCTACAACTCTGAATCTGGAATGAGAGATTGTGGCTCAGGCTCGCTTGATGTGGCGTCGAAGCTTGTAGATGACCACCATTTCCCCCCCTGTCAGGTACAAGGTGAGATGATGGAAAAAACTCAACTGCAAGATTGTTCAATATTCTAGAACAAGTTCTGACATGCGACTTAAACATCTTCTTGGTTGTTGATGCCCATTGCCAAGAAGCAATCCATCCAAGATGAATCTTTCTTCTTGCAGGAGGCTTGTTTCTGAAGCATTTGTGTGAAGAATGGGTGTGTCGACCACAGTGATTGCATGAGTGAAGATCAAAACAGTGATCTTTCATATGGCCTACTCGATCACAGTGTTGGAATTTTTCAATATGTTGTTGTTGTTGTTGTGGAAGAGGAGCAGGATATGGAACAGCTGAATGTGAACTGTCATGAAGAAATCTGACACTCTGAAATTTGATAGGCTTGGAGTAGTCCGGAATATGAAATTACAACTCCTTGTCATATCCAAGACCAGTTATGTGCTTGTTGTGGACAAGTTCTTCCCAAGTTCTGATGATGGGCTTGGGAAGTACAGACTAAATTGCTGCATCTACATGTAAATCTACTCTTGTACAAGGAACTGAATGTGAATCGACTGCAACTTTATATTCTTGTTGTTGATGGGAATCCCTCTCAATGTTCTGAACAAGAACAAGTTCAGAATGATGACTCCACTGCTGTAATTCTTCTTGTTGTAGCTGAGATTCAAGCTACAAAAAATCAATCTTCTCTTGTGCATTCTGCAGACATAATTTAATGTCAAAAAGAGAGGCTTTTTTTATTTTAACCATCTCGTCATAAGTGGAATGTATCAAAGCATTCAGTAACCCTAATGCTTCATTAAATTTGACCACTTTCTGATCACAACTATAATAAAGATGCACCACTCACTCATAGTTCAATGTCACTGCGATATTCTGTGTAAATGTGCATCAAACAACTAGTGTGAAATAGCTCTATTTAATGTACATACTATGACGTCAAAGCACGAACTTAATGCTCCAACTAATAAGCAACAATGACTGTACTGTATGATCAATTACAAACTCCAACATTGTATTTTCCCTGACATATCCGATAGATAGAAGATTGGAATCGTTGAAGAACCAATAAATTAACCATTCTATGACGATCAGAAATAACGTAAATGCAGGCTTCGGTTCTCGGCCCCATATCATGAATTATACCTCGATGTTGTAGCTTCAATTGCCTCAATTAGCAATGAAATCGATAGTGAACAAACACTGCTATTATACACTGAGAGGAGATAAGAGCAGTGATACATTAAATGGACCTTTGCTATATTAAAGGGACCATAAGCCCACTTTACAAATCGCCAACGAACACTCATTGTATTCAATGCATTTTCCATCCACAATCTTAAACTCAATCAACATATAAAATAACGTGTATGTGACTTCAGTGCATTCAAAATGCGCACAAAGTTCGATTCTCCAACACAACATTCAACGCAATTTGATATTCAACTAGTCTCCATTGTAACATCTCTGAAGGAAACTAATCTCCATTGTGACTGAGTTGCTAGAAATTGCAAAGGAAAAAAACGGGGGTCCCACTGCCGAGAAACTTACCATTGTCCAGGGCGACAGAGAGATGGAAAATGAAGCTGCGGCGGTCACTATGTAGAAGAGTGTGTCACAGTGGAGGGGTGTGGCCCAAGCGGAGGAAGGAAGGACAGTAGTGTAATTTGTGCGGGTGTTGTGATGTAGTAACCGGGAGGTGAACGGACGGAAGGGAGCAGGGTGGAGGGGAGTGCTGAGAAAGGTGGCAGCATGGGAGTCGAGGAGCCAATGTGGGTCACCTCTGGCATACCATGTTTAATACACTGCTCTTGATTCTCAGGATCGTTTAATACACTGCTCTTGATTCCTGGGATGATCGTCGGATATTAGAGCAGTCATTCATGGAAGGTGCCTATAGTCGTGTTCTTAGTGCTCGGCATGCAGTCCCGCATGAAACTTATGTTTATTTCATGGACATTCTTGCAAAAAATTGTCAGATATGAAATCACAGGCCGCAGTGAGAAGGCATATGATTATTTGTCAGAGAGTTGTAGTAGTATTATTGTTGTACACACAAAGATAAAGGATTTTGCAGCAGTTGCAAAGATAAAGGATTTTGCAGCAGTTGCAGTAGGTTCTAGAAATACGATCAGTGGGTATCTTTTTCCACCTTTCAAAATCATCATCTTAGATGAGGCAGATTATATGACAGAAGATGCCCAGAATGCCTTGCGTCGTACGATGGAGACATACTCCAAAGTTACAAGGTTTTGTTTTATTTGCAACTATGTTAGTAGGATTGTTGAGCCGAGGAAAGGTGTCGAGGAACAAAGACCGGGGTGTGGCATGTCGACTGTGGTCACATGGGCAGAGTGCAACGAGCAGTGGTATGGAGGGAGTAACTGAACAGTCAAAGGAACGATGATTGTGCAGGTGATGTCGAGGGGACGAGAGGAGGTCGGTTTTGCAGTTTCAGTTCTGCAAAAAAATAGGCAGAATAGCTAAAAATGGAGCTGACAAAATGTTAAAATGCCAGCACTGACTAACCTGTGCTCTGATACCATGTTAAACGCTCACATGGTGTAGGAGAAGATAAAACACACAAATAGGAAAGATAGGCATTCGTTGCATTTTACCATTGATATGATGTATATCTATAATACAATGAGGTGACCCTTGGATTCATCTTCCAAAGTCACTTGGACTCCTTTGTGACTCTTAGCCTTCCACACCTACCCATACAGGATTAGGTGTTCAACAATATATATATATATAGCATGTCATTTTGAGTTAGTAAGAAATTTGAGTGTAAATTAATTATTGATAAAGAATTTATTTGAATCTTGTGAAAATTAAAGAATTAGATTTTTTATGTTTATGTAATATTATATGTGAAGATGAATGTCTAATAAGGTTGTATGATGCATATACATGAATGCTTTGTAAAATTAAGAAAGTTAAAATGGAACTTTGTGATGATGGTGGATGGCTAAGTGGCTAAGTGTAGGAAATTATTACCTAAATGTTATATTTAGTATTAGTTTTTTCTTCATAATTCTTAGCCAGTACAAATAAGATATTCCTATTATTCTTTAAAAATCACCATAAATAGTTAAGGTTGTTTTACTTAGTAGTAAGTGTTTATGTTTAAGAAAAATAGAAAAAAAAAATTGGTATCTGGATTTAAACATGACACTAATAGCATTGATGATAAATCCTAGATCCTAGATGTACAATGAACAATTTCATCGATGATATTCATCGTTTCCATAAGAAAATGAAATTGAATTTTGATAATGACAATAATAATTCTTATAGAGTATTATTACTCTATATTTGATATGCATTGATATAATTCTCATATTTATGATGTACGGTATGACATTATATTAAGATGTGGTTCCAACTGTTATGTGATTTCTTGATATATCTTAAATGCAGATATGTTAGGTTATAATTTATGATGATATTTCATGATGTAAAGAATGTGGTTATTACATGCATATTTTACAACATACATGAGCATGAAATTTTTACTAATTAGAATGTTGTAATAACAATGATGTTATGTTCTCATGATGGCATGCAAGAGTTGGCATGTGGATTATTTTCTATGATGTTATGATTATAACTAATGCATGGGTTGCATGTTGAGATGTGGTGATTGATAGGAATTCCACAAATAAGCTGAGAAGGCTAGTTTATTTGATGATCTCGTGGGAGCCCATACCTATGAGGGAGAATGTGTAACAACATATGGGTTGGGGACAGACTCAATCAACACTACATATGCTAGTATTTCTTTTTTCTTGTGTAAATCTTGATGGATAGCTCTTAATGTGCTATGGGACCATCTTGAGGAGGTTGAGTGCATGGAATTCGACTAGGATGCCAAAGTCCAGAAGTGGTGTAATAACTTCGATGCATTTGGTTGTGTACTTTAATTGGTTTTGGAGTAAGTTTCACTAGCCTTGCGAGATGCCTGACATCATTGAGTACTAATTCAGATGTTTTCCCTTGGGCAGATGAGGTCTAAGCCCTGGGGCAAGTCTTGGGGCAATGATATAGATCGAGGAGGTTGTATTTGTTGGTTCTGAAAGTTGGGAAAGTGGCTTGAGATTCCTATGGCTTTCCCCTAGTGTTGTGATGTAACTTTCAATGCCTACTGGTATACTAGTTCAAAAAAGGGTGTTGGGCACATATGGGGTAATAAATTAATTAATTAATAGAATATTAAATGAATAAATGAAGATATTAACTTCGGGACAAAGTTCCTTAAAGAGGAGAAGCGTGTAATGCCCCATAATAATAATAATAATAATAATGACAACAACAATTACAAATAATAATAATAAACCAATAAAATTAATCATAATAAAATGTTATAAATAAAATAACAAATAACAAAGAAATGATAATAATAAATAAAATAAAGAAGAACGAAGAAAAATAATATGAAAGAAGTAAAATAACAAATACCGAAGAAAACTAAGCCCCAATGGATAGTTCAATTGTTCGAGTTCCCATTGCTAAGTACCTTGCCAATTGAGAAGTCATGGGGTCAAATATCTTTGACGCCCTTGGGGTTAGACCCGACCAGATAAGTCGGCAGGTAGATCCCTTCTGGTGGATCTGCCTGGATTATTGATGGTAGATGTAGCGACCACTTAGTGACCATGAACCACAATTAAAAAAAATAACGAAGAAAAATATTATAAAAAAATAATAAAATAAAAGGAAATAAATTTTGGCATGATGACACATGGATTGTGCACATGCGGACCCCTGTCCAATCCCCTTGCCATTTATAGAATAGCTGGTTCTATTTAACGATGGAAAAGGGAGGTGAGAAGCATTCATTAATTCTCTCATTCTTTGAGAAAGGGAATGTTGCGAGACAAAATACCTGACAATAGTAAGTTGATTGAGGGCTCGGGGGTGACAACTGCAAAAAATACTAGTTGCAATTTGTCTAAGGTTGGGTCGAGAGTCATCCCCAACACTTTGTTGCAGTCAACGGAATATGGATGATGTTACAACTTGAAATCTATAGTAAGATCTATCTTAGTTTTTCACTCTACAAGTAAGTTTTCTCTACTAATGTTTTTTTTTTTTTGAAAATTTTATGCTAATAAGATGAAGATTTATGTATGGTTGTATTTAAATTGCATATTTTAAATTTATGGCATTACATTGTCTCTCAATCTACGCCTCACATTGAATCTTTGGTTTTCCCTATGACTTCGTCCCTCTCTATATTTTCCAAAATTGAATCCCCCTCCATGGCTCACTCTGATTCTGGTCTTCAAGGGAGCCATGTCCACCAGAATCCCCCTTTGAATCATGCCCATTTTCATGTTGAAAATGCTATATGTTCCTTCTGAACTCAAACCTCGTCAAAAATCAAAGTAGACCTTGAACTTGTCGAGGTTTGTGATTGTGTAGAACACAATTAGATTCTAGATGAGGAATTTAGATAATATATCCCAGACACAAGCAATACCCGTAGTAGAAATACAAAAATATTACCAAACTATTGACATTTACTAGAAAATGAAGATTATCATTTACAAGGTTCTCATTGAAAGGAATGAGACATATAACGAGATCCTTATCTAACTAGATGCATTACAAGTTCAAATTTAGTAGGTACAAGATTAAGTTGCAGACATTTCCAAGATTTTTGCAGGTCTAGATTGGTAGGGCATAGAACCAACACCTAGGCCTACCTTTGCTGCAAAATATATTCACTAACTCCTACCTAGGCCTAGTTTATACATATGAGTGATCTTTACTACAAAGACAAATCGATTTTGAAAGACATTGCTATTTCAAATCTCTGTCAAATTTTATATAAAATAAATTGTTATATTACCGTTGATTCTGCTTCTCATGCATCCTATATATATAAATTATGGTTGTTCACGAACATTGGGTGGCCGCTACATCCACGGGAAAATCGAAGCAAATTAACCTCGAAGGGAATCACATCCCACCATACAAACTAGCAAGGCCTAATCCCAAGGGCATCAATGAGAATTGGCCCTATGACCTCCACATTAGAGAGGTACTTAACAACGAGAACTTGACAAGTTAAACTAACCCTTGGGGCTTGCATTTGACAAATAATAATTGTTTATATATAATATTTAATCATAATTATACAAATTAATTAACTTTAAAAAACAAAAAAATAGAGAACATATGATAATAGAAACCTTTCAAAACTCTCTAAAGTTTAAAGGTTTTTTCCCAAATCCCAATATTGGAAATGTCCTTTTTATATGCTGAAAAGGTTTGGAATGTTATGTATGAAAAAAGTCAACAAATTACTTTTGGATAGCTTATAGTATTCTTTTCCTTTATTGAAAAGAAAAGAGGACAACTTAAATATCGCCCAGGGAATAGGAAAAATGATGCCCAAATATCCTACAGAGATGACTTAAATAGGCTTTCCTCTTGCAGGCTCCCTCAATTTCCCTCAGTGGTGGCCATTAATGCCAGATCTTCACTGATATTCGTGATGATTGTGAGCTCGTCCTTCCCAATTTGTAGACAATTTACAGAGGCACAAGGGGGAGATTGCATACAACTCTTCTCCATTAATATAAGCGATTGTAAGACCGTCAGTCCGGAGATGAAAACCAACCATCTGTTCGTCCCTCTGTCCACAATGTGCTTCGAAGGTGGTGCTGAAATCCTCGAAGTACCACGTATCATGCTAATTCTTCCACGCAACCAATATCCCAATGATAGTTTTGGGAGACAGAATATGACATCTACATTGGCTGTGAATCTGTGTACATAATTTCTCCGGCGAACACTTTCTCGGGCAATATGGCTTGGCATTAATGAGTTTCCAGTGAATGCAGGATGAATGATACGATTAGCATGCATATTCATCCATGACCATGGATTTATTCATATATGACTATTCATTTACGTAACGACTATACCTCTCTGGCTGGTACAATCTTTTGTGACTCCACGTCATCTTTCAGACAACTAATTCAACCAAACTATGTTATCGTCTCCCACTTCCCTCTTAATTTAATTTTGAATTTGAAAACCCTACGTATTTTAATTTTGAATTTTGAAAACTCCTTCCGACTTCCCTCCCATTTTAATTTTGAATTTTGAAATCACTGGGAAACTTACTTCTTAAATACCTGGGAGACCAACATTCCTTTTATTTTTTTTGAAATCACTGGGAAACTTACTCCTATAAGCTATGCGAGCAAGGTTTTTTTATGCACTATTTGGGTTGCTTTTTTTTCATCGATAACCATAAAATGTGTACCAGTTCTCTCATATTTGTTGCAACCAGTATGTTTAATTATGATACACAATCTTGGATGATGCATGTAATTATGGACTTGCACGGTTCATTCATTAAAATAGTATTGCAAGATTTGTGTTGAGGGCAAAGCTACTTCTTTATGTATTTTTTTTAAGTAGACTCCCAAGCCATTTGCTTCATCACTTCTTGATCACTTCAACACATATTATATGTTTTTTTGTTTATTTTTCTTTTAATACCAGTATGGAAGAAGGAAGAATCTAACACCGTCATAGTGGAAATCGCCATTCAGAAAGAACGAACGTCGCTGTTATTACTGGAATTTTATGAGATTTATAAGTATGGGGATTTCGGTTTGGGTTGGTCAAAAAGTAATTTATAAAACCTGTCTGCAATAGGGTAGCCCTCTCTACTCATGATGTCGATGTCGGCGGATTCAAAATACCGTTATACCCAAAAATCCTGCTCACAATCTGGATGCTCCAAACTACCTAGTTCAGGTGGAATGAAAATAAGGCGGTGCTAGAGTAAATTATGAGGGCTAAAACACATCCCACTGTTAAAGAATTAGTTCCGCCGTGGATTAGTTTAGAGTTAGTTGTCATTTAGTTTCATTTCAGTTTCTGGATAGCCGTCCAATTCTCCTGTATAAATTCACTTTAATGAATCTATCAAAGAGCGTGTTCTCATCGATTATACTTCTGTTGTTTTGTTTCTCTTCCGTAAATTTGTTATGATATCGGAGCCACTGCCGGTAGCGTTTGATTGTGTGCATTAGAGCCGCTACGCGCAGTTCTGTTTTGATGTTGTTGGTCACTCTGCGTTCGAAAGAGCTGCTACGCACAGTTCTGTTTTGATTTTGTTGTTGTGTATATTGTTATCGCCACCACTAGTCAGAGCCTGTCCAAAGAAAGGGATGTTGAGTGTGAAAGAAGAAGCTGTGGAGGTGTCGTGTTGAAGCCGTGGAGTGCTAAAAACACTGTGTTCTGCCATTGTGAAAAGGACGGACAGCGCTGTAAAAAGAAAGTTGTTGCGTTTGAGATATTACACATTCGCTACCATTTCACTATTGAAGCGACGTTCACTGTTGCACGTTCTGCTAATTGTTCCTGTTGCACTTTCGAACCTGTTGCTGGCATTTTGAAATTGAACCAGTGCTACGAATCCTGAGGATTCAGTTTTGCTGCTCCATATGCGTGAGAGAGAAGCTTTGCTGCTGCATATACTGCTGGACCAATTTGAGATGAGTTGCCGTTGTTGCATTTGAGGATTTCGTTGCTGCATTCCCTACCCTTTGCTGGAGAAGTGTTTACAGCCATGTGCTTCTTTTTGGTCAAATTTGTAAGCTTTGAGAAATGAGTTCCTTCCTGCCATAGTTGATCGCTAAGAAAGATTTGCTGTTGTGAACATTATTCGCTGGTTTTGTTTACATTTAAAAGAGTATGTTGGGTTGAGTCTCTTTTTATTTGTTACTAGTAAAGGAGAAAAGATTCCTGGTTTATTAAAGGTGATTATTTTTAAAAATGGCTTCGACAAGTCAGTTTCCCATTCCGACACCATTATTTAGTGGAAAAAATTATGATTTTTGGAGTCTTAAAATGCAAGCTTGTTTACAAGGCTTAGAGTGTTGGGAATCAGTAGAATTGGGGTTCGCAGAACCTGACGCAAATGCAATTGCTGGTATGACTGTTGCCCAAAGAAAACAATTTGATGAAATTAAATAGAAAGAAGGTAGAGCAAAATCGTGCATTTTAAATTCATTAGATGACTCTATCTTTCCTAAAATCACTGCTGCTAAATCTGCTAAATCAATTTGGGATATACTAAAGGCTGCTTATCAAGGAAATGATAAAGTAAAAATAGTAAGATTACAGACTCTCAGAACCCAATTTGAAACGCTTAAAATGACTGACTCAGAAACCATTGATCAGTTTATGACTAAAGTTATGGGTGTTGTTAATCAGCTTCGGATGAATGGTGAAGAACTTAATGACCAAAGAATTGTTGAAAAAATTCTTAGATGTTTGCCAAAAAATTTGATATGATCGTTACTGTTTTTGAATCGAGAGAATTAACAAAATTATCTGTGGAAGAATTAATTGGTTCTTTGTTGGCACATGAAGCAAGAATTAATTTAGATGTCAGTGATTTAGAGCATGCTTTTAAATCTAAAGCGTCAATGGATAGAGGTAGAGGCAGAGGTTTTCGTGGCAAGAAAAGTAAAGGTAGAGGACAGTCTCAGTCTGATGATAGATCACAGGTAACTGAAACACATTCACAGAAGTCTCAAAATGATCATGGTCGTAGGTGGATAGATAAATCTAAAATTCAATGTCACTATTGCAAAAAATATGGCCATTATAAGTCTGAATGTCGAAAACTACAGTATGTTCTGAATAAAAATAAAGCCAATGTCACAAACACTGAATGTGAAACATCAGATGCTTTATTTTTGGCATGTCAAGTAACTGTGCAAGTACCTAATAAAGATGTTTGGTTGGTTGACAGTGGATGTAGTAATCATATGACTGGTCATAGTGATTTGTTTTCACATCTTGATACATCTTTCAGTTCATCTATTGGTTTGGGTGATGATCGTCAGGTTAAAGCTTCAGGAAAGTTGTTGTACCTGTCTTAACCAAACAAAATGTTGTGAAGAATATCTATGATGTTTATTATGTACCCAATTTCAAGCATAATTTGTTGAGTGTTGGTCAGTTAGATGCACATGGTTATGATGTTAGCTTTCACAACACTACTTGCACGATTGTTGATAAACATAAGTCTCTTGTTGCAAAGATTCCAATGACAAAGAACAGGGTGTATCAGTTACAGTTGAAAAGTGAAAAGTTGTATGAACATAATGTTTCAACGCCAACTAACTCTGATTTGTGGCATTTGCGATATGGTCACTTACCTATCAAAAGTATGAGTTTGTTGCAAAGTCAGTCTATGGTGAAAGGGTTGCCTTCTTTTTCTGATCATATCTCTTCCTGTACAAGTTGTATTATGGGTAAACATAAACGAGATAGTTTTGCTTCAGCCTCTAATAGAGCCAAAGAACAACTAGAGTTAGTGCATACAGACTTATGCGGTCATATGCAAGAAAAATCAGTTGCTGGCAGTCTCTATTTTCTTACTTTCATTGACGATTTTAGCAGGAAAATTTGGGTGTATTTCATCAAATTTAAATCGAAAACATTTTCAAAGTTTAAAGAGTTCAAGGCCGAGGCTGAAAAACAAAGTGGCAAGTTTATTAAAATACTGAGGTCTGATAAAGGAGGTGAGTATGAATCTAACGAATTCATTGATTTTTGCAAACAACATGGTATTAAAAAACAAACGACAACCAGCTATACTCCACAACAGAACGGAGTCGCAGAAAGAAAGAATCAAACAATTATGAATATGGCTCGAAGCTTGCTTAAAACACGAAATTTGTCTAAAGATCTATGGGCTGAAGCAGTTGCATGTTCGGTATATATTTTGAATAGATCGCCAACTTCTAGTGTTCAAAATTTTGTACCTGAAGAAGCATGGAGTGGACAAAAGGTAACAGTTTCACACTTTCGCGTATTTGGTTGTATTTCTTTCGCTCATGTTCCAGAAAAATTGAGAAAAAAGCTTGATGATAGGAGTGAAAAGTATATTTTTATAGGATATAGTGATCAATCTAAGGCATACAGATTGTTTAATCCTATAACTAAGAAATTTGTTGTAAGTCGAGATGTGAAATTTCTGGAAGATAAGTCTTGGAATGAAATGGAGAACAATACTTGTCCTGATCCTTTTATTCTGTTAGATGAACATCAGACACCTGCAACAAGCACTCCAAGATTACAGGTTCAAGACAAAACCAGTAGTAGTTCATCAAGTAGTAGCAGTTCATCATCTTTTGAGTCTGATTCTGATAATCCTAAGATGAGAAACTTAAGTGATATTTATGCACAAGATGATGTTGATGATATTGTAAATTTTGCATTTCTTTCATTCCAACCTACTTGTTTTGAAGAGGCTATAAAGGACAAAGTATGGGTAGATGCTATGAATAATGAAATCAATGCTATTGAAAGAAATCAAACTTGGGATTTGGTTGATCTACCTCATGATAAAAACTCTATAGGTGTCAAATGGGTTTTTAAAACAAAGTTAAATGAGAGAGGTGAAGTTGATAAGCATAAAGCACGATTAGTTGCCAAAGGTTTTTCACAGCAACCTGGCATAGATTATGGTGAAACATTTGCACCTGTAGCAAGAATTGATACAGTTCGATTTGTATTAGCTGTTGCAGCACAAAACAAGTGGCCTATTTACCAAATGGACGTAAATTCTGCTTTTTTGAATGGTGTCTTGAATGAAGAAGTGTATGTTGAACAACCACCTGGTTTCGAAATCAAAAATCACGAACATAAAGTGTACAGGTTGAAGAAAGCATTGTATGGCTTGAAGCAAGCTCCAAGAGCTTGGTACAGCCAAATAGACCATTACTTGTTGAATAATGGTTTCAGAAGGAGCGACCACGAGCCCACTTTGTATATCAAGAATGATCATCAAGGTAATATTTTGATACTGTGTCTTTATGTTGATGACATAATCTATACGGGTAACATGCAGTTAGATGAATTTAAATCTGCAATGAAAAATGAATTTGAAATGACAGATCTTGGATTAATGAGATACTTCTTAGGTATCGAAGTGAAACAAACACAGGATGGTATGTTTATGAGTCAACATAAGTATGCTACTGACATTTTGAAAAAGTTTAAGATGGACAGGTGTAAACCAGTTGATACTCCTATCGAAGTTGGTACAAAGTTGAGTAAAGATGATGTGGGTACTATTGTTAATGCGACTTTGTATAAACAACTTGCTGGTAGTATTATGTATCTTACTGCTACTAGGCCTGATATAGCATTTGCAGCTAGTTATATCTCCAGGTTTATGGAATCTCCTAAAGACTGTCATTAGAAAGCTGGAAAAAGGGTGTTAAGATACATTGCAGGTACATCTACTTATGGTTTATCGTATGCAGCCTCTGCAGATAGTAAGCTTGTTGGTTATACAGATAGTGATTATGCATGATGTATTGATGATCGGAAAAGCACTTCTGGCTATGCTTTTCTATTTGGAAGAAACTTGATCTCGTGGTCATCCAAAAAGCAACCTATAGTTGCACTATCTTCAACAGAGGCCGAGTATGTTGCAGCAAATTCAGCATCATGTCAAGCAGTGTGGCTAAAAAGACTTCTCTCTGACTTTGGATATACAGAAAATGAACCGATTTCAATCCTCTGTGACAACACTTCCGCTATTTCCTTGTCAAAGAACAATGTGTTTCATCAAAGAAACAAACATATCGACACTCGTTTTCACTTCATTCGTGAACTCGTCAAGAATGGTGACATTGTTCTCAAATTTTGTTATTCCAAGGAGCAATTAGCGGATATTTTCACCAAACCGCTAGGAAAAGTTAATTTTGAATTTCAATGTCAAAAGTTAGGAATAAAACAAATGTAACCCTCAAAATTAAGGGGGAGTGTTAAAGAACTAGTTCTGCCATGGATTAGTTTAGAGTTAGTTGTCATTTAGTTTCATTTCAGTTTCTGGATAACCATCCAATTCTCCTGTATAAATTCACTTTAATGAATCTATCAAAGAGCGTGTTCTCATCGATTATACTTCTGTTGTTTTGTTTCTCTTCCGTAAATTTGTCACCCACACTGTTCACCCTAGAAACTGTATAAATCTAACGAGGACCAAATAAATAGATAGGCCAAGATGGCTAAAAAATTTAACGTTATGAGAATCATAAACGAACCAACATCAACATCTATAGCTTATGGGTATCTATAGCTTGTGGGTTTGACACTACCTTTGCTTGTCCAATGATAAGAATGCAATCCTGGTTTTTGATCTAGTTGGAGGTACCTTTTATGTTTATGGTAAATGTTGTTATTGGGGACATTCATTTGGGCGGTGAATATTTTGACAATAAGATGCTCAATTATTGTATCCAACAATTCCATGAAAAAAATAGGGCTCGATTACAAGTCCAAAAGATTTTCAAAGACTACGGGCAGAATGGAAGAGGGAAAAAGAAGGACAGACATATTCATCTCTTGAGTTCAACTTCAGTGTTGAGTGTAGAAAAATTCCTTATTGGTATTGGTAGTGGCAGTAGAAGTATGTGTAATATGTTCTCGACAACTGTTTTTTGGTTACTATATTATTACTATTTACTTTATCATTAATATGAAATTCTCTAGTATGAAATTCTTTAGTAGCCCATGTAGGAGATTATGTTGGTTTTAACGTTTGACTATTATTATCATTGAACATATTTGGTATATTTATTTCTTGCACATTGCAATTATGTGTCATTGATTAGTTGAGTTTTATTTTACTTTCAAAATACATATATAAATATTATTAAACATCTTTTTTATATATAATGTTGTAATCTATTTATATTAATTAAATTTTTTTCCTTATTTTAATTATATATATATATATATATATATATATATAATAAAAGGTCATTTACATTCTTATATGAATGTGTATATTTCAATATTTTAATATATATTTTTTTGAAGATAAGGTTTTTAAATTGTTTATATATTTTTCAAAATTTAACATATATATATATATATATATGATGATGATGATGGTTAACGTCCATTGAGACCAAAGCTTTGGTCTATTGGACCTATAATTTTCTTAGTTCTTAATTGTCTGGCTTCTCGTCTTTCTTGGAGAGATTGGTGTTGTAGCTTTCTTTTTCTTCTCTACGGTCTTCCAACTTCCTTTATCTTGCACCTCCTTCATCTCTTCTGATTCTTGGGAACTGCTTGCTGCTAAATGAAGATTTATTTTGCGCGGTATTCGAATCCTCATAATTGTTGATGCTTGAGGGGTTGTCGAGTTCCTTTTTTTGTTGTTGGGTGGGGCTTTCCCCGTGGTTGTCCTGAGGGTTGTTTCTTTCTTCCCTGATTTCTTGCGATTCAGAGTTTTCTGGAGAGTATTCTTCCTTGATGACAGTGTAATATTCCTTTTGTGCTCCGTCCCACCATGTAGATCTATGGTGATTCTTCCTAGCAGATTTTTTCTGGGAGACTTTTGGGAAATTTTTGGTGAGATGGCATGTCTCAAAGCAGGATCGACATCTGAAGAGGACACTTTCATAGTCGAGCTTCTGGTTCCATACATAGTCTTTGCTTGTTAGGATTATTTCAGCTGGGAATCCAGTGTTGAATTCCATTTCTATGCAGATGCATGCATAGGTGGTTCTGACATATACCTATGTTTCTCGACACCCGCGGTAAAATTTCCCAATTGCATTTCCAATGTCTTTTAGCGAGGAGAGTTCCAGAGATGTAAAGGTAGGTTTGGAAATCTGACCCAAACTGGTGCTGAGGTTATGACTGTTGTTGAGGGATCGAATGATGGGTTCTATGGCTTCATGAATACGCCCGAGTTTTCCCAAAACCAAGGGTTGGAATATATATATATATATATATATATATATATATATATATATATATATATATATATATATATAGTTTTCTTAATAATTACAGTTATTTTTTATTCACTCAAATTTCTAAATTTTGTATTAAAAAATAAAAGCTATAATGTGTTTATCATAGATATTATCTTAGCAAAGAGAAAAATACAACACCATGATTAAACTTTATTATTAATATTGAACTATTACTTACTTAAGTTATATTGAACCCAGTCATTTTCATATATTATCTATATTATTTTATAATAATAAAAAGTGATATTCACACATTACTAATATCATTAAAAAAAAAAATCAATAGAATAATGTCGTTGGGTAGTTCCTAAAACACCATGGGTGGAAAGGATCTGTCATCTCTGTGAGAATATGAACATTGAGGGTGAAAATCACTTCCTTTTAGAGTGCCCTGAGTACACCCACATTAGATCTTAGTTTCATAATCTTTGTTGCAATACTGACCTTCCTAATCTTTAACATGTCAAAATTATAGTGAGCTCCGTACGCCTCTTTGAGCATAGGAGATTAATTTTAAAATAAACTAAATAATTTGTTTCTGTAGGTTTGATAGACCAAAATTTGGTCTCAGTTGACGTTAACCATCATCATCATATATTTAAAATATATTAATTGATCAAATTTATTCATTAATATTAATAAAAATTAGAGAAAAATCACAATTAATTTGGTGGTTTAAAATACTTTTAATTATTATCTCACATTGTAGACTAGATTAGCTATATAATTTAAATGGTTGACAATCATCAATAAACGTAAATGCATTGGGACACTCGATGTTATATGACCAAGATATCTCCACATTGCAGATTAAAAATATGTAAAAGCTAACTAAACAAAATTTTGAATTATATATATATATATATATATATCTGTGTGTGTGAGAAAAACCTGCAACAAGATTCTTAACCATGGAGATTCACCTCCACTTTACCATGAATTTTTTAACCTATAACCAAACTTTGTTACAATATCATAAGCCAGTATCATGAGTTATAATACCACATGTCCAAAAAACCATAACTTATTTTACAGTCAAAATATTTTACATACTTCATTTTAATTTAATATTATAACATGTTTTTAATTAAATTAAAAAATAAAAATGACATAACTACTTTTGAGATAAACCTCAACCCTCTAGACTATTAATAAAATTATTTTGTGGATATTCCATATAGAATTAAATCTCTACCATCCAATTATTAATTATTGGAAAATAAATAAATTTTGAAAGCCATATTACAATATAGGCATGCCTATTAACTTAATAACATTGATAAACTTTATTAAAGAGCATATAGAAGTGGTTTTTATCAAATTGTCTCTTGAAAGGAACTATCAAGTATGGAATTTAAGGATAGCACTATGTAATTCTCTAAACCATCAAACATAACCAATCATCGATCATGATACATAAAGATTGAACATAGGATGTATGTGGAAATCCATATGGGAGAAAAAAAAAACTCCTCATGATTAATTGCATTTGCCAACACCATATGTAGGTATAATTATTTTTGTAGTAACCACCCTTTAAGAGGCACCAATTCCCCTTTTCTTTGCAGGCACAAAATTTTTGGATACACCAATCCCAACTGAATTTGCAAGAACCAACCTACAAGAGCTGCCAATCTCTTATGGATCTCTAGTTTTCATTTGTTTTTTGTTGATCCAATTGACTCTTCACTCTTACATTTGCAATATGATATTCAAATCTCTGCAATCTGATCTAAATTGCTCAACATTCACATTAGGTGACCTCTTGTTACACTTGTGTCCTACTACCATCATACTTGGTAGTCCTCATTTGTTACACTTGTTATCTCAATAATCACACTTGTTTTTCATTCAACACTCATACTTACTGTCCTTGAAATCACACTTGCTGCCACTTTGTTTTGTTGTTACATATGTTGTCACACAATCTTCATAGATTCATTTCCACTTTGCTTTGTTATTACACAATCATTTTTTACTACTCCTATTTGATATTATTCAGTCATTTGTTGCCACTCATTTGTTTCCACTACGTGTGGAAAATACCTTAAATACTCTAATGATAGAAGGTATCTCGATCATTATGGACAACCATTTGAATGAGGAGTTTGGTATGTGGAATTGTTACTTTCATACAATATGTGATGGCAGTTTCTAGTGATAGGATAATTAAAATATGGGCATCATCAGATGGTTTTTTCTTGGATACATTTCAAGGTCATATTGCAAAGTGTATTTTGAGCTTCCTTCCTCAATCTGGGACAAAGTTTGTTCCTTTTGGTGCAGATGGCTTATTGAATATGTGTAAAACCAAGTCAAATTAATGCATTTCAACATTTGACCAACATAAGGACAAGATCTCGTCAATGTTCTGGCCAAGAAAACATAAATACTCATAATAGATGGAAGTGATTCTCTTGCAAATTTTTGGCATGATTGCAATGTTATAGGTGAGGAGGAGAATCTTCTCAAAGAGGAGGAAGCAACATTAAAATATCAAAAATTATTGAATGTTCTTCCAAATACTAACTATGTGAAAGAAAATTAAATTGTAGCAAAGGAGTTTCCCAATATTAGATACATAAAATGATACATGAACTAGGAGAAAAATTTTAAGTTTATTTTTAGAATATGTGCGAGAATGGAGTACAAAGCCAAAATTTTCCCATGTTCCCCAATTTGCATTATTTTCAACTTTTCAACATCCTTCCTCCAATGAAAATTCCCGAAGTAAAATGCATTAGTGAACTTTTGGAAGGTCTTACACCATATGAGTAGTGACATTATAGCATGATAGAGAAACTCACAAGAAGCTCTTTAGTTATGCAATGAAAAATTAAGTTTAATGGAAAAAATTATAACATGGATTCTCTTAGAGAAGGTTGGAATATTTCTAATGCAATCCTAGGGTTTGTGATCGCCTACAAAGATGTAGGGGGTGACCTTCTTCTTGTTCGTTATTTATCATGGAGAGATTTGTCCGTGCAAAAAAATGCATTAAAATGGTACCAACAAAGAAAAACAAAATGAAAGGGAGGTCATGAATATATATATAAGTGTTGTTGTATGCAAAATTAGCATAAAGGACAAAAATTATGAGACAATTATGATCAGGAACCATGTTGCGTTATTCAACTCAATTATAGACAATGTATCTTCGAGGAATCTAAACACAATCATTTCATGAAAATGCTAGACATCTCAACTAAGCCATGCATAGTAATTGAGAAACTTAAAAGGGATATTAAATTAGGAAAATGTGTGCATGTGATATTGCATGACAAAGTCTAGTCATAGTTGTTAAGATGTAAAAGGAGAAGCAAGTACAATCAATATCCTTGAACCTTCATGGATGAATGAAACAAACACTTGCATGGCGAAGAAGAAACGAAAAAATGAATGGCCTCACCCATCACTTATATATTATTTTATTATATTATTATAATTATGAAAATGCCAAATCATGAAAAAGACAACATTAATTGTAAAATTTATTAGGAATAAAAGATTCATGAGGAAATTGAAAATTTATGAGGAAGGTGAAAGGTCACTTCCCCATTTATGTAAATATACCCTCATGCCTCATTTGCAGAGGAACTTTTAGCACTTGAGTTGTGTTAGCATTTAGATATTTTTTTATGCTTAGGGAGATTAAAACACTATACTATTGGTAGCTTTTAGGCTAAGTGGCGTTGAGGCTATAGTTTCGGTCTTAAAGATGATATGAGTTTCCTTCATTCCGCTATTGGATTTTGATGGGTTGTAAGATCCCATATCACTAAATAATCAATAGACATGGAATATTTAGTGTTATAAATGAAATATTGACAAGCAAAACATAAAACACAAGGGATATAAAAAGATGCAACCTTAATTCATATTATTAACTGAAGAAAATAGTACATGCCCATACAAAAATATTGGAGCCCCTACAATGGCATGCACGACTGCTCCTCAAAAGATAAAAAAACACTTAAGCACAATCATGGAACCTGAATGGATGATCTAGGTGGATATTGGTGGCCACCCACCTATTCTATTTGGACTCGAACCATTAGTTCTTTTAGTTTTTCAGTTTCAGTACAACTTACTATTTTTAGCATTTTTTCGGGTCATGAACTTCCGGAGTCGTTTTAAGGCCCTAATGATCCAGGTGGATATTGGTGGCCACTCACCTATTCCATTTGAACCCCCACCATTAGTTCGTTAAGTTTTTCAGTTTCAACACAACTTACTATTTTTAGCAGTTTTTCGAGTCCTGAACTTCTAGAGTCGTTTTGAGGCCCTAAACGACGTATTTTGGGAAAACTAGGAGCAACATGGGTTGTAGACACTCAAAATTTTTAGTCCTCCGATAAATATTTCTAACGAGGTATTGAGCACGTCAAATGGAGATAGTATGCCAAAGTTACATCCCCAGGAAAATTGATGTACCAATTTACCCAAACAGGGCCCACAGTTTTGGCGCTTCATCTCCTAGGGTTAGGTTTTTGGATGTTTAGGGTTTTCTATTGTTTCTCAATAATAAATAGGCCTTCGAGCCTCATTGTAACACAGTTCAAAGGCCTGTAGCCACCACATCTCTTCTCAGAGATAAGCTACTAGTGCCCTAGCTAGTTTATTTCCATTATGTCTGTAAGCATATTTCAGTCATTTGATATTAATGAAATGAAGTTTTATTTCCACTGCAACTCTTTGTTTATGTCTATTTCTGTACTTTATTGTGTTCCTACATAAATTCTTATTAGTGGTATCAGAGTGGTATGCTCTTTCTATTTTTTTCTTTGCATGTCCCCAACGAAGTCAAGGTATAAGGAGTTAGGGCTCGATCTAGTTGAACCCTTGCAAGATCAGCCTCGCAAACCCTGATGACCTCCCATGGCGGAAGAAAATAAATACAAGGGAGCAAGAGATCCTATCAAAATATTGCTCGAGGAGGCCCTCAAGAAACATAAGAACGGGATGATGGATAAATTTTCCCAGATCCTTCAACGACTGCCCACCGGTGGCGCATCTACATCTTGCAACCACCCTGGAGGCGCCACTCCTTTCAAGGTACATGTCAACTTCGACTTTCCTGTATTTGAAGGCCAAATAGATGTAGAAACCGTGTATAGATCGTTGAATTTTCTGGAAGGGTATTTCTTGGTCCATGATTTCTCTGACCAAGATAAGATTATTTTTGCACTCCTCAAAGCCGCCCCCCATGTCAAATACTGGTGGGAAACCTACTGTGAGAAAAATTACGAGAGGGAACCCTCTCTGTTCTCGAGCACACCCACTTGGAATTCATTCCGAGACAGCATCAAGGAACAATATTACCCTGTTGGGAGTTATGAGGATAAATACATCCAATTGACCACGTCGTGGCAACAAAGGGATCAAGATGTGCACGAACTGATGAATTTGTTCCATACCCTGCGCACAAAGTTGGGTAGTAAATATTTTGAGAGGAATTTGGTGCTCGATTACCACATTTTTCTGCACAAACACATTCATAAGGAAATGGATTTCCTCGATATTACCTCACTTCGCATGGCATATCGCTATGCCTCCAAGATCGAGTAGAAATTTAAGCAAAAGAAGCGAGAATTTGGATCCGCAAATCCGAAGCCAGGGAAAGTCGCCCCCGAACCATAGAAGATGGGGCAAAGCCAAAGTGGGGCGACTCAAAATAATGCCGCAAATCCAAAGAAGGACATAGGGAAGTGGTGTGAGTTTCATAACAGCCCCACTCACAGCATAAACGAGTGTTGGGCCAAACACTCCCTGGTGGCCGAACTAAAGACACCCAAATCATATTCATGTTCTGATCCTTAGCCATAACCAAACAAGGGAGATGACAAAGGGAATTAAATCATTGATCTGGACCCTAGTGCCATTGTTGCCACCACCAAGCTCCAGAGGGAGGATCCAGAGGAGGGGGAGTGCTTCTTCCATTCACAGACGTGGGTGAAGGGTTCTCCACTGCAATTCCTTGTCGATAGTGGAAACCAAAAGAACCTCATTTCAACGGAGGTCATGAAGTGGCTTGGCCTACTAACCATATCATACCCGCAGTTATATACCATCAAGTGGCTTAAACCAAGGATAAATCTCTGCGTTCGCTGACAGTACCACCTTCCGTACAACATCAAGCCATAGACGGATGAGGTATTGTGTGATGTTGCTCCTCTTGATGTAGCTGATGTATTATTGGGCTAACCATACTTGTGGAGGTGACATGTTGTGTATGATTCTAGGCCTCATTCTGTTGTTATTACTTTGGGAAATAAATTGTACCAGACATCGGAGGTAGTACCGCCTCCTACCATCTCCTTGACTATTGCAAAAAAACGCAATAAGATTGTTTCCCAAACCAACGTAGAAATTATACAACAAGTATGTATATCATGGATTCAATCCGATCTAACAATGTACTAAAGTTAAATACTGAATCGTTTCTACAAATCAATTGTGGAATTAAAACACAATCACCAATCACATGAAGAAAAGAAGAATCAATCAAACCACAACACAGATAATTTCCCGGGGAAATCTTGTTGCTCAAAACCCCACTATCTTCTATTATACATTCCACACTGAATCATGAAACAATTACAAACAACTCTTCTCATAAGATCCCTCCTGTATTCAGCTAATTGTCTCACACTGATCCAGACAAAATCGAGCCAATACTCAGCCAATTCTCATCCTGTCTTCAGCTTGCCTTGCTCACGCAATTCATGAGGAATGCAATCCTTATTCACAAGGAATTCCAACCTTCCTACACTGCGCTGAGTATCATGGGCATCCTGTGGTGTTTTAACTACACCTGGGTATTCTGCTAATATCACAACTGATAGTTACACTTCCCTTTAACCTTTGTCTCACTTGGGTCTCCACTAGAAATGACATGCATGCAGCTAATAATAGTAAATCATCAGTTGCATGTGAGATCACTGATTGTGAATTATTTAATATTTAATTAACTTGATCTCTCACTAGTGTATCAAATAGTTACAACTAGCACAACTAAGATTAACTCACGTAACTGAGTTAAACTGATTACAACCTGCATTAACTAATGCACCACTGCACTTCGAATTCTGTTACAACTAGAATTACTATGCATGCCTCACCAACTACCCTCAACTCTAAATTCATGAGTTAACTAAGTTTATCACACTCAGTTAACTATTACAAGTTATTTTGAGATTAGATTACATTTTATTGTCCATCTTAATTAAGAGATAACTAAAATGGACATGCAACAAATTTAGCAATGTGGGCCCCACCCTAGTGTAGGTGTTGAATGCACTAGGCGTGGCAGCTGAAATTTTCTTGTTGAATTTCAACACTCCCTCTCAACAAGAAAGGGATTATCCTTCACCCTGGTCTTGCCTCTATGGTATTCGAATTTTCTCCTGGTGAACACCTTCGTCAAAATATCTAAATCATGATCTTTCGTGGGAATGTTCTGAAGCGCATTATTCTCCTCTGCACACAATCTTTGAGATGATGGTACCAGATATCTATGTGCTTGGACCTATCATGAAACACAGGATTAATCGAGAGTTTAATGCAACTCTGATTATCACAATGTATCATTGTCAGATCCATCTAAGAACCAAACAAACCAAACAAGATATTTCTCATCCAGATAGCCTCACATGTAGCTTGACTTGCTGTCATGTATTCTGCTTCCACTTAACTGAGTGCCACAGATCATTGCTTCCTGCTGTACCAAGAAACTGTTGTTGATCATATGCTGAAGATCCCTCCTGATGTGCTCTTTCTGTCTGATGGACTGCCCGCCCAATCTGCATCTGTGAAGCCTTGAAGCTTCACTCCCTCTATCTATCTATACCATAAACCGTACTCTGATGTGCCCCTTAGGTATCTCAAGACATGCTTCCCCACCTTCCAAAAGAGCTTGGTAGGCTTAACCATAGCTTGAATCAGCTGGTTAACTGCGTAGCAAATGTCTTGTCTAGTGTTCACTAGATACATTAGTGAACCAACTAACTACCTGTAGATAGTAGCATCAACTACCTCTCCAGAAGTAGCATCCTCTTTCTTCAAATTTCCTGGAAGAGAAGTATCCATGGGTTTGCAGCTCTCCATGTGAAACTTAACCAGTATCTCCTTAGCGTACTTGCCTTGAGACACAAAAATTTCACCATTTCGTTGCCATATTTCCAAGCCAAGGAAATAATGAAGGAGTCCCATGTCCTTCATTTCGAACTCCCTTGCAAGATCCTCCTTGCATGAATGTATCAGCTGCTCATCAATAGTCAAAATTAGATCACCAACATAAAGAACAATAATCAATATCTTAACCTCAACCACAATCTGGTACAGGTTTGCATATGCTTCACTTTTGGTGAAGCCCAGTCCGGTGAAATAGTTGTCTATCCAATTGTACCAAGCACGAGGTGCTTGCTTCATCCCATATAGTGCTCTCTTGAGTCGACACACATGCGACTCACTGTTGAATATATCGAAACCTTTAGGTTGCTCTATGTACACCTCTTACTCAATGATCCCATTGTGAAATGCAGTTTTCACATCCATCTAATGAATGCGCCAGCCCATCTACGCTGAGAGTTCAAGTATGGATCTAATGGAAGAGTACCTTGCAACAGGTGCAAAAGTCTCATCATAATCGATCCCATCGATCTGTGAGAATCCCTGGGCCACAAATCTGGCCTTGTATTTCTCCACACTCCCATCAACAACTTGCTTTACCTTGTAGATCCATCTAGATCCAACCACTTTATTTGTCGACCGGTCCTGGGACAATCTCCCATGCACTATTCTTGACAATGGATTCATACTCCTCCACCATTGCATCAACCCAAGTTGGCTGTTGCACTGCCTCTTGAAAGGAAGATGGTTCAGTCACAATACATTTTCTCATGAGAGCCATGTATCCAGTAAAATTTTCTGGATATTGTCTCTGTCTGCACTGTGAAGTAGGGGCTCCTACATTCTCTGCAGCGTAAAGTCTCAATCTATCAGCTTTTATGGTGCGCCTTCTGCCATTTCTGATGGATGGCTTTGCATGACTATTTTCCTCCGCTCCATGATCCTCTGCATGTGGCTGCTCCACATCTTGAGGCTCATCCTTGGGAACCAACATTTCCTCCTTTGCATGCAAGGCAACTCCCTCTCAAGGGACAACTGCATGGCTTTCTCCTTATCAAATTTTATATCCTGTTGCACAACAGTCATTCTGTTGTTTGGAAAATATACTCGATAGTTGTGGGGTGTTTCAGTGTACCCCACAAAAATCTCGATCTCATCTGTCGGTTCCAACTTCTTCTTGGCGTCATTGGTAACATGCACATAAAAAGATGAGCCAAAAATCTTAAAGTGTGAAACATCGAGTTTCTTACCAGTGAAAGCCTCTTTAAGTGTACTCATGCCAAGTATCTTATGAGGACAACGGTTATGCAAAAATACCGCATTGTTGCATGCTTCCACCCACAGAATCATCAGTAGGCCTTGATCATGCAACATCTCTCTTGCTGCACCCACGATCATTCTGCTCTTTCTTTCCATGACCCCATTCTATTGCGGGTTATGATGCGCTATCATTTCTCTTCGAATTCCTTCTTTGCTGCAAAATTTCTTGAATTCGTTAGAGATGTATTCTCCACCATTATCACTCCTAAGAGCCTTCACTTGGTTCCCTGACTCTTTCTCCACCAGTGCCTTAAACTCAAGAAACTTTGAGAATGTCTGATATTTCTTCTACATAAAGAAGATCCAACACTTACGAGAAAATTCATCAACAAATATCACATAGTACTTATGTTTTACTGTCGAAGCAACAAAGAATGGTCCACACATGTCTGTGTGAACTCTCTCAAGGATCCCCAAAGCTCGGTTCTCCTTCTCATGAAAGGTGGCCTTTACATATTTTCCCATAGTACATCCCTTGCATATGTCTGCCTGTGCAAGTGTAACCCTTAGAAGACCAATAGAAATATGTTGCATGACTTTCAAGGCTCCATGTTGAAGATGGCCCAATCTCCTGTGCCATAATTCGCCCTCATCCCAGCTCACCACTTTGTCTGCCTTGCCCATCATTGTTGTGCATCCATCTACCTCCAACTTGTAGATATTATTAACTCGAATCGCTATCCTCTTGGCTTGTGTTGTTGTTTTGTGTCGCGAAAAAGATTTTCCTTCACTAAAAATAACATCATAGCCTCTATCCTCCAACATTGCGACTGAGACTAAATTTTTCTTCAAACCTGGTACATGCATTACATATTTTAATTGAAAGGGTTTACCTGACTGCCTCTAGAAGGTAATGGTACCAATACTGGTAGCATTGTACCTCCCGTCATCACCCATTTCAATATGCATCTAGAGATCCTTATCCTCCAAGATACTGAAAAGTTCCTTGTCTCCCTTCATGTGAAAGGAAGTGCCACTATCCAAATACCACATAGATCCAAATGCACTTGACACCATGCATGCGATCAATGAGAATTCAAGCTCAAACTGCAAGGCCAAAGCCTCACCAGCTGCAGATCCTCCAGCCTTCTTGTTCTTCTTCTTTTGTGGAGAGTTAGTAGCATAATTCCCATGCTCATGACAATGAAAACACTTCACCCTGGACATGTCCTGCTTCTTGCTATCTTTGGAATCAGATTTGGAATGGAATTTCTTCCCCTTCCCCTTCTTCACCTTGGAAGCCAAAGAAAAATATTATTCATCTTCATTCTTATATGAAGATCCATCTCTAGTGTTCCATCTGAACTCCTCCTGCACCAAATCCGACCACAGTCATTCTTAATTTGGCAGCTTTTCCCTTCCATTGACAGAGTCTTGATAACTATGCCAACACTTGGGAAGTCCTACGAGAGACAAGCTCACAAAATCATCATCAGTGATAGTTATACCAACGCTCCCCAGTTCATCATGGCATTGGACAAAATTTGTTAGATGTTTTGGTATGGAGTTTCCCTTCTCCATCTTGATCTTCCTGAGTTATATTTGAGCGCCAATTTCCTATGGTCGCTACTGCACTGGAATAGATCCGTCAAAGGCTTCCACATTTCATATGGTGTGGCTTTCCCATGGAGGCTTGAGATAATGTGGTCGCGTACTCCCTCCAATAGGATCCTCCTCGCCTTTGCCACTTTCTTTTTCCATGCATCAAGATTTGCAGCATCTGTCACAACGGGTTTAGGAACATCATTGTCAATGAATTCCTTCAGGCCATTGTCTTCGAGTACTACCTCCATCCTTACCTTCCAAGAAATATAGTTTGAGTTGCCCTCGAGTGCATACTCCAACCTCAAGCCATTGAAATCCATTTCGATCCTAAATCCATTGTAGCACCAAGAAATTCTTTCTACAAATTCGAATTCTATCCAGTCACAAACTCAGATCCTCCTTCACAATTGTTATTTCCTATGCTCCGATACCATGTAAAAATTATACAACAAGTATGTATATCATGGATCCAATCCTATCTAACAATGTACTAAAGTTAAATATTGAATTGCTTCTACAAATCAATTGCGGAATTAAAAACACAATCGCCAATCACATGAAGCAAAGAAGAATCAATCAAACCACAACACAGATAATTTCTCGAGAAATCTTGCTGCTAAAAACCCCACTATATTCTATTGTATATTCCACAAGGAATCATGAAACAATTACATACAACTCTTCTCACAAGAGCCCTCTTGTATTCCGCTAATTGTCTTACACTGATCCAGACAAAATTGAGCCAATACTCAGCCAATTCTCAGCATGTCTTCAGCCTGCCTTGCTCATGCAATTCATGAGGAATGCAATCCTTATTCACAAGGAATTTCAGCCTTCCTACACTGCGCTAAGTATCATGGGAATCCTGTGGTGTTTTAACTACACCTGGGTATCCTGATAATGTCACAACTAATAGTTACACTTCCCTTTAACCTTTGTCTCAACTGTGTCTCCACTGGAACTGACATGCATGCAGCTAATAATAGTAAATCATCAGTTGCATGTGAGATCACTAATTGTGAATTAATTAATATTTAATTACTTGATCTCTCACTAGTGTATCAAACAATTACAACTAGAACAACTGAGTTTAACTCACTTAACTGAGTTAAACTAATTACAACCTGCATTAACTAATGCACCACTACACTTCGAACTCTATTACAACTATAATTACTCTGCATGTCTCACCAACTACCCTCAACTCGAAATTCATTAGTTAACTGAGTTTATCACACTCACTTAACTATTACAAGTTATTTTGAGATTAGATTACATTTTATTGTCCATATTAATTAATGGATAACTAAAATAGACATGCAACAAATCTAGCCCTGTGGGCCCCACCCTAGTGTAGGTGTTGAATGCACTAGGCATGGGTGCTGAAATTTTCTTGTTGAATTTGAAAAACCAGGAAATTTGTTTTCCTTACAAATCGCTCACATGGAAAGAAGAATATTGTGGCCACAGCCTCGAAACAGGGATCCCCTGCACTGCTGCAGCAGATGGACAAAGTCATGGAGGAATACGAGGACATTTTCTCCTTACCCATAGAGGTTCCTCTACACTGTCAGGAAAAGCACTCCATTGATCTGACCCCCGGCGCACCGCTGCCGGATGTTGCCATACCTCATCCACACATGTACTATCTGAGGCAACAAAATTTATTAAATGTATCCAGCACGTCCACGATATCCTGGACAAATCCAATACCAAGTTTAGCAGAATTTGCCTCTCATGGAGAAATTTAACGCAACGGGGACCATTGCTTCCTAAGGAGGGAGCAATGATCTAGGTGGATATTGGTGGCTACCCACTATTCCATTTTGACCCGCACCATCAGTTATTTCATTTTTTCAGTTTTAGCATAACTTACTACTTTTAGTGGGTCATGAACTTAGCCGTTTTAAGGCCCTAATGATCGAAGTGGATATTAGTGGCCACCCACCTATTCTATTTGAACCCCCACCATCGGTTCTTTCTGTTTTTTAGTTTCATCACAACTTACTATTTTTAGGATTTTTTCAGGTCCTAAACTTCTGGAGCCGTTTTGAGGCCCTAAACAACATTTTTTGGGAAAACCGGGAGCAACATTGGTCTACCATGTTGCTCACTCAAAAGTTGTAGTCCTTGGATAAATATTTCTAACGAGGTATTGAGCGTGTCAAACGAAGATCACATGCCAAATTTACGTCCTTGGGAAGATTGATGTACCAATTTACCTAAACAGGGTCCACAGTTTTGGTGCTTCATCTCTTAGGGTTAGGTTTTTGGATGTTTAGGGTTTTCTATTGTTTCTCAACAATAAATAGGCCTTCGAGCCTCATTGTAACACAGTTCAAAGGCGTGTAGCCACCACATCTCTTCTCAGAGATAAGCTACCAGTGCCCTAGCTAGTTTATTTCCATTATGTCTGTAAGCATATTTCAGTCATTTTCTATTATTGAAATGAAGTTTTATTTCCATTGCATCTCTATGTTTATGTCAATTTCTGTACTTTATTGCGTTCTTGCATAAATCCAGATTAGTGGTATCATAGTGATCTTCTCTTTCTTTGTTTTTCTTTGCATGTCCCCAATGCGGTCAGGGTATAAGGGGTTAGGGCTCGATATGGTTGAACCCTTGCAAGATCAGCCTCGCAAACCCTAACGACCTCCCATGGTGAAAGAAAATAAAGATGAGGGAGGAGGATATCCTATCAAAATATTGCTCGAGGAGGCCCTCGAGAAATAGAGAAATGCGATTGTGGATAAATTTGCCTAGATCCTTCAGCAATTTCCCACCAGCGGCGCATCGACATCCTGCAACCACTCTGGAGGTGCCACTCCTTTCAAGGTACAAGTCAACTTCGACTTTCATGTATTTGAAGGCCAGATAGATGCAGATGTCATAGATAGATGGTTGAATTTGCTAGAAGGGTATTTCTCGGTCCATGATTTCTCTGACCAAGAAAATTTTATTTTTGCACTCCTTAAAGTCGCCCCCCATGTCAAAGACTGGTAGGAGACCTACCGTGAGCAAAAGGACGAGAGGGAATCCTGTCTGTTCTCGGACACACCCACTTGGAATTCATTCTGAGATGGCATCAAGGAAAAATATTACCCTATGGGGAGCTATGAGGAAGAATAGATCCAATGGACCACGCTGCGCCAACAAAGGGATCAAGATGTGCACGAACTGACGAATTTGTTCCATACCATGCGCACAAAGTTAGGTATTAAAGATTCGAGGAGACATTTGGTGCTCAAGTACCACAGCTATCTGCATAGACACATTTAGGATGAAATTGAGTTCCTCGACATTACCTCACTTGGCGCGACATATCACTATGCTGCCAAGATCGAGCAAAAATTTAAGCAGAAGAAGTGAGACATTGGATCCGTGAATATGAAGCCAGGGAAAGTCGCCCCCAAACCACAGAACAGGGGGAAAATCCAAAGTGGTGCGACTCAGAAAAACACCATAAATCCAAAGAAGGACACGAGGAAGTGGTGTGAGTTTCATAACATCCCCACTCACAGCACAAACAAGTGTCGAGCCAAACAGTCGTTGGTGGTCGAACTGAAGGCACTCAAATCAAATTCATGTTATGATCACGAGACAGAACTAGACAAGGGAGATGACAAAGGGAAGCAGATCATTGATGCGGAACCTAGTGCCATCGTTGCCAGCACCAAGATCCAGAGGGAGGATCTCAAGGATTCAGAGGAGGGGGAGCGCCTCTTCCATTCGTAGATGTGGGTGAAGGGTTTCGCACTGCAATTCCTTTGCGATATCGAAAGCCAAAAGAAACTCATTTCAGCAGAGGTCATGAAGCGGCTTGGCCTACCGCCCATATCACACCCGCATCAGTATATCATTGGGTGGCTTAACCCAGGGAGAGATCTTCATGTCCTCCTGCAGTGTCTCCTTCCATACAGCATCAAGCCATTCATAGATGAGGTATTGTGTGATGTTGCTCCTCTTGATGTAGCTGATGTATTAGTGGGCCAACCATATTGTGGAGGCGACATGTTGCGTATTAGTCCAGGCCTCGTTCTGTTGTTATTACTTCGGGAAATAAATTGTACAGCATATCGGAGATAGTACCGCCTCCTGCCATCTCCTTGACTATTGCAAAAAAGTGCAGTAAGATTGTTTCGCAAACCAGGAAATTTATTTTCCTTACAACTCGCTCAAAGGGAAAGAAGAAGATTGTGGCCATAGCCTCAAAACAGGGCTCTCCTGCATGACTGCAGCTGATGGACAAAGTCGTTGAGGAATACGAGGACATTTTCTCCTTAACCACAGAGGTTCCTATACACTTTCAGGACAAGCACTCCATTGATCTGACCCCCGACGCACTGCCGCTTGATTTTGTCATACCTCATCCACACATGTACTGTCTAAGGCAACCAAATTTATTGAATGTATCCAGCACGTCCACAACATCCTGGACAAATCCAATACAAAGTTCAACAAAAATTTCCTCTAATGGAGGAACTTAACGCAATGGGGACCATTTCTTCCTAAGGAGGGAGGAATGATCCAGGTGGATATTGGTGGCCACCCACCTATTCCATTTAGACCCGCACCATCAGTTCTTTCAGTTTTTCAGTTTCAGCACAACTTACTATTTTTAGCAGTTTTTCGAGTCATGAACTTCCAGAGCCGTTTTAAGGCCCTAATGATCCAGGTGGATATTGGTGGCCACCCACCTATTACATTTGAACCCCCACCATCGGTTCTTTCAGTTTTTCAGTTTCAGCAAAACTTACTATTTTTAGCAGCTTTTCAGGTCCTAAAATTTCAGAGCCATTTTGAGGCCCTAAACGACATTTTTTGGGAAAATCGAGAATAAGGTCCTTGACTAATGTTTCTCACTAAAAAATTGTAGTCCTCGGACATATATTTCTAACAAGGTATTGAGCGCATCAAACGGAGATTGAATGCCAAAATTACATCCCCGGGAAGATTGATGTAGCAATTTACCCAAACGAGACCCATAGTTTTGGCACTTCATCTCCTAGGGTTAGGTTTTTGGATGTTTAGGGTTTTCGTCGTTTCTCAACAATAAATAGGCCTTCGAGCCTCATTGTAACATAGTTCAGAGGCCTATAGCCACCACATCTCTTCTTAGAGATAAGCTACCAGTGCCCTAGAAAGTTTATTTCCATTATGTCTGTAAGCATATTTCAGTCATTTGATATTAATCAAATGAAGTTTTGTTTCCACTGCATCTCTATGTTTATGTCTATTTATGTACCTTATTGTGTTTCTGCATAAATCTGGATCAATCGATCCACTAGATGAATCACACCCACAGGGTTTTCGTCCCTAGGATCAAACTGGAACTGGCCACGCCAAGTTATCAAGAAAACACAATAAGATAGATAAACTCGAGATTCCCCAACTGTCAGGATCCTATCCCCTTTTATAGGCTTGATGGAATCTCTAGAAACCTTATTTTATTATTTTCCCTCAAAAAATGAAGGAAAATACCATGGGTCGATACCATGGGAAAATACCACGATTAATACCATGGGAAGATTTCGTCCACTTTGACCATATCAAGAAAAGAGAATATTACAAATCCTCTTGCTCAGAGATTTCTTTCCCTCAAGCAATATAATTCTATCCACAGTAGAAGAATTTGTACATTGATACCAAGATCCCATACAAACGAGTGTGCTATCTCATGCCTCCATGTTGAATGTGTTGAGATTCAACAAGATGATAAGCTTAGTGAAAATTAAGCACCTTCACTAAGTGGGGTCCGCAGGCTATTTTTAGGTGTATGTCTATTTTTAGACATGGTAAGCATATTCTATAAGTTGCAGGATGCTATTTGTATATGGTTGGTCAAATGTGGAAAAAGATGAAATTATATTTTTAGAATTTTGGACGAAGTCTATTTATAGATCGTCAATCTAAAAATAGGTGCATGTCGGTTATTATTAACCCTTAATAATAATCCGACAATAAACATCAACTTATTCTCTTGGAGCACTTTATTTCAGTGAACAGATTTGGAAAATCAGTGGGCTGAAGGAATTACGCAATTCCTAGGGTTATTGGTTGCTCATGCATGGATGACTCAGTTAGAACTGAAGTGGCAAAGTTATGACAGAGTTGGAAGAGTAGTTACAGGAGTTGTTATTTAGTTTTACTCAGTTAATGGAGTTAAACTCAGTTGAGCTAGTTGTATCTAGTCTAACTGAAAGATACATTAGTGAGAGTTTAGTGAATTAATTAGTTAATTAATTCACAACTAATAACTCACTAACCACTGAACAGATACAACAGTTAACTACAGTGCATGTTAGTTCCAGTGGAGACCTAGTGGAGAGATAGGTGAAAGGGTGAGATGGACTATCCGTTGTGACTATATTGATGCATTCAATGCATCTGACACACATTGGAGTTGCCAATGAGGATTGCGCAGTCAAGGCAAGGTCAATTCGAATTCATTCAGGGGTCTTCTTCAGCAGGGATTGCGTAGTGGAGGCAGGCTATGAGGAGGCAAGAAATTGGTGCATGGAGATGCAAATTTCTGCATGACAGTGTGTAATGATTGTTGATTGTACTGAGAGCTTGATGCACTAAGCTTTGTATGAGATTATTACATGATTCCATTGATATACATAATATATGATAGTTGGGGTTTTTAGCTTTAATCTTTCCCATTAAACATCTGTGTTATGTGCAATTGAATTTATTCACATGTGTTTTCAATTGAGTTTTAAAATTCCGCAAGTTTAACAGTGGAAGGATTATGTATTTAGCAAGAAGATAAATATTGTTAGATCAGGAGAATCCAGTAATACATCATTATTAATAAATTTCTACATGGTATGAGATTATTATTGATCACTAGAGATTGCAATTGTGAATAAGTGTTGAGTTTTGTGCTGGTGGACAATTTGAATTTGTTGCAGAAATTTATTGGTGTGACAGTTGAGTATTCATTGAAGTGTCTTTCAATGGGTTGCGATTGGAGTATGCCCTTGAGGGTAGCTCAAATTACATAGCCTGGAAGGATAGGATGGAGGTGGTGCTTGAAGATAATGGACTGAAGGAGTTCATCGATAGCGATGTTCCTAAGCCTGCTTCTAGCGATGTTGCAGGACTTGATGCATGGCAAAAGAAGGTAGCAAAGATAAGAAGAATTATGTTGGAAGGTGTGAAGGACCATATTGTGTCAATCCTTCATGGGAAATCCACTCCATTTGCAATGTGGAAGGCTTTGACAGATATTTTCCAAAGCAGTAGCGACCAGAGGAAGTTGGCACTGAAAGATAAGCTCAGAAAAATAAAAATGGAGAAGGGCGACAGTATTCCAAAATATCCCACGAAGTTTGTCCATTATAGGGATGAACTGGGAAGTGTGTGGATTACAATTAATGATGATGACTTGGTGAGCTTAGATCTCCTTGGGCTTCTGAAGAGTTAGCATAGCTATGAAGACTCTGTCAATGGATGGGAGAAACTGTTGGGTTGGGAGCGACTTTGGTCGGATCTTGTGCAGGAGGAGATAAGGCGAAGTAATAAGGATGGCTCTTCATCGAAGAATGATGATGAAGAGAATTGCACTTTGGTTTCCAAAGCAAGGAAAGGGAAGGGGAATAAATCCCATCCAAAATTCGAAGCTAAAGGCAAGAAGTTGGATTTGTCCAAAGTGAAGTGTTTTCACTGTCACGAACATGGGCATCTCGCCACTAACTGCCCACAGAAAAAGAAGAACAAGTAGGTTGTTGGAGCTGCAGTTGGAGAGGCCTTAGCCTCGCAATTTGAACTTGATTTCTCTTTGATCGCATGCTTGGTTTCAAGCTCACTGGGATCGGTGTGGTATCTTG
Source organism: Pinus albicaulis (assembly GCA_034641835.2). NCBI lineage: Eukaryota > Viridiplantae > Streptophyta > Pinopsida > Pinales > Pinaceae > Pinus > Pinus albicaulis. Next base: position 1,687,700,075 of record CM076579.1, on the reverse strand, counting down.
ATAGTGGTGCATCTTTTCATATGACGAGAGACAAGGAGTTGTTTAGTGACTTGGAGGAGAAGGATCTCCAAATGCATATAGAGATGGGCGACGATGGTAGATACAGTGCAACTGACATTGGAACCATTACCTTTGAGAGGGATTCAGGTACACCATTTCTGTTTAAAGATGTTATGCATGTTTCAGGTCTGAAGAAGAACTTGGTCTCGGTCGCAATCCTGGAAGACAGAGGTTATGACGTTGTTTTCAGTGAGGGAAAAGCTTTCCTACAACATAAAACAATGGGTCAAACCAAGAGGATAGGGATTCGAGTTAAGAATCTCTACAATCTGGAGGTAGATGGCTGCACTGCAATGATGGGCAAAGCAAAAGAAGTGGTGAGCCGGGATGAGGATGAATTATGGCACAGGAGATTGGGCCATCTTCACCATGGCGCCTTGAAGATTTTGCAGCAGATTTCTACTAGACTTCCCAAGGGCACTCTTGCGCAGTTAGATCATTGCAATGGATGTACTATGGGTAAGTTTGTGAAGACCACCTTTCATGAGAAGGAGAACCGTGCTTCGGTGATCCTGGAGAGAATTCACACAGACGTGTGTGGACATTTCTCAATTGCTTCAACAGAAAAACACAGGTATTATGTTATATTTGTTGATGACTATTCTCGTATATGCTGGATCTTCTTCATGCAGAAGAAGAGCAAAACATTCTCAAAATTCTGTGAGTTTAAAGCATTGGTGGAGAAGGAGTCAAGGAAGCAAGTGAAGGCTCTATGGAGCGATAATGGTGGTGAATATATCTCTAAGGAGTTCAAAGACTTCTATAGCAAAGAAGGAATTCGAATAGAACTCATAGCGCCTCATAAACCACAACAAAATGGGGTCGCAGAGAGGAAGAACAGAACAATCGTAGGTGTTGCATGAGCTATGCTGCATGACCAGGGCCTATCGATGCACTTGTTGGCGGAAGCATGCAACACTGCAGTTTATGTGCAAAACCGTTGTTCTCATAGAGTACTTGGCATGAGTACACCTGAAGAAGCTTTTACTCGTAAGAAGCCTGATATTTCTCATTTGAATATTTTCACTCATCTGTTTACATTCATGTGACAAAGGACGCCAGGAAGAAGCTGAAGCCGACTGCAGAAGTTGGGATATTTGTGGGGTACACAGAAACACCCCATAATTATCTTGTGTATTTTCCAAACAGTTGAATGACTATGGTGCGACGAGATATAAAATTAAATGAGGTGAAAGCCATGAAGTTGTCACTTGAGAGGGAGCTACACTTACATGCGGAGGAGGAACTTCTTGTTCCCAAAGATGAGCCTCTAGATGTGGATTAGCCACAGGAGGAGATTCATGGAGTGGAGGAGTCCACTCATACAGAACCAAACATTAGAACATGTAGAAAGCATACCATAGAAGCTGAGAGACTGAAGCTTGATGCGGCACAGAATGCAGGAGTCCCTACATCACAACACAGACAGAGACAGTCACCTGACCGATTTATTGGATACATGGCTCTTATGAGAAAGTGTGTCGTGACAGAGCCATATTCTTTTGAAGAAGCAGCGCAGGAGCCCACATGGGTAGATGCCATGGTGGAGGATTATGACTCCATTGTTAGAAACAGTGCTTGGGAGATTATTCCAAGACAGGTGGGTAAATTAGTGGTAGATTCAAAATGGATATACAAGGTAAATCAAGTTGTTGATGGGAGCGTCGAGAAGTATAAGGAAAGATTTGTTGCCTGAGGCTTCTCACATATCGAGGGGATTGATTATGAAGAAACCTTTGCACCTATCGCACAGTATTCTTCCATAAAGACCATCCTTGCTCTCTCAGTGCAGATGGGTTGGCACATTCATCAAATGGATGTGAATATTGCGTTCCTTAATGGGATCATTGAGGAAGAGGTGTACATTGAGCAGCCTGAAGGACTTGAGATCTTCAACAGTGAGTGGCATGTGTGCAGACTCAAAAGAGCATTGTATGGGCTAAAGCCAGCACCACATGCTTGGTACACATGGATCGACAGCTATTTCACTGGACTTGGCTTCACCAAGAGTGAGGCGATGCAAACCTGTACCAAATTGTGGTGGAGGGTAAGATTTTAATCATTTTTCTTTATGTTGATGATTTAATACTAACGAGTGATGAACAATTGATACACTCACACAAGGCAGATCTTGCAAAGGAGTTTGAGATGAAGGATTTTGGCCTCTTTCATTATTTCCTTGGATTGGAAATATGGCAGCGAGAAGGTGAACTGTTTGTGTCTCAAGGCAAGTATGCTCGAGAGTTACTTGGTAAGTTTCACATGGAGGACTGCAAGCCCATGGATACTCCTCTTCCAGCAAATTGGAGGAAAGAGGATGCTACATCGGTAGAGGTAGTGGATGCCACTGTTTATCGACAATTGGTGGGTTCACTCATGTATTTAGTTAATACAAGACCGGACATATGCTTTGCGGTGAACCAACTTTCTCAAGCAATGGTTAAGCCTACCAAGCTCTTTTGGAAGGCAGGAAAGCATGTCCTGAGGTATCACAGGGGCACATCTGAGTATTGCTTATGGTACAGACAGATGGATGAAGTGAAGTTGCATGGCTTCACGGATGTAGATTGGGCAGGCAGCCCAATAGACAGAAAGAGCACATCAGGAGGGGTTTTCAGTATCATATCTACAACAGTTTCTTGGTACAGCAGGACACAAAGATCCGCGGCACTCAGTTCAACAGAAGCAGAATACATGGCAGCAAGTCAAGCTGCATGTGAGTCTATCTGGATGAGGAAGATCTTGGTCGGTTTGTTCGGTTCACATTTAGATCCTACAGTGATACATTGTGATAATCAAAGTTCCATTAAACTCTCGATTAATCCTGTGTTTCATGATAGATCTAAACATATTGATATCCGGTATCATCAAATTAGAGTTTGTATGCAGCGGAAGATCATGTTGCTTCAGTACATTCCTACCGAAGATCGGGATGCAGCTAATCTAACGAAGGTGCTCGGCAAGAGAAAATTTGAATACCATAGAGGCAGGATCGAGGTGAAGGATAATCCCTATCTTGTTGAGAGGGAGTGTTGAGATTCAACAAGATGATGAGCTTAGTGAAAATTAAGCACCTTCACTAAGTGGGGCCCGCAGGCTATTTTTAGGTGTATGTCCATTTTTAGACATGGTGAGCATATTCTATAAGTTGCAGGATGCTATTTGTAGATGGTGGTCAAATGTGGAAAATAGATGAAATTCTATTTTTAGAATTTTGGGCGAAGTCTATTTATAGATCATCAATCTAAAAATAGGTGCATGTCGATTATTATTAACCCTTAATAATAATCCGACAATAAACATCAACTTATTCTCTTGGAGCACTTTATTTCAATGAACAGATTTGGAAAATCAGTGGGCTGAAGGAATTACGCAATTCCTAGGGTTATTGGTGGCTCATGCATGAAGGACTCAGTTAGAACTGAAGTGGCAAAGTTATGACAGAGTTGGAAGAGTAGTTACAGGAGTTGTTATTTAGTTTAACTCAGTTAATGGAGTTAAATTCAGTTGAGCTAGTTGTATCTAGTCTAACTGAAAGATACACTAGTGAGAGTTTAGTGAATTAATTAGATAATTAATTCACAACTAATAACTCATTAACCACTGAACATATACAGCAGTTAACTATAGTGCATGTCAGTTCCAGTGGAGACCCAGTGTAGGCGAGATAGGTGAAAGGGTGAGATGGACTATCTGTTGTGACTATAGTGATGCATTCAATGCATCTGCCACACATTGGAGTTGCCAATGAGGATTGTGTAGTCAAGGCAAGGCCAATTCGAATTCATTCAGGGGTCTTCTTCAGCGGGGATTGCGCAGTGGCGGCAGGCTATCAAGAGGCAATAAATTGGTGAATGGAGATGCAAATTTCTGCATGACAGTGTGTAATGATTGTTAATTGTACTGAGAGCTTGATGCACTACGATTTGTATGATATTATTACATGATTCCATTGATATACATAATATATGATAGTTGCGATTTTTAGCTTTAAGCTTTCCCGTTAAACAATTGTGTCATGTGCGATTGTATTTATTCACATGTGTTTACAATTGAGTTTTAAAATTCCGCAAGTTTAACAGTGGAAGGATTTTGTATTTAACTTGAAGATAAATATTGTTAGATCAGAAGAATCTGGTAATACATCAATATTAATAAATTTCTACAGAATGATCCTGAATGGATCCTCCAATACCTGGATCCCAAAAAATCCTCCAGCGAATCCTGCCATCAATACATCGACTTGGATCCTAATTCCACCTAAATCATGGGTCTTGTGGGTTATGATACCACCTCAACCCTCCATCACTGCCTTTGCCTAAGGTGCCCTGCTATGATATGCCCTTGGATAATATTATCCTCCTAATAATCGTCCCATCAATAGAGTACCAACTCATAATCTCTCACCAATCCATGTCGTGGGAAAGATGAATACCTGCACATGGAACAAATATACTATGCTTATGTTGCTCGATGCCCCACTCATGTTGCTCCACTCAATCACTCAACATGATCCATTTGGATAACTCTTCCTTGCTCTCCCTAATGTATAAAGGTGGGTTGGTAGTGTTGAAAGCCTTATATATGTACCCCTTTAGAGGGTTGCTCTGAAACGCCCAAATGTACTCCTCTTGTTTCCTTGTGAGGGAATTGAGTCGTTCCTTAAGACTAGACAACTTGGTTGTCGATTCAACTCTTATTTTATTTATTTTAACTATTATTTTATTATTATTCCTTAAGAGGCCACTTTTAGGCTGAAATTTCCTCGAATGATGGAGATATTTAGAGCCTACATATTGTTTAATGACTACTCCATAATGATTTACTATGAGGTGACGTAAATCAAGACGGCCTAGATTTTGATCCCATCAAGGGTGTCCTCTAAAAATATTCCAATTCTTTAGTCATTTAAATCTAACGTGGAAAAAAAAAAAAAAAAAAAACTATGTACTTTTGATGACTTTGATGAGAACTCAGTGCACAAGAGAATAAAGATTAAGGTTTGATGGAGGATCAACCTAAAACCTATGGCTAGGACTGCAAACCCCTAGATCCCCTCGAAAATGCCAAAAATCTCAGAGCCATCCCTAATATTCTCTATATATTTGAACATAAATACATTAGTAAATTTATTTCTTCTTCTTCTTTTTAGCTACATTAAAGAAATAAAGTTATCCAATGAACATTAATTCAACCGCTTTTAATTTTAAAAATTAATTTATCATTTTTAGGAATCAATCAATATAAATACCATTTTAAATCAATTTACAATTTTTCTCAAATGTCTTCTTTCTCTTAGTGAACAAATATATAATTTAGAAAATATTTTCTAACCAAAAGGCAATATACTCTATTTTTAAATGCAATGAAGATATTTTTTTCTTTTTTCGTTCTGTGTATCTAGAGGAATGAGCACCTATGTATGCATTTAAATCAATTTTACATTTTTTTCTAAAATAACTTATTTCTCGTTTCTTCATAATTAGTGAACAACTATATAATAGAAATTATTTTCTAACCAAAATATTGTATACTCTATTTTTCAATGCAATCAAGATCCTTTTTTTCTTTTCTTTTTTGTGTATCTAGAGAAATGGGAACCTATGTATGGCTCTTTTGTAGGCATGAGGATCGAGGAGACTTGAACCTCGAACCTCCTCGAACATAACACTTCATTTTCATGACTATAGCTAATTAAGCTACCCGTGGCACATAACACTTCATTTTCTTGACCATAGCTAATTAAGCTACCCCTGAGTGCTTCAATCATGATCCTTTTACTTAGATTAAGTATTATATTTTAAATAGACGTCTTTCCAATAATTATGAAGTTTTGTGTTTGTCAAATACACTTCTTGATACACCTTAGAGTTATTTCAACTGAGCTGCAACTTTGCAATTTAATCTAGATATAAAATTTTTGACAAAAGAAAAAACTAAACATAATTCCTATTTAGTCGAAGGCTTTCTATTTTGACATAAGGGAATATGCTCAACATATGCTTCGTCTGAATGTTTATCAACCACTATAGTGTGTTAGAGAGTTTGTAAGGTTGTATTTACTTTTAATAAATTTTTTAATTTTTGATGTCGGTACACCCACCAATTTCTTAGGGATTTTAAAAGCATACCTAATTTTAGAAAATTTGCCTTATATCATGGTTGTGAATGATAAATACCCTTTGAAACCTGGGATTATTAAGGCTTAAGTAAAATCAATGTTAATAATAATACTTTTGTTGCACTAGTTAATAATAATATTTTTTTTTGCAATAGTTTATACAAATGGAAGGCATGGTAGATACAAATAAAGCCTTCTACTATATCAACCATATTAAATGAATTAAAAACTAATTTGCTTCCTTTATCTAGTATAGACAACATAGATGACCTCTACATTAATTTTACTACAACCCTCTCATATTCTATTAACAAGTTCTCAATTGAAGTCTCAAGTAATAAAAGAAATAGCAAAACCAACCCATGGTATGACAAAGATTGTAAAAGTGTGAGGAGAGCAATTAAGGAAGTTGTTGATGAATCTCTCAAAATTAACAAGATAAAAATCTACAAAGCCCTAACTAAAAGGGAAAAAGGCAATATATTCGTAAAAGACAAGAGAATCTCTTACACCTCTCTAAGGTGGCTCCTAAGAAATTCTGGAGGCAGATTCTAACTAGGAAAACTAAAGATAATAATAAAATTGCTTTACACGACTAGAATTCCTATCTTAAAAAGCTTTATGAATCTCCAAATGCCAGGGATTTTGAAACCCTACTCACAAAGAAAGAATTTTTCTCATTAGAAGACATTGATTTTGGGGTTAAACGCCTGGCAAATGGGAAAGCTAAAGACATTGAAGGTTACCAGGCGAAAATCTTAAAAATTGGAGGTCCTTTCGTCATCCCCCACATCCACGAGCTTTTCAACCAAGCGGTCAAGCAAGGGTTCCCTAAACCTTGGACTCAGAGCCTCATTATCCCTATTTTTAAAAGCGGGGATACAAAAAACTAGTTATATTATACTCTTTCTTGATTAACTTATTTTTGTGTATTGATTATTTGTAAATAACAATGTTAATATTGAATAATTATAGTAATGTTACCATTGAATCTTTATAGAAATACGTTTATTATTTATAAATTTAAATGTTAAAAATCAAATTAAATAAAATATAAGAAAATATATTATTTCTTTAATATAATTAATTGATATTACTTGAGATTGAATTTAAATTAGAAAAAGATTATTCAAAACATTTTTTTATAGAAATAATAATATAATAACTATATAAATTCAAATAATGATAAATTTTCAAAGTGAATAAATGCATAAATTATAAATAGTTATATAAAATTACAATATATATCACTATTTATAATTTTGATCTAGTGGGACATTAACCATCATCATCATCATCATTATCATTATATCCAAATTTATATTTAATATAAATAATTATTATATTAGAAATATCCAAATATATATCTCAAAATAGTTAACATTTATTTAATAAAATAAACATTAAAATTTATATTTTATAAAATCAAAAAAATTATAATAAATAAAAACTTTAAAATTACAAAAACTTCAACTTGATGATGATGATGATGGTGATGATGATGATGACGACAACGACGATGATGATGAAGACAACCAATAACATAATCTAAATTAATAATATAATTATATATATTTTTATTTTTCATAGATTTTTAATAACAATAATATAGAATTAATATTTAATTGATGATGATGATGATGATGGTTAACGTCCACTGAGACAAATCTTTGGTATATCGGACCTAAATTAAAGAGTTATTTAATTTGATTTAAGATTTTATTCCTATGCTCAAAAAGCTTAGAGAGAAGCCTCTCGAGCTCACTATAATTTTGATATCTTAAAAGGCTAGGAAGGTCAGTATTGCAACAAAGATTATGAAATTGAGCTCTAATGTGGTTGTACGCAGGGCACTCTAAGAGGAAGTGATTTTCATCCTCGATGTTCATATTCTCACAGAGATGGCAAATCCTTTCCATCCATGGTGTTTTAGGAACTGTCCAACGACCTATTTCACTATGGAGCTCATGAGAGTTCGTTCTAATCTTGGCTATCTTAATTTTCTTCTTTGAGCTAATTAAAAAAGAGAGATACTTTTGATCTTCTAAGGTGGGTTTGATGACCTCCTTATAATACCCTAATTTTCTTTTAGCTGCTAGATCTTTCTTGCATCACATTTTTTCTTTAAACTTAGAAGTAACATTTTTTTTAATGTTATTGATGTTTTGCAATGCAACATTCTCGTCGATCTCCCAATGGTTTAACTAGGCCCTGGTGTCTTTATACCAACCTCGTTTAAGCCTTAGGTGATTTTGGCTGGAATTTAAAGCTAGCTTAGGAAGTCTATGGTCTCCTATGCTATTGAGCTTGTGCTTGTACAACAAAAGCCTAGTCATAGCTAGGCTCTCGATAGGGGAAAGACCCACTTCTATAAGGAGAATAGGATAGGGTGTATTGCTTTTAATTTTAAGGTTATACGTTATAAGATAACAAGAGTGACTAAAGTTTCAAAGAGGAACTTCTTACTATCCCACATTACGAGGTTTATCGTTTTACAATTATTTTCAAGACCAAAATAAGCTTTCCACCCCCCATTAATCCTTTTCTGAATGCTATAGTTCCAGTTGAGCTTTTGATGAATATCAGTTCCTAGGTACTTGTAAGAAGACACTTCCTCCAAGTTACTTTGTCATGCATAAAATTAGCGTAAGTGTCCTTCTTAGATTTGATCATCATAACTTTTTTTTTGTCAATGTTAACAGACATACCCATGGTAGAGCAGAAATCCTTAAGAAGTCTAAGTTGCTTATCAAGATCGGATGGGCACCTTGCGAGAAGAAAAATATCGTCAGCATAGAGAAGAAGGATGATGACTATCCCAGCTAAGATCATGCCAGCACATCCTGCTTCCTCTAAACAACCTTCTAGCTTGTCGATGTAAATGCCAAAAAGGGTAGGGAAGAGGGGGCAACCTTGTTTAACTCCGATATTACGCTTAATATCTTTCGACCACCCCTCATTGCTCTTTAACTTGGAAATTACATTCTCATATAACCTTATAGCAGCCGCTCTTAGCTCGAAAGGAACATTTAGCTCTTCTAATCTATTCCATAGGTTATTTCTAGGAACCATATCGAAAGCCTTTCTAAAGTCCACAAAGCAACCAAAGAGATTGGATTTATCATTTCGGCATTCTTCCATAATGATCCTAAGCGTAACGAGCTGGTCCTTTGCTGAGTGCTGCCTTCTAAAAACCGCTTGGCCTTTAGCCCGCTTACCTTCACTTTCAAGCCAAATTCTCAACTTCTTTTCCAAAATAATACCATTTAACTTGGCTAAGAGAGGGCTGATCATAATTGTTCGATAATTAGAGGGGTTATTTGTATCCCCACTTTTAAAAATAGGGATAATGATGCTTTGATTCCAAGGTTTAGGGAACCCTTGCTTGACCGCTTGGTTGAAAAGCTTGTGGATGTGGGGGATGAGGACAGGACCTCCATTTTTTAAGATTTCCGCCTGGTAACCTTCAATGTCTTTAGCTTTCCCATTTGCTAGGCGTTTAACCCCAAAATCAATGTCTTCTAATGAGAAAACTTCTTTCATTGTGAGCAGGGTTTCAAAACCTCTGGCATTTGGAGATTCATAAAGATTTTTAAGATAGGAATTCCAGTCGTGTAAAGAAATTTTATTATTATCTTTAGTTTTCCTAGTTAGAATCTGCCTCCAGAATTTCTTAGGAGCCACCTTAGAGAGGTGTAAGAGATTCTCTTGTCTTTTACGAATATAGTGTCTTTTTTTCCTTATAGTTAGGGCTTTGTAGATTTTTCTCTTGTTAATTTTGAGAGATTCATCAACAGCTTCCTTAATTTCTGTCCTCGCACTTTTACAATATTTGTCATACCATGGGTTGGTTTTGTTATTTCTTTTATTACTTGAGACTTCAATTGAGAACTTGTTAATATAATATGAGAGGGTTGTAGTAAAATTATGATAGAGGTCATCTATGTTGTCTATACTAGATAAAGGAAGAAAATTAGTTTTTAATTCATTTAGAAAGAGATCATTTTTATTTCTATCAAAGATTAAGTTCTTTTGACTATAAGGATCATCTTCTATTGGATATCTATGCATGAAAAAATTGAGAGTTATGAGTAAAGGCCTATGATCAGAGTCAGGCTCGTGGTCATTTAAGATGTCAAAATTTATTATTTCATTGTATAAAGGGAGATCGGAAATAACATAGTCTACCACACTCCTGCCAAGCCCATGGATGCGGGTCATATTGCTAGAATTGGGCCACTTATTTAGACCGTTGCAAATTATGAGATCCTGAGCACTACAGAGCTTGACTAGCTCCGACCCAAAAAAATTATCCCCGAGGTCTTCAGAGCTCCTTTTGTACCGGCTAGCCAGAGTAAGGTCTTCGTCTAACCAAAGAGGATTGGGGTTGGAATGATTGCTTAGAAGAATAGCTTGGTTGCTTGAAGTTCGAGCATTAAAGTCACCCATTAAAAGGATACTACCTTCATTCCTTAGGCTAGAAATATCATTCTCTAAACCATTGTAAGGACTATTTTTATCTAGATTCTTTTTCTTATAGAAGTTAGAATTAATGGGGGGAAAATAACATATTTCTATGTAGGTCTTTTTATCATTAATGTCAGTAATCTCAATCCAACTATATTGGTTGTAAGGGTCGTTTTTATAAATCCTAACATGGTGGGATATGTTCTTCTTAATGTAGCAAGCTATGCCCCCAATGCCTCTACTGGAGGATCGCTTGTTCCAGGTGGACCATAGTGCAATGCCATTTATGTTAGGGACCTTAGATTCTTCGTGCTCCCAAGTTTCAACAAGCAATATAATATCAACATCATTTGAGATCCAACTTAGCTTGGGGCCTTTGCTCCATGGAAATCCCTGACAGTTCCAAGAAAGAATTCGTAGCATGTTGAATTGATATTTATTACTATATTTTTGGTTTCTATCTCGAATAACGACTTTTCTATTTTTTATTATTGCCCATTTTCCTTCCTTCCTAGCTTCTTTTACCTTTTGAACCTCATTTCTTAATTCTGCTTGATCTTCTGGAATGAGATCTTTGTTTATAAATATTCTCATTCCTTTTAGACATGAGGTTTTACTATGTCATACTTATGGTCAGTAGAGCTCACCTTTATTCGGATCAGCCTTCCTTATTCGCAGTTAATTTCCCTAACCTTGTTGCTTCTGTGAGACACGTGGTTTCAATTTGTAATCTATTATGTAATTATGTTTGGGCTATGGCTAAAGTATCCTCGTCTACCTCCTCTTTCAAACTGGAGATTATAAGGTTCAAGGCCCTTTTATTACGCTCATGGTCTAATTCGATTAATTTTTTCATTTCGTCTTTAATTGGTTTGATATCTAATTTACCTGCCCCACTATTTAGGGTGAGATTGTTGTTAAATTTTTCTTCTAGTTCTTTAATCATGTCCTTCATTTTAAGACTCTCTATATTATCAGCATCTCCTTGCTGGGATGTTTGGTTCATATCTTGGTTTTGTTTTTCTATGACCTGCAACCTAGTTTCCATTGCCTCCATTTTATTCTCCAATAGTTCTATTTTATTTTCTATTTGTTTTTGGATCTTTTCTTCAAGAGATGTGAATTTGTTTTCTAGCATGGCTTCTAACTCGGTTTGTAGTTTGACTTCTCTTTCTTCTCTACATTTCTCTAAAGATTTTATATACTCATAAAGGCTCTGTAGAGTAACTGTGCTAGGTTTACCTTTGTTAATCTTTGGTATCTGTGGTGAACTATTCATACTTGAGAATATATGAGCAGATATGTATTAGAAAAAGATAAGGAAAGTGTGCACCTGAATATCAGCAAATCGGACAACAAACCTCAAGTGCCCAGGTCCGAAAATTTATCGAGAAAAAATCACAGCAGACCCAAGTAGTAATGTTTGTAATTAAAAAATTATTTGTTAACAAAAATATAAATTAAAAAATTATTAGAAATGTTTTTAATATTTTTAAAAAAATACAGAGCTAAATAATACTTTAAACATAATTTCTATTTAATATAATATAATTTTAATTGTTTAAATCATTTTGAAATTAATATTTTATATATTTCACTCATTTGGAATTTTAACATAAATTGATAAAAAAATTTAATAAACATTATTTTATATATATAGATATATAGATATAGATAAAAACACTCGTTGTTTTTATATCATGCACTTAAGCAATGAGTCACTAAAATATAAAAGAACAAAAATATAAGTAAAAAATCCAACTACTAATACTTTTTTATTAACACATAATAGATTTCAATACAAAATGTTTAAAATACAAATTATAAATTAAATTTTGTATTACAAATACCATATACAAATTCAAATAACCATTATTTAATAATTATCTATATATATATATGAAATATCTAAAATATTAATTTAATATCAGAAACAAAAGGAATGTTGGTATTCCATGTACTTAAGAAGTAGGTTGTCCAATGATTTCAAAATTTGAAATTAGAATGTGACGTAGTTTTCAAAATTCGAAATTAAAATGAGAAGGAAGTGGGAGGCGATAATGGAGCTTGGGTTAACAGATTTTTTTTGAAGTAGCTCTTTGAAAGATGACGTGGAGTCACCAGAGATTGAACCTGCCAAAGAAGTGCAGCTGTTAGGTAAATGAATAGTATTCATCCATGGTCATGAAGATGCATTCTAATGATTCATTGTGCATAATAATTGTCGTGCATTCACCAGAGGCGCATTAAAGAAAGTATAAAAGATATTGCCCAGAAAAGGGTTCGTCGGAGAAATTATGTACACGAGTTCACAACCTATTCAAATGAATGTCAGATTCCTTCTCCCAAAACTGTCCTTGGGATGTATTAATGGGCGTATAGCTCAGGAAATAAGGCTTTCCATTATTTCAAGTGGGCGAGAAGGTTCCTACCTACGCCATTATTGATGGCTCGATGCACCAAGATTGAGATCATCCGATTATGGAATAGGGACGTAACCTTTGTCATTTGCATTTAATTCTAGAGTTCCAACCTCCAATTTTGCTCCCTGATTTTCCATTCCATCATCCTCGCCATTTAAAGGGAGGCTTCTTCATATATTTTAGTTCTAAAATAATTGTTTTCACCACAAAAGGACACGTGGGATCCAATGATGATTGGTATTTTGAGATCATTTTGATAACTAGCTGGAGTCCCCAAGAATATTGAGTTTCCTAATGCCATGATTTTTAGCAATGTCTAGTCTTTTCCAAAATGCTAGGAATTCAGTCTTGTTATTAGTGGTTGTGCCTAATCTCTATGTATATTTGGTTTCTTCTTGTTTTTCGAGGCAATATATCACCCCTCCCGCTCCTAGCATCCCAAATATCTCTCAATTTTTATGAAAAAAAGAAATTATTATATTACCATTGATGTGGTTTTTCATATAATAATTTTTAATTATAATTATACAAATTAGTTATTAAAAAAAACACACACAATAATGGAGTAATAAAACAAAACCAACATTTCAAACTCTTTAAAGGTTTTTTAAAATGTTCTTTTTATATGATGGAAAGATTATTAAAATAGAAAAAAAGCTTTAGAGTGCAATGTTTGTAAAATTCAACACTTCTTTCTCAATAGCTTATATATTATAGTATTTTTCTTCCTTGTATCAAAAGTGTAGATGATAGCTTATAGTACTTTTGTCTTTTATACAAAAAAGAAGATTTTGTGATTTTGATTTCTTATAAAAAAAAAATGGAGTTTATGAAAAGGGATTTATGATTTTGATTTCTTAATAAAATGTGGAATATCTAAAAATATATTTTGTATATATCTTACTTTCTTTGAAGCTTATTGTCTAGGTTTTTATTTTTTTTTAAATATTTTATTTATATCTAATTGTAAGATATTTCCATATAATTCAATTCTGTGAAATGAATATTTTCATATAGACATGTTGATGGAACTTAGGATTTGACATCCTTTCATTATTTCAAAAAATGTTAAATAAGGTCTTGTTTTTAAGGTTTTGGAGTACATTTGATGTGAGTGAAATAGTGGATTTTATTTCCTTATTCTTAAATATGTTGAATGAGACTTTGTTTATTTTTTTTTCTTCACCTTGTACATCATGAAATTTCTTTGGTGTAAAATAGATATGTCTCATTATTTGGTTTCTTTTGAAGTTACTAAAATAAATTTGGGTAAGGTTGGGGAGATCATTTATTTAAACCATTTTTTATTAAAATGGAATGTGTAATTACGATGGTTGAAAGAAAGATAAATATGAAATTATTTTAGTTAGTAGTTTGAACCAAAAGGAATATGAGCAAAATATATTAAAGATATACAAAATAAAATCAATATAAAAGATATACAAAGCAAAGCCAATAAAAATTATTAAAAAAGTGATTGAGTCTCTCCACAAATTAGTCTTTGTTACATCTATTTTCAATCCACATGATTACATTCTTTTCAAAAATTGTATCCACTACTTAAATTGGAAAATCAATAGTTAAAAGCTTAATTTACATGGTGTAATTTTTGAAGCACTCAAAAATTTTCACTTTTAGATTGAGAAATCCACATGTCAAAAGCTTAATCTACAAGGCCTAATCTCTATAATCCCTACACTTTTCTTAAAATGAAGTAATGTTGTAAGTTAGATAATTTAAAATCTATATATCTTCATCAATAACATTGTTGAATTTGAATAAAGAGAATCAATATTGATTATTGATGTGTAGATTAACAAAAGCATATGTAATAATTATAAAAATCTCAAATTTAGATTGATGAATTTGATTCTCGAAGTGATCCATTATTATGTTATGAAAGAGACAAACATAGTAATAGAGTTTTCATAACATATTAATAAAAGGATTTTTAATTTTCCCCTTTAGTAATGTAGAAGGATATGGTTGAATTCTAGATGATAATGGAAGAAAATTTTAAGCAATTTATAATTTATAATTTTTTTAAAGAAATGATGTATTAAGATTTTTATGTTAAAAAAATTCATTGTTAATAGGGAGAAGTAGGTAAGGGATGACTATCCTTTTTTGGGTATGTGACTTGAAATTGGTGTAGGAGGTTTCTTTTATTGATTTCTTATTACATTAAATTAGTTAGTATTGAATTTCCACGATATTGGGTGTAGGATAGAATCTTAGAATCACTGGCACTACCAAACCAAGAATCTCAACAAAAGATACTTTGCACAGCGGAATATAAAATAGCAGTAAATCAGACATGCACAATTATAGACAACTTTTTACAAAAATATTGTAGAATAATGTACAACAACCCAATATTCATTATATTAAACCAACTGAATAATACAATAGTCTTAGGCCTCCCTTACAAGGGATACAAGATACAATGACAATCTCATTGCAACCTCTATGTCGTATCTCGTCCTGTCAGTCCTTTCCTCCCGTTCTGCTCTCTAACTGCCCCTTCGTCCATCAAGAGACAACACATATAGTCTTTAGGAGGGTTTCCTCCTATCCCTGATGCAAGTCGCTTTTGCTACAATAAACATGGGTTGATCCAATATTCTCTTCTAGGTTTGCCACACTTGAGCTCTAATCTGCCAATCTAGTAGCCTCTTTCATCCATCAAAGAGCTACTCATTAGGCTCCAATATTCACCCAACCTTTAGTTTTCAATGTCACTTTATGACTACTTTTCAAGGGCTACTTTGGGTAGCCAACACGTTTCCCTCGTCTAGTCCAATGACACCCAATACTTCACTGTGAAATATGCTCCAAGGATAGGCTTTCATCCACCAAGATAAGCCCTCCAAATGGCTTCCACAGGATTCTACAAATGATCAAATTCCACACCATCCCTTGCATCAAATCAACAACCAACCATACATACATACCTTAGTTTGCTGGTTTTTTCACTGTTGCACATTTTGCTCATAGTTAGGGCTAATAACCCACTACTAAAACCCTCTATTCTCCCTTCAAAATCACTCCAGCAACTGCGGCTTGGCTCCAATATTCTCATGTGGTCAAGCGTTGTGTTCTAGGGAGAGGTTAGTCTTTGATTGGGCCTTCCATCCCTCTCCAAACGTTACTAATCTCCTCCACATTTTTGTTTAGTCTTACGGAATCCTAAATCAGCCTTAAACAACCCTCACAACACTCCAAAGTGACCATACTACTTCATTGTAGGAAACAAAGCCTTCTTCCACCAATCCGCACCCAAAAACGGGCCTAAAATCCTCTTTGTAATGCAGCTCCTTCCCTACTGTTATCACTCATAATTTTGTGAGTCATTACTTGACATGGTCATACAGTTCACTCCTCAAAAGGGTAAGGTCTCATTAAACCTTTTTCAAGTTGGCATAGGAAATTTCATTTTTTCATATTTAACCTATCCTAAGTTTCAAGACCACCCTCATTTCATCTCAAAACCACCTCCATATAGGTCGCATCATGTTCCATCAGTAATCATTTGCTGATATATTTCATTTCCCAAGCTTACAACTTCGAAAAGGTTATTTTTTCCAAGAATTCCTACTTTCGTAGTGAATTCGGTGTAAAATGGGCAAAAAATGCTACAAAATTGTTGATAGTTTCGTAGCAAATATGAAGCATTTCTTTGTTTTCTGACTTTGAGTAGTCAACTTCAAGGGAGTTTTCTAGGAAAAAACAGAAGTATTTTAAGAAACTGAGAGATGTTATTTTCAATACCATATCCAATAATAATAACCTCTTTCACTTTTCTCAAAGGTGCTACAAATTGGGAGATACAGGGATGTCTTTCAGCCTTATTTTCAGAATGCAGAATTTTCCTGTTTTATACATGTTTTTAGAATGCAGATTATGGACAGCTGGAGATGGGTTTAAAAAAAAAAAGAGATTTTTTTCTTCAATACATACTGACCTAAAAAAACCTTCTTATTTTTTGCAATATCTATCAATTATAGGGAGAAAAGAGCTCATATCTGAACCCTATGTTCTAAAAAAAAATAGAGTCATTTTAGTGATGAATAAACTTGCTAAAGGTGAAAAGGATGTTTTTTGAAGAGGAAACACCTCAAGGCTCTTAAATTGAGTTTGATTATGTTTTAAGAGGTTAATTGCATGTTTAAGACCAATTTTATACAGCTGGAGGTTACTTTTTGAGGCAAAGTCAAAATCTGGAAATTGCACAGTTTTGTAGCATTTCCTAGGCTTAAAGCCAGAAAAACGCTACGAAAACACCTGTAGCTGCCTTTTTCCATTTAAGACCACTTTTTGTGGCTTTAAAGGAGATTAAATGGTAGTGGTGAGGTGTCAGGTCATGATGGACACCCTGGAACAACCAAAGAGTAGAAATTTTGAGTGCAAAAGCTATTTTTGGATGCTACAAAAGCACGCTACGAAACTGCCTGTTTTCGTAGCGAGTTGTTTTTTAAGGTTTCTGAGCAAACGAAAAATTATTTTGGAAATATGAAAGAGTTTTTTCTTCAAAACAGGTTCATCTACAAAAACCTCTCTCAGTTTCTGCAAATCCATCAGGGTTTAGAAATTATACACTCACCTTTTAAGCCTAGTTTTTTCATAATTTTCACTAACCAGATTTGTGAAAAAATTGTAAAAACTCGACTTGGAGGAGGTCCAACTCAGCATCCACGTGGCATAATGACACATTAGAACTCTATTACACTCATAAAATTAGTTGGTTTCAGTTGATAAGGGCTATTAAATTTATTTATTGAACTATTAATGAAAGAAGAGTCCTTTTTGTATTCAAACTCTGCAAAACAAAAATATCCCTAGGAAGTCTCCAAGTGATAGAATCATGTTTGAAATAAGTCTCTAAGGTGGGAATTTGAAGCTAGGAAGGAGGCATATCATTTTTATGATTACTCATTCTATAAAGAACTGATTTTTAGAGTTATAAAGGGTTGGGGATATGTTATGGCTGACTACTGCTATTGTAAATAGGTTTTTGATCAGTAATGGAGAATGGTTATTGGTTTCATCTTTCACCCGAGTTTCATTTCATACTTTCATGAAACCTATGTATCTTATTACTTTATTTCAATATTTTAATGTTTGATTACTCATAATTCTTGCTTTGCATGCTCTGACTTCCTTTCAAGCACTAAACTATTGGATATCTTTCTCAATGTCCTGCTTTCAGTATCTTAATGTTCATTACTCAGAACTCATGTTTCTCATGCTCTGACTTCCTTTGAACATTTTTATATTGAGTAAACCTTGTATGCGTGTATTCTACTTTCATTTAAGTATCTCCATGCCTCAGCTTCCACAAGGAGAGCCTTTTTCATTGAGATCCTTATCATTGACTCCATAGCCCAATGGTAGCAAGCCTTCATCTTTTCAACCTGCAAACATAAAAAACCAAGACAAAATTCATAGATTTAACCATCTATCTTTATCATTAACCAATATCATAAATTATCTGTGAGAGAGCCCTCTTGGATTGAAGAGGCTAAGCTTTAGTCAAAAGCTGGTTTGAAATAGTTACACTGAGTTGTCTAATCAACAGCCAATCAAGTACAATTTTGGTGATAATACCTGCAATAACTCGTACCTATACCAAGCCAAAAAACACTTCAAAAATCACAGAAATGTCTCACATTGTCCTTTTATTATATCTACGGCTGCCTCATATAAGTATGGAGGTTATTTGATGCACTTGGATGGATGTGAAGTGACCTCCAACGACATTCATATATATATATATATATATATATATATATATATATATATATATATATATATATATCCACATGGTGTTAAAACATGACTTGTGGCACTTCAAATTGTCAAGTCGACCTCCATTTGGTGCCACATTGACCCACAATTTCATTAAAAAATTCATATCTCAAGTTCTAGAGCTCCAATTCGAGTGATTTTTGAAGCGTTAGATTCTCCACACCATCCTACATCACCTCAAATTTTCTCATGCCCATATGTCACATGGTTTTGGCCAAAACATCGATGGGTGCAAAACCAAAACCTTGGGTTCCAAGCCCACACATGACTTTTGTAGTGCTTCAACCTCCAAACCTCGAACCCTAGGACTTGGAGTACCTCCCAAGCTACTAAAATATAAAAACTCCCTCTTAGTAAGGGAGGTACTTCCAAGAGTAGGAAGTAACTCATTGTTAGGTTCCCGTGATTTGGCAGATTGGTATACCAAATGACAGGGTAACATGGAACCAGCCTTTGGAGCCCTAGGACCTAGCCTTCCTGGACTCAAAGAGGGATCTCTCTATTTGTTTTGCAAATGATATGAGCTTTTTTTATTTTAAAGGGTTGATTTTAGGCTAGTTATTAAGTGTGGGGTTTTGTTGTTTATTTTGGTGGGACATAATGATCAAGAAACATAGGTAGAATGAGGAAATCTCTAAGTCATTGGGCAATGGAGTCTAATGGAAGTCATGATAAGTTCATCAATGGATCGGGGAGTATCATAGGTAAAATCTAACTTGGCCAGTGGATCTTCAAGTTTTTAGGGGTAATGAGATGGACATCAATTTTAAGAATGAAAAGTAGGGTAAAGGGCAATTAATAATCCTTTATCATATGTACTTCTCAACAAAGGGACTTAAATATCACTAACATGAAGAGCCAATCAATAGATAAGGCAAACCATAAATTCCACAATCCACACTTCAGCAGATAATAATTCAAGACAAACTTCTCCAACGAAATATAGAAGGTGAGAAACTCATTTAACTTCCAGTGATTTCACTTTCAAGGACAGAAAACACTTAAGACACACATATAACTATGATCAGAGAAGAGGGAACTCCTAAAAATCCTTGATTATATTTATGAATATCTCTAAAACAATTAGTTAATCAAGTACAAAGGGTATGATCGAAACAAGACCTCTTTGGCAGACTTTAAAGAATGGTACTTTAGAGAGAGACTTCAAAACAGTGTTTTAGTAGCATAAAGTAAGCAGGGATAACCATAAATCTTGATTGATACCAACTGTATTCAACTATTTATGAAATAAAAAAGCTTAGGGGGTCTAGAGAGAAATTAATAATTCTCTAAAATGTCCTAGCAGAAGAAAACATTAAGGCAGTGAAGAATAAGCAGAACTAAGGTGCTTTCAGAAGACATTTCATAGCCTAAAACTTTTATTCTACTGCAACATAGAAAGGTGGAAACATAATGAAAACACGGAATAAAAATAACAGATTAGAAGCACTTCACCAACAACCAAGCTCAGGGATCCAGTGATCTAGCCTCCTCCATCAACAAACAAATCAGGGCATCCACAAGTTCCAAGACATCAATTTATTTTCAACTTCCAAGAGACTATATATTACTTCAAAGAGTCATCCAATGCCAACAAGATAATGAGTTCAGATGCAGTATTTATGCTGCAAATGAGGAGGTGAAGCTAAGCTAGAGTTGGAGTGTCATTCATTACAGAGTTAATGAATTCCTAACCTTGAAGACCATGCAAGGCTCAAGGCAAGAATATCTACAGATACTGTTGAAAATGCAGCAAGATGATGGAGCTTAGTGAAATGAAGTCGCCTTCACTAAGTGGGCCTGCAGGCAAATTCTGGCGCAAAGTCTATTTTTAGACTATGTCTATTTTTAGACATATGGAGCATGGTCCAGGGGTTGCAGTATGTTATTCTTGGAGTATTGGTCATGTTGGTAAAAATAGATGGACCTCTATTTTTAGACATTTAGGTCGAAGTCTATTTTTAGACTCCCTATCCTAAAAATAGGGAAGTCAAATATTATTTACCCTTAATAATATTTGGACTCTAAACTTCAATTTACTCTCTTGGAGCACTTCAGTTCGAGCCTTGGAAGTGGCTCATGCATCTGACAGAGGAATTATGCTATTCCTAGGGGTTTGGTGAGCTCATGCATGGTTGACTTCAGTTAGGACTTCAGTGGCAGAATTTTGGTGGAGTTGATGAGACAGTTGGTGGAGTTGTGTTCGGTGTAACTTAGTTGAACTGGTTGAGATTAGTTTAACTAGCTAATCAACTAGTAATGAGTAGAATGAATTAAATATTATTTAATTCATTAATTAGTAACTCATTATTCAACTCAAGAACACATCAGTTCACTACAGTGCATGGACAGTTCAGTGGAGACCAGTGAAAGAGGTAGATGAAAAGGTGGAGTTAGCTATCAGTGGCGACATCAGTTGTGCATGAGATTTGCACCACACTTGGAGGAATTTCCCATGATGATTGCGCTGTCAAGCCAAGGAGATTCAAACCTTGGATCTCTATTTAGACAGGCCATGATTACGCAATAGAGGCAAGGCAATTAGTGGTGAGTTTTGAACCAGTAACCTGTTCAAAACTGAGCTAGTTTGTGTGTAACTTTATGAGAAAGTACTGAGTACTTGTGAGGAGTATTGTACTAAGTTTGTTACATGATTTCTCCATTATAATATACACAATAGCTGCGGGGTTTTCAGCTATAAGCTTTCCCCATACATACTGTGTTAATGTGTATGATGAATTGATGTGCTATTGCTTGTTTTATTTCCGCATGTGTGATGATCTGAGTGGAAGAGATTATGTGTTGCATATGAATTCGAATTGATATGTGATCACGATAATCTCGGTGGATAATTAATCATTATTCAACAAATTTCTACATGGCATCAGAGCTATTGAAGCAGAGATTGATCATCACAGTGATTACAAACTTTTTTCGGTAGACAGAGTCTGCATGCGGGCCAGGTAACCTATGGATCCATCCTTTCCTTTGAAAGGTGATATATCCAGTAAATTCCCCTGCAGTCGATCTCTGTGCTAGAAATAATTTTTTCTCACAGATCAAGGGCGATTGAGCTTTGAGGTGGAATTCGAATTTTTGCAGCAGTTTTGTTTTCTTGGTGCCGGTGTTGAAAATGTCTTTCAACGGTTTGCGACTCGAATATGCTCTTGAAGGCAGTTTGAATTATGTTGCATGGAAGGATCGCATGGAGGCAGTATTAGAAGATAATGGTCTGAAGGAGTTCGTAGATATGGATGTCCAAAAGCCCACTGATTCTGCTGAAGTCGATGCATGGCAAAAGAAGATGGCAAAATGTCGAAGGATCCTGTTGGAGGGCGTCAAGGATCATATTGTATCCAGCCTGCATGGAAAGGCTACTCCATATTTAATGTGGAAAGCTTTGACGGATCTATTCCAGAGTAAGAGTGACCAAAGGAAGCTGGCGCTCAAAGATAAGCTCAGGAACATCAAGATGGAGAAAGGTGATAGTATCGCCAAATACCTCACGAAGTTCACTCAATGCAGAGATGAGCTGGGAAGTGTGGGGGTGACTGTCGAAGACGAGGACATGGTCGACCTGGCTCTCCTTGGTCTTTCAAAGGCTTGGCACTCATATCAAGATAGTGTCAATGGTCGGGAGAAGCTGCCGGGATGGGAGCGCCTTTGGGCGGATCTCATGCAGGAGGAGATAAGGAGGACTACTCGAGATGGATCTTCATCAAAGGGAGCCGATGAAGAAAATTGCGCTTTGGTTGCCAAAGCAAAGAAGGGGAAGGGTAAGAAACCTTCTCATTCCGGTGCAAAGGGCAAGAAGCAGGATATGGCGAAAGTGAAGTGTTTTCACTGCCATGATCATGGAAATTATGCTACCAATTGTCCGAAGAAGAAGAAAAACAAGCAAGCGGGAAGATCTGCAGATGGAGAAGCTTTGGCTTCACAGTTCGAGCTTGACTTTTCACTGATCGCATGCTTGGTTTCAAGTGTGTTGGGATCGGTGTGGTTCTTGGACAGCGGTGCATCATTTCATATGATGGGAGATCGAGATTTGTTCTCAGATCTGGAGGACAAATATTTGGGTGTGCACATCGAGATGGGCGATGATGGTAGATACAGTGCGACTGGTATCGGTACCATATCCTTTCAGAGGGAGTCTGGTAAACCCTTTGTATTGAGGGATGTCATGCATGTACCTGGATTGAAGAAGAACATGATCTCTGTGGCGATGTTGGAGGATAAGGGGTATGATGTGGTCTTCAGCGAAGGAAAATCCTTCCTGCGCAGTAAGACTACTGGAGAGACCCGGAAGATAGGAGTTCGAACCAAGAACCTCTATCAGTTGCAAGTAGATGGCTGCGCAGCAATGGCATGCAAGGCGGGAGAAGTGGTGAGCCGGGATGATGAGGGCGAACTGTGGCACAAGAGATTGGGCCACCTTCACCATGGAGCTTTGAAGATTCTGCAGCAGATTTCTACTGGGCTTCCTAAGGGCACTCTTGCGCAGTCAGATCAGTGCAAGGGGTGTACTTTAGGAAGTATGTGAAAGCCACCTTTCACGAGAAGGATAGTCGCGCCACGACGATCCTTGAGAGAGTTCACACAGACGTGTGTGGTCCTTTCTCAGTTGCTTCGACAGCAAAGCACAAGTACTACATGATCTTTGTTGATGATTTCTCTCGAAAGTGCTGGATCTTCTTCATGCAGAAGAAGAGCGATACATTCGCTAAGTTCTGTGAGTTTAAAGCACTGGTCAAGAAGGAGTCGGGGAAGAAGGTGATTGCTCTAAGGAGCGACAATGGTGGTGAATTCATCTCGGCTGAATTCAAGGAGTTCTGCAGTGCAGAAGGGATTCGGAGAGAGCTCATCGCACCCCATAACCCACAGCAGAACGGGGTGGCTGAGCGGAAGAACAGAACGATCGTGGGTGCTGCACGGGCGATGTTGCATGATCAGGGCCTACCCCTTCACTTGTGGGCCGAGGCATGCAATACAGCAGTATATGTGCAGAACCGTTGTCCTCACAAGATTCTTGGCATGAGTACACCGGAGGAGGCTTATTCTGGCAAGAGGCCTGACATTTCCCATTTGCGGATTTTTGGTTCTCCTGTCTACATGCATGTGACGAAGGATGCAAGAAGGAAGCTGGATCCAACCGCAGAGGTTGGAATATTTGTGGGGTACACTGATACACCTCACAACTATCGGTGTATTTGTCAGACAGTCGCACGACTGTTGTGCGATGGGATATCAAGTTTTAGGAGGAGAAAGCCATGCAGTGTTCGCTTGAGAGGGAGCTACACTTGCATGCAGATGAGGAGCTGTTAGTTCCTAAGGAGGAGCTTCCGGATGTGGATCAGCCACAGGAGGAGGTTCAAGAGGTGGAAGAAACCACCCAGGCAGCGCCAACCATCAGAGGGCGCATGCGCACTACAGAAGCTGAGCGACTGGCTCGGGATGCAAAGAAGGTTGTAGGACCACCTACAGCACAGCGCAGACAGAGACAGTCACCGGATCGGTACACTGGATACATGGCTCTTGCGAGTCAATGTGTTGTGACGGAGCCATCCTCTTTTGAGGAAGCCGTGGAGGAACCCGCATGGGTTGATGCCATGATCGAAGAATATGATTCGATCATCAGGAACAGTGCATGGGAGATTGTCCCAAGACCGGTTGGGAAATCAGTTGTAGGTTCGCAATGGATCTACAAAGTGAAGCAGGCGGCTGACGGGAGTGTGGAGAAGTACAAGGCGAGATTTGTCGCCCGTGGCTTCTCACAGATCGAGGGGATTGACTATGAGGAGACTTTTGCAACTGTCGCAAGGTACTCTTCCATACGGACGATCCTTGCTCTCTCAGCGCAGATGGGGTGGCACATTCATCAGATGGATGTGAAGACTGCGTTCCTCAACGAAGTCATTGAGGAGGAGGTGTACATAGAGCAGCCTGAAGGTTTCGAGATCTTTAGCAGTGAGTCGCATGTGTGCCGACTCAAGAGAGCACTGTATGGGCTGAAGCAAGCACCTCGTGCTTGGTACACTCGGATAGACAGCTACTTCACCGGGCTTGGATTCTCCAAGAGTGAGGCGGATCCTAACCTGTACCAGATTGTGGTGGAGGGGAAGCTGTTGATCATCGTATTGTATGTAGATGATCTGATTTTGACGGGCGATGAGCAGTTGATACTTTCATGCAAGGAGGATCTTGCACGAGAGTTTGAGATGAAGGATTTGGGCATCCTTCATTATTTCCTGGGATTGGAGATTTGGCAGCGCAGTGGAGGACTGTTTGTTTCTCAGGGCAAGTATGCCTGGGAGATTCTAGAGAGGTTCAACATGCAAGGCTGCAAGCCTGTTGACACTCCTCTTCCTGGTGGTTGGAGGAAGGAGGATGCTACTTCAGCGGAGGTAGTGGATGCCACTGTCTATCGACAGTTGGTGGGGTCGCTTATGTATCTGGTCAATACACGACCCGATATATGCTATGCAGTTAACCAGCTTTCGCAAGTTATGGTTAAGCCTACCAAGCTCTTTTGGAAGGCGGGCAAGCATGTATTGCGCTATATCAGAGGCACATCGGGATATGGTCTATGGTACAGACAGGAGGATGGAGCGAAGCTTTCTGGCTTCACTGATGCAGATTGGGCAGGGAGTCCAACGGACCGGAAGAGCACATTTGGAGGAGTTTTCAGCATTGGGTCGACAGCAGTTTCCTGGTACAGCAGGAAGCAGAGATCCGTGGCACTCAGTTCAGCAGAGGCCGAGTACATGGCAGCTAGCTTGGCTGCATGCGAGGCTATTTGGATGAGGAAGATCCTCATTGGATTGTTCGGGTTGCATTTGGAGCCTACAGTGATTTACTGTGATAACCAGAGTTGCATTAAACTCTCGGCTAATCCAGTATTTCATGATAGGTCCAAACACATCGACATCAGGTACCATCATATCAGAGATTGTGTTCAGCGGAGAATCATGATGTTTTCATATGTTCCCACGGAGGATCAGGATGCCGACATCCTGACGAAGGCGCTCACCAGGAGCAAGTTCGAATTCCACAGAGGCAGGATAGGGGTTGCAGATAATCCATATCTTGCCGAGAGGGAGTGTTGAGAATGCAGCAAGATGATGGAGCTTAGTGAAATGAAGTCGCCTTCACTAAGTGGGCCCGCAGGCAAATTCTGGCGCAAAGTCTATTTTTAGACTATGTCTATTTTTAGACATATGGAGCATGGTTCGGGGATTCCAGTTTGAGATTCTTGGAGCGTTGGTCATGTTGGTAAAAATAGATGGGACTCTATTTTTGTGACCTATAGGTCGAAGAGGTCGAAGTCTATTTTTAGACTGCCTCTCCTAAAAATAGGGAAGTCAAATATTATTTACCCTTAATAATATTTAGACTATAAACTTCAGTTTACTCTCTTGGAGCACTTCAGTTCGAGCTACAGAAGTGGCTCATGCATCTGACAGAGGAATTATGCTATTCCCAAGGGTTTGATGGCATCATGCATGGTTGACTTCAGTTAGGACTTCAGTGGCAGAAGTTTGGTGGAGTTAATGAGACAGCTGGTGGAGTTGTGTTCTGTTTATTTTAGTTGAACTGGTTGAGATTAGTTTAACTAGCTAATCAATTAGTTATGAGTGGAGTGAATTAAATATTATTTAATTCATTAATTAGTAACTTATTATTCAACTCAAGAACACATCAGTTCACTACAGTGCATGATCAGTTCAGTGGAGACCAGTGAAAGAGGCAGATGAAAGGGTGGAGTTAGCTATCAGTGGCGACATCAGTTGTGCATGAGATTTGCACCACACTTGGAGGAATTTCCCATGATGATTGCGTTGTCAAGCCAAGGAGATTCGAACCTTGGATCTCTATATAGACAGGCCTGGATTGCGCAATAGAGGCAAGGCAATTGGCAGTGAGTTTTGAACCAGTAACCTGTTCAAAACTGAGCTAGTTTGTGTGTAACTTTATGAGAAAGTACCGAGTACTTGTGAGGAGTATTGTACTGAGTTTGTTACATGATTTCTCCATTATAATATACACAATAGCTGCGGGGTTTTCAGCTATAAGCTTTCCCCATACATACTGTGTTAATGTGTATGATGATTTGATGTGTTATCGCTTGATTTTATTTCCGCATGTGTGATGATCTGAGTGGAAGAGATTATGTGTTGCATATGAATTCGAATTGATATGTGATCAGGATAATCTCAGTGGATAATTAATCATTATTCAGCAAATTTCTACAGATACTTCTTTGTATAATAACTTTTATCTTAACTCCTAAGGAAAAATAGGTGAAGTGTTTGACTTTAAGGCCTATTCACAACTTTAAATTGTTTGACATATAAAAATATCTCTAACTCGGCCTAATAACTGCCTAATGCTTTATTGAAGGAAACAAAGCACTAGGTGGAAAAAATATCTTTTGAGAAGAGTAACTGCCACAGGCTGAGTCACTCGAATTTGACTTGGGTTAATCTGTCCTTTGTTTTATCTTTAATCTCTGTCTTTATGCTTTTGACTGTCTGCTTTTTATCACATTTTCTTCAATATGTTTGATCTTTGTTCTGTTTATTTAATCATTTATTTTGTTTCTTTGATTCTTTTGCCTTTATTCTTTTGTCCTTCCACTGTCTTCTTTCTTTCTTTGACTATTGATTTGACTGGCTAACCCTCTGCTATTTTGGCCTTTACTTTTAATATTTTGATCTTTGCCTGCTTCTCTTCATTTGTATTTAATCTCTGCCACGTGGCCAATCCTTATATTTTTGTCTTTGATACCTGATTATCCTTTTAATCCTTTTTGCTTTATCACAGTCCTCTGACTGTCTCTCTTTCCATTTGGCTTACTGTCTGTATTTGTTCTTTGTGTAGGGACGTTTTTTTGGTGTGCTGGAGGGTTTCATGATCTTCAATGATCATGTTTCACTAGTGTTGGAGCTTAAATTTTGGCCCCTGGACCTTCAAATAATAAAATCAACTTCTGGATCGTCATCCAGACTTTAATTCAAACTATTTTAGGATGGTGGGAAAGGCTTGGTGGGCTTTTCTGCCATTAAACCTGCACAAAACACAAATGATTAGTTAAAACCATGCGGGAGAGGGTTTTACTACGTTTTCAGGGTTTGGAGCTGTCGGGAGGTGATTTGCAGAGGAGGAGAGGGTGCAGAAGGCAGGTTTCTGAAGGCAGAACCAGGCGAAAATTCGAATGGAAACGGGAGGATTCAAATTTTTGGTGCGGAGAAAAAGGCGGTTTTGAAAAACCATAAGTGGTTTATCGCATGGGAAATTGGTAGTAAGCGGTTTTGGATCGAACAGATGTGATAAGGTTTAGAGCATGACATGTGGCCGGCGAAAACCACCTATTTTGCGCGGGTTTCAAAACATTAAACTCATCGCAACTTTATTTGCGATATGGGATTTGGGGCGTCGGATCTCGAGTAACGAGATCGACTGTGATCACACTGCGGGGGAAGTGGAGGGTAGGTTTGGAGGTGGGGTACGGGGATGGGCGACGTGGTGGGTTGTGATTGATGGCGGGGTGAGGGGAAAGCGGGACCCATAGTTTAATTTTCCAAAGGTTTTAAGGGCCTTTTATAATATCACGGGGGTTTAATAAAACGAAAAGGGGCGGATCTTTATTTTAAATGGGGGAGGGGCTTAGGAATAGCGGAGGCCAAGGTCCCATGGGAAAAAGGGCTGGGGTTTAAGAAGAGAGGGGCTTAAGGCATTTTATATCAAAAAGGGGCCGGTTTTTCACATAAAATAGGGTTTTTAAATGAATTAAAAGGACCTGATAGTTTAGAACTTAGCTTTAAACAATGTAAAAAAGGGAAATTTTTACATTGTTCAATATGTCAAAGGGAAAAATGATGAATGAAGGGGGTTTATGATGGTTTTGAGGAAGGGAAAAAGTGGGTTTTTCAGAGGAAGAGGGTTATGAATGGGAGTAAAGTGAGGTGATGAAATGGGGCAAACAAGCCAAATGAGAAAAATCCCTTTTTGCGGCAGTGGGGTAGACCTTTTAGGAGGCAGAGAGAGGAAAATATAGTGAAAATAGTTTAACTTAGGATAATGAAGGCAGTGATATTTCTAGAACTCACAATATTTCTCAAATCTTGTTTCTAGAAATATGAGATCATAATTTAGTCATCTTTTGATATTAGCAAAAATTACTGATGACTAACACCCATCATCATCATCACTACTCACAACACTCATCCAACTCCTGGAACTCACCACTATAGCAGTCCTTGTAGCATGAACTATGCCTCTCTCACATGTGTCGATGTCACTGGAAGCATCTTGATTCTTCTTCATATCTTGCATCACTTTCCAATCCCTCCATGATTCCTTCTTGGAAGTTGTAGGAGCACCCTTGCTCCCCACTGAACACACACTCTTTTTGGGTTGCAAAGTATCCCTCTGAATCTGCAAGCTCCCACTAGAACTCGACTCCCTTTGAGTCTGTGGAATATGGACCTTCTTCTCTGGAACCTGTACCTATCCCTATGAAGCCTGCACCTGCACCTACTTCTCTAGAACTTTCACCTGCTACACCTACTTCTTCTTCCCATGATTTATAGGGTTTCCCATCAACCTGTATAGACCATGCTCTTTAACTCCAAGCACAATACCATCATAGCTAGAGCCTCTGGGCCTGAGTCTTACCTTCCCATCCTGGAACATTACCTCAAACCCCTTATTCTCGACCATCAAGACAGATATCATGCTATATCTGAGTCCTGGTACAAACAGTACATCCTAGACCCACATCACTTGTCCTGTCTCCATCCTGAATGGCACAAATCTCGATCCTGATCTCCTTCTGACTCTTGTCACCCAACACCATGTGAAACTGTGAGTCCCATTCATCTAGAGTCTCTAAAACCTCATATGACTCTGTCATATTTTTTCTCACACCACTATCCATGTACCATCCATACTCATTGATAGTACCCTGTGAGAAATGAGAAATCATAGCAGAGTCCTCCTCCTCCAATCTCCTGGTGAGATCATCTATCTCAGTAGAAGTTGCAACACCAATGACTTGCTTCCCTTTCCTTTTCTCAACATATCATGTATTCTTCATCGGACATCTTGACGAAAAATGACCCATCTCACCACAGTTGAAACACTTGACTTTACTTAATTCCTTTTTCTTCTTACCCTTCATTCGTGTTGCAATTGCCACATCCTTATCTTCCCTCTTCATTAGATGAATATCCTCATCTCGCAAATCTTCCTTAATGAAGTCGTCCCGTGGCCTATTCTGGATTGAAACTTGATCCTGGCAACGATTCCTTTGATGAAGGACTTCCATTTTGGAGTAAACCATTTCAAGGAAATCCTTACCATATTTGAATCTGAAATAGTCACACTGACGACATCAAGTTCATATTTTACCTGAGACAATCTTGTCAGATATGAAGTGACTCCTTCACCCTGCAGCATTTTTGTGGACTTAAACTTATCCTCCAATACAAGTATCCGGTTCTAGTTCTGATTCTGGAACAAATTATGAAGAGCCATCGACATCTCATGTGCAGTTTTCTTCCTAGAAAAATTAGGTATTAGGGGATCCTTCACACCATCAACGATGATCAATCTCGTCCTCATATCCAAATCCTCGTACACTTTCATCTCCTTTGGTTCAGTTGGATTCACGATGGATTTCTATGAAAAAACCCATATCCTATTGACCTGCAAGACCAACTTGATCCTTCCCTTCCATGTAATATAGTTGGAAAACCCCTCCAACCTATCCTCATACTGGAGACCAGTCTGCAACTTCGACATTGTAGTGAGCCCTTCACCTACAATGTGACCAACTCCCTCTTAAATTGTACTTCGTTGTGCACTTTGATGATTCACTGCCTTCCAAATTATCTCAAACACACTTTGATCCCATGTTGAATTTCCATGATCTTGGGTCTAGAATATAATATTAGAATCATTGATGCTACCAAAAAAATAATATCAACAAAACCTGCTTTGCACAACGGAATATAAAATAACAATAAATTACATGTGCATAATTATAGACAAATTTTTACAAAAATATTGTACAATAATGTACAACAATCCAACCTTATTTATATTAAACTAAATGAATAATGAAACAGTCTTAGGGCTCCCTTAGAAGGGATACAAGATACAATGACAATCTCGTTGCAGTCTCTATGTCGTATCTTGTCCTGACGGTCCTTCTCTCATGTTCTTCTCTCTAACTACCCCTTAGACCATCAAGAGACAACACATAGAGTCTCCAGGAGGGTTTCCTCCTATCACTGCTGCATGTCGCTTCTGCTACAATGAACATGGGTTGATCCAATCTGCTCTTCTAGGTTTGCCACACCTGAGATCCAATCTGCCAATATATTAGCCTCTTTCGTCCATCAAAGAGCTACCCATTAGGCTCCAATATTTACCCAACCTTCAGTTGTCAATGTCACTTTATGACTGCTTTTCAAGGGCGAATTTTGGAATCCAACACCCTTCCCTCCACCAATCCAATGGCACCCAATACTTCACTATGAAATATTCTCCCAGGATAAGCCCTCCAAATGGATTCCATGGGCTTCTACAAATTATATCCCTACATGGACATGATACCTTGCATCAAATCAACAACCAACCAACCATACATACCTTAGTTTGTTGGTATGTTCATTGTTGAACATTCTGCTCCTCGTTAAGGCTAATAACCCACTGTTACAGTCCTTTATTGTCCCTTTAGAATCACTCCAGCAACTATGTCTTGGATCCAATATTCTCCCATGGTCAAGAGTTGTGTTCTAGGGAGAGGTTAGTACTTGATTAAGCCTTCTAGCCATCTCCAAGCATTAATGCTCTCCTCCACACTTTTGTTTAGGCTCACAGCATCCTACAACAGCCTTAAAAAACCCTAACAACACTCCACAGTGACCATACTACTTCATTGTAGTAAACAAAGCCTTCTTCCACCAATATGCACCCAAAAACAAGCCTAAACTCCTCTCTGTAATGCAGCTCCTTCCCCGCAATAACTCGGGCTTGTACCAAACCAAAAAACACTTCAAATATTACATAAATTTCCCATGACATCCTTGTATTATATCTGCAATTGCCTCAGAGGAGTATGGAGGTTATTTGATGCACTTATATGGATGTGAAGTGCCCACCAATGTCACTCATATATATATAAATTTAGGTGGTGTTAAAACATGACTTGTGGCACTTCAAATTTTCAAGCTGCCCTCCATTTGGTTCCACATTAACCCACAATTTCATTCAAAAAATCATATCTCAAGTTCTAGAGCTCTAATTTGAGTGATTTTGGAAGTGTTTAATTCGACACGCCATCCTCTATCAACTCAATTTTTCTCATGCCCATATGTCTCATGGTTTTGGCCCAAACATCGATGGGTTAAAAACCCCAACCTTGGGTTCCAATCCCATAAATGAATTTTGTGGTGCTTCACCCTCCATACCCCAAAACCTAAGGCTTGGAGTACCTCCCAAGCTACTAAAAAATCAACAGTTAGTAGGGAATTTGTAATATTGGATCATCTTAGATTAACCTTAATATGTTGTGTGGTATAAAAGTTTTAATTTTTAGGATTGTTTATTACATTGAATTAGTTGGAGGGGAATTTTTGATAGCATATTATCTTGAATTAACCTTTTTTTTTTTTTTAGTACTGTTAGGGTCCTATAATAATAGGGATCATAATTTTGAATTGACTATGTTAAAGTCTTGTAATATTGTACATGCTTTTGCTTTCTGCAAATGTTTTCCCATATTTAAAAATGAAAAGAGGGTAAGTCCTAAAAGAAAAATATCAAAAAGAAGAAAGAAGATAAAGTATTAACTTTGCAAAAAAGAAACAAAAATAGATCATGAAAGTGTTGCACATTTAAATGCCACTACTCTTAGTTTAGTTACTTTTTCAAATAAAATTGTGTGCAGCTTGTCCAAAATGCCACAATTCTTGAAGGTCATACAGTTTAACCTTGATTTATTCATGCTTTTAAATTTCAAGTAATGATAGTTAGTGAAAAAAGATCTAGCCAAGCCATTTAATCTTGGCAGATCAGTAGTTAGGTAGAGAATAAAAATGAGCTCATCAGTTTAATCTGAGCCATTGGAAGTTATAAGGTTAGAATTAGGTTAGATTACTTATCAAAAGAAAATAAAAGGGTCAGCAAGCTCAAATGCACCCAATAAATGAAGTAAAAATGTTAGGGTAAATAAAAGGTAGGTAGATTATTTTCACAAGGCATGGAAAGCATCAATTGGTTCATCTCATATCACTAATATCCCCCCTAAATCCCCTTCCCATTGCTTAAAACCCTATTACCCCTCTTAGAAGGCATTTTCCCTTGTAAAAAGTCCCTTTCCTTTTTGAAAAATACCCCTTTCCCCTTATTTCACCCATTTTCCCTTCCTAAAACCCCTTTCCCTAGTTAAAAAACACATTTTCCTTTGAAAAGTAACTCCCCCTTTTACTAATTCCCTTTTTCCATTTAAAAAATGAAAACCCACTTATCTAAATTTTTTAAATATTTAAAATGTATCGGGCCCCACTGCAAAAATCACTCCCCGGTATCCTTTTAAAACCATTCCTAATGTACTATTAACCCCTCCCGCTATCATTTTAACTTATCTCCATGTTATATTAACCCGCATATTGTATAGTTTACAACCCCCATTTTATTTCATAAACCTATAGTTTCTGCATTATATATTAATTCCCGCATATATATATATATATATATATATATCCCGACCCCATGTAATGTATTTTATATGTTATTTCATATTAATCCCCACTTTATACATTTTATTAAACCCCCATTATATGTTAACCCTTGCTTTAATATGATTTCCCAACCCATCGCATATATAAAACTTGAGTCCCACTTTTCATAACCTCGCATTACTCATCCTCGGTCCCACCTATCAAAACACCCCAATTTGTCCATCCGCCTGATCGTGATTCATCATATCCAATGGCCAATAATTGCTTTCGCACCCCCGACAGTCCTGAGTTTAAAGCCAAGGGGGGGTGCGAAATAGGTGGTTTTGCACCCCTGCCCATTTGCTATGTGGCGCTCCCACTTTTTATCGCATCCTCCATCTCGAAACCACCAACCTGCCTTTCATCGTGTGATAATCGCCATACCAACATTTCTTTATGCGATCAAACCAGGCACTGTTTGAAAATTCAACCCTGTGCCAATGTGATTAACTACCTCCAGTTAAAAGCAATAAAAATCACCCGAAATAGTTTTTCCCTTATTGTTTTTTATATGCGAAAATTGTTTGTTTGTGCAGAAGAACCATTGTCGGCCTATTTTGAAGCCAATATAGACCAGAATTCAAGCTTATTGTTACCAGAACATTGCTGACTGAGAAGTTGAAGCTTTATAGACCATTAAAGCTTATTACGAACCAGAACCCCTTCCAAATACCAAAGCTTCGTTTTCCAGGTAATCCTAAAGTGCCAGAAGCCATTACTTAAGCACAAGAAAGTAATAATTGATTAAATTTAACGAAACAATGGCTTCCCAGAGTATTATAAGTGTAAATCTCTGCAACCTCCTGTAGTAGATGTTGAACACACTCCTCTAGCAGACAAAGACTTCAAAATCAGTGATACAGTCACTGATTTCAACCACCTAGAGCTCCACTGCTAGAGCCATGATAAATTCATAGACCAGGCTAATGATATCCACCTTTGGGACTCAAACCTACCCAGGTACCTTTTCCCACAAACCTACCAGTTTCTAGAAATCATCAGACTTTGTCAAATTAATTACTTTCCTAATGAAAGAGCCCTAGTAACCCCAAGCCAAGATATTTTGTTCACAATTACTGCAGAATCCATACATTAGATGCTACAAATCCAACCCAAGCCTGCTGAAGCCCCATTATCAATTGAAATACTCACTGAACTATATCTGAAGCTGGACTTTCCCAAGAGGTTCCAAATATTCCAAACCTTTCTTCATCCATCATTAGAAACCCCATAGAGTAACCCTCCATACTCAGCTTCAATTTTTTCAGAGAGAACCAGGCAGATTGTCGCAATTCTGTCATGCATTTTAGGGTACTTTACTGATGAATATGCAGATGCTTCTATCCTAGGTTTTATGTCCATATTCTGCCCAGGACAGCCTCCAACTTCAACATTTAACTTTGCTCAATATCTATCAGATTCCATCCATGAGCAATTGGTCAAATTACTAGAGGAAGGAGTGTTTAAATATTCATCAGTTTTGTTTCATTTGTTCCTGTATTTCCAATCAGAAAGGTTTGCAGTTAGCCTTCAAAAAATGGACACAGAGGGTAACCCCCAATCTGTAGTCTTCTGGACATCCTTGATCAAAAAGGATTCCACAGAATTCATCTACAAAGACTTCATTGATTCATTTCTTTATCCAGTTGTCAACATGCTAAGAAGTAGCATTCAACCTAGGGCCAATGAAGAGATAAAGAAAGTATTACAATTATCATAACAAAGCATAATAGGAGACTACTATTTACACCAGAACCATACTGAAATTAGGGTGTATGGATGCCAGCTTATTCCATACAAGCTCCCCAAATACCTCCCAATGAGGTTATTTTCATTAGAATACAACAGGAAAATCCTAAACTCAGATGAAGTTAATTTCCTGTCAGCAAAGAAGAAAACTCAATTTAGGATTAAAAACCAGCTTGGTCCTTTCATTTTCAATAATAGGAATGCTATTCAACAAGCAGATAAGTGTTTACAAGATTTTAAGTTCAGTAATAGTTTCAAATGGCAGTATGATCCTTTGGGAGTCATCAGTAAACTAAGAGTCAAATTCAAATTGACTCCTTTTGTTCATGAGTCAAAACCATAGATTGAAAAGTATTCCAACCAGTCAGAGTGGTTGGAAAATACTTTACAAGAGGTAGAATAGCAAGTTGAGACTAGTTCTATCCTGCATACTCTAGCCCCACAAGATAGGAACTCGAAGAGAACAAGAGAGGAAGGCTCTTGTTATGTTGATACCACTATTGATACCAAATTCAAACTAATGTACAGGAAGAATCCCAAGCTGAATCTAGTAATTGAGCAAGAAGAGATAGTTGACACAATTGAAATCATTGATTGGCATATATAGTGGTCAGAGATAATTCACCTCCCACAGTCTCAGAGGAAACTCATCAACCATCAACCTCTAGTGCTCAAATCATTCAGAAGCAACATAGTGTAGAAGTCTCTTCATCAAGAAAACTAGTGGATAAAGAAAAATATATAATGGAGAAGTAAAAAGAAATAAAACTGAAGAATGAAGCATTGAAAGTTGTGACTTATGCCCAATATTGGAAACAAACTCCTAGTGATCAGAACAGGTTACTTTCAGCCTTTGATTACAAGACTAGGAAGATGCAAATGACCTTTTTGCAGCCAATAGTGCAGGTTCCAAAATCATCAGTAAACTACAGGAAAACAACATTTGAAGTTATTGCTAAAGATGTACATCCAATAGATCAAATTGAGTTTCATAAGAAAGCAGGAGAAATTATATACTCCATTATGAC
This sequence comes from Pinus albicaulis, assembly GCA_034641835.2. Taxonomy (NCBI): domain Eukaryota; kingdom Viridiplantae; phylum Streptophyta; class Pinopsida; order Pinales; family Pinaceae; genus Pinus; species Pinus albicaulis. Next base: position 1,687,663,633 of record CM076579.1, on the reverse strand, counting down.
CAACAAAGCTATGAGTGTCCAAAAACTACAAAATTCTCTAGAAAATATCCGAGCATAGTTAAAACTAGAGAAGGCTTCTTCACAAGCCAAAGACAATAGAATAAAATCACTTGAATAATTGGTCAAGGAGGTTGGATATGATCCAAATAATATCAAAGCATCTGAAGAGCTATCAAGAAAAAGAATGTAAACATAGCTGCATTGAAAAAGCAGCTGAAATTACCTCCCATTGAACATCCACAAACTAAAGAAGTTTTGTAGAATGAAGGTCAGAAAGATTAAATGATGAATCTCATCATTCAGTTGACAGCTCAACTGAAAGAGATGGAGAATGAAATTGATAAATTAGTGCAGGAAAAGAAGGCCAGCATGGAAGCAGTTACAGTTACTGCCATTCCCATAGCTTCAGCTTCAGCTTCAATGGCTACAGCAGTCCCAACTACTACAAAAGTTCCAGTGACAACAGAAGTTTCAGTAACACCAGCTACTACACCAGCAACAGCAGCAGCTCATCCCAATGATGAGACAGGTAAATTTATTAAAGCAATGCAAGACATGTCAATCCAAACAACTATGATTAATAGACTTAAAGAACAAGTAAAAATCTTGAAGATGAAAAGAAATTGGCACAAATGACGCATAAGGCTAAAACACAGAAGTCAAATAGATTGACTGACAGGATACAGAAGTTAGAAAAGGAATTGACACTGGCAGAGCCTTTGGCCCAAGAAAAGCAATAAATATGGGCCAATAGCATTAACTCTATTAATGATATTTGGCCATCTATCCAAGTTATTTTTGGAGCAGAAAGATTTGATAAAGGAAGCTAGTGAAGCTATTGAGAAAGTCAAAGAAGAACTTAAGAAGAAAACAGAAGAGGCCACTGAGATAATTAAGTTTCTCAATTCTAAAAACAGGCATGAGTTAGAAGAAATTGGGATAAGTGACAAAACAGAAACAATCTTAGAGGTAAAAAAGGTAATTTCCAAGAGAAACTTGATGACACAACTTGAAGATAAGTGTCAAACTATGGAGCTAGTAGTAAACAAATTCATGAACAAATTTGATGTTTTGAGGAAGAAATGTCTGCCTAATCTATTGGTGATTAATGACAGACTGATGAAGCATGAAGATTATGACAAGAAAATCAGAGAAGTGGCAAAAGAACATTCCAACAATTCCTCTTTGAAAGGAATTCCTACAGGAAAATTGCTCTTTCAGATTTTTGAAAATCTCTTTTACCTCCAGCATGAGGTAAGTCATCTCTTTGTAAACAAGCCTACATTTACCAAGTACACTGAAGCAGATGAGATTTACAGGAGGATGGTAAATATCAAATTCCAGATGAAGAGACTTGGGAAAAAATGTATGATTTACTGTGACAGTTAAAAGTAAAGCAGGTAAAAGAGCAGTCAAATTAAAGAGTAAATAGAGCAGGCAGTTTAAAGATAAAAACAGAGTTTAAGATGAAGTCAGATAAAAGGCAGACAATGTAAAGATACAGCGAGCGTAAAGCAACATCCAGAGAGATAAGACAACAAAATATCCAAGAAGCAAACAACAAATCCAATAAACAAGGAAAACTTGCATTTAGTTACATAGGTGTCTCTATCTTCTTGCATGAAGATATTTTATTTCCCTTGAATAAATCCTAAATCAGTTTTAGGATATTTTGTATTAAGTTTTGTGTAAATAGTTCAGTAAATCGAAATATTGAGTATGGATTCCTGAACATTTATATAGTTGTAATTGATCTAAATACCTGAGGGGTTATTGTACCATTTTCAAGTCAACAGACAAAACAAGTTATAAAGGCATTGCATTACAGGATTCTTGTGTTAAGCTACTTCAGTGAAGTATATTTCAATTGTTCATTGTTATTTTCTTAAGTATTCTATAAACTTGCATGTTTTTCCATATTTAAGTGTTATAACAGGAATATTATTGCAGAAATTGTTTAAGTACACTATGTTCTGAACTGTTATTCATTTTAATGTTTTCCTCTGATACCTTGATTTGAGAATCCTTAATTGCTCTCCCATCTTGATTGAACTCTTTTTCAAAATTCTTTCATCATCTAGTTTAAGGAATCCCTAATTGCTCCTTGATCCCGATTGAAAACCACTTCACCATTCAACCTTTAAAGATCTGATTTTGCTCAGCTACCCTGCCTTGTAAACACTTCCTTTAGAACTTGATTCTATCATGTTTTCTTGATATTTTGACTCCATAGCCTAATAGAAAAGTAGAAAATACAACTATCCATCTAAATCAGTAATTCCACCAAACAAAACAAAATCAAACCTAATCAATCTTACATAACTAGCCTAAAATCAATTAAAAACAACAAGGTTAAATCATAAAGAGATTTCCCTCTCTGAGCACATTAGGAAGGATAGATCCTAATCGCAAAAGTAGGTTAATAGTTACCTCTAATATTTCTTTAAAAACATATAACAACCCTGGGAAATTTTGGAGTGATAACATACTAGTGACCATACTGGGGAAATCAATCCTTAGTTAAATAAACCTTAAAGGAAATAATTTTCCTCATCTTTTCACCTTAAGGTTGTTTTAGGGTTGTTCAAATTTTTCATTAAAAGTTAAAATTTTGGCTTCCAAAAGAACATACTATACCACGGCTCATCCTGATCGACAACCTGCTATAATTTTTGATGATCTTGACAGAATTTTATGAAAAAATAAAAAAGTAGAAAGTCTAGGAAGTAGTAGCCAATTACTCAAAGCAAATTCACTCCCTAAAGAATTATCAAGCTTATAAGATACTGAATTCGATTTATCATTTGAACATTATTTATTTAGAACAAAATCTGAAAATTCCATCTCTAATATTGTAATAGATCTTGATTTCATTCAATTTATTGAAACAAAGAAGGAAACTAGCCCACTTGATTCAGATCTACAGGTTCTAAAGACTTTTGATGAACTTCATATTTTGACTTCAAATTGATTAAAGATATAGATGAAGCATATTTCGAACAGTCAGTTGAACTTGATGCCCTAGTTGCTGCTACCCCTAAGAATTCTACCATTCCTTCAGAGACTGTAAATCCAACTACATTTAGTACCACCTCATCTATTATTTCCACCACAGTTCATTCCACAGAACCATTCATTCCCAAGCTTCCTCTTCAACCTAAAGTTTCATTCCCATCTTCTAGTGCACCAAGTACTTCTTCTAGTGCTTCAAACTCATCTTCTAGCACTTCAAGCTCATCTCAAAGCACTTCAAGCTCATCTCCAAGAACTACCACTTTACCTCCTAGCCAAGCTAGAATCTTAGCCATGACAGCCAGATATGCCACTTTGGTCTTACCAGCACAATTACATGCCATGCCACAGGATTACCAAAGTAAAATCTTTCAGTTTGATGGTACTATTCAATATACTGCCCAACAACATCTAAATAAAATGACTGATTACTTTGAATTACATGAAATTGATGAGGTCGATGTACAAATGAGATTATTTGCACAAACATTAGCAGGAGAAGTTAAGAAATGGTTTAAAGGTTTACCTATTGGTCATATTGTTGATTTAGATGCTTTCCATAGATTTTTTTTCAATAGATGGGAAAGAAAGAAAAACCCTTTACAAATATTATCTGAATATGAAAACATCAAAAGAGCTCCTAATGAATCTGTTCAAGATTATTGTATTAGGTTTAACACTATTTATAATGCAATTCCTGCCAATATCAAACCTCCACCAGACTTGGCCTTAATAAAATTTCTAGATGGTTTTGACACTGATATGTCATACAATTGAGAGAAATAAACCCTGCAACATTAGAGCAAATGCAAAGTGGTGCAGTTAGTGTAGAAGCTAACTTGTTAGCTGGAAGAGATAGAATGAGAAATGAAAGAAGAGTAATCATTAAGAATGAACCATCCACATCAAATAATAAAATAGATAGTTTAGCTAAAAACATGGAAAGAAAAATGGATAGATTAGAAAACATGGAAAGAAGACCACAATGGGATAATCAACAAGGTCCTCAAATTAGAAATCCCAACTTTAGGAAAAATCCTAACATAGGCAAATCAAGAGAAGTTGCACTTGATCAATTGATTAGACCACCTTTCCAAGAGAACTATGCTGAGAGTTATCAACAAAATGATGAATACCAGGACACCCAGGTAAATTTAATGGGAATTAATGATGAAAATACTATTTTTATTACCCAAGAAGAACATGAATTATATATGTTACAACAATTAAAGTTAGACTCTAGAGAGTCCTTTGACTATAAACAAGGCTATGATTATGCAATATATGAAGTTCAAAAACAATATAGCCTTATAAGTAAAAAAAACATAGAAGCCCCTACTAAGAAAATTGTCCAAACTCAAACTAAGAAAATAGTAGAAGCTCCTGTGAGAAAAGTTTTACAAATTCTCCCTAGAGAAACTCAAAAAACTTCCAGCCCAAATATTGTAGACATCACATCTACTGATACTCAAACTTCAATTGCTGCTACTGCTACTCAAACTGTTCCAGACAAGAAAATTGAAAGTAATACAATGGAAACACAAACTGAAATACCTATTGTGGATAAAAAAGACATAAATACTCAAACTACAATTGGTAAAGAGGAAATAATTCAGTTAGGAAAAACTCAAGTACCATTCAATATTCAATTTGAGATAGCCAAATTGAAAATATCAGTTCCTTTAACAGAAATAGTAAAAATGACTCATACAAAGCCAAAATCACTGAAACACTGAACATATGTGAAGGAGAAGATGTTGTTAACCTAAGTGATGATCAATCAGAGCTGTTGTTTTGTCCTGGAGTTAATGCAAAACATCAACAAGGAGGTGTCCCTCCAATCTGTAGGTTTTAACCCTGAACAGAAATTATCTACACACGAATCTTATAACAGAAAATAAACAATAGCGAGAGCATAAAACATAAAATAGATGAACACAGAGATTTTCCCCTGGATCCCAAATCGGGACGACCAGCTTGATTTTTCATTATATTCCTTTTAGTGTTACAACACATATATATACATGCCGAAGCATACATAAACCCCAATCCATTAACCCTGGATTAGAACACAACCGTAGTTCCCTTGACCGGATCTACAAAAAATACCAAGGGCCGAAAACCATCGTACCCCAAAACCATGTGCAAAACCATGCACAAAACCATGGACACGGACTACCCACCGGAAATTAAGGACCAACATACCCAACATTCTCCCACTTGTCATTTTCTTTCCACAGGAGAGCTTAGTCATTGGCCCAATTCTTCAACACCCATTGTTTCTCTACACCAAGAGAACTTCTGAGTGCTCACAGACCTCGTCAATGCATCTGCAACATTCTTCAAAGTGTCCACCTTTACCAGCAACACCCTTTTAGCCTCAACCATATCTCTAACAAAGTGATATTGAACATCAATGTGCTTTGTCTTTGAATGATAAGCAGGTTTCTTAGCCAATAAAATTGCACTTTAGCTATCACAGTCTATCCTTATAGCTTGCTGTACCAACCCCATACTTGAACACAATCTCTGCAACCAAATTGCTTCCTTTCTTGCATGAGTGGCTGCTATGTATTTTGCCTCTGTAGTTGAAAGAGCCACTACAGACTGTCTTTTACTCATCCAACTGACTGCGCCTCCAAATAGGCTAAACACATACCCACTTGTAGATCTTCTTTGGTCTAGATCTCCAGCCCAGTCTGCATCAACAAAACCACGAATGTCCAATATTCTTTCCAATCCTGGTCTTCCCTGGTAGCACAAGCCATAATCACTAGTGCCACGTAAATATCTGAAAACCCGCTTCACTGCTGTCCAATGCTCCTTCCCCGGGTTTGACATAAACCTGCTCAATACTCCCACTGCATGTGCAATGTCTGGTCTAGTACAGACCATTGCATACATCAAGCTACCCATTGCACTTGCATATGGAACACGGGACATATACTCCTCTTCTTCTTGTGTCTTGGGACACTGTTCAGCAGACAGCTTTACACCTACAGGAATAGGAACATTCACTGGTTTACTATCCTGCATATTGAACCTCTGCAATATAGTTTCGACATACTTCCTCTGGTTTAACCAGAGCATCCTCTTTGCCCGATTTCTCTTAATTTCCATGCCCAAAATATAGTTTGCAGCACCAAGATCCTTCATGTCGAATTTGGAGAACAGTTGGGTCTTCAAATCTTGGATAATTTCTTTGTCATTTCCAATCAGCAACATATCATCCACATACAAGACCAAATAAATAACACGGTCACCAATTAATTTAAATAAACACAGTGATCCTCCTTGCTTCTGGTGAAGCCAAGTCCCCGTATATAGGTATCAAATTTCTGATACCACATCCTTGGTGACTGTTTTAACCCATACAGAGACTTCTTCAACATGCATACCAGTTCTTTCTTACCCTTCACCATAAAGCCTTCAGGTTGCTTCATGTAGATCTCCTCTTCTAGATCCCCGTGAAGAAATGTTTTCTTCACATCCATCTGTTCTATCTCAAAATCAAATGCAGCAGCAACAGATAAAAGTAATCTAATAGAAGTAACCTTGGCAACAGGAGAAAAAATATCACCAAAATCAATTCCGGGCACCTGGGAATAACCTTTTGCTACCAACTGAGCTTTGTATTTCTCCACCTTGCCTTCTACATTCATCTTCTTCTTAAACACCCATTTTCTCCCGATGGGCTTCCTTCCAGCCGGCAACTCCACTAGATCCCATGCCTCATTTTTATGCAAGGATGCCATTTCATCAACTATGGCCTCCTTCCAGAGTTTTCCATCCTCTGAATCTACTGCCTCCCTGACAATTCTGGGATCATCATTAGTTATAGTTAAGGCAAAACCTAAACAGAAAGCAGATGGACTATACCTTTCTGGTTGCCTTCTTTCTCGAATTGATCTTCTCAAAGCTGGAGTTTGTGGCTTTTCCTCTTCCGAATCTTCTTTTGTTGTAGAGTCTGATTCATACTCCTTTAGCTCAAACTCTATCTTCTCAGGTTCCTTTGGTATGATTTCATGTTTAACAACATCGGTTCCTTTGGTATGATTTCATGTTTAACAACATATTTCACCTCTCTAAACACCACATCTCGGCTGTACACAACCTTCCTTGTTTTCGGGTTCCAAAGCTTGTAACCTTTTAAACCATCCTTATACCCAATAAAGATGTACCTTTCAGATTTATTATCCAACTTGGTCCTTTTATCCTTTGGAACATGTACATATGCATCACATCCAAATACCCTTAGATGTGAAAGAGGTTTCTTACCGGTCCATACCTCATGTGAGTCTTGTCCTCCAACAACGATGAAGGTGATGTTAACCGGATAGCATGTAGTCTCCATGCCTTTGCCCGAATTCATGTCTGGCCGATACCTTGGGCATGCTTCTTGCCTTTTCCATCAGTGTTCTGTTCATTCTTTCTGCAACTCCATTTTGCTGAGGTGTGTATGGAGTAGTCTTCTGTTGTGCTATACCACACTTCTTAGAGAACTCTTGAAATTCCTTCTTGCAGAACTCCCCACCATTATCTATCCTCAGCGCCTTTATCTTCTTCTCTGTCTGGTTTTCCACCAGAGCCTTAAATTATTTAAATCTGTCAAAAGCTTCAAATTTCTTCCTCAATAAATATATCCATGTATTCCTTAATTATCTATAGACCGACATAGTACTAGGCTTTCCCAATGATGCAAGGCCGACACGGAACCAAGCATCACTTTGTGCACAAGTTCTAATATCTTGTTTGCCCTCTTAGCACCAGAAGAAATTCCTAAATGTTATTCCCCGCATATACAAAATGGAAACGAGAAATCGAAATCCGGAGAGAAATTAGACATACCTTCTACCATACCATTTCTATGCAATATCCGAAGGCCCTTCTCTCCAATATGTCAAAGCCTTTGATGCCATAACATGGTCTTTTCTCTAGAGACAGCTAGGCTTTCCGCTCCACTTTCAGGAACCACATAACTATTACTCCCATCAATAACAATGCTACCTTGTATATGAGTTCAGGTCCGCTCCCGCATTAATACCGGTGCTCATAGAACCATCTTACGGGCATCTTTCTAGAACACTGTTTTTCACAACATCATCCATCTTGCTTGCGAGGAAATGGGATTGCAATAGCACGAGGTATGGAAACACCAGAAGTGGTTCTAATCCCTTGCAGCTTGGGCTTGACCTTTCCACGTCGGAAGTGATTGTGAGCGGCCCTGTCATCTGGGAAGACATCACCATCATATTTCTCATATAGCGAACCACACTCCCTATGGGGGTGAAGTGAAAGGATGCACCGAGTCAATCAACCATGACTCATCATCTGCATCATTTATTTGAAGAAGAAGCCAAATACATGTGCCTTCATCGAGAGTGGTTTATGCCTACGAAAAGGCATGTCGAGATCCCTTTCCTTTCTCGGGAGCTTTAGATTTGCACTCCCTTTTGTAGTGCCCTTCCTTTCCGCATTTCCAGCATACCTTTACAAACTTTCCAGGAGATTTAGATCTCCCTCTAGATTTGGATCTCCCACTCAAAACCTTATTCTTGTTTCTGTTTTGGGACCTTCCTCGTACAGATAAGGCATCTCCATTCTGGCCCTCCATATTTATCTATCTCATTTCCTCCAACAACAAGGCTGAGACAATGTCATTAAAATTTAAGGTAGTTGTATTGCTACCTATTGCAATAACTGAGCTATCCCCACGAGCTGCGGTAGAGAACACGACAAGGCGATGCACTTATCTTCATCTGAGATTTTAATATCAACAGACGACAGCTGACTTACCACAGTATTGAAGGCGTTCAGATGCTCTGTCACCGAGTCTCCATCCTTCATCCTCGGGTTATACAGCTTTTTCCGCAGGAACAACTTATTCACCAGAGACTTAGATTGGTACAAAGTCCCAAGTTTTTCCCACAAGGTCTTCGCCGTAGCTTCCCCAGATACATTCAACAATACTGAATCTGAGACACACAACCGTATTGTGCTCTTAGCCTTCCGATCCAGTTTCTTCCAGTATTCATCTGACATTGTCGTTGGTTTAGTACCTGGATCTACCACGATCCACTGATCTTTATCCACCAGCAGATCCTCCATCTTGAGCTTCCACAACTCAAAACTCTGACCATTAAATTTCTCGATCTCTATCTTCCTGCCGCTCGCCATCTTCTTTCACCACAAGAATCGATCCCGCAGATCTCCCACTGAACAGGGTCTACCTCGGGCCCGAGCAAAAAACCCTTAGCAGCAAAGGCATCCCCTTGAAGCCAAAACAGCTCAAATACCAAATGTAGGTTTTAACCCTGAACAGAAATTATCTACACATGAATCTTATAATAGAAAACAAACAATAGCGAGAGCATAAAACATAAAATAGATAAACACAGAGATTTTCCCCTGGATCCCAAATCGGGACGACCATCTTGATTTTTCATTATATTCCTTTTAGTGTTACAACACGTATATATACATGCCGAAGCATACATAAACCCCAATCCATTAACCCTAGATTAGAACATAACCGTAGTTCCCTTGACCTGATCTACAAAAAATACCAAGGGCCGAAAACCATGTGCAAAACCATGCACAAAACCATGGACGCAGACTACCCACCGGAAATTAAGGACCAAAAATTTTTGTTGGGGCACTACCCTGGACCCCGATAGGGGGGATATTGACCCCCCCCCCCCCCCGCCGTGCGTGCTTAGTCGTGGAAAGAATATAACACATACCCAACACAATCTACATTAGCTTGAACATACATCACAAAATCTTACACAATGCAATGTTAGATTCAGGAGCATCTCACAACTTAATGCCAAAAATTGTCATGGAAAAACTGAACTTAGACATCACTAGACCATACAGAGATATGTTCTCCTTTGATTCTAGTCAAGTTCAATGTCTTGGCCTGATAAAAGATCTTTGTGTAACTCTAGTCCAATACCCAGCTAAGAGCATTATCATGGATATTGTAGTTGCTGATATCCCTCCAAAATATGGAATGTTATTATCTCGCTCATGGGGAGAAAAATTGCAGGGATCACTACAGTTAGACATGTCATATGCTACAATTTCTGTTTTCGGTCAGCCAAAAAATGTTTACAGAGAAACTTGATGAAATTCATGGTCAATAGTGCAGAAAAACCCCATAATTATCCTATTTATTCTCTGCATTCTGATATGGATTCCTTTATCTTATGAAATTCAGACACTGGAAAAGATAAAAACATAGCAGTAGAATAGAAACATAAAGAAATTGAGAGTCACAATATAACTCATGAGTCTATGTTGCACTCAGATTTTGATGGTTTTGTGAACAAATTAGGAGCAGGAGCTGGAGTGTGGATTTATAACTTAGAGAGTGATCATTCAGAGGGTCATGCTTTCAGGTTAAACTTTAAATGCACTAATAACATGGCAGAATACGAGGCATTAATCTTAGGACTGAAAATTGTAAGAAAACTTGGAGCCAAGAGAGTTTATATCTTGGGAGACTCATAATTAATAATAAAACAAATCAAAGGAGAGTATCTTGTAAACAATCCTAGATTGAGCCAATACAGAGAAACTATTTTAGATTTGATAAATTGTTTTCTTGAAACTGACTTTGCTATTATTCCAAGAAAGCAGAACATGTAGGCACACATTTTGGCTACTTTTTCCAGTACATGCAGATTACCTTTTCAGCCAAATCATCAGTACATTGCAGAGGTAAGACATAGGCCTACTATACTAGATAATTTGAAATATTGGCAGATATTTTCACAAGACTCTCAAATCTACAATTTTATGAATGTTGAAGAAGAATTTCAAAACTGTAATATAGATACTGATTGTACATTAGATTACACCATCAATAGTGAGATAGATATAAGTGATGTAGATAAAATAGGACAAACTAAATTCACTAGAGTAGAAATAGATAAATTAGAAACAATTGAAATAGAGGAAATAACAAATGATGAATCAAAGATTTTAAACTTTAAAGAAATTTTTTTGCCTAAGGGATTAGCTCCATTAGAAGATATTTTTTACTCCAATGATGTAGCTAGAAAACCTAAAATGGAGCCCTTAAGGTCAGACATAGAAGAATGTAACATAGGAATATAAGAAAAACCTAAGCTTATCAAATTATCCAAAGCATTACCTCCAGCTGAAAAGATAAAGTACATAAGTCTATTTAAAGAATTTCAAGATGTCTTTGCATGGAGTTATGAAGACCTCAAGTCTTGTGATACCAGTATAATCCAACACAAAATACCCATATAAGAAAATCAGAGAACCTTTAAAAAAAATCTTAGGAGAATTAATCCAGTTCTTATTCCATTGATTGAAAAAGAAGTAAAAAGGATGTATGAGGCACAAATCATAGCACCTATCAGATATTCTGGTTATGTATCTAATTTAGTTCCTACTAGAAAGAAAATAGGGGAAATCAGACTCTGTGTTGATTTCCGAAACTTAAACAAAGTGTCACTGAAAGGTAACTATCCTCTCCCCAAAATGGACCATATTTTACATAGGGAAGTAGGATCATCCAAAATGTCATTACTTGATAAATTTTCTTGATACAACCAAATCCTAGTTCAACCGGAAGATCAAGAAAAGACAACATTTACCACTCGCTTGGGAACTTTCATGTATTTTAAAATGCCCTTTGGATTGATGAATGTAGGAGCTACATTCCAAAGAGCTATGGATATTGCTTTTGCTAAGGAAATTCATGACTTTTTAGTCATCTATCTAGATGATATCACAATATTTTCCAAAAAAGATAATGAACATCTAGATCATTTGAAAAGATTTTTTATTAAATGTAGAAAATTTGGCATTTCCTTGAATACCAAAAAGACACTCTTTGGACTAGAAGAAGGTAAACTCTTAGGACACATAATTTCAAAAGAGGGAATTAGAATTGATCCAGCTAGAATAGAAGAAATTTTAAACATCTTTCATCTTAGAAACATCAAATAATTACAGGCATTCTTATGTAAAATAAATTTTCTTAGAAGATTCATTTCTAATTTAGCAAAACTAATCAGATAATTGAATAACATGTTAAAGAAAGATTCAGCACTTAAGTGGACAATAGAGGCTAAACATTCTTTTGAAGCAATCAAAGAAGCTCTCACTAAAACACCTGTCCTCATAAGTCCTAATTTCAAAAAAGATTTTATAATTTTTTCTTTTGCTTCAGAACACACCATTGTAGCAGTCTTGTTGCAAAAGAATGATGAGGGTTATGAACAACCAATTGCTTTTTTCAATAAATCCTTAAGAAATGTAACATTAAAGTACAATATTATGGAAAAACAAGCAATTGCTTTAGTGGAGGCTATTAAAGATTTCAGAGTGTACATTTTATACTCCCACATAATTGCATATTTTCCAAATTAAGTTGTAAAGGACATTCTGACTCAGAATGGGCCTGATGGAAAAAGAGGCAAATGGATTGCCACTATATTGGAATATGATATTGAAATAAAACCTACAAAATTGATTAAAGGCCAAGGTTTAGCCAAACTCATGGCTGAATCGAACTGTCAGGCCTTAGATATAAATTTCATTGCTCAACTAGATGATCAAGAAGAGATGGCAACTCCACAGATTAGTGAAGCTTTCATAGATTCAGCTTGGTATGCAGATATTATATTTGTTTTACTTAATCTACAAGCTCCTCCTAGTTTATCTAGAACTAAAGGTAGATTTTTTAAAATGCAAGCAATGAAATATTGTATCGTAGAAAATGCTTTATTTTGGAAAGATCATGGTGGCATACTACCGAACTGTTTATTAAAAGATGAAGTTGATAAAGTAATTTAGGAATTTCATGCAGGAGACTGTGGAGGACACCTCTACTGGAAAAGAACTACTAATAAAATTTTGAGGGCAGGTTTTTACTGGCCCACTCTTTTTTCAGATGTCAGAAAGTAAGTGACTTCCTGTCACAAATGTGAAATATTTGAAGGGAAAAAGAAACTCTTACCATTGCCCCTCAAACCTATCTCTGTAGAAATTCTATTTCAACAATGGGGTTTAGACTTCATTGGTGACATTCACCCACCCTCCTCAGCCCAGCATAAATGGATATTGACAGCCACTGATTAATTTACCAAGTGGATAGAATCCATCCCTTCTAGACAAGCCATTGATTCTATCATTATCTCATTTCTTGAAAATAATATCCTTTCTAGATTTGGATGACCACAAAATCTCAAAATTCATAATGCAGTTGCCTTTAAATCCAAGAAAATGATATAATTTTGTAACAAATACCACATCAAATTTGGCCATTCCATTGCCTATTACCCTCAAGGTAATGGATTAGTGGAATCCTCAAACAAAATCCTAGTTAATATCATCAAGAAACTATTAGAAGATAACAAGAAGACCTAGAATAAAAGGTTAGTCAATGCCTTATGGGCAGACATACTAACTACCAAAAAATCTATCGGTGCATCTCCCTATCAATTGGTATATGGGATGGATGATGTTTGTCCATCCTCATTGGGAGTGCTAGTGATGAAAAGTATTCAAGAGCTGCAAGTAGAACCAAATGACATCCAAAGGAGGATAAATCAAACAATTCATTTGTAGCAAACCAGGGAAGAAATTTATATCAAATCACAAGTGATCCAAGACAAAATCAAAAATATATTTGATAAAAAAACCAAAGCAGATGATTTTTACATAGGTGACAAAGTACTCAAATGGGATTCCAGAAGAGAAGAAAAAGGTAAACATGGTAAATTTGATTTTCTATGGAAAGGCCCATACATCATTTATGGTTACAGAGGTAATAATGCATTTTTCTTGTAGGAGTTAGATGAAACAGATCTACCAGGTGGACCAATCAATGGTAGAATGTTGAAACACTACTTTTCTCTAGATTAACATTAGTTCATTTGTCTTACTTTATTCATTGTGAATACCATTGCAAAATATAGATTGGATTGGATAATTATCTTTTGAAGTTGAAGACCGAAGAGAATGCCCTAAGCTTTAAAAGGTATAACATCATATGATTGAATAAAGGAGAGCTCAAAAAACAATTTCAAGGCAAGCAAAGTCAAAGTTCCAAGGCCACTGATCTTAAATTTCTTGACATCTCACCAGGATATGCCATCCCCAAGTGGAGCCATTGTTAGGGTCCTATAATAATAGGGATCATAATTTTGAATTGACTATGTTAAAGTCTTGTAATATTGTACATACTTTTGCTTTCTGCAAATGTTTTCCCATATTAAAAAATTAAAAGAGGGTTAGTCATAAAGGAAGAAGATAAATTATGAACCCCGCAAAAAATAAACAAAAATAGATCATGAAAGTGTTGCACATTTAAATGCCACTACTCTTAGTTTAGTTACTTTTGCAAATAAAATTGTGTGCAGCTTGTCCAAAATGCCACAATTCTTGATGGTCATACAATTTAATCTTGATTCATTCATGCTTTTAAATTTTAAGTATTGATAGTTAGTGAAAAAAGATCTAGCCAAACCATTTAATCTTGGCAGATCAGTAGTTGGGTAGAGAATAAAAATGAGCTCATCAGTTTAATCTGAGCCATTGGAAGTTATAAGGTTAGAATTAGGTTAGTTTACTTATCAAAAGAAAATAAAAGGGTCAGCAAGCTCAAATGCACCTAATAAATGAAGTAAAAATAGTAGGGTAAATAAACGGTAGGTATATTACTTTCACAAGGCATGGAAAGCATCAATTGGTTCATCTCGTATCACTAATATCGCCCTAAATCCCCTTCCCATTGCTTAAAACCCTATTACCCCTCTTAGAAGGCATTTTCCCTTGTAAAAAGTCCCTTTCTTTTTTAAAATACCCCTTTTTCCTTATTTCACCCCTTTTCCCTCCTAAAACCCCTTTCCCTAATTAAAAAACACATTTTCCTTTGAAAAGTAACTCCCCCTTTTACTAATTCCCTTTTTCCATTTAAAACATGAAAACCCACTTATCTAAAGTTTTTAAATATTTAAAATGTATCGGGCCCCACTGCAAAAATCACTCCCCGGTATCCTTTTAAATCCATTCCTAATGTATTATTAACCCCTACTGCTATCATTTTAACTTATCCACATGTTATATTAACCCACATATTATATAGTTTACAACCCCCATTTTATTTCATAAACCTATAGTTTATGCATTATATATTAATTCCCGCACACACACACACACACACACACACACATAGATATATATATATATATATATATATATATCTCAACCCCATGTAATGTATTTTTCTATGTTATTTCATATTACTCCTCGCTTTATACATTTTATTAAACCCCCACTATATGCTAACCCTTGCTTTAACATGATTTCGCGACCCATCGCATATATAAAACTCGGGTCCCACTTTACATAATGTAGAAATTTTCTGAATAATGAAGATTTATCCACCGAGATTATCCTGATCACATACTAATTCGAATTCATATTCAACACATAATCTCTTCTACTCAGATCATCACACATGCGGAAATAAAACAAGCGGTATGCGATCAAAAGATCATCAAAACATCACACACATTACACAGTATGTATGGGGAAAGCTTATAGCTGAAAACCCCCAGCTATTATGTATATTAAGATGGAAGAGAACATGTAACAATCTCAGTACAATACTCCTCATAAGTACTCAGTACTGTCTCCCAAAAGTTACACACAACTTACCTCAGTTTTGAACAAGTCTAGGGTTCAAAACTCATCCACTAATTGCCTGCCTCTATTGCGCAATCAAGGCTAGTGTAATGAGAGATCCAAGTTCGAATCTCACTGGCTCCAACTGCGCAATCATCATTGGCAATCTCCTCCAATTCTTGTGCAAGTCTCATGCACAATTGCTGTCGCAACTAATAGCAAACTCACCCTTTCATCTACCTCTTCCACTGGTCTCCACTGAACTGTCCATGCACTGTAGTGAACTGGTGTGTTCTTGAGTTGAATAATGAGTTAATAATTAGTGAATTAAATAATATTTAATTCACTCCACTCATTACTAGTTGATTAGCTAGTTAAACTAATCACAACTAGTTCAACTAAGTTAAACCGAACACAACTCCACCAACTGTCTCATCAACTCCACCAAAATTATGCCACTGAAGTCCTAACTGAAGTCAACCATGCATGAGCTCACCAAACCCCAAGGAATAGCGTAATTCCTTCTGTCAGATGCATGGGCCACATCCGTAGCTCCAACTGAAGTGATGTAAGAGAATAAACTGAAGTTTAGAGTCCAAATATTATTAAGGGCTAATAATATTTGACTGACCTATTTTTAGACAGGCAGTCTAAAAATAGACTTCGACCTGTATGTCTAAAAATAGAGGTCCATATATTTTTACCAACTCGACCAATCATCCAAGAATAGCATACTACAACTCCCAGACCATGCTCCATATGTCTAAAAATAGACTTTGCGCCAAAAATAGCCTGCGGGCCCACTTAGTGAAGGCGACTTCATTTCACTAAGCTCCATCATCTTGTTGCATTTTCAACACATAACCCTGCATAACTCATCCTCGGTCCCACCTATCAAAACACCCCAATTCGTCCATCCGTCCGATCGTGATTCATTAGATCCAATGGCCAATAATTTCTTTCACAACCCCGAGAGTCCTGAGTTTAAAGTCGAGGTGGGGGTGCGAAATAGGTGGTTTTGCACCCCCGCCCATTTGCTACGTGGCGCTCCCACGTTTTATCGCATCCTCCATCCTGAAACCACCAACCGCCTTTCATCGTGCGATAACCGCCATACCACCATTTCGCTATGCGATCAAACCAGGCACTATCTGGAAATTCAACCCCACGCCAATGTGATTAACCACCTCCAGTTAAAAGCAATAAAACCCACCTGAAACAAATTTTCCCTTATTGTTGTTTATATGCGAAAACTATTTTTTTGCGCAAAAGAACCATTGTCGACCTATTTTGAAGCCAATCTAGACCAGAATTCAAGCTTATTGTTACCAGAACATTGCTGACTGAGAAGTTGAAGCTTTATAGACCATTAAATCCTGTTGCGGACCAGAACCCCTTCCAAAGACCAAAGCTTCATTTTCCAGGTAATACTAAAGTGCCAAAAGCCATTACTTAAGCATAAGAAAGTAATAATTGATTAAATTTAACAAAACAATGGCTTCCCGAAGTATTATAAGTGTAAATCCTCTACAACCTCTTGTAGTAGATGTTGAACACACTCCTCTAGCAGACAAAGACTTCAAAATCAGCGATACAGTCACTGATTTCAACTTCCTAGAGCTCCACTGCTAAAGCCATGATAAATTCATAGACCAGGCTAATGATATCCACCTTTGGGACTCAAACCTACCCAAGTACCTTTTCCCACGAACCTACCAGTTTCCAGAAATCATCAAACTCTGTCAAATTAATTACTTGCCTAATGAAAAAGCCCTAGTAACCCCAAGCCAAGAGATTTATTCACAATTATTGCAGAATCCGTAAATCAGATGCTACAGATCCAACCCAAGCCTGATGAAGCCCCATTATCAATTGAAATACTCATTGAACTATATCTGAAGCTGGACTTTCCCAAGAGGTTCCAAATATTCCAAACCTTTCTTCCTCCATCAGTAGAAATCCCAAAGAGTAACCCTCCATACTCAGCTTCAATTTTTTCAGAGAGAACTAGACATATTGTCACAATGATGTCATGCATTTTAGGGTACTTTACTGATGAATATGTAGATGCTTCTATCCTAGGTTTTATGTCCATATTCTGCCCAGGACAGCCTCCAGCTTCAACATTTAACTTTGCTCAATATCTATCAGATGCCATCCATGAGAAATTGGTCAAATTACCAGAGGAAGGAGTGTTTAAATATTCATCAGTTTTGTTTCAATTCTTCCTATATTTCCAATCAGAAAGGTTTGCAGTTAGCCTTCAAAAACTGGACACAGAGGGTAACCCCCAATCTGTAGTCTTCTTAATAGCCTTGATCAGAAAGGATTCCACAGAATTCAGCTACAAATACTTCATTGATTCATTTGTTTATCCAGTTGCCAACATGCTAAGCAGTAGCATTCAACCTAGGTTCAATGAAGAGATAAAGAAAGCATTACAATTGTCAGAACAAAGTAGAACGGGAGACTGGTATTTAGACCTGAACCATACTGAAATTAGGGTGTATGGATGCCAGCTTATTCCATACAAGCTCCCCAAATACCTCCCAATGAGGTTATTTGCATTAGAATACATCAGGAAGATCCTAAACTCAGATGAAGTTAATTTTCTGTCAGCAAAGAAGAAAACTCAGTTTAAGATTAAAAACCAACTTGGTCCTTTCATTTGCAATAATAGGAATGCTGGTCAATAAGCAGATAAGTGTTTACAAGATTTTAAGTTTAGTAATAATTTCAAATGGCAGTATGATCCTTTGGGAGTCATCAGTAAACTAAGAGTCAAATTTAAATTGACTCCTTTTATTCATGAGTCAAAACCAAAGATTGAAAAGATATCCAACCAGTCAGAGTGGTTGGAAAATACTTTGCAAGAGGTAGAATATTTAGTTGAGAATAGTTCTATCTTGCATACTCCAGCCCCACAAGATAGGAACTCAAAGAGAACAAGAGAGAAAGGCTCTTATTATGTTGATACCACTACTGATACCAAATTCAAACTAATATACAGGAAGAAGCCCAAGCTGAATCCAGTAATTGAGCAAGAAGAGATAGTTGACACAATTGAAATCATTGATACAAATATAGTGGTCCGAGATAATACACCTCCCACAGTTTCAGAGGAAACTCATCAGCCATCAAACTCTAGTGCTCAAATCATTCAGAAGAATTATAGTGTAGAAGTCTCTTCATAAAGCAAACCAGTGGATAAAGAAAAATATATAATGAAGAAGTACAAAGAAATAAAACTGAAGAATGAAGCATTGAAAGATGTGACTCATGCCCAATATTGGAAACAAACTCCTAGTGATCAGAACAGGTTACTTTCAGCCTTTGATTACAAGACTAGGAAGATGAAAATGACCTTTTTGCAGCCAACAATGCAGGCTCCAAAATCATCAACAGACTACTGGAAAACATCATTTGAAGTTATGGCTAAAGATGTACATTGAATAGATCAAATTGAGTTC
The DNA here is from genome assembly GCA_034641835.2 of Pinus albicaulis. Classification (NCBI taxonomy): domain Eukaryota; kingdom Viridiplantae; phylum Streptophyta; class Pinopsida; order Pinales; family Pinaceae; genus Pinus; species Pinus albicaulis. The sequence continues at coordinate 1,687,644,479 of CM076579.1, read as the reverse complement.
ATAAGAAAGCAGGAGAAATTATATACTCCACTATGACCAACAAAGCTATGAGTGTCCAAAAACTACAAAATTATTTAGAAAATATCAGAGCACGGTTAAAACTAGAGAAGGGTTTTTCAAAAGCAAAGACAATAGAATAAAATCACTTGAATAATTGTTCATGGAGGTTGGATATGATCCAAAGAATATCAAAGTAGTTGAAAAGCTTATCAAGAAAAAGAATGCAGACATAGGTGCATTGAAAAAGCAGCTGAAATTACCTTGCACTGAACATCCACAAACTAAAGAAGTCTTGGAGAATGAGGGTCAGAAAAATGAAATGATCAATCTCATCATTCAGTGGACAGCTCAACTGAAGAGATGGATAATGAAATGGATAAATTAGTGTAGGAAAAGAAGGCAAGCATGGAAGCAGTTACAGTTATCGCCATTCCCATAGCTTCAACTTCATCTTTAGTGGCTACAATAGTCCAAACAACTACAGCAGTTCTAGTGACAACAGAAGTTTTAGCAACACCAGCTACTACACCAGCAACAGCAGCAGCTCATCCCAATTATGAGGTAGGTAAATTGATTAAAGCAATGCAAAACATGTCAATCCAAACAAATATGATTAATAGACTTAAAGAACAAGTAAAAAGTCTTGAAGATGAAAATAAATTCACACAAATGATGCATAAGGCTGAAACACAGAAGTCAAACAGATTGACTGACAGGATACAGAAGTTAGAAAAGGAATTGACACTAGCAGAACCTTGTGCCCAAGCAAAGCAACAACTATGGGCCAATATCATTAACTCTGTTAATGATATTTGGCCATCTTTCCAAGTTATTTTTTAGCAGAAATATTTGATAAAGGAAGCTAGTGAAGCTATTCAGAAAATCAAAGAAGAACTTGAGAAGAAACTAGAAGAGGCCACTGAGATAATTAAGTTTCTCAATTCTAAAAACAAGCATGAGTTAGAAGAAATTGGGATAAGTGACAGAACAGGAACAATCTTAGAGGTAAAAAAGGTAATTTGCAAGAGAAACTTGATGACACAACTTGAAGATAAGTGTAAAACTACGGAGCTAGTAGTAAACAGATTCATGAATAAATTTGATGTTTTGAGGCAGAAAGGTCTACCTAATCCATTGGTGATTAATGACAGACTTATGAAGCATGAATATTATGACAAGAAAATCAGAGAAGTGGGAAAACAACATTCCAACAATTCCTCTTTGAAAGGAATTCCTACATGCAAAGTACTCATTAGGGGAATTTTGAGGTGTAAAATGGGCCTCCTAAGGAAATAATAAAATAATAGTTAAACCAATAAAATAATATTTATGAATTTTCAATTCACTTTTTGCACCATAATCCATGTAACCATAGTTAAATTCAATTCAAAATTTGTACCAAAATAAAATTAATAAAAAAATTGTATTGATGTGACTATAAATAAGAATGAGTTTTTCAAGAAAAAATCATTATCATTGAACAACTAATTCATTAGTCCTTTGTACTTAAATAACTTAAAATAAAATATAAATATAAATTTATAAATTATTAATTATATTATATGCTATTAATTAAAATTTATATTATTTAAATTGTATAATAACATGTAATTAATATACTATATAAAAATAATATAATATAATAAATGTATAGGGATATGCATTGTTTCTTTCAAAAAATATGAAATGACAATAATATATTTTTATTCAAAATGTGTGTAATGACATTTATTATGAGTACTCTACTTTGACTTTAAAATTACTTAGAGCACTACCATGGTTAACCATGAGTTTTTATCCACCATTGAGAATGTGACAAGTAAGTACCTTTAACTCAAGCAATGCCACCTCAACCATTAGGGATTATGTCATCCCCTAAAATGTGATTAGTTCTCATTAAGTGAATTTTGATTGTACATTTTCCTTCGAAGGCCCATTTTAGACCTCAAAATTCCCTAATGCTTTCAGATTTTGAAAATCTCTTTTACCTCCAGCATGAGGTAAATCATCTCTTTGTAAACAAGCCTACATTTACCAAGTACACTGAAGCATGTGAGATTTATAGGAGGATGGTAAAGACCAAATTCCAGATGAAGAGACTTGGGGAAAACTGTATGATTTACTGTGACAGTTAAAATTAAAGCAAGTAAAAGAGCAGTCAAGTTAATGAATAAACATAGCAGGCAGTTTAAAGATAAAAATAGAGTTTAAATATGAAGTCAGATAAAAGGCAGACATCGTAAAGATACAACCAGTGTAAAGCAACAGCCAGAGAGATAAGACAACAAAATATCCAAGAAGCAAACAACAAATCCAATACACAGGGACATCTTGCATTTAGTTACATAGGTGTCTCTATCTTCTTGCATGAAGATATTTTATTTCCCTTGAATAAATCCTAAATCAGTTTTAGAATATTTTGTATTAAGTTTTGTATAAATACTTCAGTGATTCGAAGTATTGAGTGTGGATTCCTAAACATTTCTATAGTTGTAATTGATCCAAATACCCGAGGGTTTATTGTATCATTTTCAAGTCAACAAACAAGACAAGTAATAAAGGCATTGCATTACAGGATTCATGTGTTGAGCTACTTTAGTGAATTATATTTCAATTTTTCATTGTTATTTTCTTAAGTATTCCATAAACTTGCATGTTTTTCCAAATTTAAGTGTTATAACAGGAATATTATTGCAGAAATTGTTTAAGTACACTTTGTTCTGAACTGTTATTCATTTTAATGTTTTCCTCTGATATCTGGATCTGAGAATACTTAACTGCTCTCCCATCCCGATTGACCTCTTTTTCAAACTTATTTCATCATCTGGTTTAAGGAATACTTAACTGCTCCTTGATCCCGATTGGAAACCACTTCACTATTCAACCTTTAAAGATCTGATTTTGCTTAGCTACCCTGCCTTGTAAACACTTCCTTTAGAACTTGATTTTGTCTTGTTTTCTTGATATGTTGACTCCATATCCCAATGGAAAAGTAGAAAAGACAACTATCTATCTAAATTAGTAATTCCACCAAACAAAACAAAATCAAACCCAACCAATCTTACATAACTAGCCTAAAATCAATTAAAAACAACAAGGTTAAATCATAAAGAGAGAGCCCTCTCTGAGCATTAGGAAGGCTAGATCCTAATCTCAAAAATAGGTTGATAGTTACCTCTAATATTTCTTTAAACACACATAACAACCCTGGGAAATTTTGGAGTGATAACAAGTACAAAAGGTTGACTTTTATGGTGTTTTGGGAATTAACATTTCATCTTATTATGTGAGAGCACTTTGAAAGCCTGAATTTATTTTGATATGTCAAATTCTATAGTGTTAGCTTTATTGGTGGAACAATTGGAAACATTTGAATATCAAAATATTTAGGTCTGATTTTTTATCCTTTTGAGGCTAAGGAGTGGTTTTAAGAGTAATTGAGATTTTTGGGGCTCGTGAATAGGGAGAAACAATTTTGAGGAAAATTCTTAGTGTGCTAGTATAAACTTCTCTAATGGGCTATGTTGTTGTCTACCCTAATTTTGTATGTGTGTTAAGAGGGTTGCATTGAACATATCTGGTTCAGAAATAGTTTAATTCACCATATGGGGAAGTTTTAACCCTAGTGGTGCACTAGGACCGTCTAGTGCAAGAGTTCGCATTAATATAATCCTTCTCCAAGTGGGCGCAATAGTATAATAAGATAAAATAACAAAGGAATAATGTTTTGGTTAATCTTAGAGTAGGTTTTAGGGCATATCGTCATCCATCTCCACCCAACCGGCCCCAGGAGACACTTCCGGGGTGTAACTTGCATGGTAAATAAACCGGCGCTACCCCTTGGAGTGGAAAATTCAACGGGGCGGAACCTGCCTATCAATGGTCCAGATTGATTTCGAGGGTTCTTGAACCCGCCATGGACCTGTCGATACCGTCAGCAAGCGAGTGTCGAGGGTAAAACGGTAAAGTCCCACCCCCCACTGCTCTCGTCCACCTATCACCTACCCTATCATCCTCTGCCGCGTGTCCCCTCCCCTGAGTGACATCATCTAACATCGGATGAATATTGCCACTCTGCTTATAAAAATCCTTCCTAGTACAACAATTTGAATTTAAATCATGTTTCTTGTTTCCAATCACTCTTGTCGTTCGAGTTGGTTTACATCAACATTAAAACCACCAAACTGATCCAAGGCTCCCACTAACGCCATTCTCCAACTCTTGCCCGGTCAACCAGGTAACCTGCCAGTCTCTCCACCTGAAATTGTTTGTATATATGCTAAAAATGAAGAAACCAACTCCAAATACCCGCAAAGCTTGGGAAGACAAGACCTCGTCCTATGTGGAGCCATTGATGGACACAGAGGCTCAAAGTTTTGACCCAACCTTTCCTTATCACCTGTCAAACCTTTGGTTCAACTTGTATGGCCACCATGTCAAGAGGGAAGATCCTTTTAGAGTCGTTGAATTAGCTCTCTACTATCAAATTATGCCTTATTTTCATCATTTCCCCGATTTTATCTCGTGGTTGGCTGCATCCTATGTTGAGAAAAGTAACTCCTTCATATTTTCTATCAGAGTCAAAATCTTGGAGGTGACCCCTGAACTGATCCAGAAAGCTTAAGTATACCCTGTTTCTCCTACACCAGAAAAATTCACTGATACCACTTTATTATATAGTTACGTCACCCTCTAAGCTATGTAACATCAGGCCTTCTTGCAAATGATCTTGGCCCCTGCCACCAAGCCTTGCATGTTACTGATACTTTCCTAGTATCTATATTCACAGAGGCAGTGCAACCCATCCTTATTGTAATTTCCCATTTATTTTGAGAGGATGATGCAAACGTTGCTACAAAAGCCATTATAGGGTTTCTGAGGTAGATGATGCAAGCAAGCCATCTGTTTGACATAACTTCCTTCCTCACCGAGTCCATCAAGTTCCAGTTGCAACACTTTTCTATCACCTCGTTCTTCATATATTCTTCCCAAATTTTTTATTTCTAACTATACACTCATGTTGATGAATTTGAGTGCCTAGATCTCAGTCTGATGGCCCCAAACAAGTAGAGGAAGTTTGTTTTCGATTGGGATGTTGTTGTTAGGTGGAAACCAAAAAATGAGGTCTACTCCCAATTTATATCCTCTTACATGGCCATTGCTTATAAAATCATTCATAATGCTCCCCCCCTCAAAGATCCTGCCCCCAGAAAAAGAGATCCTCCAGCTCAACAAAGACACCAGGGTGGGTGACTGGTATTTATTTGAGGAATTTACAGATATTAGGGTTTATGGATGTGAGCTTTCTCCTTATCACCTGCTTGTGTTAATGCCTACGATGATATTTTTCCTGTGTTTTTTTAGATATAGCCTAAATTTTGACCTAGTCCATTTTTTCCCTGCTAAAAAGGGGTATATGTTCAAGTTGGGTAAGTCTGTAGGTCCTTTCATTGTTAACATTAGATAGGCCTTTCAGGCAACTAAGGAACTACTAAAATAAATGAATTTTGAAATAGGAGATATTTTGCATTATGACCCTCATGGTGTCATTGCAAATAACATAAAAATAATTAATGCTTCAACTCGTGATCATCAATGTAGGCGTGAGATTGAATGGAAGGCTAAATTTGATTCATGACATATTAACACAAAGATGGAGATTGAAACTCCAACAACAAAAGACAAGGCATAGAAAAGGATTATGGATGAAATTGGGGACATGGATATGGAGGATGTTCACACCAGTAAGAAAGCCAAGACCCAAGAAGAAGAGGAAGAGGAAATTAAAACCAGGTTTTTGGAGATTAAAGCAGACCAGCCAGGTTTCTAGGTGACTTTAGAAGACCCACTGCAAGTTGTTGTCTCCCCATATTTAGAGGTAGCCATTATGAGTTATATAGGGGGTACAACTATGATAGAACCTAGTTGGCCTGTAGGGAGAACGATTGAAGAAAGAAATAAGAATATTAGGGAAGAGATACAACAACAAATGACATCGCATTATATCCCATATCAGACTGGACTCCTGGCTGCTATGGACCTAGAGAGGAAGCAGATGAAATTTTCTTTGCACCACCCCTTGGAACAGTCACTATCATCAGGCTCACAGTTCAAGGCTTTAAATGTGTCTCTCCCTCTTCCCGACAAGATCAACTTCCATAGGCAAGTGGGAGAAATGTTATGCAGTGAGTTAAACAGGAATTCCATGACATAAGTAAATCCAAGAAGTTATTGGAGAAGGTTGCAACAAATTTGAAGCAACAGAGAGCTAATTCTGGAGCTCTACATACGCAGAATGAGAACTTCAAGGATTTGATTGTAAAGTTGGGAGTGAACCCAGAAGATGAAGCTTCTTTTGAGACCCTTCTCCAGAGTTTACAAACTGAGATTAAGGAGCTGAGACACAAGCTAAAAATTCCTTCTAGTGAACATGTTTAGGCCAAAGAGATAGCATAGGTGGAGGTAGAGAAATAGATCTTGGATAAGGAGCTAATAGAGAGGAACAATGAGGTGGTGGATCTCAAGAAGCAGGTAGCAGAGCTTTAGCAGAATATAGACTCCCAGATTTGTGCAGTTCTCATGCGAGAGAATCCTCAAAATCCATAAGACCCTCACCGAGCTACAACTATCATAAGGAGAACTCAAGAAGGTGCAAATGGATTTGGAAAACGCCCAGCAAACCCTTACACAAAAGGAGAAATAACTTGAGACCGCCAAGGCTAATGCAAAAATGATCTACCATAATTTTTAGGCAGGTAATCAAGAGATCACTGAGCTCAAAGATAGAATGAAATGTAACATGTCTCTCCTCTAATATAAACAACTGATATGGGATGAAATAATAGAAGAGATGAAGAACCACTAGGAGTACATAACTCTGATGGTTGAGAAAAATATTGTAATCAAAGACTATGAGTTCTTCATCTTAGCTACTAAAGAAGAAGGTGAAAATAATGCTCAGACAACTACAGAATTAATCCATTATGTCAATGAGAATCCACTCAGTGAGTTTAAGGTTATAGATGTGGTGGATGTTGGTGTCCAAGTGTGAATGAATATTCAAACCCTTTCCCACATTAATTATCAATCCAAGTGTGTTGGTTATTGCAAGGCTAACGCGCATAATATATGCAGATAACAATAGCAAAATTCTACACTAATCATGGATTCAATATTAAGCAAAGAAAAAATCACTGTAACAGCCAATAAAGAAATAACAGTAATAATCGTAAAGCTTCTAATGCATTCACAGCAATAAGAATATCAACAATTATGCCTATTCTCATAGCAATTGCAAATTGTACAAAACAGGAAATAGAAATAACAAAACATAGGAAATGCACAGCAACTGATCGGAGAGTTGGCCCAACTCTCTTATTAGGGTTGAGATAATCTCACAACTCACAGAAGTAACAGGAAATTAAACTTGCATTAACTTGATAAAATAAGGTTCTCTTACACAGCTCAATTCCTTACATCACCAACCCTATCTGCATTATCTCCCCTTCCTCTCTAATTTGTGTCCTTTTAAATATACAAGCAACAAAGGGAAATAGAATGATTACAAAATCTCAATAAGCAAGATGAGATCTGAAAGATCTTTCCATCATGATTCGGTTGGCACAAGTCGAATCTGGCAATTACAATTGGGGCAATTTGGAAAACAGCCACAACAGAAAATCTGCAAATATGTCCTTAAAAGAACCTTGTGTTTCTCTCAATCAAGACCGAATTTGGGAAAAATACTTTACAAGAAACTAATTTGGTCCATTCTACACAAAACCCATGTCTCAGATTTTCAGTATTCTTCTCTGTTTTCCCAAAAAAGTTTAGCGCAAAACTGTATCTTATTATCCCTGCAAATTTATGAGTTGGAATATTTAATTATCAGTTGAAGATCAAATCTGCAATCTGGAAGAGATATTGGAGGCTAAAATCATGAGTGATGTTATAATGAAATCATTAATAAACCATCACTGAAAAAATCATGCATAATAATCATTAATTTATTAAAATAAAGGAGAACAAGTATTACTTATCCAAAAGAGCATAAATAATTATGAAATGGAATTATATAATAAATTATGATAAATAATGTGATAAAAGAACATTATAAATGGATGAAATGGATGTTAAGAAGTGATAATAATAATACAAATTAGTGGCCCAACAACGGATAGGGTGTATGCAATCGTGGAGATCTCTAAATTAGTCTAGAAATAAGAGGCCAGAGCTAAAGCTAAAGAATTCCAGGAGGTTGTGCTGAAGGATGTAGTTGCTTTTGACTCAGAGTTTGAGCAGAGAGTTTGAGCAGGGTTTCCCAACTGTTGGGATCTCATATGAGTGCTTATCCTGTGGGATAAATACATTCATATGCTCGTAGAGAGGCCAAGGGTAGGATCTATTCATCTCTTGAGAGGAATTCTACCTTGAAGGGTAAAATTGTTGTCAATTATTTGAGGAAATATTTCCAATTGCTAGGGTTGGTGAAGAATTTATTTCCCCCCTTTCTGAATTATGCAAGACCTACAAATATTAAGATTTCCTATCAGGTGTTCTTTTTTGCTCCTCTACCAATTCTAGCATTGTGGAAAAGATGTGACCAATTAATCAACCTTCTACTACTACAAATCATTGGTCCAACAATTCTTCATCCTGAACTGGTCCACCACGACTGAAGATATTACTGATCGTCTCAATCATTAAACCTTACTATTTTTTTTTCTATAACTATTTAATTTTCAAGAAATGAACTCCAGTTAGTTAGGATTGGATCCGTAGAGTTGTGCGACTAGTGCGCTTGCATATTTTTGTTATGTTGAATCACTGGAAGATCAAGAAATAATATTTTCTAATGGGTTCTCGTCTTGAGACCCTATAAAAACAGATTATGATACATTATGACAAGTTGTAATTTTGTTTCAAGAGGGTTACTCTACAATTTTGAATCAGATGTATGCCTTGTTTCAATATTAATGAAAGTTTTTGGTAATTCTGGCTTACATGAGATTGTAGTATGTATTCTCCTTTGTGTTTATTCCATTGATATTCATTCTTCTTCTCAGATTACATGTAATAGTAGTTGTTTTATGTGTTTTTATGAAATCATGGATTCATCTATGTCTAATGCTGATTTAAGATTCGTGTGATTGGTAAAACTTAACGTCCTTAATATGCACTCCATGTAGTCTAGCGTATCATTTAATGTTCTTTTCACATGTTTCATGTTGAAGTTTGATGCACCAGATTCCTAATCAAGCCTTGTGCATTTTATTTCATTTCTTTATAATTCTTCCTTCCCATATGCTACAATGATTGATAAACTACATGCTCAATTAATGTTGGCCACCGAATCCAGATCTAAATTCTTCTATGAGTCTTACTTTGTTACCAAATCTGCACTTCTCATCTTAAAGAAGATTCTGAACCAATTTTGTCTTAAGATATATTAAATATTGAGTGTAAGTGAACAATTCATGCAAATATTGTAAGCACTCATCAAGATGTCCTAGGAATTAGTCTCTCCTCAACCCAGGGGTTGTTTATAGGAGCTACAACATCTTTTGGCATCATTTACGGGGACAAATATAAACATTTTCCCTGGGTACTATACTTGTACACCCCTCATTTAGGTGAGTAAGAGGGGGTGTGGGTTGAATATTTATCACATTGGTGACTCCACTGTCTAAATCCCTGTTTGTGCACCCTAGCTTTCAAGAGATCCCATACTCGGTATGACACTTTTCAACAAAAAACCTGTATTTGAAAATGAAAAAAATCATATCTAGGAGGGTTTGGAAAGAAATGACTCCCATCACTCCATATCTTGTGATCTCATTTCCCAAAGTGTCAACTTCTAGCTCTCATACGGCTGAAATAAATTACCTGAGTCCTCTGTCAGAGCCTTGGAGTATTAAGAAGAACGTTGCCATTTGTTTAGCTCATTTTCCTCAAGGGTTAAATTTGAGAAGATTTATGTCAGTACTCCTCTTTTCAAATTTCAGACCTTCCCAGAAGTTGAAGAAGTCAAAGATATCCTTATAAGTATCCAAACTCAGAACATTGCCATCTTTCCATCTCGGCTCCAGTCAACTACAATTCATATAGCCCCCCAACAAGGCCTTGTTAGGGTCCTATAATAATAGGGTTCATAATTTTTGAATTGACTATTATTAGTCTTGTAAATATGTACATACCTTGCTTTCTGCAAGTTGTTTTCCCATATTTGAAAATAATAAAAAATGTAAAGAGGCTAAAAGTCCTAAAAGAAAGATTAAAGGACTTGAAAAGAAAAGATCAAAAAAGAATAAAAATGGACCCCAAACAAAAAGAAATAAGAATAAGACATGAAAGTGATGCAAGTTAAAATGCCACTACTTTTACTTTTACTGCAAAAATAATGATTATGTGCAGCTTGTTCAAGATGCCATAATCCATGATGAGTTAAATAGTTTAATATTAACTTTTTAATGCTTTGAATTTCATGTTTATAGATAGAGAATAAAGACCTGTCAAACAGTTTAAACTTGACAAATCGGTAGATAGTTAGAGAATAAATGAGGAGCTCAAAAGTTTAATCTGAGCCCTCGGATGAAATAAGGTTAGAATAGGGTAGTTTCCTACTTTAAAAGAAAAATGGATTTAGGGTTGCAAGCTCAAATTCACCCATGCAAATCATGAAAAAATGGTAGAATAAATGATGGGTAGGTAGAAAGCAGTTGTACAAGGCATGTAATAAACATCATTTGGAAAAATTACTAATTTTTCCTCTCCCAAAGTATTCCAGTATTCAAAACCTTCAGTTAAAAAGGCTCAGAGCATTTCTCTGACTTTTGTTGGGACTGGACCCAAGGCTTAATAACTGATTGATAATAAGTATTGGATTCCCTTCGTAAAAAGCCATTTCCTCCACTTAATCACCCTTTTCCTAAAATAAAATTCATTTTCCTAAGTTAAAACACATTTTTTTCTTAGGAAAAGTAAAACTCCACTTAACTAATCTCATTTCATGCAAAAACCTTCAAAAAACCACCAAATGCTATTTATCCTAAGTATAAGTGTAAAAAGGGGCCACCATTATGAAAAAATACCAAAAAACACTCAAAACACACTTTACTTAGTGTTTATATGTATTTCCGCTCATTAAATTTCATATTAACATTTAATTTAACATATGAATTCCTTATAATATTCCCCCCCGTAGTTATATTAATTCATTTATTTTAAATACCCCAAAACCCACTTTATAATATTTAAACTATGGTTATATTACCCCACATGACATATCTCGCTCCCCATAGTTTTAAACAAATATATTTTATTTAAACCCGCCCTATGGTTGCAATACACATGCATATCCCTCATTTGTTGTGTAAAACCATATTGTCCGCCTATCATATTAATACATTACATTTTTTTTTAAATACGTTTAAACGTATAACTTAACCTCGCCACATATAAATCTCTCGGGCCCCACGCCCCATCCACCGAGCAACTCCATCGCCAGATCTCCACCATTCTCATCTCCTCAGTCAGATCCGACGAACCACATCCAATATCGCATTTTCAAAAGCGTCGTCGATAATCCATTTCGAATTTAAGAAATGGGTGGTTTCATCTTCCTCTCTCTCCTCCACACGACGCTAAATGATTTGATCACATTCGTTGGCCAAAAACTGTAAACCACCCTCCAGCGTTGCGATAACCACTGATGGTATTCTACTCCCTGGCACCAAACCGCTTCCCTTCTTACTTGACCTGCATTGAATTCATTTACTGTTTAAACCCATATTTTCCATAAAAGTGCAAATACACGCAGTTTAAACCTTTTTCTGCATTCTCTGCTCATTTAAACCCTCTCCGACTGAAGAAAAGACAGCGTTGCCACTGTTTTCATGCTCAAATGCCAGAAAATCCATAAGAAATTGATGTTGTGATCACCTAAAGCCTCCAGTCTACATCCAAAGACTTCAACAGCTTCCAAAAAGCTTCCCGACGACTCAGAAAACCTATTTCAAGTGCAAATACCTGCAAAAAACAGGTATTCTTCAAAGAAATTAACCCTCTCATCATTTGAATGAGATATATTTGTAAATTTGATCGCCATAAACCCTGTTTTCTCACAGAAATACCTTTATTTGCCTTCAAAGAATGTATTTTATGTAGAAACCCTGATAAAACTACGATTTTGAATACTGTAATCCATTTTAATCAAAATTTAGGAAGTTTTAACCTTTTTCAGACCTTAGAGAACCTCTGATTGATTAAAGAACCCTTTGCAAATACTCAGAACCCTTTTGTGCTTGAATTAAACTATTTTAGTCCTGTTTTATCCAAAAAAGACAGGAAACCCTTGTTTAAACCTTTGCCTGAGTCTGTAAAGAATATGAAGATCTATTTTGGAGAAAAATTGAAAAACCAAAAGAAAGCTAAATTTACCTTTTACTGTTCAAGAAACCTATTTCAAACCAAGAATACCTTTTGTAAATAGTTTAAGCTTACAGAAGTGTACAAAAAGCCTAAAAACGAAGTTTTAAACATTCAGAATGTCAAAATTGTCAAAATTAAACCCAGTAATGGCTTCTAAAAATACCATTGTTGTCAATCCACTACAACCTCCTGTTGTAGATGTTGAGCATACACCCTTAGCTGATGTTGATTACAAAATAACAAATCTATTAATAGAATTCAATCTTCTAGATCTCCATTGCTGGAGTCTAGAAAAATCCTTAGATCAACGAGATGAAGTTCATATTTGGGAGTCCAATTTACCCAAATATGTAGTCCCACATACTCATCAGTGTCCATAAGTCATTAGGCTGTGTCAAACCTACTATTCCCCTGAACAAAGAGCTATGGTTGATGCTAAGAAATAAGTATTATTCACTATTACTGCAAAATCTATAAACCTAATGCTTCAGCTGAAACCAGATCCCAATGCAGTTCCATTATCCATAGAAGCTATTACAAAGCTTTATATTGCATTAGACTTTCCTAAAATATTTCAGATCTTCCAAACATTCATGCCTTCATATGTTGAAATCGCAAAGACTTTCGAGCTCATTAAGAAACAATTGACTACTGCCCCCATCCTCTGAGGTCCAAATTGGACTCTTCCTTTCCACATCCACACTGATGCATCCGAAAAAGCTGTAGGGGCAAGATTAGGACAATTAGAGGACAAAATCCCTTATGCCATTTATTTCATCAACAAGAATTTTTCCAAATCTGAGCTGAATTATATTGTTACTGAGAAGGAGATGTTGGCCATTGTCCATGCATTGAAAAAAATCAGGCATTATGTAACTAAATATAAGACCTTTTTCCACACGGACCATGCAACCATCAAGTATTTAATGAAAAAACCAAATGTAAAGGCTAGTATAATTAGATGGTTGTTACTTTTACAGCAATTCGATTTGAATATTGTTGATAAACCTGGAAAGGAAAATGTTGTTGTAGATTTTTTGTCTAGGTTAGTTCTCCCTGCAGGTGAAGAAGGAATGATGGATGACCAGCTTCCCGATGATCACCTCTTTTCCATATCAACACTCTCACCATGGTTTTCTGATATAGCCAACTACTTGGTTGCTGGAAAACCCCCTCCTAATCTTTCATTCAAGGAGAGGAGCAAAATCATCAGAAAAAACGCCCCTTTCACATGGATTGGGGGAAATCTTTTCAAGTTAGGCTCTGATCAAATCCTAAGAAGATGTGTGAGGGAGGAAGAAGTTTTTGATATCCTCTCTGAATGTCATGATAGCCCATGTGGAGGCCACTTTTCTGCAAAGAGAACTACTTACAAAGTTTTGCAGGCATGATACTATTGGCCTACCCTTCATCAAGATTCCAGAAGATACACCAGCAGGTGTGACCAGTGCCAAAGGATGGGGAAGCCCACACAAAGGGATGAAATTCCTTTACACCCTTAGGTGGCTCTTCAGCCATTTGATAAGTGGGGCATGGACTTTGTTGGACCTATCGATCCACCATTCGGAAAAAAGAAGTATATCATAGTCTGCATTAATTACCAGACAAAGTGGGCTGAAGAAAAAGCAGTGAAGGTAGCAACTGAGGAGAAAGTAGAAGAATTTCTAAGGGAGAATGTGTTTTACAAATTTGGATATCCTAGAGAAATAGTCATTGATTAGGGATCACAGTTCACCTCTCACCTCATTGATAATCTTTTGAAGAAGCACAAGATTAAGCATATAACTTCTACTGCCTATCACCCTCAGGCGTATGGCCAAGTAGAAGTAACTAACAGAGCTTTAGAGAGCATCCTCACCAATGTTATGAGCAGCAGCAGAAAATATTGGGCAGACAGATTGGTAGAAGCTACTTGGGCCTATAACACTACTTGGAAGACAACACCAGGATTCAATCCTTATCAACTAGTCTATGGTAAGAAAGATCTACTTTCAGTTGAGTTTGAATTCAATACTTTAAGAATGGAAGCTAAATTAAATCTAGATCTATCAAATGCCTAAAAAGAGAGGTTGTTGCAACTAAATGGATTGGATGAGTTCAGAATGCAAGCACTTCTTCACACAGAGGTAGTTCAGCTGCAAAGGAAGGTATGGCATGACAAGAACATCAAAGAAAAGACCTTCCAAGAAGGATATTGGGCGTTGTTGTATGATTCAAGGTTTAAATAATTTAAAGTAAAGCTGATGAAAAGATGGTTAGGACCTTACACAGTGGAAAATGATTTTGATAATGGCACAGTTTAGATTAGAACCATAGATGAGGAAGGAATCCCCTTGCTTGTCAGTGGTCACAGACTTGAAATTTACAAGAAGCCTTTGTCAAAGGTAGAGTTCATAAATTCAATAAGAAGAGAGGTGTGTGTGATGGGAAACTCCCTAGTTTCCCACGCCTCTTGAAAAAAGAAAAAGAAAAAGAAAAGTATAAGCTTGTGGGTTGAAAACCTCGATGGAGGCAGCTCACTTGCTCAAAAAAAAGAGAAAAAGAGAATAAAAGATACATGGGTGAAAACCTCTCTGAGGCACCCAAGGCAATTTTGTGGGTTGAAAACCTCAATGGAGGCAACCCACTTTCTTTCAAAAAAAAAAAAAAAAAAAAAAAACAAAAACAAAAAAAATACATCTGCATCTCTATGTTTTTTGTGTTTGTTGTTTTGCAGGTTGCTAAAGGTTCTGGAAACATAGGGAAGCATTCATCTTATTTTTCCCTCTTCTGTCTTACCATTCATCCCATCATTCACTCCATTCATCTTCATAACCTCCTCCATCACCTCCATACACCACACTCCTCCATTCCTGAGCACAATGTAGCAAGGGCAGCAACACACAAACAGACTGCTACAAACATTAGGAAGTTCCTTCTAAAAACAAAGGTGTTCATGGATTGCCAAGAAGAACAAGAAGGAAAGCTACATAACAGACTCCAGGTGAACGAGAATGCCACCCATGGCATCTCAAGAACCCCACATGACATCCACAACAGAGAGAAACAACAAGAAAAGGTTAGTAGCTCACTCAGGAAGTTGCTAATTCAGCATGTTGCTCATTTAGAGTACATGAATATGGTGAAGAAAGCAACATCTAACAGGCTTGTCTCCAACCTCCAACTCCTGCAACCGCCTTGGAAACAACATGTAAACTCAGGTATAGCTTCTCACCCCTTGCTACGCAGCCATAATAGCCAGAAATAAGTAATTTTTAGACTTAGAGTTCAAAGGGGCAGAGAGGTGGCGAGTTAACTTGGCCACCACCCTAAGGAATGACTACAAAAAATTGGAAGTACACGCCACCTAGGCATGCAAAAGAAAATAATTTAAATCAGTGGAGTAGAGGAGAACAAGGGGAGGAAACATGCAGTCCATCATGAACTAACAAGAGAAGGAAACAACTGTCTACAATAGAATTGGAGTTGAGCCGAGTTACACAAGCACTCCAAAATTAGTTGTGCTATCTAATAAAAGGAGATGTCGTCTCATCCAAACGAATAAATTGAAAATTTTAAGGGAGAGAGACCGATGAAAACACACAACGCTTAAGGAAGAAGAGGAAGAATTGGAAGAAACAAGAAGAACCAGAAGAAGAAAGAGGAATAACCATATGAAACAAGAAGAACCAGAAGAAGAAGAGGAAGAGACAAAGGGCCAAAGAAAAACAGAACATACGACCATAAGAGTCATAGAGATAGCAGAAAGTGGGCAAGAAATAGACTCACAACACAACACCACATCCCCTCAATACAAAAAGATAGTTTCCACAATAGCTCCTCTAAGCGCAAAGAGAAAAAGACAGGCCTCTAGGTATTCCAGAGCTGACAAGAATCAGAAAGAGCTAGAACATTCTCCCACAAGCCCGATTATCATTGAAGAATCACCAAGGGGGGAGGAAAGAATCAAAGAGATAATTATGAAGGAGCAGCTGCAGAAGGCACATGAAAAGAATGTAGGACTGAAGGAGAAATTGCAGAAAAAAGAGGAGCAAGTAGCCACCATGGCAGACTTATGCATAGAAGCCCTTTAGCATAGATTCCCCTCTGACTCATATGCTATGTACCTCAAAGAACAATGGCTTCTATTTCAGATCAAAACTCTAGCCTCCCATGGATCACTCCCTTTCCAAGATTGTAGGCAATTCATGAAGTTCTAGAAACAAGCTAACATGGCTGATCAGGTAAAGATGGAAGAGTTTTATGTGCATAACTTTGTGCTGACAAATCTAGAGATTTGGGACCCCAATTCTACAATGGGGGATATGCAGTTAATGGCTCTAGCATCTTGTATGGTAAATGAGGACACTAGAGCAAAAGAGATATGGAAGGTCATGGGAAGAATAAATAGAGAACCCTTATAACTCATACTAGAAGTGTTCAGCCCAAGAGGATTCATCCTTAAACATCGAGAGATTGAAAAGGACCCTGTACTGGTGGAAAGTTACCTTCAAACTCAAAACCAGGTGATAGGCCACTTTGATGATGTCTCTAGGCAGATAGAAGATGAGTGCATTATGGCCAGCCAGAGGAGATGGAACAACCTCCCTCACAACCTCAAGAACAGTGAGTACCATACTCTAGAAAGACTGAGGGGTGCATTGGAAAGGGCACCATTATACAAGAGGGCCATGCAGGCCAAAAAGATTCGATGGTTGGGACTAAAGCTCAGCCCACCTTTGTTATTGGGGCTGACTGATGAAGAGGACACATATGAATAAGATAGAGAATGGGAGAATGCAGAAAAGAATAATGGATTTTACCCCCTTGGGGAAACTCCCACACTTCTTCCTCAGGAAATCAGGGGGGCTATCAGAACATTAAAGGAAATGCAGGAGGAGGATTAGTTGCTCAGAGGATGAGCAACCATTCAGTAGGGGGGTGATGATGAGCTCCATCATTAGACATATTTGGAGGGGTTAATAATCACCTTTTTGCCTTCTTAGATCTCTTTTTCTTGCATTTTTATTATTATTTGGTTTTATAATGTTAGTATAGGTGGTGAATAAGGCTAACATACTCTGAGTACCTACTATGAGGTTGAGTGCAGAAAATCATGATTTATTAAGCATTTTTATAAATATTTTATCATAAAGACATGGAGGAGACAACAAGGAGGAATTATAGGAGGATTGTCCACCCTAGATTCTCTCCAGCAATTCGAACTCCAAAGACAGCCAAAGGATCCCAAGGGTTCTCTCCAGTAATTCGAATTCCAGAGGCAGCCAAGCAACTCAAAGAGGAGTGCACTCAATCCTTGTTCACTGAGAGTCAAGTGGACTCAATCACCATTTTTTAGGGAGTTGTTGGTAGCTTCCCTGTAGAATAAATAGAGTAGAGCTAGAACTAGGAGGAGTTAGTCTATTCTAGTCTCGATTCCATTTAGAACTATTGTTGTGAGCTCTTGAGCTTTTTGTTTTATTCAGGGATCAAACTTATAGAGATGTATGCAGTTATTCTTTTATGAAATGAGAAGACTGGTTTCATTTGACTGATTTAAGTTTTAGAGGGCTAGGCTCGTGGGTTAGGGCCCAATCCATGTGCCTCAGCTTCTCTGTTGGCATTATCTTTTCCTTTTTATCATTCAGCTAGTTTTGCTTCTGCCATTTAAGTTAGATATGCTTCTGATAAGTTTCATTATTGTTTAGTTTTTGTGCTGTTGTAATTGCTTATGCGTAGTAAAATAGAGGGAAAACTCCAAAAAATGTGGTCAAGTCTCCCCCTCTCATCTCTGTTAATAGAGTTCGAGAAGGGTAGCCCTTCCCACAAGGAAAAATTTCTTCATGTTCAAAGTTTTGGGAAGAAATTGTATTACCAAGTCCAAGCCTCTCTTTCATTGTTTCATCACACATTTCTGCCTATTTTCCATGCATGAATCTGCAGGTGTGCTTCAATTTTGAGCACTACTCTTATGCCTCCATTCCCCTCCTTTCCTTCTCACCTCAATGTTGCACTTACCTTATTTTTTTCAAACGCACTTAAGCCCTTCAGCCTTATTTCTTTGTTTTCCTCCGTTCACGACTGCCTACCCTTTTTACAAAAAACACGTGAAAAACCATTCCAAACCACCGAAAACCCGACCTCTGACTTTGCTCCTTGATACTCCCACCACCGTATGTCGCACTTCGCAAATCGCAACATTCATTTTTTACCTTTAACGCTTACCGCTCATTCCTCGCAATTGCGATATTGCGAAATCGCATTGCGCACCGTTTACCTTTCACCTTAACGCTTACTACTCGTTCTTGTGATTGCGATATTGCGACACCACATATCGTAAATCACAAATTTTCCCTTTTTATTTTCACCGCCACATCATCCCCATCACAAATCGCATCTCGCAGATCTTATCCTATCGCAAATCGCATCTTGTTGAACTTACCCTATTGCAAATCGCATCTCGCTGAACTTACCACATTGCAAATCGCAGCCAGCAAATTTAGCTTTTACCTTTAATCACGTACCACTTGTTCTTGCAATTGCGATATTTTGAAATCACGCCCCATCGTCGGTCCCACCGCCACGTCACGCATCGCAAATCGCACTTTGTGCATTTTAGTTCATTCCATTAAGTCCTTACTGCTATCCATTTAAACTTGCGAAGTTGCGATTGCGACATCGCACATCACGGATTTTGTCCTCCATCACACTCTGCCATCACACTTTTGAATTCATTTTCGCTCCAAAGCTATTTCTGCCATATTATAAGGTCTTATAAGGTTTTGACCCCCGCTTTCCATTTCTAAGCCCTGTTTCCTGCGTTAAGCCCTCAATTCACCACTTTAGCCCTTTTCTTCCCTCCAAGCTGCAATTTAACTCTTTTTTAGTTAGAATTAAGTCATGGATAGTTTAGTTGCATGGATAGAAGCATGTTAGATATACTATAGGATAAGTAGAGTGCATTTAGCTCATTTTCCAAGTTAAGTGTGGTTTAGAATTAGTTTCCTTCTGCCATTTATTTTCAGCAAGTTAGCTTAGTTTCTTTTCAGTCATTTTCCTTTCTGCCAATTAAATTAGTTTCATTCTCGTCATTTCTTATCAGCAATTTAGTTTAATTTCCTTTCTGTCATTTCCTTCCAGTAGTTTACTTCCCAGTTCTTATCATAGTTTAAGAAATAACACCCTCTCGTAAAGCAGAAGAGGATGACATGAGCAGAATGCATCTACTGTGAATATAACACTGTTACCTCCAAGATTGTATGAACCTCGAGTTGATAAAGTAAAGTAGGACAACCCCTGGTAGTTGCAGCACTCTTGGTGCAATACCAGGGCTCACCACTTCTAGCTGCTATGGACTTGGAGAGGAACCAAATGAAATTTTTGTTGCACCACCCCTTGGCACAGTCACTACCATCATATTCAAATTTCAAGGCTTTAGAGGTGTCTTTGGACCTGACGAGTGTTCCTCTGCCCGACAAGGTCAAATTTCATTTCATAGGAAGATGAGATAAATGTTATACAACAAGTTAAATAAGAATTCCATGACCATAAGTAAATTCGAGAAGCTGTTGGAGAAGCCTTCAACAAAGTTGAAGCAAGGGAGAGATAATTATAGAGATATACATATGCAGAAGGAGAACTTAAAGGAGTTGATTGTGAAGTTGGAAGTGAAACAAGAAGACAAAGCTGCTTTTGAGGCCCTTCTTCAAAGTTCACAAATTGATATTCAGGAGCTGAGACACAATATAAAAATGCCTACTAGTGAACATGTGTAGTCCAAAGAGCTAGCATAGGTGGAGGCATATAAGGAGATCCTAACCAAGGAGCTAATAGATAGGAAAAATGAAGTGGTGGATCTCAAGAAGCAGGTATAAGAGCTTTGATAGAAGATAGACTCCCACATTTTTGCAGTGCTCATGCCAAAGAATCCCAAAAATCCTACATAAAAACTTACTAATACCCTCACCGAGCTAAAACTCTCTGAAGGGGAAATCAAGAAGGTACATATAGATTTGGACAACACCCATCGAACCCTTGCACAAAACAAGAAACAACTCGATCCTGCCAAGGCTAATGCAGAACCGATCAACTGGAATTTGCAAGCAGATAATCAAGAGATCATTGAGCTCAAACACAGATTGAAAGGCAACATGTCTCTCCTCTAGACTAAACAAATGATACAGGATGAAATAATAGCAGAGATGAAGAACCACTGGGAGTACATAACTATGATGGTTGAGCAGAGGATTGTAATCAAAGACTATGGGTTCTCCATCCTAGCTGCTAAGGAAGAAGGTGAAAAGAATGCTCAGACTACTAATAAATTCATCCAATATGTCAATGAGAATCCACTTAGTGAGTTGATGGTTATAGATGTGGTGGACAGGGTGTCTGTAATAATGGAGATCTATAAAGTAGTCCAGAATAAGAGGCCATGACTAAAGCTGAAGAATGCCTGGAGGTTGTGCTGAAGGATGTAGCTGCTTTTGACTCAGAGTTTGAGAAGAGAGTTCAAGCAGGGCTGCCCAACTATTGGTATCTCGTAGGAGTGCTTATCCCGTAGGAGAAATATAGTTAGATATTGATAGAGGCCAAGATTAGGGTTGATTCATCCCATGAGAAGACTTCTACCTTGAAGGGTAAAATTGTGGTCAATTATTTGAGGAAATGTTTCCAACTGTTGGGGTTGGTGAAGACTTTATTCCCCCCTAGGATTAATTACACAGGACTTACAAATCTTAAGATTGCCTATCAAGTGTTCTTTCGTGCTCCTCTACTAAGTCCAGTGTCGTGGCAAAGAAATGACCAATTCATTAACTGTACACTACTCCAGATCATTGATTCATAAACTCTTCCTCCTGAACTAGTCCACCACGACTAAAGATATTTTTTATCGTGTTGTTAGTTTTTGTAGCATCGGATGTGTTCTAGCCTTGAAATTTTGTGGAGAGGCTAGAATACAACTGATCTCCAAAACCCATAAATCATTTCTGGAAATTCCTCCTAGAAGTGACTTAATTAGATTATTAGACAATTTTTAAATATTTCCTAAGTCTAGACTTAGGGAATATGATTAATTAATCAGAATTAATTAATTCAAGGTGTGAATGATATAGAAACTCACACATATAGACTTCAATTTAATCCTAACTATCGATTAAGATTTAATCTTGGCCACTGAAGTCTCAACAGAGGATTATATGAAGAAGTCGATGGGCACTTGGAGAAGGCACTTCAACAATTCGATTTCATTAGAAGATCGATTTCTAGAGTAGTAGCAGTCAGTTTCCAGAGATAAATAAGTGAGATTGAATGAGTGAGAAAGAGGAGGAGAGATAGTGAAGTCGAAGGAAGGATTCCAGATCTGGTGAGTACATTTGCAGAGAGGCAAAAGATCCACAGAGAGGCTGATGCAAAGGCAGCGCAGTAGCCTCTAGAGGCAATCCAATTATGCTGGGAAAAGTCAAGTTTCAGTTCCAGAAGCGGGATGGAGGTTCTAAGGCTAGGAGAGACATTTTCCTAGACAACAACAGAACATACAGCTTGAGGAGAAGCTCTTTCAAACTTAGCGCAATAGACGCAATTCAATTCTGCTGGGGAAAAGTCGAGTTTCAGCTCCAGAAGCTGGACAGAGGTTCCTGGAGGCTAGGAGAGACATTTTCCTAAACAAAAACAGACTAGATAGCTTGAGGAGAAGCTGGTTCGAGCTGAACGCAGAAGGGACTGCGCTACTGTGATGTAGTAGCTACGTAGAGCTAGTTTGGATGGCTCACTTGGAGATGAGGTCAAAGCCTGGATTCACCTGTGGAGTGAGGAAATTTTCTCACTATATTTTTCCTTCCAGTATTTCTCTATATGATTTCTATTTGTACTCATATTATTTTCACTATTGATTAATATTAAAATCCTCATCTGTTGCACCGGTTTTCCCAAGTTGGGTTTTTCCAAGGACTTTCATCCAAAAATAACTATGTTATTCTATGTGTGTGTGTGTGTGTGTGTGTTAGCATTTCTTCCAGCATTAATTATTCCATAGTTTTATTTGTGAAGGTTGCAGTGTATTTATTTCAATATTTTCCATAGAAAACTACAGATAAATTGTTCAATTTAATTAATAATTAGTATAAATAATATCAGTTGTTGCAATAGGATTTCGGGTTCCAGAATTTTCACATGGTACAGAGTGCAGTTGATCAGTCGGAGAGCTCAGTAGAAAAAGGAAGGAATTTCACTGTTCAGTGTGGGAATCATATCAAAATTCCCAGGGGCAGCGCTGTCACTTTTCCAAGAGGTCGAGTTGCTTGAGAAAAATCAATTTTTTTGAGAGGCAAAAAAATTCAAGTTTTCCAGATCGAGTGATTCTAGAGGTAGAGGGAGCAACTCAGTATTTTCGCAGAGCATATCTATAGCAGGATGTAGTAGTTTTGCAACAATTTTCTATATCAGAGCTAGCGTTGGGTGGAAGGAAGAAGAGCACACACTGAGGGAAAATTTTCCTCAGGGAACTTCTAGTCTCAAGAAGTTTGATTTCCCTTGCAGATCAATAGTCGTTGTGAGCAAAGTCTCTCACTCCATAAGGGAGTGTGAATAGTTAAGCAGCAGTTGAGTAGAAGGGAAGAGGATATTTTGGACATTTGTTGATATGGCCACTACTGGGCTTCGTGATCAGGACGGGTTGGATGCGGCTTCCAACTACGTCATTGGGAAGGCAAGGATGTCCTTCCTTTTGGGCGAGTTTGGCCTGAAAACATATATTAATGCAGTGGTAGTGGTTCCTGCAGATGCAGATCAGCTGAAGGAGTACATAAAGGAGATGGCGCATGAAAAGAGATTGATCCTAGATGGTGTCAGGGATCATGTGGTCTCACATATCATTGGAAAATATATTTCCAAGTAGATGTGGGATGCTTTAGCCACATTGTATCAGGGTACTTCCGAGCAGTGGAAGATGTATCTCGAGGAGAAGCTGAGACGCATCCGGATGCAGAAAGGGGAATGCATAGACCCTTTCCTCATTAAGATTCAAGAGGTCTGAGATCAGTTTTCAGTCATTGGAGTAGCGCCTTAAGCTTCAAATCTAGTGCATTTGGAGCTCAATAACGTCTCAGAGGATTGGACAGTATTTTTCCAAAGTATATTAGGCAAAGACATGCTACCAAGATGGGACATGATGTGGGTTGACTTGCAGTAGGGGGAGATGAGGCGAGCTCTCTTGAAGAGCTCCATCAGTGGCAATAGCAGCGGATAGAAGCTGGTGAAGGAAGAGGAGAATGTGGCCCTCACTTCGAAGGGTCCTAGTCAGGGACAATGGGAACATAGGAAAAAGAAGAAGGACCTTTCAAAGGTCAAGTGATTCAAGTGTGGTGAGCTAGGCCACTACAATACCCAGTGTCCTCTTAGAAAGAAGGACAAAGAGGAGAAGCAGGACTAGCAAGAAACTTCTGCTGAGATCGATAGGCTTTCATCCAGGATGGAGGAAGACTTCGCTATGTTCATCAATATAGCTCTAGCAGTGAGGTGGGGTGACTTGGTTTTGTAGCCCCAGAGCGCTAAAGATGGGCAAGATCCATGAAGAGTCCACCTCTTAGATTAGTACCTGGCTACGGGGGCCTGCAGTATTCAGTAGCAGGATGCACCAGTGGAAGTTGATGCAGTCAGATGTCAAAGTGACAGTTGCAGCTAGTAACAGGCAAGACGCGAGTGACAAATGCATCCTACTGAACACAATTGGTTCATTATTTTGGATGTTTTTCTGTTCCAGATGTTGCAATGGAAGCAACAACAGATGAGATGGAGTTGCAGTGTTGGTAGCAGTTCAACAAGGTCAGCAGCAACACAGATGCAACACATATCAGAGTTGCGCAGTGGTTGGTGGGCAGCAGCAGCCAAACATCAACAACGTGACAGGAGATGGTGCAAAAATAGGGTGTTGCTATTAGGTGCGTAGCAGTACAAGAACACATTCCTCGCTAAGTGGGGGTGTTAGTTTTTGTAGCATAGGATGTGTTATGGATTTAGAATTTTGTGGAGAGGCTAGAATACATGAGATCTCCAAAACCGAGAAATCGTTTCTGAAAATTTAGCCTAGAAGTGACTTAATTAGATTATTAGCCAATTTTTAAATATTTCCTAAGTCTAAACTTAGGGAATATGGTTAATTAATCAAAATTAATTAATTCAAGGTGTGAATGGTCTAGAAACTCATACATATCAACTTCAAGTTAATCCTAGTCACCGATTAAGATTTAATCTTGGCCGTTGAAGTCTCAACAAAGGATTATAAGAAGAAGTCGATGGGCATTTGGAGAAGGCACTTCAGTAGTTCGATTTCATTGGCACATCGATTTCCAGAGTAGCAGAAATCAGTTGTCAGAGAGGGAGTCAATGAGGAAGAGGGGTAGAAACAATGAAAAAAAAGGAAGGCTTCCAGATCCGGTAAGTGCATTTGCAGAGAGGTAAAAGAGCAACATAGAGGCTGAGGTAGAGGCAACAGAGTAACCTCTAGAGGAAATTCGATTCTACTGGGGAAAATCTGAGTGTCAGTGCCAGAAGCTGGATAGAGGTTTTGGAGGCTAGGAGAGACATTTTCCCAGATATCTAGAGACGAGACGGCTTGAGGAGAAGTTGGTTTGAACTGAGCATAGAAGGGACTGTGACGCAATAGCTGCACAGAGTAAGTTAGGACGACTCACCTAGAGCTGAGGTTAGAGCTTGAATTTTCCTGTGGAGTGAGGAAATTTCCTCACTAGATTTTTCTTGCCAGTATTTCTATGTAGGATTTCCGGTTTCAGAATCGAGTTGTATTCAGATTATTTTCATTGTTTCTTAATATTAAAAACCTCATTTGCTACACTGGTTTTCCCAAGTTGGTTTTTTTCAGGGGACTTTCGTCCAAAAATAACTGTGTTATTTTATGTGTGTGCACTATCATTTCTTCTAGCATTTATTCTTCCAAAATTTTACTTGTGAAGGTTTCAGTGTATTTATTTCAATATTTGTCGTAGAAAACTACAGATAAATTGTTAAATTTAATTAACAATTAGGAGAAATAATATCAGTTGTTGCAATAGGATTTTGGGTTTTGGAATTTTCACACATGTCAATCATGACACCTACTATTTTATGTTTTTTGTAAGTATTTTATTTGCAAGAAATGAACTCAACGTAGTTAGGATTTGATCAGTACAACTATGCGACTAGCACACTCACATCTTTTTGTTATGATCAATCACTGGAAGATCAAGAAAGAATATTTTGTAAGGGGTTCTCGTCTTGAGACCCTATAAAAACAATTTATGATACATTATGAGAGGTCAGAATTTTGTTTCAAGACGAAAGCTCTGCAATTGTGAATGAGGTGTATGCCCTGTTTGAATATTAATGAAAGTTTCTGGTGATTCTGGCTTACATGAGATTGTAGTATGTATTCTCCTCTGTGTTTATTCCATTGATCTTCATTCTTCTTCTTCGATTACATGTAATAGTAGCTGCTAGTTGTGTTTTTTATGAAATCATGGATTCATCCATGTCTAATGCCAATTTATGATGCTTGTGACCGGTAAAACTTACATCCTTAATATGTGCTCCATGTAGTCGAGCATATCATTTAATGTTCTTTTCACCCATTTCATGTTGAAGTTCGATGCACCAGATTCTTAACCAAGCCTTGTGTGTTTGATTTCATTTCTTTATAATTCTTCCTTCCCATATGATACAATGACTGATAAACTACATGCTTAATTAATGTTGGCCATCGAAGCCAGATCTTAATTCTTCTATGAGTCTTACTTTACTGCCGAATATGCACTTCTCGTCTTAAAGAATATTATGAACCAATTCTGCCTTAAGCTATATTAAATACTGAGTGTAAGTGAACAATTCCTGCAAATCATGTAAGCACTCATCAAGATGTCCTAGGCATTAGACTCTCCTCAACCCAGGGGTTGTCTCTAGGAGCTACAACAGGCTAGACTCTTAATCTTTTTCTACTAGTGCTTGAAACTTATAATTGATTGTGAATATGTAAGATTTGGATAATATCTTGTTCTTTATTCTTTGAACTCTCAAAAGTAAGATTTGAATAATCTCTTGATTCTTTATTCTTTGAACTCTCAAAACCTATCATTTTTATTATTTTTTGGGTTGGTTCTTTTGATGCTAGGCTTATCTTAGATTTTGGTGCTTTTGAATAAGATTGAACAATATCATTCCATTCATAAGGGATATACCCTTATCCTCTATTTTTTGGATGCAAGGGTAGTTCATGCATTGGATCTTTATTTTTTATTTGTGAGATTTGGATGGACACATTTGTATATTTATATTGCAAGTTGTCTCTCTTAAGTAAGAATGACTAAGATAATGACTTCCCTAATGCATTTCCATTTCCAATTGTATCCACAATTCTTTCTATCCAAAGTAGAGCACGTGTTGGATTCTCTTATGTGGGAGGAAATCTAGATCCGTAACATGTGTGTAAGCCAATTAGATTATTAAAAAAAGTGTCCTTTCATAAAGATGCATTTTCCACCATCAGGGTTTAAGAATATGGGCATGGAATAACCTTTAACGCATAATACTATAGCTAGGTTACATACTAACCAACATTGAACATACATTTTCTAAGAGTTAACTCATTTAACAAAAGGACATGCCCCTTCATGATACGTACTCCAATTGCTAGATCTTTTAGTGTCAATTATATCTTTAGGGTGCAACCTTCCATCATTTAGGGATAATATCCATTTAGAGATTTTAGTGGGCTTCCTTATATTGGTTTTTTCCTTTCCTTCTTGATTTTGAAGCATATCTCTTACAATTTGGCCAATTTCTTTGGAATTTTGGATTGACCCAAGGCTACATAATTGTAGTGTTACACAAGGGCACGTTCTTGATGGTAGGGGACACTCAAAGGGGATGTTCACCATGAGCCCTTTTTGGTGAGACACAAGGAGGCATAGTAGGGAATGCACCCTGCTAAAAAAATGAGATGTTCTCTTTCTCTTTTTGACCAAATGTTATCATTTTGAGGCTAAAAAAAGAAAGGCATAATAAAAACAACAAAATGAATGTAAACCTAATGAAGAGGGACTTTATGAGGTACAACTCAGATTTGTGTTCCATTCAATATTTGAATGCAAAATGAGTCATAGTTTAAATAACTACATGCCCATGCTTGGTCCTTATTCGTGTGTGTAGCTCAATAGAGAGACTCATAGGGAATTACCTTAAAAAATGATGCTAATTCATGATTTGACATGTTCTTTTATCACTGTAAGACTCATATATCTTCTAAATCATCTAAATATAATGAGAAATACAATAATGATGAATTATTTGTGAATTCTAATTATCATGTTATGTTACATCCTTACTTGTATCAATCATAATTTAATATGTTACTTGTAATGTTTTATGCTATTGTCATATTGTTATGTCTAAGATTTCAATAATTTAAATTTCAGTGCTCATGTGTGTGTATATATATATATATATATATTATTTCAAGTAAGTTCATTAATTCAAAGATCTTTAACATCCACTATAACATTACATAGTTTTTGGAGGATGCTTCCACACTCAATGCATTTTCTTGCATCTACATTCTTACATCCCAAAAATTTGATAGAGAATTACACAATTGAAAGTCATAATAGGGGCACATACACAATTTCTTCGAGAGTCTACTATTAGATAACTAGCATGCATCTAATAATTAGAAGTAATATGCAATGCTTACCACCATGATAAGACCTTAATAGTATAGTGATTTTCTTGCATCTACATTCTTACATCCCAAAAATTTGATAGAGAAATGCACAATTGAAAGTCATAATAGGGGCACATACACAACTACTTCGAGAGTCTACTATTAGATAACTAGCATACATCTAATAATTAGAAGTAATATGCAATGCTTACCACCATGATAAGGCCTTAATAGTACAGTGATTTTCTTCATTTGACGCTTTATGGTTCATGAAGATTAAGACACACTTACACTTAGTCATGCAATGTGTTTGAAAAAACAAAACAAAAAACCTTTCACTTCAACCATGCTCAATACTACTATTACAAATGTAATGAAACACAAAATTGTCCATCCATAAAATAAAAAAAATAATTTGTCCTCTTCTTTAGAGTAGGTTGGTTTTCCACTCCCCGGTTCTATAAAAACAAATAGAGAACTTCCATCACCTACATATAATTAACATTAAAAAAAAAAAAAATGATTTGTCCCCCTCTCTTTTAAAAACAAATAGAAAACATTAATCCAATACATGTAAATAACATTAGAAACTCAAGTAGAGTGTGCCCCTGATAGATAAATATTTCAGGAGAGACTCCCTGAAATAAGTAACAACGAAAGACATGATTTAGTGGTTGCCATGGTCAGGAGTGGCAGATTGAAAATCTTCACTTGTACACACTGATGTGGAATGGTTCCTACTTCTCCTTATGTGAGGTAGTGGTGCTGGTCCCAGGATTGAAAGCAAAACAGGTAAGAGCACGAATCCATTTAGAAACCCCAGCACTCCCATTATCGTGAACATAGCAAAATAATACAACCTGAATGCATGATATCTGTAACACAAACACAATTGAAAACTAACAATAAGTTATATACATTTTACTCGAGCAAATTACTATGTGCAAACTAGATTAGTAATGTTAGGCAATGGTGCTTTACTTGAGGAAAATGAGAGGGAATGTAGCGGCAATTTGAGTTCCTAGGCCATGCAGTAATGGCTCAAGCGTCAATTCTAGGGCTTTTCCCACTCGTTCATTCCTCGTTCCGTCCACTGCCAGGAAGCAGCGCGCCAAATAGGTGAATTCTGATGACATGCCGATCTGTCGAAAACAATTGTGATTGGGCTTAATTGGAGCTTTTATCAAATAACCCTTAGTTTTGTACCGGACGCTTAAAGACTGCACAAAACCCTAATTGCTAACACCATCTGAAACAAAATGATTACCGCTCTATTTGAGCCAATCGGCGTCCTAGCCATAATTTGATCACTAAATACTGTTTTTATTTGCAATGTCTACAGAGGAATCTTAAATTGCAATGATACCATAAGAACTGTAACATTTAGGGGCTTACCACAATCCCGAGGTTGACAAGCGATAGAGCTGCCATCCAGAAAACACTTCACATGTTAATTCTGGGTAAGACGGTGGCATGAAATATTTCCTTACATTTTCAGGTAAAATTTTCTCGAATGTGAATGAAACACTAATTTCGGTTAGCCTGTGTTAAACTTTCTTGATACACCATTCAACCTTTTTACATTGACAAGAGATAATCAAATATTCACTAAGTTTATCCCGCAATAAATTCTTTGATAGCAGTCTAGCGTGCTAGGGGAAATGAGGGTTACAGATGATTATCATCTATAATCTATAATTTTGGACCCTGAATCATCAACCTTAAATATGACAACATTAATTTATTCAATATTGCTCCAAACACATTGAAATAAAATTAGAAGAAATCTACTCATTTTTTTTATTCTGGCGT
This sequence comes from Pinus albicaulis, assembly GCA_034641835.2. Classification (NCBI taxonomy): domain Eukaryota; kingdom Viridiplantae; phylum Streptophyta; class Pinopsida; order Pinales; family Pinaceae; genus Pinus; species Pinus albicaulis. The sequence goes on along the minus strand of CM076579.1, from coordinate 1,687,614,550 downwards.
TGTGTAAAAAGAAATTAGGTATGAAGCATACAGTTTAATTTGGCACCGATGACATGTAAGAAACCAAACACTTCAACATCCACCATAAGAAGCACTGATGCTATCATTACTGCTATAGTAAAGCTCCATTGAAATAAGAGAACTGCTGCAAACACTCCAACTGCAGGCAAGAATAAGACCTTGTATTAGGTTACCAAAGAATATTGAGTGAAGATAGCTACAGACTAGTATTAAAACTGACATTTTTTATACACTATTATGCTGTTGCAATACTCAGTATTCACGTTGACACAGCATGACCGTTTGCTGGCATTGCTTCCATTGACGATAAATTGAAGAACAGATGAAATTGACAAATAGGCCCTGCTTAGCCTAGTGTGAAATTTATCTAAACTTGCATACCTAAGGCAAAACCGACTACAGTAAGCAGGTCCTTTGTGCTATGAAGATATTGCTGAAAGAACAGGTATGGATAACCATATCCATACGCTAGCTTGGTTCCATTGAAATATCTTTTGTTGGCATTGTCAAGAACTTTTCTTGTCTGCTTGATCATTTCCAAGTTTGGCTTTGTCTTGGCTCCCAAGTTATTCGCAAATAACTGCATTTGAAGGTTTAGCAAGGAAGACATTATGATCCAAACAGATAACAGATAAATCAATCTGCGGTTGCATGTACATAGAACTTCATTTGCATCTTGCAAACAACTATTTGTCCTGGGGATGAGACGTTAGATGTCATAAATAAAGAGGCTTTTTATTGTAGATATGCAATTACAGAATAATATACCGTATTCAGTTTCCCAACACACTATTATGCAGATTTCTGTATTTTCTGGAAAACCGAATGTCTTGAGCTATAAGATTCTTATGAATGTCTAAACAAATAAGAAAAATTCCATCTTGTTTTCATATAATATTAAATATTCTGATTGTTAAACTTGCTTATAGAAGTATCCGCACCAAAGTTTTTGTGGCATCAATTCTGTAGTTGGAATTGTTTCCCTTTGCCATGCAACTGACTGCTTCATTTGTGCTGCTATCATAACAGGATAAGTCCTGCATTGATAATCGTCCTGCAAGAAATAAAACCCACGTGCTTTTGTATTAGTTATATTGCACATCTGGACTAAAATGCAAGGATTTTCCCTTTTCTCACTTCAATAAATGCTAATTGAGGTACTTGATTGTGCTCTTCTCACTTTTTTGAGTGCCTCAAGCATGAAGGAAAAGAGGAGATGATTTTTTTTTAATAAACTGTGCAATTAGATATCATAGTATGGATATGGGAATTATAAAGCAGTAATAATAAGGATTGGCTGAAATCAATAATCCACTGAATCTTCTCCTAGCTCTTAAAATTTCGAACACTAGTAATCATTGCCGTTCATATCCTATGGGTTATCATCAAAGTGATTTCAGGCCATTTTGGTAACTGAAACTATGTTGGTCATTTCTTGATGAGCACCTGTAATGTCTCTGCTTTGCTAGAGAAACTATGTTAGTGGTATGGTCGTACAGCTTGAATTTCTGGTTCTTTGGTGGGCCATTAAAGTCATTTATGACTCACTCTTAGTGGGAAGTTATAGGCTGTTGCGGCTTAAATTCTTACACAAGGGAAAAAGGCCTAACCCCAGTGGGAGGGCTAAGAGGCAACTCTCAGGCAAGCCACCAACTGTTACCTCTGTGGTCTTGCCTCTCTTTAAAGCTAAGGAGGGGGCTTCCTACATAAGAAGGGTGTTCCTAGATATCAAGCTAAGTTAGGTCATGTGTGAGAGGAAGGTTCTTCTAACTTGGCTTGAAAAAGACTCCATCAATGACACTATCCACTCTAGTGGAGATAAAACAGATTTTAAATGTGTAAATAGTGTATAGATCTATCGAAAACAAGCGCGATATGTGTATGACTTAGATGAAATTGCTTATTCATATGTTATGCTTGGAATTGAGAATGTGAATCTTGCTCTCGGAAAATTACAAGTGTTCAATTGCATCATGAAACAAAAGTATCACATCAGTGGGACATGTATCAATCCACATCTCATAATGGTGATTAAATCCAATATTCAGACTGCATCCATAATGTCATTAGAAACAGAAATTAATCATAAAGCAGAGTAATCAATTAGCAGAGCAGTACTATTAATGTGGCTGAGTTAAACATCGATGTGTTAAACATGAACAGTGATGAGATAGTGTGGGCAGTGAGTTTCTAAACAGTGCTCAAAACATATTCATCATAGATGAGATCAGATCTAAAATATTCCAATCGTGTCATGCAAAATCAATATGCCAACAGAGCTCAGAAAACAGTGAACGATACCAGCATCTATAGGCAAGATAGATAAAGCTTGCAAGAGGGAAAATCACATGGCATTATATGTCAACATCATGAAACCTATCTGAAAGGAGTCACTGTGTTTCATAATAGAAAGATTTTAAATGTGCTTGCATGGCACTTCACCATTCATGTCATTAAGTACAGAGTAGTGATCATAATGTAAGGTATACGGTGACAAGCTTGAACAGTGATCTAACTAGAGTGATATCACCATGAGTTCATTGCTATTATAGATCAGTAGTAATGCAGTTAAGCCAAAAATATACCTCTAGCCATGGTATTTAAGAGCAGATTTAAACTTCACATCCAATATTCAGTTAAGGGATATCCCAATATTCAGAGGAGATTATGAAACGTATTCAGAAAGTAGCACTACTGTTCTAAGAATCAAATATATCAACCAGAATATCACAGAAAAATTAGGTGGCAACAAAAATATCTGAAGTCATATGCGTTATCCAATGTTACCAGTATTCAAGACGTATTTACTTCATCACAAAACCTAAAGAGGAAGCCCAGTTCTATCAGTGTTTAGTGTATTATGCAAACCATACCACTCAAGAGTAGCTTCCGTCAGCAAACGCTCACAACATACATTATTACCGTAAAGTATGTTGTTGGAAAGGATTATAGTGATGTAAAGTTTACCCAAACATCGGCCAGAATTAACCACAAGATCATGTGTCAGCATAGTATACCCTCAGAGAGCATAAAGAAATTTTAGCTGCGGTGTACCAATGTTTAAACAACTCAAATACTGAAATAAACTAGTGCAACGTTTGGCATTAATAAATGAGTTGCAGAGCCGATTTTGCATCTATTTGCTTTAAAAGACACTTAATATCACAAGCCAAAGCATTGATATAAGATTGAGATGACAAGTGTGAAATTTAACTTTGTGGGTTTGATATGCTACACTCCTTTTCAAGCATATGAGTCTTATGGTACATATTTTAGTGGTGTGGAAGAGGATAATTTATTGAAGAAACCCTTTGTTATAGGTCAATTTGGGCATCATCCCCCATGACGTGGTCAAATTGGACATCATCCCCAGGATTAATGAAATAGGGTCTATCATCCCCTATCATTTCAGTTGCTACATGCCCTAAGACAAGAACAAACCATTCACGATTTCTATTGCAAGACTTCCAAGGTTTGGAGTATGTGTTATGTCACTTATGAGCTCACCAACGCTGCCTCTCAAGGGGCTAACTGCGTTGCATATGCAGCTCCCTCCATTCAAGGGTGCACTGCAATGCACTTCCCGACATTCGAGACTGTGTTGGTCAAATGGGAGCAAAATTCTCATTGTTCCAGAATCTCCACATGGCCAGTGCCTTCTAGAAAAGTCCATATGTGTCAAACTTCGAATCTAAGTGTCCATCTAACACCTCTGAGCTTGGGAACATGTCTTGCCTATTATTAGAAAGTCATTAATTGAGAAACTATCTTCAGTTGCCCTATAAATTGAGCACGAATCCTAGAAGAATTTTGGTAAAGAAATGTTGTTGGATTCTCAATTGAGAGAGTGATAGAAGTGATATGCTGCTGGTAGATGTTGATTGTGATGAGGCTGGGATGATGCTGGAACTGGTGACATCAAATCGATCATTGGTTGTAACCTCCCCCTTCTACTCTTTAATAAAGATTGCTGTTCATTTTCCCATATATGTATCTGTTTATGTTTCTATTTCTCATGTGATGGACTCTTAAATGATATATATGTTTCACGTTCAATCGATTTAACTGATTAAAATAAATAGGCATATGTATATTGCAATCTCTTTGCTGTTTAGTGTTTATACTTGCAGGAACTAATCTGGCGATCTAAGTTGGATTGGAAGCTACAACAAAAGCGACAGAAGGAGAATAGGAAGCGCTTGGATCACAAGTAGGTCCTTCTATCTTTTTGTGTTCTATTTACTCTTAGAGAAAGTGACTGCAAAGTCTTTGATCTGTTGTTCTAAATGCATAGCACCACATTTAGGGAATTTGATTTATCTGTAGATCATAATTCCGCATAACACCCTTATTTGATGAAGAGAGTGATAACGAAGAGATTGAAGATATTGATGCACTTCTCTATTGTGAAAAACAAAAATGGGATATAAGTTGTTTTCATTTTGGTGGGGATTTCATTTACGACACAGATGATGGTGATGTTTCTAAAAACAAGATTGTGGATTTTTGGTCACGTGGACAACCAAACATGATCAAGAATGTGAAAACTGCTCCCTGGTTCAGGAGCAAGTATATGTACTCACCAATGGGAATAATTTACAAGAGCAGAAAGGGAATTTTCACAGTCAAACAATAGCAACAAATTTTCAACCTTGGACCTTTCCAATTCATGAAAAAGCCAATCGACTGGTCATTTTAGTCTCAACCCTTCGGCTTGGTGAAGATCTGAAGAAAAATGCAAAATTTTGAAGTTATTTTCCGATATTCGATCCCCGATAACTCTATCAATTGGTAGGTTTTTGATAATTATGCATCGATTGTGAGGTTTATAAGCAACTTGGACGAATTTGCTGAGAATAAATAGTTTGGAGAGGAGGATTAGGGAAGCAGTTGAAACTTGAGAGGCAACAAGGTTTTAGCTGGCATTGTATCTTTTGAAAAAATGTTTGGAAGGAAGCAACATTGGGTATATTTCAAGATTTTTCAGCTTTACATGCCACAACAGTTAGTCGTAAGTCACAGGATTTCATACTTTTCCAGATATGATTGCTTTTCTCAGCATTCACTTACATATAAGTAAGAAGATATCTAAGGAAGAAACAATCTCTTGCGAGGTTTCTTTTGGTCATACAGTAGGAATGCGGTAGGAAAGGTGTTTGATTGATTCTCTACTTTAGTATTCGTTGAGCTTATATGTACTTATGTGATACTCTTTAGATTGTCTATCTTTTCTTTCATCAAGTTAATTAAAACACGAGGCACAATTGGCTCTGACTCATTCCAAAACACTCTCCCTACGGAGAAAACTACAAAATTCTTCTTATAGACTTTAGTGGTGGCTATGTGACTGTCACCCACAGGTACTTGACACGCATGCCTCAAGACCTGTCTGCTTCTTATGATTAATAAAACACGGCCTCTTCTGCAGGTCTGCACCTTTCGGCCAGATGAAGAGCTTGGTCTGCTTCTGTATTTCCTTCTTCGGCTGTGTCATGATCTTCATGAGATATCTAACACCATGCAGACTATCACCTTTGTCACTCCATAAAGCCTTCTTCCAGATGGTCACACAACGTCTGCATCTGACTCCTTGCAATGAATGTTCTTTCTGCTTATTTTACTATAATCACATGCAGTGAACAAACTTATATATACATATATTTCTGTCACTTCACAAAATGCTGAAAAACTGATTACAGTATTGTAAAAGTGTTTTGTCTCACCAAAAATAAATGTCTGTCTTCCTCTTCCTTCACTTATCTGTCTCCCTTTTACGCATCAAAATGCAGTCCTAAAACTCGCACTTATTGCAGACAGTTGATTCAGACTTGTCAGAAGTTTTCTACCAAATGAAACTGCCGACCTATCCTTATATAGTGTTCTCCTTCCTGTGATTTAGGATGACCCATCAAACTGTGTGTAGGCCGACTTATTCAGGGGTATGTGAGCTGACTTGTCCACTGCTCATAGGCCGACTTGAGGAGATATTCCAACGCTGATCTTGAGCATCATATTGAGCCATGTCTTTAAGGTTAATTGACAAGGTCTTGAGGCATACATAACTGACTTTACATGAGAGATACTTCATATACATGGCTCTAATTAATACATTTATAACAAGATGACAAATCCCTAAAAGATATCAAGAAGAAGTCTTTGACCTATAATAAAATTCCTTGTTCATGAAACCCATGAAGCAAGCTTAACAAAAATACATTTTATTATCTTTGTCTTCTTCATTACATAAATACATAATTACATAGTCAATATGAAGACCAAACCTAGTTACGCTTTCCAACACTCCCTCTTAACTAGGGAGGTATTCATAGTGGTACATGGTCACTTTCAATCTGAAGAATCTCATAAGAAGAATCAGATTGGTAATCGCATCTGTATAGCATCATATCAACCAACATTGTCTTAATGCAAGGCCTTGACTAATAGCTCCATCTCTCCACGAGATCTTGAGCTTCAATGCTGGTGAGACCAATGATGAATAGACACCTACATCATTGTCTCTCTTGGATCATATCCCACCCGAGTTCACTCAGGATATGTCCACTAGGACTATTATTAGCTTGGATTCCCAGTCCTCAAAGAATATCGGTCCTTTCACGACTACCCTTATCTTGGATGCCCTAATACATACTCAAGAGTATCGGATGCCAGATGATTACCCAATCCTCCATTCTATCTTCCCAGGTGAAGGCCAGAATGATGTGTCTATCCATTTTCTCCTCACGACCTTCACTAAGACTTATGGATGTTAGTCCTGGTCTAGTGCATGACTCATGAATTTAGAGAATCATATCCGTCACTTCCTTTTAATTCAGGGAGGACATACTTCAAGTTTCTTCCAAGTAAGAAACTCATTCCCAGGCTCCCTCTTAACCAGGGACCTGCAGCAGCAATGATGAAAACACCCAGCTGCTCATGAAGAACTCCTCCCTTCAATGTCATGAATTTATTCGTAGTTGAGGAGTCTTCATCTTTGGGATCTCTTCATAGGGCACAGATCATCCATCACTTTCATCCAAGAGTCATGTCATCTAGCAGAAAGTGATTCATTAGTCTTTCTCATCTGATCCGCCTTTATGCCATGCTGCTTTCCTTTGAACCATCTCCCAAGGATCTTACATCCTTCCACATGGTTGGCAGCTCTGCATAAACTTATTCAGATAAACATATACATAAGAAATTTTAAATTAAAAGTTACCTCAGTGATGATCTTTGACCATGACATCTTCCTGTAGGCGTTGACATCCTTTATTCAGATTGACACATCTTCTAAAGATATGTATTGTCAAGGGTCTTCTTCTTTACCAAACTTCTATTAGAGTCTTCATATCTTCCCAGGAGATCTCCTAGTCATATCTTCTTGGCTTCCGGATGATAATCGCCTCTTGACATGGTTGCAGTTCATGATCTCTTCCTTTCTTTCTCAACATAGCTTCATTCCCAGGAACTTCCAGTATCTAGTTCCTTGTTTGTATACAACTACCTCCTATTCTATATGAGGACATATCATGTTGATTTCATCTGTTAATGACAACTTGTTTATTGGAAGAGGTACTTCTAAAGTCCATCACCTGAAATCGTATGACATGACTTTACGTCATCCAGTGTTAACAAATATATGTACCTTTCTTTTTCCTTTTGAGTCATCCTGCAACAATTTCTTTAGAATGATTAACTTCATTCCCTTGTCTTGCTTCATCAATATGTCATCATATCCTAATCCCGAAATTTTGTAAGATAGAATTCCTGATGAAACGTTTTGCTTTCTTTCTAACTAGTGAATCTAGAGAGATTTCCATTAGAAAATGTCAACACTTGTTTCCATATTGATTATTGAATGGTGACCCTTGATCTTGATGACTGCCTTCCATCAATGTTGTTATCAGTGAGGTTTCCAGGAGCTACTTCTTTCATTGTTGTATTGTGGACATCGTCCTATGGACAAGTGCTCCTTCCATGCTTTTTTCATGATGCCATTAATGTACAATGCTTCCTAACATACTATTTTACAATCGACAAAAATCACTTAAAGAGGAAGATGATCTCAATCATAGTAGAGATCTTTCGCTTCTTCTTTCTTAGATTTATTTGCATTAGGTTCTTCTCTTTCTTCTGTGACATGGCCTTCTTCATTTTTCCTCTTGTCCTTTCCAGATTTAGGACAATCCATTTTATAATGCCCAAGTTCATTACATCTAAAGCATCGTACCTTGTCCATATTTCTCCTTTTATTCTGAGGACCAAATTTATTGAATCTTCCTTTCTTCCTGGACATGGCTGCAAAGGATTGATTCCCATCACTTGATCCTGTATTAGCTTTGGCTTTCAATCTTGTTTCCTCTATTTTACATAGAGACCACAGATTCTGGAATGGCATTGCTTCTTCTTTTTCCTCGATGCTTGAAGTGAAACTTCTCCATTCTTTAGGTAGAGCATTTAGTACCATAGTGAGTATTTCTCCATCAGACATTATTTCTCCCAATTTCCGTAGTTGATCTCGTATTGCAAAAATCTCCATAAAATAGGGAATTATTCCTTCCTCTAATGACATTTTCAAGTTGTATAATTTTTGTCTCAGAGACGTTATTTCCCCTATAGTACTTTTCGATAATAGCTCCACCAATTTATCATATATTTCTTTTGAGGATTCTAGATTTGATACATAGGGAATGGGAGAGTCCTTTATGGATTCTATAAGAATCCTTCAGGCTCTTATGTCTCCCTTCATGTATTTGGTATAAGCTTGAATGTCTTCTTTTGAAGATTGAATTGTAGATCCTTAGATGTAGCCCATAACTTCATCTTCGATTAGATTCAAATTTGTCCTCTTCTTCCATGCACTAAAGTTTGATGACCCAACCAATTTGTTGCTCTCTTTGCAATAAGTCATTTTGACAGATTTAGATGAGGTCATAGAGATACTTACTCGAGTAGAGTGACTTCCTCCTCCTATCATCTTCCTTGATGATGATGATGAAGAGATGGTAGGAACTCCCTTTTATATTGAATTCTCCAATGTAGGTGACCTTGGATACTTGATGATAAAGAATGTCTTCAGAATGATGATGTCTTCAAAGGTGTTGGATATTGTTGTATGGTACTTGATGATGTGTTTTCCAACAATGTCTTCAATGTCATAAATCATTGATGGCAAAGATTATCTCCTTGATGAGTGTATTGTTTGAAGGTCTTCTTGAAATCGTTCAAGAATTTCCTTGCAAACTGATTTGACTTTCCAATGCAAACTTTGACCTTGACCTTGATGCTTTCTAGAGAATTGGATTCTTGTTCTTTAATCCTTGAGTGTCTCTTTGTCAAGTAGCCGTTGTCTTCAACACCTTAGCTTCGATACCATGTTGAGAATTTGGTAGGGCAGTGTTTAATTCAATTCTACACTTTGATAATTACTTGTGAGCTTACTCTTCTTATGTCTTCTCTTTCGTTAGTTTATTACGTCTTTCATCAAGTTAACTATCAAAACACAAGAGACACAAATTTAGGCTCTTCGAGCCAGCGCCAAAACCTCTCCTCTTGGAGAAGAAAACCCACAAGATATTCTTCTTATAGACTTTCAGATGACAAATACCATGACTATGACGTGAAAATCTACTGCAGTATCATGGTTTATTTCTCCTACTTGATTTAAAATATTACAAGTTATTTCCAGAAATTAGATTCAGAAAATACTGAAATAAACAAAACTACAGTCTACACATGTAGATCATTTACTGAATAATACACTCATCCAACAAAGTGACACATGGATTTTTGGACATAAGTCCTCGGAAAAACCCAAAGCGGGAAAACCGGTGCAGCAGATATGAGGGTTTATTTTATTAAGTAGATTCTGAGTATAGTAAATCTGGGTTCTAGATCTGGAATACTCGATAGAGAATAAAAGAAATCAAATTTGTAGCTAACCTGATGTTCTAGTACCAAATATCTGACTGATCCACACCCTCAAACAGGATTTACAAGACTCAGCCTGGATCTAGCCCTAGAAACCCCAGCGCTGTCCCTGAAGCCCCAGCGTCAGCCCTGCTAGCATCAGAGTGCCACTGTGCTGCCCAGAGAGGGACTGTAGGCCTTACACTGGCCCTGGAGACTCTCTGCGTAATTTCTGAAGCCCTCTGGAGCCTCTACGTTGTCCTGCGTAGTTGTCGTTTCTGCCCTCTGCTTCTCTATGCCGCCCTTGTTTGCTGCTCCTCTGCCTCTTACTGGCTCTTGGCTCTGGGATCAAATCATCCCCTCAGCCAATACTACCCCTCGCTGCAGAAAATTCCTCCGGAAATTCTTAGCAAACCATGCCCTAGAATTCCAGATCTATTTCTCAGCTCTGCAACTGTGTGTCTGTTTCCAATTGACTTGCAATCCTTTCTCTTAAACTTTTTCGTTGAACCCCTCAACAATCGAGATGAAAACGCCCATCAACGACTGAGATTAAAAGACTGCTTGATCCGCGTCTTTTAAAACATTTCAGCAAGTGTTAATTAATTCACTTTAACTATTTAATTTTCTTAAGTTTAGACTTAGGAAATCCATTAAAATAATTAATTATTTGAATAACTTGAACACCAACTGAAATTTCTCAAAACACTTTCTGGGTTTTGGAGTTCAAGTGTGTCCTAGCTCCTCCACAAAATTTTAAGGCTAGAGCACACCCGATGCTACACCAACTATCCAAAATCTTAACAGATGACACAGAACCTTGACCCTTGTATGCCTCTAAGACCTTGTCTCATTGACTTCTTAAGCTGATCCTTCTTTTCTGCACAGTCCTGTACCTTTCTGCACCAGGACTAGAGAGCTCGATCTCTAACTGTATTTCCCTTCTTCGGCTGTATGTGATCCTTACTGAGGTATTGAGAAAATTTCAATCGAGAAAATATTTCTGCAGTGATAAATTTATTTCTCCTACTTATTATTTCAATAATTTATTTACATAATTCTTCCAGTAAATTTCGAAATAAATACTACTGCAACATTTACTTATGTATATGCAGAGAAAGGAACAGTAAGAAATATAAGCATAAGAAACAATCACATGTACACACTTATTTTTGGACAATTGTCCCCGGACAAACCCAATGTGGGAAAACCGGTGCAATAGATGAGGGTTTATATATTATTCTTCAACAATGAAATTCTTTGCAAGAAATAGACTCGCAAACTTCTTTAGAAAACACCTGAGATAGATTCTTCGGTTCCTTTTGGAGAATTCCCGACACCCGGAAGACCCACTATCTCCCTTTGCGTCACTCTGTGTGCTTCTCTGCGCAGTCCCTGTGTTGGACTGCGTCACTCTGCGTGGGCTCTGTGTGGGCACACTGCGCTACTCCTCTGCATTGCCTTTAGTGGCCCTGTGCGTCCATCTCTCTTCCTTCTCTATCACTGTTGAATCCCTCTTCTTTTTTTGTATTAGTTATATTGCACATCTGGACTAAAACCCATGTGCTTTTGTATTAGTTATATTGCACATCTGGACTAAAATGCAAGGATTTTCCCTTTTCTCACTTCAATTAATGCTAATTGAGTTACTTGATTGTGCTCTTCTCACTTTTCTGAGTGCCTCAAGCATGAAGGAAAAGAGGAGATGATTTTTTTTTAATAAACTGTGCAATTAGATATCATAGTATGGATATGGGAATTATAAAGCAGTAATAATAAGGATTGGCTGAAATCAAGAATCCACTGAATCTTCTCCTAGCTCTTAAAATTTCGAACACTAGTAATCATTACCGTTCACATCCTATGGGTTATCAGCAAAGTGATTTCAGACCATTTTGGTAACTGAAACTATGTTGGTCATTTCTTGATGAGCACCTGTAATGTCTCTGCTTTGCTAGAGAAACTATGTTAGTGTTATGGTTGTAAAGCTTGACTTTCTGGTTCTTTGGTGGGCCATTAAAGTCATTTATGACTCACTCTTAGTGGGAAGTTATAGGCTGTTGCAGCTCAAATTCTCACCCAAGGGAAAAAGTCCTAACCCCAGTGGGAGGGCTAAGAGGCAACTGTCAGGCAAGCCACCAACTGTTACCTCTGTGGTCTTGCCTCTCTTTAAAGCTAAGGAAGGGGCTTCCTAACCTAAGAAGGGTGTTCCTAGATATCAAGCTAAGTTAGGTCTTGTGTGAGAGGAAGGCTCTTCTAACTTGGCTTGAAAAAGACTCCATCAATGACACTATCCACTCTAGTGGAGATAAAACAGATTTTAAATGTGTAAATAGTGTATAGATCTATCAAAAACAAGCGCGAAATGTGTATGACTTAGATGAAATTGCTTATTCATATGTTATGCTTGGAATTGAGAATGTGAATCTTGCTCTCGAAAAATTACAAGTGTTCAATTGCATCATGAAACAAAAGTATCACATCGGTGGGACATGTATCAAATGGTAGGAAAGGCGACAAGTTATGTTTGCAAAGGAGTCATTCATCCATCACTATTGACCAAAGGTCATCAAGATGTAAATCTGTTTCAAGCAGAATCTAGAGAAAAGCTACACCATATATCCAAACATTCCACAATCCACATCTCATAATGGTGATTAAATCCAATATTCAGACTGCATCCATAATGTCATTAGAAACAGAAATTAATCGTAAAGCAGAGTAATCAATTAGCAGAGCAATACTATTAATGTGGCGGAGTTAAACCATCGATGTGTTAAACATGAACAATGATGAGATAGTGTGGGCAGTGAGTTTCTAAACAGTGCTCAAAACATATTTATCATAGATGAGATCAGATCTAAAATTTGCCAAACATGTCATGCAAAATCAATATGCCAATAGAGCTCAGAAAACAGTGAAAGATACCAGCATCTATAGGCAAGATAGATAAAGCTTGCAAGAGGGAAAATCACATGGCATTATACGTCAACATCATGAAACCTATCTGAAAGGAGTCGCTGTGTTTCATAATAGAAAGATTTTAAATGTGTGTGCATGGCACTTCACCATTCATGTCATTAAGTACAGAGTAGTGATCATAATGTAAGGTAGACAATGACAAGCATGAACAGTGATCTAACTAGAGTGATATCACCATGAGTTCATTGCTATTATAGATCAGTAGTAATGCAATTATGCCAAAAATATACCTCTAGCCATGGTATTTAAGAGCAGATTTAAACTTCACATCCAATGTTCAGTTAAGGGGTATCCCAATATTCAGAGGAGATTATGAAACGTATTCAGAAAGTAGCACTACTGTTCTAAGAATCAAATATATCAACCAGAATATCACAGAAAAACTAGGTGGCAACAAAAATATCTGACGTCATATGTGTTATCCAATGTTACCAGTATTCAAGACGTATTTACTTCATCACAAAACCTAAAGAGGAAGCCCAGTTCTATCACTGTGCTTAGTGAATTATGCAAACCATACCACTCGAGTAGCTTCTGCCAGCAAACACTCACAACATACATTATTCGTAAAGTATGTTGTTGGAAAGGATTATAGTGATGTAAAGTTTACCCAAACATCGGCCAGAAGTAACCGCAAGATCATGTGTAAGCAGAGTATACCCTCAGAGAGCATAAATAAATTTTAGCTGCGGTGTACCAATGTTTAAACAACTCAATTAGTGAAATAAACTAGTGCAACATTTGGCATTAATAAATGAGTTGCAGAGCCGATTTTGCATCTATTTGCTTTAAAAGACACTTAATATCACAAGCCAAATCACTGATATAAGATTGAGATGACAAGTGTGAAATTTAACTTTGTGGGTTTGATATGCTACACTCCTTTTCAAGTATATGAGTCTTATGGTACATATTTTAGTGGTTTGGAAGAGGAGAATTTATTGAAGAAACCCTTTGTTATAGGTCAATTTGGGCATCATCCCCCATGACCTGGTCAAACTGGAGATCATCCCCAGGACCAATGAAATAGGGTCTATCATCTCCTATCATTTTAGTTGCTACATGCCCTAAGACAAGAACAAACCATTCATGACTTCTATTGCAAGACTTCCAAGGTTTGAAGTATACGTTATATCACTTATGAGCTCACCAACGCTGCCTCTCAAGGGACTAACTGCGTTGCATATGCAGCTCCCTCCATTCAAGGGTGCACTGCAATGCACTTCCCGACATTCAAGAGTGCGTTGGTCAAACGGGAGCGAAATTCTCATTGTTCCGGAATCTCCACATGGCCAGTGCCTTCTAGAAGAGTCCATATGTGTCAAACTTCGAATCCAAGTGTCCATCTAACACCTCTGAGCTTGGAAACATGTCTTGCCTATTATTAGAAAGTCATTGATTGAGAAACTATCTTCAGTTGCCTTTTAAATTGAGCACAGATCCTAGTGCTAGAAGAGGAAGAATTTTGGTAAAGAAATGCTGTTGGATTCTCAATTGAGAGAGTGATAGAAGTGATATGCCGCTGGTGAGATGTTGATTGTAATGAGGCTGGGATGATGCTGGAGCTGGTGACATCAAATCGATCATTGGTTGTAACCTCCCCCTTCTACTCTTTATTAAAGATTGTTGTTCATTTTCCCATATATGTATCTGTTTATGTTTCACTTTCTCATGTGATGGACTCTTAAATGATATATATGTTTCATGTTCAATCGATTTTACTGCTTAAGATAAATAGGCATCTGTATATTGCAATCTCTTTGTTGTTTAGTGTTTATACTTGCAGGAACTAATTTGGCGATCTAAGTTGGATTGGAAGCTACAGCAAAAGCGATAGAAGGAGAATAGAAAGCGCTTGGATCACAAGTAGGTCCTTCTATCTTTCTGTGTGTCTATTTACTCTTAGAGAAAGTGACTGCAAAGTCTTTGATCTGTTGTTCTAAATGCATAGCACCACATTTAGGGAATTTGATTTATCCGTAGATCATAATTCTGCATAACACCCTTATTCGATGAAGAGAGTGATAACGAAGAGATTGAAGATATTGATGCACTTCTCTATTGTGAAAAACAAAAATGGGATATAAGTTGTTTTCATTTTGGTGGGTATTGCATTTGCGACACAGACGATGGTGATGTTTCTAAAAACAAGATTGCGGATTTTTGGTCACGTGGACAACCAAACATGATCAAGAATGTGAAAACTGCTTCCTGGTGCAAGAGCAAGTATATGTACTCACCAATGGGAATGATTTACAAGAGCAAAAAGGGAATTTTCACAGTCAAACAATAGCAACAAATTTTCAACCTTGGACCTTTCCAATTCATGAATCTCTTATGCATGAAAAAGCCAATGGACTGGTCATTTCAGTCTCAACCCTTTGGCTTGGTGAAGATTTGAAGAAAAATGCAAAATTTTGAAGTTATCTTCCGATCTTCGATCCCCGATAACTCTATCAACTGGTAGGTTTTTTATGATTATGCATCGATTGTGAGGTTTATGAGCAACTTGGACGAATTTGTTGAGAATAAATTGTTTGGAGAGGAGGATTAGGGAAGCAGTTGAGAGGCAACAAGGTTTTAGTTGGAATTGTATCTTTTGAAAAAATGTTTGGAAGGAAGCAACATTGGGTATATTTCAAGAGTTTTCAGCTTCACATGCCACAACAGTTAGTCGTAAGTCACGATACTTTTCCAGATATGACTGCTTTTCTTAGCATTCACTTACATATGTGATAAAGAATAACAAGGAAGGGAAACAATCTCCTTGTGGGTTTCTATTGGAGTCGCCCTGTTGGGAATTTGGTAGGGTAGTGTTTAATTCAATTCTCTACTTTGATAATTATCAGTGAGCTTACTCTTCTTACTTATGTCTTCTCTTTCGTTAGCATATTAGGTCTTTCATCAAGTTAATTATCAAAACACAAGAGACACAAATTTAGTCTCTTCGAGCCAAGGTCAAAACCTCTCCCTGTTGGAGAGGAAAACCCACAAGAAATTCTTCTTATAGTCTTTCAGATGACAAGTACCATGACCATGACACAGACCCTTGACCCTTGTATGCCTTCAAGACCTTGTCACTGCTTCTTCATTGACTCCTTAAGCTGATCCTTCTTTTCTGCACCGTCTTGCACCGTCTTGCACCTTTCTGCACCAGGACTAGAGAGCTCGGTCTCTAACTGTATTTCCCTTCTTCGGCTGTATGTGATCCTTACTGAGATATCAACACCTTGTTATAGACTATCTTGTGCACACCTTGCATCTCCACTTGACCTTGTTGGCTGGTCTTCAACATACACACGTCCTGTCTCCTTTCGATGAACAATCCACACTATAATGATACCCTTTCTAGCATTGTATTACTTCGCTGAACAAAATTATTATACTAAACACTTATAATACCTATGTCACTTCTTGAAATCTGTGAACAAACTTGGATTACTGTGATGTTATCCGAGATGTTTATACCCAAACCAAGTATATGTGTCAACCCTCTTCCTTCACTTATCTGTCTCCCTTTTACACATCAAAATGTAGTCCTAAAACTCGCACTTATTGTAGATAGTTGATTCAGACTTGTTCGAAGTTGTCTACGAAATGAAACCGCTGACCTATCCTTATATAGTGTTCTCCTTCCTGTGATTTAGGACAACCTATCAAACTGTGTGTAGGCTGACTTATTCACTGCTCATAGGTTGACTTGAGGAGATATTCCAATGCTGATCTTGAGCATCATATTGAGCCATGTCTTTAAGGTTAATTGACAAGGTCTTGAGGCATACATAACTAAATTTACATGAGATATACTTCATATACATGACTCTAATTAATACATTTATAACAAGATGACAAATCCCTAAAAGACATCAAGAAGAAGTCTTTGACCTATAATAAAATTCCTTGTTCATGAAACCCATGAAGCAAGTTTAACAAAAATACATTTCATTATCTTTGTCTTCTTCATTACATAAATACATAATTACATAGTCAATACGAAGACCGAACCTAGTTGGAAAGAAGATCGAACCTAGTTACACTTTCCAACACTCCGTCTTAACTAGGGAGGTATTCATAATGGTACATAGTCACTTTCAATCTGAAGAATCTCATAAGAAGAATAAGATTGGTAATCACATCTGTATAGCATCATATCAACCAACATTGTCTTAGTGCAAGGCCTTGACTAATAGCTCCATCTCTCCACGAGATCTTGAGATTCAATGCTGGTGAGACCAATGATGAATAGACACCTACATTATTGTCTCTCTTGGATCATATCCCACCCGAGTTTACTCAGGATAAGTCCACCAGGACTATTCTTATCTTGGATTCCCAATCCTCAAAGAATATTGGTCCTTCCACGACTACCCTTATCTTGGATGCCCTAATACATACTCAAGAGTATCGGATACCAGATGATTACCCAATCCTCCATTCTGTCTTCCCAGGCGAAGACCAGAATGATGTGTCTATCTATTTTCTCCTCATGGCCTTCACGAAGACTTATGGATGTTAGTCCTGGTCTAGTGCATGACTCATGAATTTAGAGAATCATATTCATCACTTCCTTTTAATTCAGGGAGGACATACTTCAAGTTTCTTCCAAGTAAGAAACTCATTCCTAGGCTCCCTCTTAACCAGGGACCTGTAGAAACAATGGTGAAAACACTCAGCTGCTCATGAAAAACTCCTCCCTTCAATGTCATGAATATATTCGTAGTTGAGGAGTCTTCATCTTTGGGATCTCTTCATAGGGCACAGATCATCCATCACTTTCATCCAAGAGTCATGTCATCTAGCAGAAAGTGATTCATCAGTCTTTCTCATCTGATCCACCTTTATGCCATGCCGCTTTCCTTCGAACCATCTCCCAAGGATCTTACATCCTTCCACATGGTTGGCAGCCCTGCATAAACATATTCAGATAAACATATACATAAGAAATTTTAAATGAAAAGTTACCTCAGTTATGATCTTTCACCATGACATCTTCCTGTAGGCATCGACATCCTTTATTCAGATTGACACATCTTCTAAAGATATGTATTGTCAAGGGTCCTCTTCTTTACCAAACTTCTATTAGAGTCTTCATATCTTCCCAGGAGATCTCCTAGTCACATCTTCTTGGCTTCCGGATGATAATCGCCTCTTGACATGGTTGCACTTCATGATCTCTTCCTTTCTTTCTCCACATAGCTTCATTCCCAGGAACTTCCAATATCTAGTTCCTTGTTTGTATACAACTACCTCATATTCTATATGAGGACATATCATGTTGATTTCATCTGTTAATGACAACTTGTGTATTGGAAGAGATACTTCTAAAGTCCATCACCTGCAACCATATGACATGACTTTACATCATCCAGTGTTAGCATATAAATATATGTTTCTCATCTTTTTCCTTTTGAGTCATCTTGCAGCAATTTCTTTAGATTGATGAACTTCATTCCCTTGTCCTACTTCATCAATATGTCATCATATCCTAATCCTGGAATTCCGTAAGATAGAATTCCTGATGAAACGTTTTGCTTTCTTTCTAACTAGTGAATCTAGAGAGAATTCTATTAGAAAATGTCAACACCTGTTTCCATATTGATTATTGAATGATGACCCTTGATCTTGATGACTGCCTTCCATCAATGTTGTTATCAGTGAGGTTTCCAGGAGCTACTTCTTTCATTGTTGTATTGTGGACATCTTCCTATGGACAAGTGCTCCTTTCATGCTTTTATCATGATGCCATTAATGTACAATGCTTCATAACATACTATTTTACAACCTAAAAAAATCACTTAAAGAGGAAGATGATCTCAATCATAGTAGAGATATTTTTCTTCTTCTTTCTTAGATTTATTTGCATTAGGTTCTTCTCTTTCGTCTGTGACATGGGCTTCTTCCTTTTCCTCTTGTCCTTTCCAGTTCTAGGACAATCCATTTTATAATGCCTAAGTTCATTACATCCAAAGCATCATACCTTGTCCATATTTCTCCTTTTATTCTGAGGACCAGATTTATCGAATTTTTTTTTCTTCCTGGACATGGTTACAAAGGATTGATTCCCATCACTTGATCCTGTATCAGCTTTGGCTTTCATTCTTGTTTCCTCTATTTTACATAGAGACCATAGATTCTGGAATGGCATTGCTTCTTCTTTCCCTTCGATGCTTGAAGTGAAACTTCCCCATTTTTTAGGTAGAGCATTTTGTACCATAGTGAGTATTTCTCCATCAGACATTATTTCTCCCAATTTCCGTAGTTGATCTCGTATTGCGAAAATCTCCATAAAATATGGAATTATTCCTTCCTCTCTTGACATTTTCAAGTTGTATAATTTTTGTCTCAAAGACGTTATTTCCCCTGTAGTACTTTTCGAGAATAGCTCCACCAATTTATCATATATTTCTTTTGAGGATTCTAGATTTGATACATAGGGAATGAGAGAGTCCTTTATGGATTCTATAAGAATCCTTCAGGCTCTTATGTCTCCCTTCATGTATTTGGTATAAGCTTGAATGTCTTCTTTTGAAGGTTGAATTGTAGATCCTTAGATGTAGCCCATAACTTCATCTTCAATTAGATTCAAATCTGTCCTCTTCTTCCATGCACTAAAGTTTGATGACCCAACCAATTTGTTGCTCTCTTTGCAATAAGTCATTTTGACAGATTTAGATGAGGTCATAGAGATGCTTGAGTAGAGTGACTTCCTCCTCCTATCAACTTCCTTGATGATGATGATGAAGATGATGGTAGGAACTCCATTTTAGATTGAATTCTCCAATATAGGTGACCTTTGATCCTTGATGATAAAGAATGTCTTCATAATGATGATGTCTTCAAAGGTGTTGGATATTGTTGTATGGTACTTGATGATGTGTTTTCCAACAATGTCTTCAATGACATAAATCATTAATAGCAAAGATTATCTCCTTGATGAGTGTATCCTTTGAAGGTCTTCTTGAAATGGTTCAAGAATTTCCTTGCAAACTGATTTAACTTTCCAATGCAAACTTTGACCTTGACCTTGATGCTTTCTAGAGAAATGGATTCTTGTTCTTTAATCCTAGAGTGTCTCTTTGTCAAGTAGCCCTTGTCTTCAGCACCTTAGCTTCGATACCATGTTGAGAATTTGGTAGGGTAGTGTTTAAGTCAATTCTACGCTTTGATAATTACTTGCGAGCTTACTCTTCTTATGTCTTCTCTTTCGTTAGCTTATTACATCTTTCGTTAGGTTAATTATCAAAACACAAGAGACACAAATTTAGGCTCTTCGAGCCAGCGCCAAAACCTCTCCCTCTTGGAGAAGAAAACCCACAAGATATTCTTCTTATAGACTTTCAAATGACAAGTACCATGACCATGATGTGAAAATTCTGCTGCAGTATCATGGTCTATTTCTCCTACTTGATTTAAAATATTACAAGTTATTTCCAGAAATTAGATTAAGAAAATACTGAAATAAACACAACTACAGTCTACACATGCAGATCATTTACTGAATAATACGCTCATCCAACGAAGTGACACATGGAGACACATGGATTTTTGGACATAAGTCCCCGGAAAAACCCAAAGCGGGAAAACCAATGCAACAGATATGAGGGTTTATTTTATTAAGTAGATTCTGAGTACAGTAAATCTGGGTTCCAGATCTGGAATACCCGACAGAGAATAAAAGAAATCAAATCTGCAGCTAACCTGATGTTCTAGTACCAAATATCTGACTGATCCACACCCTTAAACAGGATTTACAAGACTCAGCCCGGATTTGGCCCTAGAAACCCCAGCGCTGTCCTTGAAGCCCCCAGCGTCAGCCCTACTAGCATCAGAGTGCCACTGCACTGCTCAGAGAGGGAGTGCAGGCCTTATGCTGGCCTTGGAGACCCTCAGCGTAATTTCTGAAGCCCTTTGGAGCCTTTGCATTGTCCTGCATAGCGGCTACGCAACAACTGCATAGTTGTTGTTGCTGCCCTCTGCTTCTTTGTGCTGCCCTTGTTTGCTGCTCCTCTACCTCTTACTGACTCTTGGCTCCGGGATCAGAGCATCCCCTCAGCTAATACTATCCATCGTTGTAGAAAATTCCTTCGGAAATTCTTAGCAAACCTTGCCCTAGAATTCCAGATTTATTTCTCAGCTCTGCAACTGTGTCTGTTTCCAACTGACCCTCAAGCCTTTCTCTTATACTTTTTCGTTGAACCCTTCAACGACCGAGATTAAAACACTCATCAACGGCTGAGATTAAAAGACTGCTTGATCCGCGTCTTTTAGAACATTTCAGCACATGTGTTAATTAATTCACTTTAATTATTTAATTTTCCTAAGTTTAGACTTAGGAAATCCATTAAAATAATTAATTATTTGAATAACTTGAACACCAATTGAAATTTCTCAAAACACTTTTTGGGTTTTGGAGTTCAAGTGTGTCCTAGCCCCTCCACAAAATTTCAGGGCTAGAGCACACCCGATGCTACACCAACTATCCAAAATCTCAACAGATGACATAGACCTTTGACCCTTGTATGCCTCTAAGACCTTGTCACTACTTCTTCATTGACTCCTTAAGCTGATCCTTCTTTTCTGCACCGTCCTGCACCTTTCTACACCAGGACTAGAGAGCTCGGTCTCTAACAATATTTCCCTTCTTCGGCTGTATGTGATCCTTACTGAGGTATTGAGAAAATTTCAATCGAGAAAATATTTCTGCAGTGATAAATTTATTTCTCCTACTTATTATTTCAATAAGTTATTTACATAATTCTTCCAGTAAATTTCGAAATAAATACTACTGCAACATTTGCTTATGTATATGCAGAGAAAGGAACAGTAAGAAATATAAGCATAAGAAACAATCACATGTACACACTTATTTTTGAAAAATTGTTCCTGGAAAATCCCAATGCGGGAAAACCAGTGCAGCAGATGAGGGTTTATATATTATTCTTCAACAATGAAATTCTTTGCAAGAAATAGAGTCGCAAACTTCCTTAGAAAACACCCGAGTTAGATTCTCCAGTTCCTTCTGGAGAATTCCTGACACCCGGAAGACCCACTATCTCCCTCTGCGTCACTCTGCGTGGGCTCTGTGTGGGCATACTGCGCTACTGCTTTGAGTTGCCTTCAGTGGCCTTGTGCATCTATCTCTCTTCCTTCTCTATCACTGTTGAATCCCTCTTCTTCTTCTACCTTTGCAACTCTCCCTCTGAAATCGAATTCTATTCCTTCAGAATTGACTTTCTTCGGGCTACTGAGTGTGTGCTTGACCTACTTTCCAAATGACCCTCAAGCCTTCTTTTATAATGTTTTCATTGACGAATCAACGACCCATATTAGAAGTCTAATCAATGTTCAAGATTAAAAATTGACTTGATCTTCGATCTCTAGAAGATTCACACTCTGTTTTATTAATACCCATTAATTATTTAATTTCCCTAAGTTTAGACTTAGGGTCTACATTAAAATAACTAATTATTTTAATAAAACACAAGCCGAGTGGAATTTCCAGAAACAGTTTTTGGGTTCTTTGGAATACTGATGTCCAAGCCTCCTTACAAATTTTGAGACTTGGAACACTTTCTGATGTTACAAAAATCAACACTCCCTTTTAGCGAGGAAAGTGTTCTAGCAAAAAGCCTATTGCATGCTCCTTTGTCTTGAAGCATCCTCTGCACTGCTGATGCCTGGCTGCTGCCCCTCACCTGTTGTGCTGTTGCCTTTTGTATTTCTGCCCATGACCTTATCACTGTCACTTCTTCATCTGTATTACAACTCCCTCTGAATCCTAAACCTATCTATTCCTGCTACTGAAATGGATTCTTGATCATCCCCATCTTTTCTCTGAAATAGACAAACTTGGTCTTTCCCAGAGCTTACGAGAGGATATCTTCCACTTGTTGTCTTGTAGGAGTGTACTCTAATTGTATAGCTCCCCTTTGGACACAATCTCTAATGAAATGACACCTGATGTCAATGTGCTTCGACTGATCATGAAACACAGGATTTTCAGAGAGCTTGATGCAACTCTGATTATCACAAAGAATGCTGGTTGCCTCCATATTTTCCTTGAGTAAGTTCACAAGCAATTTCTGAAGCCATATGGACTCACACGAAGCCGTGCTAGCTACCATATATTCAGCTTCTGCAGAGCTTAGGGCCACAGATTTCTGTTTCCTGCTGCACCAGGAGGTCATCTCCGATCCAATACTGAAACAATACCCATTGGTACTTTTCCAATTTACTAGGCTCCCAACCCAATCTGCGTCAGTGAACCCACTCAACCTGATGTCATTGTCTCTGGTGTATTTCAGTCCAAGGTTGAATGTTCTTTGTAAATATTTGAGACCATGTTTGGCTGCTACCCAATGAGCCCTCCTAGGTTCCACCATGAATTGATTGAGTGTATTATCAACATAACATATGTCTGGTATAGTGTTTACCAGATACATCAGAGAACTTATGGGCTGCCTATACAAAGTAGGACCAACCTCTTTATCTTCGGACGTGTTAATTTTCTTCCAGTTGGTAATCATTGGAGTAGCCATGGGTCTACAATCCTCCATCTAAAACCTTTTTAGAACTTCTGTAGTATATCTTCCTAGTCCAAGGAAGATCTCACCCTTCTGCTGCCAAACTTCCAACCCCAAAAAATAATGCATCAACCCTAGTTCCTTCATGTCAAATTCCGTAGCTAAATTCTCCTTGCAGTCCTTAATGAGCTTAGATGATCTTGTTAGGAATAGATCATCTACATATAGCACCAGTATAAGAGGCTCATCCCCTACCCTCAGATAGTAGAGATTGGGATCTGCGTCACTCTTGACAAATCCCATTTTCTTCAAGTAGCTGTCAATTCGACCATACCAAGCTCTAGGGGCTTGCTTCAGTCCATACAAGGCCCTCTTAAGCCTGCACACACGAGTTTTCTGTTCATGCGTCTCAAAGCCCTTTGGTTGTTAAATATATACTTCTTCCTCTATCACCCCATTCAGGAATGCAGTCTTGACGTCCATCTGGTGAATCTCCCATCCTATTTGCGCAACAAGGGATATTACAGATCTAATGGAAGTATATTGGGCTACCGGGGCGAAAGTCTCTTCATAATCTATCCCTTCCTTCTAAGCATACCCCTTAGCCACAAACCTCGCCTTAAATTTCTCGACGCTGCCATCTGCAACATATTTGATCTTGTAGATCCATCTCGAACCTACAACTGATCTGTCCTAAGGCCTGGGAACCACTTCCCACACATCATTCTTCATGATGGAGTTGTACTACTCCACCATCTCATCGACCCAAACCTGGTGTTGAGCTGCCTCCTGAAAACTAGATGGCTCTCCAACCTGCGCTACCAAAACTTGGTACCTTTTAGGTTGTCTATGCTGCCTCTTCTCATTTCGGGGGGCTCTGACAAACTCTTCTGCATCCCTCAGAATCTGTCG
Source organism: Pinus albicaulis (assembly GCA_034641835.2). Classification (NCBI taxonomy): domain Eukaryota; kingdom Viridiplantae; phylum Streptophyta; class Pinopsida; order Pinales; family Pinaceae; genus Pinus; species Pinus albicaulis. The sequence goes on along the minus strand of CM076579.1, from coordinate 1,687,590,206 downwards.
TAATTCCTTGCTCGTCTTACCACTGGTAGTGGGTGGATCCACCTTCTCTCCTTCCTGCAAGTCCTTGGGAGATGTATCCTTTGGATCCCCATGCCTTGGAGAGGCACTTGTATTACCCTCCGCCGATTGTTGTGGCTGCACCAGCGAATCATCCTCCGACTGCGTAGCAGAAGGCATCTCCCGGGATTTTCTGAAGGCCCTCTCCTCCATGAATTTCACGTCCCGCCGTACCATAATCTTCCTGCTCTCAGGAATCTATATACAGTAAGCCTTTGTGTTCTCACTATATCCCACTCGATATCCCTTTTCCGCAGTTTTATAGAGCTTCTTCCTCTTCTCTTTAGGCACATGACAATATGTCGCACTGCCAAAGATCCTAAAGTGGCTCACTTCAGGCTTGCTTCTAGTGAAGACACTTTCTGGAGTGATCTTACCCAATGCATTATGAGGCATCCTGTTCTTAAACAACTGTATTACAAGCTTCAGCCCACAGAAATTTGGGCATGTCTTGATCGTACAACATTTCACTTGCAGCTTCGACAATAGTTCTGTTCTTCTGCTTTGCAATACCATTCTGCTTTGGATTATATGGAGCAGTCCACTCTCTCCTGATGCCTTCCCTTGCACAGAACTCTGTGAAGTTTTTATCCGTGTATTCTCCACCATTGTCTGAATGCAATGTCTTGATACGCTTTCCTGTTAGATTCTCTACCAATGCTTTAAACTCCTTGAATAAGCTAAAGACTTCGTCCTTGGTCTTCAGAAAGTAGATCCAGGTCTTCCTGGAATGGTCATCAATGAAGGTGACAAAATATTTGACACCACTAAGAGCTCTAGTGGACATTGGTCTGCAGATGTTTGAGTGTATTAAGCTCAACGCACTCTTAGCCCTATTGCTGCTTCTATGGTATGCTGCCTTGGCATACTTTCCTAATACGCACCCTCTGGAGACATCGTCTCACTTGGTGCTCAGTTTTGGAACTCCTGTGATAGTCTTCTTAAGAATCCTTAACACCCCATGATGCAAGTGCCCCATTATCCCGTGCCATAGCTCATTCAAGTCCTTCTCATCAGTGCTGCCTATTAGTGCCATTAGGGATTTGAGCTGTAACTTGTAGAGTTCATTGCTCTTGACTCCGATTTGTGCTTTCTTCTTCCAACTTGGGTGTTTGACATATACTCTATTGCCAATGAAGTAAACATCATAACCTTTGTTTTGAAGTTGCGACATCGACAGTAAGTTGTGGCCCGAAGCTTATTACGAGCTCCTGTTTGAAATACTATGGTACCTCTTCCAATAGGGGTACATTTTGCCTTATTGCCCATGGTGATTTTAAAGTTCATCTGCTCTTCTTGGTAGTTTGAGAAACACTCTCGCACTCCCATCATGTGAGCAGAAGCCCCATTGTAAATGTACCAGATCTCAGGAGAAGCAGAGCTACACAAGAAAATTCTTCTTCCAATCTGGATGCCAGAACAGAAACATCGTGATCCATTTGTTCTTCCATGCTTCCCTTCTTCTCTAGAGAACTGCGTGAACCCTTCCTAGCTGTTGCAACAACGTTTGATTTAAGTTCAATCACCGGTTCTCTACTCCTGTTACTCACCTCTGGCTCTGATACCATGTGAAAATTTCATTCGAGAAAATATTTCTGCAGTGATAGATTTATTTCTCCTACTTATTATTTCAATATGTTATTTACAGAGTTCTTCCAGTGAATTTCGAAATAAATACTACTACAAGCATTCACTTATGTATATGCAGAGAAAGGAACAGTAAGAAATATAAGCATAAGAAACAATCACATGTACACACTTATTTTTGGACAATTGTCCCCGAAAAAACCCAATGTGGGAAAACCGGTGTAGCAAATGAGGGTGTATATATTATTCTTCAGCAATGAGATTCTTTACAAGAAATATACTGGCAGATTTCTTTAGAAAACACCTGAGATAGATTCTTTGGTTCCTTCTAGAGAATTCTTGACATCTAGAAGACCCACTATCTTCCTCTGCGTCACTCTGCGTGCTTCTCTGCACAGTCCCTGCGCTGGACTGCATCACTTTGCATGGGCACACTGCACTGCTGCTCTGCGTTGCCTTCAGTGGCCCTCTGCATCCCTCTCTCTTCCTTCTCTATCACTGCTGACTCCCTCTTCTTCTTCTGCCTCTACAACTCTACCCTACAACTCTCCCTCTGAAATCAAATTCTGTTCTTTCAGAATCGACTTCCTTCGGGTTATTGAGTGTGTGCCCGGATTACTTTCCAAATGAGCCTCAAGTCTTCTTTTGTAATCTTCTCATTGACGAATCAATGACCCATATTATAAGTCTAATCAATGGCCAAGATTAAAACTTGACTTGATCTTCGTTCTCTAGAAGATTCACAAAATGTTTTATCAATACCCATTAATTATTTAATTTCCCTAAGTTTAGACTTAGGGTCTATGTTAAAATAATTAATTATTTTAATAAAACACAAATTGTGTGGAATTTCCACAAACGGTTTCTGGGTTCTTTGGAATACTGACGTCTAAGCCTCTTTACAAATTTTGAGACTTGGAACACTGATGCTACAAAATCAACAGGGATTAGCACCTTGTTATAAATTGTCCTGTGCACACCTTGCATCTCCACTTGAGCTTGTTGGCTGGTCTTCAACGTACACCCATCCTGTCTCCTTTCGATGAACAATCCACACTATAATGATACCCTTTCTAGCACTGTATTACTTCGCTGAACAAACTTATTATACTTAGCACTTATAGTACCTCTGTCACTTCCTGAAATCTGTGAACAGACTTGGATTACTGTGATGTTATCCGAGATGTTTATACCCAAACCAAGTATGTGTGTCAACCCTCTTCCTTCGCTTATCTGTCTCCCTTTTACGCATCAAAACGCAGTCCTAAAACTCACACTTATTTCAGATTGTTAATTCAGACTTGTCCAAAGTTGTCTACGAAATAAAATCGCAGACCAATCCTTATATAGGGTTCTCCTTCCTGCGATTTAGGACAACCCATCAAACTGTGTGTAGGCCGAATTTTTCGGGGGTATGTGAGCTGACTTGTACACTGCTCATAGGCCGACTTGAGGAGATGTTCCAATGTTGATCTTGAGCATCATATTGAGCCATGTCTTTAAGATTAATTGACAAGGTCTTGAGGCATACATAATTGACTTTACATGAGAGATACTTCATATACATGACTCTAATTAATACATTTATAACAAGATGACAAATCCCTAAAAAACATCAAGAAGAAGTCTTTGACCTATAATAAAATTCCTTGCTGATGAAACCCATGAAGCAAGCTTAACAAAAATACATTTTATTATATTTGTCTTCTTCATTACATAAATACATAGTTACATAGTCAATATGAAGACCGAACATAGTTACACTTTCCAACACGCCCCTCAAAGCTCCTCTTGCTTGATGATTTTATGAGCAACATGATGAGTTCTCCTATGACTGCATTCAGAAATATGAATACATTAGCCCCATCTTCCTTTGGAGTGGAGAAGTTTGCAATGTCACAAGTATGCCTCGGCATGCCTTTGATCTTGCCTCATGTGATCATGATCCTACCATAGATTTTGTCTAGCAGGTGAAAGAGCTTCCATAATATGTTTATTTAAGGTTTGAGTCATTATTTTGGTTTGTGATTGTTGACCGCTAAAGTTGCACTTGAAGACTTTTTGAAGACTCCATATTGGAGCCTAAGGATCTTTTTGAGCATTCCTGCACTTTTAGATCATTTAGAGTTTCATATTTCATCAGGGCTTTTATGCCCCTTTCTTCTTTCTTTCTTCATTTTATACTCAAATTCTGCAGTCCTGCTGGTATATTGTAAACATGATGCTAACTTGATGAATAAAGCCATGTGAAAGACCTAGGTAGCTTGGTACTTTACGATCAAGTGAGTTCACTCTAGGGAGTTTTTTTTACTTAACTAATTATTCATGTTTTTTAACATTGAATAACTAGTTGAGTGTTTTCTCCCATATATACCCCCAAAATTGGAGTGTAGCTTGATGGTAGAGCCTTGGGTGAGTCCTAGTGTTTAGAGTGAATGGATATTATCATGTTAAATCACTTGTAAAATTTTGTGGAATTTGATTACATCTAGGTGTCATATTTTAGTTGGTAAAAATTTCTCGCAGGACGGAATTTTTAATCAATTTTTAATGTAAATTGTAAGAAGTGATGTCTAGAGAAGTTGTAGGGGGTATGCGTAATCAAAATTAGACCTCTTTGTTGAGAAATCAATGCTAGTGGAATTAGGGTTTTGATTCATCTTCTTGATAACTACTTGTGAATTATGTTGTATTCTTTTACTTCTTTATTATATTATGTTTCATCAAGCAATTACCAAATTATATGTGTATGAAGATCACAAGAACAAGAGACAAGATGTAGGTGGACAACTAGGGAAATACCCCTATGAGGGGAAAACCCAGTCAGAACTCTTCCTTCAGTAGATTCAAAGACAAGATGAGATAATCCAAGACTCTTTGACCTAGACACAAACTTCCTCCAATCACTAAGTCAGCGCCTCCTTCTCCAAATGATAACTTCCCAGCAACAACTTCGATCTGGAACTTCGACCCTTGCAGCAACATAATTTCGGCCTCCTGCAATAGAACTTTGACCTGCAGTAAATTCAGATTTTTGACCCCTGCAAATGCCTAGTAATTTTGCATGTGTGATGGATAGATAGCCCAAAATTTCAATTTTATCTTTCCTTGCAATCTTCTTCCTTCTCTAGCAACTTTGCACTTTTTCTGCCTCTCTTTCTTGGGTATCAAACTTATTGAGTGAGTGGTGCAAATGAATCAAACCGACTCTCTATATATATCCTTTTCTGTGGGTCGAATTTCCCTAATGTAGGCCAACTTCATTAGGATATAGCCGACTTGGTGTGGAGGTGTCAAATGACCTATTTGACTCAAAATAATTCTTTTTACATGATACAAAAGCCCAAGAAGGTCTAATAAAATTGACAATGACTCTATTGACTCAATATAAAACCAAGAAGCCTACAATGGAGGCTTTGACCTAAAAATGACGATCCAAACATGAAACCCACGCTTTAATAAGTCATTTTTTACTAAGAATAAAAATCTTTTGACAAATATATTACATTATATAATTATGAAGACCGAACCTAGTTACATTATTCAACACTCTAGATCTCAAATTTCTACTAAGACACACTTTGAGGGATGAAAAATCACTTATAGATCCCCAAAACCCACATTTTCCTAAGTTTAGTAGGAAAATGAAAAATAAATAGCTCAAAAATAAGTAAAGTGGAGAAAATAATAAATTATTCCACCTACCAAGTGATGTGGAAATGAGTTGGAAAATCAACTCAAGTCAAAGGCAAGTTAAATGACAAGTTGGAGAACGAGTTGGCATCAAAGATCATCAAGAATTTAAGCACATGGGAAAAATCCAAATGTGGGCCAAACCTGGGGCACGAATTCCCCACATGGCAGCGCTAATAATGCAAGAAAAATCAGCGCAGAACTTCGGAGATTTGGAGAAATATTAATTGAGAAATTTAGGGGATATGTTTCCACCAACCTTACCACTTGTACGTAGCTCCTATCTTCAGCACCTACGCACAACTACATGCAAGGATTTGGGCAGCTCAACGCACAGCAATTTGGCGCTCCAACACAGGGCAATTTCTGGTAGTTCATAGCAGAGGTGTCATAGCTCCATTTTGGAATAAAGCTTGGAATAAATCTGGTGGTTGATAGTGTACATATCTGTTCCTAGCACGTAACAAAATATGTTATAACCATAAGCGATACTGGTAAAGCAAAGGAGGTAGCTATATTATTTATATATGTAAGCAATGTGGGGGGTAGGAAGCCCAAGGTGAAAGATCATCTGGGAAAGCGTAGTAGCTCAGGCACTCGGCAAGAGAGAAAGCACATAACCGTGGGGATAAAAGGCTCTGTTGATAGAAATCCCGTGAATCAAAATATCCGCTACTGTTAGTTTGAGTTGCTCCAATGTAATAAGCCGTTAAACATAACCATAAGCAATACTGGTAAAGCAAAGGAGCTAGCTATATTATTTATATATGTAAGCAATGCGGGGGGTAGGAAGCCCAAGGTAAAAGATCATCTGGGAAAGGGTAGTAAGCTCAGGCACTCGGCAAGAGAGAAAGCACATTGCCGTGGGGATAAAAGGCTCTGTTGATAGAAATCCCGTGAATCAAAATATCCGCTACTGTTAGTGTGAGTTGCTCCAATGTAATAAGCCATAAGCCTACAGTATGAGTTCTTTTTTGGCATGACGGACAGATTACGAATAATTTCTATATTGAAAGAGAAAGATAGAAACAAAGAAAGGAGAAAGAGAAAATTGTCGTTCGTTCTCTTAGTCATTCACATGATGAGTGGCTCCCAATCAAATATATATATTATATATGTAATTACGCTTTAGCCTCGTATGGGATCTCCGCTTACTGGATTTGGCATGAATAGGAAAGAAGAAGATACCATATTCACTGAAGCCGCAGAGTAAGCGGTTACTGAAATGATAGAAGTTCTTTTGTCAATATTTTGTGTTGATGTAGACCTATTTTTCAGCGATAGTTCATTAGCGGCTCCCTTACCAAAAGGTCTTGCAAAACCCGCTTCACAAGGTGTAATTTCGACCAACTATTTCTCTCAAATTGGGACCCGATATTGGATTTTTATGAATGTGATATATGGGTGGAACTTCTTTCACTTTGACTTACTGTTTCCTTTGGTGGCACTTCAATGCCCAGTGGTGGAAGGTTACCTTTTTGACAACCCTTGGTTACCCATTTGAAGCTTACTTTTGATCTCTAAGGAGAGCGTAATGAAATACATAACGCATCTCCAATGGCATATCTAAGAGAATCAAAGCGCTGAAGTACTACCCCTCTAATAAGCCATCCTATCTAAACATACGAAACCTCTAGCCCACCCCTACAACTTGCCTCTTAACTCTCTCGTTAGGCCAACCCTCCAACTTTCTCTGAAGCCCCTAATCCCATTTCCGTACATTTTATCGCCACTTTAGACATGCGTGAGGTTAAGTCATTACGCCACCTTGCCGAGGTACATATCTGTTCCTATCATCCCTTCGCACTCTCTATCATCCCGCCTTATAGGCTAGGTTAATCGATTGACAATACCACATATTATGCCCTAGCCCCAACATAGAGCTAGTCAAAAGGAACTTTGAATTTGTGCACATGGGTATGCTGCCACATATCAAAAATCGATTTCTACACTTTGTTGGGCTCTTCACACTTGGAATTTGACTTGTTACTTTAGGATTTCTTCCTCCTCCACTTGTCATTGGGGTTTTCCATTGAGATTTTCTCCACTTTTTCTATTTAAATGGGCCTTGGGCTCCTCATTGTTTCAATCTTTAGACGAGCTATTGTGCTTGAGGAAACTTTTCAAAAATATGTACTCACTCCTTCTGATACAAATAAAGTAAAGACTTTGGGGTTCAATTTTGGTGTGGTGTTATCCTTCTATGGTTGTGAGCTGCTATTGTTTCAAATATTTGTGCTTAATGTTCTACATTGGTTCTAAATTTTGTTAACTTCATTTTCCTTTCATTGGATTAATTTATGTAAGTTTTTTTTAATCAATTTTTGGATTAAAGGACCAATCTAGATTTAGGAGCATTAGTGGGTTTTTGGTTGAACCCCTGGCCTCCTTCTTCATTGTGCAATTTAATCCCTTGTGAATGCTAATTCTCTCTTTAAGTGTGTAGAAGATCTAACATTTTTTGGAACAAATTTTGAGCGTGGGGTAAGTCTATGGTTGGACGAACCCACTCTCAAAAGGCAAAGGTGGAAGGACCCATATCAAATCAAGCTACTCTCAAGGGTCTAATCCAACGATCTTGTGAAGGGAGTTTCCTTACAATATTTTCTCTAAAATCATCAAACATAAAAATTTGCTTTGATAAATCTTATGCGCTTTACTTGATGCTATCTAGCTTTGGGAGCTTATAGGAAAGGCTTAGCCTTTCCCTGCTTGCGCAAGAGAGGAAGTCTCTTCCTTCTCTTGTTGCATGCGCTTGTTTATGAGTATACATTACCATGTTTGAATATTCATAACCCTAATTTGTTTTTCTTTCATGCCTTGCTCAGATCTAAAGGAGGAGTTAAAGGCTTGTTGAAGCATCATTTGAAGGAGTTTGTAGTTTGAGATTGTTGGGTGTGTGTTATATTCTTTCCACAACTAGTTGCAAGCACAGGGGGCCGATAGCCCCCCCTGTTTGTTGTGTCGGGCGTAGCAGGGGGGTCACGGGAGGGCTCCAACCCCCTCTGTCAGAGGGATGGTAGCCCCTGCACAAAGTCCAGGGCAGTGCCCTGGGAATTTTATTTTGGACCCAATAATAGGTGGGAGGACCTACCTATGGTTTTGTGCATGGGTTTTGCACATGGTTTTGGGCATGATTGTTTTCTGCCCATGGTATTTTGTAGATCCAGTCAAGAGAACTACGATTATGTTCTAATCCAAGGTTAATGGATTGGGGTTTATTCACCATAATTCAATTTTGTTTTACAAAAAAAAAATTACCAAAATTGCAATTTTTTACTATATTGGCAACATAGTGTGATTTTTTTTATAGTACATATTTAGAATGCATTCACTTATATTTATTGTGGGAGTGGTTCTCACTGGCAAGGAGAACTATCTTGAGTGGTCCTAGAAAATCAAACACACTCATTTTTAATGAGTTGTGGAAAGGAATGTGTGAAACAGAAGGAGAAAGTGCACCTGCAAGGCCTACCTCAGACAAGGAGATCGCCATTTGGGACTACAAGAATAGAAAGGCCTATGCTTTGATTGCAACATCTGTAAATGAAGAGGTGAGTCGCCATATTACACCATTCTCAAATTCTTATGAAGCCTTGAAGAAGTTGAAAGAACTGTATGACTCACACTCAGAACTTGAAGTTGTTCAATTGATGATTAAACTATTCAGTCTTGAATTGAAAAATGATGACCCTCTTTCATAGCATTAGAAGTAATATCTATCATGCATGACATTAAAAACACTGGTGTTGAAATAGACACATCTCTCATAGCTTATGTTAAGGCATTATATCCCACTTACTCACATTATCTTGAGTCATTGCAAGCGAGTGGAAACCTCAAGGAGATTACCTTTGACTCCCTTTAGAAGAAGGTTGCTGAGAGAGAAAAGGATTTTGGGAAGAAGACAACTCCTCAGTCTTCTGAAGAAGCCGTGTGTATTGCACATATAGAGAAGAATCTTTATCAAGATTCATCTAGAGGAAGAGGTGGCCGAAGAGGAAGAGGAAGAGGAAGAAGAAATTTCAGAGGCAGGGGGGTAGACAATTTCATGGAGAAAAGTTTGATCTTCATTGCACATGTTGCAATAGAGTTGGACATGATGCATCCACATGTAAGCTACCCCAGGAGAGAATTGAGCAAGAAAGAAATGAAGCCAAAGGTAAAACTCATGACAAAGAGAAAGTGTAATATTCCCAAATGGGAAAAGCAGGAATATAGTGCATAAAATGAAAGTAGCAGCAAATATTTAACACATGAAACCATGAGACCAATATAGAGCCATATTATTGATCATATATGCAGCGAATAAGTACAAAACACCGAGGCACCAATCATAGAATGTGATCACACAAGCCTCCAATACATAAATCCTCTCAAAAGTGATATGTTGCTGCTATACAAAATGCCGGAGAGCAACTACAACTCAGTGAATTAAGCATAACTACAACTAGAGATGATACAATGATGTAAAAACACTGATATAGGCCCTAGTAGATTCTAGACATACAGATTTGGGCACTAGATCAACGTTCCAAGGCAATCCAAGAGGGTTTCTGGAAAATGCACACAATGTGCCAATGTAAGTTGCAGCCCTAGGGCTGAAGGTATGCCGCAACAACAGAAATGAGAAGATATGGCTGAAGCTGATGTAGAAAACTACAGATCTTCTCCAATAGATCCTCCAGATGAAAGAATGGCTCCTCCAATGAAGAAATCACCTCCCAAAACAGCGACTGCAACCACCACTGCAACTCTTCCCTAAAATAACGTAGATCTGGGCTGAAATTGTGCTGTAGGGGATAAATGCACCTTGGCCTGATGCCAAATATGTCAATAAAGCCCAAGGGGCTTCTTTACAGGCCTTCCAATGGATGGAAACCTTCCTCCACTGCAAAACTAGCTCTGAAGACACCCAATATAATTCTCCACTGCTGTACCCTGCAACACAGCACAATATTCTGCAGAAACTGTGCTGATGAAGAAATATGTAGCTTGCCCTTGAGCCTGAGTGTGGAAATGTAGTGCAATGCTCCTCCAAGGGGCCTCTCAAGGAAAGAGATGGGATTCTCGCTCGGGAACAACCTGTGCTAAAAAACACTGCAAACTCAACTAAACAACTGAAGAATGCAAAAAGTCTAAACAGACCATATACAAAATAATAAGCCAAAACATCCCCAATATGGCTGCCATCCTCTTCCTTATATAAGTTATGAGCTTCCTTACCCTTGGCCCCACTCAATTAGGTCACTACCTCCATGCAATCAATCTCCCTCCAAATTGTGTTATTCCTCATTAATTGTCCACTCCTCCATAACAACGCTGTTGATTTGGTCAAAGTTGACATATTCAACATGTTCCAACCCCTGTTCATACTCAAAGGTGCTTTATTTAGTTGCTTAGAGGGTCTCCTTTCACAGTTGAAGTGTTTTTATTGTTGCTAAGGAGATCTATGGGCCTTCCTACCCACTTGTTCACCTACCTAGTGACAAAATAATCTATAATATTCCATTTAGCTGAAAGCTAAATTTTTGGAATATTACAGTCCTCCCCTCCAAAATGTTGTTTGTCCTCAAGCAACTGTAAGGGTTGAACAAAATTGTCTCCTCCTCCTCTTGTGACCTCCTCATCAAATAGTCTCCACCATTGCTTCAGATATTCTACAACAATTCTGTCTCCCAATGGTTCCTCCCAAATATGCAAGTTGGCCTTTGGTGGATAAACCAAATGGCTCTCATCATGAGAAAATGGAAGGTCTATATGGAAACCTTCTTGCTGTACAATGGCCTCTTCAAGGTAGGAGTGATGACAAGCATAGGGGATCTCATTCCCAATGAGAGGCTCCCAACTCCATGCTATCATTCTGTTGACCACACTTTGTCAACGACCCCATAGTAGTACACCCCCATTTTTTCAAATGGGACTCATCATGTTCGAGGTGTTCACGCCATTCAAAGTTCATCGACAGACGACAGTTTTACATATGATGTAAACCCATTCTGCATGTTTATAATGTAAATGATCTAATTAAGACCACCATGTATGTAACAACCTAGGTAAGCCTAGTATTTTGGTGATGATCTCTATCCTAGGAGGTTTTTTGTCTCACTGATTCATTTGTGTTTCTCGACACAAGTGGTCGGCAGAGTTTTCCCCTCCAGCTTCACCCCAAAGCTAGGGTGGATTTTGTCATCAAGATGCTAAGTGAGTCCTAGTGTTTTCTATCGAGTATTTGTAAAAGTAGTTTGTGAATAATCCTAGCTAATTGGCTAGATTATTTTATTACAAGCTGCTTGGTCTATTAGATCATGTTTTGAGTTGCAGAATTGGGTAGCTATTTGAGGGTCGATACGAATAGGTATTCCCCCTTTATGTGTCTAAATGTATTTATCTTATGTAAAAAGGGTTGGAAAAATAATTAAATCCCCTCACAGTCAATTGATTAAATTTTTTGGCCAAATTAATTAAAAATCCTAAGCTAGAAATTTAATTAATTTTAAGTCCTAGGTGAGTTAAAATACTTTATAGGTAAAATTCGTGGGTCTTTAAAAAATAAATTTTTAAAGGTCCCAAAAAGAGAATATTGAGAATTTCAAGAAATTTTGGATCCTTGGGCCTTGGTGGTTAAGTCAAAGTCAAATTTTTGAAGTAATTAACTCAAAAATATTATTTTTGAGTTAATTAAAATGGAATTAAATGATAAATTCGAATTTCCTCAAAATTATAATTTCGACGGTTCAGATTAAAAGATAATTAAATCTTTTTCGACGGTCAAGATTATTTTGACATGGATCAACTGAACTAACCGTTGGAAATTTTATCTTATAAATTAGAGGTCTTTGTATGTCATTTGCATCCGATCTTTGGATCGTGCACTTGTTCTCAGAAGCTCTTGTAATTTTTTGATCAATAAAGCATAAAGACTTTGGGGTTACAAACTTTGGTGTTCCTTTTCTAGATCTATGTGATGATATTGTTTCTAAACTTTGCTACTTTTATTGACATTTGATGGTTGATGACCTTTATGGATTGATCTGCATACAGGTATCTTGTGCAGTTTTCTGGGTTTTCTTAAATTGCATTTTGATTTGATAGAAATATCAGTGATCTATATTTCTGAAAGGTTTCATGGCTATTTTTAAAAAATCTCTATCAATCTAAAATTCAGATCTAAGTGTGCAGAAATCATTATTCAAGATTTGAGAGTTTGGGGAAATCTTCAGTTAGATCAGCCGACTCTCAGATTTCAGAAAATCTAAAAAAGCCCATTGTTTCCTAATTTTTAAGGTTATCTTATGGAATATTTTTTGCAAGGTCTTTCTAGAGTTTGTGCTTAAATAAAAAAAATTATCTTAATTTTTTTTTTGAATTTAAAGTTAGATCTGACTAGTAAGAGCCTTAGATCTTTAGATCTGGGAGCAAAGTCAGAGTTATGCTCTTCAGATCTGACAGATCTGCAACTCTTGTGCACAGATCTGTAAATATATTGTATAAATCTATAATTTACATGTGTAGATTTGAAGTTTTGTAACATAATTTTGAATTCTAACATTTGGGTTTTTATGATTTTCTCTATTATTGTACATATTGGGTATTTGGTTTTTATTTTTTTACTTGTGCAGGAATAGATCTGAAAAATCAGCCAAGGAAATTTTCAGATCTGAGCTAGATTTAGACCCTAGAGGGCAAGATCTGAGCTCAATATTTGTTTGCAGAAATAGATCTGAAAAATCAACCAAGGAAATCTTCAGATCTGAGCCAAATCTAGACCCTTGAGGACGTATAGGCTTTTGAGGCTATTTTTACAGGATCTTGGTCTCCAAAATTCTAATTTTCAAGCAGCAACATTATTCCAAAATTTCAAGAATTTTCAACGGTGGGATCTTCAAAGCCTTGGGCTAAGGGTTTGATCTCTAAACCCTTATTTTCTGCAAATTTTATTACAACAAGCAAATCACAAATAATTAGGTCCTAAAAACACATTTTATATGGTCAAAATTGTTTAGAATTGCAAAATCTTCATTTTCAGAATTTTTGGCCATTTGGGCATCTTTAGTTTTGCCTAGATCTAATTTTGAAGCTTGCTGGAAATTACTGCATAGCTGTGAAAAATCAGATTTGAACATTTCTGATGCATATCCTAAATAAGGTCCAAAAAATTTGAATTTTCAGTTTTTCAACAAAACTTACTATTTTTAGACATAGTGGGGATCATTTTCAGTGTTTTCAGTTTGTTGATCTGTTATCAATTTACTGTTGTTACAAACTTATCAGTTCTGAAATTTACTGAATCAAACTCTCTTAAAGCCTTAAACTTGAAATTTTCAAGTTTTAATATATTTTTGCTATTTTTAAAAGTATTTGACAACTATTTTGGGCAGTATTATCTTGTTGATCTATCACTGTTTCACTGCTGAAATAAAAATATCAGATCTGAAATTTCTTTTAATCAAGCCCTAAAAATTGATTTTTCTTCAAGTTCAACAATTTTTATTATTTTTAGTCATTTTGGGCATTGGTGCTGGTATCGTTTGTTTGCTGATCTATGGTTTAAAGTACTGCTGTAATTTATATTTCAGATCTGAAATCTTGCTGAAAAATATATCCGATGTTTGACTATAGGAGAAAATTTAATTTTTGGATTTGCATTTTTAAGAACATCAGTTAATCCATAAATTGCTTGATGAAGTGGTTTTATTAGCATTATACTTTCATGGTATATCTAGATGAATAATTACTGAGATTTAAGTGCTAGTAAATTTCATATGTTTCAATTGGGTTTGATGATCGTTGGCATTTGAGTTTTGGAACGTGCTCTATCAATTAAAATTGATTAATGTTTAATTAACTTTGGTTTCATGTACTTGAATTATTGGATGTTTATTGAATACTAATGTTTGGGAAATCTTTTCAAGTAAGTGTGATTGATATCTGATTTTGAGAGCTCTATTGTGGATCTGTATATCTTTTAATTGAGTAATTTTGGCATCTTCATAATTGACACTCTTGCTTAAGTACTTAGTGGTTAGATCAGATTATTTATAATCTAAGTGATTTAGGTTTTTTAACATTAACTCTCATCTTCAAAGCTTGCTTCATCTCGCTCCTCCTTCAAATCGTTTTCCTTGCATTCTGCATTCTAAATTAACATCGCGTAGCAGCAGTTTCTCATCAAGTACTTGGTCGTAATTTCCTTAGCAAGATAGTTGACTCCATAAGGCGCTGGTATCAATCTTTCCAATTCAATCGAATCATTTAATCTTGCTAGATCTTTCACAAGTATTTGGTCATTTAACTGTGTCTCCCAAACTGGTTGGTTCCCAACAAGTTCTCCTTCATTCCATTTCCATAGGGTCTACTCCCCTTGTTCTGCTATAAGGAGACAACTTAAATAGAGAGATTGGGGATCAAGGTGACAGCCCCCGATCTGAGCCGTTGTCGCAGTGCCTAGACATTCTGTGCGACAACACATCCAAATGAAATGAATCACCTCCCAGTATGGTAATTCATAGAAACATTCCTCCCAAATTTTCATGAGAGACATCTCCCAAGTGCTCCAAACAATCATATAGCTCACCTCATAAAGAAACAAGTGAATTACTGTAGTGGCCATATCTTCTTCCATACTCCCCTTGAAGCATGAAGCATAAAAAGTGTGGGAGAGGTCATTCCCAATCGACACATCCAACCAATGTGCCTCCCCTCCAATCATGTTCCCAACAAAGATAAGAACATCATCATCATATGGAATCACAATCAAAGTTATGCTAGCTGTCATGTGTAGTATTGGGGAAGGGAAATGGTCCCTCAAGTGCAACCAACGGAGTTTTGTTCCTAACTGCCATAGAATATGATATAACAAGTGTTGCCCCCACCACTTGTTTGCTGCCCCATTCTTCTTGCATGCTTGGAGAAGGTGTATGATGTTTGGTGTCAATGAAGCACACCATGAAGAATACATCATCTCCCCAAAATCTCCCAGGGAGTGGCCAACATCATCACTGCTTATGGCCCCAAGTAGCCCATGAAGCAAATAAGAAAGAGTGCCCCCTCTTGGAGCAATGGCCTGCACACGAGTGGTAAGAAAATGCAAATTTGTAGTAAATATATCACGATGCTTAGAAATACAATCCTTACCATACACTTGGTTCAAACTAGTGAGGTAGCTCATGGATGAGATCCCTCTCACACCCAATGAGTAAGGAGGTGGTGATGATAACTCTTCCCAAGAGTTAAGTTTCTCCTCACCCTCCAAACAATCCATGCACTTCCTCATATGATAGTGCATCTCCTCTTTGAAGTCTTCCCACATGAATCCCTCCAAAATAGTATGGCATGCTCTAACGAAACCAGTGAGATCGGAAAGCAAGATCTCATAGGCTGCATGTAATAGTTTGTCCTTGAGATTTGAGGCTCTAGCCAAGAAGATCTTATCTTCATAAAAGATGACCCCACCTCTCACTATATATCCTCTATCTGGAAACTGGTCATCAAGTATCCTGCATGTAAAGAGATCCTTGGAGTATTCCACCAATAGTTGGGATCTCCAATAAGGATCCAAACTCTCTAATGACAGCGCTGCCGATCTATACTATGTAGCCCCTGCCATGTGGCTGCCCTCTTCTTTGACATCTCCTATGCCAAAGTCAAGCACTGGTATGCTGCTAACATGTTCCTGCTGCCCCTCCTGTAGCTTCTCATGCTCAAGTGAAGGTTGAGGCTTTTGGAGGCTAATCTTCCAAAGGACGCTATCACCTATCCAAAATCTCCTAAGTCTGGCCAATGCATGCATGAGTGGCCACCATCCTCTACCAAATGGGGAAGATTCCTTCGTATGTGGAAGTATCCTCTGGTTCTCCAATGCCATGGAGTGGTCTCCTTGCACCATGATGGTGCCATCCTCCATCCCAGAAACATCTTCTCCCAGCGCAGAATAGTTGATGAGAGTGGGTAATGATGATATTGGGAGAATGTCTCCCTCCTCCTTGAGCCTACCCAAGACTCTCTACGCTATGCCAAATCCTCCCAAGGTTCTCACCCTTCTTGGATCAATGAGTGGTGCAACCTGTTGTGAGATGTCTCTCATCTCCTGATCTGGTGGCCTCTTGGGTGGAATGCCCCCATGTAATGAGACATCAAAGTCTGAAGTAGATAGGTGAGTGGACTGATTTGTCCCTCCTTTCACTGCGCAAAACAGTCTCCTTCTTCTGTGTATAAACCCCTTGAAATAAACAAGGGTGCATGCTCCCCATCCTTTGATGCTGATCCACCTTTTCTTCTCCTCCTTTGATCAAGGTGTTACTGCCCATCACTATTGTCACATGATGCTCCTTGGGAACTTTTTGCAAATATGCAAAAGCTCCTCCACTTGAAGCAATAGCTTCATGCCCATCTCCATGTGGTGATGGTTCTCCTCTTGAAGTGACAGCGCTGTTACTTCCTCTTTGCTCTTCCTCCTCATTAATATTTGAGAATACCTCATCAACAATGAGAGACCCTAGATCTTGGTCTTCCCTTGAAGGAGGAATCTTCATGCCTTCCTTTTGAGAAGAAATCTCTTCCTACAATGGGGATCTTGCCCTTGGCAAGGTATCATACAAGTTTTCATCCCCCTTAATAGAAATCTGAAGCGGAGTTGGTGTAATGGATCTTTCCAACTCATGCAAAGGTTTTGAATGTTTATGTTTGGCTAGCTCAATCATAGATGTTTCAAGTTGTTTTTCATCAAATCTCTTCACCAATCTCTTAGTGAATCTTGCATAAGTAGCTATATTTGCATGATTAAATGAAGATGATTCATAAAACCACCAAGTATAAACCTTACCTTCAAGATGCAGCGCTGCTATCCTAAGGGCTTCCTCTTCTGAAACTTGATGTAGATGCAAATATGAGTCTAGCTGCTCTATCCAATCCTTGGCTGTGTATTTAGATGACCCATCAAAATTTGGTAGAAAGAATCTACCTCTTCTGCTTCTGTTGTGATTGTTGGGCCTTCTATTCTCCTTGAGTTGGCAAAACCCTTGAAAGTTCAAGTGCTCCTTGAATCTCCAAGATTGAGATTCATACTCCTGAAGATAGTCACTCAAAGTCTCCTCCTTTGGTGCATCTTCTTCCTCCATCTCTCTTGCTGTGAATATGGGCATAAAACTGTGTTGTGGATTAGATTGTGTGCCTAAATGCTCACACCCATCATGTAAAAATCTAGGGTTTGCTTTGTATTCAAACCCCCTTTGAGATTCCCTACACATCTTCCCTCTCATCTTCTTGATATCTTCATGGATGCTCTGCATAGTTTGAAATAGAACTTTGAGAGCTTCTCTTCCTTCCTTCCTCCAAATACTGGAGTCTTGTCTTTGTCCCCTCTGTACATCTCCTCTTCTTGTGAGAATCTTCTCCTTATGATGACATATTGGCTGAATGCATAGGCTGAGCCAAGATTATGCTATGATACCACTGTAATATTCCCAAATGGGAAAAGCAGGAATATAGTGCATAAAATGAAAGCAACAACAAATATTTAACACATGAAACCATGAGACCAATATAGAGCCATATTATTGACCATATATGCAGCGAATAAGTACAAAACAATGAGGCACCAATCATAGAATGTGATCACACAAGCCTCCAATACATAAATCCTCTCAAAAGTGAGATGTTGCTGCTATAAAAAAATGTCGAAGAGCAACTACAACGCAGTCATATTAAGCATAACTATAGCTGGAGATGATACAATGATGTAAAAATACTGATATAGGCCCCAATAGATTCTAGAGGTATAGATCTGGGCACTAGATCAACTTTCCAAGACAACCCAAGAGGGTTTTTGGAAAATGCACACAATGTGCCAATGTAAGCTGCAGCCCTAGGGTTGAAGGTATGCTGCAACAACAAAAATGAGAAGATATGGCTGAAGTTAATGTAGAAAACTACAGATCTTCTCCAATAGATCCTCCGGATGAAAGAATGGCTCCTCCAATGAAGAAATCACCTCCCAAAACAATCACTGCAACCACCCTTGCAACTCCTCCCTAAAATAATGCAGATATGGGTTGAAACTGCACTGTAGGGGATAAATGCACCTTGGCCTCATGCCAAATATGTCAATAAAGCCCAAGGGGCTTCTTTACAGGCCTTCCAATGGATGGAAACCTTCCTCCACTGCAAAACTAGCTCTGAAGACACCCAATATAATTCTCCACTGCTGCACCCTGCAACACAGCACAATATTCTGCAGAAACTGCGCTGATGAAGAAAGATGTAGCTTGCCCTTGAGCTTGAGTGTGGAAATGTAGTGCAATGCGCTTCCAAGAGGCTTCTCAAGGAAAGAGATGGGATTCCCGCTCGGGAACACCCTGTGCTAAACAACACTGCAAACTCAACTAAACAGCTGAAGAATGCAAGAAGTCTAAATAGACCACATACAAAATAATAAGCCAAAACATCCCCAATATGGTTGCCATCTTCTTCCTTATATAAGTTATGAACTTCCTTACCCTTGGCCCCACTAAATTAGGTCACTACCTCCATGCAATCAATATCCTTCCAAAACTGCGTTATTCCTCATTAAATGTCCACTCCTCCATAACAGCGCTGTTGATTTGGTCAAAGTTGACCTATTAAACATGTTCCAACCCCTGTTCATACTCAAAGGTGCTTTATTTAGCTGCTTAGAGGGTCTCCTTTCACACTTGAAGTGTTTTTATTGTTGCTAAGGAGATCTATGGGCCTCCCTACCCACTTATTCACCTACCTAGTGACAAAATAATCTATAATATTCCATTTAGCTGAAAGCTAAATTTTTGGAATATTACAGGAAAGGTAAAGCACTTGAATCCACTCATTTTGTTGTGGGACATTGTAATATTGGAATAACTAAAGACTTGTTTATTGCTTCACTTGCTTCTTGGGAAAATGATTGGTTGCTTGATTCAGGAGCAACATGCCACATGACTTTTAGAAAAGATTTTTTTTAGGAATTTACTGACAAGGTTGAGGGATCAGTATACTTTGCAGAAAAATCAAAACTCAAGCCATCAGGGCTTGGAACAATTAGGCTTAAATTGCTTGGTCTTCCAGACTTTCTTCTACATGAGGTTCTATACCTCTTAAAGTTGAGGAGAAACTTGTTGTCTTTGGTCCACATCCGCCAACAAGAACACTCCATTCATATGTTTGATGGCAAGGTTAAAGTAAAAAAAACATCATATCTCTCACTTGTCATGACGGGAATAGAAGAAGAAAGACTTCTAAAGCTGCAAGGTACCTCTGCTCGTGCAAAAAACTTTGCATTCAATTCTCACTATGATGAAGGTACATTTCCATCAAGTCTTTTATGGCATGCTAGATTTGGACACTTGAACTATGATAACCTTCAATTGTTGAAGAAAAATGGTGTTACTGGTTTGCCTATAATTCCTAGGAAACTTAAGCAATGGGATGCTTGTATTCTAGGAAAGCATAGCAAACAGTGTTTTCATGATTCACATTCTAGAGCACATAGAAAACTTGAACTCATTCATTCAAATTTATGTGGCCCCATGCCTGTTCCTTCTACAAAATGGCAATAAATATATGATGACATTTATTGATGACTACACCAGAATGTGTTGGGTTTATTTATTGAAGAACAAATCTGATGCTTTTCAAACATTCAAGAACTTTCATGCATGGATTGAAAATGATGCACAAACTCATATTGGCTCTATTCGCACTGATAATGGAAAAGAATACACTTAAAATGAATTTGAAAACTATCTTCGCCAACATGGGATCAAACATCAAATAACTGTGCCTTACAATCCCCAACAAAACAAAGTAACTGAAAGAATGAACATGACAATCTTAAATATGGCATGTTCCATGATGTTTTTCAAGAATGTAAAATTGAGGTTTTGGGATGATGCAGTTCTATGTGCTATGTATATAAAGAATAGGTGTCCTTCTAATGCAATTAGAAACAAGACTCTTTATGAAATGTGGCATGGCCACATTCCTTCGGTAAAGCATCTTAGGGTCTTTGGTTCCACCTGTTATTCTTTGATACCTAAGGAACAAAAAAACAAACTTGGTGCAAGGAGTCGAAAGTGTATCTTCTTGGGGTATTCAAATACCCCCAAAGCATACTGTCTCTATGATGAAGTTAATAAGAAGTTTGTAGTATCTAGAGATGTCATATTTCTTGAATCTTCCAAGAATGACAATGTTGTTGAGCGGAAGCTTGATCGCTTGGATAGATTCGGGCATGCAGAGTCATTTCAAGAATTTGATAATCAGATTCTACATCTAAGGGGGGATTCCTATACTGGATCAATCTGTTGAATCTTCTTCTGAAGCACTCTCTCCCCCACATGAAGATCTAACCATGGATGACACTTTGAGGGATGTGATTGATAGAATTGGGAGACTAAATTTTGATTCAGCGCCAACTTAGTCAACTGTGCAACCTGGGCCATCTCAGAAAGGTCCTCCAAAATGGATGAAAAAGACAATTGAAAATGTTTGTCCTGATGAGTTTGGAAAGACAGGAACAAGAAGTTCCTCTAGACAAAATGGAGGTGATGTAGATGATTCTGATTCACCTGTTGATATGGATTTTTCTTATAATTGTGAATTGAATTTGTCTACAGATTTTGAACTATTTCCTTCAAAGAAGCCGCTTCTCATGATGAATGGAAAGAAGCGATGCAGATGGAATATGATGCCGTGATAAATAATGACACTTGGACCTGGTTGATCCTCCATTAAGAACCAAACCAATTGTTTGCAAGTGGGTACAAGAACAAGTACAAAACTGATGGCTCACTTGACAAGCACAAAGATAGGCTTGTGGCAAAAGGTTTTGCACAGAAAGAAGGGGTCGATTATGAGGAGACTTGCCTCCATAGCAAAAAGGGCTACCATCCGGAGACTCTTTGACTTGGCAGCTGAGAATGGTTGGAAAGTCCATCAGATGGATGTAAAAACTGCTTTCTTGAATGGAGATCTAAAGGAGAATGTTTTTATGTCCCAGCCAGAAGGATTTGTTGTGAAGGGCCAAGAACACAAAGTATGCAAACTTGTAAAATCCTTGTATGGCCTCAAGCAAACACCACGAGCCTGGTATGAAAAGTTAACTGAGCATATTTTGAAACTTAACTTCAAACATTATGATCTTGATGATGCAACTTTGTTTGTTAGGAAAGTTGACAAAACAATTGTATATCTTGTGGTGTATGTATATGATCTTTTGATGACATGGAACAATGAGAGCTACATTTCATCCATAAAGAAGGAATTGAGGAAAGGTTTTTGAATGACTGATTTGGGTTATGTTCACTACTATCTTGGTATTGAAGTAACTCAACATCCTAAGTTTATATTCCTCTCTCAGAAGAAGTACATTGGAGATCTATTGAACAAGTTTGGCATGGCTAAGTGCAATCCTTAAACTACTCCAATGGAACATAACTTGAAGCTCACATCCATTGAAGGAAAATAATTTGAGGATTCAACAAAGTATAAACAACTTGTAGGAAGTCTCAACTATCTAACTAAATTGTGTGGCTCAGGAAAATTCTAGATGATTTGTAGGTAAAAAAAGTGCATTCAACTCCACTCATGATCGTCAACACTTCTATAATAAAGTTGGCCAAGAACCAAAAGTTCCATGATCGAACGAAACACATCAATACAAAATACCATCTGATTCGACATCAGGTTGAGGCCAAGACAATCCATCTACGCCATTGTTCCACAAATGAGCAGATTGCAGACATCTTCACCAAAGCGCTTGGAAGAGAAAAGTTCGAAAGATTCAGAGCGATGGTTGGACTCACCAACATCCCTTCAAATTAAGGGGGGAAATGTTGACACCTAATCCTAGGGATTGGGTGAAATTGTAAAATTGTGTAAATAGAAAATAAGGAGAGGTGGAAGATGAAGAGACACTGAGAGATGAATATCAAGAGTCTCTCCCTCCATGTATATATTTGTGTGCACCGTTAATGCAAAAATCAATTCAATTTGGTGGAGTTACCTCTTGGCTTGACATTAAGACATAGAAGTACTACTTTTTGGATATGAGACAAAGCATGTTAAATACCTTCTTGATTATCTGAGCAAGTTTGAGATCGATAGGAAGAGATCTATTTAAAATCCTAGAAAGAATAATAAGTGAATCCCTAATCACTATGATATTTTGGATGTTTAAATTCACTACTTGTTTTATTCCTTGGTAGAGAGCATAAGCCTCAGCTACATTGTTGGTCACCTTGCCCAATCCCTAGGCGAATTTGATTTCTAGATTACTCTCAGGGTGAATAATCACCCCCTACCACCCCTGGTGAAGTTTCATAACACTATAGGGTAAGAGAAAAGGAATTATGACATATCTAGATTCTAGAAAAAGTAACATTGCAAGTTTATAACTATACAATTTTATATTATTTAGAAAAGATTTTTAATGCATAAAATTAGAAATCTAAAATAGTAATATAAAAAATGAAATTTATGTTAATGTTTCTTGAAGACCAAACTAGATTAAAGAAATTAGAGATTACATCCATCATGAAAAGACCATACATAAACAAATTTCAGTAGAAGGAAAACACACTTGAATTAAACTACAAAATATTTCGTGAATATTTCAATAATTTTTTTTAATACAAATGTAACTACTACAAACTCAGTTGGAAAATAGCCAATGGCAAACCAATCATTAATATCTGCCTTGTTGAAGAAACTATACCATTACATATAATTTTTGAATGATTAGAATGTGTTCAAATGATTCTGTAAGCGTTGAATTATTCTTTCGTCTTGTATGCTATCACTAAAATAATAAATATTCTATGTTTGCATATTTCAGCAGAAAGGGAAGGAAGAACAAACTCCATAATTAATTGCATCGTATTATATATGAATTTATAAAGATAAGTCTTGAGCAAAGAGATTTTTCATTCAATCAAAAGAATTTTAAAAATTTTGATAAATAATTTCCTTATTTTTTGTCACTTTGAAATAATTTCTTGTGCTGAATCATACCGTATGGAGTTTGAGACCAATCTTTTATCGATGAGTAGAATTTTTGGGGGGGTATATGAGTTTGCATTTTAGCTAAGTACAAATTTCCGAGCCATGAAAGTTCAAGTACCTGCAACAAAGAAAGAAATTTCCATGTAAGGTGAATATTTATGTTAATCACATGCAAGTTGATAACCAAAAACTGTAAGGTGTAGGGTATGCAAAAATGGGAATATCGAACATGAATCTACTTGTATAAAGAGAAGGAAATGCATACAATCACTCTAGATCCTTTTTAAGGTTCAAATTAAAATCTCAGAGATATATTGTGAAATTTGGTTCGTTTGTGTTTAGAATCCTTTTGTCACAATTATACAATATTCATCTGTGCGAATAATAAGTAAGTAGAATTTGAAAATTATATGATCTTTTAGACAATAAATGCAAATAATCTTATTCAAAGCAGAAAGATTCGTACCCATCATATTTATTTTCATCCTTTATATAACAATTATAGGTAAAGCTATTCAAATCTAGCACCATATTTAATTATAGAACTCGGGATCAAATATAAAAGATTACATTATCTTTGATCTCCACTTACGGTTTGTGTTATGGCTTACAAGGCTGGGAACTTGCAATCAATCTACCTTGAATTCTAGGGAAATGTGGACGACGCTAATCAGCATAGGTGTTACAGAAATAGGACACATGGCTTTATGTCAAGTAAATGTTTGGTCAATATATAATTGCTTTTATTTTCATATGTTAATTCTTGATTTTTTTTTTTTTTTAATGTGTGTATTGATATAAATTAAACTTGTATAATAGGTTAAATATTAATGGCTGTTTCATGCTTTGATGTATTAGTAGTGAAACATTTTAAGTTTAATAGTTGTCATTCATAAATAATTTGTTACACCATATATTGTATGGTGTGTAAAAGGACCATTTTATGACACTATATTGTATAGTGTAAAAGGATTAGTTTATGACACCTTGTAGGATGACACCTATGCACTTTCTATGTACTAATTGTATATCTAGGGGCATTGTCATATTGTATATGTTATTTTGTCACTAACCTTATGGTTTACTTGAGCCGCGGCCAACCAATTAGCATGACTTGGTAGTCTCATTTATCACTCTCGTTTACTCATTCAACTTATTAGATTGATAGGTCATCTTTTTACCATTGGTGGAGGTTGTTTTAGCAGCATATCATGTATATTCATTTTGTTACAAGTTCTACTTCCATGGTTCATTATTGGTGGAGAGATCACCTATTACCTTTCTCTTGTGCTCGTGATGTCCCAGTCATTAATCTCACTTGGTCATTGCATGGTGGTTTCAAGTCCTATTCCTAGTTGTTGTGTTCTATAGCTTGGTGGGGTACTTTCCTAGTGGTTTGCTTAGATGCCATTCCCCTTTTATTATTATTTCATCAATGTGCCTACATACTATCCATTATTTCATTGCCCTTTCTTTTACCTAGACATCATTCATATTATGCCTATATTCCATCATTTACATACTCCTAGAGGGCACATGTTTCATTTCATCATAAAGCTTTTCCCTTCATAACCATTCATTTGGCATATTCATTATATCACCTTTTCTAGCTAGTGACCATGCCAAAATGGTTTGGGATATTTTAATGCTAATTAGTTAGATCCAAACCTAAGGTTGAAATGCTGCGTTATTGACCTGATTTATTACTGGTTTGAAACCTTAATTGAGGTCTCATTTCCTAAGTTTCATTTTTTTTTTAAAGAAAGAAAAAAAAATAAGAAGAGCAAAAAATACTAGGGAATTTAACATAATGTTCATGAGAAACATGGAATAGCTCCGGGTTAAAAGTTCATGTAATAAAGTTCATAAAGGAAAAATAAGACTAAGGTCATGGGACACTTATTCCAAGCTGAATGGTGGGAAAAACATCCTAGTGGGTGTTCATTTGGTTGTTATGGCTAATAGGAAATTGACAAAGGCAGTGACAAAGGATTTGAAAAGGCAAGAGACATTAATTGGCATTTTAATTATGAAAATAAAGGAATATAGGAGAAAATGAAGATGAAAGGTCAGAGGTTTCATGAGAGGAGGAAATTGAAGGAAAATAGAAGAAATTGAAGAAAATAGAGGCCTCAATGATAAAAAGGCTTTTGAGGATTAGTTCATAACCTCTTATCAGTTTAGTTTTGGAGCTCTCACTCTATTCTCTCTCTCATACCCTTGCACACTTAAACTATTATTGGAGCACATTAGCATTGCAGAAAGTAAGGCAAAGGAAGAACAAGGAGGCAAAGGGAAGCATAGATCAAGCAAGGAAGAATCAGATCAAGCGACTACAACGTGATTACTTGCAGGTATCGAGTTTCATGTATGATTTCCTTGCTAGTTTTGACATACATGGTACATGCATGTTTGTATTTGGTTTTCTTATTGTCATTGGCATGGGTTTTTCCAAGTGTGATAGTGGTTTCACCCTTGCCTTTCCATTTCTGGATAGCCATGGTGTGATGGGGTTCTTTCATTTGGTTGAGCTGGATTGTCGGATGGTTTTGGAACCGAGTGAGGTGGTCTTAGGAAATTACCAAAGGCCTAGGAAACAGTTGACTGGTAATGGTAGGATATAGGATAAATCCTGAGGGTGGAGACGGGAAAATTCCTTAAGTTATTGGTGAAGAAATGTTGTGAAACCAACTCCAAAAATAGAAGAAAAAAGATATCAACGCCTTAGAAATAAGCCACTTCGAGGGGGCAACCTCCAATACATTACATGAATGAACAATTCTTGGATGATACAAATTACAAAACCTCCTTTCTATATATAGGAGTCCATGGGGCCACAATGTAATCCTAGCCGACCTAACAATAATAATTTAAGGGTACAATAATAACAATATGGGGGTTACAGGGGTACAATAATAACAATATGGGGGTTACACTAACAACAATAAGGGACTATACTAGTAATATAGGGACCTAACATGCCCCTCTCCTTCAAAAAAGTGTTGTCTTCAACGCTTGAGTAGCTCTGAGTGCTTTTGTATAAAATTCTCATCCTCCCATGTAGAATCTTCAGTGGATAAGTTCTTCCACTTGATGAGATACTCTGAAATTGATCGATTTCGTAGCTGTCGAGTTCTTGTTTTCGTGACCGCTTCAGGTTCCAATATGATTTTTCCTTCCTCGTCAAGTTCTGACAATATTGTTTGAACTGGAAGATTTTCACCTATAACCTTTTTTAATCATGAAACATGGAAAACTGGATGCACTCGTGAAGAAGCAGGAAGCTCCGATTTGTATGCCATAGTACCAATCTTTTGCAACACCTTGTAAGGACCATATACTTTGGCGATAATTTATTATCCTTCTTAACTTGCTTGAGAAACATTTGTTTGTATGGTTGTAGCCGTAAATATACCCAGTCTCCTACATCAAAAATTCTCTCGCTGCGATGTTGATCTACCTGTTGTTTCATTCGATTTTGTGCCAAATTCAGGTTATCCTTTAAGAGTTGGAGAACTTCTTGTTGATGCTCGATGTGATCTTCCACTGCTTGAACCTTCAAATTTTCTCCTAAAGATGATGTGATGGACGGTGGATGATATCCATAAAGTGCCATAAATGGGGTCATTTTTGCTGCAGTATGGAAGGGAGTGTTATACCACCATTCAGCGAGAAGTAACCACTTGACCCATTGTGTTTGTTTATCAGATACAAAACAACGAAGATATCCTTCCAAACATTTATTTACTATCTCAGTTTGACCATCGGATTGAGGATGATAAGATGAACTATGAGATAATTGAGTACCCAAACAAGAAAATAACTCCGTCCAAAAATTTCTAGTAAAAACGGGATCTCTGTTGCTCACAATAACCCTTGGGTTTCCATGTAGCTTTTGAATTGTGTCCATAAATGTAGTAGCAACTGTACTTGCTTTAAATGGATGAGATAATGCACAAAAGTGTGCATACTTGGTACGTCTATCAACTACCACCATGATGACACTCTTTCCTTCGGACTTAGGTAAACCTGTGATAAAATCCATTGAAATCTCCTCCCAACGTTGACTTGGAATGGATAAGGGTTGTAGAAGTCCTGGGGTCTTAATTGTTTCCACTTTATTCTGCTGGCAAACCAAACATTCCGCCACAAACTTTCGAATATCAGATTTAAGGCCATCCCAAAAAAATTCTTTCTTCACCCCGTGGTAAGTTTTTAAAAATCTTGAGTGTCCTCCTAAAGGAGAAGTGTGCAATTCCAGAAGAATCTTTTGTTTTAGTTGGGAATTCTTACAAAGATATAAGCGATCTTTGTACCATAAGGAATCATTTTTCCAACTAAATGTATCAGATGTACTAGGATCTTGCCGCAACTTTTGAATGAGTGTCCATACATCTTTGTCCTTCTTCCATTCATCTCTTGCTTCAGTTATCCAATCTGGTTGGATAATAGAAATGGCACAAAGCAATGCTTCCACCTTTTCATTCTTTCTTGAGAGTGCATCTGCAACAACATTAAGCTTTCCTTTTTTGTAGATTATTTCAAAGTCATAACCCAACATCTTTGTGACTCATTTTTGTTGCTCTTCTGAAGATAGTCTTTGTTCCAAAAAGTGTTTAAGACTATCATGATCAGTTTTTACCTTGAAGTGTCTTCCCATTAGGTAAGTTCGCCATTTCTTTAGTGCATGCAGTATTGCTAACATTTCCTTCTCATAAATAGGTTTTTGTAAATACTTTCCTTTGATTGGACGACTTTCAAAAGCGATGGGTCTTCCTTCCTGCATTAAAACTGCACCAATTCCATTTCCTGAGGCATCACATTCCACAATAAAGGTTTTTGTGAAGTCTGGCGTAGCTAAGACCGGTGCTAGGCACATTGCCTCTTTAAGATGTTCAAAGGCCTTAGTTGCTTCAGGAGTCCATGAAAATGCATCTTTCTTCAATAATGTTGTTAGAGATGTTGCTATTCTCCCATAATTCTTAACAAACTTGCGATAATGCCCTGTTAACTCGAGAAATCCTCGCAACCGCTTTATGGTTGTGGGGACTTTCCATTCCTTAATGGCTTTAATTTTGTTAGGGTCTATCTTAACACCCTCATGAGATACAATATGACCCAGATATTCCACCTACTGTACTCAAAAGAAACATTTGGATGTTTTTGCATATAATTGTTTCTACTCCAATAGTTTGAGCACCCTGTCAACATGTTGAACATGGTCCTTCCAAGACCCGCTGTAGATTAGTATATCATCAAAAAATACTAGCACAAATTTTCTAAGGAAGGGTTTGAAAATGGAATTCATCAACCCTTGAAATGTAGAAGGTGCATTGGTAAGGCCGAAAGGCATGACCAAAAATTCATAATGACCCTCATGAGTTTGAAACGCTATTTTCGGAATATCTTCAGTCTTCATTCTAATTTGATGATACCCTGAACGAAGATCCAATTTGGTAAAATAAATTGCTCCATGTAATTCATCCAATAATTCATCAATCATAGGAATGAGAAATTTATTTTTAATGGTGAGCTTATTGAGCTCCCTATAATCTGGACACATGCGCCATGATCCATCCTTCTTGTGTAGCAATACTATAGGAGCAGAGAAAGAACTTTGACTAGGTTGAATTATACCCGCCTCTAACATTTCTGCAATCATACGTTCAATTTCGCTCTTTTGGACATAAGGATATCTATAAGGCCCGATGTTTGGAGGAACACTTCCTGGAATCAAATGAATAGCATGATCATGATCATGAATAGGTGGGAGTCCTTTGGGAGTTTCAAACACCTTGGAATGATTGTCCAAGACTTGTTGGAGATCTGCAGAAATAGATGATTTTGATGTTGGAATTTCTAGTGAGCATAATTGTGCAATTACGCCTCGTTGTTCTTTCTTTAGAAGCTTTGTCATGACATTAGAGCTTATTATCCTTCCTAGCTTCCCCGCAATACCCCGTAATTCAACTTCCTTTCCTTCTGAAAAAAATTTCAAGAAAAGTTCTTGAAAATTAAAAGCTACCGTCCCCAAAGATTGTAACCATTGTACTCCTAGTACAACATCAGCACCTCCCATAGGAATGGAAATCATTGGACTATTCAATACATATTCCCCCATGGTTAGCTTGATATTATGTCATTTTCCAGAGCAATTTATAGTTCCTCCATTTGCAACCATCACTTGACATTCTGGTGCTGGGTATAGGAAACAATTCAATTCCTTGGCTACCTTACAATGAATAAAATTATGGGTACCACCTGAATCAATCAACACTATTACCTTTTTCTTCTTGATATGTCCTTCTATCTTGAGAGTTTGAGGAGTGGTAATTCCTGCCAATGCATTACACGATATGGTCGGACTCATTTCTTCCTCTTCTAGGGTTGGTTCGTGGTGTATACCCTCTTCTTTTGAAGATTCTTGTTCATTTTCTTCTTCCTCTTCACAATCTATGTAAAATAATTTCTTCTCAGCACACTTATGACCTTTAGTGTATTCGCTATCACAACTGTAGCAAAGCCCTTTTGATCTTTTTTCTTCCAATTGTTGTGGTGTCAACCTTGTAGGTTGTGCAAATCTAGGAGTAGCAAAACTTCCCTCTTTATAGAAGTGAGTGGTAGGCTTCTTTGTCGCCATAATTTTACATTCAATTTTTCTGGCCAACCTGAATGCCTTCTCCAATGAATTAGGTTCCAAAACGCGAACTTCATGTTGGATGTTATCCTTTAAAGTACCTATGAAGAGATCAATCCTGTGTTCCTCTGAAATATCTGTTACCCTTATATTCAATTTTTGGAAGTCCTCAATGTGCTCCCCCAATGAACCCTTTTGTTTGAGATTTATCAATTGGCTAAAGAAGGTGTTGCTCTTTGTATCCTCATAATGTGCTATCATTTCCTCTGTAAAAGTTGACCAAGTGACAATTTTTTTACGAGAGCAAAGCCATCGATACCATACAAATGTATTTTGTTCTAAATGTAAAGTTGCAATGCGTACCTTTTGTGTGTTTTGCACATTATTGAGATCAAAATATTACTCCATCTGTAGTATCCATGTTACAGGATCCTTTCCAACAAACTTCCTCATATCCATTTTTGGAATATGGTGGTTCTTCCCTCCAACATTAGAGTTTATGAAATCACGATTAACATTTATTTTGTTCTCATCATGAGTTTCCTCTACTATCTTTTCACTATTAGGAAAAATTTCTTGTATCAACTTTGCCAAACCTTCTATGTCTACTTTAGATCATTTTTCATGTTTTCCATGTTGTCTTTCTTTTTTTCATCGATCTTAGCTTCCATGCCCACTTCCATGCCATCCATCTTAGATTCCAAACCATTCATCTTAGCTTCCATGCCTTTATTCAAACCATCCATCTTTGTTTCCACGTCTTTCTTCAAAACTTCCATTTCATTTTTTGTTACTCTTTGCGAGAGCGAAATTTGTTGCACTTGCTCTTGTAATTTTGATATGTCATGTTGCCATTCTTCGTCTTCATGAGTCATAGTAGAGCCTTCTAAAGGCTTAATGGGTGTTGAATTCTTTTTTGGGGCCATTTTATAATCCAATAATGATATCTATTCTACAATATGCCCTTGGACTCAATTCAACTTGATTCTTCAAACAATATTTATGTAGTTCAGGAAAAAAAACACACCTTTTACTTGCTTTTGAGGAGCTCGATATTGAAATTGAATTATCTCTATACTTGCGGATCTTCGATATCTGAAATTCGGCCCTGTAGTAGCCCTCTGAAGCTTCTTTCAAATGCCACAAGTCTGATCTGATTTGGATTCTTCAAGACAAAGTTATGTCCAATCTTTTACAATGACCGAATTATGGACTGGTTCAGTAGAGCGAACTTGTATGACTTGCCACGTGTCACTGTTTCCTCCTTTCGCTCTGAAATTGATAGACAGAAAACTAAAGTCTGTGTACTTGCGGCCACTTTTTACAACATTCCAATCCGATGTTCAAAGAGAGAGCGATGAAGATTTTCCCACGATCACCTCTTTGAGACGCAATTCAGAAGCTTGAAAAAGCCCTAACTTCCACAGATCATATCTCCGAAAGTATTGCGAACCCAGATTTGAAATTTTGCGACGATGTGCCTCAGGTGCACTTTAAAAATTTCAGCTTCTGAACCTTCGTAGAAAAAAAGTTATAGTGAAAATTCCACGATGACTTGTTTAGGTTAAATTCAAGAGCCTGCAAAATGAACTAAATTCTACAAATCCTATCTCTGAAAATATTGCGAACCAAGCTCTGAAATTTTGCGACGATGTTCCTCAGGATTTTGGCTTCGCACTCTAAAAATTTCAGCTTCTGAACCTTTGTAGAAAAAAAGTTATAGCGAACATGCCACGATGACCTGTTTGGAGAAGCGAAACCCTAGAATCCCAAAGCTCTGATACCAAATGTTGTGAAACCAATTCAAAAAATAAAATAAAGGAAATATCAACAACTTAGAAATAAGCCACTTCGAGGGGGAAGCCTCCAATACATTACATGAATGAACAATTCTTGGATGATACAAATTACAAAACCTCTTTTCTATATATAGGAATTCATGGGGCCATAATGTAATCCTAGTGGGGCCACAATGTAATCCTAACCGACCTAACAATAATAATTTAAGGGCACAATAATAACAATATGGGGGTTACAGGGGTACAATAATAACAATAAGGGGGTTTCACTAACAACAATAAGGGACTATACTAGTAATATAGGAACCTAACAAGAAATACGGACGCATCCATGCTTGTTAGGGCCTAGTGATCCCTTAACCGGTTTTGGCGGGATTGCGGTAAAGCCTGGTAGTGTAAGTTTATTGTTTGGCTAGGAATCCCTTGACTGCTAATGGTGGGATATACGGTACAACTTGGTTGTATAGATGAAGGTTTCGGGCATAGGAATCCCTTGATCAGCAATTGCGTGATACATGGTAAATCTTGAGGAAGCCCTAGTTGCTTTTGTTGTGAGTCCCACATTCATGCTTGGAATATGGAAAGACGGTGATTGGCTGAAAGAAAGATTTGGTCCAACCCAATCTATGGTTGGGTGGTATGTGAAAGTCCATGACTTGGTTGGTTTTTTCATATGTTAATAAGAGCTTTTTTTCCTCTTGTATTTTCATGAGTATTATGTGGTTTTGATGATTGTTCCGTTACTGTTATTATTTTGGTTATATGCTGGTTATAAGCATGGTTTTATGACATACTTGAGTTATGGCTCTCATCATGTTTTGGTCAGTAAATGAAATGTTAATGAATGTATGATCTAATAGATGATATTGCAACGATTGTGAGAAGGTATCGAACCACCTTAACGATTCCCAGATAAGTATGAGGCTCCTATGTTCAGATGTGTGTTTATGACCTACATTACACTTGGATTGGATGGGTGGAATGTGGTTGTCATGCCTGTATGTAGGTTGTATATGTTCTTATATATGTAAGGTGGTGGTCATTGTTACTGTTGTGTTGATATGTAGAAGTTGTTGATGTTGTTGTTGGGACGTGGTTGTCATGAATGCATGTCAGTCATATATGCATTTGTTATGCATGTCAGCTTCTATATGTTTGTGATTCATGTCTTGTTATGGTCAAGGTTGTCATGCGTGAAGTCATGGTATGAAATTGGTATTATCATGCATGGTGTGTATATATATTGTTATTATTATACATGTATCATGCTAGTTTGGTTGATCTTGTCGACGAGATATCCTCCCTTGAACTATACTAAGGTATGTTCATTATTTATATTTTGGTTTAGCTGACATGGTATACTTGCAGGAAGAAGAATATCAAATATGACTAGCAAAATGGTGGATTATAGTTCATGAGACTCTCCCTACAGATCAGATGAGAAACATGGTTGTTGTACCTTAAGAGACAATCTCTTGGCTGTGTTAAGGAATCCGTGCTTAAGTCATTTATATAAATATGTCACAGAAATATTGGTCTTTGTTTAATCACCTTCATATATTTATCATTAGACCCTCAAAGATCAAATACAATGAATGTCCCACAATGCTATTATCTGTTGATATAGAATGGACTGAACAGAAGAACATGAAGGAAATAAGCCCAAACTGATATGCTGATGTACAGAGTATACCACCTCAAACTTCAGAATAATTGTAAGAAAAGGAACAGTTAAAATGAAGGAGCACCTATTAAGGATTTCAACTCTTATTCACACAAGTAAAAAGAGACCTGCAACTTCATTACTTCATTTTATTCAAAGACAGAAAACACACAATGTAAACTGGAAGACATATCGATATCAACAAATGCAAGAATCTTGCTTTTCATTCATTAATCATTTGAAAACTGAGTACAAAATTTGCAGTCTGAAGGTCCAAAACTTGGAACCTTTTTCTTTCTTGTCTATCTCTTTAAATATAATAGAAAGCAGTTTGTAATTGCTGGAACTAATCCTAACTGCTTCAACTACTTAGGACTTCGTCAACTACCTATTACATGTCATAAAAAATGTCTTATTACAATTACATTCTCTTTAAAAGAGGAAAATAACATGAAACATAAATCCTAATCTATTTGCTAAATGTGAACTGATGATGCTACTGTTGCATTTCCTTGACTGGCTAGTTTATCTTTCTTTGAAGTCGATGGATCCTCTGGTAGATTTGTCATCCAGCCTTTGCATTTCTTCCATATATCAATGTTTGTCTTAGGTGAATGAACTAGCTTGTGATATTCCAATCTAAAGGCAGTGATTATGTTGAATGATGGTCTCTCTGCAAATAAAGTCTCCACTAACCATAGCAGCTGAAAATGTCTTTGAAGGAAATTGATCATTGTTGCTCCTTTAAGAATTTGAGTCTTTTCATGAGTATTGTCTACCTTACTTTTTGCCAACACCAGTAAGGGTTCATAAGAATCCCATGATAAAAGACTACCTCCAAGACCCCAACATGATGGCAAACCTGCTCTTGCTATTTTTTCAAATAAATTATCAAACTGGCTCACTGCTTCCTTAAGCTCAATCAACTTCTTTTCTGTAGATTTCCTGCAATCATTTTTGACAATCATCTTATTAATTTCCACAGCATATAAAATCCTATCCTTAATCTCATTCTCTTCCAACTCTTGATCAGTTTTGGAATCAATGAAATCAATGAATTTTCTTGCGCAAATGGCCTTGTTAATTGTCTTTTGCTTGTCTGCCATGATTTGTTCTTCAAAATCTCTGATAATACTTCTTTCCTCTGCAACAACAGTCAGAAAACCCCAAATTGCTTTCATTTCTGCAATGATATCATTCCAGATGATATCCTTAGCCTATATTAGGGATATATTTCCCTTTAATTTTTCCTTGAGATTTTTAATCTCAACATCAACAGTCTGACAATCTGTTCTGTATTTAATGACTTCCCCCTCTTTGGCTTGTATGATCTTTGTTGCTGTCTCCAAATCAGCTTGTGCCTTTTTTCGATCTCTCTCTACCATCTTCAATTCAGTGGTCAATTGAGATATTTGTGCTACTGGATCTTTATTACCAGATGGAAAAACGAAAGTACAAGTGTGAGATTCAATGTGATTCTGCAATGATAATGCAGTTTGCTTTAATTTAGTGATTTCTTCTTCCTTTTGCAAGAGTTACTGAAGAAGTTTCTCTTTCTCATTTTCTACCTCTGCAACCTCTGCTGCCATGGAGTGCTCTCCTATAGGCAACTTCAACATTTTCTTCAGCACAAAGATTTCTAATTCAACACTTTGCAGAAGCTTCTGTACAGTAGACCTGTCATTGGGATCTACCCCAATCTTCACAATAATATTTTTGAGTTCTTCGTTCTGGATTGTTAAAGCCCTGGAATTTTCTTTCTCTAACTTCAATTGCTTGATAAATTTTCCAAGCATGTTTTCAACCTTGAGTGCCATTGCATTGGTTTTGGTTAAGTCATTCACAATCAGTTGACCTGTTTGCATATGTAGATTTACTTTGTCAAGCAACGAAATTTTCTTTAGATCTACAGTTAGATTCACAATATTAAAATTATTGGATGAACCAATAGACATATCAGAGGGATGTGAAAGGGAAACCTTAAATTGATCTTTTTACAGATCCATTGCAGTTAGCAGTCTTGTTTGATCTGGGGTTATCAGGTACTTAGTTTGAGCCTCCATGCTTGCCTTCATTTTCTGATTTCTTTCTGCAATTTGAGCAAACATTTGTTTAATTAAGGGCACTTGTTCCTGAGTTCTTTCATGTCTTCTTGGTGAAGCAAGGACATTTTGCTCATCTCCTAATTGTAGTGAGAAACCAGGTTGAGCATCTACATAATCCTCACTGAGCTTTGTCCTCTTTTCAGTCCTCTGAATCAATCACTGCTTCTTTACCTCTCTTATTTGACTTCTCTGATATGATAGGGGTTTGTACATTTGAACTCACAGAACCTGCAAAACCCTTATTTGCCATCTTTTCTGTATCAGGTCTGCTTTCATGAATGAATGCTGAATACCCATTTTCAATTCTCCTATTAGAAATCACACTATGAGGGTCATAAAACCATTTCTCTCCTAGCAGTAGGTGCATTTCATCTAACATCTTAGTGACTTCATCAGCTGCCTGTCTCATACTAACTATAAAAGGACCGACAATCATTGGCAATTTAAACGTCTGACCTTTCTTCATAGGCACAAAATGTATTTGATCAACATTTAAACTTTACCTAATGAATTCCAAAGCAAATAATCTCATAGGCACAAATACTGGAAGCCTATAAGGTTCCACACTAGCTCCATAGAGTCTAATTTCAGAATAATCTTCAAAGACATACCAATCACCAAACTTACAATTCATCCCTAGGTGCAAGAACTCTTGAGCCTTTGGCAGGAAGCATGAGGGAGAGATTCCATTCAAAATTCTATATGCAGTAGACATAAAATGACTTGCAAAGTCAAACAAACCTTCCTCATTCTGTTCTTTCCTTACTATGTCTGTCCAAAATACCACTGACTGCCTTTTCTTATTCATATCCATTATATTTAACCCTAGATGCATGAATTCTTCTACATTTTGATATAAAAACAGATAAACAACAAGAGAGGGAAACCTGAATGAACCTGTTAGTGATAAACTCATAAGCTGAGAATTGACAACTTCTTGCCAATAAGAAGGAATATCCAACACTACTGCTGGCTTCATCATCAAGGCGAACATTCCCAAAACTGATTTTTCTACTGTACTGTCATCGTCTCTTCCCAAAATATTTGAAATGCACCTCAAGACTGGTTTGACTTCTACATCAAAAACCTCCATGGAGAATTCTTTATTGTCAGGTGCAAACTGCTTGGTATCTGGCCTCAGAAAAAAGATGAATTGGTTGAACTCTTGCCCTGCAAGACTATCATAATGCGCCATCAAAGAATCAACGGTGAATTGGACATACGAATCAGACTCAGGGTAACACAAAGCTTGACGAATTAATTGGGCCAAGACTTGCAGAACATTTTCTCCTTGACAATTCATTACAAAACACTTTCCTGGGTACATGATATATACAAGCCAATACACAAATTTGGGAAAAAGGTGTGTTCTTGGAATGCATGCAGACAATACACCAGTTTTAACCATGGCGGTGTGAATTGGAGAAGCTTTATCGTTTAAGAAGACCTGTTGATAAAATGAAAGGTGGTCTAGAGAACAGACAATATCCTAGATGTCTCTCTCAGTGTCCATGAGAGGAATGTGACTGGAAGAACCTGAAAGGGATGGACACTTGGCCATATTTTAGCTTGGGGTGACAGACAATCGACAGGGTGGCAGACAACAGGGAAAGACACAACACAGACAAAAATTGAAACACAAACTAACAACAATAACCTTACAAAAATGAGAATCCATCTTAAATAGGTGGCGCAGGCTTAAGAATTAAATGCTGAGAAGACGCCCCAAAAGACCGTTAAAAATACCCCGTCGTGGACGATAGCTGTCACCAACTGGTTGCTTACGTCACTGTGAGAGGTCTCGAGGTACGGAGAGCTCGTCGGGTTCATGCCCCTGCCGTGAATCTCGATCATTGATCTAGATCGGCCCCGCAGTCAATAAGGTCAACTGCGGAGGCACCCTCCTCATTAACCCGTGCGCTGAAAGTGCTCGCGGGTTGACACTTTTATTCCCTGTTTGATAAATCATCGGATCTCGCTCTATAACATGCTTGCTATTTAGTCTGTGTGCTGGGACCTGCTTCCACAAAGGCGTAAAGTATTAAACTTTAAACTTAATGTAATGAATATTACATTTTAATGCTAAAGTACATGAAACTTTATACTTTAACATATATTTTGATAATTTTCTATTTTTTTGTATTTTTGAAAATTAAAAATAAAGGATATTGCAAATGAGCCACAACAATGGTAATGAGTATTCCCCTCACATAGCAGAAACTTTGAGGAGTTTGAAGGTAGAAATAAGAAGTTGCAAGGAGAGCAATGACAGGATCATTCAGTCGTAGGAGAGACTTTCCAGGGCACAGGAGAAACAAGCAGAAGCCAATGCAGTTATCCTTCAGATTTTGTTAGACTTGCAGAGATAGGGACCGCTTAGGATCAAACATGGATAGGAGGACAGGACTAATGGAGCCTATGGTAGCAGATCTCATGGTGGGAACAGGTCGGACAAGGAAGATACCATCAGGGATGGCAGATTCTTGGATACATCTGATAGGAGAGGCAATGGACATGGGATTATTCTAGTTCTGGTTCAGAGAGGTACCATGGTAATCATCGCTATCATCCTTATAGGAGGAGTGACATGGGATATTTTTCAGATGAGTTTAAGAAAGCCAAGCCACCTACATTTTATGGAGAACTGAAGAAGCCGAAGGATGCAAAGGCATGGTTGCTTGGAATGAGGAAATTCTTTGAGCTGCATGATTACAAAGAGAACATGAAGGCCAGGATAGATATTTTCAGCCTCAAAGGGAAAGCAGACATCTGGTGGGAAGATGTGAAGCCGATCAGAGACATCAGGGTGGAGGATTTGAGTTGGCATGAATTCAAAAGACTTTTCAAGAAGAAGTACTTGTTAGAGAGGTACTATGACAGTAAATCCAAGGAGTTCTATGAGTTGAAGATGGGATCAATGACAGATGAGAAGTACACGACTAAGTTCTTGTAGTTATTGAGGTATGTACCATATCTTAAGGATGAGAAGGCCAAAGTCAGAGATTTGTCAATGGATTTCCATTAGCATTTAAAGATTGGATTGAGTATGATGAGCCTCAATCACCGGAAGAAGTCGTTGGGAAATTGAAACACTATTATGAGCAATCGAAGAGTAAGACAGAGTCTCAACAAGGTTGGAAAGGGAAAGACAAGACTAAAGGTAAATGGAAACCGAAGCGAACAAGACCTCAGGATGCAGGTGAGAAAGAGAATATTGTTCCTTACAAGAAGTTCAATGTAGTTGGAAAGGGACATGGGTCACAGTCTGGAGGGCAAAAAAATAAAAGTGAGGGTAAGGGATAGTTGCAGTGTTGGATATGTGGCAAGGATCATCTCAAGAGGGATTTTCCGTCATATCAGGGAGGTAGGCCTCAGATCTATAGTGCTCAGGAGGCGCAGACAGTTGGGGATGTTGGACAGAGCATTCCTCATATCTATGCAGCATTGGATAACAAGCAGGTGGATCACCAGGCATCTATTATCGAGATGGATGGTAAGCTTTGTGATCAAGCTGTTTCTATTTTGATTGAACCTGGATCTAATTATAGTTATGTTAATCCTGACCTGGTGGATAAGTGTGGTTTGAGAAAAGAAGTGCATGCAAAGTCTTGTTAGTGCATTTGGTTACAGGTACTAAGAAGAGAGTTCATCACTGGGTAAGAGCTTGTACATTTGAGTTGAATGGTATGCCTACATCAACACATCTGAATGTACTTCCGTTGGGTTCATATAGTATGCTTTTGGGTAGGGATTGATTGTACCTTCACAGGGCTACGTTGGATTGTTATGAAAAGGCTATTGAGTGTTTGGATGACATTGGAGAACAAAGAATCTTACAGGGTAAGAAGAAGGCAACATCGGTTAGAATGTTTGCAGCTATGATCTGAAAATGGAACTATTTGTAATGCTATGCAAAGTATCCATTTCCATATAATTTAGTGTGCAAAGTGTTCTCCATGACTTGTAGTTTAAACAAAGTAGTTTTGGTTTGTTTCTGAGTTTTATGTGTGAGGATTTGTTAATTAAATTCACTGTTTAACATATCACAGCAGAAATACACATCAAGTAAAATTCACCATAACATAACACAACAAATTGTTGAGGCAGTTCACCCCTCCTGGGCTACATCTGCCGGTCTAAGGCTCCCCAATGGCATGTCCTTGCTCTATTAATTTGCTGAAAATGGTTACACAGTGAAAAATATGCCTAAACGGGCAAAACCAACTGTAAATTTGACTTCAAAAGATAGAAAATAGCTAAAATGGTTTTTGTTTCACCTTAAACAATGAAATACAACCCAAAACAGTGCCTTCTCCCTGATGGCCCTAATGGCTCCTTACTCTTCCCTGAAGCAAAAGTTGCTATAGATCACCTCTGTTTGCTCTGAAACCTGTCCCAAACTCTCAAGAATGCTCAAGAAACCCAAAATTGACTAAAATTTCATCTTGTTTGGTTGAAAATTGAGAAAGTTATGACCAAAACAAATTTTTTCCCAGTGGCACTAAAAACCCTCCTCCAAAATTGGAGGAACTCCAGTTAACTCCTTCAAAATAGTCGGACAGGCAGAATTGGCGGAATCGCGCTCCAAATTAGGCGGTAGCAATAAATTTAACTATTTGTCTTTGGGCACGTTCACATGCGCATTTTCCGGATACTTAACTCGCTGGTGGATAAGGATGAGCCCTCGCCCATGGTCACGGGTCGGAGGTCCTATGTGGAGGAGCTAACCCAAAGGGGCTTAACCCTTTTATTCCGCTGGTGCAAAGGCGTTAAACCCACGGTTCTGAGCTTGAAGTCATATTGCAATGGGGCTGGCTCCTGAGGGGCAGGTCCCAACTTCTCCGCTCATTCCGCCGACCCGACTTCACGTTCAACTGTTTAACGACTCGCCCAACGTTCAACACAACCGCCCACAGCGTGTCGGTCGGGTCGCCCTGCCCGAGGAGTCGGGTTGAGAGTTCAAGACCCATGGCCTCCACAATTTTCACATGCCCTTTTCAACCAATGACCTGGGGCCACGTGGCAGCTTCCGGGCAGGCCTCGTGGCACCCACTGATAGGCCCATAAACATTAATAAAAATTACTTTGCCAATAATAATTTTTTTTGTAAAAATTGACAAAATCAATTAGTCAAAAAGCTTGTTTTGGAGGTCATTAGACAAATTCAAACCTCAGTAACTGTCAGATACGACCTCGGTTTTGAGTCCCGTTCACGGCGCCAAAATCGCAGCGACGAGGCCTTTCTGGTCGTTCAGATTGCAACCATTTCTGAGCACTTGCATTTTTAAGCAATTTTTTAACTTGGACATGATCACCTGATGACACTTCTCCATTCGGAAGCTTTTGGACCCCAAAAGCTCTCTGAACTATAGAAACTGAAGATGAGGAGACTGATTCTCCACTCTTCCAACCTTGAACTACTGAAATCTCCCTGATTTCATCAAATTGAGCTTCTCATAAAATGATAAATTCTTCCTTGAATCAGTTGACCGACTGTTGCTAACTTTGACTGTGTCATGCTGCAAATTTTTGAAACTTGCAGAACAACAATTGAAATTTGCAGAAATCATACTGTTCCTACAATGGTCTACCTTCAAAGGAAACTGAAAATAAGATTCACCTTGCCAACTGTCCTCATGGCAAATTTTTGCCGAATGAGCCATGTACTTGTGTCAATTCCCGACCAAATTTCTTCGCCATAGTATTTTGCCATTTTGAAACCAACAATGATCATTGCTGAACTTTGTGCCCTCTTTGCTTGCATGCTTTTCCCTCTCTTGGATTTTTGCACCACTTTGCACGGACACTTTGTTCTCTGCACCAATTGACACCAAAGACACTTTCTGCAACATCTTGTCATCTTCTTTCAAAGACGCCCTGTTTTCAGACTGAAACATATCATCATTTATATCAGCAATAACATGAAAAGGATTATGTAAAAAATCTTTTTGTTTAATCATCAACAAAGTCAAAATTTGACTTGCATTGACAAGCCTTTTCAACTGCCCTGCATTCACTAAAGAAGATTCTAGCTTCTTCCGATGTGCTCTCACAATAAACTCTTTGCCATCCTTGAATAGATGATACTTGTTCTCATGGCGATGGAAGATCGCTTTCCTGTCATATAAGTAAGAATTTCCCAATACCACACTTGTAATCTCAAGCAGTACCACATCTAATTCAACCATATCAATATAATGAGCTGTTATGGCGAAGCGCAACATGTACTT
This sequence comes from Pinus albicaulis, assembly GCA_034641835.2. Classification (NCBI taxonomy): domain Eukaryota; kingdom Viridiplantae; phylum Streptophyta; class Pinopsida; order Pinales; family Pinaceae; genus Pinus; species Pinus albicaulis. Next base: position 1,687,548,420 of record CM076579.1, on the reverse strand, counting down.
CCTTGAAACTTGTAAATTAGCATCCTTGCAAATCCATCCAAGTGGATATGGCTTTGGATGTGGAATGGTCTCAAGTTTCAGCTTCTTGACTAAGTCTTCTGAGATGAGATTCGCTTGTGACCCACTGTCAAATAGTGTGTCTATCTTTGTGTGTTTGGAAATTATCCTCACATGAAACAGCTCAATGCTCCTCTCTTGATTTGGAGCTTCTATGTGACATTTTAAAGTGCTAGAACTGGGGTTTGTTTCTTTTACAATCTCTTTCCCCTTTACGTTCTTTAGTACCATGGCTATGATTTTAGTTTCATCTCCTGATTCAGACCCTATTGCAACCGTCTTGCCTTTTTCTTTGGCCTTATCTTTGGTTTTGAATTTTTCTAGTTTCAACTCCGGATGAAGTTTCCAGCAATGGTCTTCATCATGGCTTGTTTTGGAACAGTTTTTACAAAAGAATTTTCCCTTCTCTTTCCTAGAGTTTGCATTTCTTTTTCTCCCTTTGCCTTTAAATTCACTACCCTCATTCCCATCAAAAGATTGTTTCCCTCTAGCCTCTAAATGCGTGGCTTGAATACAAACCTCGTCTAGACTAGTAGGATTGAACATAAGAATAGTATGTATAAGATAGCTGTGTAAAGCACCTAGATATTTCAGCAAAGTCTCTTGGCTATGCAAATAAATTCCTAACAAAAGAGCCCTTCGTCTAAACTCTTGGGTGTAATCTTGTACATTTTGTCCCTTAAGTTGTCTAAAACTTTTCCAATTCATGATAGCCTTTTGTTAATGAGCTAATGGATAAAATTGTTGTTTAATTGCAGAAATAAATTTAGACCATGATAAAGTGATCTTACCATGTTTTTTAATTTCATCCTTGGTCTTGGCTTCCCACCATACCAATGCTGCACCATCCATTCTCAAAGAGGCTAACTGGATCTTGGTGTCGTCATCATGAAGGTTCTGTATCCTTAAGTAAACCTCCAACTGCGTTATCCAATTGTCAAGTTTCTTTGCATTGACTTCTCCATTAAACATAGGCAACTCAAATTTAACATCAAGCTTTAAAAATGGACTTTTACCAGTGGTTTTAGACTTGTGAGATTGATTCATCGAAGTAGAGGATGACGATGTAGAGGAAGAGGATGAAGGTGGGGATGGTGGATCACCATTTCCTCCGTGTCCTTTCTTTGACTTGTCATCAATTTTCTTTCCTGCTGAAGAACCCTCTGCTTCCTTGTGGTGTTTCAATCCTTCTCTTCCAAGCCTTTCATTCATTTCTTGGTAGAGTATCCTCACCATCTCAGTCATGTCTAAGAACGCCTTTCAGAACACCCGTTCTTCTTCTTTGGGATCAATGTCTTCAGGAACTTCTCCTTCTCTTAAAGACATGCTTAAGACTTCTTCTGTGGCTCTTGGAGGTGAATTAGAAGGTGGAGTTAATGGCACTTTGGCCCTCCTTTGTTGAGGATTATTTTGAGCTCTAACCAATTGTCCTTCCCCTCTCTTGAGCTTAAGCCTAGTAAGCATCAAAACTTGCGAACAGTCAACTATATCTTTGCACAAGAACATATGCAGAGTAAAACTCTAGCTCTGATACCAGCTGATCTGAAAATGGAACTATTTGTAATGCTATGCAAAGTATCCATTTCCATATAATTTAGTGTGCAAAGTGTTCTCCATGACTTGCAGGTTAAACAAAGTAGTTTTGGTTCGTTTCTAAGTTTTATGTGTGAGGATTTGTTAATTAAATTTGTTGTTTAACATATCACAACAGAAATACACAGCAAGTAAAATTCACCATAACATAACACAACAAATTGTTGAGGCAGTTCACCCCTCCTAGGCTACATCCACCGGTCCAAGGTTCCCCAATGGCATGTCCTTCTTCTATTAATTTGCTCAAAATGGTTACACAGTGAAAAATATGCCTAAACAGGAAAAACAAACTGTAAATTCGACTTCAGAAAATAGAGAATAGCTAAAAATGGTTTTTGTTTCACCTTAAACAGTGAAATACAACCCAAAACAATGCCTTCTCACTGATGGCCCTGATGGCTCCTTCCTCTTCCTTAAAGAAAAAAACTGTTGTATATCACCTCTGTTTGCTTTGAAATTTGTCCCAAACTATCAAGAATGCTCAAGAAACCCAAAATTGACTAAAATTTCATCTTGTTTGGTCGAAAATTGAGAAAGTTATGACCAAAACAAATTTTTTGACCAGTGGCACTAAAAAAGCTCCTCCAAAACTGGAGGAACTCTAGTTAACTCCTTCAAAATAGTCGGACAGGGGGAATGTTAGATGATCCAAAAATAAATATTATCATAGGTTATAAAGTTTGAATAAAATAATTATTAATTTAAGATATTAAATTAATAATTATTATTCTAGAATATTTAATTATTTTATAGAGACATTTAGAATTAGCATATTGTTGTAACAAGATATGACTCTCCAAATGTGTCGTATCTTAGGCCTTTTTGTTAGCTAGTTATTTGGAATAGCATTTAATGTAAGTGGACACTTATTATTTAATAAGTGATCCATAATTAGTGGAAGTTAGGACATTGAGCATATAAATAGCTCATTGCAAGAGTGTTTTTGTTGTTCGGGTGTAAACTCTTGCATAATTCCAAATGTAATTGTTTTTCTGATTAATAAAATTACGTGTTTGAAGACACTCCGGCCATTATTGTGGTATCAGAGCTACGGTAATGCCGCAGTGAATGTGAAGAGGAGATTCCAGCTCTACAAGTTCTTGGAAAACTCCATTGAATTGATCAACAAATGATTGGTATGGAATTTGTCAAATTTTTTTGTTTAAAAGAAACATAAATTTTATTATTGATTTTAGATTTGTAAATTCTAAAATCATTTTTATTATCAAGAGCAAATGCAAAACTGTGTGACTGTGTTAGACCTAGCTGTGAGTTGCCTAGATGTGAGTTTTCGCTGTGAGCTGTCTAGCTGCCAAGGGTTGTTCATGTCTGTGAGTGGACATAGAGCAGATCTACCTGAGACGGTGGCGCGGTGAGCAAGTGGAGCTACAACAAAGCCGTGGACTGTTGGCAGCGTGGAAGACTGTTGTGTTTTCTTCATGCGTGGATCGACCTGCGTGAAGATTCGATGTCTGTGCGGCTGGTTTGTATGTTAGCGCAGACCAGATCCGAAGGGCACTCGCTGATGTTGATCTGTTTGGAACAAGTTTTTTGATTGTGTGATTTAGTTTTTTTCTTTCAGCTGCTTAAATCATATAATTCAATCTCTTAAATATTTAGAGATTCAATTTTTTCTTAAACGACGTGCTAAAGAGGAGCAGTGACCAATTATTTTTAGACCCTGCATGTAAAACGGTGGGTCCGTGTTTGTGGTATCGACAAAGCATGATAATATTTCACTGGATTGGAATCAACATTATCATTAATTTGCTGGACGTTCAGAGTTATTTCAGCAAAACACAGAAAATCCAAATAAAACAGATGCTAAAGATCGATCTCTAGCTAGAGTATGTTTTGGCGAGAGCTTTGATTGGGTTTATTCTTATTCTTTTGACAAAATCTATTTCGAGATGAAGAAAATCGATTCGAATGAGTGATGCAGGGAGGCAGGCCTTCATGTAACGCCCGACTTTTCTTTCAAGTGGTGAAGACGAAAAACAAAAGCCTATTTCGATAGCATTGATAACACAAGGAGAAATTGAACACAAACAGACACCATAATCCCTCTGCTCCGCTTTCATATATTTTCTCTGCTCTACTTTTACAATGGATCTGCTTTTCTAATCGATAGTTTCGCTACTACTTCTTTTGAAACTGATATTTCTAGAATTTGCGTGATTATCTGTGTCAGACAAATATGCTTAGCAGTATTTCCAAAGCTGCGTTGTGTTGCGATGGAAAAATGATTGTTTCGAGATCAAAATGCCACACGGAAGGTGATCGGGATGAAGTACCCAAATATGGAAAACCACGGGAAAGTCATCGTGAGAGCCAACTAGCGCCTCCTGCAGCAGTTGGAGAAGAGCCGAAGGCAGCAAGCGGAGGTACACCTCACTTCTGCGTCCAGTGATGAGCTCCAACGCCATGGCTGAATGTTTAGAATTGGTTTAAGAATTGATAGACATTAATTGTTTGAATCCCAACACATCGATGATATTTTGTGAATTTGTAGAATGACGTGGCTTTGAATGAGTTCAGAGTTGGTTTGTAGTTGAGAGATAAAATATTTTTTATGTAATTTTATTGGAGTACTAAGGATTTTGTAATATTTGTGGAGTAATAAGGTTATTTGTAATTTTTTTTTGTCGTAATAAGGAGATTTTTCTTTGTAATTTGTTTCTGGAGAGATAGTGTGACTCAAAGTAATTTTACTTTGAGGGGGGGGTAACATTTTTTTTTACCAGATTGTGCAAGAGCATTATTGTAAAAGTCAAATTTTGAAAGTTTCTTTGTAAATATTTGAGAAATTGATTAGAGTCAAGTGCAAAGCTCAGTCATTTTTCTCCTGTTTCAACGACTATACGAGGGTCAAGGCCAAGCCCCGATAGATCGTTTTTTGCGTGGCGTGTGTCATAGCGTGTTTCGTGTGACGAGTTGCTCAATTTTTTGTGCTTGATTCTTTTGGTGCACTGCTTCAACACTCCAATGTCGAAATTAATTAATCTGTTCTCTGAAACCAATAAGCTAGAAGGAGTGAAATCTTATAAGACATGGAGACGTCTAATTGAAAGCACTCTTATTTTTAATGAATTATGGCATGGCATTTGTGATGGTAACATTAAGCCAAATAAACCAACAGATCCAGCTTCACTTGCAAAATGGGAAATAAAAGATGCCAAGACATTAGCTCTTATAAAAGCTTCAGTTAGTAATGAAATGTACATACACATTGAGAATTCTTCAGATGCATGGGCTGCTTTACATACATTCAAAGATCTCTTTGATACACAACCTGAATCAAAGAAAGTTGATCTCCAATTAAAATTGTTTCAACAAAAATTAACTGAAGGTGGTGATGTCCTTGAGTACATTTCACGACTTAAAAACATCAAGCAAGAAATCATCAATGCCGGCTTTCAAGCTGTTGATGAGAGCTTCTTAACCACAATTTTAATCGTTGGATTGCCATCATCATATACTCATTTTTTGGAAACTTTGCAAGTCACTGGCAAGTTAGAGAAGATCAAATTTGATGAAATGAGTGACATGTTAGCACAGCATGATAAAAATTTCGGGAAGAAGAAGCAGATTGGGGAAGATGTCTTCCTCACCGAAGCCAGTTCAAGCAACTCCTCAGCTGACAGTTCCAGAAACAAAGGAAGAGGTAATTTCAATCCAATCAAGCAGCGCAAGGTCGTGGTCGTAGTCAACACAGAGGAAACAATTCCAACAGAGGCTCCAATTCAGGCAGAAACTATTTTCAAGGTAGAGGCAACAATCAAAACAAAGGATATCATCAAGGCATAGGACAAAGTCCAGGAAGAGGAAAAACACAAAATAGAGGACAAAGCGGAGGCCGAGGACAATCTCAAGGCAGAGGACAGTCTCAGGGAAGAGGCACCGATTTGAGTCAAATTGTTTGTAGGTGATGTAACAGAGTTGGTCATTATGCAGCAGATTGTAGAACTTCTATTGAGAAAATTTCTAAGTTTCATCCAAACTCAGCGCAGTTTGCAAATGATGAAGATGATCCTGATAGTTCCGAATATGTCTTCACCAACACAGAAGCAACAACTTTACAGGTTTCAAGCTTTCTCCGAAGTGATTATGAAGATGCATGGATTCTTGATACAGGCGCAACTCAACACATGACATTTTGACGTGACTTCTTCTGGAGTTTCAAAGAATGTCATCTGAATTCAATCAATCTTGCTGACAAAACCAAACATACTCCTTTAGGCAAAGGTGTGGTTAAAGTTTTTTTACCAGACATCGGAGAAAGAATGATTTCTAATGTATGGTATGTCCCAACATTCAAGCAAAATTTGTTGTCCTTAGTCACAATTCAACAAGCAGGGCATACAGTGATTATGGAAGATGGCTCAGTTAAAATCAACTCAGTCAAACAAAACATGCAAACAGTAATGACAGGTTATGAAGATGGAAAACTGTTAAGGATGAAAGGGACAGTTATTCCAAGAATTTCTGACTTTGCAGGCATAGCAAGTACAGATATTTCACCAATCAGATTATGGCATGTCAGATATGGCCATCTCAACTTTGACAGTCTCTCTCAGTTACAAAAACAGGGCATGGTTAAAGGACTTCCAACCTTTAAAAGGGAAAATGCAAAGTGTGAATCTTGCATTTTTGGAAAACAACATCGAGAGACTTTTCCCACCAGTTCCTAGCGTGCAAACAGGCATTTGCAGTTGGTTCACAGTGATATTTGTGGACCCTTCCCAACTTCACTTGGAAGTTGCAGATATTTTTTACTTTTTATTGACGATTTTAGCAAGATGACATGGGTATATTTCTTGAAGCAAAAGTCAGAAGCATTTGAAAAGTTCAAAACTTTTCATAAGCTTATTGAAAATGAAGTAAAGGAGAAGATTGGCACTCTTCGAACTGACAACGACAGAGAATTCACTTCAAATGAATTCAGAAAGTATTGCATGGAAAATGGAATAAAACGACATCTTACCAATGTCTACACTCCGCAGCAAAATGGGGTAGTAGAAAGAATGAATCGTACCTTGTTAGGAATGGCGCGATCTATGTTAACTTTCAAAAAGTTAAGTCCTTCATATTGGGCTGAAGCAGTTCATACCGCTGTCTACTTGAGAAACAAATCTCCCACAGCTTCTTTAGACGGAATCACACCTTATGAAGCATGGTATGGATTCAAACCTCGCGTTAAGCATCTCAGAGTCTTCGGATCTATCTGTTATGACTTAGTTCCAAAGGAAAAACGAACTAAGCTTGATGCACGAAGCTTGAAGTGCACAATGATCGGGTATTCAGATGAGAAGAAAGGGTACCGACTTTTGTCAAATGGGAAATTTATTGTAAGCAGAGATGTGATTTTTTATGAAACTGAGAGTAAGAGTGTTGAAGAAGTTGAAAGTCTTCTTCAAAAGTTAGAAACAAAAACTAATAAAAGACATGGAAATTTACAAAGTCAACCAAATTCACCAAGTTGGTATGAACTTGAATTTCCTTCATCTAACGATGATTCATCCAGTCTGTCTTATTCATCAGTGCCATCTAGGTCTTCTAGCAGTTCATCCAACTCTCCTAGCAACAGCAATTCTTTTGACAATGACTCTCCGCCCCCAAAACCTGTTGTTGCTCAACAGACATCAGTTTACATCAACCCTCTTTTTAATGATGGTGATTTTTCACAAGCCCAAACCAGTGAACATCAATTGCCGAAATGGGCGGTTCAACTTTTGAAAGATGTAAGGCCTAATGAACAAAACAAAACAGGAAAAAGGGGATCAAAACAAAATGAAGGCAATTTTGCTTTGATAGCAAATGATTTTACTAAACCTTCTTCTTATCAAGAGGCAGTAAAACATAAAGCATGGCAACAGGCAATGGTTGATGAATATCAGGCAGTTCAAGACAACAACACTTGGCAACTTGTTGATTGTCTTCAGCATGTTAAACCTATTGGATGCAAATGGGTTTATCGAATTAAGTACAAGCAAAATGGTGATATTGACAAGTATAAAGCAAGAGTTGTTGCTAAAGGTTTTGCGCAGCAGGAAGGAATAGATTATGAGGAAACGTTTGCTCCTACAGCTAAATGGAACACCATCCGCTTCACACTTGCCTTAGCAGCCCAACAAGGATGGAAAGTTCATCAAATGGATGTAAAAAGTGCTTTTCTCAACGGAGATTTACAGGAAGAAGTATACATAACACAACCACCAGGTTTTGAAATTGAGGGACAAGAACATAAAGTTTGCAAACTAATAAAGGCTTTATATGGGTTAAAACAAGCTCCCCGAGCTTGGTATGCCAAAGTGGATGAACACCTTCGCAAAGTTGGTTTTCATCTTAGTGAATCTGATGATACCTTGTATGTACGCCAACAAGGTAAAAATCTGGTGATTTTGGTTATGTATGTCGATGATTTGATCATCACAGGAAACAACGATGATCACATTGAATAGGTGAAAAAGGAGTTACATGCAGGTTTTAAGATGACAGATTTGGGACTACTTCACTACTATCTTGGTATTGAAGTATTCCAACGTCCACATCAGATCTTCATTTCTTAGAGTAAATATGCAGCAAAAATTATTCAGTGATTTGGAATGCAGGATTGCATGCTTGTCCTTACCCCTATGGAACAAAACTTGAAACTTTCAAAATTTGAAGGGGGGGAAAAGGTGGACAACACTCCTTACAGACAGTTGATTGGCAGCTTGATTTATTTAACAACCACTCGTCCTGATCTATCTTATGCAGTTAATATTCTTTCACATTTTATGCAGGAACCACTAGACAACCACTAGAATGCAGCCAAAAGAGTTCTTCGATATATCCAAGGAACAAAAGATTTTGGTCTTCTTTACAAAAAGACTAAAAATTTTGTACTTGGTGGATTTTCAGATGCTGACTTTGCTGGCAGTATTGATGACAGGGCATCAACCTCAGGTTACTTAATGAACTTGGGGTCAGCTGCAGTTTCCTGGAGTTGCAAGAAGCAAGCTACAGTGGCCACTTCTTCAGCAGAAGCAGAGTACATTTCAGCATGGGAAGCAGCATGTGAGATTGTTTGGTTACGTCGAGTTTTACAGGACTTGGGAATTCCTCCAGCAGAAGCTACTTTGTTATTCATCGACAATCAGTCAGCAATAAAGCTTGCCAGAAATCCAGTTTTTCATTCAAAGACAAAGCATGTGGACATCAAGTATCATCATATCAGATCATTCATTGCAAAGGATGTCATCAAGCCGATTTATTGTCCTTCAGAAAATCAGACCTCCGACATTTTCACAAAACCTCTTGGCAGAATAAAATTTACTGAGTTCATGGATGAACTTGGTATCTGTTGTAATGTATCTTTGGATCATAAGGGGGAATGTTAGATGATCCAAAAATAAATATTATCATAGGTTATAATTTTTGAATAAAATAATTATTAATTTAAGATATTAAATTAATAATTATTATTCTAGAATATTTAATTATTTTATGGGGACATTTAGAATTAGCATATTGTTGTAACAAGATATGACTCTCCAAATGTGTCGTATCTTAGGCCTTTTTGTTAGCTAGTTATTTGGAATAGCATTTAATGTAAGTGGACACTTGTTATTTAATAAGTGATCCATAATTAGTGGAAGTAGGACATTGAGCATATAAATAGCTCATTGCAAGAGTGATTTTGTTGTTCGGGTGTAAACTCTTGCATAATTCCAAATGTAATTGTTTTTCTGATTAATAAAATTACGTGTCTGAGGACACTTCGGCCATTACGGAATTGGCGGAACTGCGCTCCAAATTAGGCGGTAGCAATAAATTTAACTATTTGTCTTTGGGCGCATTCAAATGCGCATTTTCTGGACAGTTAACTCGCTAGCGGATAAGGATGAGCCCTCGCCCATGGTCACGGGTCGGAGGTCCTATGCGGAGGAGCTAACCCAAAGGGGCTTAACCCTTTTATTTCGTTGATGAAAAGGCGTTAAACCCACGGTTCTGAGCTTGAAGTCATATTGCAATGGGGCTGGCTCCTTAGGGGTTGGTCCCAACTTCTCCGCTCGTTCCGCCGACCGGACTTCACGTTCAACTATTTAACGACTCGCCCAACGTTCAACACAACTGCCCACAGCGTGTTGGTCGGGTCGCCCTGCCCGAGGGGTCGGGTCGAGGGTTCAAGACCCATGGCCTCCACAATTTTCACATGCCCTTTTGAACCAATGGCCTGGGGCCACGTGGCAGCCTCTGGGCAGGCCACATGGCACCCACTGATAGGCCCATAAATATTAATAAAAATTACTTTGCCAATAATAATTTTTTTTGTAAAAATTGACAAAATCAATCAGTCAAAAAGTCCTGTTTTGGAGGTCACTGGACGAATTTAAACCTCAGTAACTTTCACATACGACCTCGGTTTTGAGTCCCGTTCACGGCGCCGGAATCGCAGCGATGAGGCCTTTCTGGTCGTTCAAATTGCAACCATTTCTAAGCACTTCCATTTTTGAGCAATTTTTTAACTTGGACATGATCACCTGATCAAGCTATGTAGGCAAAGTGCATTCGCAGGAAAGGGCGTGGGTTATTTGCAGTTCATATCTCCAGTGATAAAGGTAAGGATGTTGAGGATGCAGAAGTCCTAAAGAAGTATCTAGTCTTGCAATAGTTTCAAGATGTATTCTCAGTAGAGATTTCAGAGTTTCCGCCTCATAGGGAAGTGGACTTTTCTATTGAGGTGGTACCAGGAGCAGCACCAACATCAAAGGCACCATATAGGATGAACACTCCACAGTTAGTGGAAATTGGAATTGAAGTTGCAATTGAATGAAATGCTTGACAAGGGATACATTAGGCCAAGTGTGTCGCCTTGGGGTGCACTAATGTTGTTTGTGAAGAAGAAGGATAGTACTCTTAGTTTGTGCATTGATTACAAGTAGTTGAACAAGGTAATGATCAAGAACATGTACCCTTTGCCAAGGATTGATGACTTGTTTGACCAATTGAAGGGAGCAACGGTGTTCTCGAAGATTTACTTGAGATCAGGATCTCATCAAGTACACATCAAAGAAGAGGATATTTACAAGACTACTTTCCGGAGCAGGTATGGGCATTACGCGTTTGTTGTACTTCCTTTTGGTGTTACTAATGCTCTTGCTACTTTCATGTGCTTGATGAATAATGTGTTGCATCCTTATATGGACAAGTTTGCGGTTGTATTCATTGATGATATATTGATATATTCTAAGAATGAGTAAGAACATGCTGAACATAGCAACAATATTGAGTTTGGTAAGAGAGCATCAGTTATATGCCAAGCTTAGTAAATGTAGTTTCTTGCAGACAAAGGTACATTACTTGGGGCATGTTGTTTCCAAGGAAGGCATAACAGTGGACGCAAAAAAGATACGAGCTATCATGGAATGGGAAGCTCCTAGGAATGTCGATGAGGTCAAATCATTCATAGGGTTAGCAGATTATTATAAGAGGTTCATCGGGAATTTCTCATGGATTGCTTATCCTATTACATTGTTGTAGAGGAAAGGAAAGATATTTGAGTGGACGAAGGAAGGTGCAACAAGTTTTGAGCAGTTGAAGCAATTGTTTACAAATCCAGTTCTAAAGATTGCAGATCTGGACAAAGAGTTCGTGGTGTGTACATATGCTTACAAGAGAGGACTTGGTGGAGTCTCGATGTAAGAGGGACAGGTGGTATGCTATGAGTCAAGGAAATTAAATGAGCATGGGCAGAATCATGTGACAAATGATATTGAGTTGGCAACTATCATTTATGCATTGAAGATGTGGAGGAACTATCTTCTTGGCAAGAGGTTCATTCTGATGAGTGATCATAGTGGGTTGAGGTACTTGTTTGACCAACCGAATCTGAATGCTAGGCAAGTTAGATGGTTGGCCACGATCAGTGAGTTTGACTCGAGATCAGATACATCAAGGGTAAGGAGAACATGGTTGCAGATGCTCTTAGCAGAAGAGTATATGTAAATCATATAGCAACTATGAGCTTATATGGGATAGATTTACAAGATCAGATCTTGCAGGAAGGACAACATGATGATAGGCATAAGGAGCTTAGGCACAGGTTACAGCAGCAACGTACTGGTGATTAGGATGTGGACTATCGTCTCACGACGGATGATTTGGTTAGATTTAGGCACAGGATCTATGTGTTGGACAACAATGAGCTCAAGAATCTTATCTTGCGGGAATTTCATGTTCAACCATATTCAGGTCATCCAGGATATCAGAAAAAATTGACGATGGTGAAGAAGTTCTACTATTGGTCGAACTCGAAGAAGGAAGTGGCAGAGTTCGTGGCTAGATGTTTGGATTTTCAATAGGTAAAAGCAGGGTGCAAGCATCCAGTTGGTCTACTACAACCGATTCTGATTCCAGAGTGGAAATGGGAGGTCATTTCCATGGATTTTATTACAAGTTTTCCGAGGACATCTAGACAACATGATTCTGTCATGGTTGTGGTTGATAGGTTGACTAAAGTAACACTCTTCATTCCATTGAAGTCTACTTATTTAGCTAGTAATGTAGCATAGGTCTTCAGTAGGGAGATAGTGAGGTTGCATGGTGTTCCGAAGAAAATTGTGTCAGATAGAGATGCCAAGTTCACTTCCAGGTTTTGGAAGGACTTATTTGCAAGATTTGGTATAGAGTTGGCCTTCAGTACAACTTATCATCCGCAGATAGATGGATAGACAAAGATGGTCAATAGGATTTTATATGACATGCATGTAAATTCCAAGATCTAGATCTGGAATCCCTACTGCAACAACTAAACTACTTCTCCTACTTGTAAATTAGATTTAACAAGTTATTTGCAGATTACTTCTGAAAATATAAAAGCAGTTACTGAAGCAACCTTCACTTAATTAAATTACATGTGAAAATAGTAAACTGAGCAAGAGAAATAACACACATAGGACACCATTGTTTTTGGACAAACGTCCCTGGAAAAACCCAATGCGGGAAAACTGGTGCAACAAATTTGAGAGTTTTATTATTAAGCAACAATTATTCTGGATACAACTCTAAATGTATCACCAGACGATTCAGTTATAGAGAAATACTAACAAAGAAAAAATGGTGAGTATACCTCACTTTGCAAGTCCTCACTGATCTGGTAGATGAGCTAATGAAACCCGAGCTCCTTCTGTGCTGCCTCTGCACAGTATCTATGTAGGCCTACGTGGGGTCAAATATGGAACTGTGTCACCCCTTCTGCGTGATCTTTTAGCCCTTCCAGAAAATCGATCGAGCCCTCTTGGCTCAGATCTGGATTTCCCTAGCTGAAACTCGTACTTTCGGTTGAAGACCTGCGCTACCTCTACGTGGGGCCTGCGTGGCCCTAAGTCACCCCTTCTGGGTGTTGCATCACTCCCTCTGTGCTCTGTGCAACCTCTTCTTCGTCTTTCTTTGCGTCTCTGTTGCTGATCCTTGGACTCGAAGAAGATCCTCCTGCCAAAACTGTCTTTGCCCCTCAACTGTGCTGAAGAATCACTTAGATCGAAGTTTTCATTCGAGCACTCCTTCGTCAGAAAATTCGATCACTTGATCCTTTCGGTGTATCTTAAATATGACCCTCAAGTTTTCCTTTATAGTCTTCTCATTGAGACTTCAATGACCGAGAGTAGATCTCCAATCAACAACTAAGATTATATTATACTTGATCTGTTTTTTCTTCAAGTTTCACCCACAGTTTACATTAATACTCATTAATTATTTTTAATTTCCTAAGTTAGACTTAGGGTCCTCATTAAAAATAATTAATTTTTCTTATAAAATTGTTTCTGGGTGGAATTTCCCAAAATAATTTTTGGGTTATCTGTAATGCATGTGTTTAAGCCTCTCCACAAAGTTTGAGACTTAGAGCACATCCGATGCTACTCAAAATCAACACTCCCTCTTAACGAGGAATGTGCTCTAACATATATGCCCTACTGCACATTGTTCTGACTCTGAAGCATCTCCCTCTGTGCTGCTGATGCTGTCCACCAACCACTGTGTTTCTGCTGCACTGTACTGTTGCTGACCCCACCGCGATCAAAATCCGTACTGCAACTCCCTCTCAATTGTTGCATCTGCTGCTAGCACTACCACTACTAACTCCACACTACAACTCAACTGCTAAGAGAAGCACTTGAAAAACATCCAAAATTCTAAACAAGTGTTTAGGATGCATCTCGATGTTGAAAAACTAACTGCTGCTAGTCCCACGCTGTCCCTTTGAAGAATTGCGTTGTTGCTGCTCTATACTGCGTCCCTTTGCACTGCTGCAACTCTGCTTTGCACTGCTCAAATGTTAGCATTGCTAATCACTGCATCTGTCATTTCTGCATTCCTCTACACTGACTAAAAACTCCTCCAGCCTGCTACTGCTCATCATGGGCACCCATAGCAAGGCATTGATCTAAGAGTTGGACTTCTCAAGGATCCCACCCAACTAAAGTTCTTGCAAACTTACAACTCAATGTCACCCCATCTCCCTCCTAGAGATGCGTGGGCGCTCATGGTGTACTCATCCTCATCGATCTTCATAGTTGTAGCCTTCGTATCGTGCTTCTCGTCCTTGTCCTTTTGCCTCAAAGGACACTGGGAAGCGTAGTGAGCAAGTTCACCACACTTGAAGCACTTGATCTTCGAGATGTATTTCTTACGTCTCTGCTTCTCCTGCTGCCCTTTGGATACAAGGGCTGCATTTTCTTCCTCCTCCTGCTTCCCCTTCGATCCACTGCCACTGCTGCTGTTAAGTTTGCACTTGACCAAGTCTCTCTTGAGCTCTTCTTGCTGAAGAGCGACCCACATCTCTTCCCAGCTTGGCAAGGTTGCTCTGCCCATGATACTCTGGACAAAGACTTGCCAATCATCAGTGTCTGTGTTCAACGCCAGTCTCACCATCACTATAGGAGAAGGGGTAGACCCCACGACTACAAGTTGGTCATGGATCTCTTGAAGTATAGTCAGGAACAGAATAATGTGTTCCCATTTTCGCATCTGTGCCATCCTTAGTTGTTGCTCCAAGTACATCTTTCCCTGCTCGGAAGATCCCTCATATAGTGTGGCTAAGGCTTCCCACATCTGCCTGGCAGTATCTTTGTCGACTATATGGGACACAACATGATCTTTGATTCCATCCAAGAGTAGCCTTTTTGCTTTCGCCATATCAACCTTGTACTTCTTCAATGGATCTGGATCTGCAGGGACAACTACCGTGCTATCCACGAAAAGCTTGAGATCGTACTCATCCAGAAGACAAGAGATTCTTGCCTTCCAGATTACGTAGTTGGAGGCTCCCTCCAACCAGTATTGATCTCTAAGCCCGTGAGCTGCCATGACCATAAAAAATAGTCAAATTAGCTCCTCTTATTCCCCCTCAGCGCAACATTAGACTGGGTTACACACTCCTTGTGGATCTCGTAGATCTGCTTCCCGGATCTGCTGCTCAGATCTTGGAAAAACTAAAATTCCTTGGCTAGGAACTTCCTGAGGAAGAAAATTCCCTCACTGTGCTGCTTCTCTCTCTTCTGATGACTTTCCGCCCGGCAAAATAAGATCTACCTGCAGAAATTGTGTCCAACCAGCTCTGCACTGAGGCTCTGCACTGTTTCCTCTGCCTCGTCAAAATTCCGATTTGGAAGTCTTACCTCTCTGTCGACCCACTTAGAGAGAGACTTTCTCGGAAATTTCAGCCCTCCTTGCCTGGACTGCGCAATCCCTCTGGGGATTCGAATTGCTGCTTTTTGCAGGTCTTTGGCCTCCATCTCAGTGCTGGATATTCTCTTCCTATTTCACAATCAACGCTTTGATACCATGTGGAAATTCCAAGATCTAGATCTGGAATCTCTACTGCAACAACTGAACTACTTCTACTTGTAAATTAGATTTAACAAATTATTTGTAGATTACTTCTGAAAATATCAAAGCAATTACTGAAGAAACCTTCACTTCATTAAATTACATGTGAAAACAGTAAACTGAGCAAGAGAAATAATACACATAAGACACCATTGTTTTTGGACAAACGTCCCCAGAAAACACAAGGCGGGAAAACTAGTGCCGCAGATCTGAGTGTTTTATTATTAAGCAACAATTATTCTGGATACAACTCTGAATGTCTCACCGGATGATTCAGTTACAAAGAAATACTGACAGAGAAAAATGGTGAGTATACCTCACTCTGCAAGTCCTGGTTGATCTGGTTACTGAGCTGACAAAACCCCAACTCCCTCTACCCTGCCTCTCCGTTGTAGCTGCGTAGGCTTGTGTGGGGTCAGATCTGGAACTGTGTCATCCCTTCTGCGTGATCTTTCAGCCCTTCGAGAAAATCGATCCAACCCTCCCGACTCAGATTTGGATTTCCCCAGCTGAAACTCAGACTTTCTGCTGAAGAATTGTGCTGCCTCTGCGTGGGGCCTGCGTGGCCCTGCGTCACTCCTTCTGGGTGCTGCGTCACTCCCTTTGGGCTCTGCACAACCCCTTATTTGTATTTCTCCGACTCTCTGCTGCTGATCCTTGGCCCCAGAGAAGATCCTCCTGCCAAAACTGTCTTTGCCCCTCAACTACACTGAAGAATCACTTAGAACGAAGTTTTCGTTCAAGCACTGCACCATCAGAAAATTCAATCACTTGATCCTTTCAGTGTATCTTACAAATGACCCTCAAGTCTTCCTTTATATTCTTCTCGTTGAGACTTCAATGGCCGAGATTAGATCTCCAATAAACGACTAAATTATATTAGACTTGATCTGTTTTTTCTAGAAGTTTCACCCACAATTTACAATAATACTCATTAATTACTTTAATTTCCTAAGTTAGACTTAGGGCCCTCATTAAAAATAATTAATTTTTCTTATAAAACTGTTTCTGGGTGGAATTTCCCAAAACAATTTCTGGGTTATCTGTAATGCCAGTGTCTAAGCCTCTCCACAAAGTTTGAGACTTAGAGCACATCTGATGCTACCCAAAATCAACAACATGTTGAGAATGTATGTTATGCATCAACATCGAAAGTGGGAAGAGTATCTTCCACTGGTTGAGTTTGCTTACAACAGTGGGTATATGGAGTCACTAAGGATGAGTTTGTTGCAATCACTTTATGGGCAGAGTTGTAATACTTCTACTAGCTAGAGTGATCTAGTGAACAGGGTGTTGATTGGACTAGACATGTTGGTCGAGATGGAACAAGAAATGCAGGTTATCAAGAAGAATCTAAAGGCAACATAGGATAGAAAAAGAGTTATGAAGATCAACACAGGGCATTCAAGGATTTTCAGGTTGGGGAACATGTGTACTTGCGCATCAATCCCAAGAAGATCTCCTTGAGGATTGGGTCATGTGTGAACTTGGCACCTCAATATTGCGGGCCTTTCGAGATCCTTGAGAGGATTGGACCAATGGCCTACAGAATTGCACTGCCTCTGATAGTGAAAGTCCATGATGTTTTCCATGGTTTCATTGCTTAATAGATATGTAAAATATGTTGATCATATTATTGATTAGTCTGTATTGCAGGTGGAGCCAAAAGGAGAATTCCAGCTGGAACCTCAGTGGATTTTGTAGAAAAAGATGCTCATGCTCTGGAATCGAGCAATAGAGCAGGTTAAAGTGCAGTGGAAGCACTTTGGGATTGATGAAGCTACATGGGAGATAGTTGATCAGATGCGGGCTATGTATCCTTCATTGTTTTCCGGTGAAGGAAAATGAGTTTTGGCACATGTACATATTTATGTATGGTTGTTATTGTAAATACCACAATGAGTTTTGTTACAAAGTTCCAATAAGTGGTATGGTTGTCATGTTGGTTTGCTTTTCAGCAGGTGGATATTGTAAATACTGCATCGAGTTAAGTTATAAAGCTTCATGGGTAGTATGTTTTTGTTTTCAGTGGTCTTGCTGGTTGTAGGTGTCATAGAACACCAAGGACGGTGTTCCCCTAAGGGGGAGGGGTCTATAACAACCCTGGGTTAAAATTTCATGTAATAAATTTCATAAAGGAAAAATAAGATCAAGGTCATAGGACACTTATTCCAAGCTGAATGGTGGGAAAAAAATCCTAGTGGGTGTTCTTTTGGTTATTATGGGTAAAGGGAAATTGGTAAAGGAAATGGCAAAGGCTTTGAAAAGGCAAGAGGCATTAATTGACATTTTAATTATGAAAATGAAGGAAAATAGGAGAAAAGGAAAGTGGAAGGTCACAGGTTGCATGAGAGGAGGAAATTGAAGGAAAATAGAAGAAATTGAAGAAAATAGAGGCCTCAATGATAAAAAGGCTTTTGAGGATCAGTTCAAAACCTTTTGTCAGTTCAGTTTTGGAGCTCTTTCTCTATTCTCTTTCTCTCATACTCTTGCACACTTAAAGAATTATTAGAGCACTCTAGCATTAGAGAAAGGAAGGAAAAGGAAGGACAAGGAAGCAAAGGGAAGCAAAGAAGAATTGGATCAAGCGGCCACAATGACATTACTTGCAGGTATCGAGTTTCATGTATGATTTCCTTGCTAGTTTTGGCATGCATGGTACCCGCATTTGTGTATTTGGTACTCTTGCTGTCATTGGCATAGGTTTTGCCAAGTGTGACAGTGGTTTCAACCTTGCCTTTCCGTTTCGGGATAGCCATAGTGTGATGGGGTTCTTTCATTTGGTTGAGCTGGATTGCCGGATGGTTTTAGAAGCGGGTGAGGTGGTCTTAGGAAATTCCCAAGGGTCTAGGAATCCCTTGACCGGTAATGGTGGCATACAGGGTAAAGCCTCAGGGTGAAGACGGGAAATTTCCTCAAGGTATTGGTGAAGAAATCCAGAGGCATCCATGCTTGTTAGGGCCTAGTGAACCCTTGACAAATTTTGGTGGGATTGCGGTAACCCTGGTAGTGTATGCTTATTTTTTGTCCTAGGAATCCCTTGATCAGTAATGGCGGGATACTCGGTAAAGCCTGAGAAATCCCTGGTTGGTTTTTTTGTGAGTCCTGCATTCATGCTTAGAATATGGCGCGAAGGTGGTCGGGTGGTACGTCGAAGTCCCTGAATTGGTTGGTTTTTGCATATGTTAATAAAATATCCTTTTCATCTTGTATTTTCATGAGTATTTATACTTGTTATTATGTGGTTTTGATGGTTGTTCCATTATTGCTATTATTCTGGCTATATGTTGCTTATAAGCATGGTTTTATGATAGTCTTGAGTTATGGCTCTCATCATGTTTTGGTTAGTAAATGAAATGTTAATGAATGTATGACCTAGTAGATGATATTGCAACTTTTGTGAGAGGGAATCATACCTTCATGATGATTTTCAGATAAGTATGAGGCTCCTATGTTCAAATGTGTATTTATGACTTGTACATTACATGTTTATGATGTGTTTGACAAAATGCCTATCGTGGTTAGGACGGGTCAAGTTAGGTCCTTGTTCAAGTTTTGCATTAGAGTCTTTGTCTCCTTATTATTTATCATTTCTAAGAGTTTCATTAAGTTCTGGGCAAAGGCCTGAGTCCTAGCCCTGAAAAAGTGGCTCAGATCTCGGGGTCACTGGCACATAACTGAGTGAAAAACTCTACAATCACTGGGATGCAGGCTCATGAGAGCGGCTGAAGGGTCTTAGTCATTGGCTTGCCTTGTCATGGGAGCAACTGAGAGCCTAGGTCAGTAAAAAAACAAGTTAACTCAAGGGTTGGACACCTGGAGTGGTTGGTTAGCTCTTGGGGGTCATGTAGCTCCTAAGGAAGGTCAATTTGGTTTCAATTCGTTGATTCCACTTCCTTAACTGTACCTAGGAGGTTGAGTCATATCATAGTAGCCCTCATCTCATGTTTAACCCGATAGGTCGGTGAATAGGTAAATACGGGAGGTGGTGTTACAAAACACAATTTGAAGGTAGTGCTCCCTTTTGGCACACATGTTGAGGAAATCAAATATTTAAAAATGATATTTGATGGTGGCTTCCTTCATAAAATGGATTGGGGTTATTTAAATTCACACTCACATGTGCCACTCTGTGTTGACTATCAATTAGCTTTGGTACATATGTTGGGGAGATGGTTAATCTTGCACCTTTTTTTAAGGTTATTTATGCATGCATCTTGCATATTTGTCCATTTTCACATCTATTTAACCATTTTTCCACTCATTAACTTCAGCTTCTTGGCACCCTCTCCTACGTGGTGCAATCTGCTAGAAGGTTCATCTACACTTTTGAGTAAGCCATGTTCATGTCATGTTTTCACTTTGATGATGGATATTTGACTTGGAACTAGTGCACTCTTCCGTTTTGGTAGATTCTTCACCAATGTTCCATCGAGTTTACAGGTTCAAGGGACACATGAACAAGGAGACACACCTGGGGGATGTGTGGGAGCACCCCCAAATTTTAGGGAAATTTAGGGGGGGCAGGGAGATGTCAGTGTATGTGTGTGTATATATATAAACATGATTCATATTCAAATTCAATAATGAAATACATTGATTCATACATTATAAATGATTCAATGAAAAATAAATAGTAAAATGCTGTGTATATTTATTTAAATTCATCATTCATTATTCCATAATCTGATTAGTACTAAGCAAAGTAGTATATACTAAAGTTCGAAAACTGAAATAGTAAATTCAAATCACTCAAACTAAAAAATAGTGAAGAGTGATGAGTCAAAGACTCAATTTGAGGTCATTAGTATCTTGAGTTAAGACTCACAAGTTAAAATTGAAATGAATAATGGACAATGAACCAATCTTATCAGAACCATATCCATGATCAAATTGGTTGACCTAAAATTGGGAATTGGAAAAAGGTGAGACCAAAAAACTAATCAACTAAGAAAATACATAAATAGTCAAATTTTGAAAAAAATACATAAGCATTCATGTGCATCCATATGAATCCAAACCATTATATACAAATATGCAATGTTTCTTTTATATATATATATATAGCAAGTAAAGGTTCATATAACCCGAATTGCATCTAGTGTGATCCATCTTTGAACAAAAGATACATAAAAAAAGAGACTCTAGATGGCCTCTATAGTCCAAAAGAAATATGTCACAACAAATACCTACATATCATCAAAATCATTGCCTACATTGGGATCGTCATCATCAATATCACCCTCTAAGCATTAAAATAAAATAGAAAAAACTTAACATGTCAAATTGAGATATTGTTTGAGTAATGGGTACATTTTTACTTAGGTCATGACAAAGAAGTTCCACAATCAATATCACAACATTGAGGTACATAGAGGGCTTGATGCTCTTGATGAAATGCTAGTTGAATACTCTAATACATCATAGAATCCTATGAAAATGTTGTGATCCCCCCAATATTGAAATTTTGAAAATGTCAAGTATGTTGGACTTTGAGTGGGAGCAAAAATTACTTTCTCCATTTGAAATACAATGAAGTTGGAACCACTCAAACATTATGAAACATCTAATGGTAATGTTAAAAATTTAAGTACCACTTTTACTTTAAGAATTTAACATTAACATTAATTACATAGCATTAATAGAGCACTAGTTGATTTTGCCAGTATTTTCTCTCAGAGAGAATCGCGAGTTTGGTGACTCTATTTTTGTACCCAAAATTTCACTGTTGCTTAATAATAAAAATCCTAAGTTGTTGCACCAGTTTTCCCACATTGGGTTTTTTCAGGGACAATTGTCCAAAAATAATTGTGTCAAGTTTTTATGTGTGTGTGCTAGTATTCCTTAGTTCTTATTTTTGCTTCTGCAATATTTTATTTGGTGACGAAATTGCAGTGTGAATATTTCGTTATTTTGCCATAAACAAATTAAATTACATGATTAATTTATTAGCTAGAAGAAATATTTCCAATCGCTGCATTTCAAGGAATTTTCACAGATCCCTCCTTCAATATTCTATGGTTGCACATTATCTATTGGCTCATTCTCTTTGTGTTAATCGTGTACCTAGATGGCCCTCATTTATTCTCATAACCTAAAAGATCTACTTAGATTGGTCATGGCACACCATAATTTCCTGATCGTGTCTTCTCCCATATGATACCAAGTTCTCTTTTTTTGTATTATTTGACTCCATAACCCTTGGATTGATATTAGTATTAGCAATCTACTGTCATCTATTCCTATAAATTATTTCATACATTGTTCTACTAAAGCAAGACCCTTATATCACCCCGTGTCTTATTGTTTAGCTTTGGTAATCGTATTTTAGGGAAGCTCCCTTTGGCCAGCAGAGAGCCAGCCATACGTGAGAGAGGGAGTCACTAAGGTGACGATGGTTAGCCCCAATAAATTAAGTTGCACATAGGCTAGTACCAATCTTTTGGACTTTAATCTAAAGGTGATAGTTTGTGATGCAACACCTATTATTGTGTACACAGGTGTAAATTTTATGGAATGAGACTTGGAAATTACAAACAAACCCAATATATCCATTATTTGAAATTTGATGTTCATCGTAAAGTCAAAGAAACTTAGAATACCGTACTTTTGGCTGTGCTGGAGCCCATGGTTGTAATTCTTGCATGGTTTCATAAATGTCCAAAAGTTGTTGTTGAGAATTTGGATAGTCAAGTGACTTTGTGACAATCCACTGTGAACAATTAAACATGGAATATCATTAAGAACCAATTGAAAAATGGAGATTGCAATGTTTATAAAGCTACAAGGTATGGTATGTTTCAAAATTATGCTTACAATATCATAAACTGGGAACCCGTTCTCAGTGACAAGTGCATAATCATGCTGGTAAGATCCTGCCAAAATTCACACAAGGAACATAAGAGAAATAGTTATTAGTAATAAGTTTGAATATCAATGAGTACTAGAGAAATCTAACAAATGTCCAACCGGTATTTACAGTTGTAGAATAACATCTTTCATATAAATGTTTTAGGTACATTTCTACTATCATTTGAGGAATGCTAGACCTCAATGCTTTGCATTCCCCCTGAAACATTCCAGTTAAATATTACTCCTCATGCATTACTTGTACAGGATAAAATGCTATCATATCATTTTTTATGTATTGATCATTACATGTACCTTTATTTCATCATGGTTCTTGTGGATGTTCATTGAATGTGTAAATTAATCAGTTAGCCCAATACCCAAATCTGTTGTCTTTGAACTCTACGCTCTTTCATTTTGATTATCTTATTAGTTGCTAACATTTCCATAAAAAGGTAAATTCTTGAGGAGTTGGCAAGCAAGACCTTCGTTCACATGTAAATTGCCAGATGGTTTCCATTTTTTATGTAAAATTTCCTATGCTTGTCCTATTTTTCAAAATGGTGCAGTTGTATGTCGATTGAATAAGAAATTTAGGCTGCTGGTTATTCCCAAATATCATTTTTTCATGGAAAGTCAAGATTTGCTTCAAATAAGAAAAGAAGTGTAATATAAACATGCAGCAATAACAGATTTGAGTCAGAAGATGATGTATGCTGTTTAGCGATAGATTCTCACGATTTTAAATCAATTAATTCCAAACTCAATGTTTGTATAATATATGTTAACTGAAACTGCATGTGGATATTAACCCACTTGTAACGTGATTTTATACAACCAAAAATTTGTGATAAAGTCAACATCGGTGGCTCGGGATATCATAGCCTGCCCTTATTGGCATTCAAGTGATGGCATATAATTGCAATTGTAATTCCTCGACTCCTCTGTTTGACTAATGTGCACTTCACTGACTCAATAGATCATTTGATATATTTTTTGTTTTTCACTGAAACATGCTCCAAGGGTCTGCACTGTATGCAGTGGGATTCATTTGGCATAGGTTTCATGTTTTAGGGGTAACTATTCTGCCAAAATTACCCAGGATTTGCAGCCAGCCTCACTGCTTTGAAACACATTTTATTTGGGTGGGAAGCACAGCTCAGTTAGAATGGAACCCTGTTGGACAGTTTAATACTCGGTCAGTCTCAATGAACCGATGTCATATTGGCAGTGTTTAACCATTTGAAAAAAAAGAAAAAGAAAAAAAGAAAAATCAAATGATATTCATCTCTAATAAAATTTGTGTTTGTTTGGATATCCCAATACAAATGATGGGAGACAATATTTATGTGTGTATCTTATCAAAATCATGATAATCATCTGAATACAAATGATGGGAGGATCTCATTTGCATGGATCTTGTTTTTGTATGTTGTCCTTTTGGTATTGCATTTGTACGCACTTGTGTTGCACATATCTGACTAACATTATTTGAGTTTGATTGGATGCATTGCTAGGTTGATTAATCAATAGAGTCAATACCAAAATTTTTGAATATTTTTTGGTTAGAAGAGTAAGTGTTTGATAGTTCTTCATTTGTGCATAATTATTTGTGGGCATAAACTATGCTTCTATGCACAATTTTCAAATCTATATGTCTACTTTCCTACCAATTAGTCATCCTTGTTGTGCCTTACAAGGACCTAGTGCTTGACCTAGTATATCAGCAGTTGTGTACCTGCGGGAGGTGCTTGACCTTTTTAAGGTTATTGGGTGCGATACCCTAGGTTGCTTGAGAGACGCACTTGGACCCTTGGGAGTGTTGTTTTTATTTAATATTGTAGATTTTCCAGAATGGATATAGCTTTGGTCTCTTGCTTGTCCTCTAACACTGTGTCTAGTTGGATGGTGTGTGGATAGTAGAGCTTCGAGACATATGACATATGATAGGTCATTATTTAGGAAACTCAGCAGCAAGAGAGAGGCATGAGCATGGAGCTTGGTGATGATGCTACATGAGTTGGCTCCATTTCTTTCCATATGCCTTCAAGTGATGTACAATTTGTTCATGGGTTGAAGAAGAATCTTATTTTGGATTCTTGTATGATAGATGTACAATGGAGAGTTGCATTTGAGGGACATCATTGCACCATTAGTGATTGTAGGCTGCCTCATATGAGGAGTTCGGCTGGAGCAATGCAAGCAATTGACCCATTCACGGAACTTGCTGATATAGTGATGCTTGTACATTCAAGTGGGAGGCTGGAACAACCTTCTAGCTTTAAGAAGGTACATACATGGTAGGATGTCATGGAGAAAGGTTCAAAAGATATTGTGATTTTAATGATTGGTTCTATGCTTGCAACTTATGGAAATGTTGTAAAGTATAGGGAAAGGCTGTTGGATTCTCTCAAGTAGAGGGAGTTGACCTTGACGAGACTCTTGCTCTAATTGCTAGAGTATTCTCATGGGATGAGGTAGTTAACCATGTTTAGATTGTTTCTTTAGTTGCTAGAGGTTTTGAGTTACATGAGAGGGATTCTCATGTTAATATATTGTTGACATCCCTACATGGTTGTTGCTTGTACCAGAAGCTTGCTATTTTAACATGGATGTGACTGGTGTAGATTTTTTTCTTTGTGATTTTAATGGATGTGATTCGCTTGCCTTGGTCTTGCATGGAGATGTGATTATCTTTGTGGGATGTCCTTAAAAATTGATAATGTGGAGTCCATATATTTTAGCCTATGATGATGATTTAAGGGATGATGGAGTTTGCAAGTTGCTTATGATCTAGGGTTATAAGTTCCTTTAGATTCATGTCTGGTCAAAGTTTTGTAGATGTTAGAGATGTTGTGATAGCATTATGTGTTAATGGATATAGTGATACTCCAATAGCTTACAAAATTGATATTTTGGCACAGTGGGAGATTGTGGTGAGGAAATATATGGTATTTGAAGAGGATGTGAGGTATTCTAGTTCATAGGTTTCCCCTTTAGTGATTAGGAGAGAGAGGATGTTATTGTTGTTGAGTATGTTATCATTGATGTCAAAGCGGGAGCAGGAGTAGGATGTTGAGCAAGTGCATGATGTCGAATGGTAGCTGGATGGCATAGCAAATTCAAGATATCGTCATTGATGTCAAGTTGATGTAGTAGTGATGAAACCCTAACCCTAGGGTTTGGATACCTTGAATGATGCTCATACCCCACACTTGATGGAGGTTTTTGAAGTAGTAGATCACTGAGGTTGCGTTGGAGACCCTTGCCATTAGATTCTACTCGTCCTATTGATTCCAGCGACATTTGCAGCGTCTTGTGGGCCTTCACAATTTGAGAGAACAACCTAGTCAAAATTAAATACCCAAATCAATGGTCCAAAACCCCAAGGGTTGATGATGTGGCAACAAATTAGTGAAGGACTCAACACGTTGATTATTAAAAAGAACGGTCCAAGGATTTTTTTTTAATAATTAACTTGTGATCAATAACAAATTAATTGTTGATCCATAACTGTGAAAATTTTATTTTAATTTGTTGGTCCATAAATTGTGAAAATTTTATTTAAAATTAAAGAAAAAGGGTTGTGGACTTCAATGTCAAAAGTAAATTTAAAATTAAATAAAATCAAAAGTGTGAATAAATGAAGTCGACCTTGGTTTTGGGCACCAAAAATTTGAATTTAAAATTCAAATTTCCCTCGAAATTAAATAGTCCCTAATCCTCGCCCTAAGTCAGCTAGCCTATTAAATTGTATCATCAAATCTTTTTAAGTGACAAAAATTTGCATCTTGGGAGTATCTTTGAGAAATTATCCTGTGGCCTTAAGTAATTTGAGCAAGTTCCGTGCATGTTTGTGCCCAGGAAGTTTTTGGTTCATTGTTTTGCTTGCCTTAAGGATTCCTTGTAGATGGTTGAAAGGGAACATATTTAATTTCAGAAGCACGAACTCACAAGTATGTGGCTAGGAGCGAAGCTTCTATTGTGGAAATGTCTTTGGGTTGAGTTTGTTTTTGGGATATGGCATCTTGCTAGGAATTTCTTCTCTTTTGCAGGTTCTGAATGAATTATTTTCGGCCAGTCTTATCCTTGATAGAAGAAGTATGGACTCACTGTTTTACAATCCTGTAGCAGATCCTTTAATGTGTTTCAGTCCTTCTTGAAGTCTGTGACTAGGGCACATGTAAAGCGATTGCAATTATCCGCGGCTTATTATTGGAAGATATTGTATTTGAGGTCTGATTACCCTAGCGCTACGTTCAAATGTCATTTAAATGATCCATCTTTTATGGCCTGAATGGAATCCTGAAAGGGAGGTTCTGTAATGAGCATGATGTGAGTCGAATCTTGACAATCAACGTGGGTCTGCAATGAGCATAGGTTAAAGCTGATCTAATCTATACATCTGTAGCAATAAGCATGCAAGGTTTTGGCTAAGCATATTCGCCGAGATTCTCTGGTTGAGACGGTCGCTGGGCTTGAGCTTTCGACAAAATTCAAGGAGAACATGTGGCCCATTTAGTGATGTAATTCCGGTGCAGTGAATCTTGTTTGCAGTTGAGCGATGGCATTTTTTAGCAATGAGCGATGGTGTTTTGGCATGATGTAACTGTGCTGAGATAAGTGGTGTGGCCTTTTCTCTAGACATTACAAGCTTTATAATAGTCATTGAAAGTATTGTCACTCTGCGTGCACCTACAGGCCAACCGAATTGAAGCAGTAAGTTTGAACAGATACTTGAAATCAGACAGATATATCTTGTGGAGAAGGCAAGGAGTACAGTCTGTGACAAAGAGAAATGCCTAAGGAAATAGTTGTGATTTTTTTCTTGACAATATATTTTACACATCCAGGACAGAGAAACATATGATTTATATCATGTTATGTCAAGAAACCTGCAGAGAATTTTCCATCACAGTGATTCTGATCTATAGTGCATCTGTAGTTGCATAGTTCGTTATTTTTATTCTTACAAGTGGCTGGCTAGGGTTTGTCTTTACTACAGTGGCTTAGCAACTCTTAATAAGGCAGAGACCTCTTTGAAGAATGTGTGCAATTGTAAACCTTTCATAGCTTTTGTAGTAAGACTGTGGTCTGCTTCAGTAGTTGATTTGATGATATAACAATATTTCCAGGCAGTGATTCGTATGAAACATGACAGTGGTTTGAGGAACATTGCTATCTGATAGTACTTTGTATGTGATGCTTGGACAACAATCTTGTATGCAGCAATGATATGTTGAGCATGTTACCGCTCAAAGGGGGATCCTATAGGGTAACTACTAGGTCAAGGGCAACAATGGAGCGAATAGCCCATTGTCTCATCCTTTCACCGATGGGAGGAGACCCAGTATAAGGGAGAATCACAATAATGAATATGTCAATGGAAGGGTAAAGGGTGATTCCTAAGGTTCATTCACAGGGGAGACTCAATGATATGGCTTTCTTGCTTTAAAATCAAGGTGAAAGGCTCTCTAGAAAAGGTTAAAAGGATCTTCGAGGCTAGGGTTTGGGAATGTATCTTGTAAAGATGATTCATAGGCCTAGAAATCCTTACAGAGAATTGGTCTTTATGTGATATTTGTGGAATTAAAGTTGTAACTTTGCGAGACCACACGAGATCAAGTGGACCCAGAATTAGGTCAAGGAAGTGGAGTTGATCAACCAAGGATGAGCTTGACCTAATTATGGAAGCGAGGAAGATCAAAGGACAAATCTACTTAGAATTGAATGTAATGACCCAAATAAGGACACTAACTAAGGAAAACCTAGGGCAATAAACGATCCTTGAGCTAGGGCTTGCTATATTTCAAGATCACACCATTGTAATTTCTTGAAATTTGGAGGGCCTCTAGAGGAAACCCTAACATAGTTATGGTCAATAGATCGAAGTCTTTTGATGGCTATAACATGAGATAAGTGATGCCCTAGATGACCTATGGATGCTAGGCCTAGAAAAGGAAGGTGAGGTGAGAAACTTTCTTCAAAAGTGATCACCTATGGAAGAATCAGTGCCTTATCCTTTGGGAGAGATTGAGTCAAAGAGAATTTGGTGTTCGAAAATGATTTACCCAAGCAAGGAGGTCTTCAAGCAACTTCACATGACATTAGGGCATGAAAGTAGCTACTTGAGATCTTTATACTTCGATATGCAGTAATTGATGAATTATCAAGATGTCTTTTTACAAATTAATCTCTAGGAACATTCACCCATTCATATAAGGCCCGTGCAATGATGCAACGGTATAAAAGTTCAGAACTTCCACAATTTCGCATAGGAAAGCAGTAAATTTCATACTTGTATACCGAAAATCCCAACAACATTCATGTGACAGTAAATAATAAGAATAAACATGAAATCATTACTTACATGTACAAATGAGTATATCCAATCATTAAATTATGCCAATGATGAAGTTCCAAGACAAGAGAAATATATTCAAACATCAAAATTCATCCATGGCATCCAAACTCGTCCTCCAAAAGGGAATGTGAAATTCTTCAAACAACGACTAATCCCAAATCCAAGTGATGATGATGAAAATGAATCATCTCACTTCTATTTATACAATCACTAATGAGTTTGATTTGCCTAATTTGGCCTAATTGAGCCCGAGATAATAAAATAATGTGCAATAATAACATCCCTTGGTGACAAGCTCACCAAGATAGTTCAATAGCATAATAATAAGCCTCTCAAGAGGGTCGAATGATCAATAAAGTGAGTCGTTGGGCCTTTAAGGAGGCCTAATGAATTCCTCAATGAGCCATGATGTGCGAATAGACCTCAAACATAGTGGACAAGGGGTTGACCCCTTGTTTTCCAAGCAAATCCCCCAAGTGGGTGTGAAGGACACAATGACATCCTCATGGGTCTCCATTTTGATAAATGCCTGTAAACCATCTGTGAGGGCTAGGATGATGACATAAGCCTTCATCTGAACCCCAGAACATTTGCCAAGTGTGTGGTGCAAGTGTGGAGTCGGCTGGGGATGGTGAACCAAATGCATCATCCTCATCCAAAAAGGTGGAACACGAGCAATCAATGAATGGTGTTGGGGATCCATGAAGTACTCTCTACTATGGTGGAGGTCCATGGCTCTCAACACTCACCCTACAAGTGCCAATATGGCCCTCGGGAGGGCTAGGACCTTGTATAGGGAGACCAAGCCCCAAATGGAGACCCAACTACAATCTTGCATAACATCCAATGCGTCTCCTTGCCTTCCAATACAACAAATCATTAGAAAAATCAAGTAAAAGAGCTTACAAGTCATAGAATCAATGGGGCACTTCATGGTGGCATGTCCTTCCATAGCAGGCTTTGGCATGTACATGTCTCCAAGCTCAACGAGGAGTTAATCAAAGACGCTATTAGGTGGTTTCAACCAGTGTTGCACAACTCATGTTCGTATGAGAATCATCTGGCTATTGACTTGACATCCCGTATAAGACTCGGGAACAACCCATATAAGACTCATATAAGACTTGGCAAAAGTTTCCCTCCATTTTCCATTTCCCTCCACATGATCTTCAAAAAAAATAAAAAAATAAAAAAGAAATTGAATTTTGAGGGTATCCACGAGTCTTATGTGAGTTCTATGCGGGTCATATGCAGTTCTTCACAGGTTCAATGTGGGTAGGCGAGTTCTATGCAGGTTTTGGCGAGTACGGGTAGAAATAATGGGTTCTATGCGAGTGACCCATCTCGCTATAAAACCCATCAAGACTCGTGGGTCTTATAAGAGTTGTGCTACACTAGTTTCGACCTTTAAAGGGGGTGACATGTCCATGGTACATTCCTAAAGTGGTAGGTGGTAAATGATATAGTAATGGAAAAAAGTGGGGATCAAGGGAATCATCCAGACCATGTGAGATGGTACAAGGGTAGTTATAATAAGGGAAGCCCACACCTAGGTATATGCGTATAGGAGGGAGAAAATCACGGTACATGAGTTACTTCGGCCTTTGTTTTTCCACCCTTCTTCATATGCCTTTTAACTTTGATTGATTTTTCTTCATAACTAATCGGGCCTCCAAGGGATGAGAGCATTTTGTGTAATATATAGTAGTGGATACCCCCTTAAGGTGGGGCAGTTCATTGCCCACCAGGGGTTGGGACAATCATGGGTTCCTTAATGATGGAGGGGGCTCATTTAGGGCCCATAGAAACCAGGGTGATGGCCATGGATAAGGGGTAGAGCTCATGTTTGGCCTTTGCTCACGTGCTAAATTTGTATGTCCCGACCATATTTTGCATTTTGTAGTACATTTCCTATTAAGAGTGGCCAAATTATGATTTTTATTCTCTTTTAGCTGCATCGACCTTCAGGCATCGTTCCAGGCCTGACCCAAGGTGTGGACAAGGGGAAGGGGAGGCTAAATCCTATGTTGACCTAGTGGACACATGTAGGCTCGAATGGGAAAAGAGATGAATGGGGCTAATTTAAGTGGAAGGGTGTGATGTATATGGTGTCGGGAAGTGGGACCATGCAACCAAAATTAAGATTTCCCATGTAGTGCCAAACTAAAGCTAATGGCCAATAAAGGAGATCCCACGGTACTATGATACAAGGCTAATCACAAAATTGGGCAATGGAGACAAGAGTGCAAACCTAGCCCACTCTTTCTGCCAAATTCGCCCCACCAATCCATGCCCAAAAGTGCCCATGACAAGTAAGGAAAATTACTCAACTATACCAAAGAAAAGCCATACCTTCGAGGTTGGAAGATCCACCTTCAAACATAAAGTCATAACAAGTGGGTGAGGAACCACATGGTTGGCTCAGGTGGATGAGATAATGGCACATCGAGCTATTTGGTGGTTGCAAGGGGCTGTTGGCTGCCGGCTGAGGGCCATTTAGGAGAAAAATTTTCTCCTACATACACTACCCACAAGTGGTGGGTAACATCTGGCTCCAACTAGGACATGACTTCTCGAAGAGGTGCATGAAGCTACTCGAACGAGAGGTCGTGAGAACACCAAAAATATGTTGGTACCGCAGACCTGTTACCTGCACATATCAAAGACCAGGCACACTGGGCATCATGTTTTTGTGGTGTCTTATGATCACCCATGCTTAGTATTAGGCCATAAAAATCAACCAGAAAGTAAAATGCAAATTTAATCTAAATGCAACTAATCTATCATGAAAATATCATATGATGTTAGTTCTAATGAGAAAATGAGCATGCAATGCATCTTATCCTAACATGCCTATAATACAATGTCAAGTGTCAAGGAAAGGGGTGATACGACTCAACTTGTCTGGTTGCGACCAAAGTTCGTCATTAAGTTTGGCAATGTAGTAGTAATATTCCCCGACTTTCTCATGTATCTTGATGAGTATTGGATTTTTATCTACCAAGACCACATCCCCAACCTTGTATTCCCTTTTGGGCTTCCACTTTTTGTTTGCTTTGTGATTTGGTCGCTTAAGAATACTAACTTCTAAGTGTGAAGGGAGAATGGGAGAAGGCTTCTCAATCTCATGTGTCTTGTAATATGGAATTAGCCCCAACTTGACCACATAAGTAGGGTATGTAGGTTCTCTATAAAGTATGAAGGGGCTCCCATCAGATTTCGGAATGGTGATGTATGGAAAATCCATTTGAAGTTGACCACAAACAGTGGTTCCTGTTGAGATTTTGTATAGTTGGTGTAGCATTGGGTGTGTTTTAGCCTTGAAACTTTGTGGAAGGGAAAAGACACACTTGAACTCCAAAACCCAGAAAGTGTTTTGAGAAATTTCAGTTGGTGTTCAAATTATTCAAATAATTAATTATTTTAATGGATTTCCTAAGTCTAAACTTATGAAAATTAAATAATTAAAGTGAATTAATTAACACGTGCTGAAATGTTTTAAAAGACACGAATCAAGCAGTCTTTTAATCTCAGCCATTGATGAATGTTTTAATCGAGATCATCGAAAAAGTATAAGAGAAATGCTTGAGGGTCAGTTGGAGACACACACACAGAGGCAGTGCTGAGAGACTGATATGGAATTCTAGGGCAGGGTTTGCTAAGAATTTCCGGAAGAGTTTTCTACAGTGAGGGGTAGTATTGGCTGAGGAGATGATTAGATCCCGGAGCCAAGAGTCAGCAAGAGGTAGAGGAGCAAAAAACAAGGACAACGTAGAGGAGCAGAGAGGCTATGCAGCAGCTGCGCAGCACACGGGCTTCAGCTGCTATGTAGGCCCAGGAGGGGCAGCGCTGCAGCTTCAGGGAGCTTCAGAAGTTATGTAGAGGCCTCTAGAGGCAGCGTAAGGAATGTGTCACCCACTCTGGGGTTACGCAGTCCCTCTCTGAGTAGCATAGAGGCACGAAGAGCCTAGCAGGGTTGACGCTTGGGCTTCAGGGGCAACACTGGGGTTTTTAGGGCCAGATCTGGACTGAGTCTTGTAAATCCCATTTGAGGGTGTGGATCAGTCATATATTTGGTCTTGGAACAACAGGTTAGCTGCATATTTCTTTTATTGTCTATTGGGTTTTCCAGATCTGGAACCCAGATTTGTTGTACCCAGATTCTACTTAATAAACTAAACCCTCATATTTGTTGCACCAGTTTTCCCGCTTTGGGTTTTTCTGGGGACTTATGTCCAAAAATCAGTGTGTCACTTTGTTTGAATGAGCGTAATATTCATTAAATGATTTGCATGTATAGACTGTTAGTAGTTTTTACTTCGAGATTTTCTGAATCTAATTTCTGAAGATAACTTGCATAATTTAAATCAAGTAGGAGAAGTAAAACATGATACTACAGTAGAATTTTCACATGGTATCAGAGCGATAGCAGATCAAGCTAAATCTCCAACAAAATCAGCTGAAGAATATTTTTTTTTTTTTTTTTTTTTCCTCTGCAGGATAGTAGTAGAAGCAGCAGAGATCCAGAAGGGGCAGCTTGGTAGCAGGAGGACGCATATCCCAGAAGGAGTAGCGCTACAGATTCAGAAGGCCATCAGGCTTATGCAAAGCCTTTCCAGGCTAGCGTAAGGACTGGGTCACCCAGTTTGGGGTTACGCAGTCCACTTCTAAGCAGCGCTGAGGCTGTGCTAGGCCAGTGAGTAAGACGCAGTCTAGTCATTTTCCCTGTTGCAAAAAGCCTTGCCAAGATCTGGAAGGAGTGCTTCAGATCTTCAATAGTGCTGGTGTGGTGGAGATTCTGCTGGTGTAGAATTGTGCCTAGCTAAGTCAACAAAGGCGGGAGGAAGACAACTACTCAGCAAATCTGAGCCAAACATATCTGAGATTCGATCAGGAGGGTGATCAGAGAGTTTTGTCTGATTGTGTTTGGGTGGAAGATTTCCAGAAGGGAAATCAGTTTTCAGAAGAAACAATTGCCAAAGGGTTTCTAGTCACCAAGAAACCCAGATCCAAAGTTTCTGTAGCCACAAAAAGAGGGAGAATAGGACTGTTTCTATCATATTTGAGCTAAATGGCTTCTCATGGGATGAGAGACCAGGACAGGTTGGACGGTGTGTTCAACTTTTTCATATGGAGGGCACGAATCCTATCAGTCCTAGATGAGTACGACATCAAGGACCATGCAACGAGTGTTCTAGCTGTGCCTGCAGATCTTGATCCTCTGAATAAATTTAAGGAGAATCAAGCGCGAACTAAGTGTTTGATCATGCTTGGAGTGAAGGATCACGTAGTATACCACATATTGCCGATAAGAACACGACAAATGACATGTGGGTTGCTCTAGAAGCGATGTATCAAGGGAGCTCTGTCCAACGAAAAATGCTCTTAGAGAATCAAATGAGGCTTTTCCAGATGTAGAAGGGTGAGGAAATAGATCCTTTCCTTTTCCGACTTTAGACCATCCGAGACCAGCTGGTTGGCATGGGTGCAACTCCAAACTAAGGACTCTTACTAAGGACTGCCCTGAATGTAGTCGCCAAGGAATGGGAAACATTTGTCCAGAGTATACTCGGCAAAGCAACGTTACCATCCTGGGCAGACATGTGGGCTATCCTCCACCAAGAGGAGATCAGGAGGATCACCAAGAAGCAGAATATCAATGGTGGGATAGTCAAAGTGAAGAAAGAAGAGGAATATGATGTAGCCCTTCCATCAAAGCAAAGAAAACAACAAGGGAAGAAGAAGAGGGACCTTTCCAAGGTTCAGTGCTTTAACTGTGGTGAACTTGGACACTTTGCCAACACTTGTCCTAAGAAGAAGGACAAAGGAGCTTCTGATTCTAAGGCTGCAGTAGCAAAGGATGATGGTTTTGATGATGATGCAACCATGAGTGCTCATGTGCCTCGAGAGAAGAGGTGGGTTGACATGGATGTGTAGAGCATCTACAGAAAGGTTGGCGGGATCCTTGAGTCAACCCTACTCTTTGATCACATACGAGCTACAGGAGCCTTACGACAGTAGCGAGATGGTTGCAGAAGGTCACATTGAAGAAAAGGGCAATGATGAAGAGTTGGAGAGGGAGCATCTTAATGTAGAGGCAGCAGCAACATGGAGGCAGCAACGTAGAGGGTCTGATGGGACTTCAGCAACACAAAGATGTTGTGCTCACGCAGTACAGTGTTGCAGCATAACAGTGGCTTCAAGAGGATAGTGTAAATCAATAGCTAGGGAGCTTCAGTGATAGATGCAACTTGACTTATTTGTCAAACAGTTGGGCATAAGTCTTTCAGTTGCTTACTTTTGGGCAAATGAGTTGCGGTGCAGCAGTTAGCAGTGGCAGTGCTATGGGCAGCGTGATGCAACAAGTTGAGAGGGGGTTGCAGTACAGATGTGGCAGTGTCAGTGGCATGGGCAACAATACAGAGAGTAGCAATGCAGTGGATGGAGGGCAGCAGGCCAAGAATCAGCAGCACATAAACCAACATCAAGATCTTGTAGTGCATGGTGTGGATGTATCGCTAGAGCACACTCTGTGCGAAGAGGGAGTGTTGAGATTTTGTATAGTTGGTGTAGCATCGGGAGTGCTCTAGCCCTGAAACTTTGTGGAGGGGCTAAGACACACTTGAAATCCAAAACCCAGAAAGTGTTTTGAGAAATTTCAGTTGGTGTTCAAGTTATTCAAATAATTAATTATTTTAATGGATTTCCTAAGTCTACACTTACGAAAATTAAATAATTAAAGTGAATTAATTAACACATGTGCTGAAATGTTCTAAAAGACACAGATCAAGCAGTCTTTTATTCTTAGCCGTTAATGAATGTTTTAATCTCAATCGTTGATGAGATCATCGAAAAAGTATAAGAGAAAGATTTGAGGGTCAGTTGGAGACACAAACAGAGGCAGAGCTGAGAGACTGATCTGGAATTCTAGGGCAGGGTTTTCTAAGAATTTCCAGAAGAGTTTTCTGCAGTGAGGAGTAGTATTGGTTGAGGGGATTGTTTGATCCCGGAGCCAAGAGTTAGCAAGAGTTAGAGGAGCAGCAAACAAGGACAACAGAGGAGTAGAGAGGCTACACAGCAGCTGCGCAACGCAGGGGCTTCAGCCGCTACGAAGGTGCTACACAGGCCCAGGAGGGGCAGCGCTGTAGCTTCAGGGAGCTTCAAAAGTTACACAGAGACTTCCAGAGGCAGCGTAAGGACTGCGTCACCCACTCTGGGGTTACGCAGTCCCTCTATGAGCAGCGCAAAGGCATGCAGAGCCTAGCAGGGCTGACGCTGGGGCTTCAGGGGCAGTGCTGGGGTTTGTAGGGCCAGATCCGTGCTAAGTCTTGTAAATCCCGTTTGAGTGTGTGCATCAGTTATATATTTGGCCTTGGAACAGTAGGTTAACTGCAGATTTCTTTTATCCACTGTCGGGTTTTCCAGATCTGGAACCCAGATTTGCTGTACTCGGATTCTACTTAATAAAATAAACCCTCATATTTGTTGCACCGATTTTCTTGCTTTGGGTTTTTCCAGGGACTTATATCCAAAAATCAGTGTGTCACTGTGTTTG
Source organism: Pinus albicaulis (assembly GCA_034641835.2). Classification (NCBI taxonomy): domain Eukaryota; kingdom Viridiplantae; phylum Streptophyta; class Pinopsida; order Pinales; family Pinaceae; genus Pinus; species Pinus albicaulis. The sequence continues at coordinate 1,687,512,130 of CM076579.1, read as the reverse complement.
AATGAGTGTAATATTTAGTAAATGAATTGAATGTGTAGACTATTAGTAGTGTTTACTTTGGTATTTTTTGAATCCAATTTCTGAAGATAACTTGTATAATTTAAATCAAGTAGGAGAAGTAAACCATGATACTACAGAAGAATTTTCATAGCTCCCTGTTATACAATGATATATCGGGGTTCATAGCTAAATAAACTTTAAGGTCCTTTATTAGGCCTTCTAATTCCACGGGTTTGGAGTTAAAGCCACACACATTTTTATACCTTCGAGTGATGTTAAGACCCAATTGCTCCATGACTTTCAATGGCATGATGTTTGTGGAAGCCCTTGAGTCTAACATGCAATTAGGTAGTAGAAGGTAATTTATGGCTAAGGTAAGCAGGAATGGATCATGTTCGATGTTTAGATCGGGAAGGTGAATGTTTTGTAATGCTATGGGTAATTCCTCCCTTTCAAAGCTGAGGGACTTCTTAATTTTCCATTGTTGTCGAGGAAGTTTCACAATCTCGTTTAATGGATATGGTACGATTATCATCCCTATAGTAGTCTCTAGGTCAGTATCAAGCTCGACCTCTTTACCTTTATCCCCTTTGGTAGGCTCTTTCTTTTTCAGAGCATCCTTCTTAGGGGGATCTTGGAGGGGTTCTTTGTGAGGGACTTACTTAGGAATTGAGTCATTTTTGTTGGTTTTATTGGTGGTTGTGGGGACTTTGTTGTTGTCCTTTCATGAATATTGGACTCCTTTGAATCTTCCACTATCATTAGTGTTAAGGATTGGAACTTTCTTCTCTTGTTTGATAGTGACCTCATTGATGGGGGGATTAGTATATGAACCCCTCAACAAAATGTTGAAGGCTTCGGATTCTACAAGATTAACATGCTCGTTAGCTTCATCATCATCACTTTGTTCATCTTCTGAGGATGAATCTTGCTGAACAACGTTATCCTCCTCGTTTTGTTTCCTAGGGAAAGGCTTCCATTTTGGGATATAGCTTAGTTTTTGGGCCGTTTCCAAGGCAGTGAGCTTGTTCATGTAGAGCCTATCTCATGAATTCATTTATTCGCTGAGTTTTTCCATTTTCTTGAGAAGAACCAAAAGGGTTTCTTCGTGTTGATCTTTGGATTTTCCCTTCTTGGCTTCAACCTTAGCCTTTGGGTGTTCATCAAGATCCCTCTTGGAGATTCGTAGGTTTTTCTCAACTTCCATGCCATATCTCTTTAGCCTCAACCAAGGTTTTAGGTTTCTTATCCCTCAATGCATAGGTTAGGTGACCACCCACAACTTTGATAAATTTGTCAAGTATGTTAGCATTAGGGGGACTCAAATGTTCGGGGATATCCCAAACTACCTTATCAAATTTTAGGATGAATTATTTGATGTCTTCCCTTCCCCTATTTATTTGATATAACTTCTTAATGTTGAACGTTCCTTGTGCATCACATGACCATTTCTTTGTGAACATATCCTCAAGTTGGTCATAGTTATCAATGCATCCTAGGGGAAGACTAAGATATCATTCCCTTCCTTGTCCTTCAAGAGACAAAGCAAAAGGCATCATGATCCTATCTTTGTCAAATATTAGGCTAGGAGAAATGTTCTAGTAGAACTCTTTGATATGGTCACGAGCACTCATGATAACATCACCCTTGAACTTGGGAAACCAATTATTATATTTTTCAGGTAAAGGTTGACAGTGATTATTGCATCACCCTTGAACTTGGGCAACTGTTTATTGTATTTTTCAGGTAAAGGTTGACAGTCATTACTTAACTTTAGTGGGCCTAATGGTTAAGAGCATGTGTTTCCTCCTAGGAGGTCACAGGTTCAAAACCAGAGGGTGGTAGAATATATATGCCTTCGTAGACTTAGCAGTCAAATCGCTACGCGGAGGTGGGTCCCTTATCCCAGAAACAAGGGGGTCTTATACACCAATTTGGTGTCTGGCTTGGCTATGACCTTAAAATTGGATAATAATAATAATAATAACTAACCAAATTCCTTTCACTCCTAATCATTTTAGGTTGGTTTTGGTTTAGGTTAGTGCTAGAGTCAGTTGCCATCTTTGGGGTGTGATTACCGAACATTTCAAATTCAGGGAGAAAGGTGGTTCTAATGAGTGATGGAGTTCATTCTACCCTTCTTGTAGTGACCCTAGTTATAAGAGGAATGTTGTGACCTTCAAGCAAACTAGGGGTTTTGACAATAAATGGAGTCACCAGAGGAATATTTGAAACGTTGTTTATGAATCAATTCCTCAATGATTCAGTAGGGACGCAGACGTTAGGGGAATTTTGAGGTCTAAAATGAGTCTCCTAAGGAAATTATAAAATAATAGTGGAAATAATAAAATAAGATTTGATTACATCATCAAATTTTAGAGGGAAAAGAGAAAAAACTATTTTTCAACTCGTATTTTCAACATATCTCCCTATGGGTTTACTCAATTTTCGAGCGGGAACACTCGTTGGATGCAGAGTTTGATTCCTCATCCATGGAGTACTCATGTTGCATACTTTCGATGGACCCTACTATATGAAAAATCAGAAATACATGGAAAACTGTGATTGCAACTATGTTTTTCATGTAGTAGGGTCCATCAAAAGTATTCAACATGAGTACTCCTTGGATGAGGAATTAAATTTTGAATTCAACAAGTACTCTCGCTTGAAATTTGAGTAACACCTTAGTGAGATAAGTTAAAAATACAAGTTGAAAAAGTAGTTTTATTATTTTATTATTTTTTAATCTTTTTACTTTTTTTACCCCAAAAATGGTGAATTTTCCACCATGGTTGACATCATCATCTTGAATCCTATTGGTTCTTATAAAGTTTATTTTTGTTGTACATTTTTCTTAGGAGGCCCATTTTAGACCTCAAAAGTTCTCTAATGCTTGCTTCCTCCCTCGAAACGACACCAAAATTTTACTGCTCAAACTAGCAGGGGTCCTAGGAAGGGATCCTATAGAGAAACTACTAGGTCAAGGGAAACAATGGAGCAATAGCCCACTGTCACTTTAGCTAAGTTTCCTTGCTCTTTACGGACTTTCACTGATGGTAGGAGACCAAATATAAGGGGGAATCACAATAATGAATATGTCAATGGAAGGGTAAAGGGTGATTCCCAAGGCTCATTCACAGGAGAGACTCAATGATATGGCTTTCTTGCTTTAAAAACAAGGTGAAAGGCTCTTTAGGAAAGGCTAAAGGATACTCGAGGTTAGGGTTTGGGAATGTATATTGTAAATATGATTCCTAGGCCTAGAAATCCTTACAGAGAATTGGTATTTATGTGATTTTTGTGGAATTAGAGTTTTAAGGTTGCGGGACCACACGGGACCAAGTGGACCTAGAATTAGGTCAAGGAAGTGGAGTTGATCAACCAAGGAGGGGCATGACCTAATTATGGAAGCGAGGAGGATCAAAGGACACATCTTCTTAGAATTGTATGCAATGATCCAAATGAGGAGACTAACATAGGGAAACCTAGGGCAAGAAACGACCCTTGAGCTAAGGCTTGCTATATCTTGAGGTCCCACTGTCAAGATTTTCTTGAAATTTTAAGGGCCTCTAGAGGAAATCCTAGCACAGTTATGGACAATATATCAAAGTCTTTTGATGGCTAGAACGTAAGATAAGTGATTCCCTAGATGACCTATGGAGGCTAGGCCTAGAAAAGGAAGGAGAGGTGAGATACATTTTCTTCAAAAATGATCACTTATGGAAGAATCAATGTCTTATCCTTTGGGAGGGATGGAGTCAAAGAGAATTTGGTGTTCGGAAAAGATTTACCCAATCAAGGAGGTCTTAGAGCAACTTCGCATGACATTAGGGCATGAAAGCAGCTACTCGAGATCTTTAAACTTCAATATGCAGTAATTGATGACTTATCAAGATGCATTTTAACAAAATAATCTCTAGGAACATTCACCCATTCATATAAGGCCCATGCATTGATGCAATGCTATAAAAGATCAAAACTTCCATAATTTTGCATAGGAAAGCAGTTAATTCAGACTTGTATAGTGAAAATCTCAGCAACATCCTTGTGACAAATTAAATAACAAGAATAAGCATGAAAAAGATTGCTTACATGTACAACTGAGTATATCCAATCATCAAATTATGCCAATGATGAAGCTCCAAGACAAGATAAATATATCCAAACATCAAAGTTCATCCATAACATCCAAACTCGTCCTCCAAAAGGGAATGCAAAATTCTTCAAAAAGCTACTAATCCCAAATCAAAGTGATGATGATGAAAATGAATCATCTCACTTTTATGTAGAAATTTTAATCCCCAACACCGGTTTTCAGTTTCTCCTTATTTCTCCCATATAGTTAAATGCCCATTCCCATAGCCATACATTCAAAAAGCTGGGAAAAATAAATATTTTCTGAAAACACTAATTCTGGAAATTTCACAATGTTGAAATGCAGAAATAAAAACCAGAAAAATAAATCAGCCACACACAGAATTTTGACATGCTAATTTTTGGTCAATGTGACCTTGGAAAAACTCCCTACAACTCTTGGGGAAAACCAGTTCGAAAGCTTCTCTTTATTTTCTGAATATTGCTTTTACAGTGAGGCAGAAATTACAAAGCAAAAATATTACAGCAACCTCATAAATGTACTTATCTTGAAAATCGTGCAAAACTCCACCTCGATTTTCATGCCAACTCAAAACAAAACTTATTAGCAGAAATCACAGCCTTAAATGCTGTACGGACAACACCGAAAACAGTGCCAGAATAACTGTACGACCTCCCTCAAAATCTGTGCAAATGCTGCCTTGATTTTCGTGCTGTACGAACCTAATTTTGCGTACGGTTTGCTGCTGTACTGATTCCAGAAAACCAGCCTTCTCTCTCTACTGTACGAGCCTTGATTTTCATAGCTCCTTGCTGCTGTACGGACCTCGAAAAACGTGCTGCAATAAATGTTGATTCTCCTCCCTCAAAATTTGTGCCCTCTTGCCTTGAACTTCGTGCTTTGTCCTTGCTGTACGTATTTGCTGAATATAAGTGATGTTGCTCTCCTTCTTCTCACTATTCAGAAAATCTCCTTAGCTTTCTCTTCTCCTCTCTCAATCTGCTCATGAAAGAATGAATTACCTTTTCCCTCCATTCCCTCCTTTAGCCTAACCCTAAGTGACTTTTGGGGAATCCCTAAATCCAATGGCTAAGATAGCTTTAGATCTAGGGTTGAGATTAAATGCTCATTTAAATCTCACTTTCTATTTTTTAATTCACCCCACTTTGATAAAGACCCACTTAGTCATTTATTTCCAAAGTCACTTTTCCCTTTTTAATTTCACATTGACTTTATTAAAGTCACTTTAAAATTAGACTTTTGTAACTTTATCACTTAAAGTCACTTTTAAATTAGATTTGACTTTATAACTTTATAAAGTCACTTTAGGAGAAAAATTAAATTCTTTTGGACACTTTTCCCTGGGCCAAAGATCAAAGCCTTAGGGAACCACCTGTCCTTCGGTAACCAAATTTCAACACTCCCTCTTACCGAGGAAGGTGTTTCTCACCACACCCATCTTGTCTCAGAAGTAGACATGCTTGCCTCGTGGTAAGGCTCTGGTAAGAATATCTGCACCCTGCTCATCAGTGGAAATATACTCAAGCTTCATAGCTCCCTTCTGAACATAGTCTCTGATGAAGTGATATCTGATGCCAATATGCTTTGACCTGTCATGAAATACTGGATTCTCCGTGAGTTTAATGCAACTCTGATTATCACAGTAAATCACTGAAGGTCTCAACCGCTGATCAAATAAGCCAAACAACATCTTGCGAAGCCAGATGGCCTCACAACTAGCTAGATTGGCTGCCATATACTCTGCTTCCGCTGAACTCAATGCTACTAACTGCTGCTTCCGGCTGAACCACGACACCACTGTGAACCCAACCCAAAACAACACCCTGAAGTGCTCTTCCTATCAGAAGCACAACCTACCCAATCAGAATCAGTGTAACCTGCCAATCTCACTCCATCCCCCTGCCTATAATCCAGAGCATACTCCACTGTCCCCTGCAAGTACCACAAAATGTGTTTTGTAGCAACCCAGTGCACCCTCTTGGGCTCACACATGAATTGGCTGATCGTGTTGACTGCAAAACATATATCTGGTCTAGTGTTGACCAAATACATCAAGGAACTACTCAGTTGTCTATACAATGTGGGATCCACCAATTCGGAGTCTGAAGCGTGAAGCTTCTTCCAGTTGGTGATCATCGGTGTCGACATGGGTCTACAATCCTCCATGTGGATCCTGCCAAGGATGTCCGCAATATACTTCCCCTGCCCTAGGAAGAAATGCCCCTCCTCCTGCCACACCTCCAAACCCAAAAAGTAATGCATCAAGCCAATGTCCTTCATCTAAAACTCCGACGCAAGATCTCTCTTGCAGTGCTCTATGAGTCTCTCTGCACCTGTAATGACCAAGTCATCCACATACAGCACCAGAATGAGGGGCTCCTCACCTATCACAATGAAGTAAAGGTTCGGATCTGCATCTCTTTGTGAAACCCATCTCCTGCAAGCATGTATCTATCCTGGAGTACCAAGCTCTAGGAGCTTGCTTCAGGCCATAAAGGGCCTTCTTCAGTCTGCACACATGGGACTCCTTCCCATGCACCTCAAAGCCCTGCAGCTGCTCAATGTACACCTCCTCCTGTATGAAGCCATTGAGAAATGTGGTCTTCACATCCATCTGGTGGATCTTCCAACCCATCTCTATTGCTATCGATATGATGGATCGAATCGAAGTATATCGAGCCACGGGAGTGAAGGTCTCCTCATAATCAACTCCCTCTACCTGGGATAACCCTCTAGTCACAAACCTTGCTTTGAATTTCTCAATGCTGCCATCTGCAGCATGCTTTACCTTGTAAAGCCATCTGGAAGTAACCACGGATTTGCCCTCAGGCTCGGCACCACCTCCCAAACATCATTCTTCATGATAGAAGAATACTCCTCCTGCATGGCCTCTCTCCAGACCTGCTGGCTAGCTACCTCCTCATAGCTAGAAGGCTTAGAGTCAAGGATGTTGGAAACCATTGCCATATAGCTACAAAACCTATCAGGTGGTCTTCTCTCTCTGACCGGCCTCTTAAGCCCAACAACAGATGTGGCCTCTCTCAAGGTGTCCTGAAGCCACTTGGGCTTCCTCTTCCCTGAGCACACTTCTCCCACTGGAGAATGAAACTCCTCCTCATCAGGAGCCTGAACTCTTGACTGTCTGTCTGCTGTCCTCTTGCCTGAACCTGAACCTGTAGACGCTGAAGTACCATGTGAACTGTCCATCAGTTGACTCCCTAGTGAACTGCTCTGCATGCTGCCCAAAGCACCACCCCTCTGACTCTGCGAGCCACTGCTCACTGATGGACCTAACACCGTAATCAATGTACCTTTAGATCCTCCTGATCCCTACCCACTGGATCCCTACGACTGACTCAGCTGCTCCTGAGGGTCTGGCTGATCCAGATACTCTAACTCCCGTGACCTCCTGATGGCCCTGTCCTCCTCAAACTTTACATCCCGACTGACAACAACTCTCCTCTGTGCGGGAATATAAATCCGAAAGGCCTTCGAGGTTTCACTGTAGCCCACAAAGACACCCTTCTCTGCGGTGGGCTCTATCTTGGTCCTCTTCTCATTGGGTACGTAGGAGTATGCAATACACCCAAAGATACGAAGATTACCAACATAAAGCTTCTTCCTAAAGAAAGCCTCCTCCGGAGTCACATGCCCCAAGGCACGATGCAGACTCCTGTTCTACAAATATACAACAGTGTTGCAGGCCTCTGGCCACAAAAACAATGGCAACCCCTGATCATGTAACATGGCTTTGGCAGCGCCTCCGATGGATCTGTTCTTCCTCTCCACAACCCCGTTCTGCTGGGGGTTGTAAGGAACTGTGAACTCCCTCCTAATGCCTGCCTCTGCACAATAGTCAACAAACTCTCCAAGGGTGTACTCACCTCCATTGTCTGACCTCAGGGACTTGATCTTCCGACCTGTCTGAGTCTCCACAAGAGCTTTGAACTCCTGAAACTGCTTGAAGACCTCACTCTTGGTCTTCAAGAAATAAATCCAGGTCCTCCTGGAGTGTTCATCAATGAATAAAACATAATTCTCATATCCACTCAAGGAAACATGAGACATCTGACCGCTCACATCGGAATGAATCAAATCAAGTATCCCAGTCGCTCTGCTGTGCCTGCTGGGAAAAGGGGATTTGGAAAACTTGCCCATAGCACATCCTCTGCATGTATCAGAGTGATCAGTACTGAAATCTGGCACACCTGTAGTGATCTCCCGCAATGTCCTCAAGGCTCCATGATACATGTGCTCCATCCTGCGGTGCCAAATTTCACACAGCTCTGAACTGCTAGCTCTGCTACTGGTACTACCGCTCAATGCCAAAAGGGGCTGAAATGCAAACTTGTACACCTTTGCTTGGTGTACACCAATCACTCTAGCTGAATCAGCTGGAGCGCCCCTGGGATATATCAACACCTGTCCTCTCCTGAACAATATCTCATACCCTCTATCCTCCAATGCTGAGACGGATATGAGGTTCTTCCTCATCCCTGGCACATATAGAACATTTGACACCTTCAAGGGAGGTTTGGGTTCCTATCAAATGTCAATGTCCCCACACCAACTGCTCTAACAACGCTGTCATCTCCGAGTACTATCTCTATATCAGTGCCACTCTCTGAAAGCTTTGAGAAGTACTCACGGACACCTGTCATATGACGTGAAGCCCCACTGGCAACATACTAGATACCTGAAGATGCTCCGCTAGTGGAGGGAAATGCACACTCCCTCTCAACCTCCGTGGCAGGTGATCCTGCACTAGTGGACTCACAAGCAATGAACACAAACTCCTGGCCAAAGCTATCTGTAAAGTCCTCTATATCTGCTGATGCTGCCATGCTCTGGTTCTTCCCCTTCTTCTTCTTCTCCGGACACACAACTGCATAGTGTCCCATCTTCTGACAATTCCAACACTTCACCATGGAATAGTCCTTCTGCGTGTTCCCCTGTTTACCTTTACTTTTGCCTTTGCCCCCACCATTACTTGTGGAAGCTTGCTTCTTTCCCTTGCCTTTCTTGCCTCATGCCAACAGTGCTACATCGTCATTCTGCTCAACTGGTTTGGCTGCCCCAAGCTGGTTCTTTCTGATTTCTGTCTGTATGCAATCATCCCAGAGCCTCTCCCAAGTGGGAAGGGTCTCACGTGCACAAACCCCATTAGCAAAGTTCAGCCATGAACTGGGAAGGCCATTCACTGCAATCCGCATCAATTCAGTGGGTGGAATGACCTCTCCAACTGCTGCCAATGCATCTCTCACATTAGTAATCTTTGTGAGATATCCAGCTGCACTATCAGTCTTACCCATTTTAATGGTTTTCAGCTTCTCCATTAGGACCATTTTCTTGTTCTCATTGGTACTCTTGTAGAGATTGGTCAATGTTGTCCACATCTCATGAGCATACCTCTTTCCTCTCACATGAGTAATGAAATGGTCTTTGATTCCATCTATAATCAATCTATTACCCTTATTATTTTTATTAAAGGCTCCCAACTGAACAACATCAGTAGGCACATTAACAGGGTTCTGTGAGGTATGCACCATGATATCCCAAACTTCTGTCTCCTCAAAGATGCTTTGCATTCTCTCTTTCCAAACACCGTAGTTGCTATGCCCATCCAACCTATCCTCCACCCTCAAGCCCAAAGACATGCTTGCTGTCCTAAATAAGCTGAAAATAACACTGCTGTAGTAAAGGTAATGATTTCTGTATGAAAAAATCAGCTTGCTGTAATTTCTGAGTGAAAAATCAGCTTGCTGTAATTTTTCTTCTTGCTGTCCCAAACTGCATTTTTCAGCAAAATAGCTCTGATACCATGTAGAAATTTTTCTGTTTCTCACCCCGGTTTTCAGTTTCTTCTTATTTCTCCATATAGTTAAATGCCCATTCCCAAAGCCATACATTCAACAAGCTGAAAAAATAAATATTTTCTGAAAACACAAATTCTGGAAATTTTCAAATGCTAGAAATTCCAGAAATAAAACTCAGCAAAATAAATCAGCGACACAGAAAAATAGACACGTTGATTTTTGGTCAATGTGACCCTAGAAAAACCCCCTACAACTCTTCGGGAAAATCAGTTCGAAAGCTCTTTTTATTTCTGGAAAATGCTTTTACAGTGAGAGAGAAATACTCAGAAAAATTTCAGCAAGTAATAAATACAACTTATCTCGTTTTCCATGCTTAACCACCACCTCGAAAAATGTGTACACAGCAAAAACAAAAACAACAATAAATGCTATACGACCTCCTCGAATTCCATGCGCAGAATTTACAACATTAAATGCTATTGTATGACCTCGAATTCCGTGCCCAAAATTTACAGTATTAAATGTTGCTGTACGGACTGTCTCGAACACTGTGCAAACAACAATAAATGCTGTTGTACGGATTTCTCGATTTCCTTATAGAGAAAACAACAAAGTTGCTGTACAGTTTCTGCCTCGATTTCCGTGCACAAGTACAACAAGTTATTGTACGAACTGCTTTGAAAAACGTGCCAAAAAATCAACCTGCTCGAAATCTGTGCCAAATCTTGCTGTACGACCTCCTTGGAATACGTGCCAAATTTGCTATATGGTTTGCCTTGAAACTAATGCCCAAATTTGCCTCGAAATTTGTGCCTCTCCTTGCTGTACGGACTTGCTGAAGTGCTGCCTCGGTTTGTGTGCCAAGTTCTGTCCTCCTCCTCCTCACTGCCCAGAAATCTCCTTTGCTCTCCTCTCCTTCTCTCAGTCTGCTCATGAAAGAATCACTGATCTTTTCCTTCCTTTTCCTCCTTTAACCTAACCCTAAGTGACTTTTGGGGAATCCCTAAATCCAATGGCTGAAAAAGCTTTAGATCTAGGGCTGAGATTAAATGCTCATTTAAATCTCACTTTCTATTTTTTTAATTCACCCCACTTTAATAAAGACCCACTTAGTCATTTATTTCTAAAGTCACTTTTCCTTTCTAATTTCACATTGATTATATTGAAGTCACTTTAAAATTAGACTTTAGTAACTTTATCACTCAAACCCACTTTTAAATTAGATTTGACTTTATAACTTTATAAAGTCACTTTAGGAGAAAAATTAAATTCTTTTGGACACTTTTTCCTATGCCAAAGATCAAATCCTTAGGGAACCACTTGTCCTCCGATAACCAAATTTCAACACTTAGGTTGAGAGGTGCTTCAACAAGTGAACATGGGGGGGATTTTAGGAGCTTAAAAAATATTAATTATTGACTTTTCAATGACCCATGCCACAACCCCATGGGGTTTTATCCCACTAACTGGGGTTACAAACTTCAAACATGAATATCTCTCAAACCGTGAAGAATTACGTGGCGTGCCATAGATCATCGGAAACATCTCGACAAGTAGAAACCATCAAAAGCATTCTTGACCTAGAATATAGTAATTTGGTAGGTCAAAATTCCCATGCATTATTTGGGTAGCCCTTGGTGCTGCTTGGGTTGACATTAATGACAACTGCTGATCAACAAGGAGAAGGCTATTCAGCGAGGAAGAAAGGTTATTGTGGTTTTGTATTGGGTCACTCTATATATCTCATGCAAATCAGAAAGGCCGAGGTCTGAACTAAGGCCTGTTGCGACATCAAGTGAATTCATTTTGGGCATAAGGTCACTCATAAAAGGCCGAGATAAGGAAGCTGAGGAGAAGACTTTAAGACGCCGAGAAGGAGCACTTGTCTAGGGTTGCTATAGTATAGAGATTGAGATTCTCTAGGTCAATCTGAAAAGTGCAGTGCAATGTTGATTTCTGGTAGCATCAAATGTGCTCTAAGTCTCAAAATTCGCAGGAAGGCTTAGACACATGTATTAGAGATAACCCAGAAACCGTTTTGGGAAATTCCACCCGGGTTGTACTTTATTAAAAGAATTAATTATTTTAAAAATACCCTAAGTCTAAACTTAGGAAAATAAAATAATTAAAGTGAATTAATAGAATATGGGTGTGAATGTTCTAGATAAAGTAGATCAATTCTAAAGTTAATCTTAGCCGATGACCATTTATTAGAGATTTGATCATGGCTGTTGAAGTTTCAACGAGAAGATTATAAGAAAGGCTTGAAGGGTCATTGGAAAATTTAGAGAAAGAATCAAGAAATCGATTTCTTTACTGAGTAGTGCTCAGGGAGAAATATCGATCAAAGAGATTCTTTGTAGAGAGGGGTAGGGATAGTATCTGAAGAGAAATCTTTATTGGTTGGAGAATCAACAATAGGGAAGGGAGAGAGAGATCCAGCAGAGGCAGCACAGAGCCAGAGAGGTTGACTCGGAGCCACGCAGAGGCCAGGAGGGAATCCAAAAAATTGCTGAAGGAATCGATTGCAGAAGCCGGGAGTCAGGGTGTGAGACCGGAAGGTAGAAATTGAAGTTCCTGGACAAAAAATCAATCAACAGAAGGGGTGACGCTGTACGTAGGAGGGTTGACGTTGGGAATGCGCAGAGGCATCACAAAGGCTATTAGGGGTAGCTCATTTAGTGTTTGGATTAGCTGAGATTTCCTATGATAGTGTGAGGTAACCTCACTAATCTTTCCGTTAGTGATATTCTTTGTTGCCGGGAGAGGCAACAGAGGTTGTATTTAGAAATTACTACTGCTTAATAATAAAACCCTCAACTGCTGCACTGGTTTTCCCGCATTGGGTTTTTCCGGGGACAGTAGTCCAAAAACAACTGTGTCAGATTTGTCTATGATTTACTCTTGTTCAGTTTTTGTTTCCGCACTTGTATTTTTCCGCAGTTTATTCTATGAAGGTTGCAGTGTGTTTAATTCGATATTGCCGTAGAAATAAACTGAATAATTAATTTATCCGTTAGAAGAATTAATACCAATTGCTGCAATAAGATTTCAGATTTAAAGAATTTTCACATGGTATCAGAATATGTATAGGTGAGTGCAGGAGGAACAAAAGAACAAATCTGTAGATCCAGCGTTGGTGAAGTCGGGATCAAAAAGATGCGTAAGCAGCAGACCGATCTTCCAGAAGATTGGCAATCCAAGCCAGGAGGGCCAAAACCAGCAAGGAAAATCTCTCTCTGAGTGAGTCGAAGAGAGGAAAGATTTTTCCAGATTGCAGTTTGGCGGAGGCAGAGGGAGCAGTGCAACAGATCAACGCAAATCAACAGCCTGAGGGACACAATTTTCTGTGCAGCAATGATTGTGGGTGCATAAGCGTCAAGAAAGGAATTTTCTTCCTCAGGGAATTCCTAGCTGAGGAATTCTAATTTTCGAGACATGAGCAACAGTATTGGGTAGTAGATCTACCATCTTCAACAGGGAGTGCATAGGCCAGGCCAGAGCTGCGTAGAGGAGAAAGAGGGAGCTAGTTCGACATATTTTTTCAATCGGCAGAGATGACATCAAGCAGATTGAGAGATCAAGATCGGTTGGAGGGAGCCTCGAACTATGTGATCTGGCAGGCAAGGATTAAATGCCTGCTAGATGAGCATGATCTCAAACTCTTCGTTGAAGGCTTGGTCACTTTTCCAGTAGATGCAGATCCTTTGAAGGAATACAAGAAGAATATGGCTAAGGAAAAGCGCCTAATCCTAGACAAAGTGAGAGATCATGTTGTGGGTCACATAGCTAGCAAAGCGACATCTAGAGAAATGTGGCAGGCCTTGGAGAAGCTATATCAATGATCTGCCGAGTAGCGGAAGATGTATCTGGAGGAGAAGATGCAGACTACTAGGATGCAGAAAGGTGATCGCATTGATCCGTTCCTGTCTAGATTTCAGGAGAACCGAGATCAACTGTCAGCTGTGGGATTGGCTCCTCAGGCCACAAAGATGGTCAAATTGGCCCTCAACTCAATGTCCAAAGCCTATCATGTCTTTGTCCAAAGCATCCTGGGCAGAGAGAATTTGCACATGCGGACTGCTCTTCAGCAAGAAGAGACGAGGAGGGACTTACTTAAGTGTCAATTTGAGAGCAACAACAATAGTGGGAAGAAGCCGAAGGAGGAGGAAGATAATGTGGCCCTTGCATCAAAGATGCAGCGCAGGAGGAAGAAGGAACTTTCCAAGATCAAATGCTTCCGGTGTGGCGAGATGGGTCATTATGCCACATAGTGTCCTCTCAAGAAGAGAGACAAAGGCGAGAAGCATGATCCGCAAGCCACACCTTCCAGGATTGATGAGGAGGAGTTTGCCATGATAGCCCATATACCTCCAGGTGGGAGGTGGGGTGACTTGGAGCTGTAGACCCAAAGATCTATAGGATGGGCAGGATCCTTGAGGAGTCCACCTCTTGGATCAATACCTTGCCACGGGAGCCCAAATCAGATGTAGCAGGATGGACGAGTGCTAGTTGGTGTAGAGAAGTGCAGAAGTGACAGTGCAATGGTTAGCAGCGCTAGAGTCTGAGCAGCGCAAAGCAGAGTTGGCAGCAGTGCAAGAAGATGGACAAGTGCTAGTTGGTGTCGAGGAGTGCAGAAGTGACATTGCAGTGGTTAGCAGCGCTTGAGTCTGAGTAGCGCAGAGCAGAGTTGGTAGCAGTGCAAGAAGGCACAATGCAGAAGTCAGCAACAACTTCAGAGGGACAACAAAGAGGCTAGCAGCAGTTGGACCTTTAGTACCAAGGTGCATCATGCTGAACACTTGTTCATTTTTGGATGTTTTTCTGTTGTAGTAAGCAACAACATTGCAGTGCAGTAGTAGTTGGTAGTGGCAGGGTCAATAGCAGCACTGATGTAGAATTTGAGAGGGAGTTGCATTACAAATGCAGTGTCAACAACGTTTGCACAGAGTTGGTGGGTAGCAGTGTTAGACTTCAACAACACAGAGGGAGATGTTGTAGAATAAAAGTAGTGCTTTGCAGGGGGTATTGTTAGAGCACATTCCTCGCTAAGAGGGAGTGTTGATTTCTGGTAGCATCAGATGTGCTCTAAGTCTCAAAATTTGCAGGGAGGTTTTGACACATGTATTCCAGATAACCCCATAAATCGTTTTGGAAAATTCCACCCAGATTTTATTTTATTAAAAGAATTAATTATTTTAAAAGGACCCTAAGTCTAAACTGAGGAAAATAAAATAATTAAAGTGAATTAATAGAATATGGGTGTGAATGTTCTAGAAAAAGCAGATCAAGTCATAAGTTAATCTTAGCCATTTATTAGAGATTTAATCTTGACCGTTGAAGTTTCAACGAGAAGATTATAAGAAGCGCTTGAAGGGTCATTTGGAATATACACAAAAAGAATCAAGAAATCGATTTCTTTAAGGAGCAGTGCTCAGGGAGAAATATCAATCAAGAGATTCTTTGTAGAGAAGGGTAGGGATAGTATCTGAAGAGAAATGTTTCTCGGTCAGAGAATCATCAACAAAGAAGGTAGAGAGAGATCCAGCAGAGGCAACGTAGAGCCATGTAGGGCTACGTAGAGGCCAAGAGGGAATTCATAAATTTGTTGAAGGAATCGATTGCAGAAGCCGGGAGCCAGGATGTGAGACCGAGAGGCAGAAATCGAAGTTCCTGGACGACAAATCGATCATCAGAAGGGGTGACACTGTACCCAAGAGCATTGACGCTGGGACTTCGCAGAGGCTGTCAATGGCAGCTTATTCAGTGGCTGGATCAACTGGGATTTCTTGTGATTGTGTGAGGTAACCTCACTAATCTCTCTGTCAGTGATATTCTTTGTACTTGGATTGCCGAGAGAGGCATCCAGAGATTGTATTCAGAAATTACTACTGCTTAATAATAAAACCCTCAGTTGCTTCACTGGTATTACCGCTTTGGGGTTTTCTGAGGAAATTAGTCCATAAACAACTGTGTCAGATGTGTCTATGATTGACTCTTGTTCAATTTTTGTTTTAGCTCTTGTATTTTTCTGCAGTTTATTTCGTGAAGGTTGCAGTGTGTTTAATTAGATGTTGTCGTAGCAATAAACTGAATAATTAAATTTTCAGTTAGAAGAGTTAATACCAGTTGCTGCAATAGGATTCTAGATTTAAGGAATTTTCACATGCAGTGTAGTGCAGAAAAGGAAGGAATGAAGAGAAGCCAAGAAGAGCAATAAAGGCTAGTGACAAGGTTCTTGGGAGGATATTTGTGTCAAGGGTCTTTGTCATGGTCTTGGTATTCGTCAATTGAAGATCTACAAGAAGAATTTCTGAATGGGTTTTCCTCTCAAAGAGTGAGCGATTTTGGTCCTGGCTTACAAGCCTACATACTGTGTGTCTTGTCTTTTATTGTGTATTTGATAATTGACTTGATGAAAATAACATAATAATAACCTCTCGAAGAAAATATCATAATTAAGAAGCATAAAGTATATCACAAGCAATTATCAAAAAGAGAAATCTCCTAACTAATGATGCCCTAGATTTTTGAACACTGGCCAAAGGATCTGCGCTGCCTCTGGGGTTTCGAACAACTGCTTACACAGTGCTACGAAGCTCCTCTTCCTTTTTGCTACTAAGCTCTTTGGCTTTCTATCTGTGCTCTGATACCATGTGAAAATTTGGTGACCCTGAATCCTATTGCAGCAACTGAAATTGTTTCTTGTATTTGTTAAATAAATTAAACAAATTATTTACTGTGTGCTACAAAAAATATCGAGAGAAATACACTGCGACCTTCACAAAACAAATACTGTGAAAAAAATTAAAACACCGAAAGAAATAGATGCACACACACAACATGACACCGTTATTTTTGGACTAAGTCCCTAGAAAAACCTAACTCAGGAAAATCGGTGCAACAACTAAGGGTTTTGATATTAAGCAGTAGTGAAATCTGAGTACAATCTATGGATGCCTAATCTAGCAAATCAAATCAAAGAAATGACTAGCAATAAAAACTAGTGAGAAAATTTCTCACTCCACAGGCGATCCGACATTGACCTCAACTTGAATTGAGCTGCTCCTTGCTTCCTCTGCGCTGTCACTGCGTCAGCCTATGCAGTTACTGCATCCCACAAGCTTGGAACAACGTCTCCTTTTATTGTCTCTTCCGCTGTTGTCTAGAAGACATGCTCTTTGCCTTTGGACCCTTTGCCAAGCTTCCAACTGAGAATATCTCCTGCTCCCCAACAAATACAGAATCACCCCAAGAAAGATCTGCGCTGCCTCTCTATGGCACTCACAGCCTCTCTGCAATGTACACATCGGAACTGGAAAAGCTTCCTCCGACCTTACTATCTTTGCCCTTTATCACTGCGTCGACTTACTAAATCACTTTTGGCAACTAAATGCTGCTACTTTGGAGATCGATTTTCAAGCAAATTGAATACTCAACTGATTTGGTGCGTCTTCTCCAAGCCCCATCGATTTCTTCTTATAATCCTCCTTTGAGACTTCAACAACCACGATTGAATCTTAATCGATGACTAGGATTAACTAGAAATCAATCCATGCACTTTTCTAGAACATTCTCACCATGAATTAATTAATTCCTTTTAATTAATCATATTTCCTAAGTTTAGACTTTAGGAAATATTAACAACTGATTAATTAATTAAATTAAGTCATCCATAAGTGGAATTTCAGAAACAATTTCTGTGTATTCGAGAATGCATGTATTCTAGCCTCTCTGCCAAATCTCGTGGCTAGAACACATCCGATGCTGCAAAAACTAACATATGATCTGTTCATCACTGGTGTAGGGCGAAGAATTCAAGAATGCAAGAAGATGTTGGTAGCTGAATTTGAAATGAAGGATCTAGTGCTAATGCACTATTACCTAGGTCTAGAATTATGCCAGAGACCTATGGAGATATATTTGGGGCAAGGAAAGTACATCATCAAATTTGGGATGATGGATTCCAAGCCGATGACTACTCCTATGATCACCAATCTCAAGAAGTTGAGGGACTCTGACTCTAGTCTCGTGGACCCTACCTCATATCGTCAGTTGGTGTGTTCCTTGATGTATCTGGTAAATACTATGCCAAATATATGTTTTGCAGTAAACATTCTTAGTCATTTTTTAGTTGGAACCTCGTCACTATCACTGGATCGCTGCCAAACATATACTAAGGTATCTTCGTGGAACTGTACATCACTGCCTAAAATATGATAGTAAGGAAGTGAAGCTAATCAACTTCATAAACTTTGATTGGGGTGGTAGTGAGAGCGATGGAAGGAGCACTACTAGAGGATGTTTTTGTTTGGGAGCTGCTATGATCTCATGGATGAGTAGGAAGGAGGATCCCGTTGTGTTGAGTAGTGCTGAGGCAAAATATGTGGCTGCATGTGAAGTAGGAAAGGAGTCTGTTTGTTTAAGGAAGATTTTGACAGAGTTGTTCAAGAAGTCTTTGGGTCCTATTGTGATTAACTGTGACAATTAAAGTTGTATCAAGATGTCTGGAGAGCTCGTGTTTCATGCTAGGACGAAACCTATCAATAATAAGTTCCATGTTTTTAGGAACTTGGTGCAGGATGGGATCGTGAAGTTGGAGTATGTCTCGACAAATGAATAGGTAGCAAATGTTGAGATTTTGTGTATTTGGGATAGCATCAGTTGTGCTCTAGCTCCCAAATTTTGAGGAAGGACTAGAGTACACTTGATCTACAAGACCCATAAATTGATTTGGGAAATTTCATCTGGTTTACGAGATATTAAATTAATTAATTATTTTAATGTATTTCCTAAGTTAAAATTTAGGGAACTTAAATAATTAAAGTGAATTTAATTAAACATGTGATGAAATTGTCTTAAGTCACACGGATCAAGATTTCTTTTAATTTTAGCCATTGATTCAAGATCTGATCATGGTCGTTGGTTTCCTAATGAGAAAAGTATAAAGGAAAGGCTTGGGGTCATTTGTAAAGAAACATAGAGGTAGAGCACTGAAGCTAAGCTGAGATTCTAGGGCGGGTTTGCTAAGGAATCTCAGAAGTGTTTCAACTGCAGAGAGGGGAATTTAAGCCCAGGGGGTGATTTGATCCCAGGGTCTAGAATCAGCAAGAGGTAGAGATCAGCTCATAGAGGTAGCGTAGAGAAGCAAGAGTGCAGCAACAGGAGGGCAACAACTTGTGCTACGCAGGTGTTGCGCAGTCGCTCAAGGATAGCCTAATTGCTGCAGGAAACCCTCAAGGGTTACGTAGAGACCCTAAGGGGCAACGTAGGGACTGCGTCACCTAGTCTGGGTTAACGTAGCCCTTTCCGGAGCAGCGTTGAGGGTCAGTGGGGCTTTAGAGGCTGACATAGAGGCTTCAAGGGTAGCACTGGTGTTTCTAGGCCCTAATTTTGGCTGAGTTCTGTAAATCTCGTTTGAGGGTGTGGATCAGTAATTATTTTGCCCCTAGATCAGCCAGTGAGCTGTAGATCTAATATTTACCTATCGGGTTTTCCAGATCTGGAACCCAGGGTTGTTGAATTCAGAAAATTCTTAATAATAAAACCCTCCTTAAAGAAAACGTAAGACCAGCTTTCCGTCGAAACCAGTTGCCACCTATGACGCTGGGAAGAATCCGCCACTACGCTTTGAACAATAAAAACTTTCGATTAAGCTTAGTTACAATTTACCTCTAAGATCAACTTAATATGTGAACAATCTTAATATGTAGCAGCAAGTATTAAGATAATGTGACACCAAACTTATTATGAGAGTAGCAAGCATTAAGCAGATTGGATAGAACATATCAACACATAGGCAACACACACAGAGACAACAGATATAAGTGGAAACCCATAAAGGGAGAAAACCACATCTTATTATTGTTGTGATGCAAAGGCAAGCTCCAACTCCCTCTCACCACTGATTTTCTGTAAGCACCAACCTACAGGAGGCTTCAACCTCAATTATGCAAGCTACAACTTGCAAGGAAGCTCCAACTCCCTTACTTTTATAAAAGAAACACTTGCTGATTTACCTTGGATATCAGCTCTGTTCTGTACCTTCTTTACTACTGTCTTCCAGTCTTCATATCTGTCTTATATCTTTTCTGACTTTTCACAGCATCCCTACCTTCTTCTTATTTTCTTTGCTTCAATTCTGCATTCTCATTTCTTTTACCAGCTTATTCAGAAATATGTATTCATTTCAATTTTACAGTGGGTTTTTTGTATTTCTCCAGAGACTTGCCAAAAGTACATCACAAACAATGTAAAATCAATTAAAAACCTTTTCATTCAGTTACAGTATGAATTTCAAATCAACCCATTCAACAACTCTGCTCACTCTATTTTCTCTCTCTGTCTTCTACAGTTATCTCTGTCTTTTTCGTTTTTGCATTTTCCCTGTTCATTGCAGTTGTATAACTGTTGTATATACAACTGTCTTTTAATATAACTCAACCAACCTTTATATCTAGAGTCTTATTCATAAATGACGCATTTCCTTCTATCGGACTTTTGGTTAAACTCATAATTAGTCTCATCTTATAATATTTCACTTGTTTTAAACCCAAAGTATCTCCATTACGCATATATGTAATGGTCACTTTTAGCAATGCTTATTTGAATAACATTCATATGCGCCCATTAACATATATCCGCCCTCAACATCTATATATATTCAAATTACTTTTCGCACATTATTATAATATACTTGCGTACAAATTCATTATATAAGACTCGGTCTTTATATATATATCAATACATTATATACCAACATATATATATATATATATATATATACTCCCGCACATAAACTCTATTATCAAAACCATTGCATGACAATCCACAGCGTATCATTTCACATAATAAATATTTTAATCCTTGACCTTGGTTTTAAACCTTCGGCATTTCAAAATGTATCAACACGCATTTTCCTTTGGTCCCACAACATACAACTTAACCTTTGGATTATGTTTCCATTAATAGCACAACGGTTGATTCGGGCCCACAATACATTACAATACACCATCATAAACTATCGTGCCATCCAACGGCTGTAGATTCATCGCGCTACCAAACTTCAATCCAACGACAATCGCGCAATGTCGCGCAAATCAGATGCACAGGTGTTAATCGTTCTAACTCACGCAATGAACCGGTCCCACTTGTTAACTTACCCCTCACATCCAATGGTCGTGAGCTTATCGCTCCTCCAGCCTCAATCCGACAATCCTTAACGTGTTTCGCGTTTTTTATTGGTACAAACATTAACACATTAAAATTTCGCAATAAACGTTGTTTTGAAAAACCACCTTAGGACACGTGTCGATTAAAGACATAGATCACGTTCGAAATGTGAAATCCACTTACCACCTTAGTCACCGCGCGATACTGCCGGTTTTCTTTTCCAAAAACTACCCTTCCTGTTTACTCCAGGTTCCGTTTTGTTCGTGGTTCCGCTTCTAATTCTTCGTGCCTTCGTTGTATATATATATACTTCGCTCGAGGTTCCATTTCTTATTTCTTCAGCGTTTTTATATATATGAACTCTGCCTTTTTATATGTTAACTTTGATTTATCAATGTTTCAACATTTTATTGTAAACACATTCAGTTGCGCTCTCGGTGCTTCCACATGTTAACCCACACTGTTCTATCCCAATTTACAATGTGCATTCCAGGTTCGAATTTGGGATTCTACGAAACCCTCACTCTGTCTATATGTGGAAGTTGCCACAGGATGAGGTATAACAGGTGGTGGAACTATTTAAAGGTGTTAATAGCTTTTCAACTTCGCGCTGTGGCCCTGAATACTCCCCAAACAGTTTGTGCTTCTTCCTCTTCTGCATAGTCCAACTCTTTCTCTGTGAGCTCTTCTCTGTTGGAATTTCTTTCAAATCCATAATGGAGTCACAATACACATACACACCCTCTTGGTCTTTGTATTCTCTGTCTATTCTGCTGCCTTGTCTCTGTATTCTCGGTACATTCTGCTGCCCTGTCACTGTATTCTCTGTATATTTTGCTGCCCTGTCAAATGTAAATAAACTCACACTCTGTCTCTACAAGCCTTATATCTGTTGCTAGAGCAAATAACTTCTCACTCTGTTCTTCTCATGCTCCAAATTGACATTCACCAAAACCCTGGGCCCCTCTTTTTGTCTTCTCCTTTGCCTCTATTGTTGTCTTTGTCATCTCCTTTGCCATCAATGACAACATTTCCAACAGTCTCCCCCTTTGGCATTTATGGCAATACACTTCCTCTTCTAGGCCTTTTAACATCTCACTTTGCTTTTCCTCCCCCTTTGACATCAATGGCAAAGGGTTGATGTTCTGATCTTGAGGACCTGTTCCATGCTCTTTGTGGCATTCCTTGTTAACTGGTCTCCCCCTGGAATGATGTTTTCTTTTCTGTCAGAGAGTAGCTTCTGCAGATACTACCCCTAGTTTATCTCTCAGATATTCAAATGGTTCTCTAGCAAGAGGTTTTGTGAATATATCTGCTATTTGTTCTTTTGTTGGCACATATTCCAACTTCACTACCTTCTGTGCTACTTGTTCTCTGAGAAAATGGTACTTGATTGGAATGTGTTTAGTTTTTGAAAGAAGTACATGATTTTTGATATACTTATTGCACATGTATTATCACATTTGATAGAGATAGGTTCATCAATGCTTACCTTCATGTCTTGGAGGGTTTGTTTCATCCACATGACTCGTGTGCAACATGCTGTTGCTGCTATGTATTCTGCTTCTGTTGTAAATAGAGAGATAGATGTTTGTTTCTTGCTTAGCCATGCCACCAGAATTTCTCCTAAATAGAATGCACCTCCACTTGTGATTTTCCTGTCATCCACACAGCTGGGCCAATTTGCATCTGTATATGCTGTCAAAATGAAGTTTTTGCCTTTTGGATACCATAGCCCATGATGTGCAGTTCCTTGTAGATATCTGAATATTCTCTTAATTGCTAGTAAGTGATTTTGTTTTGGTGCTGCTTGATATCTTGCCACAAGTCCTACAACCAGCACAATGTCTGGTCTAGAAGCTATTAGGTATAGCACACTTCCAACTATGGATCTGTAAAGTTTTTGATCTACATCAGTTGTTCCATCATCTGCACAAAGTTTGCATCCAGTAATCATGGGAGTTGACACAGGTTTGCAGTTTTCCATTTTGAACCTTTTCAGCATCTCTCTTAAGTATTTTTCTTGTGAGATGAATGTGCCTGTGTTCTTTTGTTGAATTTGAAGTCCTAAATAAAAGGTGAGCTCTCCAATCATAGACATCTCAAATTCTGATTTCATTTCTTCAGCAAACCCTTTTGCTAACTCATCTTTGTTGCTTCCAAACATGATATCATCTATATACACTACTACAATTAAGAGTGTATTTTCATTTGCTTTTATGTACAAATTGTTGTCTACTCCTCCTTTCTTGAACCCTTGTTTTTGCAAGTATTTGTCCAGCCTTGAATATCATGCTCGAGGAGCTTGTTTCAGCCCATATAATGCTTTCTTTAATCTACACACATAGTCTGGATTATCTGTTAAGGAGAATCCTTCTGGTTGTTCCATGTAGACTTCTTCCTCTAAATCTCCATTCAGGAAGCCATACTTCACATCCATTTGATATACCTTGAAGTCATGGTAGCAAGCAAAAGCCAAAAACATTCTGATAGCTTCCATTCTGGCTACAGGGGCAAATGTTTCATCATAATCAAGACCTTCAACCTGTGAATATCCCTTGCATATAAGTTTGGCTTTATTTCTGATTACCTGTCCTTGTTCATTCATCTTATTTTTGAATACCCATTTTGAGCCAATGACATTTTTCTCACTGGGTCTTGAAACTAATTCCTAGGTATTGTTCTTCTCAATTTGGTCCAATTCTTCATTCATAGCATTCACCCAATATTTGTCCTTGCTGGCTTCTTCAAACTTCTTTGACTCTATTTGTGATAACATAGCTAGGCATACCTCTTCTGTTGGTTCAGCTAGCTGTCTTCTTGTTTGGACTCCTACACTCTTGTCCCCAATGATTTGATCTTCTGGATGGTTCTTTTGAGTGTATCTTGAGGGGCCTTTTGAGCTCAGTTCAGTATGTTCTGTTGTCTTGCTTATTTCATCATCATCTTGGTTCTCTTCTTCATGATCTTCTGGAGGATTGCTGCAACCTGTACTTCTTATCTTGTCTGGCAGTTCTTCATCAAATCTTACATCAATGCTTTCCACAATTTTGTGAAGTGTTTTGTTGTAGTACCTGGAACCTTTACTCTTGGATGCATATCCTAAAAAAATATCCCTTCATTTTCTCTTGCATCAAACTTTCTCAGATTTTCATCATTATTTTTTATGAAACACTTGCTTCCAAAGACTCTAAAGTGCTTGATTGATGCTGGTTTACCATGCCATAGTTCATAAGGAGTCTTGTCACTGTTTGGTCTTAAATGAGCTTTGTTTAGAATATGCACAGCTGTGTGTACTGCTTCTGCCCAAAAGGTTTGAGGAATGTTACTTTCTTGCATCATGGCTCTGGCAATTTGTTGTACAGACCTGTTTTGTCTCTCTGCCACTCCATTCTGCTCAGGTGTACCTGCAATTGTGAATTGTTGTTTTATCCCATGCTCATTGCATAGGTCTGCAAAATCATAGTCTGTGAATTCACCTCCTCTGTCTGATCTAATGCATTTTAGCTTGCATCCTGTTTGATTTTCTGCCAATGCCTTGAATATCTTGAATTTCTCAAGTGATTCCGATTTATATTTGAGAAATGCAACCCATGTCATTCTTGAAAAATCATCTATTGTAAGCATGAAATAGGATTCTCCACTTGGTGTTTTAGTTCTTGAAGGTCCACACAGATCCATGTGAACAAGCTGAAGAGTTTGTAGATAGTTTCTCTTTGGTTTTGAAGGATGTGCAAGTCTGCTTACCTAGTTGACAAGATTTAAATATGGCATTTGAAGGCTTCTTTATGATTGGCATATCTCTGACTGCATTCTTCTTGCTTAGACTTATTATATGGTCGAAGTTTAGGTGTCCCAATATTTTATGTCATAACCATGACTACTCAAGTTTGCTAAGGTGGCATGCTTCATTCTCTTCTTTCACTATGTAGACATTGATTTCTGTTCGAACACCTTTGATCAGGGTATTTCCAGTGGTTCTTGATATTACTTCACAGTCTTGTGCTCTAAAAAGAACTTCACAGCTATTATCACACATTTGACTGACACTCAGCAGATTTTCTTTTAGCCCATCCACAAATAGTACATCTTGGGCCTTTCCTCTGCCATTATCCAGACTGATTGAGCCTTTTCCTTTGATTTTTCTTGCTTTATCATTGCCAAAAGTAACATTTCCAGATTTATTTTCATCAAAGGTTATAAACTTGCTTCTATCTCCAGACATATGCTTTGAGCAACCACTGTCCAAATACCATTGGCTTTTCAGGTCTTGAGCTATTAGAGCCAAGTCACATTTATTCACCTTCTTTTTCCACTGCAAGCATCCTTTTGTTTGATACCTTTTCTGAGATGATGGACCACATTCTCTGAGAGGACATTTGGAAGACATATGTCCACTTTTATTGCATACACAGCATTTGCGTTTATCTTTAGCAGAATTATGAGTATGAGTAAACTCTCCATGATTCATAAACCTCCTTGAGGTTTTGAACATCAGTCTTTGTCCATACTTTCTGCATTCTATGATTTTATGGAAAAATTCTTTATAGTAAAAACAATATCCATAAAAACAATTTGCATACCTGATAAAAGGTTGTCTTCTCCATTTGTTTGCTTGAGGAAATCTTTTCACTATTTGCATCCTTTGCTAGTTTGAATTAATTCTCCTTGTATGATAGTATGCAACAATATGTCCCAGTTTGTGGCAGGCATAACAGGTGGCATTTTTCATAGTAGGAAAAAATCTCCTTTGATGGCTTCCAAATTTGACATATTCAGGAGTATATGAGCCTTTTCCAGTTGACAGTTTATTTATTTCATCTTTTGTCATTTGAGACTCCTTCTGGTTTCTATCTACTTCATTGCAGGTTTCTTCTTCTTCTTTAGGAATCTTCTGAGCTGCTTTGATATCCTCATCTGCTTTTACAAAAATGATATTTTTGTTTTCTTTTTCTTTGCCTTTGCTTGATTCTCCTTCATAGCCTATCCCAGTTTTTATCAGAGGAGATCTTTGAGCATCTAGAATTTCATTCAACTTACCAGAGCTTGTCACTTGAGAAGTATTTATTTTCCTTTGGGTGTTTTCTAATTTCTTCCTCAAGCATACTACTTCTTCTTCCATTTTCTCTTGTCCCTGAGTTTTATCCTTAATTTGCTTAAGTAAAATGTCTTCTACCTTCTTGGCTTCTTCAAGCTCTATTTTCAATTGAATGAGGACTTCTGAATTTTGTTCCTCTCTTACATATTTGAGGAGAATGTCTTTTTGTTTTCTGCACTTCGGTTTGAGTCTATCAATTTCCTCCAAGGCACTTCTTAGCTCCCCCTCAAGATCCACTTCACCTTCTTCCTCATCTTCTAGAAGGCATTCTTCTAGCTCTTCTATAGCCATCAATACAAATTCAGATGTTTCTTCTTCAGTTGAGAATTCAGCTGAGTCTTCAAATGCACTGCTGTCTTGCCGAGCATAGAAAGATTTTCTATTGAATCTCTTCCGTGCCAGTTCTTTGATATAGGTTTCTCTGATTCCTGAGTCTGATTCTTTGTTTTCTTATAAGGACACTTAGAAGCATAGTGTCCAACTCTTCCACATTTAAAACATTTAAATGGAAGTTTACTTTTATATTTACCTGAGCCTTTATCCAATTTTATGATAAATTTGGCCTCTTCTTCATTAGAGCAAGAGCATATATCTTCTTTTTCTTCTTCCTTCTTCTCTATCTTAAAGGCTGCCTCCCTTACATTTGACTTTCTTTGTGACAGTCTCATCTCATAGGCCGTTAGTTTTCCAAGTAGCTGGTTCATGGTCAAAGTTTCCCAATCAGTTGTTTCTTCTATGGCAGAGACCTTGGGATTAAAGCTGGATGGTAAAGATCTTAGGATCTTTTGAACAATTACAAATTCTTGTATGGTTTCTCCTAGAGCTTTCATATTATTAACAATTTCTGCAACCCTCAAAAAGAAGCTGGCAATGTCTTCATCATCATTCATTTTTAAATTTTCAAACTGGGCTCTATAGACTTGAAGTTTGGCTGTCTTCACCTTTTTGTCTTCCTCATGGATATTTTCTAGAGTTTCCCACATTTCTTTGGCAGTCTTGCTGTGCATTACTTTGATAAATTCTACCTCACACAGTCCATTCAAGATTGCATTCATGGCCTTTGCATTAGCCACAAAATCTTGTTTAGCTTCTTTCTCTGAAACCTTTGGGTCATATCCAAATTCCACAGCAGCCCAAACTTCTATTCCTAGAGACATTATGTATGTTCTCATTCTGATTTTCCAGTAGGCATAATTTGCACCGGTGAAAAAAGGGGCTTTGTTAGTTGAGGAACCTTCTTGACTAGCCATCCTAGGGACCTAGGATCTCCTTTCAGTTGTTAAACTGATACAAAAGGAACCTACTTTGATACCAATTGTTGAAACCTTAGTTAAACTGAGAGGGGGGGGGGGGGTGGGGGTGAATCAGTTTAACACAGTTTTGAACAATAAAACTTTCAATTAAGCTTTAGTTACAATTTAATTTCAAGATCAACTTTATATGTGAACAATCTTAATATGTGAACATAAGTATTAACATAATGTGACAACAGACTTATTATGAGAGCAGCAAGTATTAAGCAGATTGAATAACCATATCAACACATAAACATCACACATTGAGACAACAAATATAAGTGGAAACCCATAAAGGGAGAAAAACACATCTTATTATTGTTGTGATGCAAAGGCAAGCTCCAACTCCCTCTCACCATTGATTTTCTGTAAGCACCAACCTACAGGAGGCTTCAACCTCAATTCTGCAAGCTACAACTTGCAAAGAAGCTCCAACTCCCTCACTTTTATAAAAAAAACGCTTGCTGATTTACCTTGGATATCAGCTTTGTTCTGTACCTTCTTTACTACTGTCTTCCAGTCTTCATATCTGTCTTATATCTTCTCTGAATTTTCACATCATCCCTACCTTCTTCTTATTTTCTCTGCTTCAATTCTGCATTCTCATTTCTTTTACCAGCTTATTCAGAAATATGTATTCATTTCAATTTTACAGTGGGTTTTTTGTTTTTCTTCGAAGACTTGCCAAACATCACAAACAATGTAAAATCAATTAAAAACCTTTTCATTCAGTTACAGTATGAATTTCAAATCAACCCATTCAACAACTCTGCTCACTCTATTTTCTCTCTCTGTCTTCTACAGTTATCTCTGTCTTTTTCGTTTTTGCATTTTCCCTGTTCATTGCAGTTGTATAACTGCTGTATATACAACTGTCTTTTAATATAACTCAACCAACCTTTATATCCAGAGTCTTATTCATAAATGATGCATTTCCTTCTATCGGACTTTTGGTTAAACTCATAATTAGTCTCATCTTATAATATTTCACTTGTTTTAAACCCAAAGTATCTCCATTACGCATATATGTAATGGTCACTTTTAACAATGCTTGTTTGAATAACATTCATATACGCCCATTAACATATATCCGCCCTCAACATCTATAAATATTCCAATTACTTTTCGCACATTATTATAATATACCTGCGTACAAATTCATTATATAAGACTCGGTCTTTATATATATATCAATGCATTATATACCTATATATATATATATATATATATATATATATATATATATATATATATATATATATATATACTCCTGCACATAAACTTTATTATCAAAACCATTGCATAACAGTCCACAACGTCTCATTTCACATAATAAATATTTTAATCCTTGACCTTGGTTTTAAACCTTCGGCATTTCAAAATGTATCGACACGCATTTGCCTTTGGTCCCACAACATACAACTTAACCTTTGGATTATGTTTCCATTAACAGCACAACGGTTGATTCGGGCCCACAATACATTACAATACACCATCATAAACCATCGTGCCATCCAACGACTGTAGATTCATGGCGCTACCAGACTTCAATCCAACGACAATCGCACAATGTCGCGCAAATCAGATGCACAGGTGTTAATCGTTCTAACTCACGCAATGAACCGGTCCCACTCGTTAACTTACCTCTCACATCCAACGGTCGTACAAGCCTTGATTTAGAACGGCCTTCTCTCTCTACTGTACGAGCCTTGATTTTCATACCTCCTTGCTGTTGTACGGACCTCGAAAAACGTGCTGCAATAAATGCTAATTCTCCTCCCTCAAAATTCGTGCCCTCTTGCCTTGAACTTCGTGCTTTGTCCTTGCTGTACGTATTTGCTGAATATAAGTGATGTTGCTCTCCTTCTTCTCACTGTTCAGAAAATCTCCTTAGCTTTCTCTTCTCCTCTCTCAATTTGCTCATGAAAGAATGAATTACCTTTTCCCACCATTCCCTCCTTTAGCCTAACCCTAAGTGACTTTTGGGGAATCCCTAAATCCAATGGCTAAGATAGCTTTAGATCTAGGGTTGAGATTAAATGCTCATTTAAATCTCACTTTCTATTTTTTAATTCACCCCACTTTGATAAAGACCCACTTAGTCATTTATTTCCAAAGTCACTTTTCCCTTTTTAATTTCACATTGACTTTATTAAAGTCACTTTAAAATTAGACTTTTGTAACTTTATCACTTAAAGTCACTTTTAAATTAGATTTGACTTTATAACTTTATAAAGTCACTTTAGGAGAAAAATTAAATTCTTTTGGACACTTTTCCCTGGGCCAAAGATCAAAGCCTTAGGGAACCACCTGTCCTTCGGTAACCAAATTTCAACAATCCCTCTTACCGAGGAAGGTGTTTCTCACCACACCCATCTTGTCTCAGAAGTAGACATGCTTGCCTCGTGGTAAGGCTCTGGTAAGAATATCTGCACCCTGCTCATCAGTGGAAATATACTCAAGCTTCATAGCTCCCTTCTGAACATAGTCTCTGATGAAGTGATATCTGATGCCAATATGCTTTGACCTGTCATGAAATACTGGATTCTCCGTGAGTTTAATGCAACTCTGATTATCACAGTAAATCACTGAAGGTTTCAACCGCTGATCAAATAAGCCAAACAACATCTTGCGAAGCCAGATGGCCTCACAACTAGCTAGATTGGCTACCATATACTCTGCTTCCGCTGAACTCAATGCTACTAACTGCTGCTTCCGGCTGAACCACGACAGCACTGTGAACCCAACCCAAAACAACACCCTGAAGTGCTCTTCCCATCAGAAGCACAACCTACCCAATCAGAATCAGTGTAACCTGCCAATCTCACTCCATCCCCCTGCCTATAATCCAGAGCATACTCCACTGTCCCCTGCAAGTACCACAAAATGTGTTTTGTAGCAACCCAGTGCACCCTCCTGGGCTCACACATGAATTGGCTCATCGTGTTGACTGCAAAACATATATCTGGTCTGGTGTTGACCAAATACATCAAGGAACCAATGAGTTATATATACAGTGTGGGATCCACCAACTCGGAATCTGAAGCATGAAGCTTCTTCCAATTGGTGATCATCGGTGTTGACATGGGTCTACAATCCTCCATGTGGAATCTGCCAAGGATGTCCACAATATACTTCTCCTACCCTAGGAAGAAATGCCCCTCCTCCTGCTACACCTCCAAACCCAAAAAGTAATGCATCAAGCCAATGTCCTTCATCTCAAACTCCGATGCAAAATCTCTCTTGCAGTGCTCTATGAGTCTCTCTGCACCGGTAATGACCAAGTCATCCACATACAGCACCAGAATGAGAGGCTCCTCACCTATCACAATAAAGTAAAGGTTCGGATCTCCCTCACTCTTTGTGAAACCCATCTCCTGCAAGTATGTATCTATCCTGGAGTACCAAGCTCTAGGAGCTTGCTTCAGGCCATAAAGGGCCTTCTTTAATCTGCACACATTGGACTCCTTCCCATGCACCTCAAAGCCCTGTGGCTACTCAATGTACACCTCCTCCTATATGAAGCCATTGAGAAATGCGGTCTTCACATCCATCTAGTGGATCTTCCAACCCATCTATGCTGCTATCGATATAATGGAGCAGATCAAAGTATATCGAGCCACGGGAACGAAGGTCTCCTAATAATCTACTCCCTCTACGTGGGAGAACCCTCTAGCCACAAACCTTGCTTTGAATTTCTCAATGTTGCCATCTGTAGCATGCTTTACCTTGTAAGCCATCTGGAAGTAACCACGGATTTGCCCTTAGGCCTCGGCACCACCTCCCAAACATCATTCTTCATGATAGAAGAATACTCCTCCTGCATGGCCTCTCTCCAGCCCTACTGGCTAGCTACCTCCTCATAGCTAGAAGGCTCAGAGTCAACGATGTTGGCAACCATTGCCATATAGCTAAAGAACCTCTCAGGTGGTCTGCTCTCTCTGACCAGCCTCTTAGGCCCAACAACAGATGTGGCCTCTCTCAAGGTATCTTGAAGCCACTTGGGCTTTGTCTTCCCTAAGCACACTTCTCCCACCAGAGAATGAAACTCCTCCTCATCATCAGGAGCCTGAACTCCTGACTATCTTTCTGCTGTCCTCTTGCCTGACCTTAAACCTGTAGACGTTGAAGTACAGTGTGAACTGTCCATCAGTGGACACCCTAGTGAACTACTCTGCGGACTGCTCTACATGCTGCCCGAAGCACCACTCCTCTGACTCTGTGAGTCACTGCTCACTGACGAACCTCACACCATAATCAATGTATCTCTGGATCCTCCTGATCCATGCCCACTGGATCCCTGTGACTGACTCAACTGCTCCTGAGGGTCTGGCTGATCCAGATACTCTACCTCCCGTGACCTCCTGGAAGCCCTGTCCTCCTCGAATTTCACATCCCGCCTAACAACAACTCTCCTCTGTGCAGGAATATAAATTCAGAACGCTTTCGAGGTCTCATTGTAGCCCACAAAGATACCCTTCTCTGCGGTGGGCTCTAGATTGGTCCTCTTCTCCTTGGGTACGTAGGAGTATGCAATACACCCAAAGATACAAATATGACCAATATCAGGCTTCTTCCCAGAAAAAGCCTCCTCCGGAGTCATATGCCCCAAGGCACGATGCAGATTCCTGTTCTGCAAATATACAACAGTGTTGCAGGCCTCTGCCCACAAAAACAATGGCAACCCCTGATCATGTAGCATGGCTTTGGCAGCCCCTCCAGTGGATCTGTTCTTCCTCTTTGCAACCCCATTCTACTGCGGGTTGTAAGGAACTGTGAACTCCCTCCTAATGCCTGCCTCCGCACAATAATCAACAACCTCTCCAAGGGTGTATTCACCTCCATTGTCCGACCTCAGGGACTTGATCTTCCGACCTATCTGAGTCTCCATAAGAGCTCTGAACTCCTAAAACCGCTTGAAGACCTCATTCTTGGTCTTCAAGAAATAAATCCAGGTCCTCCTAGAGTGATCATCAATGAATAAAACATAATACTCATATAAACTCAAGGAAACATGAGACATCCGACCGCTCACATCGGAATGAATCAAATCAAGTATCCCAGTCGATCTGCTGTCACTGCTGGGAAAAGGGGATTTGGCAAAATTGCCCATAACACATCCTCTGCATGTATCAAAGTGATCAGTACTGAAATCTGTCACACCTATAGTGATCTCCCGCAATGTCCTCAAGGCCCCATGATACATGTGCCCCATCCTGTGGTGCCAAATCTCACACAGCTCTGAACTGCTAGCTCTGCTACCGGTACTACTACTCAATGCCAAAAGGGGCTGAAATGAAAACTTGTACACCTTTGCATGGCGTACACCTATCACTCTAGCTGAATCAGCTGGAGCGCCCCTGGGATATATCAGCACCTGTCCTCTCCTGAAAAATATCTCATATCCTCTGTACTCCAATGCTGAGATGGATATGAGGTTCTTCCTCATCCCTGGCACATATAGAACATCTGACACCTTCAAGGGAGGTTTGGGTTCCCTATCAAATGTCAATGTCCCTACACCGACTACTCTAACAACGCTGTCATCTCCGAGTACTACCTCTATATCAGTGCCACTCTCTGAAAGCTCTGAGAAGTACTCACGGACTCTTGTCATATGACGTGAAGCCCCACTTTCAACATACCAGATACTTGAAGATGCTCCGCTAGTGGAGGGAAATGCACACTTCCTCTCAACCTCCGTGGCAGGTGATCCTGCACTAGTGGACTCACAAACAATGAATCCAAACTCCCGGTCAAAGCGATCCGTAAAGTCCTCTATCTCCGCTGATGCTGCCATGTTCTGGTTCTTCCCCTTCTTCTTCTTCTCTGGGCACACAACTGCATAGTGTCCCATCTTCTAAAAATTGCAACACTTCACCTTGGAATAGTTCTTCTGCGTGTTCCCCTGTTTACCTTTACCTTTGTCCCCACGACTGCTTGTGGAAGCTTGCTTCTTTCCCTTGCCTTTCTTGCCTCCTGCCAACAGTGTTACATCCACATCCTGCTCAACTGGTTTGGTTGCTCCAAGCTGGTTTTTTCTGATTTCTGTCTGTATGCAATCATCCTAGAACCTCTCCCAAGAGGGAAGGGTCTCACGTGCACAAACCCCATCAGCAAAGTTCAGCCATGAACTGGGAAGGCCATTCACTGCAATCCGCACCAACTCAGTGGGTGGAATGACCTCTCCAACTGCTGCCAAATCATCTCTCACATTAGTAATCTTTGTGAGATATCCAGCTACACTATTAGTATTACCCATCTTAATGGTCTTCAGCTTCTCCCTTAGAACCATTTTCCTATTCTCATTGGTACTCTAGTAGAGATTGGTCAATGCTGTCCACATCTCATGAACATTTCTCTTTCCTCTCACATAAGAAATGCAATGGTCTTTGATTCTATCTAGAATCAGTCTCTTACCCTTGTTATTTTTTTATTAAAGGCTACCAACTAAACATCATCAGTAGGCACATTAACAGGGTGTTGTGCGGTATGCACCATGATATCCCAGACTTCTGACTCCTCAAAGATACTCTGCATTCTCTCCTTCCATACATCGTAGTTGCTATGTCCATCCAACCTATCCTCCACCATCAAGCCCAAAGACATGCTTGCCATCATATTAAACTAAAAATAACACTGTTGTAGTAAAGGTAATGATTTATGTGTGAAAAATCAGTTTGCTGTAATTTCTGTGTGAAAAAATCAGCTTGCTGTAATTTTTCTTCTTGCCTTCCCAAACTGCCTTTTTTAGCAAAATAACTTCGATACCATGTAGAAATTTTAATACCCAACACCGGTTTTTAGTTTCTCCTTATTTCTCCCATATAGTTCAATTCCCATTCCCATAGCCATACATTTAACAAGCTGGAAAAAATAAATATTTTCTGAAAACACTAATTCTGGAAATTTCACAATGCTAAAATGCAAAAATAAAAACTAGAAAAATAAATCAGCCACACATAGAATTTTGACACGCTGATTTTTGGTCAATGTGACCCTGGAAAAACCCCCTACAACTCTTGGGGAAATCCAGTTCGAAAGCTTCTCTTTATTTGCTGAATATTTCTTTTATAGTGAGACAAAAATTACACAACAAAAAAATTACAACAACCTCATAAATGTACTTATCTCGAAAATCGTGCAAAACTCCACCTCGATTTTTGTGCCAACTCAAATAGAAATTATCAGCAGAAAGTACAGCCTTAAATGTTTTACGGACAACACTGAAAATAGTGCCGGAACAGCTGTACAGCCTCCCTCGAAATCTGTACAAATGCTTCCTCGATTTCCATGCTGTATGTCTGCTGTACGGACCTCGTTTTGCGTGCGATTTGCTGCTATATGGATTCCATAAAACTAGCCTTCTCTCGCTGCTGTATGGACCTCGATTTCCATACCTCCTTGCTATTGTACGGACCTCAAAAAACGTGTTGCAGTAAATGCTGATTTTCCTCCCTCGAAATTCGTGCCCTCTTGCCTTGAACTTCATGCTCTGTCCTTGCTGTACGTATTTGCTGAATATAAGTGCTACCGCTCTCCTTCTTCTCACTGCTTAGAAAATATCCTTCGCTTTCTCTTCTCCTCTCTTAATCTGCTCATGAAAAAATGAATGACCTTTTCCCTCATTTTCCTCCTTTAACCTAACCCTAAGTGACTTTTGGGGAATCCCTAAATCCAATGGTTGAGATAGCTTTAGATCTAGGGCTGAGATTAATTGCTCATTTAAATCTCACTTTCTATTTTTTAATTCACCCCACTTTAATAAAGACCCACTTAGTCATTTATTTCCAAAGTCACTTTCCCTTTCTAATTTCATATTGACTTTATTAAAGTCACTTTAAAATTAGACTTTAGTAACTTTATCGCTTAATGTCACTTTTAAATTAGATTTGACTTTTTAAAGTCACTTTAGGAGAAAAATTAAATTCTTTTGGACATGTTTCCCTAGGCCAAAGATCAAAGCCTTAGGGAACCACCTATCCTCCGGTAACCAAATTTCAACATTCTATTCATAGAATCACTAATGAGTTCGATTTTCCTAATTTGGCCTAATTGAGCCCCAAATAATAAAATAATGTGCAATAATAACATCCCTTGGTGACAAGCCCACCAAGATAATTCAATAACATAATAATAAGCCAACCCAAAAGAAGTGGGACCACGCAACCAAAATTGAGATTTCCTATGTAGCGCCAACCCTAAATCTAATGGCCAGTAAAGGAGATCCCACGGGACTAGGATACAAGGTTAACCACAAAATCAGGCAATGGAGACAAGGGTACAGACCTAACCCACTCTTTTCGCCGAATCCCCCCACTGATCCATGGTTATAAGTGCCCATGACAAGTAAGGAAAAATACTCAACAATACCAATGAAAAGCCATACCTTCGGGTTCGGGAGGCCCACCTTCAAACATACATTCATAACAAGTGGGCGAGGGACCACATGGTTGGCAGAGATAATGGCACATCGAGATATCTAGTGGTTGCAAGGGACTGCTAGCTGCTGGCTGAGGGCCATCTAGGAGAAAACTTTTCTTCTACATACACTACCCTCAAGTGGTGGGTAACAGAGCACATAAGTGACAATGATCATGATATAACTCAGAGTGCAATAAATGTATACAATGAAAATACTCTGATATAGAAGTGCCTTTTGATAGTAATTTGTAATATGATTTGATGATCAAGCATTTGTGATAGAAATCTTGAAAAGTGATATGACAGTGATGGAATCTTTACAGTGACCTCCTTATGGCTTGATGATGATATGATAATGAAGCTTGACCATTGAGATCTTGTTGTAGTCACATAACACTAACTGGATGTGTGCAGTGTCGTTAGGGCTGATATATGGCTGTAACCTTGAAGATAACAGCGACCTTGTTGTACAACATTGTATGATAGTGGAAAAATACTCTCATGATGACAGCATGGCAATAACCTTTGACAATGAGATGTGTCGTAGAGTTTGAAGTGCTGAAGTAGTAGCACAAGTGGGCAATAGAGGAAGCAGTGAACATCAGTGGAATTAGTGGCAACAAATACCAACAGAGGTAGCATTGGTTACAACAGTGGGCAGCGACAACAACAATGATTACATCACTGGGCAGTGGCAGTAAGGGGGACGGAAGACTCCTTCGGATTAACTCTACAAAATCTTTAGAACTTGGGGAGCATTAGCTTCTCAGAGAAATCTTGTACTTCCTTCCAGCGTGATTGGCAAATTGTTTTATGTAAACCATATATAACGCAAATCTTGTTTTGAGATGAAATCTTTGTGTTCGTTGTCTATTGTTTATTTATGGTTTTTGAATACTTCTAAAGATTAACTAATTCTCTGAAAAGATTAATAATCTACTAATCATAAGAAATGTTGATTCCCCCCCCGTCTTAGTATTTCCAACAATTGTTCCACAGATTGATTTAGAATCTCAAGATGAGTCAAATTTAGAGTCATATGAGGCGATATTGGGTGTGGATATTCCCTCATCTATTAATCTAGCTCATTGGAAGATGAGATGGCTTACCAAAACATTATAGGAGGCATAAAGCATGTAGGAGTACCCAGATCATTAGTGAGGGTGAGCATTTCGCGTAGGAAAAAGGAAAGCCACACCGTTATAATAGAACAAAAAATACTAGCGTGTGATTCATACTTTTAAAAAAAATATATAAGTTACATACAACAAAGTGTTTACCCATGTAATTGTGCATTCCTTTTCCTTTTAAAGAATCCTAAGAGAAACTACCTCCACAACTATATTTTCTAATTGATTACAAGTGAAGATTTTACATGCAATGATCCTTTTTGACTTTTCATTTCATCATCATGGATTGGAATTTTGTTTTGATGAGTGCCTCAACAATTTTTATTTACCCTTGGATGATGTGTTTCCCTTGGATTGCTCGGAGATTTGACTACCTCCTTTGGTTGTGGTAATCTAATGTATTCTTTCTACTCCTTGGTGACCTCTTTGATGGCAGAGTGCAATGGCATTACTACTTCTGCACCCTATATAGATTGTGTAGAAATGGATTTTGGGACATTCCTTTCTTGAATATGATAACTTTGTGTAGAAATGGATTCTGGGACATTCCTTTCTTGAATATGATAACTTTATTCCAATCTATAGGAGAATTGAGTGGTTGCTTCTTTAATATGAGATATTCCACCTCAAGCATTTATTTCATTTGGTCAGGCTTACTGGGGAGTTGATGCCTCAGCTTGTCCAAGAATGCCAATACATTGAATTCTCTGCACAAAGTATTAATTACTACCTCTCATAAAAATTATCCTTCACTAGATTTGTGAAGTTGTAAATTGTTCATTTAACATCAACCATCCCGCATGTGTCTAGAATTTAGATATGCCAAACCTATGTATGCATCCTCATTCTACCTTACCTTCTTCTATTTCATTTCTGGCTTGAATTTTCTCGCTTTCCATATCATCCATGGCTTTCTTCTTTTCTTGGATAGTTAATACCATTAGAATGCATTTCGATTAAATGGGAAATCCCAAGGCTTATAATGCTTCATCTAGAGTGAAATTTAACCATTGGATAATTTGATCTACTTTTTCCATCTTGTTCTCAACAACGAGAGTTGTGTTTTTCATTTCTAAATGAACATTAGATATAATACAGATTCACACAAATGCATCAATGTAACATAAGGCTTTATTTCATCGAACCTTTGATTAATAATGCCCCATATCTTTCTCTTGGTATCCATGAAGGTAGCCCTTCTCATTGTTTCAAACTTCATGAAGTCTCTTAGAGATTGTAGTTCCTTTTCCTTTTCCTTTAGGATGGTTTGAATTTCTTCAATAACCTCATTATTCTTATCACATGCAACATATCAAGATGATTTCAATGGTTCATTTTCTTGTTGTAGAGTATTTACATGTTCCTCCAGTTTAACAACCTTTAGTTCAAAATATCTTATTTTCTTGAAGAAAAATCAACCACATTTTTGCTTTAAAATTGACTCCAGATTGGCCTATATTCATTCATCTTGTCATGATATTACTTTTCCTCGGCTTGTAACTCCATCATTTGACCCGCTTTCTCTTATTGCAATTTTTTTATTTGGGATTCTTTTACATTTACATCTCTTTGTAATTCCTACATTTTCCTATTTACTTCATCACAGTTCACAATTAAATCCAAGAACTCAAACTTTGGACATTTGTATGTTGCTTTTAGATTTCAAATTTCTTTTTACTTGGACTCTAGTAATAATTTGTTTTTATTACCGTCCTTTGGGAAACCTAATATATTGATGATCTGATTTTCAAGTTCTTTAATTTTATTGATCTTAGTTTGTAAGTGTTGCGAACATTGTGATTAAATCGCGATTTTTTCTGCATGACGATTAAATCGCCGATTTTTTCGCTTTTGAAAAAATTGACAAAAAATCGTAAAAATCGCCAAAAAATCATGAAAATTTTGCCAAGACTTTTTCCAAAATGAAAAAATCGAGATAAAAATCATAAAAATTGCGATAAAATCATAAAAATCGCCACAAAATCGTCAAAAATCGTGGATGCTTTAGATACTTAAAAATTTGAAAAAAAATTATTTTTTTAATTTTTCCGATCTTTTGCCAATTTTTAACGATTTTTTTCTTGATTTTTACGATTTTTTCATTTTTTGGACCCTTGCCGATTTTTTCCTGATCGCGATTTTCACAACATTGGTTTGTATTTCCACTTTTGCATTATTTAATTGTGTGTCAAGCCTGCTCAAAAGTGCATGCAGTTTCTTGAAATTTGTTGTCAATTGTATTAGCCCTTTTGCTACCATTTTCCTAGTTTGTTTGTGCCAGTCAAAAATATCTCTTGCATTTATTTGGTTTAAATCTACCTTAACTGATGTTGTCTTGGAACCAATCAGTTCAGTTCCTGCTTTCATTTTTTGTTGGACCATTGTTAAGTTGAAAGTGTTTTTGTCAAAAGTGAGTTGAATACAAAAACCCAAGTCCTAAATTTTCTTCGAAATCATTAAAAGCAGTAGGGATAACATACATGGTTGATTACGAAGGAACTGTAACTTCATTTTCCATAACCACAATTCCATCTACTTTATCCTTTGGTGGCTTCTCAACTGACACACTGGTTGTAACAAACATAGCTAGACTTGTGTATACATTACGCTGAGTTTCTTTCAGAAGGTCCTAGATTTGATTAGTTAATTCTTGATAATTTCTTCAAAAGAAATCTCCTCATCATTATTTGTTTTTCTCTTCTTGTTCTTCTCCTAATCACCAATACTTGTTTTTTTCATTTTCCTTTTTTGTGGGAGCTATTGCATACTAATTCTAATAGCAGACATTTTATCATCATTTCTTCCATTTTCTCAATAGCACTAGGTACCGGGTTGATTGCCACTGAACTATTTGCTGATTCAACTGTCTTGATACCCCCCTCCATTTGTTGTGCAAATGTTGTAGTCAATTCTATGTTTTTATTTCTTTCCTGTTCACTGTCATCTTCAATCCAACAATCACTATTAGCTTTGGTTTCAATATAATGGTTAGAAAAATGTTGAAAATTAGATAACCTAAAATTCTTTCGTAATTCAACTATGACATGAAAAGGGTCATACTTCCAAGAAAATTTTTGTTGCAATCTAAAATAATAAGCTCCTTTTCTATGATACGCAAGAAATTTTGTTTTTGATCATCAAATAAAAGATCTCATATGGCACAGGTATCATAGTTTTCTTATCTTTTGAAAGAAAATGAGTTTTGTTTACCGCTAATCATTGCTTGGCAACCTCGATGGAAAAAATATGAGTGATAGAAACGAGTAATCAATAGGGTTAGATTTCGAACCCATAAAATCCTATTATAGTGTGATTTTGGAAAATATACCATTCTCCTATCTTGGTTTCTTTGCTCAACTACAAAACCCTCTTATGTTCCTCAAGCATCCTTTTTCGGAGTTTTATTTAAGACCTCGACATAAAGTTGGACAACAAAAAGATTTGCATACTCCAAATAAGATTTTATTTGGTATATAATGTCCATCCATTGTCCACACTTTTCTCCTTTTCATTGTTGGAAAAGTTGTTATTGCTGTCAAAGGGTGAATGGGCCATTGACAAAGATGAAGAAACCCTAAGATGCCACTACATTTGTTGGGCGATATATGTGCAAAGGACAGTGAATTTTCATACAAGACCACTCTAATTAGGTTTCCATGGGCATGCAATTTCTTTTGATTGGTGGCAAAATTTGTGGGTCCTCCTGGTTGGAGAGAAATTAACTTTTAAAGTTTGATGCCCCAAACATGCACTTTGCACCAACATAACTGCCCCAAAGAATTATGGTTTTAACATCTATTATTGCCCTAGAAGAATATTAGAACTATATTTGTAATAGGCCTAATCTCATGTGTTCTAATTAGCCCTAAAAAGAATTTATATGAAAAGAAAAAGAAAATTAAATGGCCCTAAAAGTAGGTCGGCTTTAGCAAAAGTGGTGCCGCTTCATGGGTCAAGTCAACCCATTATAGGCCTCCTTAATCTATTAAATTTGGCAACTAGGACCAAACTCCATGTTGCATTGCTCATATAATGGATATGATATTTTTGTTGGATACCTCTTTTGGAGAGGTGCAAGATTGGTCTAAAGATCATCTTGTTTGGATGAGCAAAACTTGTATTTTGAATTTATTTTCCACACATGTGCAAATTGTCAAGGTCGGCCAGAATTGTAATGTAGGCTCACAAGCCCCAAAAGTTGTGTCACACACCCACAATCATGGATATAAAAAGGAGAGACATGATGCTCATTTCATCATTCACTCATCTCACACATCTCTCTCTCATCTTATTGGTTCATACAACCTTACAGGCTTCTCTCTCTCCTCCACACGTGTGAAACAGGAAGCTGCAATTTCGAACTGGTTTAGGGCATTTTTGTACAACATTTACCAACATTGACTTTGGTTCAACCTTCACCATTTGACTATGTTTTTAGCTCAGAAAATCCGATTTGGAGAGGCCACAGTTGGAGGCATAGAAATCGAGGTCAAACATTGAATTTGATCGCAACGTTGACTGGTTTGACTGCAAAATTTTGACTTTTGCGTTGATTGTTTTGTGGAATGGATTTGGGCTGTGTGTGACGTTGATGGAAGGCCGAATTTGACTATGTTTGACTGAACTTTATTGGAGGTTGAAGGGTTGGTTTGACTAGCAAAGTCTTTGCTGGCTAGGGCATCCTGTTGACTACTGTAGAAGACATTTTCTCTCTCTTATAAATAAGAAGAATTATATAAATTATTGTCTCTTGTCTTGGCTTGTCTTCTGTCGATTTATTTTATGTTCTATTAGTATTTACTTTCAATGACTATGTGATTGCAAATATGAATTTGAATTGGGGTAATAAGAAGATTGAAATAAACTTCTCTAAGCATAGAACATACCATGATTAACTAAACTTAACATGAGATTAGAGCTAAGGTGAATACAAAGCCCAAGCAAGAGTGAGAAGAGCAATCACCAAAGTTGAAAAAACAAGGACAGGGATAAATGGCTTCCTCATCATACTTCAAATTTGATGACAAGCTGACTGATAAGTCTGATTATCATGCCTAGAAAATGTCCTTGGATCTGACATTAGAAGAACAAGATGTCATGGATTATGTGCACGGAAAGATCAATGAGCCTCCATCAAATGCACCGGCTGGCACTAAGACAAAGTAAGGAAAGGAGAAGTCAAGGCCAAGAAGATTATCAGGGATGCTATCATAAGCACTTGGTTGCATATATATCTGAGCTGGGCACATCTAAGTATATGTATGATAAGTTGGTTAGCATGTTCAAGGCTAGCAATGCTAATCAAATTCTATTTTTGAAAAACAAGTTGAAGAACATCAAGATGGACAAGGGATAATCCATCCAATCATATTTCATGAGGCTCACCGAAATCAAGAATGATATCTTAACTATTGGAGAGGCCATAGCCGACCGAGAGCTCACTCTCATTGCTCTTGCAGGACTTCCTCGGGCATGGTATGTATTCAATACTACTATTCTCAATAATAGTATAATTGCTGATTTTGATGAATTGTTAACGAGATGCACTCAAGAGGAGACAAGGATGATGGAGAGAGACCATCTCTCTAATGGGAATGGAAGTGACCCTACTTCCTTCACTGCTCATGCAAAGAAGAGGAACAATGCTGGTCGGAGAAATCAAAATCACGGAAGAGCGGATACCAAAGGAAGAGAAGGAAGATGTTACACTTGTAACAAGTTTGGTCACTATGAAAGAGAGTGCCCTAATAGAAGGGACTCTCCCGGAGATGACAACAACAACAACAACTTCAAGGGGAATGGGAATCAAAGGAACAACAAGTTCAAAGGAAAAATGAAGGCTCCCTCTGTTCGAAATGGGAATAGAAATGGTCAACCTTTCAAAAGGTCAATAAATTCCAGGTATGATGAATCTAATGTTGTTGATAAGAAAAATGAATATATTCTTATATCTTCCCTCTCTACTGCATTTCCTTCCGACACCCTAGACAATTGGTTGATTGATAGTGGTGCCTCAAGGCACTTCACTGGATATAAGGAAGCCCTCTCTGTCTTGATTGAAAAGAATACTCTGGAGATTATCCTTGGAGACAATGCCACCTATCCCATGAAAGGGATAGGGACTGTGACCCTTCATCTAAATCAAGGTCAAGTCCTCCGTTTGCAAGATGTGTTGTACGTACCTGACTTGAAGAAGAATATAGTGTCTATCTCGACAATGGAAGACAAAGGATTTAAGGTGGAATTCATCGATGGAAAGGTACACATTTGGAAGTGAAACTTCAAAGAAGCGTTCACTCTTGGTTTCAGGGTTGACAGACTCTATCAGGTTGGAGGAAGTCAGCTGGGGGCCATGACATGTGACACAACTCTTAAATCAAGCTATGGCATTGGAGGTTTGCACACCTTCATTACAAAGACCTCCTCGAAGCAAGGAAGGTGGTGACATAGATTCCCAATTTCAAAGATGATCATGGTGTATGTCAGGGTTGTGCCAAGGGAAATCATACAAGGGGACCATTCCCCTCAAGTGTCACGAAGACATCTTATATTTTGAAATTGATACATTCTGATCTATCTAGTATGCTGCCCGTAACATCCATGGGAGTATGCTTATATTATATCACTTCTATAGATGAATTCTCCCACAAGACTCGGATATACTTTTTGAAGAAGAAGGACGAAGAATTCAAGTGGTTCCGTACCTTCAAGGCCTTGGTTGAAAATCAAATAGGGAAGAAGATCAAAACTTTGAGGACCGATAATGGAACCGAGTATGAGTCGAATTTTTTCAATGACTATTGCAGGGAAGCGGGCATTAAGAGGAGAGAACCACTATGTATACTCCCAAACAAAATGGTGTTGCTGAAAGGAAGAATAGAACCATTTTGGAAGCTTCCCGTGCCATCCTATATGACCAAGGTCTTCCAAAGTTCCTATGGGTAGAAGCTGCCAACACCGCTGTGTATGTTCAAAATACATGCCCACATTCTGCATTGGACTTGAAAACTCTCGAAGAATTATTCTCTAGTAAGAAGCTCGATGTCCCTCATTTTAGAGTTTTTGGAAGTCCCGTATATTTTCATGTGCCGAAAGAAAAGAGATGCAAGTGGGATGCTTCTGGGAAGAAGGGAAAGTTTGTGGGCTATAGTGAAACCTCGAAGGCATATAGAATCTATGTGCCTGGTCAAAGAGAAGTGGAGATATGCCATGATGTCACCTTCGACGAAGACGCTGCCCTTAAAAAGGTTAGAAATCTTCCTATCTGAAACGAAGACAAAGAAGAAGAAGAAGCTAGAAGGCAGGAAGAACCAATGCCCGAAGTTGAAGGACCAATGGATCCTATAGATCCATCTTCTTCAAATAAAATAAGACCCTCATGGCTTAGGGACACTCTTGAAGATG
Source organism: Pinus albicaulis (assembly GCA_034641835.2). Lineage (NCBI taxonomy): Eukaryota > Viridiplantae > Streptophyta > Pinopsida > Pinales > Pinaceae > Pinus > Pinus albicaulis. The sequence continues at coordinate 1,687,467,674 of CM076579.1, read as the reverse complement.
GTGAGGGACATATTGTTCCAAGGGGAACATTCCGTGAAAGTAAGAATCTGAATAGGTACCAAGGGTACCAGGAAACCATAAGAACTATTTTACAATCTGAGCCTGAAACATTTGAAGAAGTAGTGAAGCATCAAGTTTGAAAGGATGCGCACGAGGAATATAAGTCGATGATGAAGAATGATGTCTGGGATGTTGTCTCTAGACCGAAGGACAAATCTGTTGTCACCTTGAAATGGCTCTACAAGATCAAGCATGGAGCCGATTGAAGTGCTTAAAATTTCAAGGCAAGATTTGTTTCCTGAGGCTTCTCGCAGAAGGAAGACATAGATTATGATGAAATATTTGCACCTGTTTCGTGCTAGACTGCCATCCGATCGATCATTTCCCTTCCTGCAACGCAAGGATGGAGTCTCCATCATATGGATGTGAAGACTGCCTTCTTACATGGTTCAATTAAGGGAGAGGTCTATGTGGAACAACCTCTGGGGTTTGAAGTCTGAGATAGAGACACATATGTATGCAGGTTGAAGAAGGCTCTATATGGGTTTAAGCAAGCCCCCAAGGCTTGGTATGAGAGGATCGATAAATATTTGATGAAGCTGGGCTTTAATTGAAGTGATGCTGATCCAAACCTTTATTTTAAGGTTGATAATGACCAGCATGACAGGTGCTGACCCTCTCATCCATCAATGTAAGAGGGAGCTAGATTCCAAGTTCAAGTTGAAGGACCTAGGACTGATGCACTATTTCCTACGCTTGGAGGTCTGGCAAAAGCCAGGTGAGATTTTCCTTTCTCAAGGAAAATATGTAATGAAGCTACTAGAGAGATTTGGGATGGTGGACTGAAATTCCGTGACTACTCTAATGGAACTCAAATTTAAAAAGTTGTGTGGAAGTGCTGCTGGGCCCCAGTTGGGAAATCCCACCGAGTATCGTCAACTGGTGGTGGCCTTGATGTTCTTAGTGAACTCACGTCCAGACGTATGTTTTGCAGTGAACACGTCGAGTCAATACATGGTCGAGCCTCATCACATTCACTGGATTGGTGCCAAGAATCTCTTGAGATATCTTCAGGGCACAATCAACCATGGGATGAGATACACTACCGGGAGTATAAGGCTCCATGGAATACCGACGCTGATTGGGCAGGCAATGTGGTGGATCGTAAAAGCACATCTGGATGTTGCTTCACCCTAGGTTCTGCTTCCATCTCCTGGATGAGCAAGGAGCAAAAATCAGTTGCTTTAAGCACTGCCGAGGCCAAATACATTGCAGCAAGTATGGCTTGTTGTGTAGTTGTTTGGTTGGGAAAGATATTTAGTGAGTTGTTTAGGCATGTGTTGGGTACCACAGTGATCCTTTGCGACAAGAAAAGTGGGATTCGTCTTCCTGAGAATCCTATGTTCCACGACTAATCCAAGCATATTGATATCAGGTACCACTTTTTCTAGGACATGGGACAAAAAGGTGTTGTATGGCTCCATCACAATGGGACTGATGAGCAGGTCGCAGATATTCTCATGAAGCCCATGGGGAAGGTAAAATTCTTAACCTTCCGTGAGAAGCTTGGTATCGTGGACATACCCTATTGCGAGGGTCCCGCTTGAGTTGGACTATGAGCTCTGGGAGCTCCAGGGGGTTTGGGGATAGCTACTTGGAGCTATAAGCAACCACAGGGATAGGTTCGCCTTACCTTGTTGGTGTGCTTCTTTCCCACCATTATGATATTGAGCTAGTTCACCCTCTCTTTGATCTATGCCTCGCATACATCCTACACATGTAGTCTAGGACCCATGGGAAGTGCCTCTCATTTGGCCAATGAGTTGGGAAATGAGGATAAAGACTAATAGCATCGCTGATGGATGCATCGGGTATTGTCGTACTCTCTATGTCTAGGATGGCATGTGTCCAACAAATTGATTTGAGATCAAGTCTGGTTGAGGTTCTTACATCTAAATTGACTTCGGGTAAGTATGTGACTCACTCTTGAGTCTGGTTGAGGTTTCTACCTCTAAACTGACTTCGGGTCAGTGGAGAGTGGCAAAGTCCTTGTGACTCACTCTCGATCATATCTTCTTACTACAGCAGAGAAAAGCCAACAAAGCAGAGATAACAGGATGACACAAGATTGCATGATGATGATGATATATGATAGTACATGATGGTACTAGATGACAGGATTGCACATGTGGATAGACGGAGTTCTCCCTAGTTGAGAGGGAGTGTTAAATTTGGAAACTAGGAAAAAACTCCATGTTGCATTGCTCATATGATGGAGATGATATTTTTGTTGGATTCCTCTTTTGGAGAGGTGAAATATTTTGGATGAGCTGAACTTCTATTTTGAATTTATTTTCCACACATGTGCAAATTGTCAAGGTCGGCCAAGATTGTAATGTAGGCTCAGAAGCCTTAAAAATTGTGTCACACACCCACAATGATGGATATAAAAAGGAGAGACATGATGCTCATTTCATCATTCACTCATTTCACACATCTCTCTCTCATCTTATTGGTTCGTACAGCCTTAGAGGCTTTTCTCTCTCCTCCACACGTGTGAAACAAGAAGCTGCAATTTTAGACTGGTTTAGGGCATCTCTGGATAGCGTTGAATTTGGGTCAACCTTCCCCATTTGACTGTGTTTTTAGCTCAAAAATCCGATCTGGAGAGGCCGCAGCTGGAGGCATAGAAATCGAGGTCAATATGTTGACTTTGAATGCAACATTGACTGGTTTGACCACAAAATTTGAAATTTTCATTGATTTTTTTGTGGATTGGATTTGGGCTGTGTGTGATATTGATGGAAGGTCAAATTTGACTATGTTTGACTGAACCTGATTGGAGGTTGAAGGGTTGGTTTGACCAGCAAAGTCTTTGTTGTCTAGGGCATCCAGTTGACTGCTGTAAAAGACATTTTCTCTCTCTGCTGAATAAGAAGAATTATATAAATTATTGTCTCTTGTCTTGGCTTGTCTTTTGTCGATTTATTTTATGTTCTATCAGCATTTACTTTCAATGATTATGTTATTGAAAATATGAATTTGAATTGGGCTAATAAGAAGTTTGAAGTAAACTGCTCTAAGCATAGAGCATACCATGGTTAACTAAAATTAACATAGTCACTGTTGAATTAACCTAACTCATCACTGGGCTACTGTGGCAAGCAAGTTCGTGGATTATTTGTGGCAGAAACAGAAGAACAGTCTGAGTCTTGAGCTTAGAAGATACATTTGAAGAAGGCTCAAGACACCTAAAGCTTGGAATTTGGTTGTGGTTTGAATAATATTTAAGAACCTGGTTTGATAGAGGTTCAATTCAGCCTTGCTTGAGGATATATTTTGGCCCTATCTTAGGGAATATTTCTAAACTTAAATTCGTGCTTATAAGGCGATTCTCAATCTGTCTGAGGCCTTCTATGGCTCTTCTCTTTGAGGGTATCTCTCAACCTTTATGAAGCTATTTGGGCCTTGTGTCTAAGAAGATTTTTAGCCTTTTCAACCTTTTATGAGTCCCTATTTTGGCCTACAATGAGGTTTCTATTCGGCCCCTGAGTTAGAATATTTTGAGACCTCTGTTTAACTTGATTTGAGGTTGCATTTGATTATTTTGTGGCGAGAATTGAGGATGGTTTCTAAGAGTTATTAAGGTTGAGTTAAAGGTTGAGGTTGAGGATCATCAAGGAGAAGAACTTAATCTTTGGGAGAAAATCTTGATCTTGAAAGTAGACCTTAATCTTTTGGGAGCATATCCTAAAATTTGTTTCAAGCAGAATTTAATGTCTTTGTAGTAGACCTAAATCTGATGAAGTTATGGTAGTAGACTTTAATACCTGTAGAAGTTGTGAAGTAGTTGTACTTTGAGTTGCCAAATCTTGGACATTCTAATCTGTATCTTTTGGAACAAATCTTGAACTTGTAGTTGAAATAGAACTCGTGATAATAGACATTTGAAGTCTTGGAGCAAGTTGTTGAAGACAAGGATTTTGATGTTCTACAAACGAAGTTATCTTTTTATAATTTGGATGTTGTTTTAATTGGGTTATTGTCCCTGGTACGAGAGCCCAAGCAGTTTTATTTTATCTTTTATTCTATAAGGGTGGCAAGGTGGTGCTAGGCAAGGAAGTTGTAGCTTCCTTCATGAGGTTGTCACCTCTTTCCAGTGAGATCTAGAAAATATTGGGTTGTATCCCTTCCAATTATTGCCAGTTAATCGAAAGATGTAGCTTCCCTTGTAGTATAAAATATTGTCTATATATATATATATATATATATATATCATGTGTTCATTTAATGTGATGTTATTGGTTAATCATTTTGATACTTGAATTGTTGAAATTTATGAAATATTGATCCACCCCCCTCCCAATATTTCCAACATTCATGTGTATATAAAATATTCAATTTCAGCCCATGCTTCATGAAGAATTCTGGATAACTAAAAAGGATCAAGTGAATAAGATACATTGGATATTTGAACAATGAAAAAGAGTGAATGGTACTTAGATGAAAGTGGATACATATAGCTAAGTAATCAAGGAAATTAAGTCTAATTTCATGAGGGTTTATCAATATTCATTAATGCAATCTCATCTACTTCAGGATCATCAGAATAACGTAGTACAACAAGAAGTAGGGAAGACATGGCTCAAATATTTTGAAATGTTTTTGAAAATTTCTAACGTATCTACTTTTTCCCACTTAAGAAATTTTGTTGTAATTCGGTTTCTTTGATATTCTTTCCAGCAATTGGTAACCCTAACATCCTTCCTAAAATTTTAGGAGGTATCTGAAGAAATATCTGATTGTGAAAAGGAGCAACAATTTTCCTCTTAACTAAGTCATTGTAATTGGCTAGGAACATGATAGTATTAGGTTCAAGGTGCATTAGAGGAAGCACAACTCTAATGAGTTTAAAACTTAATAATCCAAATTCAGGGGTTGTTGCATGGTAGTCAGCTTCATTTTTAGCCTTAAGCTTATGTATATCAAATTTTCTTAAATGAGTATCACATAGTCCAGCCAAGCTATTTAATAGTGCTTCTTCTGATTTTTTTGTAGCTATTTTTGACAAACCTTAGCAGGAGGACTTTATGACTTACTCAGTGAAAAGCGCGAAGGCACGAGAAGTATAGCTATTCCTTTACCTATTCGAACTAAAATGCAGAGGATTTATCTATATAAACACCAATAAAATGAGTCGAAAATCGATATGTAAGAGTAAATATTTCGAAATGTTCATTTAATTAAGGATGTAACTAGTTTAATTAACTAACTGCACCTTTGCATTTACTAAGATTTATGATTCTACTATTTTGACAAGTGAAATGGGCCCCTTATTTAACATGCTCACATGTAACAATATATGAGAAATATCAAGTCATCAGATTGGATCAACCTCAACTATTTGATCTATTGGGTGAGTGTGGTGTGTTAAACTTCGAAGTTTTTTATCGCACGATGTGTACCACAACCACTGACTGGGGTGTTAATCATTGGATTTCATTGAAAGAAAGAAAGAAATAAATTATTTTAACGTCCACGAGGCCAAATATAGCCCATGGGACAATTGCTTCTCCATCTGGCTCTGGTATTCAACCCTTTTCATGTAAATTCTAACAATAAACACTCCCATCTTCTTGGCAAACCCCTTGCTAAATACATTATTTGAAGAGCTAGCTGCCAGAATATCTGCATAACTTACCCTGTTGACTTTGAAGGCCTCTCTTTCTAAAATGAAATGATTTTTTGTTTCTGCTTTTCCGGAAGAGCAAAAAATACATACTCTTTCCTCCCACACTTATTTTGTCCTTTTCCAACACCCTGTTTCATAACGGAGCTGATGAGAATTTGTTCTTAGTTGAGCAATAATAATTTTGTCTCTCCAAGAAATATTTGCCCCTATGTATGTTTTTTGTTGATCATTATAAATTGGATTAAACTCTTCAATATAGTACTTTTTCTTTCTCCCTAGCTCCTTCTCCCAAGTACGCTTGTGGAACTTATCCATAACAAAAGCTTTTATCTCTTTATTGTTTTTGGGACATATGCTCAAGAAAACACCCCATTTACTAAACCATTTGTTATTTTGTTGCATCCGAGTCTTCTTTCTTTTGCACAATATGTCATTAAACACAACCTTAGGCCATATTCTCTCTTCCATTTATTAAATTCAGAAGTGTTCTGAGACATAACTTTATTGATCATGGAAAAAGATTACATAACAAATTACAGGAGTTTACAAATGTAAACTCTCACTACAATGAAATTAGGAAACTAACCTATTTATAAGCTCTATGTTCTAACTTAATTTAGTTATGGATCACTTGGAAAACTAACAAGTGTCCATTTACAATAAATGACCTTCTAACCATTCTATTAACTTTACTCCCATTTTAGAGCCTAGGAAACGACTCTATTCTAGAGTCCTATTTTTACTAACAAAATACTATTTCTAAGTATCTCTAATATTTATTAAATATTCTAATTTAATAAATATATTTATCCTAACTTTACATTATTTAATTTATGTATTTTGGATTTATAATTGGCTTATGAAAGAGGCTAACATTCCCCCCTTCAAGGATAAATCCAAAATAAGAACGAGGAACCATCTTCCAAGTTCTCAAGTTGATGCTGAAAAAATCTTCAATTTGAAGAGACCATGAGTCAGTTGTATGTCTGATTCATCTCTGAATGTTGCTTGACAACTCCATCACTTGCCAAGTTGCAAAAGGATCCATCTGTCCTTTGCATGAAATCATCATCAAAATTTGTTCAAAGCCCACTGGTTGATGATGTCAAAAAACAACTCACTGTTGCTTTTGCTGTGTTGAAAACTGTTCACTGCTTCTTTGCTGTCGACTGCCCACCGGAAAAATTTGTTGATGCCCACTGGAAAATTTGTTGATGCCCACTGGCTGTTGAAGATGCCTAATTTTTTTTTAAATACCTTATGACTCGCACCATAGCAATTGCTTCAATAGGAGCAACCCCTGTTTCACTTAACAAGATAGCATAAGGAACTACACTTTTAATTTTGAATTTGTTTGTAATTAAACGCTTCTGAATTTTCTCAATTTGTTTCCACTATGTTGCATTCAAATTGTCAAATTTCCAGGGAAGAAAAAGTACCAGTCTATTTTCAATATATCGGATCACACAACAATAGTATATGTGTCATGGTCTCCGATTCTGCAAGTTATATGATGTAAATGATCCTAGCATGACCTTGAGTCTATGTAACAACCTAGGTAAGTCTATGATTAAGGTGACAAATTTCATCCTAAGAGGGTTTTTAACTTCGTTGATTATTTTTGTTTCTAAACACAACTAATCAGAGGAGTTTTTTTCCCTCCATCTTAAACCCCCAAATCTAGAGTGAAATGTATTGCTAATGTCTTAGAAAATTCCTAGTGTTGTAGTCGAATCTAATGTAAAAGTGGTTTGGGAATAATTTAGGCCAGTTGGATTAATTATTTTATTACAAATCACTTGGTCCACTGGATCATAATGTGTCGCAGATAGGTTATGTGTCTTGAGGGTCTAAACGTAATGTGTATTCCATCTTTGAGTCAAAAATATAAAATCTTATGTAAATGGGGGTTGAAAAAATAATTAAATCCCCTCGTGTGTAAGTTAATTAATTTTTCTGGAAAAATAAAATAAAATCCTAAGCTAGAAAATTAATTAATTAGAGTCAAGTTAATTTGTCTTAGGAAAATTAATTCACCAAATGGAAAAATTCGTGGGTCTTAAAGGAATCAATTTTTAAAGGTTCTCCACCAAGGGAATATTGTATATTTCAAGAAAAATTGGACCCTTGCGTCTTGGTTGTTAAGTCAGTCAATTTTTTTATGAAATTAGCTAAAAATAGCTAATTTTGAGCTAAATAATATGGAGTTAAATGATAAATTCGAAAATTCCTCAAAAATAAAAAAAAATCAAGGGCCAATATTAAATGATATTGGAGTGTTTATCAACGACCAAGATTATTTTAACAAGGATCAAAGAAACTAGCCGTTATTTTTCCACTTGGAAGATTTATCTATAAATTAGAGAGTCATTTGAGTCTCTAGTCATCTTGATCTCTGGTTAGAATTGTTGCTGAAGAATTTTGTAAATTATTGTCTCGCTGGGAACTATTTTTTCTACTATAATAAAAGACTTTGGGGTGCAACTCGAGGTGTTCTTGTTCGTTGATCTGAGGTATGTATTGACTACGGACTTCCTATGTGGTGCTTTATGATTAATATTTTGAGATAATACATAGTAATTGTAGGTACTCAATCGTTGGTCTCCAAGTTCACAAACTGTGAGCAAGGGTCATCTTGCTTGGATTCCTAGTTTTTATATGGTGGATTAAATCTTTGCTAGTGCTATAGTGAGCAAAAAAATTTCTGAAGCGTTTTACCTTATGTTACCGGATCCGGCGGTGGGAGGGGCAGGATCATCGAATCCTTGCGTCTGATCCGGATCCACCCAAATACGACTCTAATACGCCACGTGCTGGTTTTTGTTTTCCTGAAAACAGATCCTCAGGAAAGAAACAGATCCATCCAATTTTTCTAGAAACCTTCGAAAATTGGCCTACTTACCGGAAACGACATATCCACACTTTGTTATCCCTCCAAAGTCAACAACGTGAAGAAATTAGGTTTTTGGCTAAAGAGTTATCTCGCGAAATTCAGGGGATCCAAAGGTAACACACCTGTCTCATTCTCTGTTGTCTTTGTCTTACTGTTCGCTGAAAAGAGGTGTTTTGTGGCTCCACTGTTCAACTTGGCTCCACCTTCTGGCTTGGCTCCATTGTCGATTCAACTCCACTATTCAGCTTAGTGCAGTGTTCCGAACCTCCAGTTCAGCGTTTCAACTTTCGGGCCAAGGTACCTGTTTGATTTTTTTATATGCAGTGCTGCGTGAATGAATGTGGATTGAAAGATCACGTTTTTCTGGCTTGAAATCTCACATTTTTGGCTTGTCGATTTTAAATTTTGGCTTGATAGTTCACGCTTGTCGTATTTGATGCGTTGAGCACTTTGAAATTTGACTCCTCATGCTTGTCAGCCCCTCTATGGGCTTCTCACTCGGTTCGACAATGTGTTGAGCTTCCTCCAACGACTTTGATGGCTGTGTGGCATTCGAATAATGACTGTGATAAATTTTCTCGGTTCGACAGTGTGTTGAGCTTCCTTGCCCTGTGGCATTTGAATAACCAATGTGATCAATTTTCTTTGTATTAAAACGTTTCTATATAATATATAGGTTTGGACTTTGAACACTAGTTTTCTTTTAAATATCTTTTACACTATATTACGATCCTGTTATAATGTATTTGTAGGTTTGTATAGTTTTTATATTATAAATATAGTTTTTATTAAAAACTATATATATATATATATATATATATATATATATAGTTTTTATATATTTATAATTTACATTTTTTATGTGTTATAATAATATAATATAATTATTAATCTAGCAACTCATTTCTAAAACTGTTTAAGCAAACTACAACTTTTATATGTCATAACTCATTTCTAATTTTTCCATATGTAATTACTTTTTAAGTTTTTTATTTGAAGACATAATGAGAGAAAAAGAAAATGAACCAAAGAAAAGCTCTAGAAAAGTTAAGTGTATTTAAATTTTTAAATTTTTAATTGTGGATTGATAATATTAATATATTGTAATTTGAATTTTATATGTGGTAAGGTAACCTATAGACCATTAGTATTATGGAACCATCATAGCATGAGCAACGTGAAAGGGGAATTATCAAAATAGACCCAAAATCTCCTCTATGGCAGTATGTGGATATTATTGGAAAAAATCTCGGAGGTGGTTCATTTAAATGGAAGTGCAATGAATGCTAAGGTATAAAAAATAGCTCATATACTAGAGTGAAGGCCCATCTCACTGGTCAAACTAACATAGGGGTGCAAGTATGTACCGAACCAAAAGATGCAAATGGCAAACCTAGCCAAGGTTTGAGTCCTGGAAAAATGAAATCCTATGCATATTTTGCAAGAAGCTGCTGTTAGGAAGCTTGCTAAGGGAAAACACCCTGTGTAAAGCTCTACAACTAGGCCTCCATTTCCATTTAGGCTTTCTGTCACAACTAATAAAATTCCCACTCATAGTCGATGAACATGTAGCTCATTGCATCTATGCAAATGAGCTAGCATTCAATTTGGTGTGTTCCCCTTATTGGCAACAAATGATTAAGGTAGTTAATAAGACACCAAAAGGGTACAAAATCCTTAGATATGAAAAGGTTCGCACTAGTTTGTTAGCATCATAGAGATAATCCATGGATATAAAATTACCGACAATCCAGGATACATGGGTAGAAGCAGGGGTTTCCATCATTTTTTATGAATGGAGAGACCAAAGAAACCGCCCATTAATTAATGTTGTTGCAGTATGCCCCCAAGGGGCAATTATTTTGAAGGTTGTTGATTGCAGTGGAAAAGAGAAAGATACATCTTTCATATCCACAATAAGAATTGTGGATATGAAATTGTGGGGCCACATTATGGAAAACACACAAGTTTGTAAAGCTGTAGGGTTGATTGTGGAGGTTCGATATGATCACATATTTTGGACTCCATGTGCAATACATTCATTGAACCTTATGCTGCCAATATTGGTGAAATTGAAAGAATTAATGAAATATATGTAGTAGCAAAAGAAATCCAATGTTCATAACCAATCATCCAATGTCCCAGGCCATATATTGGTGTTTTGCAAATTTGGAGCTACTGAAGGTACTCTTTTTGAACCAATATTATTCATACTTGAAATTCTTAATTTTAATTACAAATTTATATATGATTTCTCATTGGAGATTTGACTTTTTGAAACTTGTAGGTTGCTGAAACTCGTTTTTCCTCACACACTCTTGTCATAAAGAGGCTTGTGGAGGTGAGACAAGCATTACATGCAATGGTAATTAACCCTCTTTGGGAATCATGGAGAACTTCCATTTCTGATAGAGGGAAAAAAATTAAGTCCATCATTCTTGATGATGCATGGTGGGATTGTTGATTTTTGGTAGCATCAGAAGTCATCTAAGTCTCAAAATTTGTGGAGAGGCTTAGGCACATGTATTCCAAATAACTAATTATTTGATTAAAATAACTAATTATTTTAATGTGACCTTAAGTTTAAACTTAGGAAAATTAAATAATTAAAGGGCATTAATAAAGCATAGTGTGAATCTTCTAGAGAACATGGATCAAGTCAAGTTATAATCTTAGCCGTTGATTGGAGATCTAATAATGATCGTTGAAGTCCTAACGAGAAGGCTATAAAGGAAGGCGTGAGGGTCATTTGGAAAGACACATCGAGGCTTGGCCTTTGCCATATTCTTCTTGAAGACCATTAATGGTGTTGCATCCACTGGTTCAGCCTGAGAAATTTTGATAAAGTGCTTGAGGTCATGCTCATCTAGAAGGAAGGAGATCCTTGCCTTCCAGATTACATAGTTGGCAACACCCTCCAACCGATCTTGGTCACACAACCCACTGGCTACCATCTCACCCAAACATTGTCGATCTGCTGCCTCTCACCCTCTGCGTAGCTGGCTTTACGCACTCCTGATGGAGCAAGCCGCAAAATCTTCTACTACTGCACGGGGAATATGAGTTTCTTGGGTAAGAAAAGTTACTGAGGTTAGAAATCCCGAAAACAGTCTTTCAGCTACGCTTCCTGACGCTTTGCACCAACAATCACTGTTGTGCAATCAACTGCGTCCCTCCAGCTATTGATCTGCGTAGATCTGCTGCACTGCTCCCTCTACCTCAGACAAACAACCTGGAACAATCCTACCTCTCTGTTGGATCACTAAGAGAGAGATTTTCCTGCTGGTCTAGCCCTCTTGGCTTGGATTTCACAATCAACTGGGAGATCGATCTACTGCTTACGCAGCTCTTTGATCCCAGCCTCACCAACACTGAATCTGTTGTCTTTTTTCTTTGTCTCGCCTACACTTAGCTTAAACAAGCTTTGAAACCATGTGAAAATTTCGTAAACTCAGGAATCCTACTGCAGCAACTGATGGAAATTCTTTTATTTGTTATTTACTTAACAAATTATTCACTATGTTCTACAAGCAAATATCGAAATCCATTGACTACAACCTAAAAAAATTAACTGCGAAAGAATTACAAGTGTGGAAACAAATCTGAACAAACATAGATCACACAACCATTTCGACACAGTTATTTTTGGACTAATGTTCCTAGAAAAACCTAATGTGGGAAAACTCGTGCAACAGATCTGAGGGTTTATATATTATGTAGTAAATATTCTGAGTACAAATCTATGATTGACAAATTGACACACCATCAAATCATATAAAGAAACTGACATAAGAGATCTTGTGAGACAAACCTCACTCATCCACGGGAACTCGACACTGATCTGCACCAAGACTAGACTGCTTTGTGTTGCCTCTGCGTAGTGACTACGTCATCCTTGCAGGCTCTGCGTCACAACTACGACTGCCCTTCTGACTTTGTGCTGGTCTCAGTGCTGGCTGGAAATTGAAGCCTTCTGGCCTCCGGAAAAACACTTCGGGATCTGCCACTGGCTCTGCGCTGTCTCCTTAGCAGGAAAATGACTTTCCTTCTGGCTCTGCATAGTGACTATGTAAGCACTACGTCACTGGCTCTACGCTGTTGTTGTGGCTCTCTCTGTCTCTAACGTTGTGTACTCTTCGGCTTAGGAAATATTCCAACCGGATCTACTGCCCCTCACTGCAATCAAGAATCACTTAGATATAATTTTCTTCTAAGCACTGTTCCGTTAGAAAAATTCAATCTCTAGATCCTGTATGTCTTCAAAATATAATTTCCAACTGACCCTTCAAGCCAATCTTATAGTCTTCTCGTTGAGACTTCAACGACCTAGATTAGATCTCTAATCAATGGCTAAGATTAACTTTTGACTTGATGCATTTATTCTAGATCATTTTCACTCATATTCTATTAATTCACTTTAATTATTTTATTTTCCTAAGTTTAGACTTAGGGTCCCTTTAAAAATAATTAATTATTCTATAAAATATAATCCAAGTGGAATTTCATCGAACAATTTCTGGGTTATTTCGAATACATGTTTCTAAACCTCTCCACAAAATTTGAGACTTAGAGAACATCCGATGCTACCCCAAATCAACACCTTGGGCATGCTATATCAAGCAATTCCTCTTATTTGTGCCCCTCCTAAAAAGAAAAGACCTTAGGGAAGGTCACACTAGACTAGGTGCAAAGGATAACCTCCCAGATGAACTGTGGGAACAAGTGTAGAATCAAGAGTACTCAATCATCTAACTGAACCTGTGATATATATTAGAATGCCCTTAACATTAAATTCAAGCACGTGGTCATAGAAATGGTTAATGTACCTTATGATAGATGACCCACCTTTCTTTTAAAAGTATGGTAGATGGGAGAGAGAATTGGCCAGAGCATATGTACAGAGATTTGAATCAAAGCCGTATATGGATCATCATAGGGCTATTGGTTGATTGGCTAACCAAAGGGAAGATTTTTTTTCTCCTTTAGATTACATGCTTGGGTAGGTAACATGACCCCTTGGGAAGAAGGCAACTAGACCACTATAATTATAGTCTGTTTCATTTCGTACATATATTTTCTTTATTTTCTCACAGATGAGCCTAGAACTATTAAAGAAGCAACAAAGGTTGAAGCTAAGGAGTTTTGGATATTGGCCACAAATGAGAAAATGGATCATTTAGAAAGAATGATATGTGAGACTTGGTACTAATGCTTGGTGGATGAAAACCCATTGGATGTAATGGATGTTCAAAATGAAGATCAAGTTAGAGGGAAATGTTGAAAAGTACAAGGAATAGTTGGTTGTAAAAGGATACCCCTAGGTCAAGGGAGTAGAATTTAGTGAGATATTTTCCCTAGTTTCTAAGTTAACATCTATTAGTGTCCTATTATTTATAGTAGTAACTTTTGATTAAAGATAGAACAGATTGATATGAAAACAACCTTCCTATACGGTGACTTTATGGAGGAGGTCTATATCACACAACCAAAGCATTACATTGAAAAAGGTGAAGATTCATTGGTTTGCAAATTACATGGTCTCAAATAGTCTCCTAGAACGTGGTGCCAAAAATATAGTTTTTTAAATGTTGGGATTGGAATTGGGATTTTTGAGATTCAAAATCAAATAATTATGTGTATTACAAGCATGATGGTGCCATTTCCTTGTTATCACTCTATATGTAGATGAGATGTTATTCCTTGGTAACAATGAGGATGTGATTTATGATTTGAAGTCTTAGCTTCTAGCACAATTTGATATGAAGAACTTGGGGGTTGCAAACTATATTTTAAGAATGGAGTTTAGGAGAGATAGATAAAACAAATATCTTTGGTTGAGCCAAATTATGTAAAATTTGTCGTACTACCTATTTGCATCACAGATTGCAAACCATTAATTGTTCCAATTTCTATGGTAACTAAGCATGTAGTTGAGCATTGTCTTATAATACCCATAAAATGGAGAAAATGTCTTTCGCTCCTTATGCTAGTGTAGTTGGTAGTTTGATGTATGATATGGTTTGTGCTAGAATAGATATTTCCCAAGTAGTGCGAGCCTTGAGTTGATTCATGGCTAATCTTAGATGTGAAAATTGGGCTAGGTAATTTGAATTTTACGTTTGCTATCATAGTGAGTTTTAAGGGATCCACACTTAATGGATATTCAAGGTTGTGAGTAGCGAAGAAACCTGGTAGAAGATAACTTGTTGCAAGAATATAATTGTTTGTAGCCTTGTATTTGTTAGTGTCAAATAAGTAATTGTATTGTATTGAAAAATTGAATGGTGAGTTACATTCCCTCGGATGGTGTGCCTAAATAGGCATTGACTGGTTACAAGGGTTTGATTGGTCATACCTTTTGACCTTTCATTACATAATTAATTTTTATTAATTAATTATATTATTATTATTATTATATTAATTTTTATGAATTATTTATTTATAACATTGCAACCCCTTTAAAGATGTTTTGTCCTCAAATCATAATAAGAATGGTTTTCTCTAGTTGAGCATGTTGCTATGGAATGACATCTATATTCTTTGACTTTGTTTGTGTCTTCTGAGTTGGTGACATTCTCATATAAATCTGCACCTTCCTTGAAGTTAGGTGCATTTACACCATGCAATTTATAGTGTCATCCTTGTCAACTAAACTCAATGAACTGTTCTTCAAGGTTTGTAGTATAGATTCCTAATTCCATCCAAATATTGTTCCAAAAGTGTTGGATGTGGACAAGCCTGAAAGGTATTGTCAATCAACATATCAATGCGCGTATTGGCTTCCCTGAAATATGTTGGAGAGGTGGGTAGTGAAGGCGTTGAAGGAGATAAGAGAACCTGTTGATCCAGCTGAGTAGTCCCGGAGGCTGAAAATCAGTGAGGCCATTGACCTTGTCAATGATGGTCTTGGCATCACCATAAATATAAAGGAAAGGAAGTTGTAAGTTGTAAGCAACCCATAATAAACTCCAGAGAGCGAGGAATTCTGCCTTCGTGTTTTTTCCAAGACCACCATTCCAAAAAATGGAGAAGTGTTCTCCATTATCCAGTTTAATCCAAGCAACACAACCACAGGCCCCTCGTTGTTCAGCCCCATCAAACTAGCCCACTAAAAATTCACCGGGTGAGGACAGAGTTGGTAAGAGAGGTATGAGCGGGGAGTAGGTTGTGCATCTTGAGTGTTCAGAAACACCAAAATTGACAGATAGATCCTGTGGGGAGAAATATGAATTCCTTCAAAGATGAGCTTGTTCTTGGCCAACCAGACCTCACAAAAGAGGAAGAAAGGAAGAGAGTTGTACTTTTGGTCCTTATGCGACCAACTGTGAATGCACAGTAAAATCCCCATGGGCCTTCGACTGTGATCCTGCAAAAATTTAGAAAACAAAGGCCAAATATCTAGAATGACAGAGCAGTGTAAAAAGAGATGGGGAGCTGATTCAACGTCCTGCCTGCATAAACAGTAGATCCCCGACCCCTGGAATCCCCTCTTAGCCAGATTGTCCCAGGTGAGGATATGTTTTGTCCAAGAGAGCCAAGCAAAGAGGATGATCTTCAAGGGGATGTTCGCTACCAGAAAGTCAAAAGGAAAGGTTGGGCAACACACTGTGAGGAGGAGGATATGAGGTTATTATATAGATCTGCCACTTCAATGGCACCCTTTTTTACCCGGCTTGCCCAAACAATTCGATCCCTTGAGGCGTTGAGATAGAGACCTGCTTGCTTCAAATCATTTGTCACTTGTTTCCACATCTCCTGAGCAAGCCCCAAAAAACTAAGTTGAAGGACATCCATCCACACTGGGCATCCCTGTTGCCAATTCGAAATCATTTGTGAGAGGAAAAAAATTCCTTTCTGCGCTAGAGAATGTCTGAGCTGAAGAGGCAACTGGAAATCAGGGGAGAGCCCCATAATGCCTTTCGAACCCAAAATAATGTTCTGGCCATTGCCGAAGTCCCATAATAGCCTACCCTGTAAAAAGGTAGCAATGCGCCTGAAGCTTAGGCAAATGTGTGAGCCACCTTATAATGTAGGGAAACCCTGTCTAAAAAATCCTAGCACGTTACGTTGTAGATGGTAGTTTTCCCTAAACAGTAACGGCCATAATCCTTCTCTCGTGAGTGATCGCCATAAATATTTGATAAGAAGAGTGTGGGAGAAGGTCTGAATCTCCAGCAATCCCCATTCCTCATATTTCTTTGGAAGAGTGATAAGTTCTAGGTGGCAGAGATGAAATTTGGAAGGCCCCCTTGCCCCAAACCAGATGAACCTCGCAATGATGTTTCAGATGTGGGATATAATGAAGGAGGGGATGTGGAACAGATGGGCCCAATAAACAACGATCTGCTGAAGCACGACCTATGTGAGGATGAAACATTTTCCAAGAGAAAGCCACCTGCTGGACCAAGAGTCCAACCTTCGCTGAAATTTATCCAGCAACCTTTTCCAGTCCCTGTTGCGGTAATTGCATGGTTTGAAGCGAAAGCCTAAATAAGAGAAACCCTCTGAAATAGGAACCTACACCATCTGGTAGAGCCCTGCTATAATATGTAGATCTGTTGAATTCACCGAACCTGATATTATCAAAGACTTATGTCCACTGAACATCAATCCCGAGGCTGCCCCATATCTGAGAAGGACATAGTGCAAGGCTGACCAATGTGCACAGGAAGTTAAGTCGAACACCAATATGTCATCGACGAAGAAAGAGTGCGTAATGGATATGTCCTTGGAAATGTGGATGTCAGATAATGTCCCCCTGTGCTGCATGTCCTTGATATGGAAACTAAGTCCATCCGTGATGAGGATGAAGATGATGTTGATTTTATAGCATCGGGAAGTGTTCCAGGTCTCAAAATTTTGAGGAGAGGCTTGGACAACAGTATTCCAGAGAACCGAGAAATCGTTTACGGAAATTCCACTCGAATTTTGCTTCATTAAAATAATTAATTATTTTAAAGTGACCCCTAAGTCCAAATTTAGGGAAATTAAATAATTAAAGGGTATTAATAAAGTAGAGTGTGAATCTTCTAGAAAACGAAGATCAAGTCATCTTTTAATTTGAGCCATTGATTAAGGATATAAACCAGGCCGTTGATTCTTCAGCGAAAAGACTATAAGAGAAGGCTTTAGGGTAATTTGGAAAGCAAGCCAGGAACATTCTCAATAACCGAAGGAAATCGATTCTGAAGTAAGAGAATTTGATTTCAGAGGGTGAATCTGTACAGGCGGGGTTGCAGAGACAAAAGGAGGGAGAACTCAACAGAGATGGAGAAGAAGGAAGACAAAAGACGAAGGGAAGGCAGCGCTGAGCAACAACACTAGCCTTCCACAAAGACTTATGCAGTCCAGGCAGTGACTGCACAGAGGGGCTATGCAGATTGATGCAGAGGGTGCAGGAGGACATCCTGTGTGTCGGGAATTCTTCCGTATTGTCTGGAAAATTCATATCAGGTGTATGCTATTGATTCTCATAATGATATTTTCACTGCTAAAGATTAATAAAAACCCTCATCTACTGCACTAGTTTTCCCACATTGGGTTTTTTCAGGGACAATTGTCCAAAAATAACTGTGTTCATGTGGTTGTTTCTATTGTGCTATATGTGTTTCATTTGTTTCTTCTTTTGATTAGAGTGAATACTGCAGCTGTGTTTATTTCAAAATATACTAGAGCATCTGTAAATAACTTATCATAATAAGTAGGTGAAATAAATCAACTACTGCAGTAATGATTTTTAGAGTGAAAATTTTACATGGTATCAGAGGAAAAGGCAAAAGACAGAAAGGGAGGTTCTGAAGTGGAACAAAGATCCGACGTTAACACAATTCAAAAGGGCTCACGCAGTCCTCTAGAGCACATGGAGAAACAAAGGGAGCATGACATATCTGTTCTGGCATCCACACTAGAGGAGGATTTCGCTTGTGTGTCAAGCACGACCTCTCCAGGAGTTTGGTATATTAACAGTGGAGCATTTGCTCATATGATGGGAGTTCGAGAATGTTTTTCGAGCTACTGAGAAGAGAAGATGAATTTCCAGATTACAATAGTAAACAAGGCCAAGTGTACCCCTGTTGGAAGAGGTACCATAATATTTCAGATAGAAGATGGCAACTAGCTTCGGGCCACAAATGTTCTGCATGTACCGGGTTTGGGGATGAACTTACTCTCGGTGTCTCAACTCCAGAACAAGGGTTATGATGTATACTTTATTGGAAATAAAGTTTATGTCAAACACCCTAACTAGAACAGGAAGGCACAAATTGGAGTAAGGAGCCATAAATTATATAAGCTCCAGTTTGAGTCCCTAATGGCACTAATCGTCAGTATGAATGAAAGGGATCTGAATGAATTATGGCACAAAAGGGTGGGGAATTTCCATCATGGAGCCTTGAAGATTCTCAAGAAGATTGTCATGGGAGCTCCAGAACTCAGGACAAGGAAAGATGAGGTCTGCAGGAGGTGTGTACTAGGGAAGTATGCCAAAGCAACATTTCCAAGAAGCAACAGTAGGGCCAAGAGTGTATTGGAGTTGATACACTCAGACATCTACGGTCCAATGTCCACGACTGTTCTCAATGGTGCAAAGTATTTTTCTACCTTTATTAATGACCATTCCAGGAAAACTTGGATCTACTTTCTTAAAACCAAAGATGAAGTCTTTGAGCGTTTCAAAGAATTCAAGGCTTTGGTAGAAAATTTAACCAGAAAGAAGATAAAGAAGTTGCGATCAGATAATGGTGGAGAGTATATTGATAAAGACTTCACCAGTTGCTGTGCAAAGGAAGGAATCAAGAGAGAATGGAAAAATCGATACAATCCAGAGTAGAATGGAGTTGTATAAAGGAAGAACGAGACCATTGTAGAAGCTGCAAGGGCGATGATGTATGACCAAGACATGCCCAAATTTCTGTGGGTAGAAGCCTGCAATAAAACTGTGTATGTGCATAATAGTGTACCCCTTAGAGCATCGGGGAAGGTGACCCTTGAGAGTGTGTTCACAGGCAGCAAGCCTGAGGTGAGCCATATCAGGATATTTGGTAGTATAGTGTATTTCCACGTACCCGATGAGAAGAGGAAGAAGTTGGATCAGACTGCGGAGAAGGGCTATCTTGTGGGTTATAGTGAAAATGAAAAGGCATATCACATCTATATTCTAGAAAACAGGAAGATCGTAGTAAAGCGGGACATGAAATTCATGGAGAAGAGAGCCTTCAGAAGATCCTGGGAAATGGCTACAGATACGCAGGTTGAGGAAGATCCACTAGTACAGCCTCAAAGACCTGCAGAGGATGGCTCGAGTGCCTCTCCACGACACAAGGACTTTGAGGAAAGTTCTTCTGAAGAAGATCAAGCAGGAGAGTAGGAAAATCCACCTACTACCAGTGGGAGAACGAGCAGAGAGCTCCAACAAATTCTGAGGGATGCAGAAGAATGTTTTGGAGCCCCTAGAGATGGAAAGAGGGAAAGAGAGTACGTAGGCAACTTGACAGGTACCAGGCACTGGTAGCACAAGTCATAGAACCCTCTAGTTTTCGGGAAGCAGCTCAACATCAGGTGTGGGTAGATGCCATGGTGGAGGAGTATAGCTCCATCATGACGAATGATGTATGGGAAGTAGTCCCTAGACCTCAGAACAGATCGGTTATAGGATCAAGGTGGATCTACAATATCAAGTATGCTGTAGATGGCAACATAGAGAAGTTCAAAGCCAAGTTTGTGGCTAAGGGGTATGCACAGAAAGAAGGGATCGACTATGAATAAACCTTTGCCCCTGTAGCTCGGTACAGTTCAATCAGATCAGTCATCTCTCTAGCAACGCAGATGGGATGGGAGATTCACCAGATGGATGTCAAGACAACGTTCTTGAATGCAGGCTTAAGAAATCCCTGTACGGACTAAAGCAAGCCCCCAGAGCATGGTATGGGTGAATTGATAGCTACCTGTAGAAGATGGGATTCGTCAAGATTGACGCAAATACCAAACTCTACTATCTGAGAGTAAGGGATGAGCCACTAATCTTGGTTTTATATGTAGTTGATTTGTTCCTTACTGGATCATCTAAGCTCATCAAATACTGCAAGGAGAATCTAGCTACCGAATTCGACATGAAGGATCTGGGGCAGATGCACTATTTTCTTGGTTTGGAGGTCTGGCAGCAGAAGGGAGAAATTTTCCTTGGGCAAGGAATATACACTAAAGAGATCTTGTAGAGGTTTCAAATGTAGGATTGTAGGCCCATGGCTACGCCAATGATTACAAACTGGAAGAAGATAGACACGTTTGAGGATGATGAAGTTGACCCTACCTTGTATAGGCAGCTCATTGGATCATTGATGTACCTGGTCAACACTAGACCAAACATATGTTATGTAGTGAATACCCTTAGTCAGTTCATGGTGGAACCAAGGAGGGGTCACTGAGCAACAACCAAACATGTTCTCAGATATTTGAAGGGGATAATCAAGTATGGGTTGAAGTACACTAGTGACTAAGGGAAATGAGATCCAGTTGAGTGGGTTCACCGACGCAGAATGGGATGGAAGCACAGTGGAACGGAATGTTGGAAATATTGAGAGGGGGGTGAATCCATATTTATTTTCAATTGTTAATTATTTCCAGTTAGATTCTTCACAATTAAAGACAAAGAGGTGTATAATGATAATATTAAGGATTAATAAGAATTTCAATTCCCTTTCTAATAATAGTATACAACAGATGAATGAGGGCACCAACCCTTTTAATGAAACAGGCACCAACCTGTTGCCAAGCACCATATTGGACTTTGATAAGGCTCCGACCTCTAGGGCTTTGACCCTATCTTCTCATGACACCAACCTTGTGTTTAGGAGCTCCTACTCTAAGGACACCAATCCTTCTTTGCTTGGTTTAATAGATAATGTGAATAGTGCTTACTTGAATGTTCTTGACATATTCATCACTGTATTATTTCTTCCAAAATTCTTCACTGACTTCACTCTCCACTTGTCTTTATCATTGGCCTTCAATTAATCCATTAGTATTGTTGTCTTCATTACCCAAGAGGAAAATATCCATGCTCGAATCCTCAAGGAGTTTCATTTAATTGCGTCACAAGTATGTTCCGGATTTGTTTTGAATACTCTTCACTGTCCAAGGCTCTAATTTCTTTCACTGTCCAAAGACTTCTCTGCTCCAAGGGTCTTTCACTGTCCAAGACTACTCTGCTCCAAGAGACTTTCACTGTTTAAAGACTTCTCTGCTTGATTGTACAATTCTTCAAAATGTAGCTATTATCTTTCCATAGGTGAATGGTTTCAGAATGATCACAAGTTTGACCTTAAGGCTTCAGGCCTTGACTGTTTGAGCCTCCTTGGAAATATGACTGAACCTCTCCACAATTATGTAAGGCCACATCGAGCCTTCTCAAGTTGATTAAACCTCCACTGTTCTATCCTAGCTCCAAGGAAGGATCACTGTCCTAATTCGAACTGCACAACACAAGACATCGAGCCATAGTACACAGGATTGGATACAGGTATGAGGGTGTATCTTTGCAATCTGAGATAGCTGTCCATGATTTACTGCCACAAGACTAGTTGCAGATAGGCTCGAAATTCCTGAGGTAGCACAGCTTGAGCTTCAGGTTTGCAATCTGGAAACCCAAACAAGTTTAAGGTGTTGACCCTCCACTCCATAGTCTGAACTGTTATATTTATGTCCTCCAACAACCACACTTCTTATCACTAGTCAAGGTAATAGGTCACAGATCCGAGTGTTATATCCTTTAGTCACAGGTCCAAAGCAGTAGATCACAGGTCTGAGTTTATATTTGAGTTATGTGCACTGTGGTTAGGTCCGAGTCTCCTGTCCGAGCCAACGAAACTTGTTTCACAGGTCCGAGAGAATAGTTCAATCATAGATTTTAACCCAAACAGATCCTCAAAATTGTCCTTAATCTTCTTCTCCTCGGCCTTCTTCAGTTCACGAGTTGTGAACTCCTTGCTGCGTTATACTCTAAATTTCCTTGACCGAATTTTTATAATTTGAAAATGAAGTTTCAGTCGTATATTTATAGTGATTTTCGACTGGAATGAAGTGTCACGTCTTTTGGAGGGAGGCCGACATGAAACTATGAGAGTAGGTCGGCTAGATAAAATAAATATATTTTCTTAAACTTAAAAATTCAATATCTCACAAACCGTTGGGATTTTCAGGGCAAGTAAAGGCTCATTGGAAAGAGGAAACATTCCTCTTTCAGATGGTCTAGGGCTCATTGTGATAGGCTGCCTCCAAGATGACAGAAAAATAATTTTATTTGTGACTGTCCTTCAATTTTATGTATCAAAAGATTGGGACAGTATGAGGAATGTTTGGCTTCTACATTCTTTGGTTTCTTCATTGTTATTAATGCCATGTAGCATCATGTATCAACAATGTCATCATATACTAATGCAGTGATATGTCATAGTGCAACCTTCATCTTAGTCAAAGTCATATTGACATAAATGACAATCTGAATTAACAATCTCCCCCTTTGTCATTAATGGAAATATTCTTGCCCTTCCAACATTCTCTCCCCCTTTGTCATCAATGGTAAACAGGGTGCCCAAGTACTCCCCCTGTCAAGCTGCTCCCCCTAACATACTGTACTTCTGACATGCTGCGTGATTTAATGTGATGCAAGAGCAACGACTCCCATCTTTTGGCAAAGATACTCAAATGCTTCTCGTGGAAGGGGTTTTGTAAAGATATCAGCAATTTGATCTTTTGTATTGACGTATTCCAACTTGATATTGTGTTCAGCAACTTGTTCATGGAGAAAGTGGTATTTGATTGGAATATGTTTGGTCCTTGAGTGCATCACCGGATTCTTTGAAAGACTGATGGCGCTAGTATTGTCACAAAAAATAGTAACTGGTTGCTTAGTTTCTATGTTGACATCGCTCAAGGCTTCCTTCATCCATAGAATTTGTGTACAACAATCAGCAACACCTATATATTCAACTTCAGTTGTAGAAAGGGATATAGATGATTGTTTTTTGCTGAGCCAAGATACAAGACAATCTCCCATAAAGAATGCATTTCCACTGGTACTTTTTTGATCATCCACGCTTCCGGCCCAATCAGCATTAGAGTAAGCTGTCACAATAAGAGTTGAACTCTTAGGATATTAAAGACTGAAATCAATCGTTCCTTTCAAATATCTGAGAATTCTCTTCACAACTATTAGCTGGGATTGTTTAGGACTTGACTGAAATATTGCTACCATTCCCACTGCTTGCATAATATCTGGACTTGTAGCAGTTAAGCATAGGAGAGCTCCAATTATTAATCTGTAAAGAGTTGCATCTATGAGAGGGGTATCATCATCTTTGCTTAATTTACAATTTTTGGTCATCGGTGTGCTCATAGGTGCACAATCTTCCATCCCATATCTTTTGAGCATGTCTTTAAGATATTTTTCTTGAGATATAAACATGCTTGCAGAGGTTTGAGATATTTTTAGCCCAAGAAAGTAAGACAACTCACCAATCATTGACATCTCGAATTTTTTGGACATATTTAGAGAAAATTCATGGCTCATTTCTTCATTATTTCTAGCAAAGATTAGATCATCAACGTAAACAAGAGTGATCAGAAGCTTTTCCTTGTCCATATTCATGTAGAGATTGCTACCTGCCACTCCCTTTTTGAAACCCTCTTGTTGCAAATAGTGATCCAACTTTGCATACCATGCTCTAGGGGCTTGTTTTAATCCATACAAGGCCTTTTTTAGTTTGCATACAAAGTCTTTTCCTTCAACAAGATCAAATCCTTCTGGTTGCTCCATGTAAACTTCTTCCTTGAGATCTCCATTCAGGAATGCCAATTTTACATCCATTTGATAAAACTTGAATCCTTTTGAGCAAGTAAATGCTAAAAACATTCTTATGGCTTCCATTCGAGCTATTGGTGCAAAGGTTTCTTCGAAGTCAATTCCTTCGATTTGCGAGAATCCTTTGCAGACAAGTCTGGCTTTATTTCTGATGATTTGTCCATCTTCATTCATCTTTTTTTTGAATACCCATTTTGTTCCAATTATATTTTTATCTTTTGGGCGAGGTACCAGTTCCCAAGTCTCATTTTTTTAGATTTGAGACATTTCTTCTTCCATGGCCTTTATCCAATAAGGATCTTTTCTTGCTTGAGAAAAATTTTCAGGTTCTATTAAAGATAATAGAGCCAAATCATATTTTCTTGGGGTGCTTATCATCCTTCTTCGAGTTTGGATTCCTTCATCTATATTTCCGATGACCTATTCTTTTGGATGATATATTTGAACAAACTTGATCTTGGAGGGAATTTGTGAAGATTCACTTTGAGGTTCTTCATTCTCCTCTTCTTTTTCAGGTTCTTCTTCTTCACTTTGTTCAAAGAAAGGCTCAACTTCATGATCTTCAATTTTTTCTAGAAGGCCTTCATCAATCTTCACATCAATGCTTTCCACTATTCTTCGTAGACGATTGTTGTAACATTTGTAAGCTTTGCTCCTAGTGGAGTATCCAAGAAATATTCCTTCGTCAACTCTAGAATCAAATTTACCTGGTGAGTTATCATTTATTTTTATGAAACATTTGCTTCCAAAAACCTTGAAATATTTTACTGAAGCAGGTCTTCCTTTCCATAATTCATAAGGAGTCTTTTCATTATTAGGCCGTAGTTGGTTTGATTTAAGGTATAAACTGCAGTGCCAACTGCTTCTCTCCAAAATTTTGGTTGCAAATCAGCTGCTAGTAGCATTGTCCTTGCCATTTCTTGAATGGTTCAGTTCCTTCTTTCAACTACTCCATTTTGTCGGGGTGTCCTAGCAGTAGAGAGTTCTCTTTCGATTCCATGCTCTTTACAGAATTCATCAAATTCTTTTGAGGTGAATTCTCCTCCTCTATCCCTTCTAAGACATTTAATCTTAGAATCTTTCTCATTCTCAATGAGAGCCTTAAGATTCTTAAAACATTCAAATGCTTCAGATTTATAATTTATGAAATATATCCACATCATTCTAGTATAGTCATCAATAAATAGAGAAAAGTACCTTTCACCTTGAAGAGTTGGAGTTCTAGTTGGCCCACACAAATCTGCATGAATGATTTCCAAAGGTTTTGTTGTTGAGAACTCCTTAGTTTTGTGGCTAGTTTTGGTTTGCTTTCCATGTTGGCATGGGCCACATACAACTTGATTTGGTTTGCACATTTTTGGAATATCTCTTACTACATTAATTTTTCTTATGTTGACTAGGTTATCAAAACTTGTATGCCCCAATCGCTTGTGCCATAACCAACTTTCATCTGTTTGAATTAAGTAACATTTATTTTCCTGGATTCTACTGAGAATATAAACATTATTTGGTGTTCTTACTCCTTTCGCCACAATTTCTCCCAAGGATGAGTCTCTTATTTCACAATTTTTTGTCCTAAAGACAACATTATGTCCTTGGTCACAAATCTGGCTAACACATAAGAGATTGTGTTTGAGCCCTTCTACCAGCAAGGTATTTTGAGCCTTTCCTAGTCCATTGAAAAGGGTAGCAGTTCCTTTTCCAGTGATTTTAGCTGATCCACTTCCAAAGGATACATTTCCATTTTTCTTGTTCAATGAGATAAACTTCTTTTGTTCACCTGTCATATGTCTTGAGCATCCACTATCCACGAACCAATGATTTTCTTCACTATGAGCACATAGAGCTAGGCCACATTTATCAGTTTTGAGATTTACGTTTTTAGCTTTCTCCCTTTTGAGAGGGCAATTTTGTTCATTATGATCATAATTATCACATAATGAGCAAGACAGATCAAACTTAGCTAAAGGATCAAAGGAATTGTAAGTTTTGATTTGTCCTTGCTCTTTAGGACCACGTAGTTGGTTTTTTTGATCATTCAATCTTGGTGCTTCATTCTCATGACCCTTGCAATGCTTAACTTGATGCCCAAAGTTTTTACAATTGTAACAATGCCCAAGAAAAATAGTTTGATACCTGCTGTAGTATCCATAGCTTGAACCAACATTCTTCCTTGGAGTTGCTCTTTCTTCAATTCTTGGTTTTGAGATGGGACTTTGTTCCTGACGAGATGACTTTTCTTCTTTTGGATGGCAAGAGAGTACATCAACATAACTTCTGGCATTATTCTTTGCACTTGATGATTCTCCTTTGAAACCAATTCCAGATTTGTCATGTTGAGGTTTTTGAGTATTAAGAATGTTGTCAAGAGCTAAAGAGCTTTACCAACTCCTTTTAACTTGCTCTAATTCCTTTCTTAGAGATATTATTTTAGCTTCACGTTTTTCACAGATATCATCCTTCTCTTTTAGCTTAATGTTCAAGAATTCTTCCCTTATTTTTGCTTCCTCTCTTTCTATTTTGAGAGAAATTATCTTCTTTTGTAGATTCTCATTTTCTTCAATGGCACTCATTAGCAAACTATCCATGTTTCTTTCATCTTCTAATTCTGAGTCATGATCATTTGTAAATGCCATGAATAACATTTCTTTGCTTCCAACATAATTACTTTCCTCATCTAATTCATCATCACTTTCTTTGTAATGACGCACATTTCTAGTTGATTTCCTTTTTATGACTACAAATTCATCTTCATCAGACTCATCTTGTTTGGAGAAGAAGTTCTTCTTATTAAACCCTTTCTTTTTGTACATCATTATTTTAGAGTCCTTTTCATCATCACTATCATGTTTATGAGGACATTTTGCAGCATAATGACCTATTCTTCTACAATTGAAACAAATAAGAGGGTACTTACCTTTTAGCTTAGATCCCCTTTTTAGTCTTCATAGAAATTGAGCTAACTCATTTTCAGTATCAGATTCATCGTTGTTGCAATTCCATCCTTTTCCTTCTTTTGTAGATCTTGAGGCTTTTAAAGCTGCTTCTTTGAAATTTGGGCTCCCTTTCCTCATCTCATAGGCAATAAGAATTCCATGAAGTTCATCCATATTGAGAGTATCTAGGTCCTTCATTTCTTCTATGGCACTTACTTTGGAGTCAAATCTGTCAGGAAGCGATCTCAGGATTTTTTGAACAATGGT
Organism: Pinus albicaulis; assembly: GCA_034641835.2. NCBI lineage: Eukaryota > Viridiplantae > Streptophyta > Pinopsida > Pinales > Pinaceae > Pinus > Pinus albicaulis. The sequence goes on along the minus strand of CM076579.1, from coordinate 1,687,440,030 downwards.
GCTTTCTTCAATATTTTCTCCTAGTCCTTTAAGAGAGTTAACCACTTCAGCTACTCGGAGGAAGTATGATGCAATATCTTCTTCATCATCCATTTTCATACTCTCGAATTGTCTTCGATAGGTTTGAAGCTTTGCCTTTTTAACTTTGGAGTCCCCATCATATAGAGAAACCAACTTATCCCATACTTCTTTGGCTGAGTCACAATCCATGACTTTCGTAAATTTGGAATCGGTAATTCCACTAGTGATGGAATTTAAAGCTTTGGCATTAGCAATGTAGGCTCTTCTTTCTTCTTGATCAGTTGGAAGACTGGCGGGAGCTTTGTACCCATCCAAAACAAAGTGCCATACTTCAGGACCAAGATAAATTAGATAGTAGGACATCCTCTTTTTCCAAAAACTAAAGTTTGTTCCATCAAAGATAGGTAGTTTCCCTGTTGCTTCCATGTTCTTCATTGTGCCTAAGAATCCTTCTTCTAGCTATTAGGCTGATAATGAAGAATCTGGCTCTAACACCAATTATTGGAAATATTGAGAGGGGGTTGAATCAATATTCTTTTCAATTGTTAATTATTGCCAATTAGATTCTTCACAATTAAATACAGAGAGGTGTATAATGATAATATTAAGGATTAATAAGAATTTCAATTCCCTTTCTAATAATAGTATACAATAGATGAGTGAGGGCACCAACCCTTTTAATGAAACAGGCACCAACCTGTTGCCAATCACCAACTTGGACTTTGATGAGGCTCCGACCTCTAGGGCTTTGACCCTATCTTCTCAAGGCACCAACCTTGTGTTTAGGAGCTCCTACTCCAAGGACACCAATCCTTCTTTGCTTGGTTCAATAGAGAATGTGAATAGTGCTTACTTGAATGTTCTTGACATATTCATCACTGTATTATTTCTTCCAAAATTATTCATTGACTTCACTGTTCACTTCTCTTCATCACTGGCCTTCAATTAATCCATTAGTACTGTTGTCTTCATTGCCCAAGAGGAAAATATCCCTGCTCGAATCCTCAAGGAGTTTCATTTAATTGTGTCACAAGTCTGTTCCGGATTTGTTCTGAATACTCTTCACTATCCAAGGCTCTAATTTCTTTCACTGTCCAAAGACTTCTCTGCTCCAAGGGTCTTTCACTGTCCAAGACTTCTCTGCTCCAAGAGACTTTCACTGTTCAAAGACTTCTCTTCTTGATTGTACAATTCTTCAAAACGTAGCTATTATCTTTCCACAGGTGACTAGTTTCAGAATGATCACAAGTTTGAGCTTAAGGCTTCAGGCCTTGATTGTTTGAGCCTCCTTGGAAATATGACTGAACCTCTCCACAATTATGTAAGCCTACGCCGAGCCTTCTCAAGTTGATTAAACCTCCATTGTTCTATCCTAGCTCCAAGGAAGGATCACTGTCCTAATCCGAACTGCACAACACAAGAAATCGATCCATAGTCCATAGGATTGGATACAGGTCTGAGAGTTTATCTCTGCAATCTAAGATAACTGTCCATGATTTACTGCCACAAGACTAGTTGTAGATAGGCTCAAAATTCCTGAGGTAGCATAGCTTGAGCTTCAGGCCTGCAATCTGGAAACCCAATCAAGTTTAAGGTGTTGACCCTCCACTCCACAGTCCGAGCTGTTATATTTCTGTCTGAGAGTTATATCCTTTAGTCACAGGTCCAAAGCAGTTTATCACAGGTCCGAGTTTATATCCGAGTTATGTGCACTGTGGTTAGGTTCGAGTCTCCTGTCCGAGCCAACAAAACTTGTTTCACAGGTCCGAGAGAATAGTTCAATCATATATTTTAACCCAAACAAATCCTCAAAATTGTCCTTAATCTTCTTCTCCTTGGTCTTCTTCAGTTCACGAGTTGTGAACTCCTTGCTGCGTTATACTCTGAATTTTCTTGACCAAATTTTTATAATTTGAAAATGAAGTTTCAGTCGTATATTTATAGCGACTTTCGACTAGAATGAAGTGTCACGTCTTCTGGAGGGAGGCCGACATGAAATTGCGAGAGTAGGTCGGCTAGATAAAAAAATATTTTCTTAAACTTAAAAATTCAATATCTCACAAACCGCTGGGAGTTTTAGGGCAAGTAAAGGCTCATTGGAAAGAGGAAAAATTCCTCTTTCAGATGGTCTAGGACTAATTGTGATAGGCTGCCTCCAAGATGACAGAAACATAATTTTCTTTGTGACTGTCCTTCAATTTTATGTATCAAAAGATTGGGACATTCTGAGGAATGTTTGGCTTCTACATTCTTTGGTTACTTCATTGTTATTAATGCCATGTAGCATCATGTATCAACAATGTCATCATATACTAATGCAGTGATATGTCATAGTGCAACCTTCATCTTAGTCAAAGTCATATTGACATCAATGACAATCTGAATTAACACGGAAAAGTACTAGTGGATACTGTTTCAATCTTGGAGCAGGAATGACATCCTGGTGCATTAGGAAACAGAAGTCTGTCACACTAAGATCAACCAAAGCTGATTATATGGCAAGAAGCACAGCCTTGTGCGAGGTCATATAGCTTCGTAAACTGCTCTTGAACTTACTCAAGAAGAGGATGGAACCGATCGAAATTTTTGTGATAATCAAAGTTGAATCAAGCTCTCTGAGAATCCTGTGTTTCATGATCGGTCGAAGCACATTGAAATTCGGTGCCACTTCGTCAAAGACTATGTCCAACGAGGAGTTGTATATTTGAGGTACACTCCTACAGGAGAACAGGTGGCAGATATCCTCACTAAGGCTTTGAGTAAGATTAAGTTTACTTACCTCAGAGAAAAGATGGGGATGGTCAAGAACCCTTTTTGGTAGAGGGATGGGTGGTCTACAGAGACAGAGGGAGCTACAGTATGGATGAGGCAGTGGCAGAGATAGTGCCATAGGTAGCCGTACAAAGGGAAGCAGTGCAGAGGTAAGAGGCAGCAGCCAAGACATCAACAACACAACAAATGCTTTAGAATCAGAGCAGTACAATTGGCACCTTGCTTAAACATTTTCCTCGCTAAGAGGGAGTGTTGATTTTATAGCATCGGGAAGTGTTCCAGGTCTCAAATTTTGAGGAGACGCTTGGAAAATAGTGTTCCAGAGAACCCATAAATCGTTTGTGGAAATTCCACTTGGATTTTTCTTTATTAAAATAATTAATTATTTTAAAGTGATCCCTAAGTCTAAACTTAGGGAAATTAAATAAGTAAAGGGTATTAATAAAGCAGAGTGTGAATCTTCTAGAAAATGAAGATCAAGTCATCTTTTATTCTGAGCCATTGATTAAGGATATAATCTGGGTCGTTGATTCTTCAGCGAGAAGACTATAAGAGAAGGCTTGAGGGTCATTTGGGAAGCAAGTCGGGCACATTCTCAGTACCCGAAGGAAATCAATTATGAAGTAAGAGAATTCAATTTCAGAGGGTGAGTCTGTAGAGGAGAGGTTGCAAAGACAGAAGGAGGAGGGAGAAGTCAGCAAAGACGGAGATGAAGGAAGACAAAAGACGAAGGGAAGGCAGCACCAAGCAGCAACACTAGCCCTCCACGCAGACTTCACAATCTAGGCAGTGACTGCGTAGAGGGGCTACATAGATTGACGCAGAGGGTGCCAGAGGACATCCTGTGTGTCAGGAATTCTTCTGGATTGTCCGGAAAATTCATATGAGGTGTATGTTGTTGATTCTTCTCGTCATGAATTCTATAAATAATCTTTTCACTGCTGAAGATTAATACAAACCCTCATCTGCTGCACTGTTTTTCCCACATTGGGTTTTTCCGGGGACAATTGTCCAAAAATAATTGTGTTCATGTGGTTGTTTCTATTGTGCTATGTGTTTCATTTGTTCTTCTGCTTTTGATTAGAGTGAATACTGTAGCTGTGTTTATTTCAAAATTTACTGAAGCATCTGTAAATAACTTATCATAATAATTAGGCGAAATAAATCAACTGCTGCAGTAACAATTTTCTGAGTGAAAATTTCATAGATGAGAGGTGAAAGGGAACAACCCTGGCGGAGGCCCCTCCCTGCACTGATGAAATCCGATGGCAGGCTGTTTACAATGAACGAGAACCACACCAGTGAAATGCAAGCAGGGATCCAGCTAAGGGTCTGAGGTGCCAAACTGACCTTGTGTAAGACTAGTCGGATGAATGTCCAGTCGATGTTGTCATAGGCCTTATGTAGGTCAATTTTCATGATGATGGCTTCCAGCTTTCGAGAGTGAATTGAATGTATACATTCCTGCACCAAAACAATTGCGTCATGAATAAGCCGGTCAGGGAGGAAAACTTCCTGTTCGCGAGAAATATGTAGAGACATTGACCCAATAATGTGCTTTGCAATCACTTTAGATATGACTTTATAAACCATGTTGCACAAGGATATAGATCTAAAGTCCATGAAGGATTTCAGGTAGGAGGAATTCAGTATTAATACAATGAACGTCGAGTTTATATCTCCCGGAATACTTCCAAAAATCCGAGAATCCTCAAGAACTTGCAGTAGGTCATCAACCATAAAATCATAAAAGTGTATAAACAACTCCACCAGCGAGCCATCCGAGCTGGGACTTTTGTCTCACACAAAGGATTTTAGGACCTCCAAGATTTCATTCTTAGTCACCGGAGTCTCCAAAGTCTCATTGGAAGCCTCATCAAACATATGTGGATATTTTTCCAAGGCCCAATATTGATCAAGGGGGAAGACCCCTTCTCTGCACCTGTATTGATTGGAGAAGAAACTGAACGCCGCACTTCTAATATCCTAAGAACATTGTAAAAGAGTACCATCCTCCGCCTCAATTTTCCATATGGAATTGCAATTTTTTCAATTGTTGGCATATTGGTAGAAAATTTTGGTGTTATGATCACCCTCCCAGAGCCAGACAATGCGACTCTTAAGTTTCTACGTAATTTCCTGAGCCCTTAATATAGCCTTTCTTCTTAATTCCAAATTCTGGAGAGATTCCATTCACCTGTTCATCTAGCAGCTTGGTCTCCATAGCTGCATATAAATCCCCGATCTCGTTGTTAATTATGCGGAGTTTACAGATCATTTGTGACCTTTTATGTCGTTCCCAGGTCTTGGTCCTAACCTTTAGTACACAGAGCCTTTGTGAGAGAGTACAAGGGCCCCTCATATCTAGGTCAGTCCCATGGGAGGACCAGATCTCCCTGACTAGATCCGAGAAAGCAGGATCTTCCAACCATAACCGGTTAAATTATAAGGGAGGATTTTGCACACCGACGCTGATCTCTAAAACATGCAAACATGATGGTGATCCGATAGTGAAGAATTTATAATCGCAGATCTCACATCCCCAAGAATTTCTAGCATAGCCTCGTGCACAAGACCCCTGTCCAGCCAATTTCTAATGAAATCCGAGCCCACCCTACAGCTCGTCCAAGTCGGAAGAAGAGGCGAGGGTCGAATATCCTGCAAGTGGTGGTCAAAGAATATGTTGGAGATGCGTTCAGCCAAAGGGTCCATAGGGTAGTGTGAACCCCAGCATTTCGACATAGTCAGGGTGGCGTTTAGGTACCCAATCAAGATCCGATTTGGGACGTTCAGAATATTACATGATCGAATGCAAGACTAGAAGGGGGCGTGGTTGCGGCACGGGCCGTACATATTGATCAAGTGGAAGGAAGGAGAGGAACCACAAATTTTTCCAAACAGGAGGATTCAGACGAAAAAACTAAATGCATGAAAGTTGGCATATGAAGGATCCCACATTGTTATAATACTGCCGGACAAACGCACAGAGTCAACCCCCGCGATCCGCCACTCAGGCCTAATAGAAAGGAAATAAGGGATGACCTTTGAGACAACATACATGGTTTCTTGCAAAACAACTATGAAAGGGGAATTTTTTGTAAAGAGGTTGATTAGACACAATAACTTGGCGTGGTTGCCAAGTCCTCGGAGGTTAAGTGAAAGGATTTGATTCATGGCTCAGGTGGGGTGGACATACCTTCTCTAAGTGCCCATGGGTCGAAAGAGGAGATGATGGGGATGTATCGTAAACCGTCTGAGTTGACAGAGAAAAGGGAATGGGTTTTTTGTCTCCCCCTGAAGTGGCGGCTATCATTTTTCCCGCGCTTTCGAACCATGATGTTTTGTGTAGACATGGGGGAGATTCTGGGAGGATCCTCTTTGGTCTGACCGTTGTGGACAGTGAAGGTCGCCATGTCCAGCTCTGGGTTCATGAAGAGGAAATCGAAATTGCTTCCAATGTATTTGTGAGGAGAATCTCAAATCGGGTGCGAATCAGGTACCAAAGCAGGTGGAGGCGAGGCAGTTTTGAGAGAAGCCATAGAAGGAGATCGATCGACAACATCCTGGGGCAGAGGAGTGAGATTGGTGGGGAGTTAGGAAGGAGACGACAATGGAAGGGCGTCCGGGTGCGTTTCCAAGCCATCGGATGACGGGCGGCCTTTTTGTTTGCAATGTGGTCCATCAAATGGGTCTGACGAGGCCGATGCAGGAGCAATGGGAAACAACGAAGAGGAGTGTGAAGGGGAAGACGATGAATATAAAGTGCCATGGTAAGACTAATTAAAAGGATGGGAAATAGAGACCATACCATTATCCGAGCGTTGTGATGAGGTACCAGTGCTCCGATCCCTCGCAACGACATACGACCATGTTGACGAGGGTCATCCCCGAGGACATGTCTTCATTAGATGGCCAGTCTGGTGGCAATGGAGGCATCGAAATGGAAGGCCCCAGTAGTCCACTTGGTGACGGTGACGAGCACCCTCCCATTCCAAGGCTATGTTTCCAGGCAGACCCCCAGAGAAGTTCACCTCAACCAATATCTAGGCTATGCACTTGTCCCAAGCCCCCATGCATCCAAGATCTATGTATCTAAGCCTGCCAATTGAGTTTCCAATGGAAGAGAGTGCCAACTTGGTCCAGTACTCCAAGGGAAGACCCAAGAGCTTGACCTAGACGAGGTTGTTAGGGGGTGTCTCCATAATTTCATTGATGCCAACAAACCAAGTATGGAGTTGTAGGAACACCAGGCCACGAACCCAAGTTCTTTATGATAACTACTTCAAGTTTGTACCCTTTCGTTGTTGTAAAGTTTTCTATGGTTTCTATATGCATATATGCATTTCTCCCACACCAAGTATGGCCAAGTGGTCGACCACAAACACATCTAGAATTTTTAGATGGATGTCACTTTTCTTTATGTGTTGTTTTGTCTATTATGATTGCTGTATTTTTTATTCTGCAAGTTTTTTATCTTATATCTCTCTGGGATGATGCCCTCCCTTTCTTATGGGGGATTCACATGACGCACTACTCTATCACATGATGGAAATTTTGTTTTTACAGTTGTTTTTTATGCAGTCTCTCTATATCCTCTTCTTATTCTATAAGATGCAGAATAATTTTGGAGACTGTGCACAAATGGATGTAAACTGTATTTCCCTATCAGTTTGTTTTTTTCTTATGAAAAAAAAAGTTCTATAATTTCTATGTTCACTGTTGGAGCACACATATTTTGAAAACTAATTCATACCTAAAGATGGCATATGTCACACACTGTCTTAGACTTGATCTTTTTGTAAAGTTTGTCCTGGTCTTATCTTAAGCATTCAATGTTGTCATAGGTAGTAGAGGTTGTTAAGTCTGGTAAAAGTTTGATTTCAAGCTAGGAATAGGTGGAGACATGGAGGAATTGAGAGTTTCTTAGAGGTAAAGAATTCTACATTTTCTATCATCTGCCGATTTTCAGATTTCTGCAAGTCGAGTTATGCACAAGAAACAATGTTTGTTCCAACATGAATTGATTATGGGGAACACTGATAAGTCCATTGCGTGTATTGAATCATACATTATGAATAGAACCACAAGTGCAAAAATTAACAAGCCATTAGAATGATAAGAAACATGTTTTTCATGAGTGTCCTATGTTTCAATAGGCTCTCCATACAAGTTTAAATATCACGATCGGCCATCCTTAAGAGGACTCCAAATTATTTTGGTTATCCGACGGGAATGACTTTGCTCATAATCAACTGATTTCGAAATTTGCAATCAACTCAAGTTTAGGTATCACAATCTTGCTTATTAAAGTTCATAATACTCATTCCATTTGAAAATATGCAATAAACTTAAGTTCAGGTATCACAGCCTTGGCTTATTAAATTTATGTTGTCATTACGAAATAGTTATTCTATAGGTTAAGAATGGAAACTTAAAATTCTAATTAAAGGGAAAAGTAGTAAGATATTTTTCAAATTTCTAATGCAGGAGATCATTTATTTTATTTTATTTCATAGTTACATGGTTACGGTTCCCAGGCATTGGAGAGCACATACCCCAATCTCCCACTCTCCTAGGAGCTTTGGAGCTAGTAGGAAACTTTCCAAAACCATGGGGAGCTTCAATGGGTACTTTGGAGCTTTTAGGGAGCTTCACTGCAACAAATTTTGACGTTTCAGGTACTTATTTTGAGCATATTTTTAGGTTTCTAGTACCTATTTTGAGCAGGGAATGTACCATTTGTTTATTTTCTAGGTGATACATGCTAGGTCAGGGGCTGGATTGGACGAGCTCTGTAAAGAAACAAAGACGTGGAGATGTAGCAAAGGTTTCAACAGACTATAGATTGTTGATTTTATAGCATCGAGAAGTGTTCCAAGTCTCAAATTTGTTGGAGATGCTTGGACATCAGTTATCCAGAGAACCCAGAAATTGTTTGTGGAAATTCCACTCGGATCTTGCTTTATTAAAATAATTGTTTATTTTAATGCAGATCCTACGTTTAAACTTAGGGAAATTATATAATTAAAGGGCATTCATAAAACATAGTGTGAATCTTCTAGAAAACGAAGATCAAGTCATCTTTTAATCTAAGTCATTGGTTAAAGGTATAATCTTGGTCGTTGATTCATCAGCGAGAAGACTCTAAGAAGAGGCTTGAGGGTCATTTGGAAATAAAGCCAAATACATTCACAGTACCCGAAGAAAATCGATTCTGAAGTAAGATAATTCGATTTTAGTGGGTGAGTTTGTAGAGTCGGGATTGTAGAGGCAGAAGGAGGAGGGAGAAATTAGCTAACGAAGAAGGAGAAGGCAGAACGGTGAAGGGAAGTGTGGGCTAAGTAGTAGAACCAACCCCTCCACACATAGTTACGTAGTCCAAGGAGGGACTGCACAAAGAAGATATGCAGGATGATGCCAAGGGTGTAGGAGGTCACCCTGAGAGTCAAGAATACTTCCAGTGTGTTAGAAAAATTCATGCAAGGTGTATGCTAATTTACTTTGCTCACCAAGACTTTTGTAAAATATCTTTTCATTGCTGAAGATAAATACAAACTCTCATCTGTTGAACCAATTTTCTTACATTGGGTTTTTCCGGGAACAATTGTCCAAAAATAACTGTGTTCATATGGTTGTTTCTATTGTGCTACTTGTATAATTTCTATTATTCTGCTTTTGATTAGAGTGAAGTACTGCAACTGTGTTTATTTCAAAATTTACTGAAGCATCTGTAAATAAATTATCTAATAAGTAGGAGAATTAAATCAATCACTGCAGTAATAATTTTCAGATCTAAAAATTTCACATTGTATCAGAGCAAAAGGCTAAAGACAGAAAGGGAGGATCTGCTATGGACCAAAGATCTGACATCCGTAAGGGTTCCCGCAGTCAAAGGGACTCACGTAGTCCTCCAGAGCACACAGAAACACAGAGGGAACATGACATGACAGTGCTGGCATCTAGACTAGAGGAGGACATTGCTTGTGTGTCGAGAACGACTCCTCCAAGTGTTTGGTATATTGACAGTGGAGCATCTGCTCACATGACGGGCGTTTGAGAATGCTTTTCGAGCTACCAAGAAGAAAAAACGAATTTCCAGATTACTATGGGAAACAAGGCCAAGTGTACCCCCATTGGAAGAGGTACCATAACATTTTAGACAAAAGCTAGCAACAACATTCAGGCCACAAATTTTCTGCATGTACCATGGTTGGGGATGAATGTGCTTTCAGTGTCTCAGCTCCAGAACAAGGGTTATGACATATACTTTATTGGCAAAAGTGTATGTCAAACATCCTATTTGGAGCAAGAAGGCACAAATTGGAGTAAGGAGTCATAAGCTATATAAGCTTCAGCTTGAATCCTCCTTGGCCTTGATTTGCAGTACAGACGACAGAGATCTGAATGAATTATGGCACAAAAGGATGGGGCATCTACATCATGGAGCCTTGAGGATTCTGAAGAATACTATCATAAGAGCTCCTGAACTCAGCACAAGGAGAGATGAAGTATGTCGGGGATGTGTACTAGCGAAGTATGCTAAAGCAGCATTTCCAGGAAGCATCAACAGGGCCAAGAGAATATTTGAACTAATACACTTGGATATTTGCGGTCCAATGTCCACAACCGCTCTCAGTGGTGAAAATTATCTTGCTACCTTTATTGATGATCATTCTAGGAAGAATTGGATCTATTTTCTCAAAACCAAAGATGAAGTGTTTGATCCGCTCAAAGAGTTCAAAGCATTGGTAGAAAATTCAACAGGAAAGTGTGAAAATTTCTAAATGTTACTAGTATAGAAATCTATTGTTAGATCTAGTTATGCTTCTCCTACTTAATTAAGTAATTAAAGTTGAAACTTCAGATTAGCATCAAAGCAAACACGTAACAGACTTTCACTGATTCAAATATAAAAAAGAAAAGTACATGCACACATAGACAAAGTGACACAAGGATTTTCTGGACAATAGTCCTCGGAAAAACCCAATGTGGGAAAACTGATCTTCTAGCTACTGGAGGGTTTTATTATTAAGAGTTTTCTGAATACAGCAAATCTGGGTTCCAGATCTGGAAAACACGAAAGATAAAATATAGATTTGTAGCTAACTTGTTGTTCTGAAGCCAAAATATTGACTGATCCACACCCTCAAACAAGATTTACAGGACTCAGTCATATCTTGGCCCTAGAAACCCCAGCACATCCCCTAGAGCCCCTGCGTCAACCTCTGCAGCCTCTGCTTCCTCCTGCACTAGCTTGGAGAGGGTTGTGTAACACCAGAAAGGGTGATGCAGATCCTATGCTGCCCTTGAGGGACTATGTGTAACCCCAAAGGGTCTCCTGCTGCCCAACGCTGCCCCAGGAGAGACTGTGTAGCTCCTACATAGCTGTAGCTGCCCCTTCGTTGCGCAACTACTACCCTCTCTGGTGCTACTGCTCCTGCGTCTCTGTGCTGCCTCTCGAAGGTGCTCTCTGCCTCTTGTTGATTCTAGGCAATGAAATCAGACCATCCCCTTTGCCTAAAATCTCCTCTCTACAGCTGAGACACTTCTGAGAATTCTTAGCAAAACCTATCCTAGAATCTTAGCTTAGCTTAAGTGCTTCGCCTCTCTGTGTGTCACCTCCAAATGACCCCAAGTCTTTCCTTTATACTTTTCTTGTTGGGAAACCAAAGGCCATGATCAGATCTCGAATTAATGGCTAAGATTAAAAGAAAGCTTGATCCGCGTCACTTAAGACAATTTCATCACATGTTTAATTTAATTAACTTTAATATTTTAATTTTCCTAAGTTAGACTTAGAGTCCTTAATTAAAAACATTAATTAGTTTAATATCTCCCAAACCGAATAAAATTTCTCAAATCCCTTTCTGGGTATTGGATATCTCATGTACTCTAGTCCCTCCACAAATTTTGGGAGCTAGAGCACATCCGATGCTACCCCATCACACAATAAAACTCAACGCTCCCTCTTAGCGAGGAATGTGCTCTAGTACAAACTCTGCTTCACCCCGAAGCTCCGCACTGATCTCTGGTGTGGGTCTCTGTACTGATGTTGGACCTGCTGGCCTTCATCACTGTGATGTTGCTGCCATTCTATAATACTACCCATGACGCTACCACTACCACTGCTACATATGTACTGCAACTCCCTCTCAATCTGATGCATCCGTGCTACCATCTGCTGCACTGCATCTTCAGTTGATGAGAGAAACAACTGAATCTCCTGCCCAATCTTTGACAGACAAGTCAGTTGGGTTGCATCCTCATCACTGAAGCTCCATCGGTTGCTAATATGTGTTGTCATCTAGAGGACGATGCACATCTATAGCTCTGCACTGCATAAGCAGACTCCCTCTACACTGTTGAAGTCACATCAACCCCTTGTGCTGAAATCTCTCACGTTGTTGCTGTGCTACATGTCCTCTTGAAACCTCCACGCTGTTGTAGCTCTGCTCTGTGCTGCTGAAGTCACATCAGCCCCTACGCTGTTGCTGCTGCATCTGCACTGCACTACTCCTTCTAGCCTTCAAATCTACCTCTGCTTCATCTGTGATCTTTGTACCCACTGCTCCACTTGTCCCGCTACTATCTTAAGGCTCTTGTAGCTCAAATGTGATCCAAGAGATGAGATGCTCAAGGATCCCACCCTCATTCTGTAGCTGCTCTACAGATCCATGTTGCCCCACTTTCATGGTTCATGAGCGCTCATGGCTGCATCATCTTCTGACCCATCATCTGCCAAAGTAGCCTTGGAAGAAGAAGATTCCTTATCCCTTTTCTTTTGAGGACAATTAATGGCGAAATGTCCTAGTTTGCCACACTAGAAGCAATTTATCTTTGATAGATCTCGCTTCTTCTTCCCTTGTTGCCTCTTTGATACCAGGGTTGCATCCTCTTCATCTTCCTTCTTCACCTTACTCTATCCCGTGTTGTACTGCTTCTTGGTGAATCTGTGGAGTTCTTCTTGAGGCATGATTGCCCACAATTTTTCCTAGTCGGGAAGGTCGGCTCTGCCCAAGATACTTTGGACAAAGGTTTCCCACTCATTTGTGACCGCATTGAGAGCAGTCCTGGCCATCACATCATCCTCCACCTTTTCACCCGTGGCAGTCAACTGGTCTCTGATAAACTATAATCTAAAGAGAAAATGTTCCATGTCTTCCCCCTTGGTCTTCATGAATGACCGCATCTGAGTCTCCAGAAGCATATTCCTTTGGACGGACTTCCCCTCATATAGGGTTGTTAAGGCCTTCCACATCTCATTAACTATTTTCTTCTCAGCTATATGTGGAACAACATGGTCCTTAACTCCATCAATTATCAGCCGCTTGGCATGAGCGACAACTTCATTGTGCTTCTTCAAAAGATTTGCATCGATCAACGTGGCTAGGACTCGTTCTACATGGTCTCTTAGACAATATGCCTCTAGGACTATTAGGACTCTAGCCTTCCAAGATGCAAACTTGGATAGGCCATCCAATCTATTCTGATCACGCAGTCCGTGAGGTGACATCTGCTCAAAAATCTATCAGAGCTCCTCTTCTCCGTGCTAGAGATCTGGACCTAAGGCCCTTGGAAAAATAGGCACCTTCTGCTCCCTCTGATAATTGATTTCACTTCTTGGAAATATGCCAAATCAAACAATGATTAAGCTCTCTTCGATCCTCTAATCGATTTGCAAGTTTCTTTCGTTAGAAACCCTCTGAGAAGTTGATCTCCTCCCACTCTTTGTCACTAGTGCTTACGCTAAAATTCTGAACACTTCAGAAATTTAACCCCACCAGCACCTTCTGAAATTTTGTAGCTCTGCTTCAGGCACTTCTGGATTAGATAGCTTCAGATCTGTGTCACCCTGGCTGGCTTCAGACAATCTCAATGCTGCCTCTGCATTGCCTCTACGCAGTAAGTAAGTGGGCCTGCGTGGAGACAGTGTAAGACTATGTCACCTTGCCCTCTACGTGATTCTTCTCCCTCTAAAACTACGTTGTCCCTTCAGATCTGGCCTTCTACTCCTATTGCTTTCTGCAGCAAGTTCCTTCAGTCTTCTGCTGGTGACCCTGTTAGATCTACAATTGCTCTAATACCATGTGAAAATTTCGGAATGTCACTAATGCAGAAATATACTATTAGATCTGGTATGCTTCTCCTACTTAGTTAAGTTATTAATGTTGAAACTTCAGCTTAACATCGAAGCAAACATATAACAAAATTTCACCGATTCAGATCTAAAACAGAAAAGTACATGCACACATAGACAAAGTATCACAAGGATTTTCTGGATAATCGTCCCCGGAAAACCCAATGTGGGAAAACCGGTCTTGCGGTTGGTGGAGAGTTTTATTATTAAGAATTTTTTGAATACAACAAATCTAGGTTCCAAATCTGGAAAACCTGACAGAGAAAATATAGATCTGCAGCTAACTTGATGTTCTGAAGCCAAAATATTGACTGATCCACCCCCTCAAATGAGATTTACAGGAATCAGCCAGATCTTGGCCCTAGAAACTGCATCGCTGCCCCTAAAGCCCCTGCATCAGCCTCTGCATCCTCCTGCGTTGGCCTATAAAGGGTTGTGTAATCTTAGAATGGGTAACAAAGACCCTATGCTTCCCTTGAGGGACTCTGTGTAACCCTAGAGGGTCTCCTGCTGCCCAACGCTGCCCCGAGAGAGACTTCGTAGCACCTGTGTAGCTATATCTTCCCCTGTGCTGCAGAGCTGCTACCCTCTCTGCTGCTGTTGCTCCTACTTCTCTGCGTTGCCTCTGGAAGTTGCTCACTGCATCTTGTTGATTCTAGGCACTGGGATCAAACCATCCCCTTTTCCTGAACTCCCCTCTGTACATTTGAAACACTTTTGAGAATTCTTAGCAAACCCTACCCTAGAATCTCAGCTTAGCTTTAGTAATTTGCCTCTCTGTGTGTCACCTCCAAATGACCCCAAGCCTTTCCTTTATACTTTTCTCATTGGGAAACCAACCGCCATGATTAGATCTCGAATCAATGGCTAAGATTAAAAGAAAGCTTGATCCGTGTGAATTAAGACAATTTCATCACATGTTTAATTTAATTAACTTTAATCTTTTAATTTTCGTAAGTTAGACTTAGGGTCCTTAATTAAAAAGATAAATTAATTTAATATCTCCCAAACTAGATGAAATTTCCCAAATCCCTTTCTGGGTATTGGATATCTCATGTAATCTAGTCCCTCCACAAAATTTGGGAGTTAGAGCACATCCGATGCTACCCCTGTTGGTCAATAAATGTCATTGATGGAATATAAGCTCTCTTGATGAGCTCTCTTAATGGAAGATTGATAGATGCTGCACTATGACATATGATGACATGGAAGACACACCATGATGAAGAAGCTCTAATGATCTCTTACTATCCCAATCACCTTCTACACTAAAATTTTATGAACAGTCACAAAGAAAAATAAATTTAGGCACCTTGGAGGCATCCTTTCACAATGAATCCTAGACCATATTAAAGAGGATTTTTCCCTCTTTCCAACAAGCTCTTACTTGCCCCGAAACTCCCATTAGTTTGTGAGAAATTGAATTTTTAAGATATATATATATATATATATATATATATTTACAGTCAAGCCGACCTATGCAGTCATATAATGTCGGCCCTTCTTCCAATGGATGTGTCTCTTCATAGGGACAAACTACTATATATATAAATCTGCATTCATCCATTTCAGGGTCAACAATTCAGTGAAGATCATCACAGGAAGACAGAAAGGTGTTCACATCTCATGAACCACGGAGGCCGAGGAATATTTTATTGATTGGGCTATCCTTCTTAAGCTTGGATAGCATACTTCGGACTGCCACCTGTGGAAGGAATTCCGATCTCGGACTGCTGGAGAATAGTCTTGAAGTGCAGATCTCAAACAACTCCCTGTAGACATATAAAAATTCGAAATAATGGACAAGACCTGCAAAAAAAGTGTCTAGGCTTGGTGTATTAAACAGTCACTTATTGGACACTTAGACCTGTGTTTGTGGAGCTTGGATCTGCGTTTGTGGAGCTCAGACCACACTACAGTACCTTAGTCTTGTGCTCAAAATATTCAGACCTGTGATAATCTCTGTGGTAGGTCAGATCTGTTGTAAATCTGTGGGAGGCCGAACAGTCACTTGAATTGGCTTGGATAGACTTGCAAAAATCCCTTTCAAGCTTGGAACTACAGCGATTTGGAAAGATTCAAGTTCGGATCTAGTGCACCCACCTGTGGAGGACAAATTTGTGGAGATCTGAAACTCGGAATCACTAGCGTCAGAACTATGGAATACCAGACCTGTGGAGTACAATGAAGAAATAAAAGTGAAGAATCTTGTTGATGACAGTCAAGTAAGCACATCACACATTTTCTATTAAAAAGAACACTGAGGGATTGGTGTCCTTGGGGTAGGTGCCCCTAAACACAAGGTTGGTGCCTTGAGAAGATAGGGTCGAAGCCCTAGAGGTAGGAGCCTCATCAAAGTCCAAGTTGGTGCTTGGAAAATAGGTTGGTGTTTGTTTCATTAAAAGGGTTGGTGCCCTTCTCTCATCTATTATATACTATTATTAAAAAGGGATTGAAGTTCTCTTTAATTCTTAATATCATTATTATATATATCTCTCTGTCTTTAATTGTGAAGAATCTAATTGGCAATAATTAACAATTGAAAAGAAACACTGATTCACCCCTCTCTCAGTATTTCCAACAATTGGTATCAGAGCTAGCTTCTTCATTATTAGCCTAATAGCTGGAAGAAGGATTCTTAGGCACAATGAAGAACATGGAAGCAATAGGGAAACTCCCTATCTTTGATGGAACAAATTTTAGTTTCTGGAAAAAGAGGATGTCCTACTATCTAATGTCTCTTGGCCCTGAAGTACGGCCTCTGTTTTGGAAGGATACAAAGCTCCCATCGGTCTTCCAACTGATCATGATGAAAGAA
This sequence comes from Pinus albicaulis, assembly GCA_034641835.2. Taxonomy (NCBI): domain Eukaryota; kingdom Viridiplantae; phylum Streptophyta; class Pinopsida; order Pinales; family Pinaceae; genus Pinus; species Pinus albicaulis. Next base: position 1,687,423,282 of record CM076579.1, on the reverse strand, counting down.
AAGCCTACATTTCTAATGCCAAAGCTTTAAATTCCATCACTAGTGGAATCACCGATTCTGAATTTACGAAAGTCATGAACTGTGACTTAGCCAAAGAAGTATGGGATAAATTGGTTTCACTATATGATGGGGACTCCAAAGTTAAGAAGGCAAAGCTTCAAACCTATAGAAGACAATTCGAGAGTTTGAAAATGGATGATGAAGAAGATATTGCATCATACTTCCTCAGAGTAGCTGAAGTGGTTAACTCTCTTAAAGGACTAGGGGAAAATATTGAAGAAAGCACTGTAGTTCAAAAAATCCTGAGATCACTTCCTGACAAATTCGACTCCAAAGTAAGTTCCATAGAAGAAATGAAGGACCTAGATACTCTCAAGATGGATGAACTTCATGGAATTATTTGCTTATGATATGAGGAAAGGGATCCCAAAGTTCAAAGAAGTAGCTTTCAAAGCCTCAAAATCTACAAAAGAAGGAAAAGGATGGAATTACAACAGTGATGAATCAGATACTGAAAACGAGTTAGCTCAATTTGTACGAAGACTAATAAGGGGATCTAAGCTAAAAGGCAAGTACCCTCTTATTTGTTTCAATTGTGGAAGAATAGGTCATTACGCTGCAAAATGTCCTCATAAACATCATAGTTATGATGAAAAAGACTCTAAAAGAATGATGTACAAGAAGAAAGGGTTTAATAAGAAGAACTTCTTATCTAAACAAGGTGAGTCTGATGAAGATGAATTCGTAGTCATAAAGAGGAAATCAACTAGAAATGTGCATCAGTACAAAGAAAGCGATGATGAATCAGATGAGGAAAGTAATTGTGTTGGAAGCAAAGAAACACTATTCATGGCATTTACAAATGATGATGACTCAGAAATAGAAGATGAAAGAAACATGGATAGTTTGCTAATGAGTGCCATTGAAGAAAATGAGAACCTACAAAAGAAGATAATTTCTCTCAAAATAGAAAGAGAGGAAGCAAAAAGAAGGGATGACTTCTTGAACATCAAGTTAAAAGAGAAGGATGATATCTGTGAAAAATGTGAAGCTGAAATAGTGTCCCTAAGAAAGGAATTGGTGCAAATCAAAAGGAGTTGGCAAAGCTCTCTAGCTCTTAACAACATTCTTAACACTCAAAGACCTCAACATGACAAGTCTAGAATTGGTTTCAAAGGAGAATCATCGAGTACGAAGAATAATGCCAGAAGGTATGCTGATGTACTCTCTTTCCATCCAAAAGAAGAAAAATAATCTCAGGAAAAAGGTCACATCTCAAAACCAAGATTTGAAAGAGCAACTTCAAGGAAGGATGTTAATTCAAGCTATGTATACTACAATAGGTATCAAATTATTTTTCTTGGGCATTGTTACAATTGTAAAAACTTTGGGCATCAAGCTAAGCATTGCAAGGCTCATAAGAATGAAGCACCAAGATTGAATAATCAACCAAACCAACTATGTGGGCCTAAAGAGCAAGAACAAATAAAAACTTACAATTCCTTTGATCCTTTGGCTAAGTTTGATTCGTCTTGCTCATTATGTGATGATTATGATCATAATGAACAAAATTTCCCTCTCAAAAGGGAAAAAGCTAAAAACGTAAATCTCAAAACTGATAAATGTGGCCTAGCTCTATGTGCTCATAGTGAAGAAAATCATTGGTTCGTGGATAGTGGATGCTCGAGACATATGACAGGTGACCAGAAGAAGTTTATCTCATTGAACAAGAAAAATGGAAATGTATCCTTTGGAAGTGGATCTGCTAAAATCACTAGAAAAGGGACTGCTACCCTTGTCAATGGACTAGGAAAGGCTCAAAATACCTTGCTGGTAGAAGGGCTCAAACACAATCTCTTAAGTCTCAACCAGATTTGTGACCAAGGAAATAATGTTGTCTTTAGTACAAAAAATTGTGAAATAAGAGACTCGTCCTCAGGAGAGCTTGTGGCGAAAGGAGTAAGAACACCAGATAATGTTTACATTCTCAATAGAATCCAAGAAGATAAATGTTACTTAAGTCAAACAGATGAAAGTTGGTTATGGCACAAGCGATTGGGGCATACAAGTTTTGATAACCTAGTCAACATCAGCAAAATTAATGCAGTAAGGGATATTCCAAAAATGTGCAAACCAAATCAAGTTGTATGTGGCCCATGCCAACATGGAAAGCAAACCTGAACTAGCCACAAAACTAAGGAGTTCTCAACAACAAAACCTTTGGAAATTATTCATGCAAATTTGTGTGGGCCAACTAGAAGTCCAGCTCTTAAGGGTGAAAGGTACTTTGCTCTATTTGTTGATGAATATAATAGAATGATGTGGATATATTTCATAAAATATAAATCTGAAGCATTTGAATGTTTTAAAAATCTTAAGGCTCTCATTGAGAATGAGAAAGATTCTAAGATTAAATGTCTTAGAACGGATAGAGGAGGAGAATTCACCTCAAAAGAGTTCGATAAATTTTGTAAAGAGCATGGAATCGAAAGAGCACTCTCTACTGCTAGGACACCACATCAAAATGGAGTAGTTTAAAGAAGGAACCGAACCATTCAAGAAATGGCAAGGACAATGCTACTAGCAGCCGATTTGCAACCAAAATTTTGGAGAGAAGTAGTTGGCACCACAGTTTAACCTTAAATCGAACTCAACTAAGACCAAATAATGAAAAGACTCCTTATGAATTATGGAAAGGAAGACATGCTTCAGTAAAATATTTCAGGGTTTTTAGAAGCAAATGTTTCATAAAAATAAATGATGACTCACCAGGTAAATTTGATTCAAGAGTTGACGAAGGAATATTTCTTGGATACTCCACTAGGAGAAAAGCTTACAAATGTTACAACTATCATCTACGAAGAATAGTGGAAAGCATTGATGTAAAGATTGATGAAGGCCTTCCAGAAAAAGGAATTGAAGATCATGAAGTTGAGCCTTTATTTGAACAAAGTGAAGAAGAAGAACCTGAAAAAGAAGAGGAGAATGAAGAACCTCAAAGAGAACCTCACAATGAATCTTCACAAACTCCTTCCAAGATCAAGTTTGTTCAAAGATATCATCCAGAAGAACAGGTCATCGGAAATATAGATGAAGGAATCCAAACTCGAAGAAGGATGATAAGCACCCCTAGAAAAGATGATGTGGCTCTATTATCTTTAATAGAACCTGAAAAATTTTCTCAAGCAAGCAAAGATCCTCATTGGATAAAGGCCATGGAAGAAGAAATGTCTCAAATCGAAAAAAATGAGACTTGGGAACTGGTACCTTGCCCAAAAGATAAAAATATAATTGGAACAAAATGGGTATTCAAAAAAAAGATGAACGAAGATGGACAAATCATCGAAATAAAGCCAGACTTGTCTGCAAAGGATACTGGCAAATCGAAGGAATTGACTTCGAAGAAACCTTTGCACCAGTAGCTCGAAAGGAAGCCATAAGAATGTTTCTAGCATTTACTTGCTCCAAAGGATTCAAGGTTTATCAAATGGATGTAAAATCAACATTCCTGAATGGAGATCTCAAGGAGGAATTTTATATGGAGCAACCAGAAGGATTTGATCTTGCTGAAGGAAAAGACCTTGTATGCAAACTAAAAAAGGCCTTGTATGGATTAAAACAAGCCCCTAGAGCATGGTATGCAAAGTTGGATCACTATCTGCAACAAGAATGTTTCAAAAAGGGAGTGGCTGGTAGCAATCTCTACATGAAGATGGACAAGGAAAAACTTCTAATCACTCTTGTTTACGTCGATGATCTAATATTTGCTAGCAATGATGAAGAAATGAGCCATGAATTTGCTCTAAATATGTCCAAAAAATTTGAGATATCCATGATTGGTGAGCTGTCTTACTTTCTTGGGCTACAAATATCTCAAACCTTTGCAGACATGTTTTTATCTCAAGCAAAATATTTTGAAGACATGCTTAAAAGATATGGGATGGAAGATTGTGCACCTATGAGCACACCAATGACCACATATTTTACTTTAAGCAAAGACGATGATACCCCTCAAATAGATGCAACTCTTGCCAGGTCAATAATTGGAGCTCTCCTATACTTAACATCTACAAGACCAGATATTATGCAAGCAGTAGGAATGGTAGCGAGATTTCAGTCAAGTCCTAAACAATCCCATCTAGCAACTATGAAAATAATTCTCAGATATCTGAAAGGAACGACTGATTTCAGTCTTTGGTATCCTAATAGTTCAACTCTTATTGTGACAGCTTATTCTGATGTTGATTGGGCCGGAAGTGTGGATGATCGAAAAAGTACCAATGGAAATGCATTCTTTATGGGAGATTGTCTTATATCTTGGCTCAACAAAAAGCAATCATCTATATCCCTTTCTACAACTAAAGCCAAGTATATAGCTGTTGCTGATTGTTGTACACAAATTCTATGGATGAAGGAAGCCTTGAAGGATGTCAACATAGAAACTAAGCAACCAATTACTATTTTTTGTGACAATATTAGCGCCATCAATCTTTCAAAGAATCCAATGATGCACTCAAGAACCAAACATATTCCAATCAAATACCACTTTCTCCATGAACAAGTTGTTGAACACAATATCAGGTTGGAATACATCAATACAAAAGAGCAAATTGCAGATATCTTTACAAAACCCCTTCCACGAGAAGCATTTGAGTATCTTTGCCAAAAGTTGGGGGTCATTTCTCTTGCATCACATTAAATCAAGTAGCATGTCAAGGGTACAGTATGTTAGGGGGAGCAACATAACAGGGGGAGTACTTGGGCACCCCATTTGCCATTGATGTCAAAGGGGGAGAGAATTCTATAATATTTCCATCAATGACAAAGGGGGAGATTGTTGGTCAATAATTGTCATTGATGGAATATAAGCTCTCTTGATGAGCTCTCTTAATGTAAGATTGATAGATGCTGCACTATGAAATATGATGACATGGAAAATACACCATGATGAAGAAGCTCTAATGATCTCTTACTGTCCCAATCACCTTTTGCACTAAAATTTTATGAACAATCAAAAAGAAAAATAAATTTAGACACCTTGGAGGCATTCTTTCACAATGAATCCTAGACCATATTAAAGAGGATTTTTCCCTCTTTCCAACAAGCTCTTACTTGCCCCGAAACTCCCATTAGTTTGTGAGAAACTGAATTTTTAAGATAAAAAAAAAATATTTACAGTCAAGCCGACCTATGCAGTCATATAATGTCAGCCCTTCTTCCAATGGATGTGTCTCTTCATAGGGACAAACTACTATATATATAAATCTGCATTCATCCATTTCAGGGTCAACAATTTAGTGAAGATCATCACAGGAAGACAGAAAGATGTTCACATCTCGTGAACCAAGGAGGCCGAGGAATATTTTATTGATTGGGCTATCCTTCTTAAGCTCGGACAGTAGACTTCGGACTGCCACTTGTGGAAGGAATTATGATCTCGAACTGTTGGAGAATAGCCTTGAAGTGTGGATATCAGACAGCTCCCTGTAGACATATAAAAATTCGTAATAATGGACAAGACCTGCAAAAAAAGTGTCTAGGCTCGGTGTATTAAACAGTGACTTACTGGACACTTAGACCTGTGTTTGTGGAGCTCGCATCTGTGTTTGTAGAGCTCAGACCACACTACATTACCTTAGTCTTGTGCTCAAAATATTCAGAACTGTGATAATCTCTGTGGCAGGTCAGATCTGTTATAAATCTGTGGGAGGCCAAACAATCACTTGAATTAGCTTGGATAGACTTGCAAAAATCCCTTTCAAGCTTGGAACTACAGCAATTTGGAAAGATTCAAGTTTAGATCTAGTGCACCCACCTGTGGAGGACAGATTTGTGGAGATCTAAAACTCGGAATCACTAGCCTTAGAACTGTGGAATACTAGACCTATGGAGTACAGTGAAGAAATAACAGTGAAGAATCTTGTTGATGACAGTCAAGTAAGCACATCACACATTTTCTATTAAAAATAAGACTGAGGGATTGGTGTCCTTGGGGTAGGTGCCCCTAAACACAAGGTTGGTGCCTTGAGAAGATAGGGTCGAAGCCCTAGAGGTAGGAGCCTCATCAAAGTCCAAGTTGGTGCTTAGCAAACAGGTTGGTGCCCTTCTCTCATCTATTGTATACTATTATTAAAAAGGGATCAAAGTTCTCTTTAATTCTTAATATCATTATTATATATATCTCTATGTCTTTAATTGTGAAGAATCTAACTGGAAATAATTAAAAATTGAAAAGAAATATTGATTCACCCCCCTCTCAGTATTTCCAACAACCCCATCACACAAGAAGACTCAACAGAAAGAAGATCAAGAAGTTGCGATCAGATAATGGTGGAGAATACATCGATAAGGACTTCACCAGTTTCTGTGCAAAGGAAGGCATTAAGAGAGAATGGACAACTCCATACAATCCAAAGCAAAATGGAGTTGCAGAAAGGAAGAACCGGACCATAGTAGAGGTTGCAAGGGCAATGCTATATGACCAAGATATGCCCAAATTTTTGTGGCCAGAAGCCTACAATACAACGGTGTATGTGCAAAAGGTAACTCCTGAGAGTGTGTTCACGGGCAGCAAGCCGGAGGTGAGCCATATCAGGATTTTGGCAGCATGGCGTACTGCCACATTCTAGATGAAAAGAGGAAGAAGTTGGATCAGACTGCGGAAAAGGGTTTTGTTGTAGGCTATAGTGCAAATGCGAAAGCATATCACATCTATATTCCAGAGAGCAGGAAGATCGTAGTAAGGAGGGATGTGAAATTATTGGAGGAGAGAGTCTTCAAGAAATCTCGAGAAATGGCTACAGATACACATATTGAGGAGGATACACTAGTATATCCTCAACGACCTACAGAGGATGGGTCAAGTGCCTCTTCACGGCATAAGGATTCTGAGGAGAGTTCCTTTGAAGAAGAGTAGGCAGGAGAGCAGGTGAGACCACCCACCACCAATGGGAGACCGAGCAAAGAAATTCAACAAATTCTGAAGGATGCAGAAGAATTTTTTGGAGCCCCTAGAGACGGGAAGAGGGTATAGAGGAAACCTGACAGATACCAGGACCTGCTAGCTCAGGTTGGAGAACCTTCCAGCTTTCGGGAGGCAGCTCAGCATCAGGTGTGGGTGGATGCTATGGTGGAGGAGTATATCTCCATCATGACAAACAACGTCTCGGAAGTAGTCCCTAGACCACAGGACATATCAGTTGTAGGATCCAGGTGGATCTACAAGATCAAGTATGCTACAGATGGCAACATAGAGAAGTTCAAGGCCAAATTTGTAGCTAAGGGGTACGCATAAAAGGAAGGGATCGATTATGAGGAAACCTTCGCCCATGTAGCTTGCTACACTTCTATCAGATCTGTCATCTCTCTAGCAGTGTAGATGGGATGGGAGATTCACCAGATGGATGTCAAGACAACATTCTTGAATGGGGTGATAGAGGAGGAAGTGTACATAGAACAACCAGAGGGCTTCGAGACACATGAGAAAGAGACTCATGTTTGCAGGCTTAAGAAAGCCCTGTATGGTTTAAAACAAGCTCCCAGGGCATGGTATGGGCGAATTGATAGATACTTGCAGAAGACAGGGTTCGTCAAGAGCGACGCAGATCCCAACCTCTACTACTTGAGAGTAGGGGATGAACCGTTAATTTTGGTATTATATGTAGATGATTTGTTTCTTACGGGATCATCTAAGCTCATCAAGGACTGCAAGGAGAATCTGGCTACATAATTATACATGAAGGATCTGGGGCAGATGCACTATTTTCTTGGATTAGAAGTCTAGTAGCAGAAGGGAGAAATCTTCTCGGGGCAAGGAAGATACACTACAAAAATCCTGAAGAGATTTCAGATGGAAGGCTGTAATCCCATGGCCACACCAATGATTACTAACTAGAAGAAGATAGACACAACAAAGGATGATGCGGCTGATCCCACCTTGTATAGGCAACTCATCGGATCATTGATGTATCTGGTCAACACTAGACCAGACATCTATTATGTAGTGAATACCCTCAACCAATTCAAGGTGGAACCAAGGAGGGCTCACTGGGCAGTAGCCAAACATGTTCTCAGATATCTGAAGGGGACGATCAAGTATGGATTGAAGTACACCAAGGGAAATGAGGTCCAGTTGAGTGGGTTTACAGATGTAGATTGGGATGGAAGCACAGTGGATCGGAAGGGTACCAGTGGGTACTGTTTTAGTCTCGGATCAGGATGACCTCCTGGTGCAGCAGGAAACAGAATTTAGTCACACTAAGTTCAGTCGTGGCAGAGTATATGGCAACAAGCACAACTTCGTGCGAGGCCATAAGGCTTCATAAATTACTCTTGAACCTACTCAAGAAGAGGATGGGACCCACTGGGATTATGTGTGATAATCAGAGTTGCATTAAGCTCTCTAAGAATCCTGCATTTCATGACCGCCCGAAACACATTGAAATTCGGTGCCACTTCATCAGGGACTATTTCCAAGAGGGAGCAGTACAACTACGGTACACTCCTACAGGGGAACAGGTGGTAGATATCCTCATCAAGGCTCTATGTAAGATTAAGTTCACTTACTTTAGAGAGAAGATGGGGATGGTCAAGAACCCCTTCCATTAGAGGAACGGGTGGTCTACAGAGACAGAGGGAGCTGCAGTACGGATGAGGCAGTGGTAGAGACAGTGTCACATGCAACAGCGCAGAGATGAGGCGCAACAACCAGGACATCATAAACACAGTAGATGTTCTAGAGTCAGAGTAGTAAAGTGGTATCTTGCTTGAACACTTTGCTCGCTAAGAGGGAGTGTTGATTTTATAACATCGGGAAGTGTTCCAAGTCTCAAATTTGTTGGAGAGGCTTGGACAACAGTTATCCAAAGAACCCAAAAATCGTTTGTGGAAATTCCACTCGGATTTTTCTTTATTAAAATAATTAATTATTTTAATGTAGACCCTAAGTTTAAACTTAGCGAAATTAAATAATTAAATAGTATTAATAAAGTAGAGTGTGAATCTTTTAGAAAATGAAGATCAAGTCATCTTTTAATCTGAGCCATTGATTAAAGATATAATCTTGGTCATTGATTCATCAAGAAGAATAATTTAATAAGAGACTTGAGGGTCATTTGGAAATCAAGCCAAGGACATTCTCAGTACTCGAAGGAAATCGATTTTGAAGTAAGAGAATTCGATTTTAGTGGGTGAGTTTGTAGAGGCGGGATTGAAAAGGCAGAAGGAGGAGAGAGAAATCAGCTAACGGAGAAGGAGAAGGCAGAAGGGTGAAGGGAAGGGTGTGTTGAGTAGCAGCACCAACCCCTCCATGCAAAGAAACGCAGTCTAGGGAGGGACTGTTCAGAGAAGATACGCAGGATGACGCAGAGGGTGTACGAGGTCACCCCGAGAGTTGGGAATACTTCTGGTGTGTCCGGAAAATTCATGCTAGGTGTATGCTAAGTTACTTTGCTCACCAGGACTTTTGTAAAATATCTTTTCATTACCGAAGATAAATACAAACCCCCATTTGTTGCACCAGTTTTCCCACATTGGGTTTTTCCGAGGACAATTGTCCAAAAATAACTGTGTTCATATGGTTGTCTCTATTGTGCTACTTATATAATTTCTGTTCTTCTGCTTTTTATGAGAGTGAAGTACTGCAATAATAATTTTCAGATCTGAAATTTTCACATAGACAATTGCTAGTCATTCCTTGGGAACTTCTGTTGCAAATCTTGAAGTTCAACAATTGAAAATGAAGTCTACTCTCTTGAAGCCACTGTTGGCCCTTTAATGATAAGGTTCAACGAATTACAGTGATGTTCAAAAAGAGAAAGAGTAGCATGTTAGTCAGTTTTATTTTATAAATTTCCAAACTAAAATTTCGAAGTTGAATGTAATATAGTGTTGCATGAAATCAAATAATAATCAAGTAATGACAATTTTTTTTCCTGTTTGAGAATTCCACATGTTTTTTTGTTGGGAAAGAATTTGATTAGCAAATTGTTGATGCATTAATATTTTGATTGTTTTTTAGAGTGTTTCAAAGTTCAATCTTTTTCATATTTCTTTGCAAGATGGAATTTGATTGACAAGTTTTGGATGGAAATAAATAAATTATTTTATTTTTATTTTTTATATATATTAAATTTTAATATATTATATTATTGTCACTCCCAACTTGACATTTCCTGTAAATTTGGGCAAAGCTTCTAGTCGTGTCAGATACTCATTCCCCTATACCAAAAACTAGTGCAACAGATTTATTTACAATAAAAAGCATAGTTGCACGGGTATCGCTCCCAGGCATTGGAGAGTACGTACCCCAAGCTCGCGCGCTCCTAAGAGCTTTGGAGCTGGTAGGAAACTTTCCAAAACCATTGGGAGCTTCAATGGGTACTTTGGAGCTTATATGGAGCTTCAATGCAACATATTTTGACGTTTTAGGTAGTTATTTTGAGTGGATTTTCATGTTTCGAGTATCTATGTTGAGAAGGAAAGGTACCATTTGTTTATTTTACTAGGTGATACATGCTAGGTCAAGGGCTGGACCAGATGAGCTCTGTAAAGCGACAAAGAAGTGGAGATGTAGCAAAGGTTTCAACAGACTATAGGCAGTTGCCAATCATTATTGGCAACTTCTATTGTAAAATTGAAGTTCTACAATTGAAAATGAAATAAGACTACTCTCTTGAAACCTATGTTGGTGTTTTAATGATAAGATTCAACGAATTACAGTGATGGTCAGAAAGAGAAAGAGTATAAATTTCCAAACTAAAATTTCTAAGTTGAATATAATATAGTGTTGCATGAAATCACATAATAATCAAGTAATAACAACTTTTTTAACTGTTTGGGAGTTCTTCATGTTTTTTTATTAGGAAGGAATTTGATTGGAAAATTGTTAATGGATTAATATTTTGATTTTTTTTACAGTGTTTCAAAGTTCAATCTTTTGTATATTTGTTTGTCAAATAAAATTTGATTGGCAAGTTTTGGATGGAAATAAATAAATTATTTTATTTTTATTTTTTAAATATTAAAATTTAATATATTATATTATTGTCGCTCCCAACTTAAAGTTTCTTGTAAATTTGGGTAAAGCTTATAGCCATGCTGAATACTAGTCTCTATACCTTAAATACCATACCAGCATACCAAAAACTCATACAACATAAATAAAATATTTAAAATATTTACCTCAAACTATGTAATTAATCAATGATTCAATGATTAGAAAGGGATTACAAGTTGTTCAAGAGTCCATGTTGTGAATCTTGAAACATGAAAAACATAGACTTGCGATCTTGTTGAACATTACCTTGTTACGATGTAAAGTGTCTTTATTTGAAAACAACTCTCCTCAATTGCCACTTGTATTATTGTGTACCGTTGATTTAGATGTTAGATGATTGAAAGAATTTCTACCTTCAGATTAAATACAATTAGATAAAATACAGTTATTAATAAGTTACAAAGAATTTCAAACGAGAACTCCTCGCCTTTGTGAGAACTTAGCTTCTAGATTTCTCTTCTAGTCGAACACAGGAATGGTGGATGAAGCCACGAATCTACACTATAGTAACATGCTCCACGCTCAGATTGATGTCGTTTATTCTGCACTCTCAGCACTCGATTACTCCTCCATGGAAATCAAGGTTTCCGAGACCAGATGGCCTTCCAAGGGCGACTCAGACGAAGTATTCAATTTTTAATCCTCTTTCCACTTTAATTTCCAATTTTTGAAGTTACTATTGTTTTCCCAAACCGAAAGGAGATGTAATAGAAGGAGATGCATTATTATAATATGTTTTTGCTCTACATCTACCTCCGGGTCGTGGTTTCGAGTCTTTGATCCTTGTTTCTTCTATTCTTTTTACGGCTTTAAGGCGGAGAACACGAACCCGAACCCTTGAATTGTTGCTTCTATTCTCAATCAACAAAATATCGGGCCAATAACAGCCTACACGGTCATGTCATGAAAGCTTTACAGTGTAATTGCATATGGAATCGATGAATTTGTCCCAATTCCTTTGAAACAGGGGGTGTTGTGCAGACATTGGCCGTATTCCAGGTTTCTATCCCTTGGCTTAGCCAAAAAAGGTAGCAATAGATGTATCTTTGAATCCACAAATATTGGTTGTAGAACTGGTTTGATTATTTAAGACCAAACAACATCAATTTTTTCGGCTCGGAACTGTGTGTTAGAAGGCTAAATTTAGCATCCTTATGTATAGAAAATATTATTGAATAGTCTTAGTTTTTAAGTTTTGCTGGTTGTGCAGTCAATTAGTGTTCCAATTGTGCCCAACATAATAACTGACGATAGCATATAATATGAAACAATTGGATTGCTTTATAATACAAAACTACTGTCATCGCCATAGTTATCACAGGGCTAAATTGCTTCTCTGCATCTTTGCCCCCACTTAATCATGGGATTCTGCCAAAATTTATGTTTACGATATTTTTATTTCAGAATTTTTTGAGGAAACACCAATTTAATTAAAAATTAAATATTAATAAATATAAATTTTATAGCGCATGGATTTTTACAAAATTTTTGCTTTTTTATATAATAATAATTTTCATTGTATCAGCTATTTTGTCATTATTTCAGCTATAAGTTGGTCATAAGTTGGTCAATTAATTATATAGGAGTAGAGCAATACTTTTTTTTGTTTTGGAATAATTGGTCAATTAATTATAGGAGTAGAAAAATACTTTTATTTGTTTTCTAATAATTAGTTGTACATCTTTTTGCTTATATGTATATTTATTTGGGAATATAATTTTTATAGTTTTAAATTAATTATTAATATTAGGTGAAGAGTAGGGATTTAATATTTAAGAAATATTTTATAATATTTTAGTAATATATATCAATTAAAAGTTGATATTTATTTTTAAAGTAATTATGTATTTTTTATTTTTTTTAATTAAAAAAATATTATATGAAAGTGATTTATGATTTTTTAGGCATGTGGTATTAATAATCCATAGAATTAGCTTACGATATTGTAATAAAACTTATTTATATGTTAAGAATCTCCATCATAAATTAGGGTAACTCTAATCTCGTTTCATGTTTTTATGATTTTACTCCTATTAAAGGGAGTGTTGACTGAAATTTCTAATCAAAATAGTTGAAATTGGGTTTATATTATATAAATGAATATAATGTTGGTTGGAATTGAGTTTGAATTTATATTATATGAATCTAATTTTAGTCTAAAATGAGTTTGTATTATATGAAGGTAACATTTTGATTGTAGTTTCAAAGTTAGTAGTTTGATTTTTTTTATTTTTTTCTATTATATTTTTATCTACAATATACATATAGGTAAGCAAATTTTTGATCAAATTTATGGGATATTTGGAAATTTTCAATCAAGATACACATTGATATAGCTATATCACTAAGCAACATCCAAAAATAGATATGTCTATTTTATCAATAATTTTTAAGTAAATGGTAGAGATTTAATTTTCAATATTCTAAAATATTATTAATAGTAGTTATAATTCAAAGTTTAATATTTATCTTCAAAGTACTTATGCCCTTTTCACACTATTGTTTATTTAATAATAATACTAATAATAATAATTTCCCAATAAACAAGTGTCAAATTTATGGGATATTTGGATATTTTTAAACAAGATACACATTGATATAGCTATATCACTAAGCAACATCCAAAAATAGATATGTCTATTTTATCAATAATTTTTAAGCAGATGTTAGGGATTCAATTTTCAATATTCTAAAATATTATTAATAATAGTTATAATTAAAGTTTAATATTTATCTTCAAAGTACTTATGCCCTTTGTACACTATTATTTATTTAATAATAATAATTTCCCAATAAATAAGTGTCATTTAGTATCCCTCTTTCAAAATAACTCCCCTCAATTGCCACTTGTAATAAACTTTTTTTAAATAAAATAATTCATATTTATAAGTTAAATACTCAGTTAAATCACATAACATATCACATATTTTTTCCTCTATACTACTAACTAGGTTATAAAAAAACCAATTTCTTTACAATTCTCCAAACCTATATTTTTTTTAAAATAAAATAATTAATATTTATAAGTTAATTAATCAATTAAATCACAACATATCACATATTTTTTTCTTTATACTACTCATTTCTTTTATACTACTCTTTCTTATATTACTGCTTTACAGCGTTTCTTTTGCAACATATGGTGTAATTGCTGGTTACAATTTTTTTGAAATTGATTTTGAAATTAAGTAACAAAATCTCTTAATTTAGATTGATAAAATCTTATGTGACTGGAATGTATAAAATAATAGATACCTTTCACTGTTACTTCCGAAATCTTCAACCCATGTTCTACCCTTGTCCCTAGGTATATCATGGATCCTAATAATCCTGTGAATATGATCATCTGCAAAATCAAGATAAGTGTTTTTAATATATAACTGGGTTAGAAATTAATAACCTGTTCTTTCTTCTGGGTATTTTAACATAAAGTTAAAAGAGAAGCATACCACTCCAAGTTTGAAAATGTTACTATGGAACAATGGAGCATAGTATTTTGCAATGAATTTGGAAAGGCGTGAGCTTCCATTATTCTCTTCAAATTCAAGTGTAAAATTTGCTTCATCTTTATATGACTTGGGGCATTGCATGGTTGGATCGTCTGGTATGTCGTCATTGTGTACACCTGTCAGAATTATTACTTGGATTAAATATCAAGACAAAATCATTATAATATCTGAGAATGAAAATACATACAAACTTTAGTCATTTTGCATATTACTTTGATTTTTTCACTTTATCTTGGTATAGGTCATGCTTTTTAGCTATTTCTTCGAGGAAATATTATATGGGATACTGTAATATATAAAATAAATAAATAAAATGGATAGCATATTGATTTGTATATAGAGTAGTTTAATGAGGTTATAATTTTGTTTGGAAAATAGTAAAAATTTTGGTAAGTTTTTTATAAAATTTCATAGAAATTTTGGGAAATCTAAGTTAGAGCTATCAAATTTCAGGATTTTAAGTGCTCTAAATATTTTTGATGGTACTAAATATATTTTCTCATTAAAAATTAATTCAAGCCCTTCTATGCTCAGATTTTTAAAGTAAATAATGACCAAATTCCCCTAAAACTAATTTTCCTGATAAAGCAGATAATACTTTTATATATATAAAGCTCTATTAAAAAAATTAAGCATAATATTTACTAAACCTGGACACTAAGCATAATGTTTACTGAAAATCATTATGAAAAAATTCTTTAATATATGAGAAATTTGATTTTTGTATCATTTTCACCTGTTAAATACAATATTACATAAGATTCACATTTTACATCATTATTTTTATTTTTATAGTTATTATTTTTATACTATATACTTAATATTCCTTCACATTCACTCAAAACCCAAACCCATAAATCTATTTGATCATATTAGATTAGTTTTCAATTTATTTCTTTAAGATATTAATAATATTAATGTATAAAGTTACTTTACAGTAATGACATAATATCATAAATATTTATAAGAAAATAAATAAGTCGATATTGCCCATAAAAACAGAAATATTGATTGATAAATATGAAGATACTTTGACATAATTTATATGTTATCACGAAGACATCCATTTTATGGCATCTCAGTGCACTTTTTTTGGAACGTGATAGTGTTGTTTTCGTTAAGAGTAATGGCAATGCAATTTGTTGATTAATCAACATGATAATTTTTGTGATGGGATGATGATAATGTTTATTGAATATTTTTTTAGTTTCCCTTTAAAATAGTATTAGTTCACTTTCATTTCAAAATAGTATTAATTCATTTTAATTTATGATTTTTTTAGATATTAATTAATTTTTCAATAAATTAATTAATAAATAAAAATATTTATCATAATTATTTATTTTTTTAATTCAATGTTATTTATTATAATTATTTAATTTTTTAATTCAATAAAATTTATCATAATTTTTTTTTTTTAATTTAACAAAATTTGTAATTGTCTTTTTGTAGGTAACATACATTTGGACATTGGAAAACATAAAATTTGATCTTAGATTTAGGGCTTAGGATATCTTGTAATCTCACTCTCGGAATCTCTTCAAATTCGGAGGAGACCTTCAGGACACACCAACGCAGTAGGGCCTAGGAGATCGAAAATTTTCTAGGGCTAGTTTCTCGGGAAATTGATGCCTTAGGTGGGCCAACATGGTTAGACCTAGAAAAGGGAGGATGCCTTAGGTGGCCCAACATGGCTAAACCTAGAAAAGGGAGGAAAAGGTGAAAAAATGTGGTTTAACTAACCACCCTTTGATGGATCAGTGCCTACTTCCTCTTGGGGATATGGAGTCAAGAAGAATTGCGAAGATGTACTTTGTTTCTTGCTCAAGGGGGCTTTCAAAGTTGACTTCGTCCAATGTTAAAGGTAAGAAAAAAAGTGACCATGAAAACATTTATACTTGGCTGCAAATGGAAGTGGCTTATTGAGATAACTCGATCTCTATGACAATTCATTCATAAAACATGGCTCATACATAGAGATAAGCTAAATAGAAACATAATTCCACACTGATGTTGTAAATGCATCCAACATTTAGTCGTAAAGTAGAGAAAATCTCATAACCAACGTATGCAGCAAAATGAAAGAAAATAGTGTTAAAATTGCACTTACACGTGAGAGAATATATCCAACCAACATCACATTTGCAATATAAGAAGCTCCAAGATAAGAAGAACCCAATCCATACATCAAAATTCATCCATTATCCAAAAATACCCACCAAGGAAAAAATGTGAAGTTCTCTAATGAGAGAATGATCCAAATCCAAGTCATGATCAAAATGAATCCATACAAATCCTATTTATACACTCATTAGGAGTTCGAATTACCTGATGGGCCTAAATTATCCCCTAAAATAAAATAGTGTGCAAATTATCTAACTTTTAGTGACAAGCCCACCAAACTAGCTCACAAATGAAATAATAAGTCTCTCAAGAGGTCAAATAATAATATTGCATGTCGTCCATGGGATCTTGGATAAACGGTGATGAGGTTGGCTGTTAAGGCACTCATCACAGGTTCAATTCCCTTCCCCGATCGGGATGATGTATTTGGACATGATGATGAAGATGTAGTCCTACCAAAATTTAAAAAAAAAAAAAATATTGCATGTCGTAGGGCCCTCCAAGAGGCCCGATGAGGTCTATAAGTGCCATAATAATGAATAGAATCCTCAAAAGTAATGGACAAGGGGGTGGCCCCTTGCTCTCCCAACAATAAACCTGTAGTGCTCCCAGTGTGTGAGGGGGCACACCAATGACCTCATGGTTTTCCATATGAGTCGAAGATTCTTGTAGACAATCTGTAAGGGATCAAATGATGAAATGAATGTTTCCATATCATCGTACAAGTCCCGGGACACCTGACAAGTGTGTGGTCTACCTGTGGGGCCAACTGGGCACAGTGTACCAAATGCATCTTCCTTGTCAAAAAGGTGGATCGCTAGCAACCTCTGAACATCTCTGGGGATCCATGGAGTGATGTCTAATATTGTGGAGACCCGTGGCTCTCTACACACACCATACATGTGCCAATGTAGCCCTCTGGAGGGTTAGGACCCCGTATAGGGAGAAAAAACCCAAATGGACACCATCTGCAATCCTGCATAAGATGCAATGCATCCCCTAGCCTTATAATACAACAAGTCATTAAAGTAATCGATTAAAAGATCTTACAAACCATGGACAAAAAGTGGACACTTCATAATGGCATGCCCTTCCATAGTGGTCTTTGGCATGTTCTAATGTCTCCAAGCTCCAAAGCGGGGTTATCCAGGTACTTTATTAGGTGGTTTCTACCTTTAAAAGGGATAGTATATCCAAGGTGCATCCCTCAAAGGATAAAAGTCCTTTTCACCTCTCATTTGCTCACTCTTATGTTTTTGAAGAGCTTGGAGAAGAGAGAGTTGAGGAGAGCTTGGAGGAGTGAAGGAGGAGGAGCTTGGAGGAGTGAAGGAGGAGGAGCTTCCATCTACAAGAGCTAAAGAGGTAAGTGCAAACCCAAAACTTGCTTATCTTTTTGTCATTGTTTTTTTTTTTTTCCTCCTCCCTCTCCTACTCTTTCCCATTCTTTATTCTTGCTCATTTATTTGCAGGTTGTCCACCACCTATATTCATATTCCAAGATGGTGTTTTTTGGCTTATATATATCATTCCACTCTTTGTTTTCATGATGGAAAGGGGCGAGTAGGAATAGAAGGGAAGAAGAAGAAGAAGAAGAGAATAGTGGTCCCATATGAGTGAACCAATGTATGATGAGGAGGAAGGGGATGAACCTGATGAGAACATTGAAACACTAGAGGGGAAAGCTAAATTGATACCCTTTTGGAACTATGTGACCAAACTTGAAGGGGGAAAAGGTGGTGGAAGCTACAAGTTTTTGTACCCTCATGATTTTCATGGAGGAAAACCATATAGTGGTTCATATACTCGTGTGAGGAGGCATCTTTGTGGGGTGATGGACAGTGATGAAAAAAGGGTGTCATGGGGATAGCAATTTTCCCAAAGGTTTTTGTTGAACAAAGAATAAAATACATCCAAATAGGGGAGGTTGCACAAAAAAGAAACAAGAAACAAAAAACTCAATCTAAATCAAGTGCAACCTCTAGATTTGGTTGCTCATCTCCTCATGGTACTTCTGCAAGCTCTGGAGTTAAAAGAACAATAGGGGATTTCATGAATGTTGTTGGGAGGGATGATGTGGATGGAAATATACTCCAATTTCTTTGTGCTTGCAATGTACCATTCAATGTGCTTCGCTTTCCCGATTGGCATGAAATGGTAAAGGCCATCAATGAAGCCCCAAAAGGATACAAGGCCCCCAACTATGAGAAAGCTAGAACAATGTTATTAGAAAGAGAAAAAGAAAAGGTTCAAAGAGTTTTGACACGTTTTACAAATGAGTGGGTGGATTGTCGGATATCCATTGTATCAGATGAGTGGACAAATATTAGAAACCAACATTTGATAAATGTTCTTGGTGTTTCTGCTAGTGGTGCAGTATTTATTACATGTCATGACTCCTCCTCCATCAGTGCAACTTCCCAAAACATTGTGAATCTCTTATTGCAATCAATCAAAGATGTTGGTCCTAATAATGTGGTTCAAGTGATCAAAGATAATGCAACAAATTGTAAGGCAACAACAAAAATTATTGAGTGTACTCATCCACACATCTTTTGCTCTGGGTGCTTGGTGCACACATTGAACCTTTTGATGCATGATATTGTGAAGCATAAATAATATGGGTGGATTAATGAACTTTACAATAAAGGGAAGAAACTCATTAAATTTATCCCAAGGCATACAAGGGTAAACTACTTCTATGGCACTTACTCCAATTTGCAATTGCTTAAACTTGCAAAAACAATATTTGCAAGTTATTACCTCACCATTAGGCGGCTAGTGAAGGTGACCTCTGAATCATAGGAGGAAATTAACACTGATAGAGATGGTGCTAATGTAGCCAAGGACACTATTCTTGACATGTTCTTTTGGTCACAAGTTACATATGTTTTGTAATTCACCAAACCAATTTATTACATGATCAAGTTTGTAGATTCAAATTTACCAATAATTGGGGAGGTGTATGAGCAAATGGATAGCATGTTGGGGCAAATGAAAGACATTGTTGAGCCTAGAGATATCACCTTACAATTATATTAGTGCAGAGTTGGAAAATCGATGGATATGCTAAATGTTCCATTGCATGCATAAGCATATGTTTTTGACACCTAAATATTATCATCCATCATGGCTTTCAACACTAGCACCTGCGAGGGGGGTGGAGCAAGAGAAAACCACACATAGATCCAGAGGTTCTAGAAAAATATATGATTGCATTGGCTAAATTAGTCCTTGATGAGGAGGAGGTTGCCTTGGTATGGAAACAATTGAGCAACTATACGCTTTGCACTGGTCCATTTGGGAGCATGCATGCAATTAGATATTGAGAGGTTTTTTCTTCTCTTGAGTGGTGGAACATGCATAGAGGTGCTATTCCAATTCTACAACCTTTGGAACTGCAGGTGCTATCACAAGTAGTAAACACTTCTTCTGCAGAGAGGTGTTGGATCTCTTATTCTTTCATCCACGGTGCTAAAAGGAACAGGTTGAGTTTAGACAGGGAAGAGAGCTTGGTTTATGCTCTTTACAACTTGCGATTGTTGTCCCACTACTATGATGATGCAAAGAGTAATAAAGACCTTAAGGTTTAGACATGAATCCAGAGGAACCGAATTTGGAGGATGGGTTGTAGCGATTAGAGAAATTAGAGGATGCTCTTATCCAGGATGATGATGATCGAGTTGAGATGCCACCCCCATCTGGTCGCTTGGTTCCTAGGTTCCATGGTTCAACACCAACAACAGGGGCTTCATCTTCATCAGTTTCAGTACCACAACTTCCACAACCACCATATTCTTCATTGCCACCACGTGGAGGCCCACCGCCATGTACTCTTCGTGGTGGAAGGAGGATAGAATAGTAGATATATTCACAATTTACTACTTTTTTCATAGATTAGAATTATAGCCTTGTTGTGAATTTGAACTTTTTTGTCTTGATGGTTGCCAAGTGGCCTATTTTGTACATTATTTTTTGAATTTTGGACATGAATAATGTTAACAATTGCTCACTTGCTAGATAATATGCTTTATGTTTTATGTTTTGTAATATGGTTAAATGTTTTATGTTTTATAATATGCTTAAATGTTTTATGTTTTATAATATGCTTTAAAAAATTATGTATGTTTGTAATTGCTAGAATCTAGATGGTTGATGCTTGAATAATTAATCATTGATGTACAATGGAATCATGGATGCCATATCTATCTTGATTTATGTAAAAATATGCATGTTTTCATGTCTTCTACAAATAATTTGGTATTTGGGATGTTTGTTTTGAATATAATTGTAGATATATATATATATATATATATATATATATATATATATATATATATATATATATATATATATATATATATATATAATCAAACGTACGAGGCCTTCACTTCCTAGATTTTTGGAAAATGATGCTTCCGCATCCCTACTTCCGAAAAACATCCACACTCGTGCAATGTTGGTTAGGATCCCATATAGGGAAACCAAACTCAAAATGGACACCATCTGCAATCTTGCATAAGATCCAGTGTGTCCCCTAGCCCTCCAACACAAAAAGTCATTAAAGTAATCGGGTTAAAGAGCTTACAAACCATGGACAACATGTGGACACTTCATAACGGCATGCCCTTCCACAGTGGGCTTTGGCATGTGCTAATGTCTCCAACCTCCAAAGGGGGTTAACCAAGTACCTTATTAGGTGGTTTCTACCTTTAAAGGGGATAGTATGTCCAAGGCACATCCATCAAATGGTGGTGGCATGTGATAAAGAAGTGAATGGAATAGGGAATGAAAGGGGCAATCCTGGATCACATATCGGGGTACAAGGGTAGCTAGAAGTAAGGAAGCTGAAACCTAGGTATATAATGTATAGGAGGGAGCAATCGTGGTACATGAGGCACCCCAACCTTGATTTTTCCACCCTTCTTTACATGTCTTTTGGATTTTATGATTTTTCTTTGATTAATTGCTCGGGGCTCAAAGGATAATAACATGATGTGTAAGATATAGCAAGCAATACCCCCTCTTGGTTAGGGCGGCTTGTTTTCCTCCAAGGGTTGGGACAATCATGGGTTTTTGAATGATAAAGGAGGCTCATCTAGGGCCTATTGAACCAGGGTGATGGCCGTGGTATGGGGTAGAGCTCATGCATTGGATTTTTCCCACATGCTAAATATGTTTGTCCTGACCATATTTTGCATCTTGTGGTACATTTTCCTATTGAATGTGGCCATTTATGCTTTTACTTTTTGTTTTCCGCTGCTTCGACCTCTAGGGCATCGTTCCAAGGTTGACCTAAGGCGGGGCCAAGGTAAAGGGGAGGTTAGCCCTATGCGGACCCACTGAATAAATGTGGACCCATGTGGGAGAGATGATGAATGGTGTTATAATGAATGGAAGGGAAGTGATATATGTGGATGAGGGAGGGGGCCCACGAAACCAAAATCGGGGTTTTCCAAGTAGTACCACCCTAAAACCAAATGGTCAGTAAAGGAGGTCCCAAGGGACTAAGATCCAAGGGTAACATCCAAAAGAGGACTAGGGGACAGAAGCACAAACTAAGCCCACTCTTTCTGCTGAATCCCCCCATTAATCCATGCCCAAGAGAGCCTATGATAAGCAAACCCAATAATCAATTACCAAATGACAGACAGATGGGTGAAGGACCACATGGCTGGCTCAGGTGGTGAAGAAATGGCGCAACGAGCTAGTTCGTGGTTGTAAGGGGCTTTTGGCTGCCAGCAGAGGACCATCTTGGAGAAAAATTTTCTCCTAGGGATGTCACCCACAAAGTGGTGGATAACAGTCCCTCCACCTATTTTTGTTTGTTTTTGGGTGATCACACCTTAAGAAAATGGGAAGGGTTGCTGTGATTTCAAGGCAACGATAATTCATTTTAGACAATGATTCTCAAATTCGATGCCAACATGTTGATATTTCAAATGTGTGATTGTTGTCGTAAGAGAAAGGTTCTCGGATTCCATTTCTATAAGCCTCTCTTTGAGATTGCTAACCAATGTCACAAGAGATTTCATTTGGGTTTCCCAAAGGGAGACCTCCTTGGGGGGTTTGCAATCCAATGGTGACATAATGGAGTTATAGGGGACAAAACCACTTGAGTTCACCACACTGGTTGTATTTGCTAGTTCCCCAATCTGGTTGTATATGCTAGTTCCCCAAACTCCAAACTGCAATGACCAACTCTTGTAAAATATGCCAAGTGTGCCCTAAGCACCCAACAAAAAGCTTGCAGGCTTCAATCGATCAAAAGCCATTACAGATCTAGCTGTAATAATTAAACGTAAATAGAAGTTGGATCGTTTCAAGTAGAGGTTGTCTTATTTGCAAGAGGGAGGCTAGTCGAAAAAATCAATATAAAAGGACCCACTATATGTATTGAGAAATCCACATCACATAGGTATTGGATTTAAAACTTCAGAGTGCTTGGGAGAATGAGCACCATGGAGCTGCAAGAGTCTCCCTCTATACCCATTAACATCCAACGCTCTTGTGCGCGATCGAGTTAGAGAGTCACAAATCTACCTAGGGCAGCATACACCACAATGAACAACACAAGGAGAAAAATAAGGCAATGGTCATTATATTGTGCACGTGTATTGCTTCCTCATGAAACATGACAATTTTTTTGAGACATAATGGGTCCCAGTGATCCATTATTATCCATAGAACCTAGTTGGTGAAAAGAATGTGTAATTTAATGAATTATTTGTTTTCCTCTATGGCTGAATAGTTAATAGCTTATGTTATTTCATTACTCATGCTAGCTACATGTTAGAGAGATGGAAAATCTATTTAGAGAGAGAATATTGACATTTACACACATGTTGTGGTGTGTGAGAGATTTAGTGAGTATTAGAATATATTAGTTAAAGTATCTAGTTGTGATTCCTGATTAGATGTTAAAATATGACAGGTAGAAAGAGACTTTTAAATTTGCAAAGCACTCCATTATTTTTTCCCTAGTTAAAGAAACAGCAAGTTCCATCAAGTTTTTTGGATTTTCTGGGACCCACCTTTGCTCCCTAAAATTTTAGATGCGCATCATATGAAACAGGAAGCAAGATTTTATATCACAACATAAAACTATGATATACATGTTAGTTATTTGAATAAAAAAATGGCCAACCTGCTGAATGTTTAGCTAATACAAGTAGTCGATAATCAATTTGGCCCGAGCTTTTTAATAGTTTTGTAAGCTCGGTAACCAATTTAGCTTGAATATATTTAATACGTAGTTTTGAAGATGGTAAGTGTCAGATTATATAGGATAATACTATATTTGGTATTATCGCTGGCATTGTGAGAGTATGATGGAGCTCTGGAGCTCGTAGTTGCAGATTGAAGACATAAAGTTTGGCAAACAACACAGGAGCTCACAGGTGCAAATCACCAGTAGCTCCCACAAGCAAATGCACCCGCTCATAGTTTCTCATTAAACACCAATGATTAAATAGATACATTAGGTAGAACAGATTCCTAAATGATAGGAACTGAATATCTAATAAAAAACAAAATCACAACTACATAACCAAATGGCTAATCTCCATCAATTTCTAACACTCCCCCTTAATGGAGAAAGGGATTTTTAAACACACCTAATGTATCCCTAAACAAATCAAACTTCAGTCTTCCGAGTGGCTTAGTGAATATATCAGCCATATTATCACAAGAATTACAATACTCTACAGAAATATCTTTGGACTGCACTTTCTCCCTAACAAAATGAAATTGAGTGTCAATGTGCTTAGTTTTTTTATGAAACACGGGATTGTAAGCTAGTTTGATGGAACTCTGATTGTCACAATTGATGATCGTAGCTTCTATCTGTTCTTCCCCTGCATCTTGGAGAAGTCTATGCAACCAAATTGCCTCACATGTCGCTGCACACATGGCTTGATATTCTGCTTCTGCTAAGGATAAAGCAACATTATGCTGCTTCTTGCTGCACCAAGAGATGACCCCAGAACCAATGTTGAAGGCGTAACCTGTAATTGATATTCTGTCATCTATATTTCCCGCCCAATCTAAGTCTATATAACTTGTCAACTTAACATCAAATGAGTCAGAATACAAAATACCAAAGTCTGATGTTCCTTGCAGATACCTTAACACTCCTCTCATTGCACTCCAATGACTGTCATGGGGTTGAGTCATAAACTGACTCAAAACATTCATTGCATAAGCTAAGTATGGTCTTGTTGTAGTCAAATAAATAAGACTACCAACCAATTGTCTGTACAATGTTGCATCTGCATATTTCGAACCATCATTCATCTGAAGTTTTCTATTCTGCTGTAAAGGTACACATGAAGGCTTACACTCATCCATCTTAAACCTGGACAATAGACTCTTTGCATACTTACCCTGGGACAAGAAAGTTTGGCTTGAATCTCTCCAAACTTCTAGACCCAAACAGTATTGCATTTCTCCAAGGTCCTTCATCTCAAATTTCTGTGATAATTGCTGCTTGATTTCTTTAATGAGTTTGTCTGCACTTTCTGTTATTATCAGATCATCTACATATAAAGAAATCACCACTATCTGTCATTCATTATTAAACACGGTATATAGATTGGGATCATTTTTGCTCCTTTCATAACCATGCATGAGGAAAAAAGAATCAATTTTTTCGTACCAGGATCTAGGTGCCTGCTTTAAACCATATAAAGCTTTCTTTAATCTACATACTAGGTGTTCTTCTCCCTTCTTAACAAACCCTTCAGGCTGTACTAAATATACTTCTTCCTGTAAATCACCATTTAAGAAAGCATATTTAACATCTAATTGATGTATTTTCCAATGATGTTTAGTGGCTAAAGCAATAATTATTCTGATGGTATTTAATTTGCAACAGGGGAAAATGTCTCCTCAAAATCAATACCTTCTATCTGGGAATATCTCTTTGCCACCAACCTTGCTTTATGCTTATCAATAGACCCATCTACTCTAAATTCCAGCTTAAATAACCATTTGCAACCTATGGGTTGTTTATCATCATGAAGTTTTACTAGATCCCAAGTATTGTTCTTAATGATTGATTCATATTCCTCATTCATTGCTTTCTTCCATTCAAGACTTTTACTAGCTTCATAAAAATTAGAAGGTTCTGCAATGTTTAACATACCAGTCATAAGCGCACAATCCCTATATCGAGCTGGTAACTGTTTTGGCCTGCTTGATCTTCTGAGTGGTGGGGGTTCAATTATTCTGCTTCTTTCTTCTCTTTGTGGACTGAACTCCACATTATCTTGAAGCTATTCCTGTTGCTATTCCTACTTCTGTTCCTGTTGCTGACTGATTCCTATTTCACTATCCTCTTTTGAAAGTAAGGATACATGCCATTCTTCATTGTTTTGGATAGGATTTCCATCATCAATCTGTTCATGAAATAATACATCTCTACTGACAAACACCTTGTGAGTAGCAGGGTCAAACAATTTATAAGCCTTATACTCACTGCAGTATCCAATGAAAGTGCATTTAATGGCCTTTGAATCTAACTTCTTCCTATTTTCTTTGGGAACATGTGAAAAAGCTTTACAGCCAAATACTCTAAGGTGACTTACTGCAGGCTTGAAGCCAAACAATGCTTCAAAAGGAGTTTTATACTCAAGACTTTTAGTAGGACTCCTATTCTTTAAATACACTGCAGTATTAACAGCTTCTACCCAAAAAACATTGGTTAGATTCTTAGCTTTCAACATATTGCGAGCACACTCCACCAGTGTTCTGTTTTTCCTCTCAGCTACTCCATTCTGCTAAGGAGTGTAAGGTGTTGTAAATTGTTACTGTATCCCATGCTCGTTGCAGTATTTGATGAAGACTCCTTTCTTGAATTCTCCCCCTTGATCTGATCGAAGAATCTTGATGAACTTTCCTGTTTGCTTCTCAATCATGTTTCTAAATTGCTTGAAATATTCAAAAGCATGACTTTTATGTTTAAGAAAATACACCCATGTGAATCTTGTACATTCATCAACAAAGATTAAAAAATAATAGGCCCCACCTAACGACCTTGTCTGCATCGGGCCACATAGGTCAGTGTGTACAAGTTCAAGTATATCCCTCTATTTTCTATCTTTAATGACAGGAAATTCATCTCTATGTTGTTTACCGAACGCACATGCTTCACAATCAATATGCAACTTTTTCAAAACAGGAAGACCATCTACCATACCTTTGTTCTGCAACAGAAGGAGATCACTGAAATTGATATGCCCAAGTCGTTGATGCCATGTCAACAGTTGCAGATTGAAGACATAAAGTTTGGCAAACAACACAAGAGCTCACAGGTGCAGATCACCAGGAGCTCCCACAAGCAAATGCACCCGCTTGGAGTTTCTCATTAAACACCAATGATTAAATAGATACATTAGGTAGAACAGATTCCTAAATGATAGGAACTGAATATCTAATAAAAACAAAATCACAACTACGTAACCAAATGCCTAATCTCCATTAATTTCTAACACTTAACTTGTTATACTAATTAATTTTAAGAAAATAATGGTTAAAATAAGTTAATTACTCCTGCATGAATAGTTTGTTATATTTATAGATTTATTTAATTTAGTGTAGTGTTGAATCAAGTTCAGTTAAGTGATAGATGAATTTAGATAAATTTAGAGAATATGTGTATGTTAAGTTATATTAGGTAATTTAGTCAAAAAAATTTAAATACTCTGTAAGTAATTTCAATCAAATTTGTGTGATCAATACAAAAGTAGCAACTCCTATGATTTGTGTGATTTATGTGTGTTAAATTGTGTTTCTACTCTTGACCTTTCCAACAATATTCAGATTTTCTCCCATGCTGTCTTTTGTACTCTTTTGTACATTTGTTTTGTTTCTATATGCACATGCACACATGGAAACTACTTCGAATACAATGGTGTGACTTGTTCTTATTGACTCCACTCTGTCCGAAGCAGTTATTACTCTATAGTAAATCCACAGCTTCTAATTGTCTCACCTTTCTGTCTGCGCAATCCACAAAATAACCATAAAACTGGGTCAACAATGCCAGCCTGTCAGACAACAAATCATTCCAGAATTAGGCAAAACAAATAATATGAGTCCTCAATTTATGACTATTTTAAGTATTTAACGTAACACCGATTGATGTAGAATATACCTTTACACGTCGAGCATCAATGGACATTAGTGGAATAAAAATCAGCAGCATTCCACATGTATGAATTGAGGCTGTGATGCCCATTTGCCAGCAGAACCATCGAACAATAGGCATTGGGTTCTACAATACAAACCATAAATCATTGACACGAGCCTGAAAGAGGCCAAGTTCAAGGTCACGCCTTTTGAATAACTATGATAAGCAAAAGTTTCCTATGTTGACATACCACAGAGGAAATAAAGAATGATGCTAGAATTGAGAAGGTTGTAAGCACAAGTGACGGTCCCGCTAAGGCGACAGTAAGTTTCATCTCGATTTCAGCTTTTGCTGACCCAGCTCCGTTCAACGATTCCAATTGTGTATTTTTTAGGTGATTTCTCAAAATGGCTACCAGCACAAAGATGTCATCAATTCCTGCACATTACAATAACTTCTGTTTAGCTTCCTATATAAAAATTACAATCTGAAACCTTCCAAGCTAGAAGTTTGAACATGATGTACATTTCCCTTAACATGATGTACACATTATTTATGATTTAAAGCTGACATAACAGAATAGTTGTGGCACTATGTCCACCTATTTAAGATTGATCCTTCTTTACGAATAATTTTCCATATGCAAGGTTACCTATTTGTAGACCAGCAAATCTCTTCATTATTTCTAAACTATGTTTTCATGTCTGAATTGTATACTGATCCCAATAACCAAACTAAAGCTTTTCTCAGGCTGTTCTGGAAACAGAACCTGATATAGATTATAATTGTCTGTGGTAAGCTGCTTACATTATTACCAAATAATGTCTGTTCATGACAGAAATGATAAAAAGAAGAGCTCACTCTTAGCTAAAGCTTGAAGATAATATTCTGAAAGAGAAGATGGAGATTGCGGATTTTGAAGATGGAAGTTAGGAGTTTATAATCAACAAATGTTCGTTTCACAGTTGTGTAAGAACGAATCTTATGGCTAACCTCCATGAGGTAAGCTTGGTCAATTCATTAACTGCGAAAGGTATAGTTTGCCTAGATGATTAAAAGGGAATCAAATAAATTCAACTGCCAGTCTACAGAGGGTCATCATCTCTGTATTCTTATTAATTTTAACTTTTCAATCAGGGTATACCTAAAACTATTTACACGATTGTGCAAAATTCTGAAACTCAAGATGACTTACCTAGACCAAGAGCTAGAAAGGGTACAACTGAACCAGCCAGTGGGGTAAACTTTATCCCAATTGCTGCAGTGAGTCCAAAGCCAGCCAAAATTGAAAGTGACACTACAACCATGCCCTGTAAATTAATAAAAGCAGGTCAAAAATATTGAACATGTAATTGGATATACTCGAATGGAATTGTCCTAACATGAACTATTAACAACTTGCATAGAAGTATGAATGAAAGTTTATTCTCAATTAAGAAAGGAACTTTTTGAATGAGCGAAAATGCCACGGGACAGAAGAAACAGAATCTTACCATAAGAACTAGCATAGTATGAGATTGGACAGGATCCCTAATGTTAATGAAGGCAATTACTGAATATATGGACACAAGTATGATGCTCAAAATGAGCTGCCACTGAGGCGTATGATTGGCATCCTTAATAACATCTTCTGCAGATTTCTGCACCATTTAGTAGATACATCAGCATAATGCATTTTTCCAGAGAAATTGAAATTCAAGATGCACAGTTAGCTCAGCCTTCCCTCCCCACCTTAACCACGAGTACTTATTCTACACTTCATATTTTCCAGTACACACACAGTAAACAAAAAGATTGACCTACTTATTGTACTCACCCACATGCAGAACTGGACTTGTAGATCTGAATTTGACTCGCCTGTCCCAAATGTTGTGTTTGCCATATTTTCTCGCAATGGACTCAGAGCTTTAACAAGATAGCCTTCCCAGTTTTCGATGAGATCCTTTCTCTGATTTTCTGTATAGCTTGCTTTTATCTTTTCTTGGATGTAATCAATCCAAAGTGGATGGTTCTGATTGAAATGATTTGCCACCCATCTTATAGCACCCACCTGCAGTAAAACAAAAGTTTTTTTACATGTGCAATAGACCCGAACCGGTGTATAACATACCTGAAAGTACTGTGAACTAATACCAGTTAGCATCATTCCCCCTTCACAAAATCACAAAGATAGTCAACTTTTACCCTTATTTAGAGAGATTGAATTCTTGTGAAAAAAAAATGTAGAGACAAAGGAGTTTTGAAGGTGGAAAATATGTAAGGTTTGATTATGCTGGTCTCGAAAAGAAAGTGTTTGGTACCCGGAAGAGGTGCTTCATTCAACAATTACGTTTCCTCCCACTATATTTTATTTTTAATATTTATAGAGGCACAATTTATGTTAGCAGCATGGCAAGTTTTATTCTTCCCCAAGACCAGACATACTGTGAAGAAGGTTGCAACGTAGTGATTTTGTGGTTACATGGGAAAACTGCTACATCTGTAACAAAGAGCAAACATGTAAAAACTGTATGCATCATTACATCCAAACACGATAAAAAATTAGGGAAGTGAAGAAGCTTTCCATGATGATACATACAGTTGCAACGTTTGATATATGAATTTTTGAGAGGGAAATGAAATTATATTAGTGTCCACTAATGACCAAAATAGATCATGGAATTGGACAGTACAACGTGTTAAAACAAGCGAGTGCAAAAGTCATCTCTCGCAATCACAACAGCGAACCTAAAGTTAAAGGAAACAAGAGAAAAACCATGTGTATGGCAGGAAGCCAGCTATAAAGTACAATTTTGAAATGGTAGAGAGATACATTGTAAGCTAAAGTACCGGACATGCATCTACGTGTCAGACATGTGGGGCAAACTTTGGCCATGCATCAGACATGCTGTGACACGTGTCTAATGTCACAGGTGCCTAGCCACTTTGTGTCCTAATGCATTGGTCATGTGGTGCAAAAAAAATCCTTCAAACATGTGTGGCCTCTTCCTCTCTTCATTATTTCGTTGTTGTTTTCCCTCAACGTGGCTGCAAGGGGAAACCTGCTTTTTTGGCTAGATTTGAGATTACTGCATCTGCAGTCTCCTGGAGTTTTTTCTTTGACTCATTCTCTATCCATAGCATTCTTATCCATCCTTATTGAAGGAATCATGGCTCAATCATCAACGTCTGCTGCTAAAGGTCAAAGGAAATGGAGGAATATCTATGTTGGTGTTGCTCCCCCTCCTCCAACTCTATCGGCCAATAATAGTGATCCATCTACTGAAAGTGGAGTTGTAATTATGCACATAACACTACAAAAATAAAAATCCCACTATGGAAAAATACAACTAGAAGACCATAGACCCTCTTTCATCATGCTTAAGAGGTTGAAGGAGGTTAGGATCACTCTTTAGATCCATGGTTATTTCGAAGTATTGGTCTTTTTGGAGAAAGTGTGATATAAATATTTCCAAAAAGGTCAAAGATACAATGTTGGACGGTGGTTGATGGCAGAGGGAGATCTTACCTTTAAGATCATGGATCCTATCATTTTTTTGTTGTGGTTTGTAGACACACACAAATCCATCTTAGAAGATGTTAGGTTTGGGACTCCATGATTGACTTCGTGAAGACTAAGTATCTCAAGTATGTTGATAGTATCTCATGGAATATCAACAGAGTTCTTGTTCACCAAATATTCTTGTAAGTCGGTGGGAGAGTAATTGTGCACCTTCGTATTACTTGGCTCACTCATTTAATCTCAAGTATTATAGTGATCAGTGGCTCAAAATTAGGCCTACACATAGATTACCTCCTACATGAACGAGGATATTTTAGAGGGGAGAAAGATCATATTGAGTAGGAATCATAAGGATATGTCAGGAAAAAACTATCCTTGATGGAGTGGAGAGCTTTGTACAAATTTCCACTTGCATTAGGAGATTTGTAGGTTATGATGTGATCCTCTCTAAAAGCCTTACTTTTAGTAGGCAACCCATGGGATGTAATGTGTTAGAAATTGTAGCTTGAGGGTACCTCTGTAGTGGCTGTGCTTAGCTTACAGAAGTGACCAAGCAAATGTCACTTCCTAGATACTTTGTTTATAATGTGAGTTTATAAAGGGTAAAGTGTACTTTTATTATTTAATGACTAAAAGTGACTTTATAAAGTTTGAATAAATTAAGTGATTAAGTCATCTCAATGAGAGATTAATCCACAACTGTTGATCTTAAGATGACAAGAATTAATCTTGGCCACTAACATCTAGGGTTAGGGATTTTAATCATTAATGAGTTTATAAAAGGAGAAGGGTGGAGTGAAGAGGCACATATTGACTCATTAATGAGCATTGTAATAAAGGGAGATGGAAAAGGAGATTTGAAGAAAATTATGTAGAGGTTGGGTGAAAGGGCACAAATCCCAAGGCACCTTGATGGCAGCCCTGAGATCAATCAAAGTGTGGGGGACCATAACACCATCGATGTGTACATCTACTATTGGAATTCCAGGGTCCAGGTACTTCGAGAAGATCACCCTTCCCAACATTAAGTCGAACAATTGTCCCACAACATTGATGGTGGGGGTGTCTTTCTTCTTTCTCCCGGGTTTCTTAAATCACTTTTCTTTGATGAGCCTATTGTAAATAGGTACATCCTTAATGGCTTGGAGAAGGGTTATTTTCACACACAGATTTTTCAATTCTCCCAGAAGTTCAGCTTCTTCTGGGGTGTGCTGACTAGGGTGGATTAGGTGCTCAGGAAAAGGAGGTTGATTGGTATGAGTATCGTTCTCTTCCTTTTCCTCCTCAATCTCTGTAGCTTGAGATGGAGGATGATTGGTTGGGAGTACTCTTCTAGACCTGAGGTTGATCTCATGTATCTCCACAACATAAGCTGGATAGGATGTTTCCTCACTGCAAACCTATTGTGCCTGCTTCTTGTTTGGGTTTAAATTGGGTTGGGCAGGCATCTGAGGCAACTTATGATCCGGATTTATGCAGGAACGCAACAGAATAAACACATAACCATAAATATAGAGATGCAGCGGAAATAACACTTCATTTCATTAATATCAAAGAACTGAAATTTGCTTACAGACAGAATGGAAATAAAACTAGCTAGGGCGCTGGTAGCTATCTCTGAGAAGAGATGTGGCGGCTACGGGCCTCTGAACTGTGTTACAATGAGGCTCGAGGGCCTATTTATTATTGAGAAACAATGGAGAACCCTCAACATCCCAAAAACCTAACCCTAGGAGATGAAGCGCCAAAACTATGGGCCCCGTTTGGGTAAATTGGTGTTCCAACTTCCCAGGGACGTAACTTTGGCATACTATCTCCGTTTGACGCACATGATACATCATTAGAAAGCTCTATCCGAGGACTACAACTTTTGTGACGATTTTGATCAAATTTAGTACCCAAAAAACGTCGTTTAGGGCCTCAAAACGGCTCCGGAAGTTCAGGACCCGAAAAACTGCTAAAAATAGTAAGTTATGCCAAAACTGAAAAACTGAAAGAGACAATGGTGGGGGCCCAAGTGGAATAGGCGGGTGGCCACCAATATCCACCTGGATCATTCCTTCCCCCTTAGGAAGCAATGGTCCCCATTGCGTTAAGTTCCTCCATGAGATGAGGAAATTTCTGCTGAACTTGGTCCCTGGTGAACCACTTTCCTTGGTGCAGGAGTTGGCCAGCTTTGACAACCCAATACAGTTGGATCTGCTATTGTTTGCATGTCCATGATACAATCTGTGGTGGCCTGTTCCATGCAGTCTGGGTTTAACTCTGTTGGTGTGAGTTGTTCTGCAATGTCCGAGGTGTCCAGTAGAGGTGGAAGTAAGGACGAAGGCGATCCACATTGAAGACTGGGTGCAGACCAAGGAATGGTGGAATACTAAGCTCGAAGGCATTGTTACCTACAGCCTTGGTGATGGTGTACGGCCCGTATCAGAGCGGGCGAAGCTTGCGGTGAGGTCCAGTGAGGCGCTCCTTCTGCAAATGTAGCCATACTTTGTTGCCCACCTGGAAGTGGTGTGGCACCCGGTGTTGATCATGGCGCTGCTTGTACTTCGCATTGGCTCTGTCCAATATATCATGAACCTGTTGGCGGATGTGTTGAATGCTCTCGATGAAGCTACTTGCTTTGTCAACTTCAGACTGGACATGAGCTGAATCGGCCTGAGCAGCTGCAAACGGCATGGCTATGTCAATGGGACATAGTGGCTGGAATCCCAAGCCCACCTGAAAGGGGCTATGGCCAATTGAACTGTGGAGAGCTCGGTTATAACTATGTTGTACATAGGGGAGGCTCTCGTCCCATGTGCGTGGATGCTTTGAATTGTACATGCGCAGAATGTGTACAATCATTATGTTGACGACCTCTGTCTGGCCATCTGTTTGGGGATGGAAAGCTGTGGACTTGGTGAGCTTGGTATCCAACATTGACCAGAGGCTGGACCAAAATGTGCTGAGGAACTTGCTATCTCGATCTAATATGATAGACTGTGGGATCCCAAAGTGCACCCACACTCGTTCAAAGAAGATTTTAGCAGTGGCTTCTGCTGTGATATTCTTCTTGCAGGCCGCCATAATGGCCATCTTCGAGAATCTGTCAACGACCACAAAAACACAGTCATTTCCCTGCTTAGTAGAAGGCAGGCTAGACATGTAATCCATGGAGATGGATTCCCAAGGTCGACTAGGGGTAGGTAGAGGAGTATATAGGCCTTGCTTCTTGATGGTCGGTTTGGCAATGGCACAAGCAGTGCAGGATCTGATGTGCTTCTCGACATCCTTTCGAAGGGTCGGCCAATAGAAATACTTCTGCAGGATTGCTACTGTTTTCTCGACCCCGAAATGCCCAGCGACTCGACTGTAGTGTGCTTCCCATATCATCTTGGCACGCTCGCTTGAAGGAACACAAAGGTGTCCCAGGTGACATAAAAGTGCATCTTGGAGGTGAAAATTTGGAACTGGCGTGCCCCCCAAGAGTGCCTTGTAAGTGTGGCCGAATTCTGGGTCACTCTCATAGAGAAGCGGCCAATCAGAAGTCTCGTGCCCACAAGAGTTGAGCACGGTGGTGAGTGCCACGATCGGTGGTCGGCTGAGGCAGTCTGCAACATTATTGGTGCTACCCTTCTTGTACTTGATGTTCAAATGAAACTGTTGCGGATATGTGGACCACTTCTGATGGCGATCATTCTGCAACTTCCCTTGTGTCTGTATGAACTGCAGGGGCCGGTGGTCTGTGTGGATGATTGTTTCCTTCCCCAAAATGTAATGCTTCCATTGTCGACGGGCTTGCACAATGGAATACATTTCTTTGTCATAGGTGGGATACTTGCGAACTGTCTCAGACAATGTCTCACTGTGATATGCCACTGGATGTCCCTATTGAGTAAGAACTGCCCCAATAGCATAGTCAGAGGCATCTGTCTCGATCTCAAACGGCTGCTGCAAGTCTGGTAAGGTGAGCACTGGGGCAGAACAGAGGCGATTTTTCAATTCTTTGAACGCCTTCTGTTGAGGTTCCGACCAAAAGAATTTTTCTCTCGCTCCTCCTTGGTGACTTGACTCAAGGGCCAAGTGATATGAGAGAATCCCAACATGAATCTACGGTAGAAATTAGCAAGACCCAGAAAGCTGCGAAGCTCTGTTATAGTAGTCGGGGCTGGCCAATCCCGAATGACTTGGATCTTGGCTGGATCCACATGCACCCCCCTTTCATCGATAATGTATCCCAGATATTGAACCTGGGTCATGCCAAACGTGCACTTCTCCAAATTGGCACACAACTTGTGTTGCCGCAGTGTTTGGAGGACTTGTCGGATGTGATGAAGGTGCTCTTCCCAAGTCTTGCTGAAGATCAGAATGTCATCCAAGTAAACCACTACG
This sequence comes from Pinus albicaulis, assembly GCA_034641835.2. NCBI lineage: Eukaryota > Viridiplantae > Streptophyta > Pinopsida > Pinales > Pinaceae > Pinus > Pinus albicaulis. Next base: position 1,687,387,589 of record CM076579.1, on the reverse strand, counting down.
AATGAGTTGGTGAATGGCCGCAAGATGTCGTCCATCATCCTCATGAAGGTTGCGGGAGCATTCGTCAACCCGAAAGGCATGACCAGCCATTCAAAAAGGCCTTCCTTAACTTTGAAGGCAGTCTTCCACACATCAGAGGGTTCAATTGGTACCTGGTGATACCCAGACTTCAGGTCGATCTTACTGAAATATTTTGCACCTTGGAGTTGGTCCAGAAGGTCATCAATCCGTGGTATTGGGTACCTATTTTGGACAGTGATCTTGTTCAGCGCCCGATAGTCAATACAGAGTCTCCACGTCCCATCCTTCTTCTGTACCAACACGATTGGGCTCCCACAGGGCGATGAACTTGGTTTGATGTGACCTTTCTGCAACAGCTCCTGAATCTGCCTCTTGATTTCATCATTTTCCAGAACAGAGCGTCGATAGATCGGTCCATTGGGTAGTGGCGCACCTGGGGTCAGATCAATCGGGTGCTTGACTTGGCAGTGCAGAGGAACCCCTGTGGGTGAGGTGAAGATGTCCCCGTACTCCTCCATGACCTTATCCATTTGTTGTTGTCGTGCAGAGGGGCCCTGTCTGGAGGTCGTGGCCACAGTCTTCTTCTTGCCCTGGGGGCGGATCATCAGGAAAAAAAATTTCCTGGTTTGGGAAATGAGCTTACTACATTGTTTTGCAGTAACCAAAGAGATAGTCGTAGGAGGTGGTACCTCTGGTATCCTGTACAACTTATTTCCCAAAGTAATAATAACAGCACGAGGTCGAGACTCATAGACGGCATGACGCTTCCACAAGTATGGTTGTCCTAATAATACATCAGAAACATCAATAGGAGCAACGTCACATAATACCTCATCCGTGAAGGGCTTGATGCCATAGGGAAGGCGGCACTGCTGGCTGACGCGGAGATCTCGTCCTTGGTGAAGCCATCCGATGGTGTATGGATGTGAGTGAGCTGTGGTCGGCAAGCCCAACTACTTCACGGCGTCTGCTGAAATGAGGTTCTTTTGGCTCCCATTGTTGACAATGAACTGTACAGGGGAGCCCTTTACCCACATCTGGGAGTGGAAGAGACGTTCCTCCTCCTCTGGATCTTCCGGTTCCTCCTTCTGGACCTTTGTAGTGGCAACGGTGGCGTTGGGCTCCGCATCAATAATCTGTTTCCCTTTTTCATTCCCCTTTTCAGGTTCTGATTCGGAGTCGGATTATGCATCTGACTCAGAAGCCCTCATCTCGGCCACTAGCGACTGCTTGGCCCGACACTCACTTGTGTTGTGAGTGGAGCTCTTATGGAACTCACACCACTTTCCCGTGTCCTTCTTTGGCTTGACGGTGTTGTTCTTTTCTTGTGGCTTTGACGAGTTGTCTTTAGCAGCCATGCCTTGGCTCTGTCCTTTGTTCTGCGGTTTGGAAGCACCTTTTCCTTGCTTTTGATTCGCAGATCCAAAGTCTCGCTTCTTCTGTTTGAATTTCTGCTCAATCTTGGCAGCATACCGGTATGCCGTACCAAGCGAAGAGATGTCGAGGAACTCCATTTCCTCCTGAATGTATCTGTGCAGACAGCTGCGATACTTTAGCACCAAATGTTTCTCTGAATCTTTGATACCCAACTTTGTGCGCAGGGTATGGAACAGATTCGTCAGCTCGTGCACATCTTGATCCCTTTGTTGTCGCAGCGTGGTCCATTGTATGTACTTGTCCTCATAGCTCCCCACGGGATAGTACTGTTCCTTGACGGCGTCTCGGAAAGAATTCCAAGTTGGTACGTCCGAGAACAGAGAAGGTTATGTCTGGTCCTTGTTCTCACAGTAGGTTTCCCACCAGTCCTTAACATGGGGTGTAGCTTTGAGGAGTGCAAAAATAATCTTCTCCCGGTCTGAAAAGTCAGGAACAGAGAAATATCCTTGTAATAGATTCAACCATCTATCTACGGCATCTGCGTCTATTTGACCCTCAAATATGGGAATGTCAAAATTTACTTGTACCTTAAAGGGAGTCGCAACTCCAGAGTGGCTACTGGATGCAGATGCGCCGCCGGTGGGCAGCCGTTGAAGGATCTGAACAAAGTTGTCCATCATCGCGTTCCTTTGTTTTTCGAGGGCCTCCTCGAGAAATATTTTGATAGGATCTCCTGCTCCCTCATCTTTCTTTTCGTCCCTCATGGGCGTCCGTCGAGGTTTGCGCGGCTGATCTTGCAAAGGTTCCACCAGATCAAGCCCTAGCTCCTTATACCCCGACCTCGTTGGGGACATGCAAAGAAGGATCGAGAAAAAGCAGACCGTTCTGATACCACTGATTCGGATTTATGCAGGAACGCAACAGAATAAACACATAACCATAAATATAGAGATGTAGCGGAAATAACACTTCATTTCATTAATATCAAAGAACTGAAATTTGCTTACAGACAGAATGGAAATAAAACTAGCTAGGGCGCTGGTAGCTATCTCTGAGAAGAGATGTGGCGGCTACAGGCCTCTGAACTGAGTTACAATGAGGCTCTAGGGCCTATTTATTATTTAGAAACAATGGAGAACCCTCAACATCCCAAAAACCTAACCCTAGGAGATGAAGCGCCAAAACTATGGGCCCCGTTTGGGTAAATTGGTGTTTCAACTTCCCAGGGACGTAACTTTGGCATACTATCTCCGTTTGACGCACATGATACATCATTAGAAAGCTCTATCCGAGGACTACAACTTTTGTGACGATTTTGATGATCAAAATCGCAACCAATTTAATACCCAAAAAACGTCGTTTAGGGCCTCAAAACGGCTCCGGAAGTTCAGGACCCGAAAAACTGCTAAAAATAGTAAGTTATGCCAAAACTGAAAAACTGAAAGAGACAATGGTGGGGGGCCAAGTGGAATAGGCGGGTGGCCACCAATATCCACCTGGATCAACTTAGGTGGAGCAAAGTGGGTGAGTTGAGGTTGAGGTTGGGGTGGAGGCAGTAAAGCAGGTGGTTGGTTGTGTTAGGGCTTCCACCCTTGCGATGGGTTGCTCCACTGAGGTGGTTGAGGAACATACTACTGGAATGGTTGGTTCACAGGTTGAGGGTGATATGGAGGAGTGTAAGGCCAAGTAGGAGGTGTACGCCATGATGGAGGAGTGGATGTGTACCAAGACTGCATAGGTGCATTCTAGTTTGTATGATAGTAGGAGTAAGGTGCACCTTGCATTCCCTGCTGATATGACCGAGGCCCTTGAGGCCTTCTCTGATTTATGAAACATAGTTTCTCTGGTCCTCATTCCCCACCTTGATATACAACTTTGAGCCCAAGTAAGGAGGGAAACTTATCTGTGGCATGATTCTCTTCACAGAATAAGAGAAACTCTATGACATTTAGTGGACATTCATTTCGAGGGTGTTTTCTGGTACATCTAGGGTAGAAGATAGCCAAGGCCCTCTTTGCTTCCTCTTGCTTCCTATTGATCTACATTGTGTCCATTTGCAAAGAAAATGTGTGCAACATCTCATTTTTGAAGTCCTCCAACATATTTCCAATCTCATGCTTGATGGAGGTGGAAGAGGAAGGGGTGTTGGTCATGCTTTGGTTGGATCTACCTTTCTTCCTAGTTGCCTTAGAGTGGTTTCTAAAGACAGTTTTGATGTCCTCATAGGGCAGCTGATAGATGTCTCCTCCAGACAACATATTAAGGGTTTCTATCACCTCCTCCCTGATCCCTCAGAGAAGTAAGAATTTCAGTGATCAGGGATCAAGGGTGCAATTGAATCTTTTATAATTCAGCTGGACTCTTTCTTCATAATCTTCCAAGGATTCATCAGGTCCCAGAGTCATCCTAAATATCTCCTCTTTGGTTTCTTTGGATCTGCAGTAGTCTTTATATTTGTTGTTGAAGGACTCTTGCATCTGTGCCCATGTAGTGATGTTGTTCCCAGGCAAGCCCATGAACCAGCGCAAGATTGCATCCTTGAGGGTGGATAGGAACAGTTTTAGCTTCTGGTCATCTGAGGCATAGTCATAGGTTCTGCAGAAAACAACAAACTCAAACATGAAGGTCTCAGGATCCTCAGAAGTAAGGCCATGGAAATGTGGAAGGGTTGACGGAATTATGTTCTTCATTCTAGTTTCTCCCTTTGTTTCTCTAATGGGAAAGACTCCTTAGGTCCTATTTTCAACCATGGTTTGAATTGGCGAAGCAGGTTCCTCAGGTGAAGCAAGTTCCTCTTCTTCTCCAATAGGTTCTTCAAAGTGTTCAAGTGGTTCACCTATGGTGTCTTCAACCTCACAGTCATTGAATCAGAGTGAAGGGTGACTGCGTGGGGATGTGGGGATTTTTGGTAATAATTTGCCTTGGTTATCCCTACTCCTACGAGGCATTAAAGTCAAAATATTTTTGTATTTTTCAATATTTTGGAACTAAATGTAAAATAAAAGAAAAAAAAAATTCTAAAGTAGAATCAAAACATCTACTTAGACACCTCCATGAAAATGGCGCCAAAAAGTGGTGAGCTCTGGTATTGCACTAAGAGTGTTGCAACTCCTAGAGGCTACTCAACTTTACTTTATCAACCCAGGGTTCGTACAAACTTGGAGATGGCAGTGCTATATGCATAGCAGATGGGTTCTTCTCATGCCATCCTCTTCTCAGTTCTACAATGAGGTGTTACTGCTAGGGTTACTTTTAGGAAAGGAAGTCCATCACACTTCTGAATAAAATTTAAGACTGGAAATAAATCATGACCATTACTCTATCAATAGGGAAAGAAACTATTTTAGATCATAATGATTCATCTAGCTATCTGTAAGAAAGAGAAATTCACACTTAAGCTAATGCAAGAAAGGAAATTAAACTAAGTGGCATTCATAATTTAGATTTCTGAATTGAACTTGCAGAAAGGGAAAATAATCTAGGCACACATGTTGAACCAAATGACCAATTGAGTTCTATTTATCAAATGCTTAACTATTGTACTTAATAATGCATCTATCAATGAGCTAATCACACTTTTAAATGACTATTTTGCAGCAAAAGAAGGAGGCGTTGAGGTGACTTAAGAGGATCCCTAACTCAAGGTTTCAGAGCTGAAGTTGTCTTGGAGGCTAGGCTAGGATTAGATGAGGTGAAAGAGTGATTTTGGGTTGAAGGAGTGACTGATTGGCGCTACTATAGGATCTGCTACAGGATGTCTTGAAACGCTACAGGAAACATGCCAAGGGTAGTTTGAGGCTAGAAATGGTGAGGAAAGAGTTTGGAATGAAGGTGGATCTAGGTAGATGAAGGGTAGACAACCCCTTGGTCAAGCTCATAACTCTTCACAAAGCCTGTTTTTCACCTCCAAGGTGGATCTTGGTGTTGTGGGGGAGATTTCCAAAAACAAGGTTGAATGTGACTTGGATGGAAGTTGGTTGATGAAGGATGGAGACTGAAGCTAATGGTGCTAGGGAAGTTATCCTCTGTTGCTCTCTTCAAACCTGCAATAAAACTACCTGTTCATGCATTCATCATTGACAAATTTATCATAACAATGGTGGAAAAGATGAGTTGAATTTAAATAAACCTACCTATGCATTTGAAACAGAAATCTACCTCTACATAAACAACAAGTCCATGATAAGCAAAGTAACCTATCTAACTTTTCGAAGAAATCATAAACTTAAAAAAAATTTTGGTCTATGGTGAAGGTCTTCCCTCCTCAAGCTCCAATGGAAGAGGTGAGAGGGAGGCCTTAGCACACAATTTTGAGATTTTATAAGCTACTGAACATGAAATGGAAATAGATTAACTACTGCAACATGAAAGAAAATTCAAGTTCATAAGAGAGACTGAGGCCAATGGATTGGGCCCTAACCCACAAGCTCAACTCCCTGAAACTAACTCAATGGAGAAGAAACCAAATGCTCATTTTATTTCATAACCAGTCTTGTACATAACATATGAAAGTCAGAAATGTTTAATACAAGAGCTAAGAGTGCTCTACCTACATCCAAAAATTGATTCCCAGTGAGCTCTTGCTCTGACCTATTTATCCTAGAGGGTAGCTACCAACAACTCCCTGAAAAGTAGGCATTTATCCCATTGGGACTCTGAGAGAAGTGGAGCTTGGCTCTCCTTGATCTTCCACTTGCTTGGTTGTATCTGATTTCAAGCTGTTGAGGAGAATCTCGAGGAGATATTGGCTGCCTTTAGGAGTTAAGGAGGTGGTCAACCCTCCTACAATCACTCCTTGTTGTCTACTCCGAGCCATGATTGTGCAATCTTCCTAAAAAATGGCATATTCTCCTAATTTTCCTGCATTTAAACCACATTAGACTTCGAAGTATGAAAACCCTTAATACATCATCTTCACTAAGCAACATATGACAATAATGCAATTAAATGTGCAAAAGAGAGAATAATTAGGCTAAAAAGGTGACAATCAACCCCTTAAAATGTACCTAATGATGGTGTTCGTCAATGGTAATTTTTTAAAAATCTTGAGTTCCCTCCTAAGGGAGAGATGTGCAATTCCAAGAGAATATTTTGCTTGAGTTGGGAATTCTTACAAAGATATAAGCGATCTTTGTACCATAATGAATCATTTTTCCAACTAAATGTATATGATGTACTGGGATCTTGCTGTAACTTTTGAATCAGTGTCCACACCTCTTCATCATTCTTCCATTCATCCCTTTAATCAGTTATCCATTCAAGTTGGATAATAGAAGTTGCACAAATCAATGCTTCCACATCCTCATTCTTTCTTGAGAGTGCATCTGCAACAACATTTTGCTTCCCTTTTTTGTAGATGATTTCAAAGTCACAACCCAACATCTTTGTCACCCATTTTTGCTGCTCCTTTGAAGATAATTTTTGTTCCAAAAAGTATTTAAGACTATTGTGATCTGTTTTTTACCTTGAAGTGTCTTTCCCTAAGGTAAGGTCGCCATTGCTCTAGTGCATGTAATATTGCCAACATTTCATTTTCATAAATAGGTTTGTGTAAATACTTTCCTTTGATTGGATAAATATAAAAAGCAACCGAGTCTTCCTTCTTGCATTAAAACAACACTAATTCCATTTCCTGAGGCATCACATTCCATAATAAAGGTTTTTGTGAAGTCTGGTGTAACTAAGATTGGTGCTTGGCACATTGCCCCTTTAAGATGTTCAAAGACCTTAGTTGTTTCTGGAGTCCAAGAAAATGCATCTTTCTTCAGTAATGATGTTAGAGGTGCCACTATTCTCCCATAATTCTTAACAAACTTACGATAATACCATGTCAACTTGAGAAATCCTCGAAGATGCTTTATGGTTGTGGGAATTTTCCATTCCTTAATGGCTTTAATTTTGTTTGGGTCTACCTTAATACCCTCATGAGATACAATATGACCCAAATATTCCACCTCTTGTACTCCAAAGAAACTTTTGGAGCTTTTTGCATATAACTATTTCTCCTATAATAGTTTGAGCACCCTTTCAACATGTTGAACATGATCCTTCCAAGACTTCTTGTATATTAGTATATCATCAAAAAAATACTAACACCAATTTTCTAAGGAAGGGTTTGAAAATGGAATTTATCAAACCTTGAAATGTGGAAGGTGCATTAGTAAGGCCAAAACACATGACCAAAAATTCATAATGACTCTCATTAGTTTTGAATGTTACTTTTGGAATGTATTTAGTCTTTATTCTAATATTATGATATCTTGAACGAAGATCCAACTTGGTGAAGTAAATTGCTCCATGTAATTCATCCAACAATTGATAAATGATAGGAATGGGAAATTTATCTTTAATAGTGAACTTGTCGAGCTCCCTGTAATCCGAACACATATGCCATGATCCATCCTTCTTGTGCACCAATACTACTAGAGCATAGAAATAACTTTGACTAGGTTGAATTATACTAGCCTCTAGCATTTCTGCAACCATCCATTCAATTTAACTCTTTTGGGCATAAGGATATCTCTAAGGCCTGATGTTTGGAGGAATACTTCCTGGAATCAAATAAATAGCATGATCATAATCACGAATAGGTGGGAGGCTATTACAGGTCAATTTGGGCATCATCACAAAACACAGATCAGTATCTATTAGGGTCTATCATACACTAAATTGGTTGCTACATGCCCTAAACAAGTCATCACATTGGTGGATTTCCTTCATGGAAGTTTCACTGCTTAGATGCCAGTTGAATTTCTCCATTGAGCCATCAACACACCCCTATACCGCTGTAACTACTTTGCAGAGCATCTACTCCCATGCAAGGCTATGTTGTAGAGGATCTAGGCCCACTTTAGAGTGCATTGGTCGACTGGGAGTGAATTTTTCATTGGATTATGGGTACCTTCCCAACCTCTAGTGACTTCTAGAAGTTGGTCCAGCTTTCACCTCATCTGATAGCTTCGAATTTGGTACCCATGAAGTCATTAAACCTCTTATCCTCTTATTCCCATGAACAAGGAAACCTCTTCATCCATTTTTAGGAAAGCCATTCAATGATTCATTTATGTCAAACTACCTTCATCTACTTATAAATAGAGCACTGAACATAGTGCACATGGGAGCAAGAATTTGTGTTAAGTAGAGTTATGCTGGTGAGATCACAGCTCTTGGAGGTATTGTGCATGTACTGTGATGTTGCTGGATTGTTGATGCTGGATGTGATGAGGATGGGAATCAAGCTGGATGAGTGACAACGAATCAATCTAGTTGTACTCTTCCTTCTACTTCATAATAAATACATTTGTTCCTTTCTTAATGCACGTGTCAATAATTTTATATGTGTATTTATGAATTTAATCGATTCAATTTGTTTAACTTGAATAGATCATATTTCCTTTATGTTGTTTTCTGTTTTCTGTTTGCCATGGCAGGTATCAATCAAGCGAGTTAAGTTGGATTGAAAGCAACGAAAGGGAGACGAGGAAAAGCGAACAGATTACAAGTAGGTTTTCCTCCCTTTATCTATTAATTTTAAGGAAAAGGTCAGATATATTTCTTTGTGTTGTTCTAAGTGCACCACCACACTTAGGGAAAGCATACTTATTCGTAGGTTTGTAATTCCGTAAAACAAATTGGCGACCATCCTGGGGAAAATTGGAAAGGGATAAAACACTTTATGGTAGCAAGTCACTCTTGAACATGACACTTATTCACTTCATCTCTATGATTTTTGTGTTGGGTAATATGCTTGACGGTCTATCATACCTAGGGTCTATCATACCATCCATCACTTTGGTTTTGGGTCAAATGCTGCCAATTCATTTAGTGTCGCCGATATGTTCAAGACAAGTCACTCAGTTATTCCTCTTCCTTTGCAATAATCATAAACCTTCATTTCATGACTGCCATCCTTGACATTGCTTCATCATCCACATTCTGTCTCTAAAATCATTACTCCCATTTTGTTTCGTTGATGAGGAAAGCATCAATGCCCTCCTACAATGAATCGCTTCCTGTCGACATCAGGTCATCATCTAGGAAGTTGACTTAGAAACAACCTTTCAGTACCTTGGAGCTTGCTTACATCAACGACAAGTTTCTCGCTTCCGGCGACAGGTTGACATCACAGGCCTTCGACTAAAAGACTTTGTATGGTGTTCGACATCATATCATCTATTCACACCATGCAGAATGTATTGTAGTACCTTGAGGGCCATTATCATCAACAATGGTTTCTCTTGCATCTGTTAACGACTTACATCATTGGTTGGTAATCAGACGATGTCTTCCCATGTTCGACTTCAGATCACATATTCGCATGGTTAAACTCGTATTTTAAGCGATCAAATGAACGAGATAGAAAACCCCGGATCTAGTTTCATCCATCCAGGCTACGATTTTAGGAGAAGTTCTAAATCATCCATACGAAGGTCATTATTCAGATGGTCATCCTATTATGGGTCTATATTTGTAGACGACTTTCTGATGTTATGATAGTTTACGTGTTGTGTATGGGATATGCATCCCTTAGCAATTCATGTCCAAGATGAACAGATATCATGATGTAATGTATTGTAATTGATGCAGGTCGTCGTCCGCTTCAGTTCCTCCTCATCACGTCGTAAAGAAAATCACTCAAAATTATCATTTTTAACTTCATGCTTTAGGGGGCAGTTGTTACAGGTCAATTTGGGCATCATCCCAAAACACATATCAGTATCTATTAGGGTCTATCATACTCTAAATTGGTTGTTTCATGCCCTAAACAAGTCATCACATCGGTGGTTTCCCTTCATGAAAGTTTCACTGCTTAGATGCCAGTTGAAGTGCCCCATGGAGCCATCAACGCACCCCTAAATAGTTGTAACTGCTTTGCAGAGCATCTATTCTCATGCAAGGTTGTGTTTCAGAGGATCTAGGCCCACTTTAGAGTGCGTTGGTCAACTGGGAGTGAATTTTTCATTGGATTCCGGGAATCTCCCCAACCTCTAGTGACTTCTAGAAGTTGTTCCATCTTTCACCTCATCTAATAGCTTCGAATTTGGGACTCATGAAGTCATTAAACCTCTTATCCTCCTATTCCCATGAACACAGAAACCTCTTCATCCATTTTTAGGAAAGCCATTTAATGATTCATTTATTTAAAACTACCTTCATCTACTTATATATAGAGCACTAAACATAATGCACATGGGAGAAAGAATTTGTGTTAAGTAGAGTTATGCTAGTGAGATCACAACTCTTGGAGGTATTGTGCATGCACTGTGATGCTGTTGGATTGTTGATGTTGGATGTGATGAGGATGGGACTCAAGCTGGATGAGTGACATTGAATCGATCAATTGGTTGTACTCTTCCTTCTACTTCATAATAAAGACATTTGTTCCTTTCCTAATGCACGTGTCAATGATGTTATATGTGTATTTATGAATTTAATCGATTCAATTTGTTTAACTTGAATAAATCATATTGCCTTTTTGTTGTTTTATGTCTTCTGTTTGCCATGGTAGGTATCAATCAAGCGAGTTAAGTTGGATTGAAAGCGAAGAAAGCGGCGAAGGGAGGCGAGGAAAAATGAATAGATTACAAGAAGGTTTTCCTCCCTTTATCTATTCATTTTAAGGAAAAGGTCAGATATCTTTCTTTCTGTTGTTCTAAGTGCATCACCACACTTAGGGAAAGCATACTTATCCATAGGTTTGTATTTCCATAAAATAGAGGCCTTTGGGAGTTTCAAACACCTTGGAATGATTGTCTAGGACATTTTGGAGATATGGAGAGATAAATGATTTTTATGTTTGAACCTCTAGTGAGAATAATTGTGCAATTACGCCCCGTTGTTCTTTCTCCAGAAGCTTTGTCATGAAATTAGAGCTGATTATCTTTCCTAGTTTCCCTACGATGCCCCTTAATTCAAATTCATTTCCTTCCCAAAAAAAAAATCAAGAAAAGTTCTTGAAAATTGAAAGCTATCGTCCCTAAATATTGTAACCATTGGGATCCTAGTACAACATCAGTACCACCCATTGGAATGGAAATCATTGGACTATTCAATACATATTCCCCCATGGTTAGCTTGATATTATGGTACTTTTCAGAGAAATTTATAGTTCCTCCATTTGCAACCATCACTTGACACTCTGGTGCTGGATATAGGAAGCAATTCAATTCCTTGGGTATCTTACAATGAATAAAATTATGGGTACTACTCAAATAAATCAGCGTTATTACCTTTTTCTTCTTGATATGTCCTTCTATCTTGAGATTTTGAGGAGTGGTAATTCCTACCAATGCATTACAAGATATGGTTGGATTTATTTCTTCTTTCTCTGGGGTTGGTTCCTGGTGCATATCCTCCTCTTTTGATGTTTCTTGTTCCTTTTCTCCCTCCTCTTCACAATCTATGTGGACTAATTTCTTCTCGGCACACTTATGACCTTTAGTGTATTTTCTATCACAATTGTAACAAATCCCTTTTGATCTTTTTTTCTCCAATTTTTGTGGTGTCAAAAATGTAGGTTGTGGAAGGCTAGGAGCAACAACAGTTCCATATTTATAGTTGTGAGTGGTAGACTTCCTTGTCGCCATAATTTTTCTTTCAAGTTTTCCTGCCACCCTGAATACCTTCTCCAATTAATCAGGTTCCCAACGGCGAACCTCATGTTGGATGTTATCTTTTAAAGTCCCGATGAAAACATCAATCCTCTGCTCCTCTGGAATATTGGTTACCCTAATACTCAATTTTTTGAAGTCTTCAATGTGCTCCACCATTGAATCTTTTTGTTTGATATTTATGAACTGGCTAAATAAGGTGTTTCTCTTGGTCCCCTTTTAGTTCATCTTTGGTTTTTTTTTTGTGAGAGCGAAATTGGTTGCACTTGGTCCCGTAATTTTGATATATCATTCTGTAATTATTTCTCTTCATGCGTCATCGTAGAGATTTTTTAGAGCTCAATGGGTGTGGAATTATTTTGTTTTGGAGAAATTTTAGAACCAATATTGATATTTATGCTTCAATATGCCATTGGAATCACTTCAAACTGAATTTTCAAACAAAAGTTATGCAATTTTTTAAAATAATACACACTTTTTTATTGCTTTTAGGAGCTTGATCTTGAAACTGTTGTAAATATGTAATTTCAAATCTCCAAGGTCTGAAATTCAGTCCCGTGGTATCCCTCTAAATATTTTTCCAATGCCACAAGTAATACCAACATTAGATTCTTCAATATAGAGTTATGACAAATATCCCACGATGACGTGTCACTGTTTCAACGTTCAACCTTGAAATTGCTACAAGAAAACTACAGTCCATCCAATTTTATTCACTTTTTACAGCGTTCAATTCCGATGCTTAAAAAAAAAGTTATGACTATTTTCCCTAGGTCACCAGTTTGAGACGGAATTATGGAACCTGCAAAAACCCTAACTTTCCTAGATCATATCTCATAAAATATAGTGAACCAAGATCTGAAATTTTTACACAAAGTTCACCAAAATTTCGGCTCCACTTGGTAATAATTTCAGTACTGAAAACCTTGTAGAAAACAATTTATAGCGAAAATTACAAGATTACCTGTTTGGAGAAGAAAAACCCTAGAATCCAAATCTTTGATACCAAATGTTATGCAACCGGCTCACAAAATAGAATAAAAGATAGATTGACGACTTAAAAATTATCCTCTTTGAGGGGTAAACCTCCTTTACATTACATAAATGAAAAATTCTTGGATAATACAAATTACAAGACCTCCTTTGTATAGATAGGAGTCTAAGGGGTCACAATATAATCATAGCCTACATAACAATAATAATGTAAGGGCACAACATTAACAATAGTGGGATTCTATGGGGAAAAAGAATAACAATATGGGGGCTACATGGGCACAAGAATAACAATAAGGGGGATACACTAACAATAAAAATAAGGGGGCTCCACTAGTATTATAGGGACCTAACATACTCTGTGAGAGGAATTGGGTCAACATCGTTGGAGCTAGAGAATGGAGGAAATATTTATCTCAACAATATCCTATTTGTTCCAGGTTTTCACAAGAATTTAATTTCCATTTCATGTCTATAATATAAGTGTGATAGAATTGATTTCATAGATGGAAAGGTTGTAGTATAGGGTAAAAACTCAAGCATAGAAGATGCAAGAATGATTGGGATCCATGAAGGATGACTTTACAGATTGTTAACTCCCCTTTCTCAAGGTTTGGTTCACATTGAAGTTATCCCATGTGAAATTTGGCATAGAATATTTGGTCATATTCACTAAAAAATCTTACCAACCCTAAATTCAATAGTGAATGGAATCCTAAAACTAAAAGAAGATCTTGAAGGAGTATGAAAGGGATGTGCATTGGGTAAAAATACCAAGAGACCATTTGGAAGCAGTGCTTGAAGGTCAAAAGAGATTTTGAATCTTTTCATTGCGATGTTTGTGGTCCTATGACTCCAAAATCACTTGAGGTCATCTGTATTATGTCACATTCATAGATGATCATTCAATAAAAAATTGGGTATATTTAGTGAAATACAAGGATGAAGTATTCATCAAATTTCAAGAATTGAAATTTGAAGTAGAGAACCTTACAAAAAGAAGAATCAATACTTTAAGGTCTGGTAATGGAGGAGAATGCACATAAAAGTAAATTACAACCTTCTTTAAGGAGTCTAGGATTAAGAGGGAGCTGATAGTCCCATATAATCCCGAGCAAAATGGAGTTGTAGAACGAAATAATCGGTCCATTGAAGAAAGTGTGAAAGCTATGCTACATGATCAATATTTGCCAAAAATTTTGTGGGGTGAAGCTACGAAGACAATTGTATACATACAAATCGAAGTCCCCATAGGTTACTAGATAACATGACTCTTGAAGAAGCATTCACTGGGAAGAAACCAAGGGTGGATCACCTCTGAATTTTTGGTTGTCCTGTCTACATTCACATACCGAAAGACAAAAGAAAGAAGTTGGATCATTCAGGAATGAAGGGAACATTTGTTGATTAAAATAATTTTTTTAAAGCCTATAGGATCTACATAAAGGAAGAACACTGTTATGAAACCAACTTCCCAAAATAGAAGAAAAGAGAGATCAACACCTTAGAAATCAGCCACTTCAAGGGGAGAACCTCCTTTAAATTACATAAATGAAAAATTCTTGGATGACACAAATGACAAAACCTCATTTCTATATATAGAATTCCACGGGGTCACAATATAATCCTAGACGACCTAACAATAATAATTTAAGGGCACAACAATAACAATAGTGGGCTATTATGGGGTGCAATAATAACAAAATGGGGACTACAAGGGTACAAAAATAACAATAAGGGAGCTAAACTAACAACAATAAGGGACTATACTAGTAATATAGGGACCTAACATGCCCTTCTCCTTCAAAAAAGTGTTGTATTCAATGCTTGAGTAGTTCTAGATGCTTCTGTATAAAATTCTCATCCTCCCATGGGGAATCTTCAAAGGGTAAGTTCTTCCACTTGATGAGGTACTCTAAAATTGATCAATTTCATAGCTGTCGAGATCTTGTTTCCGTGACTGCTTGAGGTTCCAATGTGATTTTTTCTTTCTCATCAAGTTTTGGCAATATTGTTTGAACCAAAATTTTGTCACCTATAACCTTCTTTAAGAATGAAATATGGAAAACTGGGTGCACTCGGGAAGATGCGAGTAGCTCCAATTTGTATGCCATAGTACCAATATTTTGCAACACCTTGTAAGGACCATAGTACTTTGGCGATAATTTATTATCCTTCTTAGTTTGCTTGAGGGACATTTGTTTGTATGGTTGTAGTCGTAAAAATACCCCATCGCCTACATCAAAACTTCTCTCATCAAGATGTCAATTTGTGTGTTGTTTCATTCGATTCTGTACCAAATTTAGCTTATCCCTTAAGAGTTGGAGAACTTGTTGTTGATGCTCAAGTTGATCTTCCATTGCTTGAACCTTAGAATTTTCTCTTAAATATAATGTGATGGATGATGGATGATATCCATAAAGTGCCATAAATGGGGTCATTTTTGCTGCAGTGTGGAAGGAAGTGTTATACTGACATTCAGACAGAGGTAACCAATTGACCCATTGTGTTTGTTTATCAGATACAAAGCAAAAAAGATATCCTTCCAAACGTTTGTTCACTATCTCAGTTTTCCCATCAAATTGAAGATGATAAGATGAGCTATGAGCTAGTTGAGTACCCAAATAGGAAAATAATTCCATCCAACAATTTCTAGTGAAAATGGGATCTTTATCACTTACAATAATCTTTGGGTTTCCATGTAGCTTTTGAATTGTTTCCATAAATGCAGTAGAAACTGTACTCGCTTTAAATGGATGAGATAATGCACAAAAGTGTGCATACTTAGTAAGTGTATCAACTACCACCATGACGATACTCTTTCTTTCAGACTTGGGTAAACCTGTGATAAAATCCATTGAAACCTCCTCCAAACATTGATTTGGAATGGATAAAGGTTGTAGCAGACCTGGGTCTTCATTGTCTCAACTTTATTTTGCTCGCAAACCAAACATTCCGCCACAAACTTTTGAATATCCGACTTAAGGCCATCCCAAAAAAATTCTTTCTTCACCCTATGGTAAGTTTTTAAAAATCCCAAGTGTCCTCTTAAGGGAGAGGTGTGCAATTCCAAAATAATATTTTGTTTTAATTGCGAATTCTTACAAATATATAAGCGATATTTGTACCATAAGGAATCATTTTTCAAACTAAACGTATTATATGTACTGGGATCTTGTTGCAACTTCTGAATGAGTGTCCATACTGTTAGGCTCCCGTAGTTTGCAATATTGGCAAGAACAAACGCTGCAGGGCCTACATCAGAACCACTTTGGAATCCTAGGATCTAGCCCTCTTGGATTCGGAGAGGGATCTCTCCATATGTGTTTAGAATGATATGTTTTTAAAGCTTATTTATGATATTAGGAAAGTTATGAAGCTCAAAAAAACTTGTTTATTTTTGGTTGGGTAGGATATCATCAAAATAAAGGAAGTCTTTTGAAGGGTAGAGGTGTGAGTAAGTTGAAAGAATGGTTCAACTGATAGGATAGCTAAGAGACGGTATCAATCCATTGGGCTATGGAGTCACAAAGGATTTAATTGCACAAGAAGTTTCAAGAGTGGTCCATGGGGCAAGTCATCTATATCAAATGATCTCTTTAGATTGATGTTGTGGTATGGAACATAAAAAGTGTTGTGAAAGAAGCAAATCTAATAACCATTTAAGAATCTATTAACTTCACTAAATAAGAAAAGCCTTTCAAAGTAACTTTTTGAAGGAGGCCAAAGGACAGGGAAAACCATAGACCTCTTTGGGAAAATGTTTACTAAAGCACACTTTTCAGACAACAATCCAGCAATCTAACATATTACCTTCAAAAAGAAGAAAACATATAAGATAAACAAAAGAATAGCCTAAGATCAAGTAAGAACTTTGAATCTATCCTGCTTTTGGCATACTCTCAGGGAAACTTTAAAAACATTTATTTAAGACTAAACAAGGGACGGGGCTAACCATAAACTTCCTTGATTAGGACTCTAATTAGCATGTATTAAAGAAATCATTCAAGAACAACATCTCAGGTTTTACTCAGCAAGACATGGGCTCACCAACATTCCTTGACTGGTTATACTCTATTGAAATCATTCCCAAAGCAACAATTAGAAGAAAACATAGAGATAAAGCTTATCAATGAGAATCAGGGTACTTTGTAGTAAATCCTATTCTATATTTCCTGTTCTTTATCAGAGAAAGTGGACAGTATGAAAACATAAGAAAAACAGCAATTATAGTAAGAAAAACATCACCATTGACATAGAACAGGATCCCATAAATCAGCTTGTGTATTTGATGTTCAAACCAGTTACAATCTTCAAGTCCAGTAGGTCTTTACAGCTTCAAACTTCTGTTATCGGCCTATCTTTCTTCAATTACTAACAGAACTTCAACAGCCTTAGCAACTATTTACATTCAATAAGTATTCAACCCACCACAAAAATGTCTCCTTGTGAAGTATTTATAGAAGAATGAGGAGGTGGAGTGAAAGAAAGGGTTATTTGTTCAATTAATATAGAGTAAATGCTTCTCGGCCTTTGGGAAGCCTTATGGAGAAGATTTCAGATGTTTAACTCTGTTTTAATTAATTTTACATTAACTCAGGCTGCGTTTTTTGACTTTGAAGCCTTTGGGTAGGCTGGCAGTTACTTCTGGGCTGTATTTAATAAAATATTTCTGACTGTGCATTAAATTTGTAGTCTTTTGAGTAAAAAAAAGGCATGTAGGTGGCATTTTGATCTTTTGGAGAAGTAAAGGCTTCGGTGATTTGGCTTTTGAAGGCTTCTCTTTACTGATCTGTCTGTCTTTAAGTCTTTAATCACTGATATTGACTTTTAAATCATGCTATAAGGCCCTTTGAGACCTTCTTAGATCATCTTTGATTCTGTCCTTCGCTGATTGCACTCTTTATCTTTTAAACCGTGGATTAATCCTCTGATATTCACACTTTGGTCTTCATTTGATCGCTGATAGGTACTTGCGCTGGAGGGCTCACTGTTTAATAAATGCCCATGACGCAATGATAAAATCTTGATTATTTGGCCCTTATGTCCCTTTTTGCGTTCAAACAGGCCTTTAAGGATCATCGCCCTCGGCCTCTGTCACCTTTAGTGACTGTGGGACGGCTTTTATGCTACGAAACTGCCATTAAACCTGCAACCAAACACAAACTTGTTATAAAAACCTGCATCATGTGGATTCAACTGCTTCAGAGGCGATGGTGGAGGCGAAGGAGCGTGCAGAGGAGGTGAGGAAAAATGTGTTTAAAGGAGGGAAAACATAGGGCGAGCGGAAAAAATAGGGAAAAATTTAGTTTTAGAGTGTAAAACATACGATGGTGGTTTTGGAGAAAACCAGAGGCGGTTTTCACGCGGGGTCGAGGTGGTAAGTGGTAAAGGGATGGGCGGACGCGATACAGGTGGGTGGGTGACGCGTGTCCCCCACAAAACCACTAATTTCATGCGGAAATTGCATGGTGGAGCAATTGGGTGGGAACGGGTGTGAAAAGGAGCAGGGACTGTCGGATCAGCGGGATCAACGGTCGGGATTACTTCGCGGAAAAGACTTGGTAGGGGATAGACGGGAGGAAGGATGGTGATGCGAAAGAGTGCAAGCCGTCCGATCTGGGAGATCGAAGGCTGAGATCAAACGCAAAGGGAGAAAGGATGGGAAGAAGAAAGGTGGGACCCGGTGAAATGACGTCAGCAGTTTTGTCGCGTAGCGAAAAGCTATTAAGCGGAGTTGAAAGGAGGGGATCAATGGGAGCCATTGGATCGAGGAAATGGACGGCTGAGATTAACTTGGCGGATCGGCAATCGGCGGAGAAGAGGGTCCGGGAAGGAGTAATTTGGAATTGCGATGTGCCGATGGCCAATGGGAGAAACAAGTGCGATGGAGCAAGAACCGTTAGATCTGGGATATATCAACGATGGAGATTGGAAGGCGAAAGGGAAAGGCAAATCCCAATGCGATGGAAAAGTGCGATGGCCAATGCACGATAGGAAGGAGCGCAGACTGTCTGATCTGAGAGAGATCAACGGTCGGGATCTTATCGGCGGGGGATTCCATTGGCGGAAAAAGGTTTGGGAACGAAGAAACGGGGATCGTCGATGGAGCGAGACCATCGGATCGGAAGCGAGATCAACGGTGGGGATTTAAAGCATGAAAGCACATCAGCATTTCGCATATCAATGGAGAAAAGGAATGGGAACGAAAATTTGGAATCGCCGAAGTGCGATGGCGATGGGGGCTTAAGTCTTTTAGTCGACGGTCTCGGGCCTCAGTCTTACGGTGAAAAGGGGCTAGGGGCTTAAGCAAAAAGCGCTTAAGGCCCAAAGTTAAAAGGTCGGAAAATAGGTCGAAATGGGGTTTTTTAACCTTTTTTGAGGAGATCTGATAAGTTAGAAAAGGTGATTTAAAACCAAATAAAAGGGATTTATAAGGTTTAAAAAGGAATTTTGAGGAAGTGAAGGAATAATAAAGGAAAAAAGGGAATTTTAGGAGGGAAATGATGGAGAAGAGGTTTTTTTGAAACAGTCTTTATTATAACAACAGGGCTTTTCTTTGAAGGTTTTGAAGTGAAGATATCAGTGGAATGGATCTTTTGGACAAGGTACACATCAGGTCTTCAAGAACTCACGATTTTTCTTTAAAAATTGTTTCTTGAAGACTAAAGACCTGTTTTAGCCATCATTAGCTATGACAAAATTTTATTGATGGCGAACAGTGGCTTCACTTGGGGATGGTAGTTCCTTAGAGGTGTCAAGAACCTCAGAAATTTATTTCTGGAATGCATACCTATGCCTTATCCTTGACAACCTTTTCTTACTAAATCATGCTGCTTAAAAATATGATCAGTACTTTGTATCAGCAAACAAATTTTTTTCCCCAAACAACTACCTACCCAGCCTACTTGTCCTAACATTTTTTCTTCATAAGGTGCACTTGGACTTGCAAACCTTTAACATCAACATTTTATTCTTTTGAAAAAAAGAAAAAGCTAATCTAAATCTACCCTTATTTCTTCCATGAGTTCAGATTAAATAGTTGAATTCATTAATTCTCTACCTAAGCTACTATCTGTCAGGATTAAGCTGTCTGATAGATCTTATTCTCTATGTTCTAAAATAGAAATTTAAATAAAAACAAATCAGGATTAAACTATCTGATTTGTTGTAGCGTCTATGGCATAGAAAACAAGCTGCATATAGACTGAAATTTTGCAGAAAATTTAAACAAAACTGTGAAGGCTTAAGATCTGAAAATTAAAAGCATCCTTCATTCTTTCTTCAGCTCTGATTTTGATCTTTTTAGAGCTGTCTTTTTTTTTTCACTTGGTTCAGATTTTGAGCATATTAGAACCAATTCTTCATCAAACTTTACAGGTTCAAGATTTAAGCTTGTTTGAACCTCTGTTTTTCTATCCTAATCTAGTTTATTGATAAGTCAAGTTTAGACAGTTTGGCAAATATTCTTCACTAACCTATCAGCAGTAAATTGAAATCTATCTAGTCATGATTAGGTTGTATGACTAAATAGAAGTGCTCTCTCAAGTAGTGGCATTTAAGCTTGCACATTTTCAGATTTTTCCTTTTTTTTTTTGGTATGGGATTATACCTTTCTTCTTTTATATCTGCCCTCTTTTCTCTTTTTCTATTATTTTTGTATTTTTCTTCTTTTTTTTTAATTCAAAAAGCAGTGTTATATACAATGAATCAAAAAACTTTAGAACCAAAATATCAATTAACAAAAATAATGTTTGAGCATCCTGCCATTGACAGGACCTCCAAAATATTCAGCTCCATCCAATTCTTGCAGAAAGAATGCATTGTTTCCAATAGCATATTGAATAAGATAAGGGTCTTGCCATAAACTATCAAATTTTCCATGTTTGCCCTTATCTTCTCTCCTTGAATCCCATTTCAATACTTTGTCACCAATTTTAAAGTCACTTGCCTTGGTTCTTTTGTCAAATAACTTCTTGATGTCTTCTTGTAGTTTTTGTGCTCTGATGTATACCTCCTCTCTGATTTGTTGTAGATATATAGTCTGGTTTATTCTTCTTGTTATATTATCGTCCTCAGATTGTACTTCTTGGATCAGCTTCATG
Organism: Pinus albicaulis; assembly: GCA_034641835.2. Classification (NCBI taxonomy): domain Eukaryota; kingdom Viridiplantae; phylum Streptophyta; class Pinopsida; order Pinales; family Pinaceae; genus Pinus; species Pinus albicaulis. The sequence goes on along the minus strand of CM076579.1, from coordinate 1,687,366,483 downwards.
ACTGGCACTCCTAAACTGGTTGGAAATATTGCATCTATTCCATAAACTAGCTGGTAGGGGGACATCCCAATTGATTTTTTAATTGTTAGTTTGTCTGCCCATAATGCATGTACTAGTTTGTTGTGCCATGATTTTTTGTTCTCTTCCAGCAACTTCTTGATTATGTTCACCAAACTTTTATTTGAGGATTCTACCAACCCATTACCTTGAGGGTAATAAGTTGTAAAATGACCCAATATAATATGATATTTATGACAGAATTCCACCATCTTTTTAGACCCAAATGCAGCAGCATTGTCAGTTATGATCTTTCTAGGACAACCAAATCTAGACAGTATATGGTTTTCAAGGAATGAAATGATAACTGAGTCTATGGCATTCCTATAAGGGATGGATTCTATCCATTTGGTAAAATAGTCTGTTGCTGTGAGGATCCATTTATGTTGGGCAGATGAGGAAAGATGGATTTCCCCAATGAAGTCTAGACCCCACCGCTGAAAATGAGCTTCAACAGTGATTGGTTGCAGAGGTAAGGGAAGAAGCTTTCTTTTGCCTTCAAAGATTTGACATTTGTGATAGGCAATAATCATTTTGTAGATATCTTGAAAGAGGGTGGGCCAGTAGTAACCAGCTCTAAGGATTTTGTTAGCAGTTGACTTCCAGTAGAGGTGGCCTCCACATTCTCTTTCATGAAACTCGTGCTTGATCTTATCTGCATCATTCTCAGGCAAACATTTAAGCAATAATCCACTTGTATTTTTCCAATGTAAAAATTTATTCAAAATGCGGTAATTTACAGCCTTCAACTTTAGGAATATTGTCTTTGTTTTAGACAAACCAGGAGGGACATTTAGGTTGAGCAACACATACAAAATATAAGCATACCAAGATGAATTCAGAAAATAATTTTCAATAATTGGAGTTGTAAACTCCTCCTGTTCATCTAATTCATTAAACATGTTTATAGCAAGAGCTTGAAAGTTGGATTCAGCCATAAGTTTTGCTAGTCCTTGACCTTTTCTGAGCTTAGTGGGCTTAATTTCTAAGTCATATTCTAAAATTACAGCAATCCACTTTCCTCTTTTGCCATCTGGATCTTGGGTCAATATGTCTTTTACAACTGAATGAGGCACAAATGCTATAATGTGAGAATGGAAAATGTAAACTCTGAAGACTTTTAAGGCTTTGACCAGGGAAAAGGCTTGTTTTTCCATTATGTTGTACTTTAGAGGTGCGTCTCTTAATGCCTTACTGAAAAATGCAATTGGCTGCTCTTGTCCCTTCAAGTTTTTCTGTAATAGAACAACAACTAATATGTGTTCTGATGCAAATGAAAATATGAAGAAATCTTTTGTAAAATCAGGTTGATAAGAACTGGTGTTTTGGTAGGTGCTTGTTTTACTAGCTCAAATGATTTCTTTGCTTCTAAGGTCCATTTAACTCCTTCTTCTCTTTTAAGAATATTTGTCATGTTTCTAAGGAGTTCAGCTAGGTTGGGTATGAACCTTCTCAAGAAATTAATCTTTCCAATGAAAGATTGAAGTTCCTTGATGTTTCTAGGATGGTTGATTTGCAATATACCATCGATCCTCTTTGGGTCTATCCTTATTCTTTCTTCAGATATGATATGTCCAAGAAGTTTACCTTCTTAGAGACTAAACAATGTTTTCTTTGGATTTAAAGATAACCCATATTTTCTGCATTTCTCAAAGACTTTTCTCAAGTGTATTAGGTGTTCTTCATCTGTTCTGGAATAGATAGTTATATCATCAAGGTAAATCACTATGAAGTAACATATTTCTTTTGAAAATGCAATATCCATGGCTCTCTGAAATGTGGCACCAACATTCATCAAATCAAAGGGCATTTTCAAATACATGAAAGTACTCCAAGGAGTAGTAAAGGTTGTTTTAAGTTGATCATCAGGATGTACCAATATCTGATTGTAACTTGAGAAGCCATCTAGCAAAGAAATTCTTCTAGAATCAACTACCCTTTGTAAGATATGATCCATTTTGGGCAAGGGATAGTTGTCCTTTAATGAGGCTTTGTTTAAGTTTCTAAAGTCAATGCAAAGCCTTATTTCTCCTGTTTTCTTCCTAAAAAATACAAGATTAGATGCCTAGTCTAAATATCTTACTGGGACTATGATTCCAGCATCATATATTTTCTTAATTTCTCTCTCAACCAAAGGTAATTGAACAGGTTTGATTCTGCGCAATTTTTGTCTAAAAGGTGTCTGGTTTTCTCTGAGGGGTATCTTATGCTAGATTATCTCTGTATCATATGATTTTAGATCTTCATAGCTCCATGCAAAAACATCAGAAAACTCTCTAAATAGCTCAATGTATTTCAATTTAATGTGAGCTGGCAATGTCTTGGATAATTTGATCATTTTGGGCTTTTCTTCACTGCCTATGTTGCATTCTTCCACTTCAGCTTCAATAGGTTCCAGTTTTGGCTTTTTGGCAACATCATTCAAGTCAAACAATTCTTCTAATGGGACCAGTCCTTTTGACAAGCTTTGATTTTTAGATTGCAGCACTTCTAAGTCTTCTTTTTCTAAATCTATCCTATTTTTTGTTGTATGTTTGGGTCTATTAGTTAACAGATTTATTTCAGCAATCTCAGGAGACTTTTCTTCTTCAAAAAGCGGGTTTTCTTCAGTAGGACAGTCTTGTTCATGCTCTAAATCTGAGTTTGGTATTTCAAATTCATTTTTGGACTGTAGGAAGTCTTCTATTTGTTTATCTCCTGAAAAAACTTGCCAGTATTTCTCATTATCCGGGACAACTGGTCTATATTTGACTTGGACAGTGTATTGTTTGCTTTCATAAGGTCTTAGACAAGTACTAGCAGCAAAGGCTAATCCATTGGCAAGAATGTTTTGGTTCCTTGCGACAAAGGTAAGTTAGAATTCAGTAAATGTTTTTAACAAGTCCATGGCATCATCTCTATAGGCTCTAAGTATGGGATGTTTAGCAGTGTATTCCCCTTTTACTTGATTAATTATCAACTCTGAATCTCCATGAGCTGTTATCCTCTTGGCCCCTAATTTTTTCAATAAATGCAAGCCTAAAAGGAGAGCCTGATACTCTGCTATGTTATTTGTGCATTGGAAGTTTAATCTATAAGAATAACCCTCAGCATGATTGTTTTCAGTGTTGTGTACCCATATGCCTGCTCCTGCACTAGTTTTAGAGCAAGACCCATCAAAACTCATACTCCAAAGAGGACTGTTTTCAGATTTGTCATTTATTTCATTTTTGTCCTCTCTGTTTTGTTTTCCTAGTCTGTCATTGTGATGTTCCTACAGGTCTGCACTATGTTGAATTTTGTTTTGTTGCTCAAGCTTTTCAATGTTTTGAGATTTTATTTTTTGATTTCCTTGATTTGTACTATGTTCATGATTGTTTTGGACTTCAAGACCTTCAATCTGTTTGCTGTAATTTTCTGAATTAGCAAACTGTTTTTTAGCTCTCTTCTTGTTTTCCTCTTCTTCTATGGCTGCCACTATGTTTGGATGTGGAGTGACCACTATATTGGCTGATGTTTCATTGAATAAATCTTGCTTATTATGAATCTCATCATTATAAAGAATGAATGAGTCAAGGTCAGTGTGTATAGAATAGAGAGGAGAGTTTTCTGGTATTTCTTGATTACTCACCATGTATTTCATGTGTGTTTCCCTATAGAGTCTTTTGGGTTGACTGAAGATAGGGATGGTGGCATAAGTCATATCCATCTGCATAGTACCTTGCAACTTAGCACCCCATGATCTTGAAATAAGCATGCCATATTTGGGGGGTATATCAGCCACTACAATGTCCATCACTAGGTTTTTGGCGGGGATTTGAGCTAAGTTAACATAGAGATATTTTATTAGGCCTAGGAATTTCACTTTACTTGAATCAAAGAAATATAAATCTTTATATGGTCTGGTCACCTCTAAGCCTAATATTTCCATTATTACCTTGGGCATGAGGTTATGTGATGCTCCTGAATCAAGCATGGCATTGTGCAACATCTTATCATGGATATTCAAACTGATGTAGAATGGAGGGGTAGTTCCTTCTTGAAATTTTCCTTCAATCTTTGGACCGAACAGAAGCTCTGGTGTATCATCATTTAAGTTAACAGTATCATGAATATCTTGTATGTTCAAGGCTTTCAAAACTTGACATCTATATACATTTTGAGTGACTAATTCAGTGAGAGGGGCAAAGATTTTGATTTTAGCAATTTCATTCCCTAGGCTAAAGGGAATCTAGTTTTTTGAAATGTTTGATTCAACCTTGTTAGTCACTCCTTTATCAGCAAAATCAGCTTGCTGATTTCTACTATTTACAGCAGTCAAAATGGTTTTTTCAAGGGCATTAGCTGAAATGCTAGTGCTACTAGGGTCACCACTCTGTTTTTCATTGATTTGAGTGTTTTTTCCCTTGTTTGGATCAGAAATTTCAGCCACTGTTTTATGGTTTTCTGCTGTATTTTTGGAAGTATTTACAGGGTTGTTTTTGGCAGAATTATCAGAGGTTTTCTTATTGGGAGTCTCTTGGTTCTTTTTACTTCTTAGGTCATATGGTTTGGGAGCTCCTATGATGGCATTTTCAAAGTCTGGTTCATAGTATTCAGCTTCTAGTCTTCTATCATCATAGGGTGTATATAGACCTTGTCTTCCTTTATGGAGGAAATTAGAATCCTCATTGTTCACCTCCAGCATGTTCATGTTATCATCCTCTGTTTGTTCAATTGTTTCTCCATCCTCATTAACATAATTTTCTTGAAAGGGAGGTCTGATCTATTGATCAGCATCTCTTTGTTTGTTCTGAGGTTGATTTCTCCTAAAGTTCTGATTTTGATTCTGGGATTGGTTTCTATTTTGAGGAGCTGTTTGGTTTTCTCTAGATTGAGCTTTTTCACATATGCTCATCCTCTCCATCATCTTCTCCATCATCCTTTCGAGTTTTGAGTCAAATGTGGAAGGTGTAGTTTCATCCCTATATTATACCCTCTTCTCAGTCTTCATTCTAGCTCTCTTGGCAATCAAATTTGCCTCAACACTTACTGCCCCTGCTTGCATATCTTCTAATGTGAGGGGTTCCCTTTCTCTTAGTTGGTAGGCCATTTCAGGATCAAATCCATTAGGGAATTTCATTAGAGCTAGGCCTTGTGGAGGTTTCATATGGATAGGTAGGGAATTGTACACACTATTAAATCTAGTGCAGTACTCTTGGACTCCTTCTCCAGTATTCCTTTTAATGTTCTCATATTCGGATAGAATCTGGAGACGATTCTTCTTGATCTCCCATTTTTTCAAGAATAATTGATGGAAAGCTTGGAGGTCATTAATACTATTAGGGGTTAAGTTTTTGAACCATTTTCTTTCTTCTCCACCTAAAATTTGAGCAAACAATATGAGTTTAACGGTTTCATCATCTATCTCATTTCTATCAAAATAGTCATTCATCTTGTCCACATGTTGTAAAGCAGTAGTAGAACTACTAGCATCATATAATGGAATCTCGGACTGATAGTCCTGTGGAAAATTTACTAAAGGTAAAGGAAGGACTAGAGGAGCATACCATGTTGCCATGATAGGAGGTTGTGGAAAGAATGGGTGGTTTGCAAGTGGAGGGTTTATGAAAGGAGGGGGAGGATTGAATGGAGTAGTTTGAACAGTGGGTATATGGATAATAGAAGTACTTGGACCAGCAAGAGACTGTTGAGCAGATCTAGGATGAGAGAAACAAAAGTTATGAATGAAATACAGATCAGGTGGGGTGGTTTCTCTGCTATCAATATGTCCACCACTATGTTGGGGTGAGTGTGGAGGCTCAAAGTATATTTGATCTATATCACTAAGTGACTTAGTTCTAGATGGGTTATTTATGAATGGTAAGTCAACTTGCGTATCTTGCAGAGCTGAGAGATTTTCAGGGACATAATTAGCTCTATGAATTGGTTTGACAACATTTGAAGTCTTGGATTTAGGAGATTTCCTAAGGATACTTTTTGGATTATCAACTATCTCAGGAGGATTTGGGTCAGGATAGGCTCTATTATGAATTCTTTTAGAAGCTGCTATGTTGTGTTTTTAGACCTAATGATGAGAAAAGTTCAACCAAGTATGACAGTCTTTCAAAGGCTAACTAATATTTTTCAAAGAAAACTCAATCCTCAAAGTCTTCTTAACTGGGTTTGAATGATGTTTGAAGGATAAAATAATTTCCCAGTGGAGTCTTAGGAAAAACCAGCAGGGTCAGTAGGCCTACTGAATACCAATGGAATCGCTAGGTGAAGGATTTTTACTTGTTTTCAAGGTTTTGTTGTTCTTCACCATCAACAATCAATAATAACCAGTCTTGGTGACATTTGTCTCATTTAGGAATAGGGGTTCATTGAGTTGTCAAGTTATCTATTACTCAATAGTCCCCAGTATGGTCGCCACTATGTTAGGCTTCCGTAGTTTTCAAGATTGGCAAGAACAAATGCTGCAGGGCCTACATCAGAACCACTTTGGAATCCTAGGATCTAGCCCTCCTGGATTCGGAGAGGGATCTTTCCATATGTGTTTAGAATGATATGCTTTTAAAGCTTATTTATGATATTAGGCTAGTTATGAAGCTGAAGGGAACTTGTTTGTTTTTGGTTGGGTAGGATATCATCAAAATAAAGGAATCCTTTTGAAGGGTAAAGGTGTGAGTAAGTTGAAAGAATGGTTCAGCTGATAGGATATGTAAGAGACAGAATCAATCCATTGGGCTATGGAGTCACAAAGGATTTAATTGCACAACAAGTTTCAAGGGTGGTCCATGGGGCAAGTCATCTATATCAAAGGATCTCTTTAGATTGATTTTGTGGTATGGAACATTAAAAGTGTTGTGAAAGAAGAAAAGCTAATAACCATTTAAGAATCTATTAACTTCACTAAACAAGAAAAGCCTTTCAAAGTAACTGTTTGAAGCAGGCCAAAGGGCAGGGCAAACCATAGACCTCTTTGGGCAAACTTTTACTAAAGCACACTTATCAGACAACAATCCAACAATCTAACAGATTACCCTCAGAAAGAAGAAAACATATAAGATAAACAAGAGAATAGCCTAAGATCAAGTAAGAACTTTGAATATATCCTGCTTTTGGCATACTCTCAGGGAAACTTTCAAAACAACTGTTGAAGACTAAACAAGGGGACAAGGCTAACCATAAACTTCCTTGATTAGGACTCTACTTAGCATGCAGTAAAAAGATCATTCAAGAGAAAAATCTCAGGTTTTACTCAGCAAGACATGGCCTCACCAACATTCCTTGACTAGTTATACTCTATTGAAATCATTCCCAAAGCAACAATTGAAAGAAAACATAGAGATAAATCTTATCGGTGAGAATTAGGGTACTTTGCAGTAAATCCTATTCTATATTTCCTGTTCTTTATGAGAGAAAGTGGATAGTATGAAAACATAAGAAAAACAACAATTACAGTAAGAAAAACATCACCATTGACATAGACCAAGATCCCATAAATCAGCTTGTGTATTTGATGTTCAAACCAGTTACAATCTTCAAGTCTAGTAGGTCTTTACAGCTTCAAACTTCTCTTCTCAGCCTATATTTCTTCAATTACTAACAGAGTTTCAACAGCCTCAGCAACTATTTACATTCAATAAGTATTCAACCCACCACAACAATTTCTCCTTGTGAAGTATTTATAGAAGAATGAGGAGGTGGAGTGAAAGAAAGGGTTATTTATTCAATTAATACAGAGTAAATGCTTCTTGGCCTTTGGGAAGCCTTATGGACAATATTTTAGATGTTTAACTTTGTTTTGATTAATTTTAATTAACTCAGGTTGTGTTTTTTGACTTTGAAGCCTTTGGGTAGGCTGGCAGTTACTTCTAGGTTGTATTTAATAAAATATCTCTAACTGTGCATTAAATTTGTAGTCTTTTGAGTTAAAAAAAGGCCTGTAGGTGGTATTTTGATATTTTGGAGAAGTAAAGGCTTCGGTGAGTTGGCTTTTGAAGGCTTCCCTTTACTGATCTGTGTGCCTTTAAGTCTTTAATCACTGATATTGACTTTTAAATCATGTTGTAAGGCCCTTTGAGACCTTCTCGGATCATCTTTGATTCTGTCCTTCGCCGACTGTACTCTTTATCTTTTAAACCACGGATTAATCCTATGATTTTCACACTTTGGTCTTCATTTGATCGCTGACAGGTACTTGCGTTGGAGGGCTCACTGTTTAATCAATGCCCATGATGCAATGATAAAATCTTGACTATTTGGCCCTTATGTCCCTTTCTGCGTTCAAACAGGCCTTTGAGGATCATCGCCCTCGGCTTCTGTCACCTTTAGTGACTGTGGGATGGCTTTTATGCTACGAAACAGCCATTAAACCTGTAACCAAACACAAACTTGTTATAAAAACCTACATCATGTGGATTCAACTACTTCAGAGGCGATGGTGGAGGCAGAGGAGTGTGCAGAGGAGGTGAGGAAAAATGTGTTTAAAGGAGGGAAAACATAGGGCGGGCGGAAAAAATAGGGCAAAATTTAGTTTTAGAGCATAAAATGTACGATGATGGTTTTGGAGAAAACCGGAGGCGATTTTTGCACGGGGTCGAGGTGCTAAGTGGTAAAGGGACAGGCGGACGCGATACAGGTGGGTGGGTGAAGCGTGTCCCCCACAAAACCACTAATTTTGCACAGAAATTGCATGGTGGATCAATTGGGTGGGAATGGGTTTGAAAAGGAGCAGGGACCGTCAGATTAGTGGGATTAAAGGTCGGGAATACATCGCAGAAAAGACTTGGTAGGGGATAGACGGGAGGAAGGATGGCGATGTGAAAGAGCACGAGTCGTCCGATATGGGAGATCGACGGCTGAGATCAAACACAAATGGAGAAAGGATGGGAAGAATAAAGGTGGGACCCGGTGAAATGACGTCAGCAGTTTTGTCGCGTAGCAAAAAGCTATTGGGTGGATTTGAAATGAGGGGATCAATGGGAGCCATCGGATTGGGGAAATGGACGGCTGAGATTAACTCGGCAGATCGGAAATCAGTGGAGAAGAGGGTCTGGGAAGGAGGAATTTGGAATTGAAATGTGTCGATGGCCAATGGGAGAAACAAGTGCGATGGAGGGAGGACCGTTGGATCTGGGATAGATCAACGGCGGAGATTGGAAGGCGAAAGGGAAAGGCGAAGCCCGATGTGATGGAGCGATGAGATGGCGAAGTGCAATGGCTGATGCACAATAGGAAGGAGCACAGACCGTCCGATCTGGGAGAGATCAACGGTCGAGATCTTATCTGCGAGGGATTCCATCGGCAGAAAACGGTTTGGGAACAAAGAAACAAGGATCGTCGATGGAGCGAGGACCGTCGGATCGGAAGCGAGATCAATGGTGGGGATTTAAAGCGAGAAAGTGCATCAACATTTCTCATATCAGCAGAGAAAAGGAATGGGAATGAAGAATTTGTAATCGCTGAAGTGCGATGGTGATGGGTGCTTAAGACTTTTAGCCGATGGTCTCGGGCCTCGATCTTACGGTGAAATTGGGCTAGGGGCTTAAGCCAAAAGTGCTTAATGCCCAAAGTTAAAAGGTCAGAAAATAGGCCGAAATGGGGTTTTTAAACCTTTTTTGAGGAGTTCCAATAGGTTAGAAAAGGTGATTTTAAACCAAATAAAGGGGATTTATAAGGTTTAAAAGGGGATTTTTAGGAAGTGAAGGAATAATAAAGGAAAAAAGGGAATTTTAGGAGGGAAATGATGGAGAAGAGGTTTTTTTGAAACAATCTTTGTTATAACAACAGGGCTTTTCTTTGAAGGTTTTGAAGTGAAGGTATCAGTGGAATGGATCTTTTGGACAAGGTACACAGCAAGGCCTCAACAACTCACAATTTTGCTTTAAAACTTGTTTCTTGAAGACTAAAGACCTGTTTTAGCCATCATCAGTTATGACAAAATTTTATTGATGGCTATTATATTCTTCTTCGTCATTCTTCCATTCCTCCCTTGCTTCGGTTATCCAATCGGGTTGGATAATAGAAATGGCACAAAGCAATGCTTCCACATCCTTATCCTTTCTTGAGAGTGCATCTGTAACAACATTTAGCTTCCATTTTTTGTATATGATTTCAAAGTCATAACCCATAATCTTTGTGACCCATTTTTGTTGCTCTTATGAAGATAGCATTTTTTTCCAAAAGTATTTAAGACTATCATGATCAGTTTTTACCTTGAAGTGTCTTCCCATTAGGTAAGGTTGCCATTTCTTTAGTGCATGTAGTATTGCCAACATTTCCTTCTCATAAATAGATTTTTGTACATACTTTTCTTTGATTGGACGACTTTCAAAAGCAACGGGTCTTCCTTCATGCATTAAAATAACACCAATACTATTTCCTGAGGTATCACATTCCACAATAAAGGTTTTTGTGAAGTCTGGCGTAGCTAAGAGCAGTGCTTGGGACATTTCCTCTTTAAGATATTCAAAGGCCTTAGTTGCTTTAGGATTCCATGAAAATGCATCTTTCTTCAATAATGTTGTTAGAGGTGTTGCTATTCTCCCATAATTCTTAACAAACTTGCGAAAATACCCTGTTAACCCGAGAAATCCTCGCAACTGCTTTATGATTGTGGGGACTTTCCATTTCTTAATGGCTTTAATTTTGTTAGGGTCTACCCTAACACCCTCTTGAGATACAATATGACCCATATATTCCACCTCTTGTACTCCAAAGAAACGTTTGGAGGTTTTTGCATATAATTGTTTCTCCTCCAATAGTTTGAGCACCTTGTCAACATGTTGAACATGATCCTTCCAAGACCTGTTGTAGATTAGTATATCATCAAAAGATACTAACATAAATTTTCTAAGGAAGGGTTTCAAAATGGAATTCATCAACCCTTGAAATGCAGAAGGTGTATTGGTAAGGCCAAAAGGCATGACCAAAAATTCATAATGACCCTCATGAGTTCGAAACGTTTTTTTTGGAATGTCTTTAGTCTTCATTCTAATTTGATGATATCCTGAATGAAGATCCAACTTGGCGAAATAAATTGCTCCATGTAATTCATCTAATAATTCATCAATAACAGGAATGAGAATTTTATCTTTAATAGTGAGCTTATTGAGCTCCCCATAATCTGGACACACGCTCCATGATCCATCCTTCTTGTGCACCTATACCACTGGAGCATAAAAATAACTTTGACTAGGTTGAATTATACCAGCCTCTAGCATTTTTGCAATCATACGTTCAATTTCGCTCTTTTGGACATAAGGATATCTGTAAGGCCTGATGTTTGGAGGAACACTTCTTGTAATCAAAAGAATAGCATGATCATGATCACAAATAGGTTGGAGTCCTTTGGGAGTTTCAAACACCTTGGAATGATTGTCCAAGACTTTTTGGAAATCTAGAAAAATAGATGATTTTGATGTTGGAACTTCTAGTGAGCATAATTGTGCAATGATTCCTCGTTGTTCTTTCTTCAGAAGCTTTGTCGTGACATTAGAGCTTATTATCTTTCCCAGCTTCCCTTCGACACCCCGTGATTCAACTTCCTTTCCTTCCGAAAAAAATTTCAAGAAAATTTCTTGAAAATTAAAAGCTACCGTCCCCAAAGATTGTAACCGTTGTACTCCTAATACAACATCAACACCACCCATTGGAATGGAAAGCATTGTACTATTCAATATATATTCCCCCATGGTTAGCTTGATATTTTGGCACTTTCCAGAGCAATTTATAGTTCCTCCATTTTACACTATCACTTGACACTCTGGCACTGGGTATAGGAAGAAATTCAATTCCTTGGCTACCTTACAATGAATAAAATTATGGGTACTACCCGAATCAATAAGCACTATTAAATTTTTCTTCTTGATATGTCCTTCTATCTTGAGAGTTTGAGGAGTGGTAATTCCTGCCAATGCATTACAAGATATGGTCAGATTCATTTATTCTTCCTCTAGGGTTGGTTCCTGGTGTATATCCTCTTCTTTTGAAGTTTCTTGTTCATTTTCTTCCTCCTCTTCACAATCTATGTAAAATAATTTCTTCTCAGCACACTTATGACCTTTACTGTATTTTATATCACAACTATAGCAAAGCCCTATTGCTCTTTTTTCTTCCAATTTTTGTGGTGTCAACCTTGTAGGTTGTGGAAGTCTAGGAGTAGCAACACTTCCATCTTTATAGATGTGAGTGGCAAGCTTCCTTTTCGCCTTAATTTTACTTTCAATTTTTCTTGCCAACCCGAATTCCTTCTCCAATGAATCAGGTTCCTAAAGGCAAATCTCATGTTGGATGTTATCCTTTAAAGTCCCTATGAAGAAATCAATCATGTGTTCCTCTAGAATATCAGTACCCTTATATTCAATTTTTGGAAGTCCTCAATGTGCTCCACCATTGAACCCTTTTGTTTGAGATTTATCAATTGGATAAAAAAGGTGTTGCTCTTTGTATCCTCATAATGTGCTATCATTTCCTCCGTAAAAATTGGCCAAGTGACAATTTTTTTACAAGAGAAAAGCCATCGATACTATACAAATGTATTTTGTTCTAAATATAAAGTTGTAGTGCGTAACATTTGTGTGTTTTGCACATTATGGAGATCAAAATATTGCTCCATATATAGTATCCATGTTATGGGATCCTTGCCATCAAACTTCCTCATATCTATCTTTAGAATATGGTGGGTCTTCAATCTAACATTAGAGTTTATGAAATCAGGATTAACATTTATTTTGTTCTCATCATGAGTTTCTATACTATTTTTTTTCCATTAGGAATCATTTCTTGTATAAACTTTGTCAAGCCTTCCTTCCAACCTTCCATGTGTTTCTTCAAATATTCCATGTTTTCTTATATATCATCCATCTTAGCCTCCATACCATTTTTCAAACCATCCATATTAACTTCCATGCCTTTCTTCAAACCATCCATCTTAGCTTCCACGCTTTTCTTCAAACCATCTGTCTTAGCTTCCATGCCTTTCTTCAAACCAACCATCTTAGCTTCCATTTCATTTTTTGTTACTCTTTGCAAGAGCAAAATTTGTTGCACTTGTTCTTTTAGTTTTGATATATCATGTTGCACTTCTTACTCTTCATCAGTCATAGTAGAGCCTTCTGAGGGCTTAATGGGTGTTGAATTCTTTTTAGGGGCCATTTTAGAACCCAATACTGATATCTATGCTTCAATATGTCCTTGGAAGACCTTCAAACTGATTTTTCAAACAAGACTTATGCAATTTTTAAAAAAATACACACATTTTTCTTACTTTTGAGGAGATCGATATTGGATGTGATGTATCTTTGTGATTTCAGATCCCCAAGATTTTATCTTCGGTACTTTATTAGCCCTCGAAATCTTCTTTCTAATGCCATAGGTCTGACATGATTTGGATTCTTCAAGGAAAATTTATGCCCAATCTCCCACAATGTCCTAATTATGGACTGGTTCAGTAGATAAAACTTGTACGACGTGTCATGTGTCACTTTTTCCTCCTTTGGCTCTGAAATCGACACACAGGAAACTAAATTCTGTGTAATTTCAGCCAAGTTTTACATAATTCCAGTCCAATGCTCAGAGAGACAATTATGATAATTTTCCCAAGGTCACCTCTTTGAGATGAAATTCGGGTGCTTGCAAAAACCCCAACTTCCACATATCATATCTCTGAAACTATTGCGAACCAAGATATGAAATTTTTACACGAAGTTCCTCAAGATTTCCTCACAAATGGGTTTTTGTTTTAGTATCTAAACCTTCGTAGAAAAAAAGTTATAGTAAAAATACCACGATGACCTATTTGAAGCAGCGAAACCCTAGAATCCAAAGCTCTGATACCAAATGTTATGAAACCAGCTTTCCAAAATAGAAGAAAAGAGAGATCAACGCCTTAAAAATCAACCACTTCAAGGGGGAAACCTCCTTTACATTACATAAATGAACAATTCTTGGATTAAACAAAAGACAAATCCTCCTTTCTATATAGGAGTCCATGGGGTCACAATATAATCCTAGCCGACCTAACAATAATAACGTAAGGGCACAACAATAAAAATAGTGGGCTATTATGGGGAAAAATAATAACAAAATGGGGACTACATGGGTAAAAAAATAACAATAAGGGGGCTACACTAACAACAATAAGGGACTACACTAGTAATATAGGGCCCTAACAGGCACTGAATAGAAGTCAGTAGAGATGTAATATTTGACGAAAGTACTGCATTCAATAAATCAAAGGATCTCCCTATGGACTCTGATAATGAAGAACTTCTCTTATTTAAAGAAGAAGTTACTAGGGAGGAAGAAGAATCAAATCATGAAGATGAAGGTCTGAGTGAACCTATACAACCTGTGGTAGTCCCTGAGACTAAAAAGAGACCTAATTAGTTGAAATCTACTCTAATAGATGTAGAGGGACATGGATTATCTAAAGGCACATTTAGAGAAAGTAAGAAGCCCAAGAGATATTTTGAGTATGCAACATATATGAAAAAACTAATAAAATCAAAGCCATCCACACTTGAAGAAGTTTTCAATCATCAATAATGGAAAGATGCCATGAATGAAGAATATCAATCGATAATGAAAAAGGAGTGTGGGAGATCGTACCTAGGCCTGAATACAAGTTTGTGGTAACTTCCAAATGACTTTACAAGATTAAAAATGCGGAAGATGGAATTATTGAATACTATAAGGCAATATTTGTGGCTAGGGGATTATCTCAACAAGAAGGCATCAATTATGAATATACATTTGCTTCAACAACAAGGTATATAACTATACGCTCACTGGTCTCTTTGGCAGCATTTATGGGATGGAATATGCATCAAATGGATGTCAAGAATGAATTCCTGAATGGCACACTTGATGAAGAATTCTATAAAGAGAAACCCTTGGGATTTGAAGTCAAATATAGAGAGGATTATGTTTTCAGGTTGAAGAAGGCATTATATGGCCTTAAGCAAGCACCAAGGGCATGGTATGCAAGGATAGATGCATACCTAAAAATATTGGGCTTCATAAAGAGTTATGTTGATTTGAATCTCTATGTCAAGGTTGTGAAGGATGAACCCATAATCATTCTTCTATATGTGGATGATCTTCTCTTGACAAGTTGAATCCAAGAATGCAAGAAGCAACTAGCAACATAATTCGATATGAACTATCTTGGGCTGATGCACTACTATTTGGGACTAGAAGTCTAGAAGGTACCTGATGAGATCTATCTAGTTCAAGGGAAGTATGTGATCGAGATGTTGAAGAGGTTTGACATGATGGATTACAAACCAATGAAAACCTAATGATCACAAACCTGAAAAGGATAAGGAGTTATGAACCAAGCCTAGTGGATCCGACTAGGTATAGAAAATTGATGGCTCATTGATGTACTTGGTGAATACTCGACCAGACATATGTTTTGCAATGAATGTCCTCAGTCAGTTCCAAGTTGAGCCTAATCATTATCATTGGATAGCAGCCAAGCACATTCTGAGATATCTGCAAGGAACAATCCACTACTGCCTAAAATATGATAGGAGGAACAATGTCCACTTTATTGGATATACAGATTCCGACTAGGGAGGCAGTGAGCAATATGGAAGGAGCATCACATGAGGATGCTTTAGTTTGGGATCCTTCATGGTCTCAAATATGAATATAAAGAAAGAATCAGTTGCTTTCAGCAGCGTTGAGGCTATGATATATTGCATATTGTGAAGTAAGCAAAGAAGCTTTCTGGTTGAAGAAGTTGTTGTATGACTTGTTTGAAGGACCAATGGACCCTACAGTGATACATTGTGTTAACACCAGTTGTATAAGATTGTCTAAAGACCCATTGTTTCATGGAAATAAAAATCATATAAACAACAAGTATCACTACATTCAGAAGCTAGTGCAGGATGGTATGTTGCAGCTATGGTATATCTCCACCGATGAGCAGGTAGCTAACATATTGACAAAATCTCTTCCTAACAAGAAGCTTGTGTATTTGAGAGACAAGCCTGGTCTAGTTGATATATCCTCCCTACTTGAGAGGGATAGATAGGAACATCATTATTGTCTTCACTTGGGAAGAAATAAATGAGGATTGGATAATCATCTCACATCCGATGATGTTTGAGGATGAGGTAGGGCATCCAAGATAAGAGTAGTCGAGGACTGATATTTTTTGAGGACTAGCTATCCAAGATAAGAATATTCCAAGAAGGAAATATTCTGTGAAAACCTGGGTGGGATATGTGGCCTGAGAGACAATGATGATGGTGTCTATAAATCATTGGTCTCACCAACTTTGTGCTCTAATCTTATGGAGATATAGAGTTGTTAGTCAAGGCCTTGCTATGTGACAATGTTGGTTATTATGATGCTAAACATAATGGTTACCAATCTGAAACTTCTTATGAGATATTTTCATATTGAGAATTTCCATGTACCATTTATGAATACCTCCTTAGTTAAGAGGGGGTGTTGAAAAATGTGTAACTAGGTTGGGTCTTCATAAATATGAAATTTACTTTTGATTCTTGTATTTTGTAAAATGAAAGAAAATTTATTATTGTTATTTTTGGAGCATGGATTTCATGCTCAAGGTTTTTTATCTTAGAGGTCAAGCACCCATTGAGTGCTTCTTTTTGAAATTTACAACAAGAAACATTGAAAATGGAAACCATAAATGGAATCCAGAAAATGGCACCATAGGGGGCTTCTGATTTAATTTTACCTTCATTAAATTGGAAGGAAAATTGTAATTTCATCTCATGACAACTTGTATTAGTTAACTAAGTTAGAATGACTTAGTTAGCTTAGGAAATTTGAGTTAGAGGTAAAGAAGGAGGCATGTAGATAATTTTCCAATTTTAGGGGGCCCAGTTATAGTTATTTGTGAGTTGTAATTAGTTAACTCAAGAAATTGAGTTAAAATTAGTTTAACGAGTTATAGTTGAGAGATGAGCTAGTGATAGGTCCAGTGAATTAAATATGATTTAATTCACAGGTAGTGATCAATTAGTTAATTGATAATTCGCTATAAATAGTTGTTGCATGTTAGTTCTAAGGAAGGCCCAATTGAGACTGAGGTTAAAGGGAAGAGATCTATCAGTTGTACTACTAGAAAATTGTACATGTCATTACATGAGGTCATCGGGAAGGCCTTGAATGATTGCACAATAATTTATTGGTATTTTCCTAATTAATAGGGGCTCAATTAGCTCTAGAATGTGTAAGGAAGGTATTTCAAGAAGAAGCAAGAAAAAGGTTAAATACTTGACCGATTTTTCTTTGATTGCAAGCCAGATCCAAGCTAGATCAGAGTGAGATAGTAAGTAGAGTGAAGAGGTTTATCAGGAAGGGAAATAGCATTGTATTGTTTTATGATATTGACTTCATGAAATATACAGATAGAGGGGTTTTGAGCAGTTTATTTCCCTAGATAAATCTTGTGTTGTGTGATTTATTTTCTCTTTCTCTTACTTGTTATGTGATTGTGCGATCAATTTTTTTTTTCGCAAATTGTAGAAGGATCCAGTATCTTGTTTACATTATAAGATCAGTTTGAATCCCATTGGTTATATTTTCTACATGGTATAAGAGTGCCAAGAATCACAATAGAAGAGAATATGCCCTTGAGGGAAATTCAAGTTATGTACAATGGAAGGACAGGATGGAGGCAATGCTCGAGTACAATGGATTGATGGAATTCACAGGTGGTGATATTATCGAGCCCGCAACAATAGATGTTCAAGTTATTAATGCAAGGAAGAAGAAGGTAGCAAAGGCGAGAAGGATCTTGTTAGAGGTAGTTCGAGATCATATTTTCTCAAGTCTCCATGGAAAGGCGATTCCATATGCTATGTGGAAGGCCTTGACAGATCTGTTTCAAAATAGCATTGACCACAAGACGTTGGCGTTGAAAGAAAATCGCAAAAAGATCAAGATGGAGGAGGGTGAGACAATATCAAAATACTTGATGAAGTTCACTCAATGTCGAGATGAGCTTGGAAGTATTGGTGTGACAGTAGCCCAAGATGAATTGGTGAGCCTAGCTCTTCCAGGCCTTCCCAAGTTCTGGCATAGTTCCCAGGACTCTGTGAATGGGAGGGAAGGTACCAGATTGGGAAGTTTGTGGTCCAACTTGGTAATAGAAGAGATAAGGAAGAGCACCAGAGACGGGAACTCCGACAAAGGAAAAGAAGAAGATTTTGCATTGGTTGGAAAAGGCAAGAAATCCAAGGGAAAGAACTCCCAAGGTGAAGAGGGCAAGAGAGACTTGTCCAAGGTCAAGTGTTTTCACTGTCATGAGCATGAGCACTATGCCTCGAAATTTCCACAGAAGGCAAGCAAGAAGGAGCCTGCAGTTGCAGCAACAAGTGAAGCGCTAGCTTCACAGTTCGAGCTTGATTTTACTATCATTTCATGCATCGGAAACATTGTAATGGGATGCATGTGGTATCTAGACATTTGCACCTCATTCCATATGATGGGGAATAGAGATCTCTTTAGTGACTTGGAGGAGAAGGACCTCCAGCAGAACATAGACTTTGGAGATGATGGGAGGTATAGCATGACTGTCATAGGTACAGTTACCTTTCAGAGGGAGACTGGCTTCCCTCTCAGACTGACAGATGTTTTGTATGTTCTGGGACTAAGGAAGAACCTTGCCTCTCTAGCGGTATTGGAAGACCATGGTTATGGTGTCATATTTAGAAAAAGAAAGGAGTTCCTTAGACACATCGCCATGGGACAGGTGAAACAGATCGGTGTGAGAGTCAAGAACCTGTAATCTCTCGAGGTCAAAGATGCATGCAAACCTTTGAGGATCAAAGCAGAGGTTAGTGACTTGGTAGTTGAGAGGGAGAAAAAATTACCTCTTAACATCCAGCCTAAGAAGAAGTCTCATAAATTTTTGGAGCAGCCACAATTTGAGAAGAAAAGAGGAGACCGAGTGGAGGCGTCCACTCAAGCAGAGACCTCTAGTAGGGGGGGATTTTGAACAAGATGGGCAGAGGGAGCACATGCAACCATACCTCTAGGTGAGAGGTGGGGCGATGTGAAGACATAATCCCAAGGGAAGAAATTTGGGCAAGGTCGATTCAGATGGCGTGTCTCATGGATTGGACCTGGCTATGAGGAGCCCACATTACACAGTAGAAGGAAGGATCAGTAGGATTGATGCAGTTATATGTCAGAAAGACAAAAATCAGAGTGACATATGTCAGATAGTGGAACGCAGATCAGAGTTGGAAGTAGTTCATAGGGCACATATGCAGACTCAACAACAATGCAAAGTTTCCAGTAGAAAATGTTGTAGCTAGCAACATTCAGAGGCTCTGATGACAGATAGATCATATTGATTCAGTTTTTTTTGGAGGCTATTCAGTTTTAGGAGTTGTGGGAGAAAACAACACTAGAGAAGTGTTGCATGTAGAACTTTCCAAAGGTACCAGATCAAGATATATTGAATTACTTTCTTGTTGAGAGGGAGTGCTGAAATTTGCAACAAGAAACATTGAAAATGGAAACCAAAAATGGAATCCAGAAACTAGCACCCAAAAATGATACCATAGGGGGCTTCTGATTTAATTTTCCCTTAAATAAATTGGAAGAAAAATTGTAATTTCATCTCATGACAACTTCTATTAGTTAACTAAGTAAGAACGACTTAGTTATATTAGGAAATTCAAATTAGAGGTCAAAGAGGAGGCATGTAAAGGATTTTCCTATTTTTAAGGGGTCCAGTTACAATTATTTGAGAGTTGTAATTAGTTAACTCAAGAAATTGAGTTAAAATCAGTTTAACTAGTTCTAACTGAGAGATGAGCTAGTGATAGGTCTAGTGAATTAAATATGATTTAATTCACAAGTAGTGATCAATCAGTTAACTAATAATTCGCTATAAATATCTGTTGCATGTTAGTTCTAAGGAAGGCCCAGTTGAGACTACGGTTAAAGGGAAGAGATCTATCATTTTTACTATTAGAAAATTGTACAGGTCATGCATGAGGTCATCGAGAAGGCCTTCAAATATTGCGCAATCATTAATTGGTATTTTCCTAATTAATAGGGGCTCAATTAGCCCTAGAATGCATAAGGAAGGTAGGCCAGGCAGAGGCAAGAAAAAGGTTAAATACTTGATTGATTTTTATTTGATTGCAATTCAGATCTGAGCTAGATCAAAGTGAGACACTCAACAGAGTGCAGAGGTTTCTAAGGAAGGGAAATAACATTGTATTGTTTCATGATCTTGACTTTATGCACTATACATATAGCATGGTTTTGATCAATTGCTTTCCACAAATACATCTTGTGTTGTGCGATTGATTGTCTCTTTCTCTTACTTGTTATGTGATTGTGTGATCGAATTTTGCTTCCGCAAATTGTAGAAGGATTGAGTATCTTGTTTCAGTACATTATAAAATCAGTTTGAATCCACTTTGTTAGATTTTCTACACTTCTAGGGTTTTTCCTAGGTCAAGAAGTCAAAAGAGTCATTGTCATAAGTTGAAGACCCCATCGGGCACATTGTAACTTGTAAAGAAAATTATTTTTGTATTTGAAAGTGTCAAAATGCCCTTGATGACCAAGTGGGCCTGGAAGCTAAGAATTCGACCTATTTTGAGGAGCCATGCCCACCTTGAGAAGCCTATATAAAGGAGGGAACTCGACCTCCTTTGGATACATTCACTTTCATCTCATCTTAGCAAAGGAGAAGCACAAGAGGGTTAACAAAGAAGAAGGAGGATGAAGAAAAGAAGTTTCTAGGCTAATTCTCTCCCACACATGCCAAGAAGTGAAGCTATCATTTTTTGCTTCAAGGTTGAAATTCTCTATCTGCTAGAAGAGGATCAAAGTTGTTGGAAGAAGGGTCTATTAGGTCACCTACTAGCCCTAGACAAGGAAGAAGATCAAGAGAAGTTGTTGGGAGGCCTTGGAAGGCTAATTTCTCTCCCACATGTGGTTGTAGTAGTAGTTGCAGGGGGCCGAAAATTTCATACTTGGAGTAGAGGCCAAATTTCTGAAGCTGGGGGTCGAAGTTGTGATGCTAGAAGAGATTTGACTGGGTTTTACTTGGACAAAGGAAGCACATCATCAGGAGAGGTGGAACTTGGTCTTCAAAAGGTTTTGGTCTTGGTTTAGAGGTCTTGAAATTCATTAGTTGAAGAATCTATAAAAAGAGAAGAGATTTACAAGTTTTCCTCTCAAGTGGAGAGGTTTTGGTTCTAGCTTGCAACCTATATCCTATGTTCTTGTGTACTATTTCTCTTCTTGTTTTGATAATTGTTTGATGATAAACGAACATAATAATAAGAGAAGAAGATAATAAGTAAGAAAAAGTAAAAAGACATCACAAACAATTATCATAGAGGGATAAATCATCCTAAATATTGCCCTATATATTTCTCAACACCTTGCAGCTTTAGTAGTCTTTCTTCTTCTATCCTAGTCATGACAAGTGAGTGATCTAATGCTTTTCTTACCTCAACCATGCCATCAAATATGTGAATGGAGTGTTCTTGTTGGAAGATGTGGACCAAAGGCAACAAGTTTCTACTCAACTCTGCGAGGTATAGAACATCACATAAAAGAAAGTCCAGAATACTGAGCAATTTATGTTGATTTTTGTGTAGCTTGGGAGGTACTCCAAGCCCTAGGGTTCAGGGTTTGGAGGGAAAAGTGCCACAAGGTTCACTTGTGGGCTTGGAACCCAAGTATGGGTTTTTGCACCAAATCCTGCTTTGGGTATTTCTGGGAGAACATTTATACATATGATGGCATGAGATGATAGAGGGTGGAAAGGAGAATCCAATGCTTCAAGAATCATCGAAATCCAAGTTGTAGATGTGGAGAAATGAATTTTTGAAGTTATATAATGGGTTTGCACATCTGCATGTAGGTCAACCTAAGGTGTTTTAGGCATGTGACAAGCTGCAACCCCTCATTGTGACGTTTTAGGAAGCCCCTTTATTGGTGTATAAATAAAGGGTGAATTCATGTCATTTTGGCATCCATTGTGCAACACATAATACATCATAAATGAGTTCGTTGAGGAGGATAATTTTTGAGTTAGGCTGCAGAAAATGAGGCAATTCCAGCGTGGATTTCACGACCGTCTTAAGCGTAAATAGGGGTCTGAAAGTGTTGGAATGTTGTTGTGATATATGCTTAGCTAGGCCAAGTTGAAGAGCCTCTTCGCAAGTTTGTTTTGAGGTAATGTTTTAGGGACAACAACTAATATTGGGCTAGCCAAAGCTACAGGTGAACTATGTGTTAGGCCACAGGCCATATCATCACAGTTAGGGCTCGTGTGGAGTGATTTGAGGGCTTGTATATGCCTAAGGCAGTGGTGTGATAGAGGAAGGGTCCCTTAAGGGTGTGATGCAGTAATTAGAGGTTGTTTGAGGGTTGTTCAAGGATTGGTTGAGGGTTGTTGCAGCCTGCAAAATTCCCTAACTAGGAACAGAAAATGACATCAGCCTGACAATAGACTTGGAGTCAAGGTTGTTGTGTGTTGGGTCATGATATTGACCAGTTTTGGATCATTTGTATTACACCTGTGGGAGCCATGTATTGGGATTGTCTTGAGCGAGAAGAAACCCCAATTAGGAACAAATTTTGTAGTGTAGCATTGGGTTCCATTGATTTGGTGGAGGATAGTGTGTTGGCCACCCAAATTATCCCTAATCCAGTTATCTTGACGTGACAAAGAGGAGCTAAAGGTTGGGTGAAGTATGGTGCCGAAGTGCAACACCTTGATGGACAAAGGTGACCGCTAGCCTGGAAGTTTGGAGCTTGGGAATTAGGCCTACCCAGAGATAAGATTGGATCAACCCATGTACACTCTATAGAAGTGCCTTGTAATAGTGTTAGATGACAACCCTCTTGGAGTCTCGATCTGTTTTCCTTTGAAGGACTAAGGGACGAATAGTGAGCAATACAGAAGCGAAGGTCTGATAGGACAAGATACAACATCGAGTTTGTCATTGTATCTTATATACCATAGACTATTGTATTATTCATATTTTGGTTTAATATAACGAAGATTGGGGTTGTAAAATTTTGTTAAAAATTGTGTATATTTGTGCATGTGTGATTTACTAATTTATATTTCCACTATGAAAAGTAGTTCATGGTTGCGATACTTGGTTTGGTAGTGTCAGTGATTTTATGACTCTAACCTAGACCCAAGGTCGCGTAAATTCAACATGGTATCAGTGTGTGTCTGAGCTACCTTGAAAGTCAGTGAATGAGAGTTGTGCGCAGCGAAGTACAATGTGAGAGGGAGTTGGTCACATTGTAAGTGAAGGGTTCACTATAATGTTGAAGTTGCATGTAGGTCTCCGGTATGAGGACAGGTTGGAGGCATTGCCCAACTATACACCTTGGAAAGAGAGGATCAAGTTGGTCTTGCAAGTCAACAAGATATGGGATTTTTCCAAGAAAGAGATCAAGAAGCCAACTGGCCCTAAGGAGCTGGACATATGGGAAGATTTGGATACGAAGGCAAGATTGATTATCCTTGATGGTGTGAAGGATTCCTTAATATCTCATTTGTCCGAGGAGAACAATGCACATGAGATGTTGATGGCTCTTCAGAATTTGTTCCAGAAAAAAATGAGAACTGGGTACTGGTCTTGGAGGATAAGTTGATGTCCACCAAGATGATAAAGGGTGAAGGAGTGACTTCATACTTGAAAAGGTTGACTCAGGTCAGAGATGAGCTTACTATCGTCGGTGTCAAAATTTTAGATGGAGATATGGTAAGGATTGCCTTGAAAGGGTTCATCGAGGAATGAAAGCCCTTCATCAAAGGAATCGTTGTGAGGGAGAAATTTCCAGACTGGAATAGACTGTGGGATGACTTCATTTAGGAAGAGTTGTGAGATGAGGATCTTCATCCAATGAAGAGGGCAGATGGGGATGTGGCACTTGCAGCACAAATGAAGGGTAAGAAAAAGAAGGACTTGAGTAAATTCAAGTGTTTCAACTCGCGACATGGGTCATTTTTTGTCAATATGTCCAATGAAGAAGAAGGGAGATGACAAGAAGAGGAAAGGAAAGTAGGTCGATGGTGTTTCCACTTCAGTGGAGATAGATGATCTCTCTAGGAGATTGGAGGAGGACGACTTTGCTATGATCTCTCATTTCTCGCAGGGTAATATTAAGGAGGATGGATGGTACATGGACAGTGGTGCGACGAAGAATATGATAGGTTCATAAGAGGTTTTTGAGACTCTAGCTGAACGGGACCCAAAATTGCACATGGTGTTGGGCGACAAAAGTCAGTTGGAAATATGAGGATCGGGTGTTGCACCATTCAGGATGGAGACATGATGAGTGACGCAGGTCCAAGATGTACTATTTCTACCACAACTCAGATATAGTGTGATTTCCATCTCGATGATCGAGAGGAAGGGGTTTGAGGTCTTGTTCTAGGATGGGAAGGCAAGACTCAATCCCAAAAGCTTTGAGTTTGATGAGATTGTACTCAGAGTTAGAGAGAATGGTCGATACAGGTTGACCGGAAAGCCTATGGATCATGTAAAGGAGTAGGTGCAGGTTCTAGAGAAGCAGGAGCAGGTGTAGGTGCAAGTGCAAGCTTCAAAGGAGCAGGTACAGGGTCCTGAGAAGAAGGTACACTTTCCCGAGAAGGTCCAGGTTCCAAAGACTCAGAGGGAGTCGAGTTCGAGAGGGATCTTGCAGGTTCAGAGGGAGACTTTATAGCCCAAGAAGAGTGCATGGTCATTGGGGAGCAAGGGTGATCCTGGGAGCAAGGGTGATCCTACAACTTCCAGTAAAGGGATCATGGAGAGAAGAAGAAGAAGCAATATGCTTCCAGTGACAACGACACTTCTGAGAAGGGTGTAGTTCAAAGAATAGGGATTGTTGTGATTGTCAGCGCTAGGATTTGGGCAAGTGTTGCGAGAAGTGATGATGATGACGAGTTGATTCCTAGTCTTTGAAGTTCCTCACTCGCTAAGAGGGAGTGTTGATTTTTGTGTAGCTTGGGAGGTACTCCAAGCCCCAACTTTTAAGGTTTGGAGGGAAAAGAGCCACAAGGGTCACTTGTGGGCTTGGAAACCAAGTATGGGGTTTTGCACCAAATCATGTTTTTGAAATTTCCAAGAGCACATTTCTACATGTGATCGCATGAGACAATAGAGGTCAGAAAGGAGAATCCAACGCTTCAAGAATCGTCAAATTCTGAGTTGTAGAAGTGGAGAAATGAATTTTTGAAGTTACCTGATGGGTTTGCACATGTGCATGTAGTTCGACCTAAGGTGTTTTAAGAATGTGACATGCTGGAAGCCCCTCATTGTGACATTTTAGGAAACCCCTTTATTGGTGTATAAGAAGAGGGCGAGTTCATGTCATTTTGGCATCCATTGTACAACACATAATACATCATAAAGGAGCTCTTTGAGGAGGATAATTTCTGAGTTAGATCGCAGCAAAGGAGGCAATTCTAGTGTGGATTTCAGGATTGTATTAACGATAAACAAGGGTTCGAAAGTGTTGTAAGGGATTTGTGATATATGTTGAGCTAGGACGAGTTGAAGAGCCTCTTCGCAAGTCTGTTTTGGGGCAATGTTTTAGGGACAACAACTAATATTGGGTTGGCCGCAAGCTACAAGTGAACTGTGTGGTAGGCCGCGGGCCATAACATCACATTTAGGGCTTGTATGGAGTGATTTGAGGGCTTATATATGCCCAAGACATCAACGTGATAGAGGAAGGGTCCCTTAAGGGTGTGTTGCAGTAATTGGAGATTGTTTGAGGGTTGTTCAAGGATTGGTTGAGGGTTGTTGTCGCCTGCAAAATGCCCTAACTAGCAACATAAATTGACAACAACGTGAAAACAAACTTGGAGTCAAGGTTGTTGTGTGTTGGGTCATTATATTGACCAATTTTGATCGTTTTTATTGCAGCTAGTGGGAGTCGTGTATTGAGATTTCCTTGAGCAAGAAGAAACCTCAATTAGGAGCAGCTTTTGCAGTATAGTATTGGGTGTCATTGATCTGGTGGAGGGCAGTGTGTTGGCCACCCAAAGTAGCCCTAGAAAAGCTATCTTGACGTGAAAAAGAGGAGCTGAAGGTTGGGTGAATTTTGGTGCCGAAGTGTAGCACCTTGATGGACAAAGGTGACTGCTAGCCTGGAAGCTTGGAGCTCGAGAATTAGGACTACCCAGAGAGCAGATTGGATTAACCCGTGTAAACTCTATAGAAGTGACTTGCAACAGTGTTAGGTGGCAACCCTCTTGGAGTCTCGATGTGTTGTCATTTGAAGGACTAAGGGGCGACTAGTGAGCAGTACGGAAGCAAAGGACCGACAGGACAAGATATGACATCGAGTTTGTCATTATATCTTGTATACCATAAATTGTTGTATTATTCATATTTTGATTTAATATAACGAAGATTGGGGTGGTACCTTATTGTACATTTTTTTTAAAAACTGTGTATATTTGTGCATGTGGGATTTATTGCTTTATATTTATGTTGTGCAAAATAGTTCATGGTTGAGATTCTTGGTTTGGTAGCGTTAGTGATTTAAAGACACTAACCTAGACACAATGTCGTGAAAATTCAATAGTTTAAGCCTAATGGTGCCAAGCCCTGATGGGTTGAGTTTTGACATGTTTGCAAAGTAGACTGCTCCATCAACATTGTCAGTGAAATCTTCAAAGAAATCTCTTCGAAAAGCCATGTGGCAAGTTTCTCCTGAATCAAGAAACCAAGCATCTTTTCGTGAAGAAAGTGAAGCATTGAATAAGTCTTTCGTTACTCCAACGTTGCAATGTGCCTCAACATAATGAGTGGATTCAGGCGCTTTACCTTTCCCTTTACTAGGTGTTTTACCTTTTTCTTCATTTCTTTCTTGCTCGATTATTTCCCAAGGAAACTTACATGTGGAAGCAGCATGTCCATTTCTATTGCACTGTATACAATAGGGATCAGACTTTTCAACTCGGAAATGTCTGACCCCCCTGCCTCTAAAATTCTTCCTTTTTATTCCTCTTCGACCACCTCTTCCTCTAGAAGAATCTTGTGCGTGATTCTTCTCTTTCTATTCAAGGCACACAACTTCTTCAGGAGACTGAGGAGTTGTCTTCTTCCCAAAAGTCTTCTCTCTTTAAAAAAACTTATTCTCAAGAAAGTAAAAGGAAATATCCTTAATTTTTCGAACTTGATTGCAACGACTAAAGATAATGTGAATAAGTGGGATATAATGCCTTGACATAGGTTTTCAAAGGAACATCTATTTCAACACCAGTGGATTTTATGTCATGCATAATGGATCTTATTTCTGATGCTAAGGAAAGAGGGTTATCATTTTTCAACTAAAGATTGAATAACTTGATCATCAATTGAACAACTTTAAGTTCATAGTGTGAGTCATATAATTCCTTCAACTTCTTTAAAATTTCAAAAGCATTTGAAAATGGTGAAATATGACGACTCACCTCTTCATTTACTGACACTGCAATCAAGACACAGGCCTTGATTTTCTTGTTTTCCCAAATGATAAGCTCCTTGTCTGAAGTGAGTTTTTCAGATGCATTGTCTCTTTCTCCTTCACAAAATCCTTTTCGAAGTTTATGAAAATGAAGGTGTGTTTTATCTTCTTAGACCACTCATGATAGTTCTCTTTACCAATAAAAATTATTCCCACTATTGATATGAGTGAATGCATCATCAAAAAAAAACTATTTACTTTTGATTCAAAATCACAACTTTCCTTAATACCTTCTATTAAATAAAAAATTAATTTAATTATGTGAATAAAAATACTTCACAATAATACTTTAATGTAACCTATAATATATCACCACTCTTAACATAAATATAATATGTCACCACTCCTTAATATATTAATGTGTTACTACGTTATATAATATCTCAATACTCACTCATATAATTTATGACATGTGATACTCATTACTCCATACGTACACTTCATGGTCTTCAAAAAGCACACAAAACATTTTCATGTTTTTTTAATTTCACATATGTATAAACCATTAAATATGGCACCACTTATAATATGACTATAGGACCTCCTTTTAAAAACTCAAGGCATATATAAAACAATCTTCAATTCAACATAAAAACATTCACTATACCATACAAATATGTATCACTACATATATCATATCACCATTCAATTCAAAATAAATCAGTCTTTATGATGGTGTACATGCACATAGTTAGTTTTAATTAGCTTTAGTTCAATTCTAGTTATTGCATCCGATGTTCACTTGTCTTTAGCTAGTTAACTCGAGTGCTTACATGTGATGTGCACTTGTCTTTAGTTAGTTAACTCTAGTGCTTGCATATGGTACATGTGCATATTAACAGAACATAAACTACATTTAGCTTTAGTTAGCTTTAATTATCCATAGTTATTATATGTACAACTAAACTTAACTTAGTTACTTTTATCCATAGTTATTATATGTACAACTAAACTTAACTTAGTTACTTTTATGGATTGATTCTAAAACTAATATTGATGAATCAATTTCATTCTCAATTCTAATTGTTTTTCTTTTTTCAACTTGACAAATTTGTTCAGTTATTTTTTAACTAAATCTATATTTGTGCTCTAATAATTTTATATTTCAACCATACAAACACAGAGTCAATGATCATACACACCAACGGAAGAAGAATACGAGACTTGCACTCGCATCCCCACCCCGTTACGCAACAGAAAATATTAAGTGCGGAATTGAATTCATAACCACGACACATTCACGATTTCAGTTAAAAATCATGAGAGCAGAGATTGCACAGAAATAACACGCAATAATTAATTTCTATATTACAATAAACAGAGATACATCAAATATATATAGTTGAACTAATTCTAATCTTGGAGAGAGAAGTTGAGAGAATCTCTCAACTTCCTCAACAACTCAATCCAAACTAAGTAAGCATAATCCTAATAAATCCTAATAATTTCAACCAACGTTGCAGGAGTCTACCAACGAAAATTTTCCACTCTGTGAGAATAATGCAGAAATAGATTTAGTTTTGAGTGGTTGAACGAGAGTGTTTATTTAGAAATTGGTTGCACATATTTAGGTTTGTTTCCTCTTCTTCAGAAAGATTAGGTGAGTGCAATTTCCTATATAAGTGTGATGTAATCGAGCAATTGAATTCATTGATTTGAGTGAGCTTTGTCTCACGTTTCTCTGGTGATTGTGCTGTGCAATTGTTTTAATTTGGTATCAGAGCTAGTGTTTGGGTATCGGAGTGAGAGCTCCGCTTTCGAAAACCATCGGATCTTATTCGCTGAGTTGCAGTTTGGCTGAATTTTTTTTGTTTGGTTGTGATCTGTTGTGCGTACCTTTGGAGTATACACTTTTGTGGTGTGGATTGAGACGCAGTGCCAAAGTGCCAATACACCCCAGCGATTGTAGCAGTCAAAAGGCTGTCTGCAGAGCGAATGAGCAGCATATCTGTGGAACGTTGAGCATATGCTGATTGAAATTGCATACGCCGGATAGAAATCTGCCAGCGCTGTCTACACCTGTCCAGCGAGAGCGCGAGGGAAAGTTCCTGCCAGCGTGGTCTTGGAGCGGTAGTCCATCACATCGTGTCCAGCAATTCGTATTCACGTGTGCATACGCCGGATAGTAGAATTTCCAGAATTTCCCATTGTCCCATTGGATAGTTTAAATAAATGCTGGTTGTTGAATGTTGCGTGAGTGGCTGTTAATGCCAGCGCGAGGTTTGTGATCGTTGGTGCCGGAGTTTATTTTTTTGAAGACTGCATGCGTTTTTTTTTTAATTTAAGTTTTGGGTGCGGATTTATAAGTATTCATACATTCTTTGAAAGGCGTTGTCTTGCTGTTCGGGCCAGCGCTTTCACATTTTGCTGAGTCCGCTGCACACTAATTCGTGAGGTTGGATCACGCTGACAGACAACAAACATTTTGCTGTGTAGTTTGAGCTACATTCCGCTCAACACATTGCGCGGAATTTGTACACATTGCTGATCGAGTTTTGTTTTAAGATTGCATGCGGTTTTCATTTACGCAGGAGCGTCCATCATTATTTTAATCACAGCCCAACAACTTTCATTTTTTTTTCTCCAAGTGAAAGTTAGGAAGTCTTGTGTTGTTTATCATTTAGATTTTTTTTTCTCTCAGAGATTGCTGTTGACCATCATGGCAAATCCTCTTGCTGATTCATATTTAAATGAATCTACAAAACTTGATGGAGAAAATTATGTAAATTGGAAATTTAAGCTGATCACAGTTCTGGAGGCATACAATCTCTGGACGATTGTCAAAGGTGACGAGCCCAAGCCTACACCTCCTGCTACCACTCAAGATTGGGATAAGCGTGAAATGAAAGCAAAGGTACTGCTACGCATGTCAGTGAAGGACAATATCATTCCTCACATTCGGGACTGTGAAACTTCCAAGGCGACATGGGACACTCTCAAAGGTTTGTATGAAACTACTAATGCAAACCGTATTTTATTTTTAAAAACAAAGCTGCTATCTATCAAAATGGAAGCCAATGAAAGCATTAGCAACTTTGTTTCCCGAATTAAAGACTTGAGTGATAAGCTTGGTGATATTGGTGAAAAAGTGTTTAGTACAGACTTGGTAACTGTTGCTTTGAAGGGGTTAGTCCCAGAATATAAAGTCTTTATTTCAGCACTCTCAGCTAGACCGACACCTCCTAAATTTGAAGAATAGGCTGGAATTCTTCTTCAAGAAGAAGAGCGAATGAAAATTTTTGAAATGGAGTCAAATGGTTCTGATTTGGCTTTGACTGCAAAAGGTAAAAGACCATTCCGAGGGAGACCGTGGGACAGGAACAGAGGCCGTTTTCAAGCAAAGCAGAAAGGTATGTCACCTCCTGATTCTTATGTTAAGAGGAACATTGAATGTGATTATTGTGGAAAACCTGGACATCTGGCTAAAGATTGCTATAGAAGAAAGAATAATGAATCAAATCAAAGACATAGAAGGCATAATGGAAATTTTATAAACATAGATACCTCAGTGACTGATGGATTTAAAAATCTTAAGTTGTTTCTTTCTGATGCTGCATTGTCTGCTGAAACTGATGATGAGAATGCTTAGTTCATAGATTCTGGTGCATCGGAACATATGACTTGTAATAAAGAATGGTATGATAAATATTATGAGAAATCTGATGGCACACACATTTACCTAGGAGATGACAGGTCACTTAAAGTTCAAGGCTATGGCATAATAAATGTGTACTTACCTAATGGACAAATGTGACAGATTCATAATGTGATGTATGTACCTGCTCTCAAAAAGAATTTGATATCTGTTTCCACTATCACTGATAATCATTTAAAAGTGGAATTGGGTAAATTGGGGTGTATTGTGAAAGATGTTCAGGACCACTACAGGGTTGTTTCTACAGGTACCAGAGTTGGAGGATTATACAGATTGGATGTGACAGTGAAGCACCATGTTGCATTGACATCCAAAGAGACATCGACATCAGAATTATGGCATCACAGGTATGGGCACCTAAATTATAATGATTTATCATTGTTGCAAAGGAAATCAATGGTTGAAGGTCTTCCTGTTTTGAAGTGTGAACATTTACCATGTGAAGCTTGTGCACTTGGTAAGCAGCATAGAGAGGAGTTTCCTGTTCATACCGAGAAACGACAGTATGATATACTTGAATTAATTCACACTGATGTATGTGGACCTATGCAAACTAGGTCTCTTGGTGGTGCTTCATACTTTGTTATTTTTATTGATGATAGATCTAGGTATACCTGGGTCTATTTCATTCGAAGGAAGAGTGATATATTTGAGTATTTTAAAGAGTTTCGAACTATGGTTGAAAAACAAACAGGTAAGTACATTAAAATACTCAGATCTGATCAAGGGGGTGAATATAAGTCAAATGCATTTAACAGCTATTGTAAATCTAATGGGATTAAACAACAGTTCACAGTACCACATACCCCTCAGCAAAATGGTGTTGCTGAGCGATGGAATAGAACCTTGGTGGAATCTGCTCGTAGTATGCTTCAAGGTAAGAACATCTCTAATGGTTTCTGGGCAGAAGCCATTAATACTGTTGTTTATTTGAAGAATCGATGTCCCACTAAGCAATTAGTTTTTCAAACTCCTTTTGAGGTTCTTCATGGTTATAAACCCGATGTGAGTCATTTAAGAGTCTTTGGATGTACTGCCTTTGCACATATTCCTAAGGCTAACAGAAGAAAGCTTGATGCCAAGTCAATCAAGTGTGTTTTTATTGGGTATTGTGCGGATCAGAAAGCCTATAAATTGTTTGATCCAAGTTCCCATAAACTATTTGCAAGTCGTGATGTGCTGTTTCATGAGCAGGCTGATAAAAGTGATATAAAGAATGATGCATGGCATATATCTAATGATGCTCATGTCAAACTTGATACTTTGATTAAGCAGGAGCGAGAACAGGTACAGGTACAGGTACAAGATCAGGATGAGAGCAGTATGAGCACATCCAGCAGCAGTGAGTCATCACGAGAGGGTGATTCACCTCAAAGCCGAAGAATCATGGATGGAACTCCAACAGGCATTGAAGCACCAAGAAGGTCAACCCGACAAACTCAGCTTCCTGCAAGGTATAGAGATTATGCCTTAATGTCTAATATAATGAATTTTGTAGAACCAGTTGATTATGAGCAAGCTAAACAACATGAACAATGGATAAATGCTATGAATGATGAGTATGCTTCTCTTATGAAATCAAACATGGGAATTAGTGGAACTTCCTGAAAATAAAGTTCCAATTGGAAGCAAATGGTTGTACAAATCAAAATTTAAAGCAGATGGTACAATTGATAAATTTAAGGCAAGATTAGTTGCAAAAGGATATGCTCAACAGGAGGGAATTGATTATGAAGATAATTTTGCACCAGTAGCTAAGTTGAATACAATTAGATTACTGATTGCCTTAGCCACAAAACATAATTGGAATATACATCAATTGGATGTCAAATCTGCTTTTCTAAATGGTGATTTAAAGGAAGAAGTTTATTTGGTTCAACCTGAAGGGTTTGTCAAACAGGGACAGGAGCATCTAGTTTGCAAGTTAAGAAAGGCATTATATGGTTTGAAACAGGCGCCGAGATCATGGTATGTAAAGATTGATACCTTCTTTCTTCAGAATGGATTTGTGAAAAGCAAAAATGATCCTAACTTGTATGTTAAGAAAGATGGAAAAGGAAATGTTTCTTTAATATCTTTGTATGTGGATGATCTCATTATCACAGGCAGTGCTCACAAGTTAATTGAAGAAATTAAAGTTCAATTGTCACAGGAATTTGAAATGAAAGATTTGGGTGAATTGCATTACTGTTTAGGAATTGAGGTATGGAGAGAGCCTGGTAAAACTTTGATCACTCAAAGCAAATATACAAAGGAAATTCTTAAAAAGTTCAATATGAGTGATTGCAAAGCTATGTCAACTCCCTTAGAATAGAATGCAAAGTTGTACAAAGAAGATGGAACTAAAGAGGCAGATGGAACATTATATCGTCAGTTAGTGGGAAGTTTGAACTATCTCACCACTACCAGACCAGACATTGCATGCTCAGTCAATATCCTTAGTCAATTCATGGCTAAGCCTTCAGGAAATCACTAGAATGCTGCAAAGAAAGTTCTTCGATACTTAAAGGGAACAATGAATTTAGGTATTATGTATACTGATGAATCTGATGTTGCACTGACAGGTTTTTTTGATTCAGATTGGGCAGGAAATCCAGATGACAGACGATCTACCTCTGGCTATGCATTTCATATTGGATCAGGGGTCGTATCTTGGAGTAGTAAGAAACAGCCAACTGTTTCTTTATCATCAACAAAATCAGAGTACAAAGCTTTGACCAATGCCACCTTTGAAGCTATTTGGTTGCGGAGAATTCTTGCAGATCTTGAAGAGGCGCAAAGTGGTTCAACATGTATCAATTGTGATAATCAGAGTGCTATCAAGTTAGCACATAATCCAATTTACCATGCTAGAACAAAACACGTTGAGTTACAGTACCACTTTGTACGTGAGAAAATTGAGTCGAATGAAATTGAATTAATATTTTGTAATACCAAGGATAATATGGCTGATATATTTACTAAGCCTCTTGGTAAAATCAAATTTGAAGTTTTTAGAAGTCAATTAGGTATTGTAGAAAATCCATTTCTCCATTAAGGGAGGATGTGAGAATAATGCAGAAATAGATTTAGTTTTGAGTGGTTGAACGAGAGTGTTTATTTAGAAATTGGTTGCACATATTTAAGTTTGTTTCCTCTTCTTCAGAAAGATTAGGTGAGTGCAATTTCCTATATAAGTGTGATGTAATCGAGCAATTGAATTCATTGATTTGAGTCAGCTTTGTCTCACGTTTCTCTGGTGATTGTGCTGTGCAATTGTTTTAATTGATTTGCAGGAGTATGAGCCAACGAATACAACACTCAACCCTCTATATTCTGGCAGAGGGACATAGGATAATGGTAAAGGAAAAAATAAATGAAAATCGGAGATCGGAGTTACAAGGGCAGAAAAAACTGATTTTGAGGATGATGTTGATAGCATGTCAGGTCAAAGTAATTTAATTAATGAAATTGTTTTGTATTAAAAGAAAATATGAATAGATATAAGGAGGTCAAGAATATTGACTTCCATCTTTTTAGTTTTTTTTTAGCCTTTTTTATTTTATTTTGTTATTCACATAGATTTTCTTAATTCCAAAAATTATGTAAATAAATATAATAATAAATTAAATTAAATTAAATACTAAAGAGCTATAATTTTTCAAACCCAAATTTAAGTTGTGGGGCTATATAATAGCCTCTTGGCCCTTCATTATAATATATCACTAACCAAAAAAATATTTATATATTAAAATATCTTCTTGCGTCTAACTTTTTCTAACTTTCTTTGGTTTAATTTTTATTTAATTTGTTCATTTAGACCTTGCTAAATAATATTTGATAAGTAAAGTTTAATGGGAAATAAATGATTATGATACGTGATGGTGTTTAACTATATCACCAATAAAATTATTTGATCTAAATCAATACAATTTATCAAAAAGACGATTATGTTGAAGAAAAAAATAAAATAATCAAATAATCAATCTTATTATTAAAACATATTATTAAATGATACTCAATATTTATTACAACCAAATGAGAACCTATCACAAAGAAATTAACACATAAAATCATAGAATAAGAAATTCACAAATGAAATCATACAATATGACATGTACAATGAAGATGAAGCATGAAGTACCATTTATAAAAGCACATATCATCTGAGGTGTAAAGAATAGATGCTGAGATACCTTCCTAGAGTCATAAAAGATACCTTCCTAGAGTCATAAAAGATACCTTATGGATGATATAACAATATGAGGTGTAAAGAATAGATGCTGAGATGCCTTCGTAGAGTCATAAAAGATACTTCATGGATGATGTAATAATGGATTATTTGATAAATAAGAAAGAAAGAAATTAATTTTAATATTCACCAGGCTACAAATTGTTTATGGAACAGATTGCTTCTTAGAAGATCAACTGTGCATCAATAAATTTGAACAAAAACACGCTCATCCAAATAACATCAATACACCCCTAAAAAATGGTGTAAAAATAGTTTCTTTTGAAAGAGCAATAGACCCAAAAAAAAATCTCAAAGTAAGGGGAGAAGGCTCTTATATTCCTCTCTTTAGCGATCACCTCACAAACACCACCCAAGGAGGACTACGCCATGCCATTACAATTTCGCATCATGAAATAAATAAATAACATTCAAGCCACCGATGGATTTTTCCCTTAATCAAATAAAAGTCTAGTCAAAATTCTCAGTTGCTATGATTTCAGCAATTACAAATTACAATCTTAAGCTAACCCAAAAAATGGAAATCAAGCTAAATGCTTAAAATTACAATTTTAACAACAAAAACTGCGATTTAAATGATCCCTCATCTAATTTTTTTTTCCAGTGGATC
Organism: Pinus albicaulis; assembly: GCA_034641835.2. Classification (NCBI taxonomy): domain Eukaryota; kingdom Viridiplantae; phylum Streptophyta; class Pinopsida; order Pinales; family Pinaceae; genus Pinus; species Pinus albicaulis. The sequence goes on along the minus strand of CM076579.1, from coordinate 1,687,330,453 downwards.
CCTCATCTAATAAATACAAAACAATCACGTGTTTGGTAGTCACTGTCAATTCCACTGATTCTTCATCTGATAGATACGAAGCAATCTATATATGAGTGGTAGGTTGCCAATTCCATTGAGCGAAAGACAAGTCTCATTAATGCTCCAGGATTTTGGATCACATGAATTAAAATTGGAGAGAGTAACCATTGTACAATATTAACATACAAAACAAAATATATTTATTACTCTATATTTGATCAAATGAATACATCACAATATTTATAGTGTTGTTGAGATCCAACCACTTATAAATATGAATAGAGAGGTTGAGATATTCTCTTAACATCCACTTACAAATCTGCAACTAATTCTAATATGAGTATGGAAGAATTATCTTCGAATACTCCCCCTTAATTCTTACATACATATTATAACAATAAAAAATTATCTTCATCTCACTAGTCTTCGTCAGTGACTCTACCCACTCTGCAGTCTTCTGGATTCCGCTCTTTCTTTCTTCACATCTTCGAGCTTACCTTTCAACCCATTTAAAGTACACCTGCTTCTGACCATCAATGCTGAATTTGTAAGATTAAAGATTCTTGACACCCCCGAAGAAGAGTCTCGACACTAAACTACCCTATTGAAATATTTCCATCTGTGAAATAACCTCGAAGAATAAATTTCAACAGTCGTATAGGAAAATATTCTAGGTACAAAATATGATCAGCGATCAATCCTACAAAGTGACCTTTACACAAATGGATCTCATACTGTAACTTGTAGTTGATGCTCTTGAAGCCCGAAGCATAACAAGACCCATCAATGTATAAAAAATTCACACAATCAAATTAGCCAATTGTTCTCTCGGCACCGAAGAACGTCGAGAACGACTAATTTAAATGATGCTAAATTGTTCAATAATTGGTTCTGCACTACACAAATCTCACAACAACAAATTCATGAAATTCTACATATGAACAAGCTACACACTCCACAAAAACAATGAAATTCAAACACCGATCTGTCGTTGCCATTCCCCTCCATCGACGATCCAAAAGTCCCAATAAAGATTTGGAGAATACTTCAACACTGCAATGCTTTCGCACTGGAATCTGCCAAGGATTCGCAGTGAGAATCACCTTCAGAAGCTTCACCATTTCCATCGTCGTACTCGTGGTTAAGCCTGACCGATGCCACCTTTGCCTGTCCTCTGGTTGCGGGTTCAAAAAAGGAGGGCAGAGAAATGATTTTGGTTTTATAAAGCTATACCTGCGGTATTAATTCTTTTATGTAGTGTAGCTCCAAATTTTGAGCAAATCGAAACGAGTGTCAAATTAGTTGGGTGCTTAACCCAAATTGAGAAAGAGGGTTGAGATTTATGGACACATGGGATGATTGCCGCCTAAAATAGGGAACTGAACACCTGTGCTAATGGGATCCCAATCTCGCCTTTTGGGGTCTGCCATATTCAACAGGATTCATAGATTTGCTTCTCCTCGAATCCTATGCATCACACCACTCCGATGTTGATAGATCCAGCGTTTCCTGGCGCAAGCCCCGTGGTCTGGTACAACGTTGTGTGATTATTAAGGTGGTGCAGCATCTTGGCATCGTAGAAGCTGAGCAACACATGGAGGCTCAATGCATGCTTTATGGTCTCCAGATCTAACGCTTTCAACTCATACAGAGCACTGTTTCTGACCACAAGAAAACACAAAAAAAATGATACAATGGTACCAGTATTTTTTCAGAACCCCCACACAAATTCGAGTGGAATGGTCAGTGTTCATTCCTGAGGAATCCGTACCAATGTTCAGTTCTGAGGTATCCCAATCAAATTGTAGCAGGTCATGCGGTCGAATCGAGTTAACTCAAGAAACCCTTTGTTTCAAACAATTTCTGCAACCGAAATTTTGCTAAATCTAAACCGAAATTCTCACACTCTGGTTAAACAACTGGCAAACAATCATATATCTACACTATGCTACTCTCTTACAACATACTCAATCTTATATGTCTCACATTTTCCTAGCCATCCCGTGAAGGATTTCAGCCAGTAGTGGCTTTGATACCAAATTAAAATTGGAGAGAGTAACCATTGTACAATATTAACATATAAAACAAAATATATCTATTACTCTATATTTGATCAAATGAATACATCACAATATTTATAGTGCTATTGAGATCCAATCACTTCTAAATATGAATAGAGAGGTTGAGATATTCTCTCAACATCCACCTACAAATATACAACTAATTCTAATATGAGTATGGAAGAATTATCTTCCAATAACATGTCTATTGTAAGATTAAAACAGTATATTATTTTACGGTGAGCAATTCCTCTTTAGACGTATTTATGTGTCAATGAACTGGGAAATAAAACTCGCCCACATTCCATTTGTTTCATTAAAAGAGAAAAGAAAATGTCATTGATGTGCACATACTGCACCAAGTCAAGTAGAACTCATTAACTTTCTACGAGCATCTGTTCAACGTCAACATGTCATACGTCAACTCTAAAGCGGAAAAAGAAATGTCATTCATCATCTTCATTGACCTAGTCAACCGTCAACCAGCCATGGTTTTGGTATTGGTATTTTTTAGATGGCTTTTTTGTTTTTTTGGTAAGTTATGTGAAAGATGAATTTAATGAGTAGTTTGCATGTCAAATTATATTAAACTACTCTTAGTTAGAAATGAATGGAAAAAGAGTTGTTTACAGAAGCAACACAATAGTTTGGAGGGCAGTTTTTTTTGCTGGAATCCAGTACTTTTTTTTTTCAAAAAACCAAGTAGTTGGAGTGTTTGAATTGCATTTTTTATGGTAGAAATAAATTTAGCACCATCAAAAATCTTTAGGACACCCTAAATACTAAAGTTTAACTACTGTAACCCAAATTTTCAAAAAAATTTGTCGAAATTTTTTATAATCTTATAAGAATTTCTAAATGATTCTGTTGGTTTTTTTTTAAGACTAAGGCAATAGAAAAAGTTAAACACTAACATCTGTCATTGTCAACAAACCATGGGTTGTTTCTCAATTTAGCGTAGGGTTTTATGCAGCGGAAAACGATAGGACCTTACCTAGAAGGTACCAGAAAGAGTAACAACGGGAGACTTATACAATGATGTGTGGTTTGACAGAAAGTTTTTTTGGGTGAAACTCAAGAGACCGCAGTTCAAATCTTATTGAGTATGTGGCTTGTTATGATCTTGGCGCAAGGAGTAGGCTCCCCCTTTTCCGTTGAGTATGTGGCCTGTTATGATCTTGGCTCAAGGAGTAGGCTCCCCCTTTTTCGAGGGGTCTCGACTCTTGCTAAATCATAAGAACTGGTATATCTGACATGCAGGCTATTGGACAATGGTTGATCTCCAGTGGGCAGTTCCCAAGTAAAAGGTTAGGGTCAGGTCCGCCAGAGTGACCGATGGTTGATGAGCATACTGACCAGTAACTACAATATTTGTGGAGATTGACGTAAAAATAATTGAGTGCATTTCAATTGTCGTAGAAAATGCTCTCAAGGACATTGATACAAAGTGTTGCAGAGAGACAAATCGTTCACCAGCATATGGCAAGCCTCTGTGTTTTCAATGGCTATTGCCAGAAAAAGACAAAAGGTTGTTGCCTTTTGTACACCAGTGATTAAATGTAAGCACCTTAGTATATAAGAGTGTTTCTATAACGAAAGGTAGCTGCCTTTTATACATCAGTGATAAAATGTACAGATGTACAGCTACTTAACCTGAGCTAATTAGAGTATATAAGAGGTTTTCACGGAGTTGAATTTATTTATATATTTAAAAGTTAATTTCATATAACAAAATTAACTTTTAAAAAATTAAAAATAATTTTATTATTAATTTCCTAATAATTTATTAATTTTAATTAAAATATTTTGGATTATTTTAAAAAATGTTTTAAATGTTATATATGGACATACTAATTTAGATAAATAGACTTATGTAGTTTCATGTGATAAATAGTGTAATTAATAAACTAATATCTATAATTTTTACTATCAATAACTTCTCAATTATTTGTCAATTATTTTTACCTTTTTTTACATAAGAAATAAGTATTAAACAACAACACTACATATTAAATTTGTTCATTTTGTCATTAAATATTGTATATTTTGTTATTAAGTAATATAGAAGAAAAAGAAGTTATTTTAATGTCCACTAGGCTAAAGATGGTCTATATTAAATTTGTTCATTTTGTCATTAAATATTGTATATTTTGTTATTAAGTAATATAGAAAAATGAAGAAGAAGTTATTTTTAAGTCCATAAGGCTAAAGATAGCCTATGGGACAGATTGTTTCTCTATCCGGCTCTTGTATTTAGCCCTTTTTCTGTGAATTTTCACAATAAACTCTCCCAGCCTCTCGACAAAGCCCTTGCTAAATAGAATATCCCAAGAGCTAGCTGCCAAAATCCCTGCATAACTTTCCCTATTGTCTTTGAAGGCCTCACATTCTAAAATGAAATTCTTTTCTGTTTCCACTTTTTCATAAGAGAAAAAAATACACTCTTTCCTCCACACTTCATTTTGCATTTTCCATCGCCCTGTTTCACAATGGAGTTTATGCAAATTAGTCTTTAATTGAGCGAGCTCTCCAAGAAATATTGGCCCCTATGTATGCTTTTTGTTGATGATTATGAGAGAGATTAAACTCTTCAATATAATATTTTTTATTTCTCCCTAACTCCTTCTCCCAAGTACATTTGTGAAACTTATCCATAACAAAATTTTTTATCTATTTACTGTTTGTGGGACACATGCTCAAGCAAATGCCCCATTTGCTAAACCATTTGTTATTCTATAGCATCCAAGTCTTCTTTCTTGTGCACAATATGACATTAAACACAACCTTAGGCCATCTGCCCTCTTCCATTTGCTCATTTGTTTTCAAATACCTTATTACCTGCACCATAGCTATTGCTTCAATATGAGCACCCCCTATTTCACTTAACAAGATAGCATAAGGAACTGCACTTTTAATTTTGAATTTGTTTGTAATCAAACGCTTATGAATTTTCTCAATTTGTTCTCATGCATGTCAGATGTATTGCTAGTCCACAATTCACAACCATAGAGAATCACAGAATCACTAAGAGCCCAAAAACAGTTAGAGTGGTTTTCTAGTCCCATAACTTTCTCTCTACACCTATTTTGAAAAGCATAAAATGCATTCCAAGCCCCCAAAATTCTTTTTTTTCTACATCCATCCCAACTTAGATTTCTGTTAAAATCAATTCTGATATATTTGTAATCCATAACTTCTTCCAGATCACTACTTTCAAAATAAAACTTATTCGTTTTTGTTAATATTGACTCGCTGATATATACAACTGTCCAATAAATTGTAAATCCAATTGGTGAGTGCCGTTGGGAAATTTTGCCTCGATCAATGGAGAAAATAAACTCAAGTCTCCATCATGAGAAAAACATATCACTATATCGGGTATTCATCAAGAAAAAACAAATCATTGTGTCGGGTCTTCATTAAGAGTGAGTTTTTTTGGGCATCAAAGCTTCTACTTATCCTTCAAGACCTTAAGGCATTGTAAGCACAACTTAAAGCAAACAATTAAGGATGAGTCAGAGGTTACCCAAGTTTGTCCAAAGAGATATTCTTAATGATGATAAATTCTACCTAAATTGCAAGGATAAACGGATCTAGGGAGTTCATAGACACTGAGATCGAGCTATTTAGCCTGTCTAGCCTCCGATTCCTTGAATTTAGGCTGTGCCAAGTGTTTAATGATAGGCAAAAGCTCCTCCCACTTGACCATCTGTAACCGAGAATCATGCTCATCAATTTGTTTTTTTTTGTTTTTTTAATTGCTACATTACAACGTTTCATTCTTTAATGTCTCCGGTTAGGTAACGACATAAATCTAATTGTTCCTCAACTTAGATATTTCAATATGAAGTGACTAAACCACTTCAACCATATACATGGAGGAGGGCTCAAGCATTATGAGATTCGGTTCTTTATTCTGTTTCAGTTTTGCTATTCAATAGTCTTAAGGAAACACAAGCTGCCTGAGCTATGAAATTTCGTAACTAGGACATTGTTTTGGGGCAATTGCTATAACATTATCAAACTCTATATGTTTAGTGTTTCATGGCTTTATATATAGAAATCGATGTGTTTATATTTAAATTACATTTAACAAACTTTGTAGGTTTAAACTCCGTAAAAGTTTCATATACAAATGTGTTTATATTTAAATTATATTTTTAATGTAATTTTTTTAGTAAATAAGTTAATAGATTAATTATTCTATTTTTTATTTATCATAATTTTATGAGATACATTTATTATGAACACAATTATATAAATTAAATGGTTCATAAAAGTTGATAGGCATGAATTTATAATAAACCTCAAAATAGTTATTTCATGATATATATCAAATTGTGAAAGATTAAAAAATAATAAAAAATTAACTAAATTATGGTTAGAGTTGGCTTTTCCAAAGCTTCCTTTCCCAAGTAGCTAGTTATAGTGAGTTGTAAGCTCACACAGGGTATTGCCAGTTGTCATAGTTATCCTTAAGAGAAGCCTCCTCTGTTGCTATACCTTTACATATTTTTTTGAGTAACAGAATACTCTTACATGGTATGACTGGGTGTTGGATTTGCAAACACTTCATTGAGAATCAATCATGTGGATTAACGGCCACTCTAGGATCCACTATCTGACCACTCAAAAAATAAGGATAATGGTTTGGAAGTTTACTAACGACCACTCTAGGATCCACTGTCTGACCACTCAAAAGATCAGGATAATGGTTTGGAAGTTTACTAAAGCTGGCAGGTTTTGGTGTAATGTAAAAGTGGGATGCTATCACCAAGATAGTGTGAAGCTACATCAAGCTTAGACACTCATTAGGATAGTTTAATTCCCTAAAAAGTGGTTTCCATCCTCGATCTAGAGATTTGAATTATAACATTATTTTAAATTTTTGTTATTATTATTGACTATAAAAAGAATTAATATAAAAGTTAAAACATTAATTAAAAAAAAAAAAAAAAAACAAACAAACATATAACATGATTCTTAATCAATTTGTAAATAGGGTTTTTTACAATATTACAGGCCAATACCATATCACATGCCCCAAAAAATGGAAACTCATTTCATATAAATAGGGTTTTTTACAATATTATAGGGCAATACCATATCACATGCCCAAAAAACTGGAACTCATTTCATATGACACTTTTTCATATAACATTTTTTTAAATTAATTAATTTAATTAAAAGGAAAAAAAGACATAATTATATTTTAAATAAATCTCAATCTTTAATTTATAACTAGTAAAAATATTTTATCTATACCATCCATCTTATTATTATTGATAATTAAATTAAAATTTAGAAAACCCTATTCCACAACATAATTAATTTAATATTATTTAATATTTATTTATCAAATATTAAAATTAAGAATATTGAAAGTGGCCCCTGAGGTAGGTGCACAAAGAGGGTCAGACTTGAAGCCAGAAATATGTTATCCATAAATATGGGTAAATCTAAAGCAATTAAGAAAAGGTTTGGCAAAAAACTGTTAAAATTTGGTAATTTGACTTTTTTAATGGTAGAAATAGATTTAGTATTATCAAAAACTCTTGAGTCAACCAAAATTACGAAGTTTGATAATTGTAATTCGAATTTACAAAAATTCATCAAAATCTTACCAAAATTTCCATAATTTTCTGAAATATTGAGTATACCTAATATAAAAGAGCCTGGTCTGGGTTTGGGATTGCTGACTTGGATTGTTCGCTGAGATGGCTCAGAGAAATTTGAAACCCAAAGGCCAAAATAATCTTGTTTACAGTTGCTAAATTTCAGTATTTTGGTTGCCCTAAGGATTTTTTTATGGCGCTGAATCCATTTCCACTATCAAAAATGCAATTCAAACACTTCAACTACCTGATTTTTTAATTTTTTTTTACCAGATTTCGACAAAAAAAAACTGCCATCCAGACTATTTTATGTTGACTAAATAAACAACTCCCAAAATTTTACCCAACTAGTTATCGGCAGCGAAAAAGGACAGTGCGTACGTTACGTAGACCATACCACGAACATTAACAACGGTAGACGAAATTACAGATGAACCAACAATTGTTGATCGGGTACTTTAAAAAAGCTTCGTTTTCACCCATAATCCAACAATGTTTTTCAGAAAATCCGGCAAAGATTTCCCAGAATCTTGTTTACAGTTGTTAAACTTTAATATTTTGAGTGCTCTAAAGGTTTTTGATACTGCTTAATCCATTTCCAGCATCAAAAATGGATTCTAAACACTCTAAGCACATGATTTTTCAAGTTTTAGTTAACCGAATTTCGACAACTTCATTGTTCCACTAAGCAGTTCCCAAGGAAATGGTTAGGATACTACGTCCGCCAACGCGACCGATGGTTGACCAACATACTAACCACAAAATTTGTCATAGCAACCACATTGATAGAAAGTGTTGCAGAGACACAAATCGTAGACCAGCATACGGTGACTATTGCCAGAAAAAACCAAAAGGTAGCTGCCTTTTGTACAGCAGAGATTAAATGTACATTATATAACAAGATTCACATGATCCATCATCCCACTCGTGTGGTTTCATTAACCGTAGTCTGAACAGTATAGTTGAAAAAAAGAACCCATTATAGAAAAACCAAGTTCTCAGAGTTGACGATTTTGAAGAATCCGCTGCGCCGCGTCGAGTGGAGTCTCGTAGCTATAAATATCGGTAAAATATTGGTAAATATAAAGGGGTTGTTTGCCTTTTTTTTTCAACTATTTGGTGTTGGAATTTGGTTGAAAAATGATTTAAATTGATTCTTTTATTATATATAGATTTTAGTTAGAAGGAAATTAAACAGGAAATTTAGAAGATTGGAGTATTTTAATGTCATGTAACGATTTGAATTGGCAGAATTGAAAGACAGCTTCAATCCATGTAGCGAGTAGATATGTCGGGTCTACTGCAAAAAACAAAACTGTTTCAATATTGGTTGGTTTTTAATTCTTTAAGGTGGCCAACAAACTTAGTTTCGACAAGTTGAGACCACAATTACTTATATATGGCAATCTACTGAATTTTTTATAAATAAAAACTAATAAAACTTAAGAAAAATAACATAAAGCCGTTGAGAAAAGTTTTAACTAACCTAAGAGTTATGGGCAGCGCGATAGGACCTTACCTACAAAGTACGACGAACATTAACAAGGCAAAGCTTATTTTTCAGTCCATCGGCCCATTAATGCGCCGAGGGATGAAATCCCCACCGTCAGATTAAAGCAGTGCATCATCCTACGGTGGCGATTTCATCCCTTGGCGCATTAATGGGCCGATGGACTGAAAAATAAGCTTTGCCCATTAACAACGGGAGACGAAATTATTACAGATGGACGCACAATTGTTGATCTGTACTGGGCAGTTCCCAAGTAAAGGGTTAGGGTCAGGTCAGCCAGACTGACCGATTGTTGATTAGCATACTAACCAGTAACCACAATATCTGTGAAGATTGACGTAAAAACAATTGAGTGCATTTCAATTGTCATAGCGAATGCTCTCAAGGCCGACCACATTGATAGAAAGTCTTGCACAGAGACAAATCGTGCAACAGCGTACGGCAACCCTCTGTATTTTCAATGACTATTGCCACAAAAAGAGACAAAAGGTAGCGGCCTTTTTTTGCACCAGAGATTAAATATACAGCTTAGTATCTAAGAGGTTTTTTTATAGTGCTTAATTTATTTATAAATTCAATCAAATTTTATATAACAAAATTCACAATCTCACGAAAATAAATTTCTTTACCAAATTCATTAGTTTAAAAATAAAAAAAAGTTCACGTTTGCTTTCTAGTTGAAAACATCCATCTTGGATTATGTTCAGTCTAAACATGTGATTTTTTTATTTTTTAAGGTAATTACCACGGTCATCTGTAATCTGGTATATTCAAATTGTATTTCTGAATGGATAGATAGATTCAGTCCTTGGAAAGTTTTTGAAAATCTAAATTATATAATTTTAATAATCTATATTTACAATTTTAATTATTTTTGAAATTCTAAATCTCAAATTTTAAGTAAGGATTCTCTTATAATTAGAATTTGTTATCTATTGTTGAATTGTTTTATTTGATAAGACTTAGTTGGTTGGCAATTTTTATATTCTATGAAGTTGTTCAACAATGATCTAATTCTATATATGTAATAATTCTCTAGCTTGATTGTCTCACCCTTGAATTCTGTCTGTTTGATGTTTGTTATTTTGATATGGTATATGAGCTAAGGGTTATGAGATTAAGAATTGAGAGGTTGAGATTATTGTTGTTATTGGTGTGCTGAAGTTGTGGGTGAGTGACTTCTATGCTGAGGAGTTGTGTTGGTAAGACAATTGGTTTGATTGGAGGAGTTGTGTTGGTGTACATGCAAATAGTTAGTCTTAATTAGCTTTAGTTAAACTCTAGATATTGCATGTGATGTGCACTTGTTTTTAGCTAGTTAAACCGAGCACATAGTTAGGCTTAATTAGTTTTTAGTTCAACTCTAGATATTGCATGTGATGTGGGCTTGTCTTTAGCTAGTTAACTAGAGTGCTTACATGTGGTGTGCACTTGGCTTTAGTTAGTTAACTCTAGTGCTTACATGTGGTGCATGTGCACATTAACAGAACATAAAGCACACTTAGCTTCAGTTAGCTTTAATTATCCATACTTATTGCATGTACAACTAAGCTTAACTTAGTTGTTTTTATGTATTAATTCTAAAACTAATATTGATGAATCAATTTCATTCTCAATTCTAATTTTTTTTCTTTTCAACTTGGCAAGTTAGTGCAATTATTCTTTAGCTAGATCTATATTTGTGCTCTAATAATTTTACATGGTATCAAAGCTACAAGGGTTTGGAGAAGTTGCATGAACATTTTTTTGCAGGTTTGAAAAAGCAAAGAATTGGAAATTGTTCGAAGATTTGATTTGCAAATCAAAATATTGGAGAACTGCCGCAATTGTTGCTACAGCTACAAGGTGAAAAAAAAATGGAGTTCTCATCTTCAGTGATTATTACTCCATATAAATACTTCAATGGAAGCCAAATATTTTGCTTCAGCTCAGAGGCAAAGGCTTGTATCAGATATTTATTAATACGTAAGTTGAACCCAATTCCGCCTTTGAAAAATCCAAATACTTCAACAGGATTGACAAGGCTTTTGGTCTTCTGTTGTTGTCCATATCTCCAACTTTGTGTTTCCATGTGGACACATGCAACACTCCGAATGAGGTTTGGACAATCTTGGAGAATTTATTTGGAAAGCAGGATGAGTTGCGAGCTCATATTCTCGAAAATAAGCTAAATTCCTTAGATCCAAATAGCTTTAAGAACGTTCAAGATTTCTTTATGAAATTTAAATCATTGCTTCTACAACTACATGATTGCAGGATCGATAAAGGCATATCTTTACAATAAAGGCATGATTGCGGGATCGATCAAGGAATTACCTTCATCTCTAGTTCTAAGTGATATCTGATAGTGCATAAGGTTTTCACATTGGAAAACTCCTCGAATTCCCTCGATCCCCGGACTACCTCCTTCTTGCAAACACATCTGAGCCTGGACCACGTCCGGTATTCCCAGTGTTATGCTTTTGCCCTCACCTCTGGATGTCCTAGATTCCCAGATACGACCCCGCACCAAGTTTCATTCAAAATTCATCTCGCGTGCATATATGACTCCCCACATTCAGGATCCCAAATTGGGCCCCACCCCAAATATGACTTGTGCCTTTTCCACGACATATCCATGTAAGTTTGAATCCAACACCTTCATGCAAATGAAAATGGGAAACTGGCTCGGATGTCTAGACCCCTAGATACATTTGTAGAGCCCCCACTTCCCTTGATGCGTATCGTTGTTCATAACATTATCATATACTAGAATGAAACCATCATTTCCACTCTAACATTCCAGACATTATTCATGGACATGATTCAATAAATTAATTCATCAACATGCCTACAACTAGGCATCAAAACCAGCTAAGCGATTGTTGACAGTGCTTTGTAAATTAAAATATAGTTGCACCATAATAAACCCAAAACAGGTCCCAAATAGACCTCCATTATATCAATTGATATACCATACATTGCAACCCCATCACCCATTTACCAGGAAAACAACCAATCATAGATCCATGAAAGTCATATCATACTAAATAATGGAATCTCATACAATAATAGTTTAACTGGGCATATTAAAAATTCATACATAACCATGTAAGTAGCTCCATAACTTATAATAGTATCAACACACACGCAAAGTCCTTAGGCCTCTCATAACCATGGAAACACATAAATAACATATCATTAAACAAATAGGAATAAAAATTTCTCCACAAACAATGTTGGCACATTCATTATTAGAACACATAACAACATCATCCATTATTCATAATGCACAAAATTACAAGTAAATACACTTATTTCTATAGCTTGAATGACTGGAAACTAAGGGAGGGACTTCAACTCTCCACCAATCCATAGGCTAACTACATTGCAATATTTCTTGCAGTTGACCACCCCCAAGCTAGATTCAAAGCCTTTCCTTACATATTACATAATTGGAGGCACCCTCCAATCGGTCTTGGTCATGCAATCTGTTGGTGGCCATCTCACCCAACTGTTGTCGAGCTGCTGCCTCTCACCCTCTACGCAGCTGGCTATACACACTCCTTATGGAGAAAGCCACAAAATTTGCTGCTATTGCACGGTGAATCTGAGTTTCTTCAGCAAGAAACTCACTGAGGTCAGAAATCCCCAGAAACTGTGTTTCAGCTACACTTCCCGACGCTCTGCACTAGAAATCATTGCTGCGTAGTCAACTGCGTCACTCCAGCTGTTGATTTGCTGCGTTGGTCCCTTTTGCCTCGGACAAACAACAATATGGAATAATCCCACTTCTTTGTCGACTCACTCAGGGAGATATTTTCCTGTTGGTTTAGCCCTCTTGGCTTGGACTGAGCAATCGACTGGGAGATTGATCTATTGCTTACGCAATTCTTTGATCCCAATTTCACCAACGCTGAATCTGATGGTTGTTCTTTGCTTCTCCTGTGCTCAGCTTAAACAAGCTCTAATACCATGTGAAAATTATATCAACTCAGGAATCTCGTTGCAGGAACTGGAATATATTCACCTAACTATTAATTTTAACTTAACAATATATTTGCAGTTTACTACGACAAACACTGAATACATCACACTGCAACATACACTAATAAATTGCAGAAGAAATACGAGTGCGGAAACAAATCTGAATAAACATAGATCACACAACCATTCGACACAGTTATTTTGGGACTAATGTCCCCGAAAAAACCCAATGCAGGAAAACTGGTGCAACATATCTGAAGGTTTATATATTATGCAATAAATATTTCTGAGTACAAATATATGATTGACACACTCGTCAAATCATACATAGAAACTAACAGAAGAGATCTTGTGAGACAAACCTCACTCCTCCACGAGAACCCGACACTGATCTGCACCAACATTGGACTACCCTGTGTTGCCTCTGCGCAGTGATTGCGTCACTCTGCCCGTCTTTGTGTCACAACGATGGCTACCCTCTGCCTCTGCACTGGTATCTCTACTGGCTAGGAAAGGAGGCCTTTTTGTCTCTGGAAAATCTCTCTGAGATCTGGCACTGGCCCAATGTTGTCTCCTCAACAGGAAAATGTCTTCCCTTCAGCCTCTGCACAGTGACTGCGTAGGCACTGCATCATTGGGTCTACGTTGCTACTGTGGCTCTCTCTGTCTCTGCTTCTATGAATTCTTCGGCTCAGGAATCCTTCCAAATGAAATTACATCCCCTCACTGCAAAAGATCTCACGATCAAACTTTCTCTCTGAGCACTGCTCCTTCAAGAAATCGATCTTTGATCTCCGCCAAATGTATTTTCCAAATGACCCTTCAAGCCATTCTTATAGTCTTCTCATTGAGACTTCAATGGACCAGATTAGATCTCTAATCAACGGATAAGATTAAATTTTGAATTGATCCGTTTTTCTAGATCATTCTCACTCATATTATATTAATTCACTTTAATTATTTTATTTTCCTAAGTTTAGACTTAGGGTCCCTTTAAAAATAATTAATTATTTCTATAGCATACAATTCGAGTGGAATTTCACCAAACCATTTCCGGGTTATCTGGAATACATGTGTATAAGCCTTTCCACAAAATTTGATACTTAGAGCACATTCGATGCTACTCCAAATCAACACAAATGGCCAACAATTTGGATCAATTGTTCGTAGATAGCCCTATCTTCTCCTAAGATCAGAGACATGATCTTTTGCATGTCTGTTTTAATGAAGTTTGGACGAGACATTGTAATTCCAGTGGAGAAGTATTGGAGCATCTGAAGGATTAAATCATCACACTCTAGATCCAACATAAGTATACCAAATCTGAATTTCTCTAGGCGTTCCAAAACTTTCCACTTCTGAAAAAAAGTAAGAAGGGTCGTGTTGTCCAACCCTTGGAGTGCTTCTATCATTACCCGAAAATCTTCCTCATGATTTCATCATTATAGGGTAGTAGTGGTGTTTTTAAGGCAATGATTTCATTGAGACAAGAGGCGATTGAGAATCTAACATTTTCACAAGAATGCTCCAAGAACCTAGGTTGTATCAAGGCAAGCATGGATGGCTTCAAGGCCCAACTTGACCCTTTCCATTATGATTGCTTTATCAAGCTCAAAGCCATATCTAATGTGTCCAAACATAGGACATATTCTGACTTTGTACCCTGCAATTTGGATCCAAGTTCAAAGAGACAATTGTTTTTTACATCTTCCTTCCAAATATCTTTTTACTGCTGAAGAATAACATGGACCTTTCGAGAGAAAGGCATGTTGTTCTACTCTTGTTCTTGTTCGGTATGTTGTTTTCATCTACGATCCACAAAAGTATTGTAGCCCATAGAATCGACTGCTATATCATTATGTTGATTCCTGTGGCGTTTCCAAAATTCAAATGATGACATTGTGGTTTGGCATCAATAGATCTCAATACTCACTCTTTCTTCTCCCTTCTCGGCTTTCTTCAATAAAACTGATTTACCTATTCTGGGTTTGAATCTTCAGCCTACATAAGGAAATTGAATACAATTAATTTACTGCCTTTAGATGAATTTGGCCTCTTGGAAATTCTACTACAACTTCTCTTTAATCCTCATAGGCTGATTGAAATAACCGCTGATAAAAATACTAATTTTTAGAAGTTTTGCTCCAAATGTAAATCCTTCATTTCATTGCTAAAGATAAGAAAGTAGCAACCCCAAATATGGATCAACCTCTGATTGAGAAATTCAGTATTTTCCCTTGGTGATTGTGGCACCCGATTCCACACTTCGATATGAGAAGGAAAGATCTTCAATCCCTGTTGTCGAAGTGTAAATGATGTGTAGTGCTAAAATGCAACCCTGAACTTCTGCGTACAGTAGTATGATGGTTGGTGCACGAGATTGTAGTCTTTTGAATTCTCGAGCAGTGTATCCCTGTTGCAATAAAATAATTAAACTTTTCCACGTGTATTTGAACTAGTTACTCTACTCTGTCTCAAATGCCAGTCGTTGCAAGAAGCCCTGCGCTCTTTACACAACCAGAGAAGCGTTGTGGGGAGATTTTGTCATTGGTTGGTAGAACACAATAATGTGCCTGGTATCCAAAAATTTTTAATATCTTCGCACTGTAAATAAATGAATCAGCCCACTGCACTATTTCAAACGGCTCCACGGTCTTGAGTTTCAAATATCACCCCATGATAAGCTTTGATCGCCAATTGAGTTTTTGATGTTATTTCAAATGAGTAGATGTGCCGTATGCATTTAATTAGAGGACACAAGATAATTCAAAGCATATGCTAATAATTTGAATTGGATGAATCTTGCGGCCATGGTAGATTCAGCGATGAGGTTGACGACTTCAAGTGACCCTTCTCCGTGCTCAAAGTATTTCTACGACAATGCTTTGGTAATGTGGCCGACACACAGATTCTGTCAACTAATCTGTACGTCGCTCGACCCTCCTCCGTGCCCAGGGTGCTATTGCGACAATGCCAATAACCCTGTCTCTAGTTCGCGATCTTGGATTGGCCCTTCTTGAGCACTCTTACTTACAAGTGCCGCTACCTCAGAAATGAAATGATGTGGAACTTGAATGTGAATAGGCAGATCTGGATCAATTTGTTGAGATTTCTAAATGCAATCAGGCAGAGGAAATGTGTTTCCTCAATCACAGATAATACAAACAATATGCGAAAATTAAAAATTAACAGTCATACACAAGCAACATTACACAGGAAAGGAACAAATTTCTTTTCATTCCATCACTCTCTAAAAATGAAATTGCATTTTTGCTTTTATCAAAATGGTCGAAGCCTGAAAACCTAATTCTAATCAATGCTGCTTCAATTTTGAACAGACGTTCAACATCTATTCGTCCTTGGGCCATCAAAAGGTCCATTTCTGCATTTAATCGACATGCATGCCGTATTTCTGGATTACACATGAAAACACACGAAAACGCATTCAAACACACAAACTGGTAGACTTCAAACTTTATGTGATTCAGCTTGAGTACTCATCGCATCCAGATCCTCATTGCAGATCGCAGAGCTTAAATTTTAACTGGCGCGAACACGGGTAAACATAAAAGGTTGCGGGCGCGATAAGCGATGGCGCAATCACGTCGCAAAAACAAACAACATATGTTGCGACACTTTCTGGGAAAACATAAACGGTTACGAATGCAATGTGTGGCAGCGTGATTGCATTGCATGTCAAATAACTTAACTTGCGGCTGCGGAAAGGTAAGTCATAAATAATGTGAAATGTGCTTTGTGAGCGGCTTAAACGAAGGTAAGTGCAAAGAGCAAAATACAAAGAAATGAATGCAAAACAAATTTTGGTCCATGCGGTAAGGTATAAGGTAGGTCCCGCCAGATATTGCATCAGCAGTAAAACAACATATGGAAAATGGCTTAAATGGTAAAACGAAAGACTTGCGATTTGCACGTTGCGGGCAAAAGGTAAGTCAATGCAGTAGATGGAAATAAACGCAGAGTTTAAGACTCGGTCCTTTGATTTGATCTTTGCGTGGATTCGTGAAAATGCCTACAACTTCTTGGATCTGTTGTTGTCCTTCTCTGCTTCAAAATTGATGAAATTTGTGGGCTGCGCCACTTTTCATTCATGGCGGTGGTTGGGAGTAAAATTCCAACACAATTGACCAAGATCTGATCTAATAATCCCTGCAAGAGAATTAATAAATTCTCAACCTGAATATGGTCTTCCGCTTTCGACCCAGTCACCTCAACCCAATACGAAATGGTGTGGATCTATTGCGCAACAATCGGATATGAACTTCTACTGTGTTATTGATCCTGTCGGTCCACACCCTTCCATGCGATATAGTGGCTTGTCGCTTGTTTTGTCGACCCTTGGTGATTTGTATTGAACTCCATGCATCAGTTTCTTGCTTTCTAGTGGAAAGAAAGAAAGAAAGTATTTTTAATGTCTACAAGGCTAAAAATAGTCTATGGCACAGATTGCTTCTCCATCTGGCTCTTGTATTCGGCCCTTTTCCTGTGGAGTTTTACAACACATGCTCCCGACTTCTAAAAAAACTCTTCATTGAATAGATTATCCCAAGAGCTAGCTGCGAAAATACCTGCATAATTTTCCCTGATGTCTTTGAAGGTCTCGCATGGCAGTCCTAAACACTTGCAACCTCACTTGCTCGATGACAATGTACCGACCGGGGAACTCGTCGTATACAGTTAGCCTTTCACTAAAAGAATGGCACATTAATCCAATTAATGCCGATGGTGATGTGACTTGTGCCACCACTACTTAACTCTAGGCATCGGTTTGGCCTTTTGCGCTCTGAATCCTGAACAATGGCCTCATGGCCCTTTATCTTGTAGCCTCAACCAAGCGAATCCTTGCCTTTAATAACTTTAGAAGATGTGAAAAATAGGAAATCAACTAGGGTGATATCAAATACCACTGAAGTTGGAAGATGTTAAGATCCCAAACGATGAAATGATCAACAAATTTGGCACATTAAGGTGTTTTAAATAAAATACTTTCAATAAAACACTTAACACAAAAGGGATCTAGAAGAATGCAGCCCTTATGTCAATAATATTCAGAAAACGAGACATGCCCAAAATACAAGCAAATAATGGAGCCCCTGAGCCCCTGCCTTAGCATACACGGTTGCTCAATGAACAAGAAAGTGAAAATACTGAAGCACAAATGTGAACCCTGAATGGATCCACCAACAGATGTCACCATGAGATTTTCATCCAGCGATGGTTTTTGTCCAGGGATCAAGCTAGAACTAGCCATGCCAAGTTCCCAACAAAACACAAATAGATAGACAAGTTCAAGATGATTCCCTTTGTCTAACCCTTATCCCTTTTATAGGTTAGATGGACTTCATTTTATTGTTTTCCTTCGTAAAAACAAAAACACGATACCATGAGTAAATACCATGAGTTGATTCTGTCCACTTTAATCTTATCAAAAAAATATTACAATAAATTAAAAAAAATTGAAATAACATAATAAGCCATCCTCAATGACCACTCTAAAGAATTATTTTATGCAAAATTAACCAATTGAATATATAAATATTTGACAATTAATTTATATTATTACATTTCAAATTTACTATTTAAATTCTTTTTCAACCCGTTCTAGTTGATGTTTTAAATTTTTTATTAACCATAAAATTAAATCGAGTTGTCTTTAATGCGACTTTTTAGATTTTCAGGTGTCGGAATTCGGTGAAAAAAATTTAGGTAAAATCGTGATTTTTGTTATTTAAACTGGTTTTTTTCACTGTATAGATGGATTCAGAACCCTAAAAAACCCCTAGAGCACTTCGTTTATGCAAGATTACCCATCAAACTTCTATTTTCAATAAATTTCTACCAAAATTTAAAGAAATTAAACCGGAAAATACTACCATAAAAACCTTCAAAAAGTCGCATTATAGACTACTCAAAATTAAATTAGTGTAAAAAGCAAAGCCATTCCAAACCTCCTGTTCATGACCACTAATATAAGAATTTCAAATCTAAAACATACATCAAATTTGACAGTTTTTACCACTCTCATGTCCAATTCAACCGTTTTAACCAAGAATATTAACGATTAAAAAATAATAATATAAAACACCCCGTAATGGTCCATCAAATTCCATTCCTGATGAGTACCCACTAACCCTTAGTGTCAATGTCAACAGACCATACGTGGCTTCTCAGGTTAGCAAAGAGTTCTGGGCAGCGGAAAACGACAGGACCTTACCTACAACGTACCGCTAACATTAACAACAACGGCAGACAAATCGTGCATCGGCATACGGCAGACCTCTGTATTTTCAATGACTATGGCCAGAAAAAACAAAAGGTGCTGCCTTTTTGTCCAGCAGAGATTAAGTGTTTGCTATGATGCATTTGAAAAGCTAATTTGATATAACAAAATGTACAATCTCATATAAAATTTAATTACCATTTAAAAAATATATATATATATATATATATACGTATATATATATGGGTTTTTGTTTTGTTTTGTTTTTTTTTCCAAAAGAAATTATTTTTTATTAATAAAATTAAAATTAAAGAATTGTTTATGGATTCAACAATAGTTTGGATTGCAGTTTTTTTTGTTATTGATAATAAAAATTTCAAAAAATTAAATAGTTGGAGTGTTTAAACAGTTTTTTTTAATGGTAGAAATAAATTCAGCACTATCAATAACTCATGATACCTAAAAACTTAACAGCTATAACCCAAATTTTCAAAAATTTCTGCTTGCTAAAATTTCTAAATTATTTTCTAGATTTTTTTAAAGTACCCCTAAAATTATATTCTATAAACATACAATATATATACATATAATATGAATCAAGTACATATACAAAGAGAAAGCTGAAAGCAGAATTAAGATCCATAAAATACAAAAAACCTCGTGATTAAAAAGTAATTAGAAATGACAATACAAAGACAAAGAAAAAATAAGACTAACTAGCCCAAATCTTTTCTCTTTTGCTTTCTAGCCCTATGAAGATCCATAAAATACAAGGAGCCTTGAAAAAAAATAGAAATGACAATACAAAGACAAGAAAAAATTAAGATTGAGTAGCCCATGTCTTTTCTCTTTTTGCTTTTTAGCCTATGCACTTTTTGCCACCTTGAACTTTTTTGTCAGAATAAGAACATTTTGAAACATGAATTCTTTTAGAACCCCAAAATCTATCTCATGTCAGAGACTCTGTTTCCTTTTCTACTTGTTGTACAGTGCCGGCTGTACCATAGCCTCCCGTCTTGGACGACTCCGTGCAGGTCTACATATAGGTTTTTCCTAGTTTAAAACATCTTAGATTATGGTTAGTCTAAACATGTGATTTTTTCATTTTCTGTTCAAATAACTAACTATGAGGGGAATCAGATATATTCAAATTGTATTCTGAAATGGATAGATAAATTCATAAATTATACCATTTTAATAATTTATATTTATAAATTTTTTAATTTTAAATTTTAAATTTCAATTTCAATTAATTTTTATTTTTATTTATTTATTTATTTTTTATACCAAGTTTTACCTAAAAATATGGATTTAGGGAGTTCATAAACATGAAGCTCCTTCCATGAATTTAGGTTGTACCAAAAGTTTACTGATAGTGCAATGGTTTCATTCTTTAAAGTTAAAGACATCAATCTACTTGTTCTAAAACTTAGATATTTCAATATGCAATGACTAAACGGTTTCAACCAGAGACATGGAGAGGACTCAATAGGATGCACGAGTTGCTTAAACTCTACAATTTCTTAAATGAGGCATTGTTTCTTGGCAATTGTTATAACATGATAAAAAATTTGCATATTGAGTGTTTAAAGGTTTAAATAGATGTGTGAGAGAGAGTCTATATAGGTTTCAATATTAGGAATTTTCGGTGAAAATCACATGAAAGAAATTTTTTGTCGACGCGTTGGTTCATCATCAAGACAAGATGATGATAATTTTATTTATGTTAAAAATTATGAGATATATTTGTCTTTATTTATGTTAAAAAATTATGAAATATATTTGTCTTTTACTAGACTCTTAATAGTAGGTACAATGAAATGTTATCTTTTCTTTGTTTACATTATTTCAAGTGGTTACCAATTTACTATGATAAAAAAGTTATTATAATATATTTATTATTATTTTGATGTGATTATGTGTTTGTGACAGTTTGTTAGAGTTCACGATTTAACACAAAAAATAATCTTCTATTCATGAAACTTTTCACATACAACCATCCACAAAACTCCAACTCTTGGTTTTCACACATACATTACAATGACCTAACCACCAGTATATAAAGGCCTAATTTACTAAATATGGAATCATGACAAACTCTAACTTGACTTTCCTTTTCTCTAGTTAACTCACACTCGACTTCTAATATTGGACTCTTCTTAACTCAACTCAACTCTCTGTGCATTGCATGAATACATGTGTAATTAACTATTTCCAACAATTCCCTTAATTATGACCATATGACTCAACATAAATTAATCATGACTCAACGTAGCTTAATCATGTCTGTTGTTCTAACTTAATCACTCAGCCTTAATTGCAACCGTATGATTTTCTTTTTTCATTTCTTCCAATTTATATACCCTCGAAACTACTTCATTCTCTGCTTCATTTTCTTTCTATAAACTCCATATTTCTTCACTTGTTGTTGTTGCATTTCTTTGAATTCTCTTGTATTTGTTCTGAAAAACAATCTGAACCTATCTTATATAAATTCATTTTCATAGTTTCATTCAACCATGGACTGCTACCACAACTCTTCATCTCCAAATTCTTTGTTCTGCTTCTTGCGCTTCATATTCCTCATCTTCTTTCTACCATATTTCTTGATAGCAAAATCTATTCTCTTCTTTACTCCATTCCTGAAAGAATATTTCAATGTTTTCTTCTTCATCTTTAGAAACTTCCATGTCTTGTCCTACATCTTTTTCTTCATCTTCTCTTTCATCTATATTGCTATCATGTTTACCTGCACACTCAAAATCAATTTTTAAAAGATCTTCATTATGCTATACAGTGAGAATTTTCTCCTCTTCCTCTTCCTTCTTTGTCTTCTCTTCCACTTCTTTACAAACCTCTGTTGCTGCAAACATGGTGTCTTCCACTTGGCTTCCAGACACATGTGAGTTTCTCTCACCAATAACAACATATCAATGCGTTCTTTCTGTTGCATCATGTGCAACCACGCATTACCAATTAATGGTTCTTCATAAAATTTAACATCAACAATTTCAATTGTTGAATCCGCAAAACCACTTCTTGTTTTATCAGTAAATTTATCTATGTCAAACTTAGTCGTTGTTAATTCACACACTGCTTCATGAACAATTCCAAATTTTGTTTCATAACTTTCTACTATAGTGAAAGCTTCAACCTTCAATTATTAATCAAACATGGCACTTACCATATTACGATGATCAATCTTTATTTCAAAAAATACACCACAAATGTCATTAACATAACGTTCATCCACCTTATGGTGGGATATCTGAGCATGCATGTGCTCATTAACAATTTCAACTTCATTAAATTCATCATTTGTCGTTGAATTCACCAATTCACATTTCACTTTGCAGGCATCACCCACATGTGTCTCATCACAGTGGGATTTACTATCATCTTCAACATCTACGTTATAGTAGAGTTCTCAAGCATTTATATGTTCTTGCTCTGCTTCATACACATAGGCTTCAACTTCTCTCTTTGTAATCTTTGCTGCAACTTCTTCATCCATATGCATGTCTGCATTATGGGTTTCACTTTTACAGTCTTCATGACCATCATCCATCTTTAAGTGAGGTTCTCCAAACTCTGTTATCGTCGAGTGAGAGTCATTCTCATATACTCTCAAATCTACAGGTGACTTCTCTATTGATTCTTCAACAAACTTTGACACAACTTGTTGTTGCATGTTAGTTTCCTTTGTACAAAATTCCGCTTCTAGGATCTTCCATGCTTCCTGTGAAAATGTAGCTTTTTCTGCTTTGCACAAAAACTTCTCATCCAATGCCCATTTTATAAAATTCAATATGAAAGCATCACATACTTCATCATATGGGTTATTAGACCAGTACTCAATTAACTCTTTACATCGAAGAAAAAATTGCATTTTTACAACTCAAAAATAAAAAAATTTACCAGTAAATTTTAGTAATATTACTAGATCTATCCCAATCCATGCATATTTGACTTGTTCTACTTCATCTCTTGTCTTTCAGATTCCTCGACTCCAGCAGGAATCCCTATGAGCTCCTCAAAATACTTTGGTCCTATGAGCTCCTCAAAATACTCTGGTTTTTCTTATCGATTTCTCCTTTTAATTTCAATCTCGCTTTGCGACCATGACTGTTGTCTTTCTTCTATCTTATGGTTTCTTTCATTGTTTCATGAGGCGTATTTCCATATCACCCCCAAAAATATAAATATGATTTTCAATATGCGCCCTCGTAAAGCACAAACTCCACCGGATTCACCTATCTTTATCAAGATTATTATGAATCCAAAAGCACTATCATCATAAAGAACCGAAATTTTTTGCAAAACAATTCACCTTTAAAAAAATATAAACTTTATTTCCAAATAAAACCCCTTTAGCTTTTTTCAATTCTCTTTTAATAAAAAATATCTCACTTAAAAAATACTCTTTATAAACCTTTCTAATAAAATTTTGTTTTCAAAACCAGATAAAGAATGGTATATTGCACACAGAGGGTGTATGTGATCAAAATACACACACACTGATTACATTCAGATTACTCTATTAAATAGAGTTTCTAAGATCCAACTTATTCCTAAATTAGAGAGAGAGATTGAGAGAATTTCTCAACCATCACAAACCAACTTCTCAAATCGGATGTAAGCATTAATTCCAACATCCCCTCTTAATGCTTACATTACATGAATTTATTGAAATCACTCATAAATAACAAAATACACAATCATTCTTTAACCGGTTTTCAACTAATCAATATAGGCTCCATCAAGTTGCCTCATAACCCTCGTAAAGGTGTAGTCAGCAAGTTGGATTCCCGAGTTCGGCTACTGAACTCCCGAATCAAGGACCTCCCGAAGTCAATTACTGGACCACATCCCAATTTGTCGCATAACCTAATTAGGAGACCACTCCATGTCTACGACTAATGAGGGATCCTTCCCTAGATCTACAATTGCCATACTATCTCGACAACCATCCATGTTGAGCCTGAACTGTAGCTGTTCTAAAAGAGTTTAAGAGGTTCATACTCTTCATTGAATTCATCATCAGAATTCAATGGGTATTCATCTGTGGCTATATTTGTTGATTCTTTCCCTTTTAACACATCACTGGCACGATTTCTGCAATCCCACGCTGTATGCTCAATTTTCCTGCAATAGTAGCGTTCAATTTCACCTTTGTTTTCATTTTTATTTCTCATCCTTGAATTTGTAAGCAATGAATTTTATACACGAGAGTTCTCTTCTGCATCCTCTGGTTTTAGTCGCATTTGCCAGAAGTGTTGCAATTGTCTCATGCAATGTTTGTGTAGACATTTGACTCAAAGTGAAAACAACATTACTATAACTTGAAGGAAGACTCTTTAGTAATATTGCTTTAGCATCTTCATACTCCACCTTAGTACCTGCTTCACCTAATTGTCTTAAAAGAGGCATTAAATTATTTACATGACTGGACATAGATGTCTCCTCATTCATTTTCAAAGTAAATAATTGCAACTTTATGGAAAATTTTGCATTTGCAGTTTTTACACCAAATAACTGAGCCAAATGTTCCCATATTTCCTTTGATGATTTAGTGAGATCCACAATATGTCATTGTGAATCTACAAGGGCAAGTCCAATAATAGACTTAGCTTTTTCATCTCTGTTTTTCCATTCAAGTAACTCCTTGGCATCTGTAGGTGCTACTTCTGAACCACTCACTATACCCCATGAGATTTTATTCATTAATTGCATTTGAATTTTTACATTCCATGAGGGAAAATTTAGACCACTGAATTTGTCTAAAACCATGAACTCCATGATCACAGGAAGGATTCAAAACCAAAAATTCCTTTTAAATTTTAAAGTCACCTTTCTCTAAAATATTGAAACTATTGTAATTCTCTTATGCCGACAAAGCAAGTTTTAGGTACTCAATTTGCAATAGGCAACAAGGATTTTAAGCTAAGTATATAACTTACCACACCTAATGTGCATGCAACACACTTGTCTGCAGTTTCAATCTGTTTCCTCCATTACTCGCAAGCACATAAAAATATTGACAGGAAATCTGTAAGCTGGAATCACAATTCACAGAAATCACACTCTTGCCGTCAACATCCATGCCTCCACAAAATCGAGCCATTTTAACGCATACGACCGCCCTTCATAGCTTCACACAGATGCAATTAGTTGTTTAAATCATCATATCCAGCTATTGTTAGCAGATCCAGTTACTCTTAGCAGATCTAGATCGCGTAGGCAGCGACTGTTTAAATTAGCAGATCCAACTACACTACATAAAGGGGTTTTCTTCTACTTGAGTGCAATGCCTCCTCTAATAGAAAATTCATAATATGGACAACCTAAACAGCGTCAAGAAAACTGGTCTTCTGCGTGGCATCTTCATAACTCGGATACAACAACAACAAAGTGCTTCGTTGATTCACCATCTCAAACCTCAATGTTCACAATATGCACAGTTCATTGTTTGCACAACCTCTCACACAATCCCAACACAAGCCTAGTGCTTCGGTACCAAGATAAAGAATGGTATATTGCACACATAAGGTGTTGCAATCAAAACAAGCACACACTAATTACATTCAGATTACTCTATTAAATAGAGTTTCTAAGATCCAACTTATTCCTAAAATAGAGAGAGAGGTTGAGAGAATTTCTCAACCATCACAAACCAACTTCTCAAATAGGATGTAAGCATTAATTCCAACAAAACCTTGCTCAGGGGAGTTTAAAAAAACATATCTAAAAAAAAAAAACAAACGAACTCTCCGATTAATTTTAAACAAAACTTAATGCCTTTAAATTTCCTTCAAACCTTTTTAAAACTTGCACATGAACTTTATTAACTCATTAACCTTACAAATAGGACTTTTCATGAAATTTTTATTTAAATCAAGACAGCGGAATTACAAAATTCACCGAATCATAAGTTTTCCCAAAACATGGTGTCTTTAAACCTTAATCATGTGACAATTAGGTTTTAAATTTTTTCAAAACATTGTGCGTGTAACCATTAATCCTCCGATGATCTCATTTTGTATTTTTTTTTTTTTTTAAAATAGTAAGCCTTTTTCTTTAGACTCTCTTCTCAATAACTCCGCACACTGTTTGAATTTTGTAACTTCTTTTTACTCTTCCCTTTTTTCTTTTTTTTTGCAGTTCTGATACTAATTTGAAGGATGAAAACGCAGAGGAGGAAAAGACAAAATTCACACAATGTGGCTCTACAAGTTGCGGTTGTAGACTCACTAGCTCTGTAGATCTTTTAGCTCTGACACTAATTTGATGGATAGACATAAGAGGAAAAATGAAAATAGACACAAAATAATATTCTATTCATAAAACTTCTCACATACAACCATCCACAAAGTTACCACTCTTGGCTTTCACACATACATTACAATGACCCAACCAGGGTATATAAAGACCTAATTTACTAAATATGGAATCATGACAAACTCTAACTTGACTTGTCTTTTCTCTGGTTAACTCATACTTAACATAATCACACTCGATTTATAATATTGAACTTTTCTTAACTCAACTCAACCCTCCATGCATTACATGCACATTGGAGTAATTTATTATTTCCAACATTATATAGAGGCTTAGGATTTAGATATATATATCAAAATTTAGTAGGGATTTATAATGCATCAATTGGTATTTTATAACTAGTTTTATATAAGATATCATTTTTTGGGATTCAATTGTGTTACATAAGTCATTCATTTATGACCATTTCCATAAGAGGTAGTCATAACTGACTAATTTCTCATGATTTTTTGAATATTTCACTTAACGCTTATTGCATCGGGTGATGCTCATAGGGGGTGAAGAAATGAGATTGAAACTAGTGAAATGAATCACATAGCATCAATCATCAGAGATTTTTTTTACAGTTAAAATGGAAGCATCAAGCACAAGCTTGACTAATTCTCAAATACCTCAATTTAATGGAAAAAATTATGACTATTGGGCTATAACAATGAAGACTCTGTTTTCTTCACAAGACATTTGGGAATTGGTTGAGAATGGTTTCCAAGAACCAACAGATGCAGCGTCATACAATGCTTTGACACCAACAAAAAATGATTTGTTGAGGGACAACAGGAATAAGGACTCAAAAGTCCTCTTCTACATTTTTCACGCAGTTCATGAAAGTATCTTCCCAAGGATTGCAGCAACAACAAAGCCCAAGCAAGCATGTGATACCCTCTAGACATCCTACCAAGGCATGGAAAATATGAAAACAACAAAACTACAAATGCTAAGAAGAGATTTTGAGACAATTTGTATCAAAGAGTCTAAGAATGTAGACTCACTTTTTACATATGTAATTGGACTAGTAAATCAAATCAGGTCTCATGTTGAGACACTTGAGGAAAGGAGAATAGTTGAGAAAGTTTTGAGAAATTTGCCGGCAAGATTTGATGCCATTGTTGTGGCCATAGAAGATACAAATGATCTCTCACAGTTTTCAGTGGATGAGTTTTATGCATCATTAATTTCTCATGAACATAGACTAAACAAAGAAAAAAAATCCTCATTGGAGCATGCATTCAAGACACAAGTTTCATTTTGTCAAGGTAGAGGCAAAGGAAGATCAAATTCTAGATGAAGAGGAAGAAGCCAACATAGAGGTGGAAGAGGCATCCCTTCAAGTTCAAGTGGAAAGGACATCAATCAAAATTCAAGTTAAGGCCCAAGCCAAAATCAAGCACAATATCATAGGTACGATAAATATCATGTTCAATGTCACTACTATAATAAGTATGGTCATTATGCAAATGAATGTAGAAAGAAGCAACATGACATAAGTAACAAACCAAGTGAAAATTTCACAAAGGAAAATCAGAACCATGATAGCATGTTTTTAGCTTGTAATGTAGCACAAGAAAAACAATAATATGCATGGTTTCTAGATTCAGGGTGCAACAACTACATGACATGGAACATAGAAATGTTTTCAAATCTCGATGAAAGTGTGAAATCTGAAGTGACATTACGGACTGATTGCAAAGTCTTTGTCATGGGCAAAGGAAGAGTCGACATTCTAACAAATAAGGGGGAGAAGAAGTACATTTCAGATGTCTATTTTGTCCTTGGTTTGAATCATAAACTCATAAGCATTGGACAACTCATGCAAAAGGGATACACTATCTTTTTCAGGAGTGGAGAGTGCACAATTTTGGATAAGTCTCCATGCAAACAGCTCATTGCAAAAATTCAAAGGAGAAACAATATAATGTTTCCTCTCGAGCTAAAAGCATATTTGAAGGAAGAAGGTGCTCAAACACAACTATCACTGAATTCACAAGATAATGAAAGAAAAATTGCAACTGTCACATAAGTAAAATTTCAAGCAAAAAATAGAGATGAGAACTGGTTACGACATTTGAGATTTGGCCATCTCAATTTTGAAGGTTTGAATTTGTTGCATAAGAAAAGCATGGTGAAAGGACTGCCACTTAGAAAAACTGGACAATCTATGTGAAGGATGCATCTTGGTCAAACAACATAGAGAATCATTTCTAGCAAGAAAGTCAATAAGAGCAAAGGAACCCTTGGAGATTGTCCATTCAGATTTATGTGGACCAATGCAGACACCATCAATTGGGTCAGTTATTATATTTTGACTTTCATAGATGATTATACAAGGAAGACATGGGTCTACTTCCTAAAATATAAAAGTTAAGTGTTTGAGCACTTTTGTCAATACAATACTCTTGTTGAGAAGCAAAGTGGACACTACATCAAAGTGTTGAGGACTTGCGTAGGTGGTGAATACATCTCAAATGACTTCCTACGTTTTTGCAGAGAGCATGGAATTCACAATAAATTTACAACAAGGTATACACCTCATCAAAATGCTGTCGCGGAAAGAAAAAATAGCACCATTATGGAAATGGCAAGGAGTATGTTGAAGGAAAATCATTTTCCAAATGATTATTGCACTGAATTTGTCACTTGTGCAACATATATCATTAATATGTGTCCAACCAAAAGTGTTATGAATATAGTTCCTAAAGAGGCATGGAGTGGAAGAAAGCATGGTGTCACTCACATGAGAGTGTTCGGATGTGTGGCGTATGTACATGTCCCGGATGAGTTAAGGAAGAAGTTGGAAAACAAGGGGGATAAATGCATATTTGTTGGATACAGTGATGAATCCATAGCATACAAGCTCTACAATCTATCAACCAAGAAGGTCATAATCAACAAAGATGTGCAGTTCATAGAAGATGAAGCATGGGATGGAATTTTAGAGAAGACAATCAATGTGAAAACATGTATATCACATGAAGGAAAAGAGGAATTGACCGCAGCAAGTAAATCCTCAACGGTGACTCCTCCTACTCCTATTCAAGATCAACAAAGTAGTCACCAAGTGACACCGTCAACAAACAATGAGACAATGTCATGTAGTCGACAAAGTGCTTCTCCAACACACCGCAAAGACTTACTACGTCATCTACTTCAAACGCAACACCAAGTGACATGTCAAGGCCCATTTTCTGCAAGAACGAGAAGACAAAAATTCAGAAATTTCAGTGAAATTTATGAGCAAAATGAAGTTGATAGTAACGTTGGTCTAAATTCCTTATTTGCATTGTTTTGTCATGTAGATGACCCAATCCATTTTGAAGATGCAGTCAAAGAAGAAAAATGGGTTGCGGCAATGGATGAAGAAATAGAGGCAATAGAAAAGAAGTGAAGCAAAAAAAAATGGTATTTTCATTTCCCAAGCAAAATACGTAGCAGGCATTTTGGAGAGGTTTAATATGCAGAACAACAAGTTTGCACCAACTTCAACTGTCATAGGGTTGAAGTTGAGCAAAGAGGATTGCAGCAACAATGTCAATCTGACATTATACAAAAGTATGGTGGGCAACTTAATGTATTTGACTGCAACTAGGCCTGATATAATGTATGCAGTGAGTTTGGTGTCGAGGTTCACGGAGACACCAAAGCAAACACATTGGCAAGCAACCAAAATAATTTGAAAGTATGTCAATGTGACAAAGGAATATGGTATTTTGTACACTGCTACAAATGATTTTAGGCTGGTTGGTTACATAGATAGTGACTGAGAAAGAATACTGATGACAAAAAGAGCACATCAGGATATGTTTTTCATTTAGGTTCGGGAGCCATTTCATGGGCATCCAAGAAGCATCCGATAGTGTCATTGTCAACATCAGAATCTGAATATGTCACCGCACTGGCAACAACGTGTCAAGATGTTTGGATGGAAAGGATGTTGAGAGATTTATGCCATGAACAAGAGGGAAAAAAACTATTTTATGTGACAACAATTCCGCAATTGCAATATCAAAGAATTTTTTCTTTCACAAGAGAACCAAACACATTGACACTAAATATCATTTTATAAGAGAATTGGTTAACAACGGTGAGATTGTGTTGCAACATTGCAGGTCAGAAGAAAAATTTGCAGACATCTTCACAAAGCCATTGGCACGAGGTGTTTTTTTTTTTTAATCTCAGAGATTGTTTTGTCAATGATGACACTTGTGATTAAGGGGGAGTGTTGGAAAATTAATCTCAACCACCGCGTTAAATGAAATGACAACAAACATATCTCAAGTAGATATTTTGAAGGTTGCGGATTTATTTTGCAGGCTAAAGGACATGGCATAAATGTAGTTCTCAGCAAGAGTACAAAATCCCCATTCTGCAACACATCAGATAATTAAAGTCAAATGGACATTTAATGCATGGTTGGTAAAAGAGTATGGTAAATGAAGTTCTCAGCAAGAGCAGATAATTAAAGTCAAATGGACATTTAATGCATGGTTGGTAAAACCGTATGGTCAAACATTAATTCCGCAACCAATATATGTACTCTGCAACATAAAAAATCATTTTAGTAAAATAGCCCATCCTTTGTATTAATTTTTTACTGTTAATGTGTTGAAAATGTATGTTTTGATATAACAAGTTAGTAGAAGCTTTATGCATAGTGGCTGATGTAACTTTGAGAAGACAAGAGGAGAAAATTGTGGAGCATTTTGTGGTGGGCGTGTAAAAACAATTTGTTACAGGTTTTACAGTGAGTTACTCTGCAACACCTCGTGAAGTGTAAATCTCATACTCGTGAATGAGTAGCAACCTCCATATGAATGTATTTCATGTGTTTTTAAATCATAATATGAAGTTTGGTTTGTTGCGACATGGTTATGGAAATTTAAGGTGGACTGAT
Source organism: Pinus albicaulis (assembly GCA_034641835.2). Taxonomy (NCBI): domain Eukaryota; kingdom Viridiplantae; phylum Streptophyta; class Pinopsida; order Pinales; family Pinaceae; genus Pinus; species Pinus albicaulis. The sequence goes on along the minus strand of CM076579.1, from coordinate 1,687,298,817 downwards.
TTTTAGTGCAACCACTCTGTTTAAATCCATCTAAACTATTTGAGCTTTTAGCTTTGTTTTGTTGCAGAAGTCAATTGCATGATTTAATCTCCACCACGTGACAATCTTTTGAGGAAGAATCTTTGTGTTTTATTTTTTAACAAAAAATTTAAGAAAGTAGAATTACAACCATTAAACTTCAAGATTTTGGGCGTTTAAATGTTTTTGATGGTGCAAAATCTATTTATACCATCAAAAACATAATTCAAAAAATCTCAAAATTAAATTAAATTAAAAAAATAAAAAATAAAATAAAATAAAATAAAAAAATAAAATTCCAATAAGAAATAGCCATTCAAATGAAAATTATCCCATTGTAACACTTTAAAAAATGGAAGTATAAAACTTGGTCAAAGTATAAAGCTATGGCTTGTGTGACTTGACAAGTGATTTGGTTGAGAAAAGGGATTTGTAGGTGAAGTAGGTACATTCAACATGACTTCACTATAACTTGGTTGGTGTGACGTGTAAAGTGATTTGGTTAAGAAGAGTATTTGCAAATTTATAGGTAAAATAGGTACAATTTACATGACAAAGAATCATGTTATGACATACACCATAAACATTGAAGTTCATCACTGACTTTATTAGTAAACTTGTCACTATTATAGATTACAAATATTTTCACAAGAAACTTAACAACGAATTTTTTGCGAAGTTCATAAATCTTAGGCTACATAAATGGAGAAAACGAAGCGGAATATAATAATGTTGTCCTAGGTTGTTTGTAGTGCACTTAGTGATTGATCATGTAATATATGCATTATATATTAATAGAAAAAGTAGACAATCAAACTTGTATTTTCATTTTGCATTTACATGCAAAAAGTGATTTATGTAGACAACAGAAATATTGAAAATGAAATATTATTATTTTTAATTTCTATAGCATTAAATAATAGGTAATAAATTTAATAAATAATAATATAAATATATATTTTAAATTTTATTAATAAATTTTTATTAATGTTAATAAATTTTAAATAAATATTAATAGTATTTTTTTTTTATTAGTTCAAGAAAAATATGAACATCGCTAAGATTAGAACTAATTCTCATGAGCTTTTAAGTGAAATTTGGTGGTGGTTTACTTCTAAGACTAACTAGGACTATAGAACTTGTTGGCTTTGCAATACTAAGAGGGTAGAGGATAAAAAGCATCATTGGTTCTCATTTTCCTAACATCTATCACACTTCCAATCTTCTTGACTTGTTAAGTCAACCCAACTATAGTGATCTTGGTGGAATTTTTCCCCTTCTTTTTAAATATATAAGTAAGATTCTAAAAAATTACAATTATATTATTTTTCTTCTCAAGATCGATAAATCCCATTAATCATCATCACTATAAAATTATATTATATTAAATATTAAAAAATTAAATTAAATGAATGCAATCATGTACAATATAGCATGGACAACGCTGTGGTGATTTACATATTCTACATCAATTCCTTTTCTCGCCTCTCTCTCGTGCATCTTCCAACTGTTGGAATATGTAATTCTATTGGAATATGTAATTCCTACTTGTCTTCAATTGTGACCTTCTATGTATAGAGTCTGTTCCTAGTCCATAGGAGTTAGGTAAAACTATTCCTTATTTGGTGTGTGGTTGAGAGAAATTTGGTGTGTGATTGAGATATTCTCTCAACTAACTTGTTGTGTGTCCAAGATAGCTTTCCTATCTCGAGACAATCCTTCATGTATATATGTAACTCTATTTGATTAATAGAATGGAGCTTGCATGCTCAATTTTTATCTTGGTATCGGAGACCATATGGATTTGGACCTTGACCCCTCCTGGGATGAGGGAAACGAGAGAAATAAAAGAGTATATCGATATTGTTTTAAGTTTTGTTTTAGTTTGTCCATTCGAATTGAACACCGCAGAAAGTCATTGTTCATTGTGCGTGCAGAGGCCACAGAGACCTGTGTGGATAGATTGGCGGCTATAGCACAGTGAGTGTGGATCGGTGTTGTAACCACACTGGTGCTCTCCTATGTGAGCTTCACGAACATCTTCTCTGCCTCCAATTTCCTGTACAGTTGTGAGATGTCGCTGGAGTTCGCCTCGTTTTGTGGCTGGTGAATGGGGCAGAATTACAAGGTATTTGCCACGAGCTGTGATATCCACGGCTTCAATGATTTACAAGGACGCGAAGTGCCACTAGATCTGTTGGAGAAGCCGATGGAGGCCGATTTGATGCTTGAGGAGGTCGATTGTGAAGGTCGAGCAACCTGATTGATGCGAAGAGCCAACCTAAATGTTGTCTCCAAAGAGATCTGCAATTATGTGCTCGTGGAAGAAAGGTCGGCCACCATTAAAGCACACGGCCAAGGAGGAAGCTACCAGGAAGGTCGTCATAGCCGAAGAGGCAAAACAGGGCACTGTAGCTTCTCCGTTCGTAGAAGATAATATTACCGAGCTCTCGAAGAAGGTATCAGAGTTCGAACCCAAGGCCGCCACATTGAGGAAGGATGGTGAGCACGTTCGCTTCCGATTTCTTGCCCGAGCCCTAGACTTGAATTTGGAAGAATCGCCATCATAGAGATTCTGAAGGTTGCTGTTACGAAAGTTCTTGGCAGTGAGAGTGCAGCGGGGTGATTGCCTCAATGTGGAGGAAATACATGACCTTGGCCGATTTTCTGGAATTTGCGAAGAGTCAAGAAAATGTCAATGCCATCATCAACCTACCGTATGCACGAGTCATAGCAGCGGCGTCGGAGATCAATATCGTAGAGCTCACCATTTCAGTTATAACTAAGAGTGGCTACCACAACATGGCTGATAGACTCATGATAAAGTCTGATGACAATGTTGTGTTAAGGGAGTTGAAGCAAAAACAAAATTCAAGCTTGTTTATGAGGTGGAGGGAGATAATGTCAGAATTTCGAATTCAACCATTAAGGAGATCAAATAAGTTGCTCACGCTGTATCATTAAGTAGAGGTTCAGTTTTCCTGAGTCCTGGTGGTTACCTTACAGCGAGCATAGATGATGTCAAGCGATTGCACCTGCAAAAGATATCCGTTTTTGTCTCTTTGCTTCATGAATTAGAAACCGATTCGCACCTGAGTGGACTTTCCTATCTTCAAATGAAGGTTTCACCCTCGAAATTTTGTGCAATGTGTTTCGAAATATTATCACCACAAATCCGTGATTCCATTTGCATGGGCAATACAGATGAATTTTCAGCACGATATGTCGTCCATCTTCTGCCTCGCTTTGAAGAAATGTTGATTACACTGAAAATTCAGTGGCTTGGCTTCTCTGGCATGTCTATCTGTGAGATCATATTTTCTTGATAAAGTGAAAAATAGCAGCAGAGGCTTCATTTGATGCAAGAATTTCTAGTTGTTGTTGTGAGTGCGATCTTGTAACATACGAGCAATAATAGGGAGAATTGTTTTGGCAGTGATGATGTCGCTGTTATTGCTCTGTGCGGCTATCGGGGCCATGATGCTGGCATAATCGTGGCTCGTATGTTCCGTTTCTTCGCACCACATGCCACGACAGTTGCCATTGGTGGACAACGCCAACGACAAGCCTCCCAAGCACCAAGGGTTCTTAGAAGTTGACCTTCACTGGCTGCCCACCATCGAATGTTCTAAAGAAAAAGAAGGGACTCTAGGAGTCGATAATGTTGAGTCCGCGGTGTGCCTTGAGGCTTCCAAGGGCGGGGACTGGTGCATGTGATCCTGGTGTGCAGCCACACTTTCCAATAGTGGAATTGGAAGTAGAGGAGAATGGGGTGGGAAATTGCCTTGCATGGAGGAGCAGGGGATATTGCTCGCACAGTAACGACGGAGCACAGTGAAAGAGCCGAAGCAGGGCTTCGCCACTGTCGTCAGATTGGAGTTGTTGATCTCCGAGAGACTCGATCAGCGCTCGATGTCGTGGAGATTATGGTCCGTGAACTTGAGAATGATCCAACTTTCAATGCTGGTAGAGGTTCAATCCTAACAGAGGCAAGCACAGTGGAAATGGAGGCAACCATCATGGATGGTCCCACAAAACATTGTGGAGCAGTTATTGGTCTTTCTACAGTGGTGAACCCTATTTCTCTTGTTCAACTTGTTATGGAGAAGACTCCTCACATTTATTTGGCCTTTGATGGAGCAGAGAAATTTGCAAGAGAACAAGGTGTTGATACCACAGATACAAAGCACTTTATTATTGAAGAGAACGTGGAACGACTATGACAAGCAAGAGCAACTCATACAGTGTAGGTTGACTTTTCCATACCAACAAAAAGTATTTGCCAGGTTGAGAATTTGTGTGTAAAAAACGTCCAATATTATGTAACTTGATGGTGAATTTATGGGCGACACAGGATCAGATTGTAAATTCTTGGATTCTTGTCTTGAGACAAACAGTTTGTTATTATTTCTCCTCGTGTGGATGTGAGTGTCCACGGATCCGGACGTTGATCCGTTGTTTCATCAATGGAGGTATCGTTGGAGAAGAACGGTTGCTGTTATGTTCGGAAAATAGTTATCTATGGGTAGAGATAGAGAAATTTGATGTTCTATTTTGTTTCTTGGAATCATGTTAAAATTATTGAGCCTAGCTCACTACATGTAGGTAAAGTTACTTTGTTAGAATTCGAGACTCTAACAAATGACAGGTTAAGCATGGAGCTCCAAGATTTAATTTACAAAGACAAAAATGCCAAAGATGTGAACGACGAAAAATTGAGGTAAAGAAGCAGTAACACTTATTAATGGAGCATGAGAAGTTGTCGGGAGGCTTCCAGCTTCCTGTGTTTGGGATTGACCTGGTTGAAGTTTGAACGCATTTTTATCATGGTATTTTGGCGTAGCGGTGAAGTGTGGTATAACATATTTGCTGCAGTGGCTGAGGGTAGTGTGGTGAGCTGCCTAGACGTGCCTTTGTTCGTATACCAGAGCAGCCTCTAGTAAGTTGCAGCTGAAGCATGGTGAGTTGCAGCTGATGGAAGCGTTTTTTGCAGCATTTGTGGTTAAGGAGGGAGACAAGGTGAAGATGAAACTAAAAGTTCCAACATATTTTCTTTGATGAAACATATTGTCTTCATGAATTCCTTTGTTTTCATGTTGAGACCGGTCAACTTAATTCCTTTGTCTTTTCTCTGGTTAACTCATACTTAACATACTCACACTCAATTTATAATATTGAACTTTTCTTAACTCAACTCAACTCTCCATGCATTACATGCGCATTGGAGTAATTTATTATTTCCAACATTATATAGGGGCTTAGGATTTAGATATATATATAAAAATTTAGTAGGGATTTATAATGCATCAATTGGTATTTTATAACTATTTTTATATAAGATATCATTTTTTGGGATTCAGTTGTATTACATAAGTCATTCATTTATGACCATTTCCATAAGAGGTAGTCATGACTGACTAATTTCTCATGATTTTTTGAATAGTTCACTTAACACTCATTGCATTGGGTGATGCTCACAGGGGGTGAAGAAATGAGATTGAAACTAGTGAAATGAATCACATAGCATCAATCGTCACTGATTTTTTTTACCATTAAAATGGAAGCATCAAGCACAAGCTTGACTAATCCTCAAATACCTTATTTTAATGGAAAAAATTATGACTATTGGGCTATAACAATGAAGACTCTATTTTCTTCACAAGAGATTTGGGAATTGGTTGAGAATGGTTTCCAAGAACCAACAGATGCAACGTCATACAATGCTTTGACACCAACAAAAAATGATTTGTTGAGGGACAACAGGAATAAGGACTCAAAAGTCCTCTTCCACATTTTTCAGGCAATTCATGAAAGTATCTTCCCAAGGATTGCAACAGCAACAAAGTCTAAGCAAACATGTGATACCCTCCAGACATCCTACCAATGCATGGAAAATATGAAAACAACAAAACTACAAATGCTAAGAAGAGATTTTGAGACAATTTGTATCAAAGAGTCTAAGAATGTAGACTCACTTTTTACATATGTAATTGGACTAGTAACTCAAATCAGGTCTCATGGTGAGACACTTGAGGAAAGGAGAATAGTTGAGAAAGTTTTGAGAAGTTTGCCGGCAAGATTTGATGCCATTGTTGTGGCCATAGAAGATACAAATGATCTCTCACAGTTTTAAGTGGATGAGTTTTATGCATCACTAATTTCTCATGAACATAGACTAAACAAAGCAAAAAAATCCTCATTGGAGCATGCATTCAAGACACAAGTTTCATTTTGTCAAGGTAGAGGCAAAGGAAGATCAAATTCTAGATGAAGAGGAAGAAGCCAACATAGAGGTGGAAGAGGCATCCCTTCAAGTTCAAGTGGAAAGGACAATAATCAAAATTCAAGTTAAGGCACAAGCCAAAATAAATCACAATGTCATGGTACGATAAATATCATGTTCAATGTCACTGCAGTCATAAGTATGGTCACTATGCAAATGAATGTAGAAAGAAGCAACATTACATAAGTAACAAACCAAGTGAAAATTTCACAAGGAAAATCAAAACCATGATAGCATGTTTTTAGCTTGTAATGTAGCACAAGAAAAACAATAATATGCATGGTTTCTAGATTCAGGGTGCAACAACTACATGACATGGAACATAGAAATGTTTTCAAATCTCGATGAAAGTGTGAAATTTGAAGTGACATCAGGGACTGATTGCAAAGTCTTTGTCATGGGCAAAGGAAGAGTTGACATTCTAACAGAGAAGGGGGAGAAGAAGTACATTTTAGATGTCTATTCTGTCCCTGGTTTGAATCATAAACTCATAAGCATTGGACAACTCATGCAAAAGGGATACAATGTCTTTTTCAAGAGTGGAGAGTGCACAATTTTGGATAAGTCTCCATGCAAACAGCTCATTGCAAAAATTCAGAGGACAAACAATATAATGTTTCCTCTCGAGCTAAAAACATATTTGAAGGAAGAAGGTGCTCAAACACAACTATCAATGAATTCACAAGAGAATGAAAGAAAAATTGCAGCTGTCACATAAGTAAAATTTCAAGCGCAAAATAGAGATGAGAACTGGTTATGGCATTTGAGATTTGGCCATCTCAATTTTGAAGGTTTGAATTTGTTGCATAGGAAATGCATGGTGAAAGGACTGCCACTCAGAAAAACTGGACAATCTATGTGAAGGATGCATCTTGGTCAAACAACATAGAAAATCATTTCCAGCAGGAATGTCAATAAGAGAAAAGGAACCCTTGGAGATTGTCCATTCAGATTTATGTGGACCAATGCAGACACCATCAATTGGGTCAGTTATTATATGTTGACTTTCATAGATGATTTTACAAGGAAGACATGGGTATACTTCTTAAAACATAAAATTTAAGTGTTTGAGCACTTTTGTCAATACAATACTCTTGTTGAGAAGCAAAGTGGACACTACATCAAAGTGTTGAGGACTTGCATAGGTGGTGAATACATCTCAAATGACTTCCTACGTTTTTGCAGAGAGCATGGAATTCACAAGCAATTTACAACAAGGTATACACCTCAGCAAAATGGTGTCGCGGAAAGAAAAAATAGCACCATTATGGAAATGGAAAGGATTATGTTGAAGGAAAAGCATTTTCCAAATGATTATTGGGATGAAGTTGTCGCTTGTGCAACATGTATCATTAATATGTGTCCAACCAAAATTGTTATGAATATAGTTCCTGAAGAGGCATGGAGTGGAAGAAAGCATGGTGACACTCACATGAGAGTGTTTAGATGTGTGGCGTATGCACATGTCCCGGATGAGTTAAGGAAGAAGTTGGACAACAAGGGGGAGAAATGCATATTTGTTGGATACAGTGATGAATCCATAACATACAAGCTCTACAATCTATCAACCAAGAAGGTCATAATCAACAGAGATGTGCAGTTCATAGAAGATGAAGCATGGAATGGAATTTTAGAGAAAACAATCAATGTGAAAACATGTATATCACATGAAGGAAAAGAGGAATTGACCACAGCAAGTAATTCCTCAATGGTGACTCCTACTCCTATTCAAGATCAACAAAGCAGTCACCAAGTGACACTGTCAACAAACAATGATACAATGTCGCGTAGTCAACAAAGTGCTTCTCCAAGCACACCGCAAAGACTTACTACGTCATCTACTTCAAACGCAACACCAAGTGACATATCAAGCCCATTTTCTGCAAGAACGAGAAGACAAAAATTCAGAAATTTTAGTGAAATTTATGAGCAAAATGAAGTTGATAGTAACGTTGGTCTAAATTCCTTATTTGCATTGTTTTGTCATGTAGATGACCCAATCTATTTTGAGGATGCAGTCAAAGAAGAAAAATGGGTTGCAGCAATGGATGAAGAAATAGAGGCAATAGAAAAGAAGTGAAGCAAAAAAAAATGGTATTTTCATTTCCCAAGCAAAATACGTAGCAGACATTTTGGAGAGGTTTAATATGCAGAACAACAAGTTTGCACCAACTCCAACTGTCATGGGGTTGAAGTTGTGCAAAGAAGATTGCAGCAACAATGTCAATCTGACATTATACAAAAGTATGGTGGGCAACTTAATGTATTTGACTGCAACTAGGCTTGATATAATGTATGCAGTGAGTTTGGTGTCAAGGTTCATGGAGACACCAAAGCAAACACATTGGCAAGCAACCAAAATAATTTTAAAGTATGTCAATGGGACAAAGGAATATGGTATTTTGTACACTGCTACAAATGATTTTAGGCTGGTTGGTTACATAGATAGTGACTGAGAAAGAAGTATTGATGACAAAAAGAGCACATCAGGGTATGTTTTTCATTTAGGTTCAAGATCCATTTCATGGGCATCCAAGAAGCATCCGATAGTGTCATTGTCAACATTAGAAGCTGAATATGTCGCCACAACAGCAACAACGTGTCAAGCTGTTTGGATGGAAAGGATGTTGAGAGATTTATGCCATGAACAAGAGGGAACAAAAACTATTTTATATGACAAAAATTCCGCAATTGCAATATCAAATAATTTTGCTTTCACAAGTGAACCAAACAAATTGACACTAAATATCATTTTATAAGAGAATTGGTTAACAATGGTGAGATTGTGTTGCAACATTGCAGGTCAGAGGAAAAATTTGCAGACATCTTCACAAAGCCATTGGCACGAGAAAATTTTGTTTATCTCAGAGATTGTTTTGTCAATGACAACACTTGTGATTAAAGGGGAGTGTTGGAAAATTAATCTCAACCACTGCGTTAAATGAAATGACAACAAACATATCTCAAGTAGATATTTTGAAGGTTGCGGATTTATTTTGCAGGCTAAAGGACATGGCGTAAATGAAGTTCTCAGCAAGAGTACAAAATCCCCATTCTGCAACACATCAGATAATTAAAGTCAAAAGGACATTTAATGCATGGTTGGTAAAAGAGTATGGTAAATGAAATTCTCAGCCAGAGCAGATAATTAAAGTCAAATGGACATTTAATGCATGGTTGGTAAAAGCTTATGGTCAAACATTAATTCCGCAACCAATATATGTACTCCGCAACATAGAAAATCATTTTAGTAAAATAGTCCATCCTGTGTATTAATTTTTTACTCTTAATGTGTTGAAAATGTATGTTTTGATATAACAAGTTAGTAGAAGCTTTATGCATAGTGGTTTATGTAAGTCTGAGAAGACAAGAGGATAAAATTGTGGAGCATTTTGTGGTGGGCGTGTAAAAACAATTTGTTACAGTTTTACAGTGAGTTACTCTGCAACACCTCCATATGAATGTATTTCATGTGTTTTTAAATCATAATATAAAGTTTGGTTTGTTGCGACATGGTTATGGAAATTTAAGGTGCACTAATTTTTAGTGGAACCACTCTGTTTAACTCCGTCTAAAATATTTGAGCTTTTAGCTTTGTTTTGTTGCAAAAGTCAATTGCATGATTTAATCTCCATGTGACAATCTTTTGAGAAAGAATCTTTGTGTTTTATTTTTTAACAAAAAATTTAAAAAATTAGAATTACAACCATTAAACTTCAAGATTTTGGGCGTTTAAATGTTTTTATGGTGCAAAATCTATTTCTACCATAAAAAATACAATTCAAATAATCTCAAAAAAAGAAAAAGAAAAGAAAGAATGAAAGTATAAAACTTGGTCAAAGTATAAAGCTATGGCTTGTGTGACTTGACAAGTGATTTGGTTGAGAAAAGGGATTTGCAGGTGAAGTAGGTACATTCAACATGACTTCACTGTAACTTGGTTGGTGTGACGTGTAAAGTGATTTGGTTAAGAAGAGTATTTGCAAATTTATAGGTAAAATAGGTACAATTTACATGACAAAGAATCATGTTATGACATACACCATAAACATTAAAGTTCATCACTGACTTTATTAGTAAGCTTGTCACTATTATAGATTACAAATATTTTCACAAGAAACTTAACAACGATTTTTTTTGCGAAGTTCATAAATCTTAGGCTACATAAATGGAGAAGACGAAGCGGAATATAATAATGTTGTTCTAGGTTGTTTGTAGTGCACTTAGTGATTGATCATGTAATATATACATGATATATTAATAGAAAAAGTAGACAATCAAACTTGTATTTTCATTTTGCATTTACATGCAAAAAGTGATTTATGTAGAGAATAGAAATATTGAAAATGAAATATTATTATTTTTAATTTCTGTAACATCAAATAATAGGTAATAAATTTAATAAATAATAATATAAATATATTTTTTTAATTTTATCAATAATTTTTATTAATGTTAATAAATTTTAAATAAATATTAATAGTATTTTTTTTTTTTAATTAGTTAAAAAAAAAGATGAACATCGCTAAGATTAGAACTAATTTTCATGAGCTTTTAAGTGAAATTTGGTGGTGGTCTACTTCTAAGACTATAGAATTTGTTGGCTTTGCAATACTAAGAGGGTAGAGGATAAAAATCATCATTGGTTCTCATTTTTCTAACATCTATCACACTTCCAATCTTCTTGACTTGTTAAGTCAACCCAACTATAGTGATCTTGGTGGACTTTTTCCCCTTCTTTTTAAGCACATAAATGAGATTCTAAAAAATTACAATTATATTATTTTTCTTCTCAAGATCGATAAATCCCATTAATCATCATCACTATAAAATTATATTATATTAAATATTAAAAAATAAAATAAAATGAATGCAATCATGTACAAAATAGCATGGACAATGCTGTGGTGATTTACATATTCTACATCAATTCCTTTTCTCACCTCTCTCTCGTGCATCTTCCAACTGTTGGAATACGTAATTCTATTGGAATATGTAATTCCTACTTGTCTTCAATTGTGACCTTCTATGTATAGAGTCTGTTCCTAGTCCATAGGAGTTAGCTAAAACTATTCTTTGTTTGGTGTGTGGTTGAGATATTCTCTCAACCAACTTATTGTGCATCCAAGATAAATTTCCTATCTTGAGACAATCCTTCATGTATATATGTAACTCTATTTGATTAATAGAATGGAGCTTGCATGCTCAATTTTTATCTTGGTATCGGAGCCCATACGGACTTAGACCTCGACCCCTCCTGGGATGAGGGAAACGAGAGAAATAAAAGAGTATATCGATATTGTTTTAAGTTTTGTTTTAGTTTGTCCATTCGAATTGAACACCACAGAAATTCATCGTTCGTTGTGCATGCAGAGGCCACAAAGAACTGCGTGGATCAACTGGCGGCCGTAGCACAGTGAGGGTGGATCGGTGTTGTAACCACGCTGGTGCTCTCCTATGTGAGCTTCATGAACATCCTCTCTGCCTCCAATTTCCTGTACAGTTGTGATATGTTGCTGGAGTTCGCATCGTTTTGTGGCTGGTGAAAGGGGCGGAACTACAAGGTATTTGCCATGAGCTGTGATATCCACAGCTTCAGTGATTTCCAGGGATGCGAAGTGCCACTAGATCTGTTGGAGAAGCTGATGGAAGTCGATTTGATGCTTGAGGAGGTCGATTGTGAAGGTCGAGCAACCTGATTGCTTCGAAGAGCCAACCTGAATGTTGTTTCCAGAGAGATCTGCAATTATGTGCTCGTGGAAGAAAGGTCGTCCACCATTAAAGCACACGGCCAAGGAGGAAGCTGCCCAGAAGGTCGTTGTAGCCGAAGAGGCAAAACATGGCACTTTAGCTTCTCTGTATGTTGAAGATAAGATTACCGAGCTCTCGAAGAAGGTCTCAGAGTTCGAACCCAACGTCGCCACATCGAGGAAGGATGGTGAGCACGTTCCCTTCTGGTTTCTTGCCCGAGACCTAGACTTGAATCTGGAAGAGTCGCCATCACAGAGATTCTGAAGGTTGTTGTTACGAAAGTTCTTGGCAGTGAGAGTGCAGCGGGGTGACTGCCTCAACGTCGAGGAAATACATGACCTTGGCCGATTTTCTGGAATTTGTGAAGAGTCAAGAAAATGTCAATGCCATCATCAACCTACCGTATGCACGAGTTATAGCAGCGGCGCCGAAGATCGATATTGTAGAGCTCACCATTTCAGTTATAACTAAGAGTGGCTACCACAACATGGCTGATAGACTCATGATAAAGTCTGATGACAATGTTGTGCTAAGGGAGTTGAAGCAACAAATAAAATTCAAGCTTGTTTATGAGGTGGAAGGAGATAATTTCAGAATTTTGGAATCAACCATTAAGGAGATCAAAGAAGTGGTTGACGCTGTATCATTAAGTAGAGGTTCGGTTTTCCTCAGTCCTGGTGGTTACCTTACAGCGAGCAAAGATGATGTCAAGTGATTGCACCTGCAAAAGATATCCGTTTTTGTCTCTCTGCTTCATGATTCAGAAATCGATTCGCACCTGAGTGGACTTTCCTATCTTCAAATGAAGGTTTCACCCTCGAAATTTTGTGCAATGTGTTTCGAACTGTTATTGCCATGAATCTGTGATTCCATTTGCATGGGAAATACAGATGAATTTTCAACACGATATGCCATCCATCTTCTGCCTCGCTTTGAAGAAATGTTGATTACACTGAAAATTCAGTGGCTTGGCTTCTCTGGCATGTCTATCTGTGAGATCATATTTTCTTGATAAAGTGAAAAATAGCAGTAGAGGCTTTTTTTGATGCAAGAATTTCTAGTTGTTGTTGTGAGTACGATATTGTAACATACGAGCAATAATAGGGAGAATTGTTTTGGCAACGATGATGTCGTTGTTATTGCTCTGTGCAGCTATCGGGGCCATGATGCTGGCATACTTGTGGTTCGTATGGTTCGTTTCTTCGCACCACACACCACGACAGTAGCCATTGGTGGACAACGCCAACAACAAGCCTCCCAAGCACCAGGGGTTCTCAGACGTTGACCTTCATCGGCTGCCCACCATCAAATGTTCTAAAGAAAAAGGAGGGACTCTAGGAGTCGACAACGCCGAGTGCGTGGTGTGCCAAGAGGCTTCTAAGGGCGGGGACCAGTGCGCGTGATCCTGGTGTGCAGCCACACTTTCCAATAGCGGAATTGGAAGCAGAGGAGAATGGGGTGGGAAATTTCCTTGCATGGAGGAGCAGGGGATATTGCTTGCACAGTAACGACGAAGCACAGTGAAAGAGCCGAAGCGGGGCTTCGCCACTGTCTTCAGATTGGAGTTGTTGATCTCCGAGAGATTCGATCAGCGCTCGATGTCGTGGAGATTGTGGTCCGCGAACTTGAGAATGATCCAACTTTAAATGCTGGTAGAGGTTCAATCCTAACAGAGGCAAGCACAATTGAAATGGAGGCAACCATCATGGATGTCTCACAAAACATTGTGGAGTAGTTTCTGGTCTTTCTACAGTGGTGAACGCTATTTCTCTTGCTCGAATTTTTATGGAGAAGACTCCTCACATTTATTTGGCCTTTGATGAAGCAGAGAAATTCGCAAGAGAAGAAGGTGTTGATACCACTGATACAAAGCACTTTATTATTGAAGAGAACGTGGAATGACTACGACGAGCAAGAGCAACTCATACAGTGCAGGTTGACTTTTCCACACCAATAAAAAGTATTTGCTAGGTTGAGAATTTGTGTGTAAAAATCGTCCAATATTATGTAACTCGACAGTGAATTTATGGGCGACACAGGATCGAATGGTAGATTCCTGGATTCTTGTCCTGAGACAAAAAATTTGTTATTATTTCTCCTCGTGTGGATGTGAGTGTCCACGGATCCGAACGTTGATCCATTGTTTCATCAATGGCGGTATCGTTGGAGAAGAACGGTTGCTGTTATGTTTGGAAAATAGTTATCTCTGGGTAGAGATAGAGAAATTTGATGATCTATTTTGTTTCTTGGAATCATTTTAAAATTATTGAGCCTTATTGAGCCTAGCTAACTCAATGTAGGTAAAGTTACTTTGTTAGAATTCGAGACTCTAACAAATGACAGGTTAAGCATGGAGTTCCAAGATTTAATTTACAAAGAAAAACATGCCCAAGATGTGAATGATGAAAAATTGAGGTAAAGAAGCAGCAACACTTATTAATGGAGCATGAGGAGTTGTCGGGAGGCTTCCAGCTTCCTGTGTTTGGGATTGACCTGGTTGAAGGTTGAATGCTTTTTTATTGTGGTCTTGTGGCGTAGTGGTGAAGTGTGGTATAACATATTTGCTACAGTGGCTGAGGGCAATGTGGGGAGCTGCCTAGACGTGCCTTTGTTAGTATACTAGAGCAACCTCTAGTAAGTTGCAGCTGATGGCAGTGTTTTTTGCAGCATTTGTGGTTAAGGAGGGATACAAGGTGAAGATGAAACTAAAAGTTCCAACATATTTTCTTTGATGAAACAAATTGTCTTCGTGAATTCCTTTATTTTCATGTTGAGACTGGTCAACTTAATTCCTTTGTCTTTTCTCTGGTTAACTCGTACTTAACATACTCACACTCGATTTATAATATTGAACTTTTCTTAACTCAACTCAACTCTCCATGCATTACATGCACATTGGAGTAATTTATTATTTCTAACATTATATAGGGGCTTAGGATTTAGATATATATATCAAAATTTAGTAGGGATTTATAATGCATCAATTGGTATTTTATAACTAGTTTTATATAAGATATCATTTTTTGGGATTCAGTTGTGTTACATAAGTCATTCATTTATGACCATTTCCATAAGAGGTAGTCATGACTGACTAATTTCTCATGATTTTTTGAATAGTTCACTTAACACTCATTGTATCGGGTGATGCTCACAGGGGGTGAAGAAATGAGATTGAAACTAGTGAAATGAATCACATAGCATCAATCATCACTGATTTTTTTTACAGTTAAAATGGAAGCATCAAGCACAAGCTTGACTAATCCTCAAATACCTCAGTTTAATGGAAAAAATTATGACTATTGGGCTATAACAATGAAGACTTTGTTTTCTTCACAAGAAATTTGGGAATTGGTTGAGAATGGTTTCCAAGAACCAACAGATGCAGCATCATACAATGCTTTGACAACAACAGAAAATGATTTGTTGAGGGACAACAGGAATAAGGACTCAAAATTCCTCTTCTACATTTTTCAGGCAGTTCATGAAAGTATCTTCCCAAGGATTGTAGCAGCAAAAAAGTCTAAGCAAACATGTGATACCCTCCAGACATCCTACCAACGCATGGAAAATATGAAAACAACAAAACTAAAAATGATAAGAAGATATTTTGAGACAATTTGTATGAAAGAGTCTAAGAATGTAGACTCAATTTTTACATATGTAATTGGACTAGTAACTCAAATCAGGTCTCACGGTGAGACACTTGAGGAAAGGAGAATAATTGAGAAATTTTTGAGAAGTTTTCCGGCAAGATTTGATGCCATTGTTGTGGCCATAGAAGATACAAATGATCTCTCACAGTTTTTAGTGGATGAGTTTTATGCATCACTAATTTCTCATGAACATAGACTGAAAAAAGCAAAAAATTCCTCATTGGATCATGCATTCAAAACACAAGTTTCATTTTGTCAAGGTAGAGGCAAAGGAAGATCAAATTCTAGATGAAGAGGAAGAAGCCAACATAGAGGTGGAAGAGCCATCCCTTCAAGTTCAAGTGGAAAGGATAGCAATCAAAATTCAAGTTAAGGCCCAAGCCAAAATCAAGCACAATGTCATAGGTATGATAAATATCACGTTCAATGTCACTACTGTAATAAGTATGGTCATTATGCAAATGAATGTAGAAAGAAACAACATGACATAAGTAACAAACAAGGATAATTTTAAGGATGGAAAATTATCTTGAAGTTTAAAAAATTGGCGAATCTCACTAGTCCCTAATATGAAAACTATAAAATGTTTATTGATGCATTTGTAAAATTATTCAAATTTATAATGATATTATATATATTTTCTATATAATTTTGGTGATTTTTAGGTAAAATAATTTTATATTGTAAAATTTGGGTGAATCATTTTTATAAAAAAATGGAAATTGACGAATCTTTTTTTTGGAAAAACCATGGAAAATTAGCCCACCTGCGAATATTAGCCCCTAAAATTTTCCATGGTAACAAACCAAGTGAAAATTTCACTAAGGAAAATCAAAACCATGATAGCATGTTTTTAACTTGTAATGTAGCACAAGAAAAACAATAATATGCATGGTTTCTAGATTCAGGGTGCAACAACTACATGACATGGAACATAGAAATGTTTTCAAATCTCGATGAAAGTGTGAAATCTAAAGTGACATTAGGGAATGATTGCAAAGTCTTTGTCATGGGTAAAGGAAGAGTCGACATTCTAACAAAGAAGGGGGAGAAGTACATTTTAGATGTCTATTTTGTCCCTGGAATGAATCATAACCTCATAAGCATTGGACAACTCATGCAAAATGGATACAATGTCTTTTTCAAAAGTGGAGAGTGCACAATTTTGGATAAGTCTCCATGCAAACAACTCATTGCAAAAATTCAGAGGACAAACAATATAATGTTTCCTCTCAAGCTAAAAGAATATTTGAAGGAAGACGGTGCTCAAACACAACTATCAATGAATTCACAAGAGAATGAAAGAAAAATTGCCGCTGTCACATAAGTAAAATTTCAAGCAAAAAATAAAGATGAGAACTGGTTATGGCTTTTGAGATTTGGCCATCTTTGTTTTGAAGGTTTGAATTTGTTCCATAAGAAAGGCATGGTGAAAGGACTGCCACTTAGAAAAACTGGACAGTCTATGTGAAGGATGCATCTTGGTCAAACAACATAGAGAATCATTTCCAGTAGGAAAGTCAATAAGAGCAAAGGAACCCTTGGAGATTGTCCATTCAAATTTATGTGGACCAATGTAGACACCATCAAGTGGGTCAGTTATTATATTTTGACTTTCATAGATGATTATACAAGGAAGACATGGGTCTACTTCCTAAAACATAAAAGTTAAGTGTTTGAGCACTTTTGTCAATACAATACTCTTGTTGAGAAGCAAAGTGGACACTACATCAATGTGTTGAGGACTTGCATAGGTGGTGAATACATCTCAAATGACTTCCTACGTTTTTGCAGAAAGCATGGAATTCACAAACAATTTACAACAAGGTATACACCTCAGCAAAATGGTGTTGCGGAAAGAAAAAATAGCACCATTATGGAAATGGCAAGGAGTATGTTGAAGGAAAAGCATTTTTCAAATGATTATTGGGCTGAAGTTGTCGCTTGCGCAACATATATCATTAATATGTGTCCAACCAAAAGTGTCATGAATATAATACCTGAAGAGGCATGGAGTGGAAGAAAGCATGGTGTCACTCACATGAGAGTGTTCAGATGTGTGGCGTATGCACATGTCCCAGATGAGTTAAGGAAGAAGTTGGACAACAAGGGGGAGAAATGCATATTTGTTGGATACAGTGATGAATCCATAGCATACAAGCTCTACAATCTATCAACCAAGAAGGTCATAATCAACAGAGATGTGCAGTTCATAGAAGCTGAAGCATGGGATGGAATTTTAGAGAAGACAATCAATGTGAAAACATGTATACAACATGAAGGAAAGGAGGAATTGACTGCAGCAAGTAATTCCTCAACGGTGACTCTTCCTACTCCTATTCAAGATCAACAAAGTAGTCACCAAGTGACACCGTCAACAAACAATGAGGCAATGTCGCATATTCAACAAAGTGCTTCTCCAAGCACACCGCAAAGACTTACTACGTCATCTACTTCAAACGCAACACTAAGTGACATGTCAAGCCCATTTTCTGCAAGAACAAGAAGACAAAAATTTAGAAATTTCAGTGAAATTTATGAGCAAAATTAAGTTCATAGTAACGTTGGTCTAAATTCCTTATTTGAAAAATTTTGTCATGTAGATGACCCAATCCATTTTGAGGATGTAGTCAAAGAAGAAAAATGGGTTGCGGCAATGGATGAAGAAATAGAGGCAATAGAAAAGAAGTGAAGCAAAAAAAAATGGTATTTTCATTTCCCAAGCAAAATACATAGCAGACATTTTGGAGAGGTTTAATATGCAAAACAACAAGTTTGGACCAACTCCAACTGTCATGGGGTTGAAGTTGAGCAAAGAAGATTGCAGTAACAATGTCATTCTGACATTATACAAAAGTATGGTGGGTAACTTAATGTATTTGACTGCAACTAGGCCTGATATAATGTATGCAGTGAGTTTGGTGTCAAGGTTCATGGAGACACCAAAGCAGACACATTGGCAAGCAACCAAAATAATTTTAAAGTATGTCAATGGGACAAAGGAATATGGTATTTTGTACATTGCTACAAATGATTTTAGGCTGGTTGGTTACATAGATAGTGACTGAGAAAGAAGTATTCATGACAAAAAGAGCACATCAGGATATGTTTTTCATTTAGGTTCGGGAGCCATTTCATGGGCATCCAAGAAGCATCCGATAGTATCATTTTCAACATCATAAGATGAATATGTCACCGCAACAACAACAACGTGTCAAGCTGTTTGGGTGGAAAGGATGTTGAGAGATTTATGCCATGAACAAGAGGTAACAAAAACTATTTTATGTGACAAAAATTCCGCAATTGCAATATCAAAGAATTTTGTCTTTCACAAGAGAACCAAACACATTGACACTAAATATCATTTTATAAGAGAATTGGTTAACAATGGTGAGATTGTGTTGCAACATTGCAGGTCAGAAGAAAAATTTGCAGACATCTTCACAAAGCCATTGGCACGAGAAATTTTTTTTTTATCCCAGAGATTGTTTTGTCAATGACGACACTTGTGATTAAGGGGGAGTGTTGGAAAATTAATCTCAACCACCGCGTTAAATGAAATGACAACAAACATATCTCAAGTAGATAAGGACATGGCGTAAATGAAGTTCTCAACAAGAGTACAAAATCCCCATTCTGCAACACATCAGATAATTAAAGTCAAATTGACATTTAATGCATAGTTGGTAAAAGAGTATGGTAAATGAAGTTCTCAGCAAGAGCAGATAATTAAAGTCAAATGGACATTTAATGCATGGTTGGTAAAACCGTATGGTCAAACATTAATTCCGCAACCAATATATGTACTCCGCAACATAGAAAATCATTTTAGTAAAATAGCCCATCCCGTGTATTAATTTTTTACTATTAATGTGTTGAAAATCTATGTTTTGATATAACAAGTTAGTAGAAGCTTTATGCATAGTGGCTTATGTAAGTCTCAGAAGACAAGAGGAGAAAATTGTGGAGCATTTTGTGGTGGACTGATTTTTAGTGCAACCACTCTGTTTAACTCCGTCTAAAATATTTGAGCTTTTAGCTTTGTTTTGTTGTAGAAGTCAATTGCATGATTTAATCTCCACGTGACAATCTTTTGAGAAAGAATCTGTGTTTTATTTTTTAACAAAAAATTTAAGAAATTAGAATTAAAGCCATTAAACTTCAAGATTTTGAGTGTTTTAATGTTTTTGATGGTGCAAAATCTATTTTTACTATTAAAACACAATTCAAATAATCTCAAAATTAAATTTTAAAAAAAAATCCAAATTCCAATAAAAATAGCCATCCAAATGAAAATTATCGCATTGTAACACTTTGAAAAATGAAAGTATAAAACTTGGTCAAAGTATAAAGCTATGGCTTGTGTGACTTGACAAGTGATTTGGTTGAGAAAAGGGATTTGCAGGTGAAGTAGGTACATTCAACATGACTTCACTGTAACTTGGTTGGTGTGACGTGTAAAGTGATTTGGTTAAGAAGAGTATTTGCAAATTTATAGGTAAAATAGGTACAATTTACATGACAAAGAATCATGTTATGACATACACCATAAACATTAAAGTTCATCACTGACTTTATTAGTAAGCTTGTCACTATTATAGATTACAAATATTTTCACAGGAAACTTAACAACGAATTTTTTGCGAATTTCATAAATCTTAGGCTACATAAATGGAGAAAACGAAGCGGAATATAATAATGTTGTTCTAGGTTGTTTGTAGTGCACTTAGTGATTGATCATGTAATATATACATTATATATTAATAGAAAAAGTAGACAATCCAACTTGTATTTTCATTTTGCATTTACATGCAAAAAGTGATTTATGTAGAGAATAGAAATATTGAAAGTGAAATATTATTAATTTTAATTTCTATAGCATCAAATAATAGGTAATAAATTTAATAAATAATAATATAAATATATATTTTAAATTTTATCAATAGTTTTTTATTAATGTTAATAAATTTTAAATAAATATTAATAGTAATAATTATTTTTTTATTAGTTTAAGAAAAAGATGAATATCGCTAAGATTAGAATTAATTTTCATGAGCTTTCAAGTGAAATTTGGTGGTGGTCTACTTCTAAGACTAACTAGGGCTATATAATTTGTTGGCTTTGCAATACTAAGAGGGTAGAGGATAAAAATCATCATTGGTTCTCATTTTCCTAACATCTATCACACTTCCAATCTTCTTGACTTGTTAAGTCAACCCAACTATAGTGATCTTGGTGGACTTTTTCCCCTTCTTTTTAAGCACATAAATGAGATTCTAAAAAATTACAATTATATTATTTTTCTTCTCAAGATTGATAAATCCCATTAATCATCATCACTATAAAATTATATTATATTAAATATTAAAAAATAAAATTAAATGAATGCAATCATGTACAAGATAGCATGGACAACGCTGTGGTGATTTACATATTCTACATCAATTCCTTTTCTCGCCTCTCTCTCGCGCATCTTCCAACTGTTGGAATATGTAATTCCTACTTGTCTTCAATTGTGACCTTCTATGTATAGAGTCTGTTCCTAGTCCATAGGAGTTAGCTAAAACTATTCCTTTTTTGGTGTGTGGTTGAGATATTCTCTCCACCAACTTATTGTGCGTCGAAGATAGATTACCAATCTTGATACAATCCTTCATCTATACATGTAACTTTATTTGATTAATAGAATGGAGCTTGCATGTTCAATTTTTATCTTGGTATCGGAGCCCATACGGACCTGGACCTCGGCCTCTCCTGGGATGAGGGAAACGAGAGAAATAAAAGAGTATATCGATATTGTTTTAAGTTTTGTTTTAGTTTGTCCATTCGAATTGAACACCGCAGAAAGTCATTGTTCGTTGTGCGTGTAGAGGCCACAGAGACCTGTGTGGATCGACTGGCAGTCGTAGCACAGTGAGCGTGGATGGGTGTTGTAACCACGCTGGTGCTCTCCTATGTGAGCTTCACGAACATCCTCTCTGCCTCCAATTTCCTGTACAATTGTGAGATGTTGCTGGAGTTCGCCTTGTTTTGTGGCTGGTGAAAGGGGCGGAATTACAAGGTATTTGCCATGAGCTATGATATCCACAGCTTCAGTGATTTCCAAGGACGTGAAGTGCCAATAGATCTGTTGGAGAAGCCGATGGAGGTCGATTTGATGCTTAAGGAGGTTGATTGTGAAGGTCGAGCAACCTGATTGCTGCGAAGAGCCAACCTAATTGTTGTCTCCAAAGCGATCTGCAATCATGTGCTCGTGGAAGAAAGGTCGGCCACCATTAAAGCACACGACCAAGGACGAAGCTGCCAAAAAGGCCGTCGTAGCCAAAGAGGCAAAACAAGGCAGTGTAGCTTCTTCCTCCGTTGAAGATAAGATTACCGAGCTCTCGAAGAAGGTCTTAGAGTTCGAACCCAAGGCTGCCACATTGAGGAAGGACAGTGAGCACGTTCCCTTCCGGTTTCTTACCCAAGCCCTAGACTTCAATCTGGAAGAATTTCCATCACAGAGATTTAGAAGGTTGCTGTTACGGAAGTTCTTGGCAGTGAGAGTGCAGCGGGATGACTGCCTTAACGTGGAGGAAATACATGGCCTTGGCCAATTTTCTGGAATTTGCGAAGAGTCAAGAAAATTTCAATGCCATGATCAACCTATCGTATGCACGAGTCATAGCAGCAGAGCCGAAGATTGATAACGTAGAGCTCACCATTTCAGTTATAACTAAGAGTGGTTACCACAACATGGCTGATAGACTCATGATAAAGTCTGATGATAGTGTTGTGCTAAGGGAGTTGAAGCAACAAACAAAATTCAAGCTTGTTTATGAGGTGGAGGGAGATAATGTCAAAATTTCGGATTCAACCATTAAGGAGATCAAAGAAGTTGCTGGCGCTATATCATTAAGTAGAGGTTTGGTTTAACTGAGTCCTGGTGGTTACCTTACAACGAGCAAAAATGATGTCAAGCGATTGCACTTGCAAAAGATATCAGTTTTTGTCTCTCTGCTTCATGATTCAGAAACCGATTTGCACCTGAGTGGACTTTCCTATCTTCAAATGAAGGTTTCACCCTTGAAATTTTGTGCAATGTGTTTCGAACTGTTATTGCCACGAATCCGTGATTCCATTTGCATGGGAAATACAAATGAATTTTCAACGCAATATGCCGTCCATCTTCTGCCTCGCTCTGCAGAAATGTTGATTACACTGAAAATTCAGTGGCTTGGCTTCTCTGGCATGTCTATCTGTGAGATCATATTTTCTTGATAAAGTGAAAAATAGAAGTAGAGGCTTCGTTTGATGCAAGAATTTCTAGTTGTTGTTGTGAGTACAATCTTGTAACATATGAGCAATAATAGGGAGAATTGTTTTGACAACGATGATGTCGCTGTTATTTCTCTGTGCGGCTATCGGGGCCATGATGCTGGCATACCTGTGGCTCATATCGTCCGTGTCTTCGCACCACATGCCACAACAGTTGCTATTGGTGGACAATGCCAACGACAAGCCTCCCAAGCACCAGGGGTTCTCGGAGGCTGACCTTCACCGACTGCCCACCATCGAATGTTTTAAATAAAAGAAGGGACTCTGGGAGTCGACAATGCCGAGTGCGCGGTGTGCCTCGAGGCTTCCAAGGGCGGGGACCGGTGCATGTGATCCTGGTGTCTGCCACACTTTCCAATATTGGAATTGGAAGTAGAGGAGAATGGGGTGGGAAATTGCCTTGCATGGAGGAGCAGGGGATATTTCTCGCACAGTAACGACGGAGCACTGTGAAAGAGTCGAAGCGAGGCTTCGCCACTATCTTCAGATTGGAGTTGCTGATCTCTGAGAGACTCGATTAGCTCTCGATCTCGCAGAGATTGTGGTCCGCGAACTTGAGAATGATCCAACTTTCAATGCTGGTAGAGGTTCAATCCTAACAGAGGCAAGCACAGTTGAAATGGAGGCAACCATCATGGATGGTCCCACAAAACATTGTGGAGCAGTTTCTGGTCTTTCTACATTGGTGAACCCTATTTCTCTTGCTCGACTTGTTATGGAGAAGACTCCTCACATTTATTTGGCCTTTGATGGAGCAGAGAAATTCACAAGAGAACAAGGTGTTGATACCACTAATACAAAGCACTTTATTATTGAAGAGAACGTGGAACAACTACGATGAGCAAGAGCAACTCATACAGTGCAGGTTGACTTTTCCACACCAACAAAAAGTATTTTCCAGGTTGAGAATTTGTGTGTAAAAATCGTCGAATATTATGTAACTCGACGGTGAATTTATGGGTGACAGAGGATCGAATGGTAGATTCCTGGATTCTTGTCCTGAGACAAAAAATTTGTTATTATTTCTGCTCGTGTGGATGTGAGTGTCCATGGATCTGGACGTTTATCTGTTCTTTCATCAGTGGAGGTATCGTTGGAGAAGAACGGTTGCTGTTATGTTCGGAAACTAGTTATCTCTGGGTAGAGATAGAGAAATTTGATGTTCTGTTTTGTTTCTTGGAATCATGTTAAAATTATTGAGCCTTATTGAGCCTAGCTAACTCAATGTAGGTAAAGTTACTTTGTTAGAATTCGAGACTCTAACAAATGACAGGTTAAGCATGGAGTTCCAAGATTTAATTTACAAAGACAAAATTGCCCAAGATGTGAACGACAAAAAATTGAGGTAAAGAAGCAGCAACACTTATTAATGATGGAGCATGAGGAGTTGTCGGGAGGCTTCCAACTTCCTGTGTTTGGGATTGACCTGGTTGAAGGTTGAACACATTTTTATCGTGGTCTTGTGGCGTAGCAGTGAAGTGTGGTATAACATATTTGCTGCAGTGGTTGAGGGCAGTGTGGTGAGCTGCCTAGACGCGCCTTTGTTCGTATACCAGAGCAGCCTCTAGTAAGTTGTAGCTGAAGCATGGTGAGTTGCAGTTGATGGCAACGATTTTTGCAGCATTTGTGGTTAAGGAGGGAGGCAAGGTGAAGATGAAACTAAAAGTTCCAACATATTTTCTTTGATGAAACAAATTGTCTTCGTGAATTCCTTTGTTTTCATATTGAGACCAGTCAACTTAACATGTAAATACATTCATGTAAATCTGATTAAAGAATTAGATGTTGTATTATTGTGACATTTAGGTTGGTAAACTATTGTCATGAGTGTGAATCTATGTTGGAATTTGCCATTCCAACAATAGACAAATTTATTTGCAGGAATGATTTACTACCAGATGTGATGAAGACATTGACGGTGAAAATGGCATCAAAGGATAGTGGTTGTATCTACATCAGAGATTGGAGGAGGATGGACAATCAAGTTTGTGTGAGTTTTTTGTGAGTTTCTTGGAATAGACTCTTGATGACGAGTCACACAGTTGAATGGTAAGCAAGTCTAGGATGGTTTTGTGTTGGTCATTTTAAGTACCTGGTAACTGCAAGAGTTGGAGTATGTGTTGTAAGCCTTGTAAGACATGTGTATCCCTGTAAAGTTCATGGTAATCTCAAAACCACTTTGTAATTGACAGGTTCGTGGTCAACCAGAAACCATTTTGCAGTGTCGGTTTGTGGTCAGCCAGAAACCACGTGTAACAGTGAAGTGGACTGGAAACAGGTCTGTGCCAGTGTTTGCCTCCTGATGAAGAAATCCGGTGAAAGGTCGCCAATGAAGGGATCCGGTAAAAGTTTGCCAAAGAGATCTAAGACAGATCTACTGCCAGTAAGATTTCACCGATGACGGAAGAGCGTTTTACAGAAGCCAAACTCTTCTAGTTCAGACTCTCTTTCGTAGAGCTGACAAGTGGGATTTATATTAATCCATTCAAACATTTTTTTTTTTAACATGGTTATCGGTCATCCGATAAAACTCACGTTGGAGGGGGATCTGTAGATACAGGTACATGTATGCAGTGATAATGGTTGACAGAACCATGTATGCGAAAGACATCCTAGGAGACCAGTGGTTGCAGCGGTTGGTACCCATGCATTCTGGTGGATGGTTGCTCCTTTATATGGACGTCGACATATCATTTTCTTATGTTTGACCACAACTAGACTTTGCAGAATAGCATGCCAAAGTCGAAAAAAAAATGAAGATGCCAAAGACTCAAAGTACAAAGCCAAAGAAGTGGTGTGTTCTAGCATATGAATGATGTAGTCAAAGTTTGTTTAAGTTTGTAGAATAGACTCATGACCATGGTAGAGTATGAGTCACAGTTTGTAATTAGAGCAAATCTACATGTCATTTATTGTTTGTACGTGTTGTAAGACCCAAAGAGGCATGCATACCCCTTTGTTATATGTTCTCTCTGTCAGAGAGTTTTAACACCCTGGAAGAGTGTGTCATGCGGGATGGACACACTTGGGTGGGCCGTATTGGTTTTAGACTCCATAAGGTGAAATTTATATCTAAGGGGAGTTCATCAAGAGGTTGGATGAACCATGTATGTGAAGGACTTCCTAGTAGACTGGCGGTTGCAGCGGTTGGGAACCCATGCATTTCAGTAGATGGTTGTTCCTTTATATGGACATCGACAATAGCATGAACAAAATACAAAGTGTAATTACCAAATAGGACTAGATGTAGATTTTGTAGATGGATATTGAGACAAGTAGTCATTAAGGGGGTGTGTTGGAATATGTAATTCCTACTTGTCTTCAGTTGTGACTTTCTATGTATAGAGTCTGTTCCTAGTCCATAGGAGTTAGTTAAAACTATTCCTTGTTTGGTGCGTGGTTGAGATATTCTCTCAACCAACTTATTGTGCGTCCAAGATAGCTTCTCTATCTTGAAACAATCCTTCATGTATATATGTAACTCTATTTGATTAATAGAATGAAGCTTGCATGCTCA
The DNA here is from genome assembly GCA_034641835.2 of Pinus albicaulis. NCBI lineage: Eukaryota > Viridiplantae > Streptophyta > Pinopsida > Pinales > Pinaceae > Pinus > Pinus albicaulis. Next base: position 1,687,272,278 of record CM076579.1, on the reverse strand, counting down.
ATTTTTAATGTTATCAATAGTTTTTGAAATACTTAGTGTTATGCAAAGTGCTGAATTAATTATGTGATATTCCTTATATACTATTAATACATTGTGTAAATAGGTTTATAGTCTATCTGTCGTTATTAATCTGTTTGCATAAATACATTGTGTAAAATATGTTCATGGCCGTAATTAATCTATTTGCTTGCTAATTCCTATTTTTTCACTTCTTTTCCATAAATTAGAACGGAACATAAGTATCTTTTCAAAGTTTGATCATGTAAAAATCAATTTATTTACCTCTGATATATTGCCTGCACTATCACGGACCACGTTCCCCAATGAAGCTTCAATCGGAGTATGACCTCCAAACCATGACAAGCAACAACTAGTTCTGTCTTCAATACAATTTAAAGCCTGCGAAAGAATTCAACATTTTGAATCAATTAGAGATAGCAATTTCACAACTATATAAACATTATAAGTATAATTTGTTATTATAGAAACATTAGAAAAAATATAATGTGTTATTTTTTTTGGATATTAAATATAGGGTGTAAATTATAATTATCAATTTTCAATTTTGTTCAAGCGTAAAATAGAGGTTAATGGATGTTCAATTTTTATTTAGGATTTCGAGGAATTAAATATGATAAGAAGTATAACTTGTTATTTTATAAAATATTAAATATATATTGTAAGTTATAATTTATCAATTGGTTAATGGATTTTTAATTTTTATTTAGGATTTTGAGTAACACAAGACACTAGGAAAGTAACATATTTTATATTTTTAGGAGATATATTAATAAAGTTAAAGTTGATTTCCAAAGTAAAAGAGTAGTTTTATATTTTATATATAATTTTATGAGATAGTAATTTCTAATTGGTTTGAAAGGTTATTTCTCTTTTATTACAATCTTACTCATTTATTCTTTTTAGAAGGGGGATGGTCTTTCCATTTAGATAGAAGGTGATAAACTGTTTTTTTTATGAAACTCATTTAAAACTTGTACATACCTCATTGTTTCAGGGGAAATTTAGTCTTGAACAAATGATTTTTACATGTATTATAAGTACTTTAACTTGTCGCTGTACAACAATTTTATGAAATAAGATGTTTTTAATCAAATGGAAACTCACATTTTCTATTACTTAAAAAATAAACTTTAAATTAAAACTACTCTCTCCTTAATATGTTTGAAATCTCAATTAATGTAAATTTGTAGAATATAATGTTGTCAAAATTAGCTTAAGAGTCAATTAAAAATACCTATATATATGCATGTGATTTATATAAACTCTAAAAACACCAAACTACAGAGATTGACTTAAAAATAATTGTGTAAAAATAATTATTCCCAATAGACCATGCTTCTAAGAAGTGATGTATCTGTCATGTTTTCCCTACTTAGAGGAAATTTTCCTCATTTCTCATTGTGTACTGAACACGGTATTGTTGTTGCACGAAAGTGGATTTGGAAATCACATGGGTTGCAAGGGCAAGCTACCTCTACTTTGAACCAAGTTGTAGTTTGGTATTCTTGGTCTTGACATTTAACAATGTACCTTTGGAAAGCAAAAATGGATTTTTGGAAAAGTTTATTGAGGATGTGCAAGTCTACCTTCTCTTTAAGGTGTGTTAACTCATACAATTTAAGTTTATTTAGTTTATTTACATAATGGATGCAAGTTGAGTGAATGGATTAAGTTAAAGGCATTGTAATCTTTATCACTGAGATATTATTTTGAAAATTTCCAAAGGTATCCACGTAATTTTATCTAAGCAAGCAAGCCCTTCTCATTCATCAACTTCCTCCCACTTCTGACTTGGTACATGCCAATTTGAAGGCGATCTCCTTAGATGATTTGAGGCTTCAACCTTAAATCCCTAAGGAAATAACTTCTCAAAACTGGCATATAACTTGATGATATATAATAAAATGCTCAAAATATGCATTTGTCCTTTTTAAATAAGCTATAATATATTTCAAATTTAAATATGTTAAAATAACAATGAAAAAATTGCATAACAAGTTTGACTAAGAAGACAAGTTTGGTCCTCTTAGTCACAACTCTAACATAATTATTGTTAAAATATGTAATTACCTCCCGCATGCATTGTTAGACAATTAGTTAAGTGAGTTAGTTGATTGGAGTGATAGATATATTTGGTGAGTGAGTTAGAGAGTGAGTCAAGTGAGAGTTGATCAAGTTGAGTTATGTGAGAGTGTGTGCATGTCAATTTAGGTCAAATACCCTTCACCAGGTTCATTGTATTCAAAGTGAGAAAGATTGTGATTTAGAGTGATTGAAGATTAATTGAAGAGTCACAACTCATTTTTTTGTGTGTGAAATACTTGTGTTATTTGTGTGTTTGAATCCTCTGCCTATCCAACAAATTGGTATCAGAGCAAGGTTACAAATAACGGAATAAAAACGGATCAACAATCATCCATATGTGAGAGCATGAAGTTTTTTCCACTTATTTCCGCTATAATGCATCTCGTAGTGAGATACAAAGCATTATAACGCGGGTTCCCACAGTCAAGAACCACGTTAAACATCGCACACTTTTGACTAACATGGAACATTGGTTCACGACTTGCATTAGCACGCTGCGGTATTGAAGTTTGGACGCGTTATTCGACAAAAAGGTCAACGGAGTAATCTTCGTTTAAAGCCATATCAAAGCTTTTACGACTTCGCAAGGGTTAAAGGCCATTCGTTCACGTGAGTATTTCTTATTCAAAAGAAATTTTAAAAAGGGATTTTGGAGTTTTATAATAAAACTTTCTTTAAATCTCTTCATAAAGGTGGATTGGATTTGGATAGGTGGAGTATTTTTATTCAAAGGAGATTTTAAAAAGTATTTTTAAAGGAGATTTTAAAAAGGATTTTTAAAGTGTTGGAAAGCATTATAATAAGTTTTTATAAAAAGGCTTATTATATAAAGGCTTATTATATAAGATTTTTTTTTTTATATAGAGGATTTTTTTTATAAAGAAATTAATTTTAAAAAAAAAAATTAGGGTTTTATTTCAAGGTTGTTTTTTTTGGAGCTTTGCAAAGCATATCAAAGAAGAAATTTTAGGGTTTTAGAAGTGAATTTTTGTTTGAAGAAAGATGGCTCCAAGCAACTTCCAACCACAACTTCCTTCTTTCACAGGGAAGGATTATGATGTGTGGGCCATTAAGATAGAGACCTTGTTAAAAATGCATGATGTTTGGGATCATGTCAAGTTTGGGTTTGCAGAACCTCAAGATGATGCAGAAGAACGAGCCCTCAGTAATGCAGAGAGGGAACAATGGAAGAAAGACAAGAGGAAGAATGCACAAGCGTTGCTTCTTATCCAGCAGGGAGTGGACCGAGCAGTGTTCTAGAAGATAATGATCACGTCTTCAGCAAAGGAGGCATGGGAAAACTTGGCGATAAGCTATCAAGGTATGGAAAAAGTAAATATTGTTAAATTGCAGAATACTAGGAGAGATTTCGAAATTCTGCAGATGAAGGAGACAAAGGACATTGATTCCTTCATGATAAGGGTCATGTCTGTCGTCAATCAGTTAAAAATCTATGATGAAGACATTAAAAATAGAACAGTGATTGAGAAGGTCCTTAGATCTTTGTCTACCAAGTTTTATGTCGTGGTAGCAACCATAGAAGAAGCAAAAGATTTGGAAACACTGACAGTTGATGAGTTGATGGGATCACTTCTATCGCATGAGGCAAGGATAGACAGAAATAAGGATTCCAATTTAGAAACTGCTTTCAAAAGTAAAGTTTCTATTTCAAGAGGTCGAGGCAGAGTTCGATCTAGAGGCAGAGGATGAGGCAGCAACTATGGTGGTCAGAGAGATGGCCGAGAAGAGCATGAGCATCAAAGTGGAAGCAGCAATAGTAGAAGCTTTCACAACAATCAAAGGTTTGACAAATCAAAGGTGAAATGTTATTATTGCAATAAATTTGGTCATTATGCTCGTGATTGTAGGAAGAAGATAGCTGATCAAGGAAATAAGAGAGCTAATGTTAGTATAGAGAATACTAACTCTATGTTCCTAGTGTGCAACACCATGCATGAACAATATGATAAGGTCTGACTATTAGACAGTGGTTGCAGTAACCACATGACAGGCAACGAGAATTTGGTTGCAAATTTAGATGAATCTGTGAAGACAAAGGTCAAGTTGGGGACTTACAAGGCTATGGATGTAGATGGTAAAGGATTGGTCAACATTGTGACCAAGCAGGGGGAGCCAAAGACCATATCAGAGGTATATTATGTCCCTAGACTCAAATAAAATTTGATAGGTGTTGTTCAATTGACGCAAAAAGGATACAAAGTTATCTTTTAGGGGCAACACTGTGTTATTTATGACAAATCCCCAAGCAAGCAGCTGATAGCAAAGGTGCAGATGACGAGGAACAAACTATTTCATTTAATTATGAACTAAAATGATCAGGTTAGTTCTTTTACAACTGCATGTTCTAATGATTATTGTTTATGGCACTTTCAGTTTGGACACTTGCATTTTTCCGGTTTAAAATTGTGGCAGCAGAAACAGATGGTCAGAGGTTTACCTCCCATCAAAGAACTTGCTAGTACTTGTGAGTGTTGCATCTTAGCAAAGCAACATCATGAAATTTTTCCAAAAGGAGTTTCATACAGAGCAAAGAAACCACTTGAGTTGGTGCATACAGACTTGTGTGGACCTATGAGGACACAGTCGATTGGTGGAAGTTGCTACTACCTCAATTTTATTGATGAATATAGCAGAAAGACTTGGGTTTGGGCTAGAACTTCCTATCGAGAGGGGGTACCACTTCGTGTTAACTTCAGATTGAATCAATTTTCAAATGCCCGATCGATTATATATCTACCTCCTATACCTTGAGATAGAAGCAGAAGTCTGAAACTTTTGCAAAGTTCAAAGAGTTCAAAGCCTTAGTGGAGAACCAAAGTGATCGACATATCAAGGTATTGAGATCATATCGTGGTGGAGAATATGATTCAAAGGAATTCCATAAGTACTGCAAACAACATGGAATCAAAAGACAATTTACGACTAGATGCACACTGCAGCAGAATGGTGTAGCAGAGAGAAAGAACCGAACAATCATGAACATGACAAGGAGCATGTTGAAAGCAAGACACTTCTCTAATGAGTATTGGGCAGAAGCAGTTGCATGTGTTGTTTATGTGATAAACATATATCCTACAAAGAGTGTGATGAACAGAGTTCCAGAAGAAGCATGGTCAGGTATGTCATGCAGTGTATCTCATTTTAGAGTTTTTGGATGTGTAGTCTATGCACATGTGCCTAAGCAAATAAGAGGCAAATTAGATGATCAAAGTGAAAAATGCATATTTACTGGTTATAGTGAGCAATCAAAAGCTTACAAATTATATAACCCTGTCACCAAGAAGACAATAATCGACATATATGTTATGTTCAAAGAACAAGAGTCATGGAATGGGACTGTAGACAAACCAACTGATGCACAAGCACCATTGATGGAAGAGGATGATGTAGCAGAAAATGAGAAGCAACAATCAAGAGAGAAGACACCAAATAGAGTCACACCAACAAAGAATCCAAGATTTTCAGAGCAGAATGGATCTTCAAGCAGATCAATAGACCATAATTCTCCAAGCAGCCAATCAGGTAATGAATCAAGCGATGGTAAGAAAAAGATGAGAAGTTTAAAAGACATTTATGACGATTTTGATGTTAGTTCAAATTTTACACTTCTGGCATTCCAAACTTCTTTGTTTGAAGAAGAAATTAGAGATGAAAATTGGGTGCAAGCCATGGATGAAGAGATGAATTCAATTGAAAAGAATGATACATGGGATTTGGTTGCTTTACCAAACAACAAAAACCTCATTGGTGTGAAGTGGGTGTACAAGACAAAGGTGAATGAGAAAGGTGAAATTGATAGATTTAAAGAAAGACTTGTAGCAAAAGGATTCTCGCAACAATCGGGGATAGACTTTGGGGAAGCATTTTCTCCGATAGCCAAATTGGATACTGTAAGAGCAGTTCTAGTGACAACAGCTCAAAAAAAGTGGAAAATATACTAGATGGATGTCAAATCAGCCTTCTTAAATGGTATTCTAGAATAAGAAATTTATGTGCAACAGCCTCCAGGTTATGAAGTTGAAGGTCAAGAAGATAAAGTTTATAGGTTGAAGAAAGTGCTCTATGGACTGAAGCAAGAACCTAGAGCATGGTATATCGGAATCGACAGTTACATGATTAAGAATGGATTTTGCAGATGTAGCATTGAGCCTACCTTATATACAAAGGTAAATGAGCATGGCCAGATTTTTATTGTTTTCTTATATGTTGATGATATGATTTTTACAGGTGATCTTGAGTTAGATGAATTTAAAGCAACCACGATGAAAGAATTTGAGATGATAGATCTTGGTCTCATGAAATATTTTCTTGGCATTGAAGTTGAGCAATCTGAAAAAGGAATTTTTATTTTCCAAAATAAATATGCCAGATATTTTTTGAAAAGATTCAGGATGGAGAACTGCAAACTTGTACCCACACCAGTTGCAACAGGTACAAAGTTAAGTAAGGATGATGAAGGGGAAGATGTCAATCCAACTCTATTCAAAAGATTGGTTGGCAGCCTCATGTACCTCACAGCGACAAGACTAGATATTATGTAAGGAGTGAGTTTGATTTCCAGATTTATGGAGACTCCAAAAGACACACATTGGAGTGTTGGAAAAAGAATTCTGAGATACATATTAGGAACTAGATATTATGGGATAATGTATGCAAGTACAGAAAAGAAAGATTTGATTGGATACACAGATAGTGATTTTGCAGGCAGTTTGTATGATCGGAAGAGCACATCCGGTTATGTGTTTCATCTTGGTTCAGGTGTGATAGCATGGGCATCAGCAGAAGCAGAATATGTAGCAGAAGCAGAATAAGTAGCAGCAACTTCAACAACATGTCAAGCAGTATGGTTAAGAACAGTATTGGATGGACTCAAGCAACAACAGCAAGGATCAACAATGATATACCGTGACAACACATCAACGATTGCACTATCTAAGAATAGTGTGTTTCATCAAAAGAGCAAGAATATTGATACTAGATATCACTTTATTAGAGAACTTGTGAGCAATGGATAAGTTCACTTGAAGCCTTGTAAATCTAGTGATCAAGTGGCTAATATATTTACAAAGCCATTAGCAGTAGATTTGTTTGAGTTTCACAAAAGAAACTTGGGTGTTGTAAGCCTAGCTGAGACATAGACCAACAAACATGTTTGAGTTGTCATGAATTATGTTTTAGTTTAGCGGTCGTAATTAAGGGGGAGTGTTAAAATATGTAATTACCTCCCACATGCATTGTTAGACAATCAGTTAAGTGAGTTAGTTGAGTTGAGTGATAGATATATTTGGTGAGTGAGTTAGAGAGTGAGTTAAGTGGGAGTTTATCAAGTTGAGTTATGTGAGAGTGTGTGCATGTCAATTTAGGTTAAATACCCTTCACCGGGTTCATTGTATTCAAAGTGAGCAAGATTGTGATTTAGAGTGATTGAAGATTAATTGAAGAGCCGCAGCTCATTGTTTTGTGTGTGAAATAATTGTGTTATTTGTGTGTTTGAATCCTCTGCCTATCCAACAATTGTGATAAGAATGATGAATTATAAGATCATCGTGTCCAATGTCTTCTTCACAATGAGAGTAAATGCTAACATCTCAAAACAAAAGGTGCCCAAAAAATATGTCCTCTTTACCTTTTATAACCTCCTGAGATTTCCTCATGAAATCTTAGCATCTCGCTCCAAGAATGCAGAACAAAGAGAAGAGTAGAATAAAATTGATGAAAGGAATATTTTCTTCCTATATATTTGGGAGGTAATGGAGGCCAATAACTTAGGTGTGGGCCTTATCCCTTACAATCAACCTACAAAGCCACATGTAGCCCCACACATGTGGAGCACTCATGTTAAGTTCCTAGATGATGTCATCCATAAGCAAGAATCCATTGCAAGGGTCCTCCATGAGATGTGCATTAGAAGAAATTGTCATTGATGTCGACTGGTGAATGGGCCAACATTTTCTTAGTGATTTTCGTGCAGAGATTAGTGAATTTCATGCAAGGACATTCTATATTGGTAGCCCTTGTTACGCCATTTTGTTTGATATGTGGCATGCCATGTGGGTCCTCTTGGTTGGAGAGATATTGATATTTTAATTACAATGCCCCAAGGATGGGCTTAACACCGACTCCTGTGCCCCAAAAGTTTATGACATCAATATTTTATAACTTCCCTAAAATAAGGTCTTACATTATAAATTAAACTGGCCTAAAATCATTGTTAAAGTTAGCCTTGAATCATGTATAAGAAACAATTTTTTTTTTTTTTAAATACCCTAAACCTCCTTCACTAGTCGGCATGTTGGAGGGCTTCTAGTATATCTAACTGTTTATTCTTGAGGGAAGGTCGGCCCTAAAAATTAACCCTACTTCAAGGTGTATATATATGCCCTAATCATGGCATCCAAAGTGTTATCACTAGGCTAGGACCAATTGGGTTGCTCAATTGTCAACCTAGTGCAATTATTTCAAATCACTTGGACTAGAAGTTAGCCCTTCCAATCAGAGAGGGCTCTCTCAAAGAAAACAAATGAATACTAAAGATAAGATATTTATTGAATATGGATAAATTTTTTTTTGCTTTAAGTGTTTTTGCAGGTGGAAGATTGTATGAAGGCTACCATTGGGCATGGAGTCAGCTATGGGACTTCAATTACAAGCAAATATAATCCATGGAAACTGAGGTAATTAATCTTAAAAGATAACTTTTTACAACAAAAACATAATACATGAAGGAAATTGGAGCGTAAAAATATGACTTCCAAGTAATCATGATACTATGAAGCTAATAAAAATATACAAAATAAAGAGACACAAACACATAAGCTCCAAAAGAATCTCAGGTTTTGAAAGTCAACTGCTGCAAACTGTATATTAGCTTGGTAGAGAAAAAATACATAATAGCCTTCTCACTACATTCATCCACCCCTTTCAAACTAAAAAACTCCCTAATTTATAGAGTGAGGTCTCATACAATGGTTTTCCACCTGGGCCAATCGAATTCCTACTTAAGAGACTTATTCCTAATAGAATTACACCACTTGGAGACTTCCTAGGGATATTTTTCTGTTTGGAAAAGTTTGAATACAAAAAGGACTCTTATTTCATTAAATATCTCAACAAATTATTTTAATAATACTTATCAAATGAAACCAACTGATCTTCTAAATGTGCTAGACTGCTGATGTGTCATCATTCCACATGGATGCTGAGCTCGACCTCCACCAAGTCAAATTTTAAAATTTCTACACAAATATGGCTAGTAAAAATTCTAAAAAATAGGCCTCAAAGATGATTGAATACTTTCCAAACTCTGATGGTTGTAAAAATACTAAGAGAGGTATTGTAGATGAGCTCATGCTGAAGAAAAACCTCCTTTAGGTTTCCAAAATTCCTTTCCATTTGGTCAGAAAGTGAGCTTGAAGTTGACTGTTAAAACAATTATGTACATGAACTTTCATAGCGCACTTTTGTAGAAAACTCCAAAATCCACCTTTTGCACAATCCTTGACCTTTCTGACTGTTGGAGGGTCTTCCTTGAGGCTAATGAAGTAAAAAAAATGCTCCAATTCACCCTTGTTCTGATATTTTTTCAGAAGTTTACCCTCAAAGAAACCCGACCCTCAAAATAGCTCTAATACCATGTAGGAATTTACAGGGTAAGTTCCTTAGATCAAAAACCAAAGGTCAGAGCTCACAAACATATCACAAATCAGTACACCAGTATATCACGTGGTTAAAACCCTCGAAGAGGGAAACAATCCACGGCCTGAGCCAACGCGACCAATACAAGAAATTTATTAATATAAAAAAGAAAGATTACACATGTTTCTCTTATAAATGGTTACCGGACAAATGACCCTCCATGCTCTTTAAATAGAGATCATGGACCAATTGGGTGTTAAGCCATGGATCAAGTGTCGTTAATACCGAGGAGAGAGTGATCCGTTGGATCACTACAAATCATGACTGTCGGATCACTACAAAGGTACATAGTAAAGAAACACACTTTACCTAACTCTACACTAGACTAAGTTATTCTTAACTATTTCCTATGTGTCGGAATATCCTAACAGCAAAAACTCATCTTTAAGCCTGGAAAGCGCTATGAAATTACCTAGTTTACTGATATTTTGCACTTTCTTTCTTTTTTCACCTCCAAAACAATATTTAAGCCTTTACATGCTTGGTAGGATAGTATTAGAAATAATATGGTCCAAAAATGTGTTTCCTTACCATGTTTCATGGAGTAACATCATCATCTTGCACAATCATTTTAAGACCCTTTTTTCTTCAATTCAGCTTGTACCATATCTATCGAGCCAAACTAACATGCTGAGGTGTTGGCCAATTGATACACAAGAGTTAAGATCTTTATAAACATGAGTTGATGATGAGCTATCCAATTAGTGAGTTGGCATCATGATGAGTTGTCAACCATGTTAGCCATGTGGAGTTTGACTGCTGAGCTGCCCCCTTGAACAAGTGGCATAATGATATTCATGATATTATTTGATGATTCAACCACTTCTTCATTGCGCTAACTACTAAAAAAGATCAAAAACAAATAACGCTGGAATAAAAATAGAGAATAGGAACTTCCATAGCAAATCCTGACTTGTTTACACTGAATTTGCTACAGAAGTTGGTAAAAGTATCAAATTTACTAAAATGACCAGATTAACTTATGCATGAGATATTTTTGATAATTTTCTCTGACATTGACACCTATCACATCAACGATGACCTTTAAGACCCCCCACATATGTGAAATTTTTGAAAATTATAAATTCAAAAGACCTTATTCAACCCTAAGTGACTCAACCTAATTAACTTAAGACCAACCTAACTATTATCATGGATAACAGTGGTTCCAATGCGGATGTTGCGCCCCTATGGTGCAGAAAAGAACTAGTAGCTCCAGTGCCTTATTGAAAACTGAAATTACAATTTTGATGCTGTCCTCATTAGGGGAATTTTGAGGTCTAAAATGGGCCTCCTAAGGAAATTATAAAATAATAGTGGAAATAATAAAATAAGATTTTGATTACATCATCAAATTTTAGAGGGAAAAAAGAAAAAACTACTTTTTCAACACGTATTTTGAACTTATATCCCTAAGGTTTTACTCAAATTTCGAGAAGGAATACTCGTTGGATGCAAAATTTAATTTCCCATCCAAGGAGTACCCATGTTACATACTTTTGATGGACCCTGCTACATGAAAAATGAGAAATACATGAAAAAACGTGATTGCAATCACGTTTTTCATGTAGAAGGGTCCATCAAAAGTATGCAACATGGGTACTCCTTGGATTAGGAATTAAATTTTGCATCCAACGAGTACTCCCGCTCAAATTTGAGTAAACCCTTAGGGAGATAAGTTGAAAATACGAGTTTAAAAAATAGTTTTATTATTTTATTATTTTTTAATATTTTTATTTTTTTACTCCAAAAATGGTGAATCATCCCCCATGGTTGACATCATCATCTTGAATCCTGTTGGTTCTCATAAATTTTATTTTGGATGTACATTTTTCTTAGGAGGCCCATTTTAGACCTAAAAATTCCCCTAATGCATAAATTTTATTTTGGATGTACATTTTTCTTAGGAGGCCCATTTTAGACCTAAAAATTCCCCTAATGCTCCAAGTCTTTATGGCCTTCAACTCAGGCTCAAACTTATTGAAGAGATCATCCACACCTACAACTTTGAACTGTTTACAACCAAACCAAACTAAAATCCAAGATGAAAACTAAATCTATACATGTTGAAAAGATGCTCAGAATACTTGAGCTTATTCACACACACACATACCCACCCTATACTGTTGAGAAGCTACTGAATCATATGACACAAAAATGCTAGTGAATCTAGTCAAGTAGCTGCTGAAATAAAAGGGCTTCTTGACTATGCACCAACAAAATCGAAGCTGGAAAATATAATTGCATCTGACAATGGATTTGTTTCTCACAGTGAAGACATGGCTGAAAACTCAGACTGAAAAAAATCTCCATATAGTCTACTACGGGATCAATAAAGATGTGATCTTTTTGGTGAATATTTTCAAAATCTTGAGCAAAGAAATCCTCATATCTGAAAACTTCACACTTATTTTCCATGTCATCATATATTTTCAGTTGCATGCCATCAGATATAATTTTTAAAACAAAACATTTCTCCATCTTAATGTCAAAAGAAGATACCTCCTCTGCTTTTTTTGGCTAGAAAAAACTTTCAACATGCTATATATGATCTTGAAAATGATAAGAATGAATTTGAGCTTCAACATCTTCAATATCTTTTTCAAGCTCATGAGCCAATTCATCTAAAAATCTGATCTTCTTTTCAGGATTTCCTTTATATGACTTTAACTAAAAAGAAAATGATGAAGAAAATTTCTCACCAACTTCTACATCAGAGCACACATTGTTCCATCCTATGAACTCCTGAATGGAAAGAGAGTCTTCCACAAACTCTGTCTTCTCCATCCATGTTTCCAAGAAAATAAGCCAGAAAGCTTAAAATTATTTAATAGATCTAGCAAGTAACCTTTCCACCCAACTTTTGCACTTTCCTTGAAATGAATCATATAGAATCCTAATGAATACATCTTCTTGTTTGACTCTAAGGAGCTTAGTAAAGTCACAAAACTTTGATACATGCTCTAAAGTCAAGCTTAAATCTTCTCCATAAAATTTAGGGCCAATACTTAAAAGATATGCATCCCTGGGCAAAAGATTAGGAATCCATAAATTTTTGAAAAGTCCACACATGCATACTTTGAAGAAATTATAGTTGCATCTAAGTCTCTCATTTCCCAGTAGTGTTACCATAAACCTATGAATTTCTAAATTCTTCAAGAATGGAGCCGCCAAGGTAGAAGTACAGCCTTGAATATTTTTGATCTAATGCTACCTTCAAGAGCTTATTTACTTTGATTGGAATCAATTACCCAAGATAATGCAGCTTCGAACTCCCGGTAGACGCACTAAAATTTTATCACTAGGCTGGGACTAATTGGGATGCTCAATTGTCAACCTAATGCAACTATTTCAAACCACTTGGACTAGAATTTAGCCCTTCCAATCAGAGAGGGCTCTCTCAAAGAAAACAAATGAATACTCAAGAAAATATCTCTATTGCAGATGGCTAAATATTTTTGTGTTTTAAGTTATTTTGCAGGTGGAAGATTGTATGAAGGCTACCATTGGGCATGGATTCAGCTATGGGACTTCAATTACAAGCAAATGTAATCCATGGAAACTGAGGAAATTAAGCTTAAAAGATAACTTTTTACAACAAAAACATAATACACGAAGGAAATTGGAGCATAAAACTATGAATTCCAAGTAATCATGATATTATGGCACTGATAACAATATACAAAATAGAGAGACATAAACACATAAGCTCCAAAAGAATCTTGGGTTTTGAAAGACAACTGCTGCAAACTGTATATTAGCTTGGTAGAGAAAAATTACATAATAGCCTTCTCATTACATTCATCCACCCCTTTCAAACTAAAAAAATCCCTCATTTATAGAGTGAGGTCTCATACAATGGTTTTCCACCTAGGATAGGCTTGAATTCCTACTTAAGAGACCTATTCGTAAAATAATTACATCACTTGGAGACTTCCTAAGGATATTTTTCTGTTTGGCAGAGTTTGAATACAAAAAGCGCTCTTCTTTCATTAAATAGCTCAAAAAATTATTTTAATAACCCTTATCAAATGCAACTAACTTATCTTCTGAATGTGCAGGACTGCTGATGTGTCATCATGCCATGTGGATGCTAATTTGGACCTCTACCAAGTCGAATTTTAAATTTCTATACAAATCTAGCTAGTAAAAATTCTGAAAAATAGGCCTGAAAGATGATTGCATATTTTCCAAACCTTGATGGTTGTGCAAAACCTGAGAGAGGTTTTTGTAGATGGCTCATGCTGAAGAAAAAATTCCTTCATATTTCCAAAATTCCTTTCCATTTGGTCAGAAAGTGAGCTTGAAGTTGACTTCTAAAACAGTTATGTACGGGAACTTTCGTAGCAAACTCCAAAATCGACCTTTTGCATAATATTTGACCTTTATGACTATTGGAGGGTCTTTCTTGAGGCTAATGAGGTAAGCACATGCTCAAAGTCACCCTTGTTCTGATATTTTTTCAGAATTTTACCCTCAAAGAAACCTACAACACTTTCGTAGCAAAAACTCATCTTTAAGCCTGGAACACGCTACTAAAATACCTAGTTTACTGATATTTTGCACCTTCTTTCTTTTATCACCTATAAAACACTATTTAAGCGTGTACATGCCTTGTATGATAGTATTAGACATAATATGCTCCAAAAATGTGTTTCCTTACAGTGTTTCATGGAGTAACATCATCATCTTGCACAATCATTTTAAGACCCTTTTTCTTGAATTTAGCTTGTACCATCTCTATCGAACCAAACTAACATGCTGAGGTGTTGGCCAATTGATACACTGGAGTTAAGATATTTATAAACCTGAGTTGATGATGAGCTGTCCAATTAGTGAGTTGGCATCATGATGAGCTGTCAGCCATGTCAACCATGTGGAGTTTGAATGCTCAGCTTCCCCCTTGAACAAGTGTCATAATGATATTCATGATATTATTTGATGATTCAACCACCTCTTCACTCTGTTGACTACTCAAAAAGATCAAAAACACATAACGCTAGAATAAAAACAGAGTATAGAAACTTTCGTAGCAAATCCTGATCTGCTTACACCGAATTTGCTGCGGAAGTTGATAAAAGTGTCAAATTTACTAAAATGACAAGATTAACTTATGCATGAGACATTTTTGAGGTGTTTCTTTGACATTGACACCTATCACATGAATTATGACCTTTAAGACCCCCCACATATGTGAAAGTTTTGAAAATTATAAATTCAAAAGACCTTATTCAACCCTAAGTGACTCAACCTAATTAACTTAAGGCCAAACTAACTGCTATCGGATAACACAAAGGACAAAAATACAAGCATTGAGTATACATATTCTTCCATGTCAGTTCCAGGCATCCCTTGGTAGCATATTGCTTGATCAATGTGCCATGCAAGTACCTGATTACTCTCTTAATAGTCGTCCAACACTATTTTCTAGGTGTCAACATGTATTGGCTCAATACTCCCACTTCATTAGTGTGCTACCAAATGTGTGGTATGAGGAGATCAATAATCTCATAAAAATGGTCATTAATGCCCATTGTAGATCTTGAAAACTCATCAATTTTTTGAAGAAAAACAAGGAAAGGCTCCATGTGATGTCCCTCATTATGAAAATAGTTGCATACAACCTTTTTTTTTTCTTTGCGAGGGTGGGTGTAGGGGAGGGACGAATTTGGATGGGTTTCATCCTATTGTGGTATTTCACCTTCCTCAAAGTAACATTATGGGGAATGATATTAGAGAAAACCTCCTCAAGATTATGAGTTATGGAATCCTCGAGAAATAAATGAATCATTGTGGAATATAAAGGAAAAAGGTTTGGATGTTGAAGATATATTATTTAGAGCAATATTTACATGTTCCATATCTGCTCTACCTTTTCCTCCTACTTGAATAATGTTATCCTTCAAGTTTTAAGCCTTGCAATATACTCTTCAAATTTGTCCACATCATCATCTTGAGGACTAAGCTTTTGGTTTCAAGTTATTGAATCTAACTCCAAAAAGAGTTTTGAAGGTATCCCATACTTCCTTCACACCAAATTGTTATCATTGTGATGTGTAACGTGCGATCAACTTAAGAAGAGGATCGTACAATAGAGGCATAGATTATGCCCAAATGATCCTTAGAACCCAGCCTCAGTTTCTCTAGAGAAGGTGATAACTGCCAACACCATAAGGAATCCCAGATTGATCATAGTGGAAAATGTTTCTTTTTCTACAATGACACATGATAAATATGAGTACTTGTTGAATGAGAATTCTAGAATGAGAAAAGAAATTTTTGCAATAAAGAAACATGCAGAACATCTTGCGATGAAGAATCAACGGTTGTCATTACATAGCTTCAACACCGCAGAATGGAAGTCAACCATGCAGGAATAACTGGGGCCAATGGAGGACACAGTGGCGTAGTTATATGATGAGATGATTGTCCTACAACAAGTAGTGGCTCATCTTGTTGGAATTCAAAAGAAAGGACAGGAAGTGGTGAAAATCCTGAAAGTAGTAAGAAGAGCAGTCGATCATCTTTAGGAGTGGGCTGCCAAGTATCTGGATGCTCCGCAACATTTGGAAAATAAAGACAAGATTGTCGCCGAGATTGATAAAGCTAAGACTCCAACATCATAACTACATGCATCTTGGAGAATAATCTATTAGTACTGTTGCTGCATATAATCGATTGCACAATAGTTTTGAGTCTCTAACACAGAAGCATGCGATGCCTTCGATAGTGACACTTGAAGCAATCAAAGGCAAAGAAATCTCTTCCAGGAGATCAAGCAATATATTGAGTAGATCAATTAGGAAACAAAATAGGAAGGCTTGGAGGTTATCAAAGACATTATTCTACAGTACACCATCACACCAATCAAAGCTCATATGAAATTTTCATTCATATGGAATAATGTGCATTCAAAATCCAAGAACATATTGATGAAAGCACTGGAGGTGAATATGCGATACATAGGGTACTTTCCAGTTCGGGTCAAATCCATCTCAATGAAGTTCAGGGCATGGCACACCTACATTACAAATGGGCATCGTGAGGAATAAAATGAATTATCAATTTAATGAGCCTTTGTCCCATTATCAATTTTGTCTTATATAGCCACCGTCTCTTGTGTAATTTGTCTTATGTAATACATTGTATGTAATGAAGTCCATGGGACACATGGGAGGTAAATTGCCACATATGGAATGGAATATGTCATGTATAGAATATGAACAGTCATATAAGTCGAAGAGTCACGAGGAAGCTCAAAGGTCATTGTTATTAATTATAAATAGCTCCTTTTAAATCAAGAAAAGGGTTGGGATTCTAGAGGTCATGCCTTGCCTTATATTGTAATACATAGGAGATAGATCATTCTTTGGAGAATAAATTTGTGGCTTCATGTTCCACTATTGGATATAGTGTTTCATCCGTGTAACAGTGTACCTGAGATCTTTCATTCTTAATTAGAAGCTCTACGAGCTGCCACTTCTTCATACATATATCATAGATATAGTAGGACTATTCTTTTTATGTTTATGGTATATGTTGCTTTAATCACATACTAAGTTAATGAACTAATTCATTTCTTACCTATGGTTATTATTGAATGAGTGTTGTTATGTTTTAATCATTGTTGTTTATTATGTGGAATAATCTGCAGGTAATCAACAAGTTTTATCTTCCTTCCTGGGCCACCCTTTAGGATATTACTGTTACTTTTCTAACCAGTGGCTCATTTTTCCTACCAAACTTGGAAGTATCCCTCGTAGACCTTACATTGGGTGTCTCAAAAAGCTCACATTCTCACTAAAATAAAGAGGTGTTGTGTTCTCTTGTGTTCACTCGTAACCAAGGCACATATTTAAAAAATTTCCAATGGTGGTTGGATCGTATGAACGGATGGGAATCCTACACCAAATAGTGTGAGGTCTAATTGGGACTTTACATCGGGGAGATCCCCTTACAATGTTGGCAGCATCCAACACAGTCAACATTTTTGGCGCTAGAAGGAGGGTAGATGATATGTTGAGCATTTGAAGTATATTTGAATCTCCTACCTTTAATGGCTTCATCCTAGATCATAATCCTGAGGTGTTTTTCTAAAGCTTTAGATCTTTCAATCCCAGTGGATTTTTTACATAAATTATCACATTTTAAATTTGATGGGAAGGGTACAAAAACTGTCCTTGATTACATAATTGAATTCGTTCAATCTTGTTTTTCAAGTAGTGTATATTACGAATAAATCCTCATGCAGTTGTTTACCCTTACATTGGATGACCATGCAAAGTAATGGTGTTATTCTCTACCCACTTCTTCTATTTCATATTTCAAGCAATTGGTTAATGAACTTCATCATATCTTCGAAAAATATGAATAACAATATGTTCTCAATGGAATTGATCAACTTATAATGGAATCAAATGAATCTCTTGAGCATTTTGCTGACAGATTCCTCCATCTTTGTTATGAATTCTTGGATGAGAATGTGGATTGGCAGTTCTTGGATGAAAAATATTTTGAATCCATTTCATTATGTCATCTCGATCAAAAATTATTTCAGCACCCTAAGGAAGAACTGAATATACCTTTTGTTCCATACCCCCCTCCTTTCGATGTTCTATGTTTCGAACCTCAATCGATCACTAAAATGGAAGATCTATTCATTGATGAAGAATTGGTTTTCCTTTTACATATTTCCCCTATTGGTGATTCATATGATCTCATCAATCAACCGTATTTGAATCATGATATATCACCAGTCGACCCCTCACTCGTTAATCAAGTCAAACACTTGGACAACCATGACCTTGTTGATTTCATTTTCTCTCAATTGTACATTAATGATTGTTCCAGTAATATGGATGAATCTTTGTTCCTACATGAAGATTTAGATGGAGTCTGATGCGATTATCAAAGATTTTCTTTTAGGTATACCTCCTTTTTATCAAGAAGATGACATGCTATCATTAAATATTTTTGTAGTAATTTTAAAAATATATCTTCTTTTGAATATCATGGTTTAAATAATAACTATTCTTTTGATAAGAAATTGACCGTGTTTTATCAAAATCAAAAGTTAAGTTAGGTGAGTAGGACACTTCAGCCTGCGTTTATGGTTATGTCAGGTTCCTGTCACCAGGACAATATTTGTGATTTCGATTAGTTCATGATTCTTTTGCACAATTTCATCATTAATTTCATCACGTGGGATGCTGCCTCTCTCTTGAGGGATGCTTATTTTCTTCACATAAAATTCTTCAAACCTCAGGGAAGAAAATTTAATCTAACTATTGAACTTCCACCGCTATATCCCACCTCAAGAAAATATATAATATATGATGTGGAAACAGAGACGGACTTTGATGAGTCTTCTACATCATCCATCAAATAATTTCACTTGGTCGACAACATGGATTGTGATCAACCTGTTAATGTCTCTTATGACATGGATCTGTCTTTGTTCAATATTTCTTGTCAAAGTTTCCATAAAAGTTGTTTCGATGATCCTATTGCAAACTCATTAGAATAATATTTTCAATCTAGACCCATGTCTCATGGCCTCGACTTGCATGCGCTTCGTTGAGTCTTGTATGGTCATAGACCCGATAATTGTTGTTGTTGTAATGTTCATTGTTTGATAGAGTATTCGAGTGCATTACACAATTGCAGTTGCACTTCCTATTTCTATTGGTCAGTGTAGATGCTTACATGATATGTTTTTTCCACTGCTCTGCTTTTTGTTTTGGATCTACACGATCACATATTTCAATCCAAAGGTTGGGAGAATATTATATGGTTGCATTGGAAGTTCCACTTTACATGAATTGACCCTATAATGTTTAGGTTAGGTTAGGATAGGATAGGTTGCATGTAGTTAGATGCACTGCATTCTTCTTGTGTGTTTTCATCTTTCATGTTTCGATTCTCTTGCTTTTAAGTTGATCTTTAATAAAGTTGGTTTTAAGCTTCAAAATGACGTGGCTAATATCTTGTAAAAGGAAAGTTTCAGTAATGCACAACCCTTGCCTTATCTATTACCATATTCCTTGATTTGGTTTATCACCTTCGAGTCGATGATTTCTCGATGGAAAATACGATCCTTCAGCTGGGAAGTTGCAAGCAAACCATCGTGCCCCCATCTATTTAGGATTCTCATTCTTGCACTCGCTCTTGTTTATTAATAATGAGTTATTTCTTATCTATATGTCTAGAGTAAGATAAGGGGAAACATTTTAGCAAGAAAAGCCCTAGAGGTCTAACACCTGTCTCTAAAGGAACAACCTATTATGCTCTCAATAAGTTGGGTTCCCTCTTCCGCCTATGAAAAATAATAAGTGATTAAGCACAGTTCTATGAAAAAGAAAGAAAAATAAAGGGTGAAAGAAGAGAAAGGCTTCTTGCGCAGGGAGTTGAAGCAAGTGAATTTGACAGGGTACTGTCGAGGCTCGCTAGCAGCAAAAAATGTTTGTGTTTCTGAAGCGTCTCTGCCGGGGTACTGTCCAGGCCTGCTCATAGTGGAGAAGTTCCAGAGGTGTAAAACTCACGATTTGATTATTTTTTAACTCGCCATACTATGTTACCCTCACTTACATCGATAAGATAATGATATGGCTTCTTGTATGTTGTGTTACACCGAGCAATGTAACACAAAAGACTATATCTTTAACCAGGTAAGAGTGGGGAGCTAAAGTAACCCATTGATTGAATCAATACTTCCTAGTGAAATTATACTTTGCACCTAAATGGAACCATATCATAGAAGTTGGGGTTCTCCCAGTGTGTCACCAAGTGTTGTCGCTGCAACAACAACCCTCCAAAGTTTTTGACAAATTCAATTGTGGAGCCTACATCAACTATCGTTTCAAGCCCCTTAATGTTGTCATGTTGTTTAATTTTCTATTTGTATGTTTTCTCCTAGTGTCACATCCTCCTTAGTCAATGCTTCCTAAGTGTCGTCACTTAACCATTAGAAGAACTTGATTTATCTATTCCATGGTTAGGTGAACTCATGAATTATCTTGACTTAGAAACTTTCCTTTTCTCCATCCACAAACACGAAAAACACTCAAAAGCATAGAAAAATAAAACAAAAGAAAGAAAGTAAACTTTAAAGGAAAAAACACACTCCAAGTTGATGAAGACATGCACTTGAGTTGAGTGCACTCCTTCGAGCTAAAGAAATGCGCCCTCCTTGAGTGCACTCCTTCATGCTGAAGATATGTGCTCTTTCTGGGTGCATGCATGAGCCTCTTGGTTTCATGTGGGCGCACTCCTAGAAAATATGAGCCCACTTAACTTCCCCTGACTAATCCCTTTACTTGTCGACAAGTGGAGATCATGCATGAATCAATATTGCATGTAAATTCGTTTAAATCAACCCAGTTAATAACTCTTTTGCATAATAATTCTTATCAGAGTTGAGCACTCAACTATGGATCAATAAACTCTTCATCAACCAACTTTACAAGTAAGTTTTGTATGTCGAATCGATTCATTTCCTTTTATTATTTCACTATTGTTATTTCTTTTCTTGTTGTCGTTTCTTTGTTTTTTGGTTTTTTTAATGGTGCTTTTGTTCAATATTCATTCTGCAATTGTTAATATGTTGTCACATGCTAGAACTATTCACATTCCTCAACCTTCCATATTCCACCATGATTGTGAAAACTGTTAAGTCCCTATATTAATAGTGTAGTCCCTTATTATGTTAGTGTAGCCCCCCTTATTGTTATTGTTGTACCCCTGTAACCCCCATATTTCTATTATTGTGCCCTTACATTATTGTTGTTAGGTCGGCTAGGATTACATTGTGGCCCCACTAGGATTATATTGTGGCCCCATGGACTCCTATATATAGAAGGAGGTTTTGGTCATTTATATCATCCAAGAATTGTTCATTCATGTAATGTATTGGAGGTTTCCCCCTCGAAGTGGCTTGTTTCTAAGGCATTGATATCTCTTTTCTTCTATTTTTGGAGCTGGTTTCACAACATTTGGTATTAGAGCTTTGGATTCTAGGGTTTCGCTGCACCAAACAGGTCATCATGGTATTTGTGCTATAAATTTTTTTATATGAAGGTTCAGAAGATGAAATTTTTAGAGTGCGAAGCCGAAATCCTGAGGAAAATCGTTGCAAAATTTCAGAGTTTGGTTCGCAATATGTTCGTAGATAGGATCTGTGGAAGTTAGGGCTTTTTGCAGGCTCCTGAATTTAACCTAAACAGGTCATCACGGAATTTTCACTATAAATATTTTTTTACAAAGTTTCAAAAGCTGAAATTTTCACAAAGTGAAGCCGAAATCCTGAAGAAACTCCTGTAAAAATTTCAGATCTTGGTTCAAAATATTTTTGGAGATATGATCTGTGGAAGTTAGGATTTTTTCAAGTCCCCGAATTTCATCTCAAAGAGGTGATTGTGGGAAAAACGTCATAACTCTCTCTCTGAGCATCGGATTGAGATTCTATAAAAAGTGGCCACAATTACACATACTATAGTTTCTTATATATCAATTTCAGAGCCGAAAGAGGAAAAAGTGGCATGTGGAAAGTTGTACAAGTTCGCTCTACTGAACCAGTCCATAATTAGGTCATCATAGGAGATTGGGCATATCTTTGTCTTCAAGAATCCAAATCAGGTCAGACCTGTGGCATTTGAAAGAAGTTTTAGAGGGCTACTTTAGGGCCAAATTTTAGTTATTGAGAATCTGAAATCACATAGATAATTTAGTTTCAATATTGAGCTTCTCAAAAGCAAGAAAAAGGTGTGTATTTGGTTTTTAAAATTGCATAACGTTTGTTTGAAAATAAAGTTTGAAGTGATTCCAAGGGCATATTTTAGAACTTTTATCAGTATTGAGTTCTATAATGCCTCCAAAAAATAATTCCATACCCATTAAGCCCTCAAAAATCTATACTATGACGCATGAAGAGGAATAATTGCAGTATGAGATATCAAAATTACGGTACCAAGTGCAACAAATTTCGATCTTACGAAGAGCAACCGAAGATGACATAGATGGTTTAAAAGCAGAAATGGAGGCTAAGTTGGATGGTTTGAAGGATCAAATAATAGTTAATATCGATGATAAATTAGTGGAAGATCACATCGAGCATCAACAACAAGTTTTCCAACTCTCAAAGGATAACCTAACTTTGGTGCAGAATCTAATGAAACAACAAGAAGATCAACATCACATCGAAAGAAGTTTTGAAGCAGTCACAGAAACAAGAACTTGAAAAGTACGATCAATTTCAGAGTATCTAAGCAAGTGGAAGAACTTTCCCGTAGAAGATTCCACATGGGAGGATGAGAATTTTATACAGAAGCATCAAGAAATAATCAAGTGTTGAGGACAACACTTGTTGAAGGAGAGGGGCATGTTAAGTCCCTATATTAATAGTGTAGTCCCTTATTATGTTAGTGTAGCCCCCCTTATTGTTATTGTTGTACCCCTGTAACCCCCATATTTCTATTATTGTGCCTTTACATTATTATTGTTAGGTCGGCTAGGATTACATTGTGGCCCCACTAGGATTATATTGTGGCCCCATGGACTCCTATATATAGAAGGAGGTTTTGGTAATTTATATCATCCAAGAATTGTTCATTAATGTAATGTATTGGAGGTTTCCCCCTTGAAGTGGCTTATTTCTAAGGCGTTGATATCTCTTTTCTTCTATTTTTGGAGTTGGTTTCACAACAAAAACACCCATATAAGCTTTTAGATCTTTTTTCTCCTCGTTCTTATCAAGAAATCTTGTTTTTAAACTTGTTTATGAGCTTTCAACAAGCATAGTGCACTTCTGGAATTGAATCTCGAACAACCTTGAAAACTGTGGCCAAAAGAATCAAGTTTTCCTCTTGAGTGCATTTCTTTGTCACAAAAAACTGCACCCTCCCTTGAGCGCATGAGTGCACCACAAAGACTCGAAGCACTTCCGTTCGTCCCTTCGACATGCGCCACTATGTCCTACTTTCCTTTGAGCACATGAGCACACCCTGAAGGCCTGAAGGCTTGAAGACATGTTCCTTTGTCCCTTCAGTGTGTGCCAATGCACCCTCTCTCTCTCCTTGAGCGCATGAGTGCATTGTGAAGGCCTAAAGGTCCAAAAAGCCTCTCCTTCATCCCTTTGGAATGCGCTAGTATGCCCTTGATGAATTTATTTCCTTGCTTGAGTGCATGAGCGCATTGCAAAGCCCTGAATGACCCTTGACCTTCCTTCATGCTTTGAAAGTGTGCCCTCCTAGTTTGTATGCCTATTTTCTCATGCATGCCAGTGATATTTTTCTATTGTTGATAGATTTTCATGTCTAGTTACATGTGATGGATCTTTGTACATGATTTTCAAGTATGGATACATAGTTAGGTTGCTTTAAGCTAATCTTGTCATTATGAGTGTGCTACAACAAACAAGTGTTCATGCTACTGGTATTGTCACCCTTTCATCATCTGTTGGTGTAATGCCTCCCCGTAACGTAGCCTCCAAAGAAGTCTCAGAAGCAAGCGCTGAGGAACCTGTGTGAGTTACGAAGCCAACCATTCCCATTTATGCAGACACACAATGCTTTATTGATAATTCTACTGAGGTCACATGGAGCAGTATATATAACACATTCATAAAGAAAAGTTTTACTAAGAACTTGGAGGACTTAGAAGTGTACATCGATATTAAGAGGTTCAGAATGTATAGGATCGCATGTAGATTCCTGTCATCCCATGTGAAGAGGTGATTGAGTGGATTATCACACCTGGATGACTTTCATTTGGTGCTTCGCAGTGAGACTGGCAGTCAGCTTGCCACCTATTATGGAGAAGACATGCAAACATACTACAATATGCTTAGGCCCATAGAATATGGAAATTGTTAAACCAGGAGGTAACTCTACAAAACTCAATGTGTATTAGATGGAGATTGTGTGTGTACTTATACATGGAGGTGAGGCTATTGGGATTCACTTCCCAATGACTCTTGGGCTTCCTTATTTACTAAATTACAATAATATGCAATCTCTCCCAACCCCTTAGGATTAGGTGTCAACATTCCCCCCTTTAATCTGAAGGGATGTTGGTGAGTCCAAGCATCGTTCTGGACTTTTCAAAATTTTCTCTTCCAAGTGCTTTGGTCAATATGTCTGCGGTCTGCTCATTTATGGAAAAATGATGTAGATGGATGGTTTTGGCCTAAACATGATGTCAAATCAGATGGTATTTTGTATTGATGTGCTTTGTTCGATCATGGAACTTCGAGTTCTTGGCCAACTTTATTGCAGAAGTGTTGTCGATCATGAGTGGTGTTGAATGCATTTGTTTCATCTGCAAATATTCTAGGATTTTCTTGAGCCACACAATTTCCTTTGTTGCTTCAACTGCTACCACATATTCTGCCTCGGTTGTGAAATCTGCTGGAACTGACTGTTTGCGTGATCTCCATGAGACAGGTCCTGATCCAAGACTCATGGTATAACCTGAAGTAGACACCCCAGTTTCTTTGTCCCCATCAAAGTCTGAATCAGAGTATCTGATCAAGCTGAAATCGCCTACCTCTGTATATTTGAGTCCAAAGTCTTGAGTCCCCTGCAAGTACTTTATAACTCTTTTTGTAGCAGACCAATGTCCTTCACAAGGTTTTTGCATAAACTTGGAGTGGATTCCAACAACAAATGAGATCTCTGGTCTGGTGGTAGTCAGGTAGATAAGACTTCCTACAAGCTGTCTATAGTTCGTTGCATCCTCGAATTCCTTCCCTTCAATGGATGTGAGCTTCAAGTTTTGTTCCATTGGAGTGGTTAAGGGATTTCATTCATCCATGCCAAACTTGTTCAAAAGATGAGCGATGGGTGAGGGCTGTGAGCAGGTGCGGAGGGCCGTGAGAGGGGAGGGGAGATGGGGAGCGCCGAGGAGTGAGATGAGTGATGGGTGAGGGCCGTGAGTAGGTGGGGAGGGCTGGGGAGAGCGAGTGAGGGGGTGGGGGACATGAGCGGGTGGGGAGAGCGGGGGAGGGGGTAGAGTGGGCGAGGGAGGGCGAACGTGAGCGACTGTGAGGGGGATGAGGTTGTGAGCGTCGGAGGTGAGTGTGAGTTGAGAGCTGTAAAAATTGAGTAGGATGTAAAAAATATTTTTCACAGTAAGCTTGAATGTGCAGAGAACTGTAAAAATTATTTTTACAGTAAAAATGTGGCAGAATTTGCAGTAAAAAAAAAACTTAGAATTATTCCAGAATTGCATCAATGTCAGGAGCAGTAAGACAAAATTGTAGAATGACAGGAGCTATAAAACAGAATACTGAATGCACATTGACAGTCTGAAAAAATTCAGAACATGAGGGAGTTACACCAAAGGCAGGAATGCCAAAAATGGGATTGGCTCTGATACCATGCCAGACCAGGAGGTAACTCCACAAAACTCAATGTGTATTAGATGGAGATTGTGTGTGTACTTATATATGGAGGTGAGGCTATTGGGATTCACTTCCCAATGACTCTTGGCCTTCCACATTTACTAAATTACAATAATATACAATCTCACCCAACCCCTTAGGATTAGGTGTCAACAGAAATGATAACTTCTACATGAGATGGGTCGAACTTGACACAAATGACATTATCAAATCATTGTGTCGAGAGCCTGCTAAATTTTTCCATAGCCCATCCATAGTTTAGCTGATTAAGATAATTCTAGATGAGATGGGTCGACCTTGACACAAGTGACATTATCAAATCATTGTGTTGAGAGCCTGCTAAGTTTTTCCATAGCCCATCCATATTTTATCTGACTAAGATTCTCAAAGATGTATATTAGTATATGATAGCCATGTGTTTTTGGTTGTATGAGCGCAAGAACGCTGAGGCTTTTGAGGAAATTTGGATATATATGTTCCATATTGTGGTAACCAGTGGTAAAGCTTTCAATTGGGCAGATATATTGTCATTTGAGTTGCAACGTCATGTGGGGCAGGGAAAAACATCTTGGGCAGGGAAATTCTACATGTTTGCATTTCTCTTAGATGGAATCTGCGCACAATATACTTACCTAGCATTGTACTGCAATTGGACCCATGAGAACAAGTTTCCTGTTTACTTCCACTATAGAGTGTTATTAGAATCAAGCTTCAAAGGCACATATGAAATATTGGATGAACACTTCTTTGCAGTTATCTTCCAAATGATATCGAGATTGATCCTCCTTGCATGATTGATCATGTGAAGGAGTCACTTTGAGATATCTTGGATTGGTTTGCAGTTCCTGAGGGTACATACATCAAATGTTTTGGTTTTAAGATATCCCCTCACCTCTTGCTGCGATATGTGACCAATAAGGTGGTCATGCAGGAAGTAGCAAATCAGTTGGATAAGGGATTTCCAGGATTTCTTCACCGGAGGAAGAAATCCCCTTGGCCACCTTTTGATTGAGGATCATATTATATGAGTTAAAGAGCCACAAGGTGACAATATCAGAAATACAAGGTTTGGATCGCTTGCGCTTTGCCACTAATGACTCTCATGGATATGATACCAGGAGAGTGCGCAGGAAACATTTTGAAAGGATTGGTTTCAATACGGGGTATTCATCAATGTCCAGAGTAGAAGATAAAAGTGTAAAGAACTGGTATAATAAAAACATGAAGGAACATCCAGGGATGGAGACCATTTCACCCCAAGATGCACTGACTCAAGACTTGCAGGTGTAGGAGGCAGAACAGATAACCAGTCAGGTAAGGAAAGTAGCTCCTAAGAAGAGGATCAGATATGATTTGACAGGCGAGAGCAACAGGAGGTGGAAAGTTGATCCTTTGAAAACAGGAGTTGTTTATGCAGATAAGGAGAGGAGAGAAGTAGAAGAAGACGAGAAGAGGAAGCATGATGAGTTGCTCTAGAAGAAACATGAAGAAGAGGAGGAAAGGAGAAGTATAGAAGAAGAATAAAAAAGGAAATACCAGGAGGAAGAAGACACACAAAGACTGGAAGAAGAACAACTTACTCAAGAGATATAAGAGGAATAGTTGAAGGAAGAGGATACCATCCAACCCATGGATGATGAACCAAGCACTCCAGAGGAACCTATCCTCATAGGTGGACATCTTGCATTCGGAAAAATGGGAATCACACCTCCACCGACATACAGAGTCATGGATGTGTACAATGTAACGTTTGATCAGCTTAAGAAGAGGATCATGCAGTAGAGGCATAGATTCTTCCTGACTGATCGTCGAAACCCTGTCTTAGTTTCTATGGAGAAGGTGATAAATTAAAACACCAGAAGGAATCCCAAAGCATTCCTGGCAGAAAATGTTGCGTTTGCTATAGTGGCACAAGATATTTTTGAGTACTTGTTAAAATGAGAATGCTAGACTGAGAAGTGAACTTGTTGCAGTAAATCAATAGGTGAAACATCTTGTGGCGAAGAATCAATGGTTGTCATCACAAAGCTTCAAAACCGCAGAATGGCAGTCGGCCTTGCTGGAAGAACTCATGCCAATGGAGGACACCATGGTGCGGCTATATGATGAGATGATTCTTATAAAACAAGTGGTGGCTCCTCTTGTTGGCATTCAAAAGAAAGCACGAGAAGTGGTGAAAATCCTGAAAGTAGCAAACAATGTGGTCAATCATCTTCAAGAGTGGGCTGCCAAGTGTTCGAATGCTCCACAATATTTGGAAAATAAAGACAAGATTACCACCTAGATTGATATACTTTAGTTGAGACTTCACCATCAGAACTACACACATCTTGGAGAATGGTCGATTAGTACTATTGCTGCATATAATCAACCATGCAATGGTTTTGAGTCTCTAAAATAGAAGCATGGGATGCCTTCAATAGGGACACTTGAAGTAATTAGAGGAAGAGAAATCATCTTCCAAGAGATCAGGAAATACATTGAGCATATCAAACAGGAAACATAACAATAAGGCTTGGATGTTACCAAAGACATTATTCTATAGTGTGCCATTGCACTGGTCAAAGCCCATATGAAAATTTCATGGCTATGGAATAATGTACAATCAAAATCCAAGAACATATTGACGAAGGCACTGGAGGTGAATATGCGCTACATAGGGGAATTTCTAGTTTGGGTTAAAGCCATCTCAACGAAGTTCATTGCATGAC
This sequence comes from Pinus albicaulis, assembly GCA_034641835.2. Classification (NCBI taxonomy): domain Eukaryota; kingdom Viridiplantae; phylum Streptophyta; class Pinopsida; order Pinales; family Pinaceae; genus Pinus; species Pinus albicaulis. The sequence continues at coordinate 1,687,243,349 of CM076579.1, read as the reverse complement.
ACACATACATTACAAATGAGCCCCGTGAGGAAGAACATGACTTATTAATTTGATTAGCCTTTGTCCCATTATCAATTTTGTCTTATATAGCCATCGTCTCATGTGAAATTTGTCTTATGTAATAAATGGTATGTAATGAAGTCCAAGGGACACATGTGGGATGTAAATAGCCACATATGGAATGTAATAAGTCATGTATAGAATATGAATAGTCATATAAGTCGAAGGGTCACGAGGAAGCTCAAAGGTCATTGTTATTAGCTATAAATAACTCCTCATAAATCAAACAAAGGGCTTGGATTCTATAGGTCTTGCCTTGGCTTCTCTTGTAGTACATAGGAGATAGATCATTCTTTGGAGAAGCAAGTTGTGGCTTCATTTTCCACTATTGGATATATTGTTCCATCTGTGTAATAGTGTACCTAGGATCTTTCATTCTTAATTAGAAGCTCTATCAGCCGACACTTATTCATACATGTATCATATACATAGTAGGAATATTCTTGTTATGTTTATGGTATATGTTACTTTAATCACATACTAAGTTAATTAAATAATTCGTTGCTTAGCTATGGTTATTATTGAATGAGTGTTTTTATTCTTTAATGATTGTTGTTTATTATGTGGACTAAAAATGAGGTAATCAACAAGAATTTCTCTTCCTTTCCAGGTCCCCCTTTAAGATAGTACTATTACTTTTCTAACCGGTGGCTCTTTTTCCCTATCAATCGTGGAAGTATCCCTCATACACCTTACATTGGGTGTCTCAAAAATCTCACATTCTTGCTACCCCAAATAGGTGTTGTGTTCTCTTGTGTTCGATCATAACCAAGGCATATATTTAAAACCTTTCCAATAGTGACCGGACCATATGACTAGATGGGACTCCTACACAAAATAGTGTGAGGTCTAATTGGAACTTTAGATCAGGGAGATCCCTTTACAATGTTGGCGGCATTTAACACCGTCAACAACAGGAGAGATCGAGTCCATCTTCTTGAAGAAGGCTGAATTCGTTTTTCCAGGAGAGACCGCATTAGTATTGTTGAAGGAGCCAAGTTGCCCATCGCATAAGGAGTTTGAGTTTAACTCTTATTGTGTCGAATTTCTTGGTAATTTGGAGGCTGATTGGTAGTAGAATTAGAGGTGGAATTGTGACATTCCTTGCAGGCCAAATTTCTAGTTCAGAAGGAGGGCCAAATGTTTTACTTATTGGAGGTCGAATTCTCGCTCACATATTTGTTGGAGATCAAACATAATTTTTGGGACAAGTACCACTGTAGCAAAAGAGTCGAGTTATTAATCTTGGAGGTTGAGTTGGTTAATCATTGGAGGTTGAGTTGTACTACATTGTTGGGGTCTGAGATGCATATCATTGCTTGAGGCCGATTCTTGCTAGAGATCAAACTTATAATCAAAACCGAGTTATTTTGTTTCCAGATCAAGTTTACTTGTGTGGCCAAGTCCATTTTCGAAGGTCTGAGATTATCTTCCGGAGGACCAAGTTGCTTCAGCCATTGCCAGGTTATATCCAGGTTCAAAAAATTTATATTTGCATTGCAATCCATCCTATAAAGCTAATAAAATTATTGGTTTTCCCCTCATATTTTTGTTGTACATGTTTATTGCTTTGTCCACAAAGTGTTTGATGAAATGGTTGTTCATTAAGTGTTTGATGAAAGACTTCAAAGATTTTTTTTAACTTTTTCGTTTGGTTATAATAACATGTTTTAGCAGTATAATATTTCATTGGTATCAGAGCTATGTATCCTTCTAGCCTAAGGGTTTTTCTTGTTTATTTTCTGAAGCCAAATTTATCTACTAGGGTCAAGTTTAATTGTTGGGCCAACTTTATTTGCTGAAGCCCAATTTATTTTCCGTAGTCAGACTTATCTATTGGGGCCGATATTATTTCCCAGAGCGAGATTTATCTATTAGGGCCGAGTTTATTTGTTAGGCCAAGTCTACTTTCCAAAGACCAGTTTACTTGCCGAAACCCAATTTATTTTCCAGATATGAATTCATTTGTTGAATCCTGAATTTATCTACTAGGCCGAGATTATCTATTGGGGTTGTGTTCATTTGCAGGAGCTAATTTATTTACTAGGGATGAGTTTAATAATTGGAGTCGAGTTTGTCTCTAGGACCAAGATTATTTTCTAAGGCCAAACTCTATTACAAAGTTTGAGTTATTTTACCAAAGTTGAATTATCTTGCAGAGAGGTCGAATTAATCTGGATGAAATCGAGTTATTTTTCCGAATATGTTCACAGGTTCCATAAATTAAAATTATGCATCAAACAAAGTGTTCAAGAAATGTTTGCACACAAACTGTTTGTCGAAATGCATAAAAGAGAAATTTAAATTTTTGCAAGTTGTGTTAGTAAGAAAATGTTTTCAAATCAGCAAGAGAAATCGTTCATTGAATTTGTCAGATAATTTGAATATTATAACAAGACGTTCATAGGAAGGGTAGAATCAATGGTGGTAAAGGAGAAAGGAAGTTGCAATATGAGGATGAAAAAGAAGCAAAAAGGAAAGAGGGAAATATCAAAGAGATTCCAAAGGAAAATAATTTGGTAGATGAATCTCCAGAGGGTAATATACTGCACTATGGAATAGAGAGTCTTAACCACACGTTCACAGGATGGGTAGAATAAATGGAAGTAAAGGAGAAAGGAAATTGCATTTATGAGGATGAAAAAGAAGCAAAAAGGAAAGAGGAAAATATCAAAGAGATTCTAAAGGAAAATAATTTGGTAGATGAATATCCAGACGGTAATATACTGCACGATGGAGTAGAGGGTCTTAACCACATTGTTTCAGAAGTTCCAACATCATTCTTCAAGGAGATTTATGAGTCATCTCTGTTAGAGATCCTATTGAAGGCTCAAGTTGGAGAGGTGGTTAAGAGAGTTAAGCATCCATCTTTGCAGCCAACCATTGATGTGATGCAAGTAGGTGTAGAGGCATTTAGAAGGGTTGCAAGGCTTTCAGATGAGAGCCACCAAAAAAGGTTTGAGCATCTAAAGGAAGATCTTATAGCAATGAAGAAGAAGACGCAGTCACTTCGAGGCACCATCTTGCAACAGATTGGTGAATTTGAAGACCTTACAGTGGTATGTGCTGAGTCAACAACCAAACTGTCTAACATTAAGGAATGGCTGAAGTCCCTTATGAGGTAGCAAGGGGAGCATATTTTATAGTTTCATCATAACCCTCTTCAGGAGTACGTAGACAAGGCTTATGAATCTATTAGCCCACTGATGTACATTAGAGAGTTTTCTAGATGGATCATAGAGCTATGCCAAGACCGAGCGATGGGTCAACAATTCAGGAGCATACCAGTTGGAATCAAAGTAGCAAAACAAAATCATGGAGGGGTTATTTCTTGTGTGTGCACTTATGAACAAGATTTATGCTAGGGGATGGATTGGAGAGAAGTGATGAACTAGTATCCTACCAAGAGGATAATTTATGTGGTAACATCCTTTGCTGGGAACAAATTACAATTGGAGCCTTGGGATATGGCCGATGATGGATGGCCATGGTGGCATTAGGATCCAAGTGGATCTATTGGTGGCCAGACGAGTCAGATGTTTCTTTGGGATCCAGGTATCGAGGGAAACATTCATAATTGGATGAAACAAAGGCATGATGTGACACAATGGTTCATATGAGATCCTGGTATTGGTGTACATATGTCTTTACAATTGAAAAATGTGGATTTCTTGAGGGAAAGCAATATTAGAGTAAGAGGATTTGTAATACCCCCATTTTTGGTTTCCCTTATAATGCAGTTAGGATGGATTTCTGGGGCTTGTGTCAGCCATGGCACATAAGCGAGATTACGTCATCAGTGGGCCTGAGGGTTTTGGAGGCGTTTTACGAGGTCCGATGGGGTTAGATTGCTATATTTCATCATTAAGGTTAGTTCCACACAATTCGTCCTTGGATCTGTTGCATTTTGGTGATTCCCATAAAACAAGGTTATTATCAACATATTTTAATTAAATACACTAAAGGTGTTATTTGAAGAAACACCTTAGTGCAATAGCTCGTTGGAACCATGATGAAGAGACCTATAAGATGGGATGATGAAAAGTGACTTTTAGTGGTTGGAGAAATCATAGAGGTGGATTTAACATTTTTCGGGATTAAAAGTGACTTAAATAAAACAAAAATTCACTAAATAAAATAAAAGGAAAACGATCAAGAATGAAGATAAAATAAGAAAATAAACTAGAAAGGGAGAAAATTATAGAATGGGAATAAAATAATAAAATAAAATTGCTTCTAGAAGGTTGGAGAGATATCCATCAAATCTTTAAAAAGGAGGGGAAGCAAGCCTTTTGGATCATCCAAAGTTGATCATTTGTCTTTGTGAAGATTAGGGAAGTTGTCCTAACAGTTGCATTGTGCCGATGATGAAAACCCTTGGGTACTTCTTATCTAAGAATTGATAAAAATAGATGAAAAAACATATCTACCAATCCCTTGGTGAATTCATTCAAAATTAATTGGTTTGTTTATTAGTTCTAGTTTCAGTTTGGGATGCCATATTCAGTATTCCCGCAGTCATCTTGAGGCCATCATCTCAACTATTGTATTGGAATGTAATATTGCTTTAGTATATTAAATAAAGTTGATTTGTGTTTTTTGATTTCTTTTACTTCTGCAATTTTATTTGAGCTGGGAAAATTGTGCAAATTGATTGGATTTAATTGAAGAAAGTATAGAATACTTTTTTTAAGCAAAATTCCATAAAAATTGTCAAATTATTTTCCGAGATATTACAACCACCCAAAAATTATAGTTGATCCCATTCAAATCAAGAAACAACCACTTTTAATTTACAAGTTCAACAACAATATGAAGAATTCACAAATTCTCCTTTATAGATCCAAATGGTACAAAACTCTAAGTAACCCTAAGAATGAAGGTGTTGGTATTAAATATGTATGAAAAGTGCTAAAGAAAACTCTAAAAGAAGACACAACATTAGATTCGGGTTTATATCTCTTGATCCTTACGAGAAAAACTAGAACACAATCTTATCTTAAGGTTTATATCTCTTGAAACCCATGAGAAAAATTGGAAGAGATGATCGTAGAAGACCCTACATTTATCGTGTAATAAAGCTTCCACTAGTCTAATAATGTTTTTAAACCAACCAAAAGAATTGAGAGAGTAAAGTTTACCATTTCCCTAATATTATATTGAGATTTATAAGGGTCAAAATCCATGATACCAAATCTCACCCAATTCTAAATTAACACCCTTACAAGTATGCCAGAGTGAAGTAGGTTTAGTGTGCTTGAGAAAGAGTGCAAAAGTCAAATACAAGTATTGAAAATAAAATTATATAAAGAAACTCAAAAAAATATACTTTTCAAATAAAAAAAAGACAAGATAAAAATACACAAATGAGAGAGCCATGCCTTACTTTTCAAATTAAAAAATACACAAAATAAGAATACACAATTGAAAGGTTAAATTCTGTAATATATTGTATTTAAACCAGCCTAGATCCATCTTAACTCTGGATCTATCAAGCACCGAGAGGGATCAAATATCTAGAGGTGCAAACCTCTTTTTTTAGTGCAAAACTTGAGGAAAGGTTTGCACCTCGAGAGATTTGATCCCTCTCGGCGCTTGATAGATCCAGAGTTAAGATGGATCTAGGCTGGTTTCAGTCGTGTGCGGCCAAGGAAAATCTATCGAAAATATGATTAATTTTATCAATAATATGTAAATACAGATAATATAAATATAATAATTTTATATATGCTAAATATGTCTGATATTTATCTGGTCATTTTAATTTTAAAATTTTCTTAGTTACCTCAGTTTTTTGAGATGATAAATATTGTTAATAAATTTAATGACGAAATATTTTTTTTGAATGCAAAGTGACAATGTAATAGTGTTGAATGATAGAAAATGAAAATAATAAGAATGTAGTCAATTACAAATAGTCTTCATTGTGATCAATCTCAAATTATTTTCTTTTTTCTATTCTTATTGTCACCCTTGTTAGTTTTGTCATCTTTTCATATCGATTATATGAAAAGGACAATTGAAATAATAAACCATTTAAATATTTAGCTTGAACTATTGTACTAAACATCATACAATGTACATTGTTAATAATTTTGTGTGCTTACACTGAAATCAATGCACAATCTTAATCCAATCACTTTTAAATTAATGTACCATCAATGTACATCAAATCAGAAATCAACGTCTACATTGAAATCAATGCACCTAATGCAAACAATAAAATAAGATTACAAAACAACATCTACACTGAGATCAATGCATCTAATGCAAGTAATCAAATAATATTAGAAATCAACATCTATATTGAAATCAATGGATCTAGTTCAAGTAATAAAATAGGATTAGAAACCAACATCTACACTGATATCAATGCATCTAGTGCAAGCAATCAAATAGGATTATAAATCACCATCTACTTCCCTATCTCCCCCCTTGAACTACATCTCTCTTTTCCTCCATCTCTCCACTCTCTCACATCCTCCCTCTTCCTTCCTCTCTCTCCATTTCTTTCCCACATATATATCTCCCTCTCTCTTCACCCTCCAACTATGTTACTCTCTCTCTCTCTCTCTCTCTCTCAACATCTACACTAAAATCAATGCATATAGTGCAAGAAAAATAGGATTAGAAATCACCATCCACACTGAAATCAATGCATCGAGTGCAAGAAATCATATTCCCTCTCTCCCCACTCCAACTACATCTCTCTTTCCCTCCATCTCTCCTCCTCTACACTGAAATCAACATCTACACTGAAATTAATGCATCTAGTGCAAGCAATCAAATAGGATTATAAATCACCATCTACTTCCCTATCTCCCCCCTCGAACTACATCTCTCTTTCCCTCCATCTCTCCACTCTCTCACATCCTCCCTCTTCGTTCCTCTCTCTCCATTTCTTTCCCACATATATATCTCCCTCTCTCTCCTCCCTCCAACTATGTTACTATATCCCTCCCTCTCTCCTTCTCTCCATATCTCCTTCTTTATCTCTTTATCTCACCCCAAAACATATCCACACTCTCTCCATATCTCCCTTGTCACTTCATATCTCTCTCCACTTCTCACTCTCTATGTAATCCTTCTTCCTTCCCTCTCTCCCCCTCTAATTCCATCTCTCCATCCTTCCATCTCCCTCCCTCTCGTCCTTCCTCTCTCTCCCCTCTCTCTCTCTCTCTCTCTTTCTTTGCCCTCCACTTTTCTCTCTTCCCCCATAACTCTCTTCCTCTCTCTCATGTCCTCTCTCATGTCCTCTCTCTTGTCCTTCCTCTCCTACCTTCCTCTATCTTTTCCTCTCTCTCTCTCTCTCTCTCTCTCTCTCTTTGCCTTCCAATCCTCTTTCCTCCCACAACACACACACACATTCTCTCTCTCAACATCTACTCTAAAATCAATGCATATAGTGCAAGAAAAATAGGATTAGAAATCACCATCCACACTGAAATAAATGCATCGAGTGCAAGAAATATATTCTCTCTCTCCCCCCTCCAAATCCATCTCTCTTTCCCTCCCTCTCTCCACTCTCTCACATCCTCTCTCTCTTCCTTCCCCTCTATCCATTTCTCTCCCACATCTATCTCTCTCTATATCTCCCTCTCTCTCCCTCTCTTCACCCTCCAACTATGTTACTATATCCCTCCCTCTCTCATTCTCCCCCATTACCTCCATATCTCCTTATTTTTCTCTTTATCTCACCCCCAAACATACACATACTCCTCTATTTCTCCCTTTTCACTCCCTCTCTCTCTCCACTTCTTGCTCCCTATGTAAATACATTAATCTGGATCTAGAGTTTGATATTATCTGTATTTACATTGAAATCAATGCATCTAGTGCAAGTAAGAAAATAAGATTAGAAACCAACATCTACACTGATATCAATGCATCTAGTGTAAGGAATCAAATATGATTATAAATCATCATATTAATGTACATTTTTAATAATTTTGTGTGCTTACACTGAAATCAATGCACAATATTAATCCAGTCACTTTAAAATTAATGTACCATCAATGTACATCCAATTACATCAAATCAGAAATCAACGTCAACACTGAAATCAATGCACCTAATGCAAACAATCAAATAAGATTACAAAACAACATCTACACTGAGATCAATGCATCTAATGCAAGTAATCAAATAAGATTAGAAATCAACATCTATATTGAAATCAATGGATCTAGTGCAAGTAATAAAATAATATTAGAAACCAACATCTACACTGATATCAATGCATCTAGTGCAAGCAATCAAATAGGATTATAAATGACCATCTACTTCCCTATCTCCCCCATCGAACTACATCTCTCTTTCCCTCCATCTCTCCACTCTCTCACATCCTCCCTCTTCCTTCCTCTCTCTCCATTTCTTTCTCACATATATATCTCCCTCTCTCTTCACCCTCCAACTATGTTACTCTCTCTCTCTCTCTCAAAATCTACACTAAAATCAATGCATATAGTGCAAGAAAAAGAGGATTATAAATCACCATCCACACTGAAATCAATGCATCGAGTGCAAGAACTCATATTCCCTATCTCCCCCCTCCAACTACATCTCTCTTTCCCTCCATCTCTCCTCCTATACACTGAAATCAACATCTACATTGAAATCAATGCATCTAGTGCAAGCAATAAAATAGGATTATAAATCACCATCTACTTCCCTATCTCCCCCCTCGAACTACATCTCTCTTTCCCTCCATCTCTCCACTCTCTCACATCCTCCCTCTTCCTTCTTCTCTCTCCATTTCTTTCCCACATATATATCTCCCTCTCTCTTCACCCTCCAACTATGTTACTATATCCCTCCCTCTCTCCTTCTCTCCATATCTCCTTCTTTATCTCTTTATCTCACACCAAAACATATACAAACTCTCTCCATATTGCCCTTGTCACTTCATCTCTATATCACCCTTCTTCCCTCCCTCTCTCCATATCGCCCTTCTTCCCTCCCTCTCTCCCCCTCCAACTCCATCTCTCCATCCTTCCATCTCTCCTTCTATCTCCCTCCCTCTCTCCTCCTCTCTCTCATCCTTCCTCTCTCTCTCCCCCCCCCCCTCTCTCTCTCTCTTTCTTTGCCCTCCAATTTTCTCTCTTCCCCCATAACTCTCTTCCTCTCTCTCATGTCCTCTATCTTGTCCTTCCTCTCCTACCTTCATCTATCTTTTCCTCTCTCTCTCTTTGCAATCCAATTATCTCTCTCTCTCTTTCTCTCCCTATTTCTCTCTCTTTTCCTTCCAATCCTCTTTCCTCCCCCAACACACACACACACACACACACACACACACTCTCTCTCAACATCTACACTAAAATCAATGCATATAGTGCAAGAAAAATAGGATTATAAATCACCATCCACACTAAAATCAATGCATCGAGTGCAAGAAATCATCTTCCCTCTCTCCCCCCTCCAACTCCATCTCTCTTTCCCTCCCTCTCTCCACTCTCTCACATCCTCTCTCTCTTCCTTCCCCTCTATCCCTTTCTCTCCCACATCTATCTCTCTCTATGTCTCCCTCTCTCTCCCTCTCTTCACCCTCCAACTATGTTACTATATCCCTCCCTCTCTCATTCTCCCCCCATTCCCTCCATCTCTCCTTATTTTTCTCTTTATCTCACCCGCAAACATACACATGCTCCTTTATTTCTCCCTTGTCACTCCCTCTCTCTCTCCACTTCTCGCTCCCTATGTAAATACATTACTCTGGATCTAGAGTTTGATATTATCTGTATTTACACTGAAATCAATGCATCTAGTGCAAGTAAGAAAATAAGATTAGAAACCAACATCTACACTGATATCAATGCATCTAGTGCAAGCAATCAAATAGGATTAGAAATCACCATATCAAAAGTTTACATTACTCTTGATCTATCAAACTTTACATTAGAAATCACCGTCCACACTGAAATCAATGCATCAAGCACAAGAAATCATCTTCCCTCTCTCCCCCCTCCAACTCCATCTCTCTTTCCCTCCCTCTCCACTCTCTCACATCCTCTCTCTCTTCCTTCCCCTCTATCCCTTTCTCTTCCATATCTATCTCTCTCTCTATCTCCCTCTCTTCACCCTCCAACTATGTTACTATATCACTGCCTCTCTCCTTCTCCCCCCCATTCCCTCCATCTCTCCTTATTTTTCTCTTTATCTCACCCCAAACATACACATACTCTCTCTATTTCTCCCTTGTCACTCCCTCTCTCTCTCCACTTCTTGCTCTCTCTATGTATTTCTTCTTCCCTCCCTCTCTCACCCTCCAACTCCATCTATATATCCCTCACTCTCTCCTCCTATCTCCCTCCCTCTCTCCTCCTCTCTCTCTTCCTTCCTCTCTTTCCCTTCCTCTCCTACCTCCCTCTCTCTTCCCCCATCTCTCTTCTCTCTCCCTCTCTCTCTTTTCCCTCCAATATAAAATGGAAGAGAAATAGAAAAATATGGTATTTGGCCCACTGTGTTAAATTTATATATGTAGGGTTAAATTTTAAATGTTAAATATTAAACATTATTTTTACATTTACGTTTACATGTTTATTGTTACCCGAGATAGGAAATACATATAGTGTACTTTAATTTGGCCCATGGTATTTAGCTGAGGATTCACCTAAATAAAACCACTTTTTGAGTGTTCCTAAATATAAATAGGATTATGGAGTAAATATAAAAAGACATTTTATTTATTTACCATACCTATGGTTTATTTATATTCTATCTATTTACCATACCTCTTTTATAAATATGGTATTTGGCCCATGGTATTCAGCCCATGGTATTAAAGTGGTACATTTCTATACACTCGAACATATCAAAAGTTTACATTAATTAAATTTAATAATATTAATATTATAATATAATAATGTGAATATTAGAATTAATAATAATATTAATATTAATATTATGGTTAATAATGTTTTTTTGGCATGTATTAATAATAATTTGGCCCATGGTATTTAGTTGAGGATTCACCTAAATAAAACCACTTTTTGATGTTCATAAATATAAATAGGATTATGGAGTAAATATAAAAAGCCTTTTTATTTATTTACCATATATATTGTTTATTTATATTTTATTTATTTACCATACCTCTTTTATAAATATGGTATTTGGCCCATGATATTCAGCCCATGGTATTAAAGTTGTAAATATATGAAAAGTTTACATTACTCACATGACATCTACACATCTATATATACTCCGACATATCAAAAGTTTACATTACACACATTACATCTACACATCTCTATATATTGGGCCCGACATATCAAATGTTTACATTACACACATTACATCTACACATCTCTATATATTGGGCTCGACATATCAAAAATTTACATTACACACGTTACATCTACACATCCCTATATACTGGGCTGTAGAATGTAGTAAAAAATAATAAGAATGTAGTCAATGACAAATAGTCTTCATTGTGATCAATCTCAAATTATTTTCTTTTTCTATTCTTATTGTCACCCTTGTTAGTTTTGTCATATTTTCATATCGATTATATGAAAAGGAAAATTGAAATAATAAACCATTTAAATATTTAGCTTGAACTATTGTACTAAACATCATACAATGTACATTGTTAATAATTTTGTGTGCTTACACTGAAATCAATGCACCATCTTAATCCAATCACTTTAAAATTAATGTACCATCAATGTAAATCAAATAAAAAATCAAGGCCTACACTGAAATCAATGCACCTAATGCAAACAATCAAATAAGATTACAAAACAACATATACACTGAGATCAATGCATTTAATGCAGGTAATCAAATAAGATTATAAATCAACATCTATATTGAAATCAATGGATCTAGTGCAAGTAATAAAATAGGATTAGAAACCAACATCTACACTGATATCAATGCATCTAGTGCAAGCAATCAAATAGGATTATAAATCACCATCTACTTCCCTATCTCCCCCCTTGAACTACATCTCTCTTTCCCTCCATCTCTCCACTCTCTCACATCCTCCCTCTTCCTTCCTCTCTCTCCATTTCTTTCCCATGTATATATATCTCCCTCTCTCTTCACCCTCCAACTATGTTACTCTCTCTCTCTCTCTCTCTCAACATCTACACTAAAATCAATGCATATAGTGCAAGAAAAATAGGATTAGAAATCACCATCCACACTAAAATCAATGCATCAAGTGCAGGAAATCATCTTCCCTCTCTCCCCCCTCCAACTACATCTCTCTTTCCCTCCATCTCTCCTCCTCTGCACTAAAATCAACATCTACACTGAAATTAATGCATCTAGTGCAAGCAATCAAATAGGATTTTAAATCACCATCTACTTCCCTATCTCCCCCCTCGAACTACATCTCTCTTTCCCTCCATCTCTTCACTATCTCCCATCCTCCCTCTTCCTTCCTCTCTCTCCATTTCTTTCCCACATATATATCTCCCTCTCTCTTCACCCTCCAACTATGTTTCTATATCCCTCCCTCTCTCTTTGTCTCCAAATCTCCTTCTTTATCTCTTTATCTCACCCCAAAACATATACACACTCTCTCCATATCTCCCTTGTCACTTCATCTCTCTCTCCACTTCTCACTCTCTATGTAATCCTTCTTCCTTCCCTCTCTCCCCCTCCAACTCCATCTCTCAATCCTTCCATCTCCCTCCCTCTCTCCTCCTCTCTCTTGTCCTTCCTCTCTCTCGCCTCTCTCTCTCTCTCTCTCTCTCTTTCCTTGCCCTCAAATTTTCTCTCTCCCCCCATAACTCTCTTCCTCTCTCTCATGTCCTCTCTTTTGTCCTTCCTCTCCTACCTTCCTCTATCTCTTCCTCTCTCTCTCTCTCTCTTTGCAATCCAATTATCGCTCTCTCTCTCTCTCTCTCTCTCTCTCTTTGCCTTCCAATCCTCTTTCCTCCCACAACACACACACACATTCTCTCTCTCAACATATACTCTAAAATCAATGCATATAGTGCAAGAAAAATAGGATTAGAAATCACCATCCACGCTGAAATCAATGCATCGAGAGCAAGAAATATCTTCCCTCTCTCCCCCCTCCAAATCCATCTCTCTTTCCCTCCCTCTCTCCACTCTCTCACATCCTCTCTCTCTTCCTTCCCCTCTATCCCTTTCTCTCCCACATCTATCTCTCTCTGTATCTCCCTCTCTCTCCCTCTCTTCACCCTCCAACTATGTTACTATATCCCTCCCTCTCTCATTCTCCCCCCATTCCCTCCATCTCTCCTTATTTTTCTCTTTATATCACCCCCAAACATACACATACTCCTCTATTTCTCCCTTGTCACTCCCTCTCTCTCTCTCCACTTCTTGCTCCCTATGTAAATACATTACTCTGGATCTAGAGTTTTATATTATCTGTATTTACACTTAAATCAATGCATCTAATGCAAGTAAGAAAATAAGATTATAAACCAACATCTACATTGATATCAATGCATCTAGTGTAAGAAATCAAATAGGATTAGAAATCTTTCATACGGAGTACATTAATAATTTGTGGATCTTACTGCTGAATCAATGTAATCTTAATCCGATCTAACACAAGTGTTCTCAATATACATCAGACCCATCAAATGAAATCAGCGTCAACACTGAAATCAAGCCTATCTGACATTAATCAAATAAGATAAACATCTACCTGAATCAGTACATCATCTGGTTAATCAAATAAGTTAGAAATCTAACATCAGTATTAGAAATCTACAGATCTAGTAAGATAATAATAATATTAATCAACATCTACATATCTGCTCATGCAGCATCAATGAGTTACAAACATTATCCACCCTCTCTGTATTTATCTCTCTTTCCATCCATCTATCCACTCTCTCACATCGTCCCTCTTCCTTCCCCTCTCTCCATTTCTTTCCCAGATATATATCTCCCTCTCTCTTCACCCTCAAACTATGTTACTCTCTCTCTCTCTCTCTCAACATCTACACTAAAATCAATGCATATAGTGCAAGAAAAATAGGATTATAAATCACCATCCACACTGAAATCAATGCATCGAGTGCAAGAAATCATCTTCCCTATCTCCCCCTTCCAACTACATCTCTCTTTCCCTCCATCTCTCCTCCTATACACTGAAATCAACATCTACACTGAAATAAATGCATCTAGTGCAAGAAATAAAATAGGATTATAAATCACAATCTACTTCCCTATCTCCCCCCTCAAACTACATCTCTCTTTCCTTGCATCTCTCCACTCTCTCACATCCTCCCTCTTCCTTCTTCTCTCTCCATTTATTTCCCACATATATATCTCCCTCTCTCTTCACCCTCCAACTATGTTACTATATCCCTCCCTCTCTCCTTCTCTCCATATCTCCTTCTTTATCTCTTTATCTCACCCCAAAACATATACACACTCTCTCCATATCTCCCTTGTCACTTCATCTCTCTCTCCACTTCTTACTCTCTATGTATTCCTTCTTCCCTCCCTCTCTGCCCCTCCAACTCCATCTCTACATCCTTCCATCTCTCCTTATATCTCCTTCCTTCACTCCTCCTCTCTCTCGTCCTCTCTCTCTCTCCCCCCCCTCTCTCTCTCTTTCTTTGCCCTCCAATTTTCTCTCTTCCCCCATAACTCTCTTTCTCTCTCTCATGTCCTCTCTCTTTTCCTTCCTCTCCTACCTTCCTCTATCTTTTCCCCTCTCTCTCTCTTTGCAATCCAATTATCTCTCTCTCTCTCTCTTTGCCTTCCAATCCTCTTTCCTCCCCCAACACACACACACACACTCTCTCTCTCTCTCTCAACATATACACTAAAATCAATGCATATAGTGCAAGAAAAATATGATTAGAAATCACCATCCACACTAAAATCAATGCATCAAGTGCAAGAAATCATCTTCCCTCTCTCCCCCTTCCAACTCCATCTCTCTTTCCCTCCCTCTCTCTACTCTCTCACATACTCTCTCTCTTCCTTCCCCTCTATCCCTTTCTCTCCCACATCTATCTCTCTCTATATCTCCCTCTCTCTCCCTCTCTTCACCCTCCAACTATGTTACTAATCCCTCCCTCTCTCATTCTCCCCCAATTCCCTCCATCTCTCCTTATTTTTCTCTTTATCTCACCCCCAAACATACACATACTCCTCTATTTCTCCCTTGTCACTCCCTCTCTCTCTCACTTCTCGCTCCCTATGTAAATACATTACTCTGGATCCAGAGTTTGATATTATCTATATTTACACTGAAATCAATGCATCTAGTGCAAGTAAGAAAATAAGATTAGAAACCAACATCTACACTGATATCAATGCATCTAGTGCAAGCAATCAAATAGGATTAGAAATCACCATATCAAAAGTTTACATTACTCTTGATCTATCAAACTTTACATTAGAAATCACCGTTCACACTGAAATCAATGCATCAAGTGCAAGAAATCATCTTCCCTTTCTCCCCCCTGCAACTCCATCTCTTTTTCACTCCCTCTCCACTCTCTCACATCGTCACTCTCTTCCTTCCCCTCTATCCCTTTCTCTTCCACATCTATCTCTCTCTCTATCTCCCTCTCTCTCCCTCTCTTCACCCTCCAACTATGTTACTATATCCCTGCCTCTCTCCTTCTCCCCCCATTCCCTCCATCTCTCCTTATTTTTCTCTTTATCTCACCCCCAAACATACACATACTCTCTCTATTTCTCCCTTGTCACTCCCTCTCTCTCTCCACTTCTCGCTCTCTCTATGTATTTCTTCTTCCCTCCCTCTCTCACCCTCCAACTCCATCTATATATCCCTCCCTCTCTCCTCCTATCTCCCTCCCTCTCTCCTCCTCTCTCTCTTCCTTCCTCTCTTTCCCTTCCTCTCCTACCTCCCTCTCTCTTCCCCCATCTCTCTTCTCTCCCCCTCTCTCTCTTTTCCCTCCAATATAAAATGGAAGAGAAATAGAAAAATATGGTATTTGGCCCACTGTGTTAAATTTATATATGTAGGGTTAAATTTTAAATGTTAAATATTAAAAATTATTTTTACATTTACGTTTACATGTTTATTGTTACCCAAGATAGGTAATACATATAGTGTACTTTAATTTGGCCCATGGTATTTAGCTGAGGATTCACCTAAATAAAACCACTTTTTGAGTGTTCCTAAATATAAATAGGATTATGGAGTAAATATAAAAAGACGTTTTATTTATTTACCATACCTATGGTTTATTTATATTCTATCTATTTACCATACCTCTTTTATAAATATGGTATTTGGCCCACGGTATTCAGCCCATGGTATTAAAGTGGTACATTTCTATACACTCAGACATATCAAAAGTTTACATTAATTAAATTTAATCATAATAATATTATAATATAATAATGTGAATATTAGAATTAATAATAACATTAATATTAATATTAGGGTTAATAATTTTTTTTTGGCATGTATTAATAATAATTTGGCCCATGGTATTTAGCTGAGGATTCACCTAAATAAAACCACTTTTTGATGTTCATAAATATAAATAGGATTATGGAGTAAATATAAAAAGCCTTTTTATTTATTTACCATATATATGGTTTATTTATATTTTATTTATTTACCATACCTCTTTTATAAATATGGTATTTGGCCCATGGTATTCAGCCCATGGTATTAAAGTTGTAAATATATCAAAAGTTTACATTACTCACATGACATCTACACATCTATATATACTCCGACATATCAAAAGTTTACATTACACACATTACATCTACACATCTCTATATATTGGGCCCATCTACACATCTTTATATATTGGGCCCGACATATCAAATGTTTACATTACACACATTACATCTACACATCTCTATATATTTGGCTCGACATATCAAAAATTTACATTACACACGTTACATCTACACATCCTTATATACTGGGCTATAGAGTGCCTCTCGACGCAATAATTTTTTTAATATATTAAAATAAGAAAGAAAAAAATAACTTTATATTTTATTTATTATATGATTATATTATCTATTTGATTTAATTATTTAATATTAATAAGAATCGTATTAATCTATAATATTATTTTTATTACGTTTCTTTTACTATATATATGACTTACTAACTTTTGAATCTACACTCTTAATTGAATTTCTTAACATTTATCTCTAACTCTTTTATACCTTTAAACGACAACTTTTCTTACATGTTAAAATAACAATATCTAACTATTACTAATACAATACTAATTTATTGAATACAACATTTATTACATATCAAAATCACATTATTAAACTTGACACTGAACAATGTTTTCTTTCTCACTTTCAAAAAAATTCCACCTTGAAGTTGATAGAAACTTCAAAAAAATATTTAACATAAAATAGTTTAAAACATTTAAAAGTATGTATATTTATTGTTATTAGGTCTTTTTATTCTAGTAATTAATAAGCATTATGCAATAAGTAAATCATTAACTCATTGTTTTTTCATCTTGTTTATTGAATGAGAATAAAATAATATTCAATGTATAGATGAAAAAACAGTGAACCGATGATTAACTTTAATATTTACCTGAGCCAAATTGTGAACTTCAATGCATCCTTTAGACACAAAATTGGGAAAAGTTTTTACTTTGAACTTCAATGCATCATTTAGGCACAAAATTGGGAGAAGTTTTTTGTTTAGTCTTTGATGAAAAATCTTCCAAAGCTTAAAAAACATTTTTTTATATCTTGAAAATGGACACCTCTTCAATCAATTTTAGATGATTCACATTGTTTGTCTATTATTACAGTAAGCCAATGAATGATTTACTACTTTTTATCTTGTTCATTAAATATTACTTTGTTTTCATCCAAGAGACAAAATAGAAAAGAAGTGAGACAATGATTAGCTTACTCCATAGAAATTAATATTTACTCTTGGCTCAGCCATATTTAAATGTGAATTGATAAAAATTGAATATAAGCTAAATGGCTCTCCAGGTGAGAACCTGGAGAGTGTACAAACACTCACACAATCTAATACATTCAATCAAGAGAACAACCTAGTACATATAGGCTTTCTAATAGGACTTAAGATCTAATCTTAGCATCTCAATCCTATTATCATCATAACAATAATCTAATTATGACTTTCTCCATTAATTTTAACATGAATTTGGTATTTTTTTTATAAAAATATAGTAATTAGTTTTTTATAAGAAATTTCTTGAAATAATTCAAACTTTATAATTTGCACAATTGAGTCTCTTTAATAATGTTAAATCCATTTATATATATTAAACTTTTTTATAACTCTAAATTAATTTATACATGAAAAAAATCATAATCTTCATTAAGAAAAATTAATTAACCAAAAAAATGACAAATCAACTAGAATGCCTTTTAATTTGAAGATCTCCCACTTCCTTAAAGATGAATAAAATCATTTTTTATCCTCAACTGCATCATCTACAACATTTGTAAAAAAAGTAAAACAAAAAATGTCTAATCAAATGTAAAATTATCAAAATCAATTTTCATGATTAATTAAAAAGTAATAAAATAAAAATGTCTAATCAGATGTATTATTATCCAAGTCCATTCAAACATCTCTTCATTGAAAAATTAAAATTGTGTCGAGATCAATTTCTAATATATATATATAATAATAAAATAAAAATATCTAATCCAATGCATTATTGCATAAACATTGTCAAAACAATTTCATTCTAAACTTATTATTTAAATATTGAAAAGTTTTAACCATACATAATTATGTTTCATAAAATTCTAAACTAATTATCTAATGTTGCAAATCTAAACAAAAGTCAGATTGAGACATACCGCTGGCTGCAATGGATCATTGCTGGCATTCTTCGCAGTTAAAATTGCATCATTTATGTAGTTAATGATCTGCAGCGTTCCAGCACGTTAAACTATATACTTGTCCTATGGTTGGATATATATAAGACAAATCATTATTTATTTGTTCTGTTGCTCACCTCCTTTGATGTCATTTCTTTGTAAGATTTTCTCCAATTATAGCCCCACGATGCGACAAGTTTGGAAAATCCTTCCACATTTGATATGATCTGATCAAAGCAATCACTGAAAGGGTTAATTCCAAAAGTTTGCCATATTTTAAATATAGGAACAGTTTGTTAAATATATTTTAATCACTGAAAGGGTTTATTATTTTTTTAAATAAAATTTTTATAACACCTATTTGACTACACCATAATAGTACACCATAATAGGTAAAGTGTCCACTAAAACCATAAGAATTTTCAGAAAGCTGTACATTCCAAAAAAAATATTCAACCATTGTGACTACCAATGTAAAAAAGCACACACTTAGATCATAGTTACAACTATTTTGGACATAAAAAAAATTAAAATTTAAATATTAAGCTCAGTTCTACAACCTGTCAATGAAGAGGGTTACGAAATCAGTAAAAATACTAAGTGACATCAGAATTAATAGACAGTGTTCCTTACTTCTTCTATTCTGCTTCCTGCATTTAAGTTTTGAGAGTGGTTCTTGAACTCTGCATTCAACTCATTTTTCAGCATATCCACATACTTGTCTTTATACAGAAACAAAACCTGGGGAACCGTCAAGTTCGATGGCCCTGCATGTAATGAATGTTAGAATTTAAACGCTGAATATGGTATCACATTTGAAAATACTTAACAGACTGAAATCTACCATTATTTATTTATTTATTTTTCATCTTACATTGAATTTTCTTTAAATACCAATTACATCAAGGTACTATAAATCTGCTGATGTGATCCTTGTGATCCTTTTCATGAATAGTAAACATTTTATATTTGGGAGTAATTGTTTTTTATTTAATATATATATATATAATACAAACATTATAATAATAACAATGAATTTAGTGAAAGATATTTAACTTTTTAATTTTTTGGACTGGTCTAATATAACTTGACATGCAAATTACTTATTAAATTTATCTATCACATAACTTGACTTGACTCAACCCTCAGTTAATTGACTCTCTAAATATAACAAACTCTTCATGCAAGAGTTAATTAGCTGTTTTAACATTTCTAACTAGTTGGATTTTTTTTGAAGCACAATACCTTTTTCTACTTAAAAACCGTGTAAGACTGAACCTGATCTAACGACTGAATTTAGACTCATCAAACTGTCTGTAAGACAGAATCTGATCTAATAATTGAATGTAGACTCATTATTAAGAGAAAACAACTTACATATTTAGGGATATTTTGAAAATTTGCTAGAAAGAACAAAATGAAGTAGCTTAATATAAATTGACGTGTAAACTACTCATTAAATTCATCTATCACATAACTAGACTTAACTCAATGCTCATTTAACTAACTCTTTAAATATAACAAACTTTTTATGAAAGAGTTAATTAATTGTTTTAACATTTCTAAATCTAATTGGATTTGGGCAATACCTTTTTCTACTTAAAAACACAGTGTAAGACTGATCTAACGACTGAATCTAGACCCATCAAACTGTGTGTAAAACAGAATCTGATCTAATGACTGAAGGTAGACTTATCATTATGCGAAGACAACTTGCATATTGTGGAATATTTTGAAAATTTATGGAAAGAACAAAATGAAGTCAAACAATTGATTTCACTAGTATCCTTCAGAGTTTCCAAATATTCCTGAATTTGCAGTGAAATAAAAATAGCTATAAAACTCTGTAGAGACTGAGTAATTAACTACATGAAAACTAGAAGAAAACCCTGATCCAATGATTGAATCTAGACTTGTCACTACAGTAAAGAAAAACCATAATTGGATATCATAAGTTGGATGGATATGAAATGTTAAAAACTATGAATCACGATTATTGAAAGGAAGTGTAAATTTACCAATAAGTTGGTCAATCTGTCGAAGTGATTCCGGGTAGTCAAAGTCCCCTCCTTCCTTGAAGCAATCCATAGGCGAAATTTTGTAGCATGGAAGTTCATCAATTCCCCAATCTTCAGGGAGTGCTCTGATAGCTGTTTTATTTGGAAAATGACGATCAGCAATTGCATATGAGAAAAGCTTTCTGTAACCCCAAGCTACCCAATTCTCTGATTTCCAAGGGTCGGAACCTCTCTTCAGACTGCTAACCATCATGGGCCGTTCACAGAAATCGAGCTAAATGGTTCACGAGACAAATAAACAGAAACAATGCAGATTATTAACAAGAATATATACATTCCAGCAATTACGATTTTTAAAATGCATATTGTCAAGTTTGGAGGTTTGCATTCAAGAAACTAATTGAGAAAAGAAAAGGGAAAAACAAAATGAAAAAAGATTAGTTGCAACTCTTCAAATGTAAAGTTCAGCCTAAAAAGTGATACTCAATTTTATATAAAAGTATTAATTAGAATAATAACTTTGTAAATAAAATTAAAACAATACACAATCTCAATAGAACATTAACCATGTATGAAATATTAAATAGAATTTAAAAATACACCATTCCAACCTAAGGTTAACCACTTTTAACATGATCCAAATAATAAACTATATGAAACTATTCCATTGTTCTAGTGGTAACATTCTTTATTGTTCTCAATGTCCAAATAATAAATGATTTGAAAATATATGATTTTTCTCACAATGCTAGAAGAAGGGTTTTTTCACAATGATTTTTAGCTAGTGTTATTATCCGGAGTTGAAGTGGTAATATGTGTTGGGTTCAATGACAATATATAATGATTTGAAAATATATGATTTTTCTCACAATGCTTTGGGAGTAGAAGAAGTTTTTTCTTACAATGATTTTTAGTGAGTGTTATCACTGGGAGTTGAAATGGTAATATGTGTTGGGTTTAATGACAATATAGGCCCCACACCCACATAAATTTTTACATCCAACCTCATCAAAGAAACTTACATGGAATTTGTTTCAAACATATACTCTTTTTATAAATCTTTATGCAGGGCATATTATTTAACATATTTTCTGATAAATACAAGACCTCCTACATAGTCACAAAAAACTCATCAAGATTGAGATCATTGTAGAAAGGCCCGTGAATAAACTCCACAATGAAAAAGTGTATTATTCATATTGAAAACTGAAAATTCAAGGGAGACAACTATGTTTGAATAACTTCTCCATAAATTATTCACAATAAATTGAGGAATTTTTTATTTATTTGCAACATATGTTTTATTTTTTTTTAACGTTGAGTTAATTACTTTTACCACGGTACATTATTTTTAACTTTGGTTAAATGTGTTTTGATATATATATATATATATATATATATGTGCCACGAGTATTAAGAATTGCTGTGTATTGTAATTTGCCCGAAGGCTGAAAAAATGACAGAGAGACAAAAATTGAGCGTTGTGTTTGTAGCAGCCAATGAATTTAGTTGCAAATCCAGAACTGTAGTTCTGAGGAAGGAAGACTTGTTTTGTAACCGTTCAAGTTTATTTTAATGAAATAGAATCTATATTTCATCTCTCTGTTTCCGCAATTCAATTTTTTTTATCTCTATGTTGTAGAAGAGGAATTATTTGTATTCCTTTGTGTGTTCGGAATTATCTAGAAATTCCAACACGGTATCGGAGCTAGTCTGGGCGCTCAGTGAAAGAAGCAAAGATCGCTCTTCATTGTAGAAGTTGTAAGAAGTTTTTTGAAGCGGATTTCTCCAGCAGAGAAAGCTTTTGTTTGTTTTTTTTATTAATACAGTCAAGAAAATTGTCTGGTTTGCACAGTCAGAATGGTAGCAGCGGGCACTAGCTTGAAGAATCCCCAACTTCCACAGTTTAACGGGAAGAATCATGAATATTGAGCTATCACTATGAGAGCCTTGTTTGCTTCACAGAACATATGGGAGCTAGTTGAGCATGGCTACCCAGAACCAGCAGATGCAGCAACGTTAGCTGCTTTGACAGCAGTAGAAAGATATTTGTTAAAAGATAATAGGAAGAAGGACTCCAAATCCCTCTTCTATCTTTTTCAATCTGTACATGAGAGTATTTTCCCAAGGATTGCAGCAGCAACAAAGTCTAAGGAGGCGTGGGATATTCTCAAAACAGCCTATCAAGGCATGGAGAAGGTGAAGACAACAAAGTTGCAAATGCTGAGGAGAGATTTTGAAACTCTCTGTATGAAAGAGTCAGAAAATATAGACTCTTTTTTCACTCACGTTATTGGGTTGGTTACCCAGATAAGGTCTCATGGAGAGACACTTGAAAACAGAAGAATTGTGGAGAAAATCTTGAGAAGTCTACCCTCAAGATTTGATGCCATAGTAGTGGCAATAGAAGAGACAAAGGATCTCTCAATTTACAGTAGATAAGCTGAGTGCATCCCTGATGTCTCATAAACACAGATTGAACATAGGAACAAATTCCTCATTGGAACAAGCTTTTAAGACTCAAATGTCTTTTGGCCGAAGCAGAGTTCAAGGTAGAGCAAACAATAGAGGAAGAGGAAGAAGCCAAAACAGAGGAAGAAACAACCCTGCAAGTTCGAGTGGAAGGAGCAGCAATCAGAACCAGAATGAAGGCTCAAGCCAACATCAAGCTCATGGGAAAAGGTATGATAAATCCCAAGTCCAATGTCATTGTTGCAAGAAATATGGGCACTATGCCAATGAATGTAGGAAAAAGAAAAATGACATGAATAATAGGCAGAATGCTAATTTTGTAAAAGAAAATAAGAACCAGAGTAATGTGCTGTTAACATGTAATGTAACACAAGATAGACAAGATGATGTATGGTTCTTAGACTTAGGTTGTAGCAACCACATGACTGGAAACATAGCAATGTTTTCCAATCTGGATGAAAATGTTAAATTTGAAGTAACAACAGAAACTGATAGTAAGATCTATGTCAAGGGAAAATGCAGAGTCAGTATCCTGGCAAGAAATGGAGAACAAAAGTTTGTGCCAGATGTATATTATGTACCTGGCTTGAAATGTAATCTTTTGAGCATTGGAAAACTCATTGACACAGGCTACAACGTATTTTTTAAAGATGATGTATGCACAATCATGGACATACCTCCAAGCAAGAAAGTCATTGCAAAGGTGCAGATGACAAGCAATAGGATGTTTCCTCTCAAGCTCAGAGCAAACTTGAAGGAAAGAAGGAATGTAGCAGCTGTAACACAAGAAGTCTTTCAAGAGGAAGTGAAAGATGAAAACTGGTTATGGTACTTGAGATTTTGACATCTCAATTTCGGAGGCCCGAACTTGTTGCACAAAAAGGGAATGGTAAAAGGATTACCATTGATTGAGAAACCGGACAGCCTTTGTGAAGGCTGCATCTTGGGCAAACAACACAGAGAAAGCTTTCCAACAGGGAAGAGCATAAGGGCAAAGTCACCCTTAGAGATTATCCACTCAGATTTGTGTGGACCAATGCAAATGCCATCTTTAGCTGGCAACAAATATGTTTTGACATTCATAGATGATTACACTAGAAAGATATGGGTGTATTTCTTGAAACAGAAGAGTGAAGTATTTGAACAGTTCCACCACTTCAAAGGTCATATTGAGAAGCAAAGTGGGCACTACATCAAAGTGCTAAGAACTAACAGAGGTGGAGAATACATCTCCAAAGAGTTCCTACGTTTCTGTAGGGAAAATGGCATACATAAGCAGTTTACCACAAGGTACACACCTCAGCAAAACGGCGTTGCTGAAAGGAAAAACCGAACCATCATGGACATGGTCAGAAGTATCTTGAAGGAAAAAAATTTTCCAAATGAGGATTGGGCTGAAGCTGTCAATTGTGCAGCGTACATCTTGAATAGATGCCCAACCAAAACTATAATGATCGGAGTTCTGGAAGAAGCGTGGAGCGACATAAAGCAGCATGTCACCCACATGAAAGTATTTGGATGTGTGGCTTATGCACATGTCCCGGATCAACTAAGGAAAAAATTGAACAGTGAGGGGGAGAAATGTATCTTTGTTGGATACAGTGATGAGTCCTAGGCATAAAAGCTCTATAATCCATCCACCAAGAAAGCAATAATAAGCAGAGATGTGCAGTTTATTGAAGAAGAAGCGTGGGATGGAAGCTTAGAGAAAACAGTGAATGTGAAGACATGTGTGTCTCACGAAGAAGAAGAGGAAGGGACAACAAAAATAATCCCTCCACGGTGGCTCCTCCTCCACCACTACAAGTACAAAAAACCACACCACAAGCTGGGAATAGAACAACCTTGAGAAATCAAGGAAGTGCTTCTTCAAGCACACCATCGGGAACATAAAATCCCTCGAGTTCAAGTGGAACTCCAAATACACCAAGAAGACCGAGATTCAAAAATATGAGTGAGATTTATTAACAAGGAGAGGTAAATGATAATGCCAGTCTAAACTCTTTATTTTCTTTGTATTGTCATGTTGATGACCCAATTCATTTTGAAGATATTGTAAAGGAAGAAAAATGGATTGAAGCAATGGATGAAGAAATTGGTGCAATAGATAAGAGTAATACATGGGAGTCAGTGGATCTCCCTAAAGGTAAAGAAGTCATTGGAGTAAAATGGGTCTACAAGACCAAGAGCAATTCTGAAGGCAAGATTTAAAGGCACAAGGCCAGACTTGTTGTCAAAGGATACAAGCAGCAACACGGAAAAGACTATGAAGAAACCTTTGCACCGGTTGCAAGGATGGAAACGGTGAGAACAGTGTTGTCCATAGCAGCACAACATAAATGGAAGGTTTATTAAATGGATGTGAAATCCAAATTCTTGAATGGAGTGCTGAAAGAAGAGGTATATGTTGAACAACCTCCAGGCTATGAGATTGAAGGCTAAGAGCACAAACTATGCAAGCTGAAGAAAGCTCTTTATGGGCTAAAGCAAGCACCGAGAGCATGGTACAGCAGAATAGATGCTTACCTGACAGAAAATGGATTTGAGAAATGTGATGGAGAACCCACACTCTACACAAAAGAAAATGATGGTAAGATTCTTATTGTTGTTTTATATGTAGATGATTTAATTTTCACTGGCAATGAAGTTTCTCCCATTGTTGATTTTAAAGCAATCATGAAGAGTGAATTTGAAATGACTGATTTGGGTTTTCTGAGATATTTTCTTGGAATAGAAGTAGAGCAAAATAAAAATGGGATTTTTATTTCCCAAGCAAAATATGTTGAAGAAGTGTTGAAAAGATTCAACATGCAGAACAGCAAAGCAGCTGTAACTCCAACTATCATGGGGTTAAAATTAAGCAAAGAAGACAACAGTAAGGATTTGGATCCGACATTGTGCAAGAGCATAGTTGGCAGCCTCATGTATTTGACTGCAACTAGGCCGGATATTATGCATGTTGTAAGTTTAATCTCTAGATTTATGGAAAGGCCGAAAGAGAATCATTGGCAGCCAACCAAGAGAATTCTAAGGCATGTGAATGGAACGAAGGGGTACGGTATTTTATACTCCTCATCTGAAAATTTTAAATTGAATGATTACATTAACAATGATTGGGCTGGAAGTGTAGATGACAGGAAGAGCACATCTGGATATGTGTTTCATTTGGGATCAGGATCTGTTTCATGGGCTTCCAAGAAGCAACCAATAGTTGCTTTATCAACAACAGAGGCAGAATATATGGCAGCAACAACAACAACATGCCAAGTAGTATGGATGAGAAGAATGCTTAGAGATTTGTGTCATGAACAAGACAAAGGAACGACAATCTACTGTGATAACAACTCAGCAATAGCTTTATCAAAGAATTCTGTCTTCCATAAGAGAACAAAGCATATTGATGCAAAATTTCATTTTATACCTGAATTGGTTAATAATGATGAGATTTTTTTGCAGCACTGCAGGACAAAAGAACAATTTGTTGATATATTGACAAAGCCATTAACGTAGAAAAGTTTTAATTATTTAAGGAAATGCCTGGGTATGCAAGAAAATCCAGCAGTTGAAATTAAGGGGGAGTGTTGGAATTTAATTCCAATTGCCATGAAGAGCAGCAAGACGACGGACTTCAATGCAGATGGGATTGGCAAGGCAACAAGTTTAATTGCTGATGGAAATATGAAGGACAACCACCAAGCAATCTCCAGTCCAGAACTTCACGCAACCACGAACTGATCCACAACACGAACCAGCATTCATTTCTCTTCCAACCACATTTATCGCACCACCAACACCATTTTGGGGGGGCATCCAACCTTGAGGAGCAAAGGGAAAGGCACCCGCTAGAATGAATGACGTCACCCACCTTTTGGGACCCACCAAAGCAGTTCCGGAGGGGAAAGGAAACTCACGGGAAGGTGTTTCAAGCAGCCTTCGGAAAGCTCAAAGGAATAAAGTTTTTTGTTGTAATGTTTTTTTTATTTGCAACATATGTTTTTTTTTTTTTTTAACATTGGGTTAATTACTTTTACCACGGTACATTATTTTTAACTTTGGTTAAATGTGTTTTGATATATATATATATATATATATATATATATATATATATATATATATATAATGTCATATATGCTGTGAGTATTAAGAATTATTGTGTATTGTAATTTGCCCAAAGGCTGAAAAAAGGACAGAGAGACAAAAATTGAAGCGCTGTGTTTGCAGCAGCCAGTGAATTTAGTTGTAAATCCAGAACTATAGTTCTGAGGAAGGAATAATTGTTTTGTAACCGTTCAAGTTTATTTTAATGAAATAGAATCTATATTTCATCTCTCTGTTTCCGCAATTCAATTTTTTTTGTATCTGTGTTGTAGAAGAGGAATTATTTTTATTCCTTTGTGTGTTTGGAATTATCCAGAAATTCCAACAGTAATGAACTAATGCTAACTACTATACAATGTGATCCGGAAGGATTAGTTAACATTCCTCCCTTATTTTGAAGGGATTTCTGGCATGCCAAGTAAAATTCTGAACTTTTCAAACTTTACACATCCTAATGCTTTGGTAAAAATATCTGCAATTTGATATGAAGTACGAAAATGTGTCAGATGAATTTTTTTGACCTCTACATGATGTCAAATCAAATGATATTTTGTGTTGATACATTTGGTTTGATAATGGAATCTAGGATTCTTGGCTAATTGAATTGCATAAGTGTTGTTAACAAAGAGAGACATTGAAGTCTTTTGTTTCTCTTGCAAACCTTCAAATATTTTCTGAAGTCAAATGATTTCTTTTGTAGCTTGAGTTGCAACAAAATATTCGCCTTCAACGGTAGAATCAACAAGTATAGATTTCTTTGGTGATCTCCAAGTGATAGATGCTGATCTAATATTCATCAAATAACCAGAAGCAGACACCCCATGTTATTTATCACCCTCAAAATCAACATTTGAATAACCAGTGAGATGGAAGTCTGAAACTTTGGAATATTTGATGCCATATGTTTGAGTCCCTTCTAAGTATTTAAGCACTTGTTTTGCTGCAACCTAATGACCTTCACAGGGTTGATGAATTAACTTGGAAAGTATTCCTACAGTAAAATTTATGCCAGGACGAGTATTAGAAAGGTAAATCAAACTTCCAACAAGTTGCTTGTACATTGTTGGATATTCAAATGGACTTCCTTCATTTGAAGTAAGTTTTAGATTCTGCTCCATTGGAGTAGAAACATGATTACAATCCTACAATCCAAATTTACTCAATCACTGACCAACATATTTTTTCTAAGAAATAAAAATATGTTGAGGTTTTTGATCAACTTCAATTCTTAAATAATAATGAAGTAAACCCAAATCTATCATATTAAAAAAAATTTGTAGCTTCTTCTTAACAAATGCTATATAATCATCATTGTTCCCTGTGATCTTCAAATCATAAACATAGACAAATAGATATACAATTGATCTTCCAATTTTCTTAACAAATGAAGTTGCATCATCTAGATCAAAAAGCTAATAATTCAACTTGAGAATATGCTCGATTAAATTTTCTTACCATGCTCAGGGCACTGGTTTCAAACCATAAAAGGAATTCACCAATTTGGATGTCTTTTTCTCTTTTCCTTTAACTAAAAATCCCTCTCGTTGAAACATGTAGACATCTTTCAAATCACCATTTAAGAATGCAATTTTTACATCCATATGATGTTTTTTCCATCATTTTTGAGTTGAAAGAGAAAATAGAGTTCCAGTAGTACCCCATTTAGCTGTTGGAAAAAATGTTTTATATAATAAACACCCTTTTTTGCATACCCCTTTTTTATAAAAATTACTATTTAAGTTGGCAGTGTGTTCTAGAATTTACTATGTTATGCATGGGTCATCTTCCCTTGGTTCAACAATCATCATATGCAGGTTCTGCATAGGCTGCTGATTTCTTTTCTCTTGCATCTTTGTCATAAGGACAAGAAATTCTTCTATCACATGATCATAAGCTTTACAATACTTACAGGTGGAGGTAGGATTCTGGAATCAAGGAAATTTTTAAGGATGGAAGTCTACCTTAAAGTTTACAAACCTTGGCGAGTCTTACTAGTCCCTATACGTAAATTGTAAAATGTTTGGCAATATTTTTTGTAAAAATATTTATATTTATAATAATTTTATATTAGTATATATAAAATTTTGGCGATTTTTAAGCTAAAATAAATTTATAATAAAAAATGTGGGCAAACCATTTTTAGAAAAAATGGAATTTAGCGAATCTTTTTTTGGAAAAAAAACATGGAAAATTAACCCACCTGCGAATATTAGCCCCTGAAATTTTCCATGCTGGAAATCCCTCACGAAGTGTCCTACTTCGCTGCAGTTATAACAGATAAGTTGGCCATGTCCACGACCAACGCCTCCTCCTCGCCCTTGGAATCCTTCTCGACCCCTGTGTTGTCCTTGATCCTCGTGTGTATGCCCTTTAGCATGCATTCTATAAGCACTCTTAGTCTGCTCCATCTTCAAATCATAACTGCGACAGTTCTTCTCATCATGCCCTACTGATCTACAGAATTTACAAAATAGCTACTTCAGGGTCTGCACATACTTCTGCACCAAATAGCACTTTTCCATGCGTTGCTAAATTACAAAATGACATATGTTACACCATACGCTTGATCTTGGGTTCAATGGATTAGGTGCTCCATTGGTTATGTATTCTCTGAACACAAGGCATTGATCCTTATAATTCCCTTGTGCCTTACATTTTATACACCATACTTCTGAGCGAATTTATGACCTGACTTCGTTACCCTTCTTTAGGTCTTTCAACTCCAAATGCATTGCTGCTAGTTGGATCTGAATTTGTTGTGCTCCCACATGTGTCTTTGCGACCGGAGAAGCTTCTAGCTTCATCACAATTTCGAGAGCTTCGGCCTATGTTGATATCTTATGTTGTGTCAAAGGTAACCTGATATGTGGCAATAGCGCAACTATAAACCACTCCTTGTGTTGTTCCTCTGGAACTTGGAAGTTCACTTGTCCCATGAGCACCTTGAACCTTTGATCTAATTCCCAAACATATTCATTTTTCGCTTGCTTGATCTCCTTAATTTCAGTAATGCACTGTGACTATGACTTCAACTTCTTAAATTATGCAATCAGTGCTTTCTTTGTATCATCCAATGTGGCAGTATAATGTATAATAGAATACCTTATATACCACGTCAGCGCCCTTTCTTGCAACGCTGTAACAAGCTACTCCTTCTTTATGGCATCACCGGTGACTTGTCACGCTTTCCATACTGCTTCAGCGACAAACCAAAATTTCTTAGGATCCTCTAATCCCTGACCTCTGAAAATAGGCATCTTGGCCTCGTTATCTATGTCTCTTGGGGGAGGTGGAGGTGGAGGTGGAGGGAAAGTATGGGGAGGTGGAATGGGTGTGATGGGAATCCTAGAGACGCCTTGATTATCTCCAAATCCTAAGTGTGATGCACCTCTAAGGGTTGTGGGGTTACTTTCTTCTTCCTCACCTTCAGATTCACTTAACAGGGGACTGTAATCAGTCTCAATGAAGTTGATGTTGATAAAATATTTTGGAATCCTGTGTATTCAATTCGAATAGACCAATGTTTCTGGTGAACACTCCACCCTCTGCAACTCAATGAAGTTCTTATGATCTAATTTGTATTGCTTTCCAATTCACATAGACCCAGGCTTACTTCTTCCAAACATCAATATGATTGCATTCACAACACACCCGTTTCATATAAAAGCATCTTAATCCACAACTTTAAATAATTCAAGTACTTACCTCGCAGACCCTTGAAAAATCTTCACTCAACTTTGTTGTAGGATAAGTACGTGTCTATGGCGAAATCAGTAATAAATCCTCCCAAAATACTATCGATCCAGAAATCAACAACTCTTGAGATCTTGTTATCAGTCTCCTTTAGTCGCTGTAACAATTCAAGGCTCATCGCAGTAGGCTCGTTGTTCTTAAAACAAGTCTTATTCTCAGTGAGCCTCGATAAGCATTCATGCAGTTCATTAGCAAATGATGAGAAGAAAATATCGTGATGATCTATAAAAATAATCCGAAGAAGCAGTCTCCTAAAAAGTATGGTCCTAAACCAAACAAGGTTCCTAAGCCTTTTCAACTGCAAACTGATAAAGCAACTCACCAAATTGATAAGGCAACTAAAAACAAAGGGAAGAAAACAGATAGACATTGCAACTTTTGTAATCGTGATGGCCATGTAGAGTCCAAATGTTTTAGAAAGATGGAAGCCTTGGAAGCAACAATGAAAAATCACCACATCAATTTGGATACCTCTTCAACTTCATCTTCAAGATGGCACTTTATGCTTCTGGTTATCAAGAATTTGATTATGCATTAAATGTATCTTCTTCTTCACATTCTCATGAGTGGCTCATTGATTCTGGAGCTTCTTACCACATGGCCAAAAATAAAGCCATGGTTTTTTCTTTAAATGATTGTAACACCAAACATATTTATGTTGGTGATGATAGATCTCTTAGTGTTGTAGGATTTGGAACCATTCATCTAGATAATGGTCAGTTTAATGATGTACTATGTGTTCCTACCTTGTCCTGCAACCTTCTATATGTTTTTCAGATAACTCATTCAGGTGAAGGGAAAATAGTAGAATTCTCACCCCATGATGTTCTAATCAAGGACCTCAAAGATCCTAGACATATTTTAGCTACTGGCATTGCTGATGATTCCACAAGGTTGTATAAGTTTGACAACTTTGGGTCATCATGTCTTCCCTCTATTTTTGTTGCTCATAATGATGAAGTGAGAAAACTTTGGCATGAGCGATTTGGTCACTTAAACTGTCGCTCTCTTCAAACTTTATGTAAATAAAATATGGTGACAGGTCTTCCTATGGTATCTTGCCGAGATGGTGTTTTCTCTGAATGTGTACTCAGAAAACATCATAGGGATAGTTTTGACAAACGTGCCTCTTGGCATGCTTCAGCCCCTTTGCAGCTTGTGCACAATGACTTATGTGGTTCACTTCCTGTTGTTTCTTTCTTTGGTTGAAAGTACTTTGTAACTTTCATTGATGATTTTTCCATACGCACTTGGGTATACTTCTTAAAACTCAAGAATGAAGTTTTTAACATGTTCTTAGCCTTTAAGGTCTTTGTTGAGAAACAATCTAGACATCAAATTCTTAAGTTAAGATCAGACAATGGAGGAGAATATGTTAACAAAAAATTTATCAACTTTTTCACTAAGCATGGCATTCAATTGCAACATACTATTCCATATAATCCACAACAAAATGGTGTAGCTGAAAGGAAGAATCACACCTTAAAAGAAATGTCTAATTGTATGCTTCAATCTAAAGGACTTAGTCTCAATTTTTGGGCAGAAGCAATTAACTGTGCAAATTACATAGTAAATCACACTCTTATTAAGGTTTTACCGAATGTAACTCCAGAAGAAGGCTGGAGCTCAATCAAACCAGATTTAAATCACTTTCGTGTTTTGGAAGTGATGCTTGGGCCCATATTCCAGATGTGAAACATAAAGCCTTAGAACCTAAGAGTGAAAAATGCATTTTTGTTGGATATTCTGAATATGTCAAAGGATATAGAATTCTTCAACCAAAATCCAAAAATATAATCATTAGAAGAGATGTAAAATTTTATGAAAATATATCGGCCTGCGAGCCTAGTTCGGCGGGTGTGCCACCTTTGGCCTGCGAGCCTGATTCAACATATGTGCTAACTCTCTCTATCTCTTCTATTTTTGATAGCATTCCTTCTAGTTCAGATGATGACAGTGAGGATGACAATCCTCGTCCACCTCTTGAAGATATTCCTTCCACTCCACAGCTTCCAAGATGGGTCCGCTCTACTCGGAATGCACCAGGTTCTCTTGCATGTGACCTTGTAGATCAACGACGTACATGTTCTCAATTTGAAAGAGTCTCTTCCTTATTGGCTCAAGCTCCAGAAAATCCTGATCTAGACACCTTTGAAGAAGCTTTCGGTCATCCCAACTGGGATGCAACTATGAATGAAGAATATTGTTCCTTATTGGCAAATGATACTTGGGATTTTGTTCCTCTTCCGAAAGGAAGAAAATTTGTCAGATGCATATGGGTTTACAAAAAAAAGTTTGGACTAGATGGCAAAGTGGATAGACATAAAGCTCATCTTGTTGCTAAAGTATTTTCACAAGTTGAAGGCATTGAGTATACTGAAATATTCTCCCCTATTTCCAAAATGTTCTATCTGCCTTGTTCTTTCCCTTGCTGGCTCCTTTAAATGGGATGTCCATCAGATGGATGTTAAATCTGCCTTCTTACATGGAGATTTTCATGAAGAAATCTACATGGAAAAACCCCTTGGCTTTATACAAAATGACTCTAGCCTTGTTTTCCGCCTTAAGAAGTCTCTCTATGGTCTCAAACAAGCTCCTCGGGCTTGGTATGCCAAAATGGATAGATTTATTTTAGATAATGGATTTTCTAGGTGTCATTCTGACAACATTGTCTACACCAAGGAAGTGGGTAAGTCCTTCACCATCCTTGTTATTTATGTTGATGATATTATCCTTACTGGTAGTGATCCCAACTATATAAACCATGTGAAGTCTAGCCTCAAAAAGGAGTTTGAAATGACAAACTTAGGAAACTTGCATTATTTCCTTGGTCTTCAAGTCTTGTAATCCAAAGAAGGTATTACCCTCTCTCAGTCCAAGTATGCCTGTGATATTCTATACCACTTTCACATGGAAGACTGTAAGCCAAGCCCTTCTCCCCTTTAGTTTGGAGTCAAGATTTCAGTCACTTGTACTACCCCTGAAGTTGATGCTACCTTATGCCGTCAACTTGTTGGTAAAATTCTGTATCTGACCCATACCCGTCCTGACCTTTCTTTTATCGTTGGTCTTGTTGCTCGGTTTATGCACAAACCTCATGAAAGTCACTGGAAAGCAGCTAAGAGAATACTTCGATATATTCGAGGTACATTTTAGTTCAGGATTCATTATAGTGTAGGAGCATCTCCATTGTTAATTGGTTTCACTGATTCTGATTGGGCTGGTGACCTAGATGATCGAAAGTCTACTGCAGGTTATGTATTCACTCTTAGTTCAAGACATATTACTTGGTCTTGTAAGAAACAAAGTGCCATCTCTCTTTCTTCGGCAGAAGCAGAGTATCGTGGTGCCGTTGAAGCCAGTAAGGAAGCCATGTGGCTTCGTCATATCCTGTCTGAATTTGGTCTTCATCAATAACATCCAACCACACTTTGGTGTGATAATTAGAGTGCCATTTAGCCATGTAAAGATCCAGTTCAACATCAGCGTATGAAACACATTGAGCTCCACACACACTTCATCAGAAAGCTCATTCATGATCGTGTTCTTGAAGTGCAGTATTGTCTAACCAATGATCAAGTAGCCGATATATTTATAGAGGCTCTCACAGAAGTGAAGTTTACCAAACTTTGATCCATGCTTGGAGTTCAGGAAAGTTATCATTAAGGGGGGATAGGCTCTAATGCCTCCTTACTTCTCCTATTGTGTCACCTTTGTAAATCCTTCAATCCTATCCCAAGTTGTTCCTAAGGGGGGATGTTAGGATATTTCGACACATAGGAAATAGGCTCCTTTTGTGTCACATTTGTAAATCCTTCAATCCTATCCCAAGTTTCTCTTAAGGGGGGATGTTAGGATATTCTGACACATAGGAAATAGTTAAGTATAACTTGGTCTAGTGTAGAGTTAGGTAAAGTGTGTTTCTTTACTATGTACATTTGTAACTTATAATCCGACGGTCACGATTTGTAGTGATCCAACGGTTCATTCTCTCCTCGGTATTAACAACACTTGATTCTTGTCTTAACACCTGATTGTTCCATGATCTCTATTTAAAGAGCATGGAGGGTCATTTGTTTGGTAACCGTTTATGAGAGAAACATAAGTAACTTTTCTTTTTATATTAATAAATTGCTTGAAGTGGCCGTGTTGGCTCAGGCCATGGACTGTTTCCCTCTTTGAGGGTTTTAACCATGTGATATACTGGTGTAATCATTAGGGGAAGTTTGAGGTCTAAAATGGGCCTCCTAAGGAAATTATAAAATAATAGTGGAAGTAATAAAATAAGATTTGATAACATCAGCAAATTTTAGAGAGAAAAAAGAAAAAAACTACTTTTCCAACTTGTATTTTCAACTTATACCCCAAAGTTTTTACTCAAATTTCGAGCGGGAGTACTCGTTGGATGCAAAATTTAATTACTCATTCAAGGAGTACCCATGTTGCATACTTTCGATGGACCCTGCTACACGAAAAATGAAAAATACAT
The DNA here is from genome assembly GCA_034641835.2 of Pinus albicaulis. Classification (NCBI taxonomy): domain Eukaryota; kingdom Viridiplantae; phylum Streptophyta; class Pinopsida; order Pinales; family Pinaceae; genus Pinus; species Pinus albicaulis. Next base: position 1,687,207,676 of record CM076579.1, on the reverse strand, counting down.
GAAAAATGTGTTTGCAATCACGTTTTTTCATGTATTTCTCATTTTCGTGTAGCAGGGTCCATCGAAAGTATGCAACATGGGTACTCCTTGAATGAGTAATTAAATTTTGCATCCTACGAGTACTCTCGCTCGAAATTTGAGTAAAAACTTTGGGAGATAAGTTGAAAAAGTAGTTTTATTATTTTATTATTTTTTATTATTTTTTCCTTTTACTTAAAAAATGTTGAATCATCCCCCATGGTTGACATCATCATCTTGAATCCTATTGGTTCTTATAAATTTTATTTTGGTTGTACATTTTTCTTAGGAAGTCCATTTTAGACCTCAAAATTCCCCTAATGGATTTTTGATCTATTTGTGAGCAGTGACCTTTGGTGTTTGATATAAGGAACTTTCCTTGTAAATTCCTACAATATCTCTGCAACCAAGCTTCGGCCGACAATCACAGATTTTTGTTTTCTTGAACTGTGAACTCTCGTTCCTTCATATCTACGCAATCTTGAATTTCCTTCCTTGTCAGATGCCACATCCACATATTCCTCAATCAAATCTGGGTCTCAGCAATGGAACCATTTTTTGGCTTGGAGGGATTCGACCCAGGTTCAGAGTTAGTTGTGCAACCAACAAAAACCTCTATTACCGGCCCTTTTGGAATGACCTACAACGCATATCACAGTCTCACCCGAGGAAATATTGGGGGATTTTGGAACTAGGTTTCTGCATCCAGAGGGACAATAGGACGTGGATCTACTGGTAAACTTCTTTCTAACGCTTTCCTGAACTGCATGGATGTAATTATCTATTTTCATAGTCTATGCTCAATTCATTACTTAATGTTAGTGCGCACGGATCCTTTATCAATATTGTACAATATTCAACACAATATAAGCATATAAACAACACGAAAGAATTCAAAACACATATAACAACTTCAAATGCAGATAATCAACAATAAACACATATAACACATAAATGCTCCAAAATGTATTCTTCTTGTATTAAGATATGTCTTCTTCAGTACAACACTTCTCTGACCTGTGCACACAGTTGTGGATGGTCTATGCACACAACTATAGACTCTTCAAGGCCGCCACACACACAGCTACAGACCCTTCTCCTAAGACCCAAAAAAGACTAAAACAAAGATATTCAACAACTTTCGCTCATACAATGATGATGATATCTGCGACTTGACCTTACATTGCTTTATATAGAATTCACATACATACAATACCATGGTCTGCATACCATGGATGGACTCAAAACTTAACAAAATAAACTTGATCCCTTTAGAAAAAGAGGGGCTTTGACCTGCACCAAAGCCCCCTAAACTTCGCATGGTTAATTTATCTTCACTATACTGCGCACTCCGCTCCTTGAGTTGCGGAGTATTTTGACCCAAAATGGACCAAGTTGGGCCATGCCCAACAGTTGGCCTTGAGAATCTCAAAGAGAAGGAGCTCGAGAGTGAGGGTAAGTGGAATTTTGGAATTTCGCTACACGATGGGAGACTTCTCGTGAAGTAGAAAGACTATAACACTAGGGAAGTATCTTTGTTTGCATTCACAGTGACTGTGGGTTATCTACACCAAATTTAAATATTTAAGCTTGGTTATTACTTTCCCATTGTTTAATTGTGTGCTTAAGGTATTTAATTTATCTGGTTTTGTCAAAGTATAGTGGTTGTATGGAAAGGTGTGTTCAGGATTTCCTTTTCTGTATGCATTAAGGAGGTTGGGGCGCCTAGGGCTTTATTAGCAGGAGGTGAAGCATCACCATGGGAATTTGAGGGTTACGAGCATCCTAGATTCTAGTTGCATATGGTTTAGGTGTCTTCGAGAAAGGGGGAATCCTAGGTCAGTTGGCGATGTGGCCTTGGAAACCTTAGTTCCATGCTCTTTCCATATTGAGCCTTATTTGACCCTCTTGGGGAGATTGTGTAGGAATTTACAGGGCAAGTTCCTTAGATCAAACACCAAAGGTCACCACTCACAAATAGATCACATATCAGTACACCAACATTTGAAATGGTTAAAACCCTTGAAGAGGGAAACAGTCCACGGCCTGAGCCAATGCGGCCACTTCAGGCAATTTATTAATATAAAGAAATAAAATTTACATAATCTTCTCTCATAAACGGTCACTGGGCAAATGACCCTCCATGCTCTTTAAATAGAGATCATGGACCAATTGTGTGTTAAGCCATAGATCAAGTGTCAGTAATACCGAGGAGACAATGAATCGTCAGATCACTAGATATCGTGACCATCAGATTATAAGTCACAAAAGTACATACTAAAGAAACACACTTTACCTAACTCTATGCTGGACCAAGTTATACTTAACTATTACCTATGTGTCGGAATATCTTAACAAATTGGTGGGTATAACCTTCACAGGAGTCATATTTGGTCACAATTGTTCGTATTTTCCATGTTTGGGTGGTTTTTGTGGTGGATTTTGGGGGTTTCCCTAGTAAGAGGCATTTGCATTGGGGGTAGTGGATGAATGACGTCCCTATCACGAAGAAGAGGCATATCAAGCCGACTAATTGGAGTAGATGGTGAAACAAAGATGATTTATCTCTGGGACAAGAAGTTCAAAGGCGCATACTGAATATTCATCCTTAGTGAGGTCAGGCACGTCGAGAAATGGAGGAAAGGGGACTTCAGGGATAACAACAACACCATGAGTAGGGTAATGGAGAAAAAATAGATCCACCATTCTCTCTTCCTTTTCCCTCTCTGGAGACCGCCTTCGCATCAGAAGACAATGCTAGTATCATGCAACCTTTGATTAATTCCTTGGACCAGCTCAATTAGGTCCAACAAGATGACCACAATGATACTATTGATTTGATGATTCACTTTCAACGAAACTTGTGGGAGATGCATAATAGATTAGTCAATTTTTGGAGAGGGTGGCGACGCATAAGAGAAGCTCGACTGTTTGGAAACCCGTTTGGCTCACTTACAGGGACGTGTACTGCGAATTCAAACACCCGCCATTCCCTAGATCAAGTACAGAGCATCCTGCCTTGGTAAATTTTGATGATTGTTGGTTGTCTTTTGATTTACCTATCAAATTATGTAAATCGTTGTCATTTTGGAAATTTGCTATGTATTTGGGTATGAAGTTGTAGGCCAATAAATCTAGTAATATTGAGGCCAACAAGTTTCTGAGATATTCCATGAAGGAAAAGTAATCTTTTGAATTAATAGAAAAACTCCTATTCACAAAAAAATAATATATGTGCATAGTACTTATTAATTTTATTGTACTTACTTATTGGTGGTAATGTATTATGTTATATGTATGAGTGGATGTGAGTGACTCAAGAAAGTTATTAGAGTTGCCTTTAATCCATAATACTAAAAATTATGTATTACTTTCTCATGATTGATTTCAACTTACACGTTAAAAAATAATTGATTTCATTACTATTGATGATATTTTGATCAAAGAAGGAAACTCATTGGACTTGGTGGGACTTCAAGGCTTAGTGTAGATCACTCACCTTTCCTTACACATCCTCTAGTAGATAAAAGGTTCCCTTGGGGTTATTGCCTCACTAAGTGGAAATCACATCATTTAATTCGCAAATTTCACTTGCCCCATGGGCGAATCTCAAGGAATGTCTAAAATTGTTGTATTTCACTTAATCATGTTATTCTCCATAAGGGAAAAGTGCTTAGAGTACAAAGATATATTTTTTAGACATTTTTTAGCCAAATAAGAGTACTTCAATTTTTTGAACATATCCTAAGGTCATTGAAAAGTGTTATACGAAGGTTGAATATCACTCTACTCCTTAATGAAAAAATCATTCAAAATGGAGAGACTTATCCTCAAGTTAGTGCTTAGCTAACTTTAACATATAATAATTTCGCACAAATTCCAAGATTCCCCAAAATCCTCATAAGAGTGCATATGATTATGATAGTTGGAAAATGATTAATATTTTCATATCCAAATTTTTGGAAAAAATTCAACATAATTTGAGCAAAACATATTTTTTTCCTTGTTTCACAATAGTATCTTCCCCGCCCATCTTCCCTTCCTGCATGTGATAAAAGATACAACTATGTTTTCCATATCTCATGCAGACTATATGATTTTATTAATGGATTTCATAAACAATTACATTATTTCACCTCTAGGGATCAAGACACATTATATCTTCCTCATCTATCAACTCTTTTATTTCAAAAAATTGTTTGGATTGGTGAATACCTCATTCAACATTTATGCCAAAGCCTTGTCTAAAGATATCACCAAAGGTTCTAATTTCGAGATTGAATTTATCATCTGAATAATTTAGTGAACATGGAACCTGAAGATTCATGATGATATATTTGAAGTGTTTTTTTTTTCTTTTAAATTTCACTCTCATGTGTATATCTTGGAAGTGAATTAATAGTCTTGTTTGAATCTTGGCATGAATGGGATTATGACCTTGGTGTTCATTAATTTCTCATTAACCCCTAACCCCTTAAAAATTAACTAACCACTCCCATTAATCCCTAACCCATATCCCAATAATCACCAAAACCCACCATTAATCCTTAGATTCATCAATACTTTCCCTAACAAATGAGAAGTTGTTTATGCTCTACAATTTCATCCTTAAAGAATAACAATAGTGGAACACCCTCAACTTCTTATTATGCCTATTGGTAACTATCTAGAACCATCCCATCACAACAAGGACTTGTCAAAACCCAAATACAACCCACACAACATGACATCAAAACCACCACTAACCAACTAATCAACTTTTCACTACAAAGTCGCACCTAGTGCCTAATCCATTACTCCCTAACTCTCACCACCTATTTGAAAACACATTAACTCTTTAATCCAAAAGGTTCTAAAGCCAATTTATTACTTGGATTATGAAGACCCCATGGAAACTTTCATTAGTGTCAGTTTTCTTTTTAATGTATAGTGTGGCATAAATCCACATTGTATTTGCTTATGGCTAAGATAATCTTTGAGGACATAGATCCACCATGTACTTTTTCATTGCCATGATATTGCATATTATTATATAGATCCACAATATATTGTGTTGGTTACCATGCTTTATTTTTGTTAGAATAATTGACATGATATATATGTTGGTTAGCAAATTTTGGTAGATACTCATTGATTCCTTGATCTCCAACTCCCCCCTTGTGTTGCATCACAAATTATGGATTATAACATTTTTCGACCATTAGTTCCACTTTTGACCTCACAGTTTTTTTTTTGTTGGGTAAGTTAGGCTAAACTATATTGATTCGAAATAAAACATTACATATGCTACATGCTGAGTTGTTAAGCTACGCTTATCTAATCCCATCCTTCATTGCTTTCAAAGCAGAGCAGGTATGGGGCTGCCTCCATGGAGGAAACCAGCCCTGTAATAACATCAAACAAGAAATTACAAAATGTGTTGTAGCACTTGTGAAAGTAAAATTTTTGTGATAAGAGCTTAAATAACAGAAAACTAGAAAGAGATGAGCGACCATGCAGTCATGGTATTTCTGCATCGTCCTCGGTGTCTGGGTCCTCCTCCTCGATACGACAGTTGTACTCTTGCACTATGGCCTCCTCTTCAACAGTAGGTTGGCACGGAGGCCTAGAAGCAGGTGCACAGAGAATGGGAGCAACCGGGTACTTAGCATACGGTACGCGCATCCAAATTCCCTCCAAGTCCATGATCCATATGTCGGTGTCTTCCCCCACTGCCTCTTGAACCAGAAGAGGCTCGGTTTTACGGGGCATGGGGAGATCCTCGGGCATTATGGTGGATTTCCTGGGTTAGCTTCTGTCCCTCTGCATTTCCTGAACAGGGGCCTCCTCCTCCTAGTCATGCGCAGGGCTCTGAGGGGCATCCCTGGCATGACTACTAGAAGAGGAGCCCTCAAAGGACTCCAAACAGTTATTGGGCCCTCGTTGGTAGAGTATTAGGAACGCGTCTCTTTGGCCGCCTCTGATTGTCCTTTGGCATAGTCGTGGAGCCATGGGATAGTGAAGAAAAAGGGAGATGGGGGGTTGAGAGGTATAGAGAAGATGCTTAGAGCAGAGACAGGGAGTGCGCAACAGAGAGCTACTGGCAAGGTGGTGTGCAAGTGGGGATTTCACAGCTGGGGGAGCTTGATGATGAGTGCTCGTAGTCGGGAGGAAATAGCAAGGCAAGGGGAGCCGAAGGGAGGCACGCAGTCAGGGAGGTGCGTAGTCGGGAGGGTCCCCAGCAACTTGGCACTGGGGGGGAGGCTGCACAGCGGGTGGAGCGCATAGGTGGGTTGAAAATGAAGCAGAAAGGCTAAGAGGGCATTGTAATCCAGAAGGAGAAAAATTTGAATAACACTTTGCCAAGGGGTCTCCCCTTTTGTAGACCTGTGGCATAAGCGCAAATGTTGTGCATTATTGTGACATGCTCGTAGGTGTATGCTGCAATAGTTCTCATGTGGTAGCATCTAATTCGCGTTATGGTAGTGATTCATAACCATCCGGGAGATCATTCAAATAATTGTAGTTGAGAGGTTCCACCCAGGGTGGTTACTGGCGTTGCGTGTCTTCATAATCCCTTGCCTCCGTCACCTCATGCGAATTATTGCAGGGAGGTGGTTCCACGTCAGGTGAAGGCATGCGTTGCAGGTCTTCATCAACTGGAACGTGGGAGAGAACATTTTCATACGTGCACGTCATGTCACCCACATCTGGGGTTGACCTAACACAATGGGGGGGTCAGTTGCACCTTTATTTAGAAACATAGGCCAAGACAAATAATATTTGGAGGATATTTCTATTTTTAGTATTCCTACTTTTTAGGAGGCAGAATTCAGAGACTTGCATGTCAAAGGTGATTTCATATTTCAGAATTTGGGAAGCTCATGATATTGACAACAAAAACACTAATATTTTTAGCAATTGGGGCTTTATGTATTGCATGGTGATTTTGAGCACATATTTGTGTTCCTTACAAAAAATCAAATCCAATGAGCATGATTTCATGAACATGCAAGAAATTTCTAGTTTTTGTAGATCCTATTTTAGGCGCACTATATTTAGAAAGTTTCCACAAGGAATTCCAAAAACTTTCATCCTTTCCTATTATTTAAGAGGTATATTGTCTTTGACATGTCTCTTTATAATAGGTATATCTGTAGCATGTGGTCACCATATTGGTTGGCAGCGGGTAAATTTCTGTGTCAATAAAATGGAAATGATGTGAAATATGCATCATCTCATCTTAGGACACTTTGTTGAATTGGAGTTCACTCGACCTCACTCAATTCAATTCAGTTTAGTTCAGTTTAATCGATTGAGTTCAGTTCTGTGTATAAATTTAGTGTGTTATTGTGTTGTTTTCTATTCTAAATTTTGTATCGATTAAATGAAATACTTGAGGGAGGGCTTAAACGTTTGTGGAAGGTATTTTCTCTATAACACCTTCCCCATCAAAATACATAGTGATATTGATGAATTTATGGATGACTGTGTATAATAAAAGGTCAATTACTTAAAGTTTGCACAACTAGCACAATTTTATAAAAGTTATAGTTTCAAGGGATGTGATACAAAGTTCATCTTTTATTATTAATACGACCACCACCACCACATAAATTTATTTTTCTTCCCTTGAAGGTTGGTGGTAAATGCCACCCATAAAAAATAAAAGTAAAAACTATAATTTAAATGCCAATGAGTTTGGGAATTTCATTATATTGGGAAATTGAAACTTTGGATAACCTTTTCAATCATGCAAGCATTAAAGCATAGTTTTAAATGAAAATTTTACTATAAAGAAGATATGAAACCTTTATTAAAAAAAGTTAGCTTTTTTTCATTGGATGAAGTGATTCACTTGACACCATAACATGTAAGGAAAATTTTCATATGGATATAATGCCTTCCCACCTTCCTCTTTTCATTGATTTTCTATGGGTGTTTTAAGAGACTGAAATCCCATTAATGATATTGGAGCCTTGGTTCATCTTTCAAGAATTTTCTTTTTTCCATACCCAAGCATGTGCTCATACCAAACATGAGTATCCTTGAATTATTGATATTTTATTTTAGATTGATCAAGATCACATGGATGACCCACAATCTTGATGTTGGAAATTTTCTTTTTTGAATGGAATTCTCCAAAGTTTTTCAACATACTCGTCACATTGATAAATCATGTGCTATATTTGAGTAATCACCCCACATTCCATTCCCATATCCTCGTCAAGGTATAGGTATTCATATTATAACACCCACCTATTTCCCCATTCCTTTCCATAGAAATTCTATGCTAAGTTCAAAAAAATCCTTTTACATAGGAATGTTTTACAACCATCATAATTGTCTATACTGAAGGAACTAGCCATGGATTTTCATTGGTTATATTCTCTCATGATATTAATGGTTAATGTGGTTATCATGTTAAAGCTCAAGTTATTAATATGCCTTTAAACATGCAACTAAAGTATAAAGAAAAGCCTAACAATTGGTGCAAGAAGAAGAAACCTACACAAAAGTAGTAGTCAAGGAAATATCTAGATAAATTTATGGAGATACAAAAGGCAAGATGTATCTAGGTAAAAAATTGGAATAGGAAGAAATTTACCAAATTTTTAAGAAAGAAAATTATCCATATTTATCCACGCAATTACGAGTACAATTCCCTAACCTAATAGTATATTGGTGCATCAGAAGGTATCACTTTCATAAAAAAACTACAAATTCATCCCTTATCCCAATATAAAAGGTGTTTTGTGGTTGACCAAGCATACTGAAATTGATAATGTGTTGATAAAAGATGAAAGAGAGAAAACTAAAGCTTCATTTAATCCTTCACATTTGGTTATCTACTACAATTTTCCCAAATCATTAGTAAGAATGATAAATGAATGGGTAACACAATTTACAATAGATAATAATTACCATGATATATTGAAAAGGTATTGCATAAAAGGAAAGAAATTTAGATCACATCAAACACCACTTGCCTCGAAAACCATACAGATAAGAAACAACATTGTTAAGCAGACTGCAAGGTGAGAAGGATTCTACAAAATTCAAGGAATCATGGAACCCATTGACTAATCAAGTAGTAGAAGCTAGAAATATTCAATTTCTCAAGAATATTTTCCATAGTAGTGAGTGATGCCATTTCTAGAGCAAAGTGTCACATTTTGGTTATTCACTTGGTATTTTTAATATCATCTGTCATTTTGGATGTTGCCTATACGACAAATCAGTCATAGTTTTAGGATGGTAATGAAAACTAGACAATAATCCAATTCACTTGCATTGGTAAATATTATGGGAACACAAGCACAAAATCAAATACACAAGGATCTACAATAACTTCATCTCCCCTCTGTATACAATGATTTTTTGTAAACTAGCCCCTTGCATGACTAAGGAAACAATGCAAGTAGTGAGTACCCTAGGGTTGCGTTATGCTAATCAACAACCCCCATTATTTTAACAATAGTTACCTTAGAAAATAATGGGGACCCTTTTTAATTTTTAAAGTTAAAATAAATAAGACCCTTAGAGTAATTCAATAGATAGAAATAGGGATAAAAAAGGGATAAAAACCTTAAAGATCGCATTATCGCAATCACAAAACCGCAATGAAGCATATATGACTCATAAAAGGTCACTTAAACATATTGTGATCCGACTTATATAAGAAAAAGATCTTTTATAAGGGAAAAAGCCACATCTCCATGTAAATTCTATAAGGAAAGCCTGCGAGACCCACTTCCACCACGTAAGCCATCGCATATCGCATTTCTCATTTCACAAATCTTGCCCCAACAGTCTTATTGTCAGCTCTCATATTTCCTCGATGCGATATACTCCATCGCATCGCATTCCAACAAACATAATCACTCTTCTTCCCCCGACCATGTTCATCGATTTGATATAGTCCATTGCACATCACACTTTTGTCAACTTAAACATTTCGCACTCCATCTATATTTGCCAATATTGCGATTGCGATATTGCAATCGGTATAAAATAAGTTGATCGGTATTAAATGAATATTTGCACACGAACAATGCTACGACACAACATATCTGGTTTTAATGCGGAAATTATTATATGGGGACAATAAATCATATCAAACATTAATGTCATAAATTAACGGTTTCGTCGCCCATGCCTCCATAATCATTTTACGGTAAGAAGCATTAAATTTATATCTTATTAGCATGAGAAGTATCATCCGTTTAAAAATTTCTATTGCTATGGTACTTGTGCATTTGTAAAACCAAAATTTCCCTATTTCCGCTTATCCTTTCTCATTTATTTGTAGGCGAGCCAGAATAAGCATAATTCCCCTGAGATGTCTAAAGCTCTCAAGAAAGCTAAGAAGCATATGGCCCCTATAAACCCTGCACCTGCTACAGCCAAGAGAATAGAGATGCTTCCTCTACTTACAAATACTACGTGTGGACCAAAAAGAGGATCCTCCTCGTGGGAATCCATGTACAAGCTGCTCGAGGATGAAAAACTTCACAAAGTTCAAATAAAAGAAATTGTTGATGCTCCCAATTCCTCCAAAGCTACAATTGAGGAAGAGCTAATTCTTTCTTACATCGAATTATTGCGTGACCTAAAATCTTCCCATAAACTAATATGGTAATATGGATCATTGATAATCTCAATATCGGGGATAGGACATTTCTTACTAGTAGAGGAATGATGATTGATTCCTTCAAAGCCGAAGACCTAAAGTTGATGTGCACTGTTGTAGCTCCTAGAGACAGCCTTGAGTTGCCAAAGACCAGTGCCTAGAACATCTTAAACAGTAGGGAGTATAAAGTATATTTCGGGCTCATTATCAGCATAGGACTCTCTACCTTTTCAGCTTGTGCAAAGCATCATCATATGGATGGGACCAAACTACCTTCGGATTTAGCAAGCTATAAAGACACTGTAAAGACAAGAAGGGAATCTTCAATACATATATACTTCAGACAACTTAGAGGCAGCTTTCATCAGAGAGGGCCAGCTTCTCAAAGACATATAGGTATTTTAAACAGAAAAATATTGGATGCGCAGAAAGTGAAAGGGGAGTACTAACTACCAATGAAATGGTGCTCAGAAAACATATTTCAATATAATATGGGCTTAGCAACTAAGAATCCATACATATTAATCATTTTAGTAAGAGTAACATTCCACGATGTTTAATACAGAGGAAATATGAATGATGTGTTAAGCGGAACGACATATCGTGTATGAGCCATATTTAAAGCAACTTAGATCAACAAAATATGAGTATCAAACAGCGATAAATTCATACCCGAGCTGGCAAGTCACTCGCATTCCAAGACACGATAAAAGGAAATTGAAAACAGTGGAGAGAAAAATGATACTCTATCACTAAGAAAGAGTCACAAACTATATATCATTAAGACTGGAATCCTCAGATATAACTAGAACTTCTCTTCCCTGAAACCCCACGGGCTCTGTGTATTTGCATTGATAATTTCACGACAAGCATACAAAAACTTTTACACTGCAAGTTTCTTCAGGAAATATGGAACCCCTTTTTCTCATTGTATCTTGTTTATATAGGCTCCTTCCTATCTCAACGAGAAGATATTTTTTGGAAAAATATCTTCTTCGCATAACCAAAATTTTTTAAAGGTCATTCTCAAAACAAAAAAATTCATGATGAGGAATCAGGCCTCTCATCATGGATAGTCAGGCGCTTGGCCGTTTTTAAAAACAGAAAATTAAACAGCAGTTTGATGAAAAGTAAAATGCTGGAGTGGGGCACACAACCCACCCGAAACTTAAAAGAAACTAATCTAGTAAAAAGTAAATAGGCCATTGAGGCCAAATCATGAGTTGACAAGATATCACAGGTGCGGAAGAGTTGAGGCAGTTGCTGATTCTGGTGGAGGCACGTTCGCAGATGAACTGGCATACTGGCTCGTAAATTGAGTGCACCTCTGCTGACTGTCTGCAGCTGGTTCGGGCATTGCTGAGAACCCCTCTACCTCGACAAAGGCCTCTGTGAGGACGTGGAAACCCGCCCCAGTAGGAAGCTTGTGTTTTATCAAATGGAGGAGGGTGAACTCTTTTCGAAGGAATGAAACAATCATGTCGGCCTTGAGTTGAGCAGCTTTACCTGTCTGGAGGTTGGTTCGATCTCTTTCTTCTTGCAGGCGCATTGTATATTGTGTCAAAGCCAAGAGCACGGAAGGAGTGGTCGGGTCCCAACAGGAAGGAAGTCCAGCTGTCATGACCTCACCCCATACTGCGTCGAATCGTTCCACGTTGGCGACCACCTGTTGGAGAGCTCTCGAAGCTGTGACTCGGGCCATCTCTTTGTTGATGATTTTTTGACATTCAATAGCTTCCGTGAATCGGCTTGGAATACCGTTCTTCTCCATGTCATCTGGTCCTAGCTCATTCAGGAATGAAATACTCTTTGGCATGCTGGGCCATGTTGGAAAAATCGAGGTCTGCCTCCTGCAGTTTCCTACTGAGATAGGGTATAGCAGACTTATTCTCTCCCATCGTCCTTAAGAACCCCCATTGTTCGGTCACAGCTGAGATTATATCAGACCAAATTATACTCCTAGCCTCAAGGAGGGTGAGATTTCCCTTTGCACGACTTTTGATGTCGGCGATAGTTTTTTGCTGATCGGTCGTCGTCTTCTTTTCCTGCTCTATTTCTCTCTGCAACTCTTCTATTCTTCGGGTGTTCTCAGCCAGAGAGTTTTCTAAGTTTGTGATCTTTTGCCTTGCTGTGAATGCCTTCTTTTCCAATACCTCATTTTCAGCTCTAGCTACGGCCAATTGCTCAGACGGCGAGCTGATTCCACTTGAAGCCACGGTCGGTTGGCAGTTGTGTGAGTCCCATCTAGCTTGCAGCTCTGTCGCCTTAGTCTGTAGTATGGTGATTGTTTCAGCCATATTTTCTTTCTCCTCTCTTTCCTTTGATAGCTTACTGGACAATTCTGCTTTTTCTTGCTCTACTTGCACCAGTTTAGCCGTCTGGACATGGTGGGAGGCTGGTATGCGGGCCTAACTCTTTGCTGACGCGACTTCATTCTGCAGCTGTTCAATCAAAGCCACCTGTGGGTTTTTTTCCCCCGTATCCTTTCCCTTGATTTGGTCTTGGAGGAAACGTACCTGATTTGCTCGGGCACGACAGCTAGTCTGTTCACTTTTCAGGGTAGCCCTCACCTGTTCATGTTTCTGCTCCAACTTCCTTAGCGCGATGGTGACCCTCATCAATTCATCTTTCATCATATCACATACAGTCTGGAATAGGTCGCACATGTCGTTTGATGGCACTTTCTTCATGTCAATCGCATATTCGAGCACCCGATAGCTAGTGACACCTGAATTGGGATCCAAGATAGCTTCTGCCATAGATAATACCAGGTTTTCGGTGTCTGCATTCATGGAGGCGGAGAGCCTGTTGTGATATTTCTCAACGTATCCTCCCAGCTCAGCTTTATATTTATCTCGGATTGCTCTATTTGCTTGATCCCTTTCAATTGCCCTTGGTGAGATATGCTCTATGATGGCCTGTGTGAGCTCTGTGAAGTTGGAAGAAGTGGTACTGTCCCTCAACACCTTTATCCCAGCCTCACCTTTATCCAAGTGACCATACACTGTGAAGGATTCAAGCAGTTGTTCCTCTCCTATGACTTCTGCCTCACTGGAGGCTGTTTTTTTCTTTTTGTGAGGGGGAACTGCTCCTGAGGTACCTGCTTCTTCTCCACCTCTGTCTTTATTGACGTTCTCTTCCTCCCCTGTAGCAGATGAATCTGTTTCCATCTGCGAAACCAAAGGCCAAATTTCGAGATTAGCCCTCCATTCCATGAATGGCCTCAACTCATGCATATAAGGCGCGGACTTGTTCCTTTTTCTTTTGTTCGAGATAATTTCTTGAGGGTCATAAGCCCAAATTTGTCCCAACCTTAGGTCCAGACCTTGTAGCATTTTCTCAGCGATTGAGAAGGCATGTCTCAAATTCACCACAAAAGGGCCGATTTCAATGGGGAGCCTTAGGATGTAACCCTTCTTGGCAGGGACGAAATGGAGCTGATCGGCCTTGAGGGCCTGCCAGATGTATTCGAGCGCATAAAATCGATGAACAGGAAACATTGGCAGCCGGTAAGGGGAAACTTCGGCTCCATAGACCCGAATTTCAGTGTAGTCATCGAATAGAAACCAATCCCCAGTGCTCTGGGATTTTCCGGCTTGCATCCAGCTTTTCATCTCTGGAAAGACCCTAGGTGACGGCGAGTCATGAATAATGGTATAGGCAATAGACATGAAACTATTCACAAAATTGGAATAACCCTCTCCCTTAGGTAATTGGCGTACAGAGAAATTCCAGTCGAAAACGGGTCGGGGTTGGGAACTCTCATGATATACTTTGTCTAACCCCAAACCCTCAAATTTATCGGCGTGCTGGTACAAGAAGAGATAGAAAAACATTGAAAAAAAATGAAACTGACGGGTTTCTGGAAGCTCCTGGAACTATGTTCGAATGGCAGTGGCAAGGAAACCAGGAATATCCAACACTACCCCCTTTTGTGACATGAGCCATAAGAAATGGACGCACACCGTGGAAATCTCTTCTGGACTTCCTACCCCTAAAAGGCCAGCAATGAGAAAGAGGATGGGCCAAAATTCCTCTTCGAACAAACTTAATGGGAAAGGCTCTATGGCAGGAAGAGAAGTAACCTGATTGCCGGTTATAGAGGAGATGAAGGCTTTCTGGGTCTCCCATGGCTGCCTGGTGAACTGGGCGGCTAAAGCTGCTTCGCCGAAACTGATATATGTGGCGCTGGTAGGAAAGTGGAGGGCTTGCTTGATAATATCGAGGGAAAGGGAAAAGACTTTGTTCCCCTGAGGAGAGGTGAAGGTGCCCCGCTGCTCGTCGAAAACATCTCTGAGCCAGGAGATAAAATCAACCAAAGAGTGAACTTGAGGGGCAATTTGGTGGTACAGGCCAGACACGACTACCCGGTAACGGTCTTTGTCTTTAACATAACGTCTGAAAAGCTCGGGCTTAATTCTGCGGATGTCAAATGGGTATTTAGGGTCACAGATACCAGCTTGCAGGTCGGTGAGAGGGTCGAACCCAGGTGGGTTTCTGGATTCACGGACCTGAGGGGTCTCTGGTTCATTTTTCTTGGGCGTTCCCCTTCCCATGGCCGACATACAAGAATTTGAAAAAGCGAAAGGAAAACAGAGGGAGTATGAATGACGGAGTACCTGAACGGAAGGTAAATCTGCTCGAGAAAGCGATGCAGGGAACTCTAACAATGATCGGGTAGACCAGGCGCTCTTTCCTACTTGGTATATGCCGTAGCTAGAGACCTGTAACTTTCTACTAGAGTAAAATACGGGGGAACTGTTAAATTTGGACTGGGCGTTTTGAGGTAAAAGGATGGATGGGTAAAACTAAAGAAGGCAAGTGTCGTAAGGACACTGACAGTGGGGCACGTGGCGCGTAGGGATTGGGTGTGTCAGAGTGCAGGTGGGCGCCACGTGCCGGGTTTAATTACTGGTACGGGCCTCAATACCAGCTAACCTAAAGGACTTTACCGTACCTTTTTACCGTATAAAACCCACGATTCTTGAAAATATTTCCCATAAGGCATATTCGAAACATAGCATACCGATCCTTGGGTCCCACACGTTAGCCCTGCTACGTCATCTCCTGTCTCTGGTTTTCTGCTACCCCGTCATCTCCTTTGCTTCGGGTCCCACTCTTGCCACTTCACCCTGGCCTTGGGTCCCCACCACGTCGTGTTACCTCCATTCCGTGGGGGTACGGGGTCCTTCCCCCTCTCACCACTCGACCCCCTTGGAAATTAGCCCTTGTTGCATTCCCTTGTGCGCATATTTGTGGAGCGACATTTCTTTTAACACTTTTTCTTTGCGCTCCTCGTACCACTCATTTGTACTTTTTTATATTTCCGATGTTTTTTTAATTTTATACCTCCGCACTTTTAGTATTATTTTCACCTTTGGTTTTTGAACCTTTGGCCTCTCTTGCCTTGTCTTAACTCGGCCACCTCCTCAAATGTTTCACTATTCGATATGACTTATCAACCATTTAATCACACCAGTGACTTATGTTAAATGTTGATCAACATGTACCATATCCCAGACCCTGAAAAGGTCTATGATAAAGAATTTCGGGCAGAGTTCGCTAAAGAAAATGAGCTCAAATCAAAGCCAATCAAGTAATGGAGAAGCAATCCCAATAAGTACAAGAATTACAAAAGGGTATGTACTCTACTAACTCCCTTTCAAGCCCCTATTGTTATGTCTCTGCGATGATGTCTAGGCTTTTTGGTTAGCCTCACACTACTCGATTTTCAGTAGAATGGGTCCCTCTCATGGAAGCAACTACAGATTCCTATGTTATGGATTGGGGCAATATTATATCTAATAATATTACCACTAAGATTTTAGAATATAGGAGAATTCGCTCCATTTCTTCCAAAATTTTTCCCCCATTCTATATGAGCGCCTATATCATGGATGTTGTGTGTTTTACCTTGGATTTTTCAGCCATGGGCTGGAAAGGACTACCCAAGACCCTGTACCTATTCATATATTTCATAGTATGTTGTGGGACTCTAAGTATGAGAACCATTTAAAAAAAAAATTCCATGGAGTCATTCTCCCCCTATTTCAAGTTGTGTTTAATGAGAAAGCCCACACACTATCAAAAGAGTCCCAAGCTGATTTTTCCTCTATAGGAAAATGTCTTGGTGAAGAGTTGTTCACCAATGTTCGAGTATTTGGGAGCTTAGCTAGACTGCACATTTTTCCCCTGTATGTTCCTAACAAGATTCTCGCAAGAGAAGTTGCAAATCAGACTGTTGGAAATGGCCTAACCAGGTTTCTGAAAGAGGCCAAGAAAGCATCATGGTATTCTTTTCCAATTAATTGTGGTGTTTATGGTCTAGATAATTACAAGCATGTTGTTGTAGAGATTGGTCAGATTTAATGTTTGAAGTTATTCACAATTCCAAACAGAAGTATGACCCAATTAAAGTTGCTAATAATTTCACTACTGAAGTGAAGATTAGGCCTTTTGTACATGAAGACGATGATTTCAATGACCTATTTGAGTATATCGACAATTATTCTATAGTTCAGAAGTTGACAGCCTTATGCCTCCATCCACAACAATTAATGAAGTTTAAACAATATAGGAATAAGAGATTGGAAGCAATTCCATTGAAAATGTTGGATGTCTCACAACCATTAGCTCAAAAGGAGAAAGGAAGTGAATCGACATCTAAGGATAATGAAGTCCTTAGTAAAACAGACCAAGATAAATCAGTCGAAGTTCAAACTATGGATTTGGATTTCCCAAGTAATCTAAAGGATGTTTGGAAGGAATTTGATCTAAAAATCCAGGAAGACCAAGGAGCTATAGTTATTGAGCAAAAACAGATTGTGCATACTCCTCAAACTAAAAGTAAGGACTCGTTCACTGCTGAGCCCTATGACAAATTAGTAAGTATAGAAAGAGTGGAATTCATCCTGGCCTTCCCCACCACCGAAATTGTTCTTAACATTGAGGAAATTCCTCCTTTGGACATTTTATACAGTCCTACACACAAGGCGGTTATGAGCAGACAAAAGAAAAGAAGAAGATCAGAGAAATCCAAACCCCTTGTCCAAGGAGATGTATCAATGGATGTTGTTTGGAAAGACACACAGGCAGATCCTTCACAGGATCTAACTCACCTAACTCTGTTCGCAGGAGCTTATGCTTTTGTAACCATTGACAAAGTCTCATAAGTTCAACAATTGATGAAACAAAAGGATGAGAAAATCATCCAACTTGAACTAGAGCTACAAGCAAAGAAACAAAGTGTCAATCAACACTTACAGGTATAGATCGCACAACTCTAGGAGAGCATGGACCAATTAAAAATTCATCATCAGAACGAGATTAGTTCCAAGAAAAATTTAATTCACCAATTGCAGCTCTCTATTGAGCAAGTAAAAGATGACCCAAAAATTGATTAATTCAGAAAAGAGGCCTTAGAACTAAACACTTTATTGGCACAGCAACAGGTTGTTTTTTTGTCAGAAATTATCAAGTATTCTTGAATTGTGTGACCAAAGCGATTCACTTGTGAATCACATTTTAGATATGAGGATTAGTTTTGATGAGATCATAGCATTAAAAACCAGCCGGTTTGAACCGGAAACCGGTCAAACCGGCTGGTTCATTAGCTGAACGGGTCAAACCAGTAGAAAAACTGGGTTCAACCCTCCTCTTCGCCAAAAAAACCAGTCCAATCAGTGCTAACTGGCCAGTTTAGGATGGAACCGATCGGTTTATGGTCAAACTGGCTGGTTCCATCCTAAATCGGCCGGTTCATTGCCAAGCCAACTATGGACTCCACATAATGCAATTTTTTGAGTTTTGGAGCTTTTTTGAGGGAAATTTAAGGTTTTTTTCCTCCAAAAATATCCCTCTAAGAAAAGCATGCCTACCCTCTCATTTCCCTGACACATCCTGTTAGAAATTAATGGTAATGTTTAAGGATGGACATGAAAAATAATGGAAATGTCACTTTTACTTAAATTTTTAACGTTACCATGAAATGACTCAAGATGTTTAAGAGTGGTCTCTACCTCATTGAATTTCATATGGAGAAGCTAGAATTTTAGATTTCACTCAAAATTCAACAGACTTAATGGTTTTTAGGGTTTCATGGTTTGGGGATTTGCAATGTTTCCATTTGATTCTATCATGTGTAAGGGTATGACATTGGCATTTGATCAAGAGCATGAAGTCCTTTAAGAACCTTGATGTTGGTGGCATTGATTGTTGAACTTTGTTGATGTTGGTGGTCTTGATTGTTGAACTCCCCTACCGTAGCCTTAACAAGAATGTACCCTTCACTCAAAGGAAAACAACTGGTTAGGCATGCTAATATTTTTCTACCGCATTTTAAGGTTGAGGAGATGAACCCTTAAATCAAACCAAAATAATTGGTTAGGCATGTTAAACATTTTCAATTTCTATCATGTTATAAGGTTGAGCAATCCAAGTATGAAGACTTTGAGCTAGATGATGTTTATGTATCTCTTGTTGATCATCCCGTTTCTAGTAGTGATGAATCAATGATGAGTTTCATGAGAGACCATTTTGCTCAGTGATTTTTAGTTTTGATGTCTATTTTTGCTACTACTACTACTACTACTACTACTACTACTACTAAAGTTGTAGATGAGTTTTAGGAGTCCTCAAACTCTGAGCCATATTATTTATGTAGCTCATGTTGATAATCCCTTGTCTAGTAGTGGTGATGATTTTGATCATGATGAGGAGTGATCATGTTGTTGATCACTAATATGTAGTCTTGTATTAGGCCAATGGCCTCATAGCTTGTAGCATTGCTTTTTGGACTTTATGGGCCATTTGGAGCCTCATTTCTTATGTATTTTTCGATGATATGTATTGCAATCAGTGCCATTTTGATATATTCACCTTTACATGGTATATAAATGAGCAAACTTTGCATATTTTGTCTCTATTGGCTTGGAATCATGGTTGAAAATCTTAAAAATAGATTTTTTATTAAAAAATAATTATTTAACATACTTTTTTTAAAAACCAGTTCGTTTAGACTTGACCAGTACCGGTTAGACCGGTTCCGGTCCGGCTATCGGTTCATTAGGTCCACTGGTCTGGTCACTAGTTCCGATTTTTAATACTATGGATGAGCTAGATGATAAGGTTCCCCTGTTTTTCATCTAGCAGGATTCTGCTGATGGCCGAAAGGCCAACCTGCCCAGGATCGAGGATTCAAAGAAAGAAATATTATTTACAGACTGGGATATACAGTTGAAGCATGCAGAAAGAGCCATTGGCAGAGCAAAGGATGTTGCTACTAACATTGTGGAAACTGTTAGTCAAAATATCATCATAGAAAATCTTATTGACAGATGTCCTCCCGGTGAATTACCTTTAGTGAAAGACTTGATAAGACAGTGGAAAAAAGTGTCAAAGGTAAAAGAAGAACATATCAAGAAGCTGGAAAAATTGGATTGGGAGAAATATTGGAGATATTTAGTAAAGCCTCAAAGCCAGTGGCTTATGTTGTGTTGTCTCACAGATACATATTCCTACATGCTTCCTCCACTTTCTGGTGCTGTTTTCACTGGACAGGTGCGCATTAGGCTAGGCCAACCTCCAGAGGTTAAGCCTATGCTTAATGTCCTTCAGCTAAAGGAAAAAATGACAAAGGAGATAGTTGGAAAGTCCTCAAGCAAGTCATCCCTTTAATTTCTATTTCTGTTTAAATTCCACTTACTTTAAGGAGGGTTGTTTTAAACCTCCTCAACTTTTTATTGTAATAACTATTTTAATACTTTTTATTTTTATATTTAAACCCATTCATGTATTTGAAGAAGGGGTCCTAAAATTTTGAAAGGAAGACTTTATGAATATTGAACTTTTGTACTCTTGAAGTTTTCTGAATAGAAAAGGCTAGACCAAGTACTTTTTCTCAAATAAGAAGAGTGAACATATACATGGTACTTTTATCCTATGTGTTATATCTTTTCTTCAAATGAGAAATAATTATTTATCTTATGATGTTTTCTTTCATGTATCTATTTGAATACAATTTGACATTAACTCACTTCTAAACATGTTATACTGTTATCACTTGATAAATATGCAATATAGGAATTTAAAAGTTGCGATATAATATTTATTCAATTGATTTAATTAAATCAATTATCTCAAAGTTTTCATATCTTTAAGTGAATCTATGATCTTTGTTTGCATCCACTGAAAGATATTTTTTGTAGATCACACATAGAATAGATTTCATCCTGGGATACATAGTAGATGGATATATTGTTTATTGCAAGCTTGCTAATTTTTCGATCTATCAAGTTACACATAATGATATACCCATCCATTCACCCCAGTTATATTAAACTGGGAAACTGGTCCCATAAATCCAGTCGGAGCCACCATTCCAAACAGAAAAGGGACGGTTTTTAAGTCCCCAACTGGGTGGTTTCCCTGATGTTATTCCACTGATTTTCGAGGCCTAAACATTTTTGGTGCTAGACGGAGGGCCATATGACTATGAATGACACCAAAGCTTAATCCAAAAAGAAAATACCATCAAAAGAGTCATTCTCCCTCCAAGTCCACAACTTCTAGTCCTGTTTCAAAATATCCTAATCATAAATCAGAAGTTGTCCAATCTCTCCCCAAATCTCCTAGTTTTGTTCATAAAGAAATATCTTCATAATATACTCTAGAATCACCTGAAGTATAGACATTGATAAAGAAATTGGAAGAAATTTCAATTTCGGCAGAGGAACCTGTACTTTATGAAGCTTCAGAAGGAAGTGTTACTTCAATATTTGAAGGCATTAGTGTATTAACCGGTTCTAAGAGTGAAAAGCTCAGAGTAATCCCTTTTGAATTTCATCTTTATTCTCATCGTAGGAAAAATCTTATATCTGAAACTCAATCATCAAATGGCGAGATTCAATCCTCTTCTACCTCTCAAACACCATCAGTTATTCCTCCTTCTTTGACATCTTCTAAAAAAATTTCTTCATCAATTCATATTCCTTCTTCTTCTCAGTCTAGAACTACTGCTTCAAGTAGTATTAGTTCCATAGTCGTTTCTTCTTTACCATCAACCACTACTAGAACTACTTCTTCTACTCCAAATCCTCCTTCAGGACAAACTAATCCTCCACTTCACATAATGGCAGCTAGACCTTGGAAAAATGTTGTATCTGTCAATTACCAGGTCCTCTTCATCCTTTACCCAAGCATCCTGAAAGATGTTTGCCTCAGTATAATATGGATGATGTATTACCTGCAGAAGAAAATCTCCATAACTTTATGCTTTCCATCAATCTTAATGAAGTTACTGAGGAAGATTGTGTAGTTGTATTATTTCCTTATACTTTTCAAGGATCAGCTGGATCATGGTATTTTTCACTACCATCAGACACTATTACTAGCTGGGATATTTTTGAATAACAATTCCTTACTAAATTTTGTGACGATTGCACTACTACCACCCTTATCAATGATATTTCCAATCTTAAAGCAAACATAGGGGAAAAGATCAAAGACTTCAACTCCAAATTTAATAGATTGGTCAACAAGATCCCAACCACATCTAAGCCTGGAGTAGACGTACAAATAGAATGGTACATATCCTCTCTTCCTTAGAATATTTCTATTTTTGTAGATAGATCCAATAAGGCTACATTGGCAGAGAATATGAAAGAAGTTCTTTCTGTTGAAAAAAAATACTTGCTTTGGAGAAGAAAACCGCACAAAAAGATAGGAAAACTAAGAAGGTTTCATTTAAGGATGAACCCAAAAAGAAAAGATCTAAATATTTTTATGATCTTGAGGGATTACAAAAGGTCCTCAAAGCCATGTCAAATGATATGGTTGAGATAAAGAAACAAGTAGCTGAGTCTTCTTCGAAGAATCCTTTTAGATCTTTTAAGAAAAACCAAGCTTCCCAACCTCCAAATGTATCTCGAATGTTGAATCAGATCAAGACAAAGATCGTGATGAAACAATATCATCTGACGAACAATCTCAAGAAGAAGAATTGGTTGAATTCCATGGAGTATGGAACCTTATCCTTCCAACCTTTGATGATGAAAATGAACATGAGGCACTTCTAGTTAACACTAGAAGTAAAATTCCACTGAACTACCTCAGTCACCTCAAAGGCAAAAGTCTTCATCCTATGTTGCTAAGGACAAAGTAGTTAACAAAAAGACTTATTCTCCTCAATAAAATCCAACTTCTACTCTTCTATCTGCATCTAAGAAATTATTAATCTCTGATACTATTGAATACAATAGAGTGGAAGATATGAATAAGATTAAAGAAAATATCTCTTTACATGAGTTGAGAAAATTGAAACAAAAATAGAAAATTTTACTCAAGGAGTTGAATGCAGTCCCTGCTTCATCCTTGCCTGCTCCTGTAACTTTCAAATCATCTAAAAGAGTTAGTAAGCCTCCTAGTGATTCACCTGAGAAAATTGATGTAAGTGATGCTATTTTAATCAGTGACAGATCTAATTCGCACACTCCTCCTTTCCTGTTAACTTTTGAAGTATTCAACAGAAATGTGCATAACTGTTTAATCGACTCTAGAGCCTCTTCAAACATTATTCCATATTATGTTTGTCTGAAATTGAATATATCTCCTCAAAAGTATGCAGTTACTATTATGCAATTAGACAGAACAAAGTTCAAGGTATTAGGAGAAATAAATTTAGTCCTTATCAGATTAGCATACAATCCAAAAGTTCATCAAGTAATTGATATCTTAGTTGCCGATATTCCTGATTTTTATGGTCTAATACTAAGTAGAGATTGGTCAGAAAATCTTCATGGCTATTTTTCTACCGATTGGTCTCATATGTGGCTTTCCTACAATGGTAAGCCAAATCAAATCTGAGTACACCATGAAAAGCACTCAAAATATTTAGTAACTAAATTCGAAGAAGAGAATGAACCCATGGCTTACATTCTCGATAATTACTCTGTTGAATCCTTTTTGGGGAATTTCAGTGCTAAAAAATCTTTGTTTCTCACCAACTCAGTTAATTCTCAGATTCAATTTTTTCTCAGTCAAACTCTTCCAAGTGTCCAAATATCGTAGATAAACCTTGTATTAATATATATATTTTTTTTTTGGACATTATATTTTGATGGATCAAAATCCAGTGAAGGCACACGAGTTGGTTGTATATTAATAAATCTGGAAGGTGAAAAGACAATGCCGGCATGCAGACTTGAATTTGAATGCAAAAATAACACCGTGGAATACGAGGCACTAGTCCAAGGCTTATACAAAGAAATTGATCTTGGTTTCAAGTATCTCAAGGTATATGGTGATTCTGAAACAATTTTCAAATAGGTAAGAAATACCATATACTGCATTTCTGGTCATCTTAAACATTACTAGTCATTAGTATAATATCTTACCTCTCATTTTTTAGCATTCAATATCTCGTCTGTTCCAAGAATTCATAATGAAAGTGCAGACCTTCTAGCTAATGTAGCATCCAGGCTTATTCCTTCATAAGATTATAGTCCAGATAGATTTTCTATAGAGTTAATTTTGCGTCCGTCTATTCCTGATAATATTACTAATTGGAGAGTATTCAACGATGATGATGATGTTATAAATTTTCTTACATCAGAAGGATCATATGATGATCAATTAATTGATGAAGATGAGCATGAAAGGCAATTGAAACATAAACCTGAAGAAAATTCCATACCTAAGTCTTTGGTCAAAATTGAATATCTTTATGATCCCAAAGATAGATTCAAAAAGGTTACTAATTCTAAACTTCAAAGTTCAACTTTTAGATTTGAACTGGTAAATCTTGGAGCATATCTTAAACCAAGGAACATTAACTTAGGACTTGGTCTTTCCTCTATGAAAGATTAGCATGCATTCATTTATTGAAGAAATACAAGAATGTCTTTGCATGGAAATATGAAGATCTTAAAACTTATGATACTTTCATCATCCAACATACTATCCCAATGATATCCATTGAAACGCTTATACAACAAAATCTAAGGAAAATCCACCCTGATCTTGAAAGTCAAATCAAAATTGAACTCAACAAACTCCTTAAGGCCAAGATTATCTTTTCTGTTAGGAATTCAACATGGGTCTCAAACTTAGTCCCTGTTAGAAAAAAGAATGGTGATATTCGTATTTGTATTGATTTTAGGAGCTTAAACAAAGCTTGCTTGAAAGACAATTTCCCATTACCATCGATGGAACAAATTTTGCAATCAGTTGTTGGTTCTAAACTAATGTCTTTCCTTGATGGATTTTCAGGCTACAATCAGGTTTTAGTTCGTCCTAAAGAAAGATTAAAGACTACATTTAGAACAAAATGGAGCACTTATGCATATTAGAAAATGCCCTTTGGTCTAATCAATGCAGGAGCAAGTTTTCAAAGAGAAATGGAAATTGCTTTTAGGGGAATGATAAATAAAATTGTGGTTGTTTGTTTAGATGATATAACCATTTACTCCAAGAAAATAAATGACCACTATCATGATCTTAAGAAAATCCTGGAATGTTGTTTGAAATATGGAATTTCTTTAAATCCCAAAAAGTCTTATTTTGCTTTAAGTGAAGGAAATTTTTTAGGATTTATGGTCTCAAAAGAAGACATTTGCATAGATCCTGAAAGGATAAAGGCAAATTATGAAATTTCTCATCTCCTTAACAAAAAATCCATGCAGTCTTTTTTAGGACAGATAAATTTTGTCAAGAGATTTGTTCCAAAATTTTCCTAAATTGTTTTACCATTGCAAGTAATGATTAATAAAAATACACTCTTCAAATGGGGACATAATGAAAGATAAGCTTTTTATCTAATCAATGAAACTATCATCAATGCTCCTTCTCTGACTACCCCAGATTTTTCTAATTATTTCATTTTATATACTTTTGCATCTAAAACATCTTACGTTGTTGTGTTAACACAAATTAATGATCAAAAGATTGAAGCACCCATTTCATTCTTTAGTTCAAATCTTCAAGGTGCTGAACTAAATTTTTCAGAGGTGGAAAAACAAGCATTTTCTGTCTATAAATATTTGAAGCACTTTAGACCTTTTCTCCTTAAAACACACACTAAGGTAAGAGTTCCATTTTCGGTTGTAAGGCAACTACTTATTCAAAAGGAACTAGAAGAAAAGAGATCAAATTGGGTAACTTCTATGCAGGAATATGACATTGAGATAAGACCAGTTAAAATCATCAGAGGGCAAGGTCTCTGCAAACTGATATTTGGAGCATCCAACATATCAGATGATGAAGAGTCAGGTAACACTGTACATATTGCTGAGGTAAGCACGAATGACTCTGAATCATAGTATACTAATTTAATATTTTATTTGAAAAATGGATATGCTCCACAAAACTCAATTACAAAAGAAAAAAGAGCCTTAAGATTGAAATCTAGTAAATATCAAATCATAGGAAATGTCTTGTTTAGAAAGAACTATGACTCTGTACTACTAAGATGCTTGGAGAAATCTGAAGCACAGAGGGTTTTGCAGGAACTCCATGATGGACCTGCAGGTGGAAATTTCGGTGGAGATACCACTGCACATAATATCCTTCATGCAGGATATTACTGGCCCACTCTATTTAAAGATGCTCATACATATGTGAGAAAATGAAAAACATGCCAAACTACTGCTGGAAGACAAAGAAAACCAACCTTATCTTTACAACCAATCAACATTTAACAACATTTTGAGCAATGGGGATTGGTTATCATAGGTGAGATTGTTCCTAACTCATCCAAACAACATAAATATATTCTCATTGCAATAGATTATTTTACTAAGTGGGTGGAAGTTGTTCCACTAAAGGTAGCTAACTCTGAAGCCATTATTGCATTTATTGATCAATTCATTATTACCATATTTGGCTTACCCAATGCACTTATGTTTGATAATGCATCTTAATTTTTGGGAAATAGTATGACTAAATTTTCTCTCAAAAGAGGTTTTAAGCTTAAATACTATGCTAACTACTATCCCCAAGGGAATGGTTTGGAAGAATCAACAAATAAAAATCTCATAAGAATCATTAAAAGGAATATTTATCAGAATCAGAAAAATTGGCATAAGTCTATAACATTTTCACTATGGGCAGATAGGATTACTCATAAGGCCTCTATAGGAACTTCTCCATTTAATCTGGTTTATGGGAAAGAAGCTGTAACTCTATCAAATTTAGCTCTTCCTTCATTAGCCCTAGTTCAATTTATTGACGAAGTAACTTCTTCTTCCCTACAATTAAGAATGTCTCAGATCCTTAAAATGGAAGAAGAAAGAAAAGGGCAAGTTACACCAACAAATAGTGAAAATTTCTTTTGATGCAGATTTTGTTTCCCTGAAAACATTCTAAGTTGGAGACCTCGTACTTAAGTGGGACAAGGCACAAGAGGAAAAAATTAAGCATACCAAACTCCAAAGAATGTGGCTTGTACCATTTTAAATCATAGAACAAATTGACCCATCAACCTTCATGTTACAAGATCTTCAAGGGAGAAAAGATTTTCTCCCCATTAATTGGCTAGTTTTGAAAAATTCTTTTCTTAGAAGAAAATTTTCTTCTAAATGTACTATACTTACACTTTTACTTTTCTAGGAAAATAATGTTTGATTATATACTTTTGGTTATTCACAACACCTCTGAATTATTTCATGTTTTTATTTTTGAAGAATAGAAAATTTTGAGGAAATAACTTCCAAACTAGAAAATTGAATGAATACTATATAACTCTGAAATATTTTTCCATTTAATTGTAAATTTTATAAATCTAAAATTTGTAAAGTCTTTTTACTTTAGCATCAATCAGAAAAAGGTTCATCTTTACAAAGAAAAGACTTGTTGTGACTAAGCATATTTAACTCTAAATTTTCATCCAAAACTCTTAAGGAGTCAATGATTCTCCCCATCCATTGAAAATACCTTCTTAAAGTGTAATTAAAAAATATAAAAAACTTAAAAGGATAAGAGGTCTCATTATGAGCCTGCTTACCATGATCACAGGTTAATAATTAACTGACATTACCATAACTGCATACCAAATCAGGGTAATTGCTCATGATTATTAAGATGATAAGACAAGGGGTCTCATCAGAGCCAACTTGTTCAGGTCAATTATAACAAGTGAAGGGCATTTGTCACTTTCTGGTCATCAAGATGGGACAATGACTTTTTAAGAAAAAAGAAGAAAAATAAGTTTTATAATTAAATATTTAGCTCAAAGAATTGTAATAATAAACAAATGGGACGCTGAATCATTGATGGTTAAAAGGTAACCTTGTCTGAGCTATTAATATCTACTAGCAACAATGGGTCTACCTATGAAAAAAGGATAAAATCAAAAGGCTAAGTTATAGGAAGACACTTAAACTGTATAATGATTGATTTAGAGGAATGGAGATATTTATTTATGAAAGGTTTATGAAAGATTAACGATTGAGATGAGGTTTTTATATTCAGAGTAATTTTATTCATTTGAATATTTTGAAACTAGTTCTTGTTTTCTTAAGTTATTTTTACCTATTTAAAGATACTAAGAAATTGTTTTTTAGAGATAACAGGTTCTTCTAGTGAATCGCCAATTGTTGTGCTAATAAAAAACCCCCATTATTTTAACAATAATTACCTTAGAAAATAATGGAGACCCTTTTTAATTTTTAAAGTTAAAATAAGTAAGACCCTTAGAGTAATTCAATAGATAGAAATATGGAACCCACGTCGTGGCGGCTTGTTAGTGATTGAGTGTTCTGTTAAGGCACTCGTTTGTAAAGGTCATCGGTTCAAACCCCATGGGTGCCTATCAGGCGTAAGCTTGTGAAAATTGTTGTGTATTGTTAGCGAGGGATGACGCTAGCCAGGAGGGTTTTCATTGGCAGCATCGCAATGTGATCTTGTGTGGCATATATGATTGTATGGTTCTCGTTACCAGTTTCCCTCTTGATAGAATAAATTAATTAATTAATTAAAAAAAATAAAAATAAAAGAAAGATAGAAACAGGGATAAAAAAAGGAACAAAAACCTTAAAATTTGGCCATGAAAGTGTTGTAGAGAAATACAACCCTTTTAAACGATTACTTGATAGTACTACTATTGAAATTTGAAAATGAGGAAAGACCTAAATGGGTTTGATTTGTTCTTATTGATCTATATTAATTCGTTTTGACTTCATTTGGGTTAGTCATTGTGAAATGCACTTGTTTGAAGGTTTTTTTATTATCCCATTGGTTTGATTTTAGATTTTTTATAATTTGTGAATATTTATCATAAGGACCCTTCATTTTTTTAACTCCCTCCTATTAATGAATTTTAGAAAATTCTTGATTTTTCACTTGGCTCAGAAGTTTGCAATCATATTGGTTTTGATCACATTTTCCATACATTTGTGTTTTATCATTATGATTGATGATTTTTGATTTTCGGCACTCCCTTGCTTTCTTTCGCATTCATGGAAACATTTTCATATTGGTCAATTTTAAAGACAAAGGGGAACTTTTGGTTGTCACATCACCTCACATTTGGCATTTGATCGCACTAGTTGGCATTTCTTCCACATGACTTAGCACATCATTTCGCATTCCACATTGATTGTTTATCTCCTTCACTTGGTTTGACATATCCATTAATAAAAGAGGGTATCATTAATTTATCATTTTATCCATTTTTATACATAAATAAATATAATTTCATAACTTTAACGAATTGTAAAAATATTATATTAATTATTATTTTTTCTTTATTTAAAACATCAAAATCCAAAAAAACAAAAATAAAAAACATTTTATTTTTTAAATATTGTAAATATAAAATTGTGAGTATATTAAATACTTTTAAATATAATAAAATAAAACCAACAAAATAAAACTTAAAAAAAAATACAAAACAAAACATGTATAAAAAAATCTAAAAACTATTATAAAATAAAATCAAGTGGGTTAAAACCAGCGGCAATATTTATATTGATTAAAAAACCACTGCATTTTATTATGTTAAAACCACGTTTGCTAATGTTTAAAATCTAATCGTATTGTAAATGTGGCAGGTATGAAAATCACGGCACATGCAATGTAACGCAACAAACAAACGAAGACCGCTGCAGAAATATTTGAATTGATCATTGTTTGATAAGCTGCATCGAAAGATGTGTTGAACCATCGTTTATCACCGTAGGGACCGCCAACTGAATGTGATGTGTCACGCCTTAACAGCAAAGGATAAACCAAAGCCGACAAAGCACCGATAAAGCACCTGTTTACCTGCCAACAGCCCATTCGATGCGTGCGGTAATGCTGACCGACAGAGATTTAATATCAAGTGTTTTTTTAGGTTTTGATAATTAATTCCAACGCTAAAGTTTTGGGGATTTTTATCCTATACAATAAGGATATGAATGGAGATAGGGATTCGAATTCCTTATCTCAGTTTTGGAGCTCAGCAATGGGATTTGAATTTCTTCTTTTAATTAATAGAAACTACATAGTGAATTCGATCATAAAACCAGTCTTTTCCCCTATTTTATTTAGAACAAATTCACTGAAATATATTTCCGATTAAATAATAATTTCTTATATTTAATTCGCAAATGTACTTTTCTTTTATCCCATTAATTAATATGATTTTTTTCTTTTAATTAATGGAAATTATATAGTGAATTTAATCATTAACCTGTCTTTCTTCTGTTTTTATTTAATTTTCTCTCGGATTAAGAGAGGACTATTCCATCTTAGTCCGAGATAGGATTTTCGTCTTAGATTTAATTTTGTATCTTTAAATGAAATCTACATAAAAAGCAAACATTTTTTGTTCTCAGTGATACAATTCAGCGCTTATATTAGTCAATTCTTTATGATTGATTTTAATCTTTATCTAAAACATTTAAAAAATCAATCATAAAGACTAATGTAATATAGTGTATAATATTCCATTTATTTTTAACATTAGAATTCATATTTTCTTCTTTCTTTTTAGAGTTAGCTTTAGCATACTAATTACTAATTCATTTTTAATATTTACTTTTCATAATAAAAATAACATTATTTAATTCATTTTATAGGTTATCATAGGTTTCTTAAAGTTAGCTTTTAGCATATTAATTATTAATTAATATTTAACATTTAATAATAGTCTAATGTAATTAGAATTATAATAGTGCATTTAACTAGATCCTAATAAATGTTTTCCTTATAATAATAATAACATCACTTAGTTTAATTAACATTTGTTTTATATTTTATCATATATATATTATAAACTAGATCAAATATTTAGTTTTATTGTTAGAACTATATTAATAATATTATAGTATAGTAATATTATTATAATTTAGTATTAGTATAGTTTAAGGTATATTATTTATATAGTATAGTTAGTTAATTAACATAATAACATAGGATATATTAGTTTAGATGTGATATATGAGATAAATAGGAATACTTTAATACTTAACATAAAGACTTTAACAATAGTGTAGCATTAACAGTGTGTTATTTTAGCATTTAGGATTTACAATTAATAGTAATTCAATAATATAAAATCAGTTAGGTTAGAATAGTTAGTCTAATTGTAAGACATAACTTAGTCGTGGCTTGGCTGAGCCCCATATCAGCTTAAGGATCAAGTCTCTTGCCTAATCAGCAAAGTGAGCTGATCTAATATCTCTTCTCCGTTAATGAATGAAAGTTATATTTTAAGTAATCGGAGTTTGGGAAAAGGTAACTGGACCTAATTTAACCAGTCGGAGCCACTACTCCAAACGGAAAAGGAGCTGCTTTAAGCTCCGAACCGGGTGGTTATTCCCCAATGTTGTAGCAGCGATTTTCGAGGCTTCAATAGAAAGCACTTAAGCTGAGAAAGATCGCATTATTGTAATCGAAAAACCGCAATGAAACATATATGACTCCTAAAAGGTCACTTAAAACATATTGCGATCCGATGTGTATAAGCAAAAGTGCTTTTATAAGGTAAAAAGTCATATTTCCAAGTAAATTCTATAAGGAAAGCCTACGGGACCCACTTCCGCCATGTAAGCCATCGCATATCACATTCCAAATTTCGCAAATCCTACCCCGATGGTCTTATTGTCACCTCTCATATTTCCCCGATGCGATATACTCCATCACATCGCATTCCCACAAACATAATCACTCTTCTTCCCCTGACCATGTTCACCGATGCGATATAATCCATCACACAACACACTTTTGTCAACTTAAACACTTCGCACTCCATCTATTTTTGCCGATATTGCGATTGCGATATCACAATTGGTAGAAAACTAAGCCAATCGGTATTAAATGAAGATTTTCACATGAGAAATGATGTAATGCGACAGATCTGGTTTTAATGTGGAAATGATTATATGGGCAAAATAACCCATATCAACCATTAATGTCATAAATTAACGGTTTCGTCGCCCATACCTCCATAATAATTTTACTGTAAGAAGCATTCAATTCATATTTTATCAGCGTGCGAAGTCTCATTCGTTTAAACGTTTCTATTGCTATGGTGCTTGTGCATTTGTAAAACCAAAAGTTCCCTCTTTTTCCACCTATCCTTTCTCATTTATTTTCTAGTGAGCCCGAATAAACAAAATTCCCCAGAGATGTCTAAAGCTCTCAAGAAAGCTAAGAAACATATGGCCCCTGTAAACCCTGCACCCGCTACAACCGAGAGAACAGAGATGCTTCCTTTGTTTACAGATACTACGTGTGGACCAGAAAGCGGATCCTCCTCGTGGCAATCCATGTACAAGCTGCTCGAGGATGAAAACACTCACAAAGTTCAAATAAAAGCAACTGCTGATGCTTCTGACTCCTTCGAAGCTACAATTGAAGAAGTAGCTAATTCTTTCTTACATTGAATTGTTGTGAGACCTAAAATATTACAATAAACTGACATGGTAAGATGGATCATTAATAATCTCAATATCGAGGATAGGAAATTTCTTACTAGCAGAGGAACGATAATTGGTTCCTTCAAATCCAAAAACCTAAAGTTGATGTACCATATCCTAGACCCCGAAAAGGTGTATGATAAAGAATTTCTTGCACAGTTCGTCAAAGAAAACAAGCTCAAATCAAAGAAAATCAAGCAGTGGAGAAGCAATCCCAATAAGTACAAGAATGACGAAAAGCGTATGTACTCTATTGACTCCCTTGCAAGCCCCTATTGTTATGTCTCTCCGATGATGTCTAGGAATTTTGGTCAGCTTGACACTACTCGATTTTCAGTAGAATGGGTCCCTCTCATGGAAGCAACTGCAGATTCCTATGTTATGGATTGGAGAAATACTTTATCTAATAATATTTCCACTCATATTTTAGAATATAGGAAAAATCGCTCAATTTCTTCCAAAACTTTTCCCCCATTCTATATGAGCCCCTACATCATGGATGATGTGTTTTTTACCTCGTATTTTCCAGCCATGGGCTGGAAATGGACTACCCAAGACCTTGTGCCTATTCATATATTTCATATTATGTTGTGGGAATCTAAGTATGAGAACCATTTTTACAAAATTTTCCATAGAGTCATTCTCCCTCTGTTTCAATTTGTTTTTAATTAGAAAGCCCCCACACTGTCAAAAGAGGCCCAAGCTTATTTTTCCTCTATAGGAAAATGGTTTGGTGAAGAGTTGTTCACCTATGTCCGAGTATTTGGGAGCTTAGCTCGATCGCACATTTTGCCCCTGTATGTTCCTGACAAGCTTCTCGCAAGAGAAGTTACATATGAGACTGTTGGAAACGACCTAACCAGGTTTCTGAAAGAGGCCAATAAAGCATCATGGCCTTATTTTCCAATTAATTGTGGTGTTTATGGTCTGGAAAATTACAAGCATGATGTTGTAGAGATTGGTCAGATTGAATGTTTGAGCAATAACAGATTGTGCATAATCCTCAAACTAAAAATCAGGACTCATTTACTTTTGAGCCCTATGAAAAATTAGTAAAGACAGAAAGAGTGGAATTCATCCCGACCTTCCCCACTACTGAAATTGTTCTTAACATTGAGGAAATTCCTCTTTTGGACATTTTATACAGTTCTAAACACAAGGCAGTTGTGAGAGGACAGAAGAAAATACGAAGATCAGAGAAATACCAACCCCTTGTCCAACGAGATGTATCAATGGATGTTATTTGGAAAGACACACAGGAAGATCCTTCACAGGATCTAACTCACCTAACTCAATTCTCAGGAGCTTATGCTTCTGCAACCATTGACAAAGCCTAAAAAATTCAACAGTTGATGAAACTAAAGGATGAGAAATTCATCCAACTTGAACTAAAGCTACAAGCAGGGAAACAAAGTGTCAATAAATAGTTATAGGTAAATATCGCACAACTCTAGGAGAG
Organism: Pinus albicaulis; assembly: GCA_034641835.2. NCBI lineage: Eukaryota > Viridiplantae > Streptophyta > Pinopsida > Pinales > Pinaceae > Pinus > Pinus albicaulis. Next base: position 1,687,173,691 of record CM076579.1, on the reverse strand, counting down.
CATGGAACAATTAAATATTCATCATCAGAATGAGATTAGTTCCAAGGAAACTTTAATTCACCAATTGCGGCTCTCTATTGAGCAAGTAAAAGATAACCCAAAATTTGATGAATTCAGAAAAGAGACCTTAGAACTAAACACTTTATTGGCACAACAGCAGGTTGTTTTTTGTCAGAAATTATCTAGTATTCTTGAATTTTGTGAACAGAGCGATTCACTTGTGAATCACATTTCAGGTATGAGGATTAATTTTGATGAGATAGACGATAAGGTTTCCCAGTTTTTCAATTGGTAGGATTCTGCTGATGGCCGGAAGGCCAACTTGCCCAGGATCAAGGATTCAAAGAAATATTATTTACAGATTGGGATATATAGTTGAAGCATGCAGAAAGAGCCATTTGCAGAGCAAAGGATGTTGCTACTAACATTGTGGAAACTGTTAGTCAAAATCTCATCGCAACAAATCTTATTGACAAATGTCCTCTCGGTGCATTGCCTTTAGTGAAAGACTTGATAAGACAATGGCAAGAAGTATCAAAGGTAAGAGAAGAACATATCAATGAGCTAGAAAAGTTGGATTGGGAGAAATATTGGAGATATTTAGTAAAGCCTCACAACCAGTGGCTTATGTTGCGTTGTCTCACAGATACATCTTCCTACATGCTTCCTCCACTTTCTGATGCTGTTTTCATTGGAAAACTGTGCATTAGGCCAGGCCAACCTGCAGAGGTTAAGCCTATGCTTAATATCCTTCAGCTGAAGGAACAAATGGCAGAGGAGATAGCAGGACAGTCCTCGAGAAAGTCATCCCTTTAATTTCTATTTCTGTTTAAATTCCAGTTACTTTAAGGAGGGTTGTTTTAAACCTCCTCAGATTTTTATTGTAATAACTATTTGAAGACTTTTTATTTTTATATTTAAACCCCTTCATGTCTTTGAAGAAGGGATCTTGAGATTTTGAAAGGAAGACTTTACAGATGTTTCACTTTTGTACTCTTGAAGTTTTCTGAATGGAAAAGGCTGGACCATTCCAATGGAACATGGGAGTAGTTATCTCGTTCCCATATCACAAGGGGGAAGTTCTCCCATTCCCACGAGACCCAGTCCAAGTAGTATGGTCACTTCCTTTGATTGGAGTCGATTGGCATGATATCATCTTCCTCCTTATGTGCCCTTCCTGATAATAGTACAAGCTTATAATATGGTTGTACCTAGCACGATCATAGATGAAGGCTTGTCTCTTAGTATTTTTTCCTCAAATAATTAGCAAGTTTTAGGTTCTCTACAACTTATGCTCGTTACCCAAAATCGGTTGGATTTTAACAGAGAAACTAGTCAATCGTTAGGGATCCTTCCTCCGTTTCCCATTACTTTGGGAGGTAATATTGTCTATATTGATGTGATGGTAGTCTAAGGCCATTTGGATTTTAATTTACTCCTTGGGAATGACTATTTTTATGACATGGGAGCTCTTGTCTCTTCACCCTTTCGTGTGATGTGTTTTGCGCATGAAGGAAGAATCGTAACCATTAACCAAATTTCGTTCATTGGTCCTAATTTGACTCCCAATCAACCAACTTCTCTAAATGGTCCTTATATGCAAGTCGTATCACCCCCGCCACAGGTTAATTATGTGGAAACTTGCCCCATTCCCATACCTACTGATGAAGATGAGCCTTTCACTGTTTTTTCTTTTTCTTTCGACCTAAATTCGATAGGTGATATGGTAAATCATTTATTGGGGGAATTGGAGTCTAATATTTCCATTGGACCCCTTGATACTTTCTAAATCATTGTTCTTCCATCTTATGAGAACCTCTTTGAATCCATGGCCTCTTGGAGGTCATGATCAAGGCACCCAGAGAAAAGTTCTTTTCCTTGTGTCAAGCTCGTTAAAAAATGAAACAAGGTCCTCGAAGCAGAGTTCCTTTTCCTGTGTCAAGCTCATTAAAAAATGAAATAAGGTCCCGGAGCAGAGTTCCTTTTCTTGTGTCAAGCTCGTTAAAAATGAAACAAGGTTCTCGAAGCAGAGTTCCTTTTCCTGTGTCAAGCTCATAAAAAAAATGAAACAAGGTTCTCGAAGCAGAGTTCCTTTTCCTGTGTCAAGCTCATAAAAAAAATGAAACAAGGTCTCAGAGTAGAGTTCCTTTTCTTGTGTTAAGCTCATTGAAAAATGAAATAGGGTGTCATGAGAATAGTTCTTTCATGTGTCAAGCTTATTAAAAAATGAAATAGATCCCCTTACAATTCGAGTCTTTGATTAGATCTTGTAAGTTCCTAAGCGAGTCTTTCACTTGATCTCGTAAATGAACCTTCATTCCATCCACCTGTTAGTAACCAGTAGTCTACTTAGGTGAATGAAATGAATCATGGCTGGCATGTGCCTAGAATAGAATTATTATGCTAGGGGCATGAAAACTTAATTCAAACATAGTTTTCCACTGTTTCAAGCTTGTGTAAAAATGAAACCACTCTCAAGCATAATTTTCATTTGTTTCAAGATTGTGTAAAAATGAAACCCCTCTCAAGCTGAGTTTCCCATGTTTCAAGCTTGTGTACAAATGAAACCAATTTCATTTTATCATTTTTTATTGCTACTTTTTATTAGCCCGTTTCTACCAGATAAGCCTTGGTTTTCTCATTCCATTGTCACCATCTGCTTAGCTGATCATATGCTTTCACTTAGTTTTTTTACCCTTTCCCAGGGAACCATTGTGATGAGTGGTATTATAAGCCAACCTCTTGACCTTTGTGTATTTTAAGCAGTCCCATCATAGCCGAAACTAGTTGCTACCGTTTATACCACTCGTTCCTCCAAGAGGCTTCCTCTTTTAGCTCTTTTCAGACTCCAAAACATGAAAATATTTTCGAGCACTTGTCTTTTCGAACTCGTTAATGTAAATGAAAAGGTGTATGGCCAGTATAAGTTTAACCCTTTTCCAGAATGGGATAGACTATTTTCGAAAAAGGAATACCTTAGTCGAACATGGCTAAGAGGTTCTCCTGAGTATCATTTTCTATCTTTTCTGACTCAAGAGACAATTTTACAAAAAGGAACCTTTGGAGTTTCCTTTTTTGCCTCTTCTTCAAACTCTCTAAACATGAAAAATAAGTTGAGTTACACCTTTGCTGGACTTGTAAAAACATAAAACAACGTTTTTATAGCATCATTTATCACCAGCATATACGTGATGACTTATACATTGGCCTTGGGCAACCCTTCCCTTCAGACTTGGACACATAATTTTCAAAAAACAATTTCTTAAAACCCATACACGACTCTTCCCAAACTTTTCCACGTATACACGCAAGTCCATACATAGAGAAACACGTATGCCTTTTTAAACATTAAAAATATATATAATTTCCCTATTTTTGAGACAGGGTTTATGCTTGTTACTATAACTTAACTACCCCAGCCCATGGCCTAACCGTTCCCAACTGCAAAAACTAATTTGAGGGAGTATAAAAGCCCCTCAAGGAAATGGCCTAAGGGAGGAGAGAGAGAAATATAGATATTATACGTTGTTGGAGCCCTATCCAAGTCTGATATATTCCCTATTCCTCCTGCACTTCCCAGATATTTTCAGGGAACCCTTGTTTCCTTGAGATATTCACTCGCCCTATGTGACATCCATTGTGCACTATTCTTGGAAGAAATCTTGAGAGGCTGGGGCTGGACGGATCTAGAGGATAGTATGCTCGAAGGCCATGGTAGATTTCAGGTGATCTCTCCACATTTGTTTACTGTGCATGTCATTAATAACATAAGTGCCATCTTGTTCCTAATGTTTACTTGTTAATAATATTTTATACATGTGTAATGATCTGAAATTGTTCATTTAATATTGTTTTTTCTAAGATTATGTATGCTTTTCACTAACATCTAGAACATATATATGCTGTACAACTAGGATTTTGTGCTTGTTCTTTGCTGGTTTACAGATTTCAGAGCACAAAGTGTTGCAGGGGGTTTGCACCCCGCGGGATCTACTACAACCGAAGGATATCCAGGTATGGTCTACAACCTGCAGATTCTAGTTTAATGCATATAATTTGGTTAAGTGAGTCCTTCTTGTAATGACATGCCCCTGATCTGTGAAGGTTTGTCAACCCAAGACCTTAGGGTAACATTTCCCGAAACAAACGTTGAACTCGTCAAACATGATGGCACCAAACCACTCATTCTCAGGGTTCGTTACAAATACTCAGAAGGATTCATCTAAAAGATGAATTATAGATCAAGTATATGTTATCCTCCTCAATCTTGTAAAAAATAAATAGGTACTGACCAGAAATGGTTAGGAAATTGGGAAAAAAGGGTACTTGACCTATTAATGGTAACGAGTCACTCTTGAACATAACATTCTTTCATTTCATCTTCATGATTTTTGGGTTGGGAAATCTTCTTGCTTCTTTGGTTAATCGTACCATATTAAAAATCCTCCATAATTGATTTTGAGTCAATGCTGGAAACTCCATAAAGTTTCACTGATATGTTCAATAGAATTCCTGCAGTTGATATCTGCTACAATACTAAGCCTTCATTCATTTTTTTCGTTCTTGAACCAGTTCCACATTAGCATCATTCTATCTCAAATCTTGATACCCGTTTCGTGTCATTGATGGGGGATACATCAAGGACCTCCTATGATGGGTCATTTCTCGTTGACATCAACTCATTATCCAATAAGTTGACTTAGAAACTCCCCTTGGTATCTTGGAGCTTGCATACATCAATGCCAAATTTCCTCGCTCTTGGCAACATGTCCTCATCATTGGCCTTCAACAAGAATATTATGTGTGGTGTTCAACTCCATCTCATCTAGTCACATCACATATTTTGTATTATGGTACTTTGAGATCCATTAACATCATCGGTGGTTTCTCTCATGTTTTTTAACCTCTTACATCATTGGTCGGTAATCAGATGGTGTTTACCATGTTCAAATTCAACTCATTTATTCACATGGCTAGATTCGTACATCAAGCAATCAAGTGAATGAGATAGAAGACCCCAAATCTAGTTCCATCCATTCAATTTGCGTTTTTAGGATTAATACAAGATTACAAAGTTTGATGGCTATGATTATTCAGACAATCATCCAAGCATGGGTCCACAATCTGTCATTGGTCATTGTACATGTAATATTGGCTTATATGTTGAGCATGGGTATGCCTCGCTTAGTAGTGATATCATGGTGAAAATGTATTATAACAGATGATGAACTCGGCCAGTTGTTCTTGATCCAGACTTTTCGAAAGGAAAATCACTTTAGTCCTTAGCCATTGCTTCTGACTTTGTACATTAGACGACAATCTGTTACATGCCATTTTTTCACATCTAATCAATAGGATTGCAAAACGAATCAATCAACATCCTTGAACATTTTGTCATAATTCCTTCACAAATCCCTAAGCATCACTTCTCCAAAAAGTATGAGTTTCTCGTAAAATTAGCTCAAAAACAATGTTTTTAGCCCCTACGGTTTGTGCATGCCTACTCACCTGCGTTTAGCGCATGTTGCATGCTTTTTCACCAGCGCTGGTCAACACATGTTTCTCCCTTATGCAGGGGTGTTTATTCTAGAAATTTTGGAAAAATAAAAATATCTCTGAAACTTCCTCTTCTAGAAACTTTCAAGGTAGTTTTAACTATTCACCATAGATAGAGAGCTCAAATTCCTATCTGATCCTATCTTGGATACCTTATTTCTTATCCCTTGAGCTCATCCTTCCATCATATGTGGATCTCAAGCCCATAATGGTAAATGCTAAACTACCACACTCATCCTATCAATTTACTGCCTCCATAAGGTATCGGTGAGCTTTTGGAGATTGATGATGCCCTCAAGTTGTTGCTTTAAACTTAAAGGAGTCATAATATTCATGCATTAGCGTTGATGTCAATGTGTTCTTTGTGACAAGGAAGGACAATTCAACTTGGGAAGACATCTACAAATTCAACTTCTATTTATGGTTGTAAACTCTCTCCCATATTTGTCAATACAAAAAGTATCTTGTTATCCTATATTTGTTGTGTTATGTTTGAACTCATATATTTCAATGCCATGTTGATTCATTGAATACATATTTTAGATTATGCTACATGGATGTTGTGGATCCTTTGCTTTTTTTATTGGTGTGTGCATGTTCTAAATTATAGCACTTGGAGCTAGAATTGGAGCTTACAAGCGAAGAGGAAAGGAAGGCTTGCCACTGATTCCAAGTGGGATTCTCTACCCTAATATAATTTCTCTAAGGAAAACTTTGAGATTTTTTTCTTCTATTGTTCTAGATCGGACCACTAGATTTAGGGAATTCACCTCTGTCCGCAATCATGAAAATTACGCATAACAAGCTCCTATAGATTTTCCAATGTCAAAGAATAAAGGTGTTGAATGTAACCTCATAAATTTGATGAATTTGAAATCAAATTTGACAATATTGGAGAAGAGCATTAAGGATTCTTTTATAAAATGTAATCACCTATGGGAAACAACTAAAAGATTAATCCAAATATGTCATCTTCCTTTAGTAGGAGAACCAAGTACATCCATAGCAACTGAAGAATGCATGGAAGACTATAAAACAATAATATAATTGGAGAGAGTAGTATTAGCTCGAAAATAACAAACTAAACTAAAGCAAGGTTGAAAGATTACATTTCTACTCTGTCAAAATATAGGTATTACTGTAATCGTTTCATTTATCAATACCTTACAAAATGGTTTGGATCCAATGCCAAGACAATTGGACACGTATGAAGTAGCTCTAGAGAAATTGGTATTATGTGTTGTTAAAGTAAATGTTAATGGATGAAATTTAGAGTGCATACTTTAAAGAAAAATTTAAGGGGAGAATATGATTATATTTAAAGGAAATTATGTATTTTTGAAACCAAAAGGTAGCGTTCTAAGCATAAACATCTAAAAGAAGTTGGAAGGTCAAGAGGTAATATTGAAGAAGAAATTACTTTTGTACTATCTCTAAATGTGATCAATTAAAGGAAGAAGGTTTTCTTTCCTTATATAACTTTGTAAAAAAAATATAGAAAATTAACGAAGATAAGTGATTCTTGACCAAGTTGCTAGGGGAAGAAACTAATTTTCTAATATTGTAATGTATATGGAGTTTTTTTTTGTTGCTTGTCGTTATGGAATAGTTATTAGAATGTTTTTTAATGTGTAAAATTTTCTCTAATTTATGCTGAAATATTGTTTCTATTTATCTCTTAGTTGTTTGAATATAGGCCATGGATATGTAACTATAACCATTTGTTTAATCACAAACTATTCTTCATTGATATGTGGTTACTTTTATTTATAAATTATTTACTAAATAAATGTTTGCTAAAATTAATTGTCAAAATTTAGTTGGTTTTGTGTATAGAACTCCTGTTTGTAGATCGTGACTAAGGCATTTAGAATAAATTGCATTCTACATATAAAATCATTTTGCATCCTACATATTAGATTAGATGTTAAAAGGTGAACTAGGACATAAGCGTTGAAAACCTAAACCTGCCACAATTATCAAGCCATAATTCAGTTAGTTTTCTTATTTCAAATATCATGAGGTCTAATTGGGACTCTTTAGAAGAGAGAACCTCTATTATTGTTAAAAGGGACACTTTTCCCTATCAAGAAAACAACACACCTAAGACACACATAAATGGTGCATATAATGGACACACCTAACCCACACAAGTAAATGATGCACAATGACATAAATGATCAACGAAATAAAACAACAAATTATTTACATATATGGAACAAATAAATCACACACTTAATGCACATATAACCATAAATTATCAGTATATGTGACATACATAAATGGCATACCTAACCCATCCACATAAGTGACACAGTCCCACGCACATAAGTGACAGACATCCATGACACACATTGGAAACCTATAACACCATAGTCTTGATCCCTAAAAATGCAATGTAAATGTGTGTGAGATCATCAATCAAGAGTCAAACAATATGGCCAAGGGCGAGGCAATGTATATTGTAAATCAAAATTAAAAATATATCATTGGATATGGATAACAAGGATGAAACAATAGGGGGCTATGCTTCCATAAGAAAGGAAAGAAGGTTGGCTTAGTGGACCCAAACGATCCAAAGCTAGAAAATAGATTATTTCATTTTATGCTAAATCTCATTTATCTTATCTTATCTTAAAGGAAAATCAATCTTGGGATCATTCCAATGTAGTTGGGAGGATTTTTTAGAGTGACTATTGGCTAGTTGGGGCCATGCATACTTATTCCCTAATTTTGGGAGCTATCCATTATTCTACATCGTTGGAACATTATGAGGAAAGAATCTTGCGTTGTGATCTATTATTCAAGCCTATAATATAATGTCGATTTTTCCCTATGTGATAAATTACAAGGAAAATTACCCATTATAATGAAGAAATGTTGTAATTAATAACTACATTGTCAACTAGAATTCCTAGAGCCCCCCCCCCGTTGAGAGATTCCTAGACAATTTATGTTGGATCCCTAGAGGGAATGAGGATTACCTAAGGGACTGTAGGGAAAAGAAGGGTACCCCATCCCTTGGGTTTCGTAGACTTGGGAAGAGAGCTAGGTAGTTGGAATGGCTATGGTAGTCACGCCCATGTAAAATTTTTAGATAACCGGGTTAAGTAAGGGGATTGTAACTAGCCTTGAGAGTTCATTCATCCTTATGGACTCATAGAACCAACTTGAGGGTCGCATGTTGAAGAAATAACTAGTGCAAAAATTCTTATAGTTATGGGGAACATCCTCTATTTGCAACTAATTGTTTAAAATTATTTAAAATATAAGTGTTTTGGATTATTTTTATTTTTATGTTGATCCATTATTGATCATGCTATGTATTTTATGTGTTTAACTATTTTTATGTTAATGAATAAATTCATGTATGATGTCGATTACCAATGTTTCCACGATAAAATTACATGAGATTGATTTTCAATTTTGAATGAATTAGTGCATGATATGATAATACAATGAACAATTTAGTATAAAATTTAGTATAAAAGCAATTGGGTATGTGACCTACTAGTATTAGAGCTAGTAAAAAATAAAATTATTAGTATTTTCAATATGTTGCTATAAAACACACCCTACCCACACAGATAAATCATACCTTAACTAGTAAACATTATAAATAACATAGTTAACTCACTCACTCACATAAATGATGTACCTAACCCCACACATTAACAATTACCAGCCCTATAAATAAGTAACACACGTATTAACTGGAATCCCTATTTCATTTGCATAAACAATGCACCTAACTCACACACATAACAAAAAAAAACCTAATTAAGGTACCTAAACCATTCACGTAAGTAATGCATGTAAATAGCATAGCATACATAACCCATGCACATAAGTAAATACTCATGCACAACTAAGTCTCGCACATTTAACAAACAAAAATAACTTTTTTCTAATTATCTGGTAAACATCCATCACTCATTGTTAAGTCGTTAAAGTTGCATCTACACAATATCAACATCCATATATTTTTGGTTGGTTTAAGGATTTGGGTAAAATTAAAGTCGTTAATAAGCATTGTTGTGTTATATTTATAGTTGTAGATGAGGCCTTCATAGATATAATTTAGTGCAATGTTACTCTAATAAACCATTATTTTATTATGTTTTCTAATCCATAGAAATATAACCATAAGGTAGTTTAGGATAATTATCATAATATTTTATCATCTCTGCTACAAAGGAAATAACTTTGATATACTTATTTATTTGTATGACATATCCTTGATTTATTCTATTAAATTGTTAAACAAGACAATCTACATGACTATACATGCCACGTTTTATAGTGATAAAATTTATCTGGTTAACAAGTTACCAGATATAATAATGTATGAAATTTTTTATTCATTCATATAATGTTGATGTATAAAAAAATTTATTCATTCATATAATGTTGATTTACTTGAGAATATCACTAAAGGTCTCCATCCTTAATAATCTATTGGTCATCATTTATGATTTAACTTTTGAATTAGTTTGTATAAAGAATTAATACTAGGAGATTGCAAAGGTGCAAACTATAAACACATAAGAAGCACACCTAACCCATACACATAAATGACAAACTGAATCCTCAAACTTAAGAAACATAAATTATAACCCCAACACATAAACAACAAACTTAACCCACACACTTAAATGAGATACTTTATGTACAAACATAAATGGTGAACTTAACTAGTGCACCTAATACCCCCTCACATATTAACTAATTAACACAAATGGAACAACCCTAACAATTATGAATCTCGTCACATTATGAAGAGGGTTAAATAGAAATGGTCCTAAACTATGACCTTCTATTTATAATTATAGTGATAGTCAAATTGTGTAGTCCAAAATTAATATACTAACCTCTTATCTTCAACGATGAGTATTTTTTTACCATTTCCAAAATTGCTACCAAAATAGGGTATTGAAAAGGGATGTAATAGGACCATCACCAAATTATTTCCAAATGGAAATTGATCGCATATCTTTAATATCCTTAAGAAAACATGCTATTGAGAATGGTTATGGTGATAATATTTGAAGTATCAATTCCAAAGTAACTAAATTCCCATCGCATACATGGCTATAAAGGCTAGTTTTGTGGTTGTGAATTTTAGCTTCATATCTATATTATAGTAAACTACAACAATTATGAGTTAAATCTGTCTTTTCCTTCAATTGCCTTACAAACTAAAAAATCAATGAAATTAAATTCACAAGAGAATCACATGAACTTAGTTCTAAATAATTTATCATATCATAAATCTCATTCCATTTTTTTTTTAAATGAGTATTTGAGATGCTGGAAATTTTTTAACAAAACAAAGAATATAGATCTTACAATTGGTGAAACTGAAAACGTATTCCTAAGCAGGTGATCAAATGAAAGAAACATAAATAAACTAAAATATTTGACTCAATCAAGATGTTGTGTGCCCAATATTCATTAACTCTTCCAAGCAATGCCCTACATATTTATGTCATACATAAACAACGATAATTATAGGAATCAAAAAATCTTCATTCACCCACAAAACCATATGCCTAATTCAAGGAAATATCACTTCACTTCATTTTTAATTGTTAGAAAACATATTTTGTAGTTTTGAAATTATTATCTCTCTTCTTAGTTCTTTTCTAACATGATTTCTCTCAACTTTATAGTATGACTCATTAAGTTTTTCATCATCTTTATCAAATTTATCTATTTCCTTAACTATTCATACTCTAATGTTTTTTTTCCTTGATAATTCCTAGGCTTCATTCTACTTCCCTCTTCCCTACACCTAATTATTCAACCTTCTTTACATTATTTCACCCTTGTTGTCTTCTATATAACCCACATTAACTTCCATCTAAATAAATCTATGTTCTCTACCTTACATTGTACTGTGACAATAGTCCACTCATCATTTAATGTGCTCATTGTCAATTCCTTGTAACTTGTCTTGAATCATGCTTGCTTTTATTGTTGGTTTATTCTTCAATTACCTCTAATATTATTTTATCACGCTCCCTCAAAAATTATGTACATACTTCCAAAAATCCGCATTACATCAACCATTTTTATGTTTGTACTTACAATATTTCTCCTTGATTTTCATCCATTCTTTATTCATTCCTTGTTTTAACTTTTATTCAACACACTATGCTTATATTTATAATATTCATAGATGCCCTTGCATAAACTTCCCCTTGCAAGGAATACTATGCACATCCTTGCGCTAACTTTACACCCACTAAAATATTCTTCTCCTCAAACAAATATTTACAATACTCTGCTTGAAGGTGTTGTCTGCATTTGACCCGTCCTTCCACTTCACCAAGTACCGTTTATGGTTAGTTTCCTCATACTAAATTTCTTATACTCCAAGCCTTATAGCTTATTCATTGGAATTTACATTCTATAGTTCATCTCAACATTTTATCCCACTTGATCCATAATGGTTCATCCTTTGTAATATTCACATGGATATGCTCTGTTAGATATGTTTGAATATTACCTAGTTCAATCCTCATCAAGTTTATCTTATTAAATTCCTTTGGGGTAACACCTATTTTCAAATGTACCATCACCTAATCTCGAACGTCAAATGATTTAAATATTTTACATGCATGCCTATTCTTTATGCGCAATTCACTATTTTCCTACAAGCCTTCTTGATCATTTGCATATATATGCTCCATTTTCTTTACAAAATCCTCTACATCACTACTCCTCTTTATGTCCCCAAGAAAATCTACTAATATTTGATGACTCTTTCATAATTTTCTCTTGTATAATATCTTGAATGGAGAATATTTTTTATTTGTTTACTAAAAAACTATATAAAAATTTCATCTAAGCTTACTTATGTCACTTGTCTCTATGTCACATGCCCTTCCATGTATTCCCAACAATAGAACATGTACATATTAATAAGTTCATTTACACCATGAAATAGCATGCAATAGAGAAATTTTGACGACTAAAATATGCCTTATAAGTAGTAAAACATTAAAAAAGATAGTTCTAAAAAAAATTTAAAAAGTTAAGGAATTTTATTTTATTTTATTATTCTTTTTTTTAATTTTTTAATTTTTTAAACTTATCTCCGTGTAGGTTTGCTCAAATTTCAAGCGTAGTTACTTGTGGGATGCAATACTAAATTCCTCATCCAAGGAGTATCCGCTCTACATGTTTTTGATAGAGCCACGATGAGATAAACTAGAAATACACAAATATATATTTCTACACTTGAAATTTGAGTAAACCTATAAAGAGATAAGTTGAAAATACAATTTGAAAGTGTGTTTATTTCACTCCAAAATGAAGAATAGTTATTTACCAAACCCAACCCAATCCCAATCAGTCAACTTTATTATTCGACTTAATATTTGTAGAAAACCCACATAGATTCAAATTGCTAATTGTAATTTGCTAAAAAAATAGACTTGAATCTAATATACCAATTGCAGAAACCAATTTAAACGACCGCGAAATCATGAAGCATACAAGAGAAATAATTCAATCAACAGATTACACAATGATTTCATGGGGAAATCCTCAGCTGAAAACCCCGCTATCTATATATTGCATTAGTCAGAAAATATGAGAAGATTACAATGATTTTCTCCAACCTGAGAAACCGTTGCACTATCTCTATCTGTCTCACTGCTTCCTAGACTAACTCTGGCCAACACTTAGCTAATTTCCTATCCTTCCAAGCTCCTACTTCCTTGCTTTGTTCAATGAGGAATTAGGCCCCTATTTAGTAGGAATTTTCCTCCATTGGATTGCACAGTTCCTTTAGGCTCTTCCTCTGACTGCATGCGCCATATGTACAACCCAAATAATTATACAACTGATAGTACACTTCCCTTGAAATCCTATCTCAACTGGGTAACTCTCAGTTCACACATGCATAAGTTATTTATTGCTGATTTATCAGTTAACTAATTGATTATAGAGTGTATAACTCACTAGACCTCTCACCGGTTACTCCAACAGTTAGAACTAGTTAGACCCTCAACTCGAATTAACTGAACCAACTAATTCAAACTAACTTAATTAACTCGTACAAGTTGTCATGTGATGTGGAATTACAATTTTCTTCTAATTTAATTCAAGGAAAATTAAATTAGAATCTTTCTTGTTGCCATTTTCAACACTCCCTCTCAACAAGAAATGGATTCACATATACCCTGATCCAATACCTTTGGAATTTTCTACATGCAACACGTCTCACTGGTGTTATTTCTACTGCAGCATCTGAAACTGAAAAGCATAAAAAAAAAACTGAATCAACTGTGATCAGTATAATACATCTATCACTTGAGTCTTGATTTATACTAGCTACTGCTCTGTCTACTGAAAAATTTGCGCTGTTGCTGACTTTGCACAATGCATCTATCACTTGAGTCTTGATTTATACTAGATACTGCACTGTCTACTGAAAACTCTGCGTTTCTGCTGACTCTACACTGCTTCCAACTTTGCACTACGCTCCGCAGTATCTGACTGCTGCTAGTCTCTGCCTCTGTCACTCTGGCATATGACTGCATCAACTGCCACTTGTCCATCCTGTTACTGTATTCTGTGGGCCTTCGTAGCAAGGTAGTGATCCACGAGGATAACACCTCAATGGAACCTACCCAAATTTCTGCACTCTTGGGACTATTGCTTCACATTGCCTAAAATCTCACTTGGAGGTATGGCTGCATGTGTTCCCTCTGCACACTTGGCTCGAAATCCCCCCCTACTAGAGGTCTCTGCTTGATCCTATTCATCGTCATCCTCCTGGTCATCCTAGTTTTCAATTGGATGAGGCTCCTCTTGAGAGTTAAATCATGCTCCCTCTCAACCACAACATCTCTAATCCTTGCCTTTCTCCTCAAGGTTGTGTACGCATCTTCCTCTAATGTGTAGAGGCTCTCGGTCCTGACACCAAATTCCCTGATTTGACATGAACCAAGATGCTTGAGGTTGGATTTCCCATCTCTGAAGACTACCTCATACCCTTTGTCTTCAATCCTCAATTTCTTCATCAATTCAAGTTTCCTCGTTTCATTTCTATTACCGAATAGCTCATTGAGAGTATTCCACATAGCAAAGGGAGTCTCTTCTCCATGTAGTTTTAAGCCTATGTTGTCTCTCACACCCTCCAAGATGATCCTCCCAGCTCTTACTACACACTTCTTCCACTCTGTTATATATTTAGCATCAACTGTTGGAGGCTTCGGTATATCATGGGCTATGAATTCCTTCAGTTGATTATCTTCCAACACTTCCTCCATCTTTTCCTTCCAAGAAATGTAATTCGAACTAACCTCAAGGGAATTCTCGAGTATCAATCCATAAAACGACATCCTATTAGCTCAGAAGAATGACACTGCAAATTAGATTCACCTGCAAGGTCAACTTCGAATTCTACTCTCTTCTATTGTGATTTCAACTCTGACACCATGCAGAAATTCCTTGTAGACTGAAACTGCTAATTGTAATTTGCTAAAATAATAGACTTGAATCTACTCTACCAATTGTGAAAACCAATTTAAACAATTGCGAAATCACGAAGAATACAAGAGAAAGAATTCAATCAAAACATTACACAATGGTTTCCTGGGGAAAGCCTAAGCTTAAAACCCCGCTATCTGTATATTGCATTAGTAAGAAAATATGAGAAGATTACAATGCTTTTCTCCAACCCGAGAAACCTCTACACTATCTCTATTTGTCTCACTCTTCCTAGACTGACTCTGGCCAACACTTATCCAATTTCATAGCCTTCCTAGCACCTACTTCCTTGCTTTGTTCAATGAGGAATTAATCCCCTATTTAATAAGAATTTTCTTCCATTGGATTGTGCAGTTCCTTTAGACTCTTCCTTTGATTGCATGCACCATATGTACAACCTGGATAATTATACAACTGATAGTACATTTCCCTTGAACTCCTATCTCAACTGGGTAACTCTCAGTTCACACATGCATGAGTTATTTATGGTTGATTTATCAATTAACCGATTTATCATGGAGTGCATAACTCACTACTAGACCTCTCACTAGTTCCTCCAACAGTTGGAAATAGTTAAACTAACTTTAACTCAGATAAACTAAATTAATTAATTACAACTCAAAATAAAATCAACGAGGGCTCCTAAAAAGTAGGAACCGCTCTACATGACTCAAGTTAGACCCTCAACTCGAATTAACTAAATCAACTAAGCCAAAATAACTTAGTTAACTCGTACAAGCTGTCATGTGATGTGGAATTACAATTTTATTCTAATTTAATTCAAGTAAAATTAAATTAGAATCTTTCTTGGTGTCATTTTCAACATTTCTTGTTTCCATTTTCAACAATATCAAGGATCAAAATCACTATGGGGCTCACCCTTCCCTAGACAATCAACCTATTTGAACAACACCTAACATTGTTTGTATGCAAGTGAATGAACTTACACCACCTCACAATAAGTATCAGTAGCAACTACCATATTTCCCCTCCCACCATATTATTACCATTAGTGATATAATAAGCTCACCAACCCTTATGGTTGACATCCTCATCTTGAATTTCATTGGTAAGTTTAGAATTGCTAGCATGTGTTTTGTTTTGAGGCCCAATTTTACCACGAAAGTTTTCTAATAAATGGATCCTCACAAAGGTGAAAAATTATTCATATGCATGGATGGATGTAATTTGATAAAATATAATGGAAAAATCAAGCATAGAGTAACTAAATTCATGGAAATAAAATGCCCATATTCAAAAGTAAGTTCACACATACAACAAGCAGAACACATATAATTGCATAACAAAGGGTAGGATGAAATTATATATGTAAAACATAGAAAAAATAATTATATCTTAATAAACTATGATCCAATAAACTAGTTGCATACAAGTAATTATCCGCCCAACCATCGTCATCATGTATAGATTCCACCCTAGGCCAGGCTATGAGGCCACCAAGGTGAAGGAATCAATATACATGCTTTTTATAGCTCCCTCGACCCAACTTGATTTCTTTGACGACTCGATAAATATGCTTTCAATAGAGGCCCAAATAATATCACTCGATCATTAATCAACCATGGCCTACACAACACAAGGGAATATATTTTCTTTCTTTGCTCCAAAGTCTAACAAGAATCTCCTTCTTCTTTAGTGCTTTTTAATGTATGTAAAAATAGCGTAAAATTTTAGTTGTGTTTTAGGAATAGCCTAGCAGAGTGATGCTTGGGTTCTTAAGAAGATAATGAGAATAAATATAAAAAGGGTGTAGGATTCCCAACTTTCCCAACCTTTTTATGCTCATATAAAACCTATCTATATCTTACCCAACGCCTTAAAATCGCTCTTCACTATATTGATTTGGACATATTGTATATTTGGATAAAATGAGCAACTAATAGATAATTTAGTATTAGAACTCGTGTGTGTATAAAATACACAAAATTATGATCTACTAATATGAACAATTTGTAAGAAACTTTATTTTCATATAAACACAGAGTTTCTCTATGATATTTGCAATGTAATAGAACATAAATAAAATGCACAATTCACACAAGAGAATAACAACAATTTTTCTGCAGGGAACCAAACTGGGAAAATCCTCATTTGCTTGAGAATTTTATTTAAGAATGAGAAATAGATCTCTTACAAATAAATTTTCTTCAATAGAGAATACAAAATGACCTCTCATCCTTAAAATAGGCTTGAAGAAACCCTACAAGATCCTCGATCCTTCCTCTGATTTTTATGCGCACTAGTAACCCCTATTAAATAGGAAAAACTCACATTTGTATGCACACTTCCTATAGGAATTGCTTTCCTCTACAATAATTCACACAACAATTCTTGGAACCTTTCTCTCAAAATCTTACAAAATTATGATTACAAGGTGTGCCTTCGTTCCTTTTTTATAGCAATTCGAATGTCTAAAATTAGTGAATTTCTAATTACGAAAGATGCTTTTGTTATTGATTGAGTTAGCATGAGTTAATTTCTCATGCAAATTTTCCAATTTCAAGTCAACCACTTGAAAATCAATCACTTATGTTTTTCCTCAATCAAGTCACACTAGAAAATCAAGAACTCGACTTTCAATTTCAACACATCAGTTAATTGCATCCTAACTTGTCCTAATTTTTAGGGACACTCTTAAATTTTAGGAACTTGAGCATGAAAAATAAGGAACTCAATTTTGACTCTGTGAATTAAGGAACAAATAAAGGAACCAATTTATCACTACTATTTTTAACACTCCCTCTTAGCTACGAAGGGATTCTGTACAACTCCCAACTTATCTTTGTGATGAACAAAAATGCGTCTTCGAATGTCTTGGTCAAGATGTTTGGTGTATGTTCCCCTATTGGAATGTGTAGTAGCTTGACTATCCCTTTCTATACACAATCTCTGACATGATTTTACCTAATATCGATATGCTTTGAGCGATCATGAAACACTAGATTCTCAGAGAACTCAATGCAACTTTGATTTTCACAATGTATCATGGTAGGCTCCATCCTCTATTCGAAAAGTCCCAAAAGTAATTGCAAGTTTCGTTACTAACAACCATGTACTTAGCCTCTGGTAAATTGAGTGCAACTAATATCTACTTCATGCTATATTAGGAAAAAACTACTGACCCAATGTTGAAGATGCTACCTGAAGTACTCTTCCTGTCTGTGGAGCTCCCTGCCCAATTTGCATCTATGAAGCCCTCAAGCATCACTCCATAAACCTACATGTACCATAATCCATAATCCAATGTGCCTTTGAGATATCTCAACACATTCTTTGCAGCAACCCAATTCACTCTGGCTGGTTCCACCATGAACTAACTCAGCTAGTTGACTGAAAAACAAATATCAGGTCGTGTGTTGACCAAGTACATCAACGACTTAATGAGTTTCCTCTACACTATATGATCCACTTGCTCTGATTTACTAGCATCCTCCTTCCTCCAATTGATGACTAGAGGCGTGGTCATGGGCCTACATTCCTGCATATAAAATCTCTAGAGAATCTTTATAGTTTACTTGCCCTATCCCACGAAGATCTCAACATAACCTTGCCAAACCTCCAAGCCAAGGAAATATTGCATAAGCCCTATATCCTTCATCTCAAACTCCCTTGCAAGTTCCTCCTTGCAATCCTGGATCAAGCTATCATCTCCAATCAGTATAAGGTTGTCAACATAGATAACTAGAATGAGCGAAAGCCCTCCAACCATGATGTAGTATAGGCTCAAATCCACCTCACTCTTAGTGAATCCCAATCCTCGAAGGTAGTTTTTAGTTCGAGTGTACCATGATCTAGGAGCTTGCTTCATCCCATACAGACCTCTCTTCAACCTGCACACATATGTGTCTCTATTGAATTTCTCAAACCCCTCTAGTTGCTCCATATAGATCTCCTCCTTGACCACTCCATTGAGAAAGGTTTTCTTCATGTCCATCCAGTGGATCTTCCACCCCATATATGCTGCAAGTGTTATAATAGTCCTGATGGATGAATATCTTACTACTGTAGCAAAAGTCTCCTCATAGTATATGCCCTCAATCTGTGAGAAGCCCTTGGCCATAAGCTTCTGCTTGTACTTCTCCACACTACCATCTTCTCCATGCTTCACCTTGTACACCCATCTCGATCCAAATACTGATTTCCCTTTAGGCCGTGGAACAATATCCCAGACATAATTCTTCATGATATAGGAATACTCCTCCACCATGGAATCCTGCCAAACCTGCTGAGAAGTTTCCTCATTATAAGAAGAAGGCTAGGTGGCCGCCAACTCTATCATCAATTTCATATAACCTGTGTACCTTTGTGGTTGTTTACTTTGGCTAAACATGGTGCTAGGATCCTCGACCTTCTCCTGAGCCTCCTGAATCAACCTCTCAAACCACTTGGCCTTCTTCCTCCTTATGGTAGGTGGATCTGGTTGATCTGTTTTCTCTCAGACTGGTTTCTCCTCCTCATCCTGCTGCACTACCCTCTTGCGACTAGACTATGTTTGTGGATGACTTTGAGGTGTTGGTTGTGACTCATTTTTGGGAGCGAGTAGCTCCTCCTCAGGTACTATAATTTGTTCACGCTTTAAGGAAACTCTTAAAGTCTGATCCTCCTAGAATCTCACATCTCTCCTGAGAACAGTCTTCCTGAATCATGGAAGTTACACCCTGTATGGCTGAGTTGTCTCACTATATCCCATGAAAATCCCCTTTTCTGCTATGGGATCCAACTTATTCCTACTATACTTTGACACATGATAATAGACCTTTGTGCCAAAGATCCAAGTGTGAAAAATAAGGCTTCATGCCTATGAAAGCCTCATCTGGTGTAACTCGTCCAAGCACCCTATGTGGACTCCTGTTTTGCAAAAAAACTACAGTGTTGCATGCTTCTGACCACAAGAATATAGGGAGTCATTGATCATGCAATATGGCCCTAGCTACTCTAATAATAATCATGTTATTCCTCTCTGCCACCCCATTCCATTGAGGGTTATGAGGTGTTATCAACTCTTTCCTAATACCTTCCTTTGCAAGAAAATCCTTGAAGGAATTGAATACATATTCTCCTCCATTGTCACTTCTCACATCCTTGATTTTCTTCCCGGTTTGCTTCTCTACAAAGTCCTTAAACTCCATGAACCTGTCTGATACTTCATCTTTCTTTTTCATAAAATAAATCCATTTTTTTATAGAAAAATCATCAATGAAAGAAACATAATACCTACATCTCATCAGTGATGGAGAAGAAAAGGAACCACGCACATCTAAATGCACCAACTCCAAAATCCCTTTGGATCTAGTGTCTTTACCATGGAAAGAAGATTTGGAAGTATTTCCAAGCATGCACCCCTTGAACACTCCACTCTTGTCAAGGCCACATGCTGGTAATCCTATAGCAATCTGTTGAAGAATATTTAGTGCCCCATGATGAGAGTGCCCATGCGTTTGTGCCAAAGTTCACCAACATCTACACATATTGCCTTGCTTCTCAAGATCACATCTGTCTCTACCTCCAAATTGTAGATATTCTTCACCCTCACACCTATCTACTTCACTATCCCCGAAGCTAGATTCTTGAGGTAAGCCGTACCTCTTATGAAGGTGACATTATATCCTTTATCCTCAAGGATAGCTATTGAAACTAGGTTCTTCTTCATCGTTGGGACATAGAGCAAATATTTGAGATGAAGATAATTACCTGGCTCCCTCTCAAATATGACAATACCCATTCCCTTGGTAGCATGCTTGCCATTATCTCCAAGCTCGATAGTCACATGCATATCCTTCTCATCTAGCTGGCTGAAATACTCCTTGTCCCCAATCATATGGAAAGACGCCCCTGAATCAATATAACACATGTTTCTCCCTATTGAGCTTTACATGCAATCTATCAATGAGAAATCATTCTCAAACTGAGAGGAAAATTCATCTACCTAAGATGATGTAGCTACTTGCATTTGACCCCTTATTATTCCTATTAGGACACTTAGAGGCATAGTTCCCAGAAACATGGCAATGGAAGCACTCGATCTTGCTTAGATCCTTCTTCTTTTCATTCTTCTAAAAGTACTTACTCTTCCCTTTGCCTTTCTTTCCTTTCACTTTACTTGGAAGAGCAATATTTCCCTCTTCCCTCTCACCCTTGGAACCATTTCCACTGTTGTTGGAAGTCTCAACTAGTCTGAGCCTTATATCCTCCCGAGTGAAGTAACTCCATAAGTATTCCAAATTCGGTAATGTATCTCGTCCAGTAATACTTTGAATGAAAGTATGAAAATCCTTGTTAAATCCATTCAGATCCACACACACAAGCTATTTGTCCACCAAATTCTCTCCAATAACTGTTAGCTAATCACAAAATTCCTGAATTGTAGTGAGATAGGAATTCGCATTCTCACTCTTTTACATCTTAACTGTCCTCAAATTTTCTTTGAGGACCATTAACTGGTTCTTAGAAGGGTTTTGGTAGAGCTTGACTAAGGCATCCCACATCTCGTTAGTTTGATTTTTAGCTGCAATATGAAGGACTACATGATCCCGAAGTCCATCTAGGATCATCCTCTTAGCATTGGCCAATCAAGAGATCATGTCCAAGTTATAAAAATTTCTCAAAAATGAAAGTGCTCAGAAGTGGTTTCAATATGAACGACCAGAAAGTTCTCGTTGCTGCGATTATGGTGCCATGAATGGTTCTCAAAACCGAGGTCATATGCAAAAGTTACTGAGGTTTGAAATCATCTAGTGAATTCCAAAACAAGACTATTTTGACTACATTTGACTTTGGGTTTTAAAATAAAAAAAATTAACATTGGAGTCCCAATAGCAGGATGCCACACGGCCTGCCTAGTGGCTGCCATGTGGCCCCAAAAAACAAAAGGCAATTTTTTTGTGTGTTTTTGCCCAACATCGTGGGCTTCTGCACGAATGTGCGTTCAGAATAGGTCGACGGGTCACACTGAACGAATACAAGTTCAGGTCGGGTCATCAATACACAAACAGTCGATTCGGGTAGCAACGTTTCGTTATTTTGTCAATAAAAAAAATTTGTGTGAGTTTGGAGGATCAATCGTGGGTGGCCTAGGCACCAGCCCATAGGCCCGACCGGCCCACCCAGTGGTGTTTCTTAACCACTATGGGCGCCAGTCATATTTATTCTGTTCAATTGGAATGGGCAGAGAAAAAAAAGGGTTATCCCCCCATCCGACATGACCACATTTTTCTAACCAAGGACGTGGCAAACCAACCTTATCCAAATCGTCAAACCGTCAGCAAAATTTTTGCATGTGAACGCGCCAGGTGTTAAGCATAAATGCCATGGTTGTGGTTAACGACATATCCGCCGACGGGTTTAAAGCACATGTGACCGCCTAGAATTTAGTATAACCGCCAGTGGTTCCACTGTATTTGGAGCGGAGTTCGCCAATTCCGACCTGACCGCCATTTTTGTCGAGTTTAACTGGAGTTCCTCTAGTTTTGGAGGAGGATTTTGGGGGACACTGGGCAAAAATTTGTTTTTGCCATAACTTCTTTAGTTTTGACCAAACAGGGTGAAAAAATACTCAATTTTGGGTTTCTTGAGCATTCTGAGTAGTTTGGAATAGGTTTTAGGTCAAACAGAGGTGATTTAAAACAACGTTTTCTTCGAGGAAGATGAAGGAGCCATCAGGGCCATCATGGAGAAGGCAGTGTATTGGGCTCTCTTTCACTATTTAGTGTAAATGAAAATCCATTTCTAGCTATTTCATATATTCTAAAGTTGAATTTACAGTTGGTTTTTCCTATTGAGGCTTATTTTTACTTGTACATCAATTTTGAGCAAATTAATACGACAAGGACATGCCATTGGGGAGCCTTGGACCGGCAGATGTAGCCCAGGAGGGGTGAACTGCCTCAACAATTTGTTGTGTATTGTGTTGGTGAATTTTACTTGCTATGTATTTCTGTTGTAATATGTTAAACATTAAAATTACTTAACTAATCCTCACACTGAAAACTCAAATACATAACCAAAACTACTTTGTTTAACCTGCAATTCATGGAGAACATTTTGCACACTTAATTATATTAGTTTGGATACTTTGCATAGCGTTACAAATATTTCCATTTAGATCAAGTGGGTATCAGAGCTAGAGTTTTACTCTGCATTTGTTCTTGTGCAAAGATATATTTGACTGTTTGCAAGGTTTTGATGCTTACTAGGCTTAAGCTCAAGAGAGGAGAAGGACAATTGGTTAGAGCTCAAAGTAATCCTCAACCAAGGAGGGCCAGAGTGCCATTATATCCACCTTCTATTTCACCTCCAAGAGAAGCAGAAGAAGCCATAAACATGTCTTCAAGAGAAGGAGAAGTTCCTGAAGACATTGATCCCAAAGAAGAAGAACGGGTGTTCATAAAGGCATTCCTAGACATGACTGAGATGGCGAGGATACTCTACCAAGAAAGGAATGAAAGGCTTGAAGGAGAAGGGTCTAAAAATCACAAGGAAGGAGAGGGATCTTCAGGAGGAAATAAAAGTGAATACAATTCAAAGAAAGGACATGGAGGAAATGGTGATCCACCATCCCCTTCTTCATCCTCTTCCTCTGCATCGTCATCCTCAACTTCAGTGAATCAATCTCACAAGTCCAAGAACACTGGTAAAAGTCCATTTTTAAAGCTTGATGTTAAGTTTGAGTTGCCTATGTTTAATGGTGAATTCAATGCAGAAAAAATTGAAAATTGGATAATGCAGTTGGAGGTTTACTTGAAGATACAGAACATTCATGATGATGACACCAAGATTCAGTTAGCCTCTTTGAGAATGGAGGGTGTAGCATTCGTATGGTGGGAAGCCAAAAACCAAGGAGGAGATTAGAAAACATGGTAAGATCACTTTATCATGGGCTGATTTCATTACTACAATTAAGCAACAATTTTATCCATTAGCTCATTTACAAAAGGCTATCATGAATTGGCAAAATTTCAGACAACTTAAGGGACAAAATGTACAAGACTACACCCAAGATTTTATGATAAGAGCACTCTTATTAGGGGTAGACTTACAAAGTCAAGACACTTTGCTAAAATATATAGGTGGTTTACACAACTACCTTAGACATACTATCCTTATGTTCAATCCTCCTAGTCTAGACGAGGTTTGTGTGCAAGCCACACATTTAGAGGCTAGAGGGAAACATACTTTTAAGGGGAAAAACAAATATAAAACCTCAAAAGGAAAAGACAAAAAGAATGCATGTGTCAAAAAAGAGGGTGAGAAAGTGATATGTAAACACTATTCAAGAGAAGGCCATGAAGAGAAAAACTGTTGGAAACTTCATCCTGAAAAAAGAACTCAGTTTAACAAAAACAAAGAAAAGAAGAAAACTGCAGCTACTACAACTACACAACAAGACTTAGGTGATGATTCAGGTGACGAAACTAGAATTACAGCCATGGGTTTGAAGAATATGAAGGGAAAAGAAACTGAAACTAAGCCAAGTACTAGTACTTCAAACTGTCATGTACAAGCTCCAAATGAGGAAGGAAGAATTGAATTGTTCCATGTGAGGGTTATCTCAAAACATAAAAAAATTGACACATTGTTTGATAGTGGGTCACAAGCGAATCTCATCTTAGAAGACTTCATCAATCAGCTCAAACTTGAGACCATTCCACATCCAAGACCATATCCACTTGGTTGGATTTGCAAGGATGTAAATTTACAAGTTTCAAATAAGTGCATATTGCGCTTTGCAATTACTATACATTTCATTGACACAATTGAACTTGATGTAGTTCCACTTGATATATCAGGAATTGTTTTGGGAAGTCCTTACTTATATGATAGGAAAGCGATATTCCATCGCCATGAGAACAGGTATCATCTAGTCAAAGATGGCAAGGAGTTTATTGTCAGAGCACATCGCAAGAATACAAATATAGCGATGGTAAATGCTGGACAGGTAAAAAGGCTAGTGAATTCTAGTAAACGTTTTGTACTTCTTATGGTTAAGCCTAAGGTTGATGTGAATTATGAGTCATTTGAAAATTGTGATCCTAAGTTAAAATCAGATTTATATGATGTAGTTGATGCACATCATGAGATGTTTCAGGAGCCGACAAGTTTGCCTCCTAAAAGGGAGATTCAACATGGAATACAGTGGCAACAAGATTGTCCTCTTCCAAGCATAGGCATGTACCGCATGTCTAGCATGGAGAATGATTATCACTTGCATGATAATTTTTTGTTTCATATGGGCAAGTTATGCATACCACAGGGAGAGAGACTAAGTCTCATGAGAGAAGCTCATTCTTCTCTTATTGTTGGACATTTCAGGGTAAGCGAAACGGTGGCACATTTACAGAGGTATTGTTATTGGCCTCGCATGGTAGATAGTGTTTCACGTTTCATTAGAGGTTGTTCATTATGTGCTACAAGAAAGCCTAGAAATAGGAAGCTTGGTTTATATACGCCATTATCGGTACCTTCTAGACCATGGGAATGTGTTTCTATGGATTTTGTTGGAGGTCTACCAATGTCTAGAAAGCAGCATGATTATCTTTATGTAGTAGTTGATAGATTCAGTAAGATGTGTATTCTTATGCAATGTAAGAAATCTATAACTGCTGATTTATATTTTCAAAATGTATGGGTTCATTATGGCTTTCCTACTTCTATTGTTAGTGACAGGGATTCCAGATTTGTTGGGAATTTTTGGTCCAATTTATGGAAGATGACGGACACTAAGTTGAAAAAGAGTATTGCTTTCCATCCGCAAACAGATGGCCAAACAGAGGTAGTGAATAGAACCATTGTACATCTTTTGAGAGGTTATTGCAGCAAGCATCCCAAGCTTTGGGATGAGCACTTGCATTACATTCAACATGCTTACAACCGGGCCAAGCACTCTTCTACAAATACTTCACCTTTTGAAGCTTGTTTTGGGTATTTGCCTAAGTCACCTTTAAATTTCATTCATGAGAAGGATGTTGCCATTGATGGGCATAGTGATATTGACAAAGCTCACATGTTCATTGAAAGAATTCAGCTCATACATCAGCAAGTTCAAGAACAACTTGAAAAGAGTCAAGGCAAGTACAAGGAGTGGCATGACAAACATAGAGTTGATCATAAATTTCAAGAAGGTGATGAGGTATGGTTGCATATTAGTAAAGAAAGAATGCAAGGAGAAGGTAAAAAGTTGAAGCCTATTCATTATGGTTCATTCAAGATTATTAAAAAAGTTGGAAATAATGCTTTTCAACTAGATTTGCCTTCATATATGCAAATGTATTCTGTTGTGAATGTGGAAAATTTACATTTGTATGAGCCTCCTTTGATTGCTGATCAAGGGAGTGACATTCAGCTGCCATCCATAGAAGATTTCATGCCAGAATATTTGGATGAGCTTAAAGAGGATATTATCCTTGATAGGAGGACACACACTTCTAAGAGGGGAAGTGTCGATTATCTTCAGATTGGTCTTAAAGGCAGCAAACCGAGTAAGGAAAAATGGATGGAGGTGGAAAAGGTGAGGGGTCTGTACCCTCATCTTCTGAACAGGTAATTGAAGGCTTTTGGGGTCCAAAAGCTTCCCAATGGGGAGGTGTGATCAGGAGATCATGTCCAAATTATGAAAATTGCTCAAAAATGAAAGTGCTTAGAAGTGGTTGCAATCTAAACGACCAGAAAGGTATCGTCGCTGTGATTCTGGCACCGTGAACAATTCTCAAAACCGAGGTCGTATGCAAAAGTTACTGAGGTTTGAAATCATCCAGTGAACTCCAAAACAAGACCGTTTTGACTACATTTGACTTTGGGTTTTAAAATAAAAAAAATTAACATTGGAGACCCAATATTAGGGTGCCACGTGGCCTGCCTGGTGGCTTCCATGTGGCCCCAAAAATCCAAAGGTAATTTTTTTTTTTGTTTCTGCTCGACACCGTGGGCTTTTGCATGAATGTGCGTTCAGAACAGGTCGACGGGTCACGCTGAACGAATACACGTTCAGGTTGGGTCATCAATACACGAACAGTCGGGTCGGACAAAAATGTTTCGTTGTTTTATAAATTAAAAAAAATTGTGCGAGTTCGGAGGATCGATCGTAGGTGGCCTGGCCCCCAGCCCACAGGCCCGACCAGCCTGCCCAGTGGAGTTTCTTAACCACTATGGGTGCCGGTCGTATTTATTCTATTCAATTGCAATGGGCCGAGAAAAAAAGGGCTAGCCCCCATCCGACATGACCACATTTTTGTGACCAGGGGCACGACAAACCAACCTTATCCAAACCATCAAACCGTCAGCAAAACTTTCGCATGTGAACGCGCCAGGTGTTAAGCATAAATGCCACAGTTGTGGTTAACAACATATCCGCTGGCAGGTTTAAAGCACATGTGACCGCCTGAAATTTATTATAACTGCCAGTGGTTCTGCCGAATTTGGAGCGGAGTCCGCCAATTCCGACCTGACCACCATTTTTTTCGAGTTTAACTGGAGTTCCTCCAGTTTTGGAGGAGGATTTTGGGGGACATTGGGCAAACATTTGTTTTTGCCATAACTTCTTTAGTTTTCAACCAAACAAGGTGCAAAAATAGTCAATTTTTGGTTTCTTGAGCATTCTGAGCAGTTTGGAATAGGTTTCAGGTCAAACAGAGGTGATCTACAACATATTTTACTTCGAGTAAGATGAAGGAGCCATCAGGGCCATCATGGAGAAGGCAGTGTATTGGGCTCTCTTTCACTGTTTAGTGTAAATGAAAATCCATTTCTAGCTATTTCATATCTTATGAAGCTAAATTCACAGTTGGTTTTGCCTATTGAGGCTTATTTTTACTTGTACATCCATTTTGAGCAAATTAATACGACAAGGACATGCCACTGGGGAGCCTTGGACCGACAGATGTAGCCCAGGAGGGGTGAACTGCCTCAACAATTTGCCGTGTATTGTGCTGGTGAATTTTACTTGCTGTGTATTTCTGTTGTACTATATTAAACAATAAAATTACTTAACTAATCCTCACACTGAAAACTCAAATACATAACCAAAACTACTTTGTTTAACCTACAATTCATGGAGAACACTTTGCACACTTAATTATATCAGTTTGGATACTTTGCATAGTGTTACAAATATTTCCATTCAGATCATTGGCCATCTATCTTTATAAAAACCTTAACTCGTCTAGATCTGAAGGTTTTGCAACACCTTTCCCGACATAATCCTTCAAATCAAACTCTTCCAGCAAGAATATTATATGGGCTTTCTCAACACCAAAATTTGCAGTGTCATAAATTCTATCCTTCTCTCTCAATCCTAATCCTGCATGAATCATCTTTCAAACTTGAAAGTTGCGTGTTGGTCAATTTATGTTCACAACTTTAATATCATGCAAAAAATCCACAAAATTTTGATATGCTAATATGAACAATCTAAAACACACTTTATTTTCATGTAAACACAAAATTTCTCTACGAAATTTGCAGCGGAATAGAACATAAATAAAATTCACAATTCACACAAGGATACACATTTTTTTTCTAGGTAACCCAAATTGGAAAACCCTCACTTGCTTGAGAATTTTATTGAAGAATGAGCAATAGATCTCTTACAAATAACCTTGCTTCAATATAGGATACAAATTTATCTCTCGGCCTTAAAGTAGGCTTGAAACAACCCTAAAAGATCCCTTATCCTTCCTCTGATTTTTATGTGCACTAGTAACCCCTTATTACATAGGAAAACCCCCTATTTCTATGATTACTTCCTAGAGGAATTCCTTTCCTCTCCAATAATTTGCACAAGAATGATTGGCACCTTTCTCTCACAAGCTCACAAAACTATGATTACAAGGTGTGCCTTCGTTCCTTCTTTGTAACAATTTGGATGGCTAAAATTAGTGAATTTATAATTAAGGAAGATGTTATTGTGATTTATTGATTTAGAATGAGTTAAATACTCATGCAACTCATCCTGTTTCAAGTCAACCACTTGAAACTCAATCACTTGTGTTTTTCCTCGGTAAACTCAAACTAGAAAATCAAGAACTCGACTTTCAAATTCAACGCACCAGTAAACTGCATCCTAACTCATCCTGATTTTGAGGGGCACACCTAATTTTAGGAACTCAAGCATGCACAAGAAGGAACTTGAATTTGACTTCTTGAATTAAGGCACAAATCAAGGAATCAATTTCTCGCTACTACTTTAAGCACTATGGAGAGAATGATCACGAGAGTTATGATAATGACTATTAGAGAATGATTTCATGTCATGTAGGAGAATGAAGGAATCTCCAAACTTTCCCAGTCTAATTGTACTTTTCCAATGCTCCCATAATTACATGAGGTATACTTCCTCACCAACCTTGTGTATATTGACATGTTTAGCTTTCTAATTTAAAGGAAGGTGCATGATCTTCATTTAAGGTACATGATGGAATATAATTGTGTACCTAGGCTAACACTTGGAAATAGAGAAATATTTTAACATAAGCCCCCTTTAATTTTCCCCTATTGTGGAATCATAGCCCTTCTCATGCTCTCCAAAATCAACTTGGACCATTATACATTACGTTCCAGTGCTAAAATTCACATATCTATAAGTACACAACAACACGTTTACACATGGTCCACAAAAAGTGTATTTACAACATTTACTTGCTTAACCATTTTACAGTTGGGCATTGGACTTAACCTATACATTAGAAACCCATGCAATATTTAGTTTCAACATTTGTAATAGAAGGTTATTTATTTAAGCTCACTTGGATGAACTGCCATCATTACAACCACACACTATCATATAAATATGATCCATTATATTCCAAGGATTAAAACCAAGGTATTAGACTCTAGATAAACATATGACACTGGTTTAAAACTATGGTTTGTCCAACTACTTAAAGGATGGTGTATCGAACTAAATTACATTCTAAATCCTACCTTTTTCCACATTGTTTGTAAAAATAACTCAAATATTATAACCTTATCAAATGAGAATCTCTTTGATAGTCCTTGCATTCACACTCTCTCTTGAAAAATTGTGTTTTTTCAAATATGTGTAACTTGCATGAAATTTATGTCATTATCATACAACTCCCTAATCTACTCAAATGCCTCTATCCCATTCATCATTGTTTCCAACCATGATGACACCCTACCTAGTGTGTTTTCTACCTTTTTTTCCTTTTCTACCATATTTGTCACCACTAATGTCTATCTCTATAAGGACCCTAGCCACTTGACATTCCAATGAGATAGCTTTATTTGTGCATTAAACCATTTCAAAGCCTAATGATTTATGTATATTACAAAATGCTTTGGCAACAAACACCACATTTAAGATTTAGCATTTGTAGTGCTCCATAGAACAATAATTCATAGATTGTATACTTCTACACTTCATTAAATTTCTCACAAAAAGTTGTTATTGATCTCCTTTACGAAGATTTTTGGATGCGTGTTGAATTTTTTATAGGTTCAATGTGCATCTCAACATGTTTTTTTTTTATGGTCCAAGGATAAATTATCGATATTTTATGGATTATGTGTGGTTTTTTACAATAGTTTTATATACACATTGTATTGTAATAGAAATTAAAAAGCTAGAGTTAAGTGGAGGTATGAAATGCCTATATTCGCATTTTGAATAGTTGAGTTAATAAAATGACAAAGGTGACCCTATTTGGTTGGTTTTCTTGTTTCAAGCTTATAAGTTAAATTGTTTATAAGCTATGAATGTGCCATTGTTTTCTTTCTTTCTTTTGTTATGAGTATCTTAGTATTTCTTCTCCTACATAAGTTTATTAGTTAGTATCAAAGGTGCTTCATATATTCTTCAAAGAGCAAGGCATATTGGCTCTATAATAAACCCTCATTGAGTGGAAGCATTACAAGGTGGTTTTTGTGTGTGAAGGAAAATGGGGATCACTTTAATGACAGAGATAGAAAAATATAATGATCTGAACTTTGTGCTATGAAAGTTCCTAACGAAATATCTTCTTGTGGGAAAATATTAGTAGGTTTTTGCATCAAAAACAATTTATATGTATGATGATAAAGAACTACACCCAAGATGGGTAAGTAGGGTAAGATTATAATCTAGATATTCCTTTTATAGTTAGTATTGTTGGGTGTCTTAAAAGAAGACAAATAAAAATCTATAGTGCAAACTCAGGGATTTTTATTAGAAAATTTCCTTCTTAAATAAATAATTTATTTTAAAGAAGTTTTACCCTCTTAAGATGAATTATGCTGAATTTATGACTTAGCATATTAAGATTTTAACATTGTGGTAATACCATGATTCTTGATTGATAGTAAAATGTTTGAAGAAGATAGCGATATTATTCAATTATGTTATTCCCAAGTTCATAGGATAATTTAGGTGTGGCCTCTAATCTACATTAAATCTTTATGATGAGTTGCATCCTTCTTATCAAAAGAAATGAGGCGAAAATTCATAGTGGATATTACTATGAACACATTGTTTATGAGAATTCATCCCTTGGATAAAAATAAAAATAAGTCAAGGGGCAAACAATTGAAATCCATAGGTAGTTCTTAATCTCCAAATTTTGTTATAAAGAAGTTACGTATATCCATGTAAATAGACTAGAATATTCCTCAAATATCATAATAGATGGAACACTTTAAAATGAAATATTTCTTATCCTCAATCAAGGTCTTAAAGGAAATATAGCCTACAACTCATCTTCCCTAAGGAATGGTGATTTTCCTTGACTCTCGACTAGCCAATGTGACTAGTAAACTATCGTGGATATTCCAATGGATAGTTCGTCACAATAGATATGATAATGTTATACTAGAAATTTGAAATTCTACACTATTACAGTTTTATTAAGCTTTAATATCTATAGATTTAACTGTAATTAGTGCATGCATGCAAATGAAAATTATGCAAAAAGAATAGATAACGACAATATAAGCTCACACATACACACAGAAAATACAAGATATGCTCTGGGAAACATTTTTGAGAGAAAACCCAACTAGAAGGTGAGGTCGCTTCGCTATCTTTATCTGTCTGAAAATATGGTTAGAGGTACAAAGAAGTAAGGCTTGTGGCCCATGGGATGCTATAGTGCACAAATCCTCTCTGTGTGCTCTACGTCCTATCTCTCTTGGCTATCTTTTCTTAGATATGGAACGAAATTCTCTCGAAAGAATGGAATGTCTCTTCCTCCTGGTGGCTTGGTTATAACACAACCCAATAGCCTACTAGTGGTTAAGTTTGACGACATCAACTCTTAACTAGAGTTACAATATAGACACTTCTAGAGTCTTTTACATCACAAACACGTGGATAGCCCATTTTCCATGAATAATGGGGGTTGACATGGTATCCTCCCAAATTATAGGTGTGAAAACAAGAATGTTAACTTATGAGTGGCATAAATTTTTCATACGGACTCTGATTAACACACTTCTTGTGTCATTGGAAAGATATTTGTTTGTATAATAACATTAAAAGGTGCGCAGTAAAGAGGCAAAATTT
Source organism: Pinus albicaulis (assembly GCA_034641835.2). Taxonomy (NCBI): domain Eukaryota; kingdom Viridiplantae; phylum Streptophyta; class Pinopsida; order Pinales; family Pinaceae; genus Pinus; species Pinus albicaulis. The sequence goes on along the minus strand of CM076579.1, from coordinate 1,687,141,122 downwards.
TACCTAAAAAAAAATCGCTTGATGCCTCAAAACACTCCCGGAAGGTTTCAAACCCTGCTTCACCAAACTTGGTCATGTCGGTAAAAATGGTGGCATGAGATGATTCCTCCATTTGTTCCACTCTAAATGCATTGAGATGGATGGAAAACAATATAATGATCCAATCCAGATCACAATGTGGATCCTAAAACTGCTTTACCAGTGTTGTTGAAGATAATCTAAATGAACAGTAAAACCATTAATAATGGCATTGATAGACACCCCCCTATTTGAAAAGGGATGCTAGAAGAGAGGTCTTTTTAATAATAGTGCTTACATGTGTGGCTTGGATTTAAGACACTGAATATCTTTTTGTCATTACTTTTTAATGAAAGGATCTAATTACATAAACTTGCACAATATATCACACTTCCATTCATTCATGATACATTGGTATCAATGAGTATCTTCGATGGGTAGTAGCGGTTTCTGTTGTTAGTGGCAAGTTAGTGGCAAGGGGCAACCTCCAATATTATTAGTTGCTACCTCCCCCATTGTCATCCCATACAAGTAAATGATTACACTAATTCGTAAGAAATTCTCTACATAAATGATTAGCTTAAGGCTAAGGGGTTGAGATGGCTCATTTAAAAAAAAAAACTCAATTAAAAAAAAAACTACAAATAAAACTCAAAAAGGAAAAAAGTAATTTGAGATCCAAAACAAATAATAAACCAACTGAAATGACTAGAAAAAGAATGTTTTATAAAAATATAAATATTAAAATTTATATAATCTAAATAATTATCCTATCTTTTTTAACTAAAGAAAAAATTGAAATAAAACTTCCCAAAATATTGTAAAAAATAAAATCAATAAAAATATACTCACAACTGAAATAACTAAAATGACTAAAAATAAATTTTATAACATTTTTTAAAATATAAAAACCAAAATTTATATAATCTAAATAATACAATTCTTTCCAAAATTATTATTAAAAAGAAAATATCATATACTTACTCAAAACACGAAAACATTGTCTTCCCAAAAGATCACACTATTACTATCCTTTGTGAGAACAAATAACCAAAGTATATTTTTATTATGCTAAGAGGAATCAAGTTACCGAGATATAATGAGAGTCTCTGAAGATGAGAAACACAATGAAAATACTCCAGTTAGGAAAACACGGTTAAACACTATTTTGAAGCGCAATCCAGTTGCAATGAATCGTAGGTTCCGGCATATTCCCAATTAAGAATGCTGTTTAGATTGCTTTTGAGGCTTCATTTTTTAAATAAAAAGAGTGAATTTTTTTTATTTTAAAATTTTGTTTTGTTTATGGGTTTTGGATAGATAGTGATAGGGTTCGTTATTAACATATTTTTTTGATGTAAAATCATTTATTCAATTCCTTCTTATAATTAGAATAATGTATTTGAACATGACGATAAAAATATAATCTTATTTAATCTAAAAAAATAAAATTTTATTTTACAAATTAATAAAAAAATCTTTGAAATTATAACTATTTAGATAAACTGTAACCTTCCCAGGATTTTTTAATCCCTCAAAACTCACTAGTTAATGTCCTTCACAAATCTTGTTGGAGAGAGAAACCCATGCTTCTAAATAAAAAACTAAGGTTCCCCCAAGGGCATCCCAAACGAGAGTATCTTGTGCAGTATCGAAGAGGGGATTAGAAGTTTAACGCTTGATGATAAAGAGACCTTGAGACAAGAGTGCTCCCTAATTCTGAAAAAAGCTAGAACACCCAAAAGCAACCTAACCAAGGAAGAGTTTTTTGCTCTCAAGGATCTTCGCAGTAATGAAAACATTGTGGTTCTTAAAGCCGACAAGGGAGGTGCTGCTGTCGTTCTTGATAAAGATGATTACATTAGAAAAATGAATGAACATCTGGATTGTAGCAGCTACAAGAAGCTTAACTACAACCCCATGCCCAAGGTATTAAGAGAAGTCAAGAAAGCAATAAAAAATTCTGGGTTGGATGACAGACTAAAAAAGAAATTAACCCCGTCCTGTGAAATCATGCCAAGGATTTATGGTTTGCCCAAAATTCATAAAGAAGGAGTACCCCTAAGACCGATTGTTAATACCATAGGATCCCCTACTTATGAGTTAGCAAAGTATGTTGCTAAGATACTAAAACCTCTCGTTGGAAATACTGACTCCTTCATTAAAGACTCAAGCGATTTTGTCAAGCTCATTAAGAATAAAAAAGTTGAAGAAAGTGACATCTTGGTTAGTTTCGATGTCGTATCACTTTTCACGAAAATTCCTTTAGATGAGGCAATCCAGGTCATTAATGATGTCACTGATCCTGAAACAGCCAAACTTGCTGAGATTTGACTTCGATCCATGTTCTTCAGTTTTCAAGGGGAATTTTATGAACAAGTATCAGGTGTCGCAATGGGATCTCCACTATCCCCTATTGTCGCCAACCTATACATGGAATATTTTGAGAAAAAGGCCCTTGCCTCTTATCCCTTAAAACCACACTAGTGGAAAAGGTTTGTGGACGACACCAACATAAAATGGGCCCACGGTAGAGAAATTCTTGAAGGATTTTTCAAGCACCTCAATTCCATTTCTACAGAGATTAAGTTCACAATGGAGGTCGAAGAAAATAGGAGCATTTCTTTTCTGGATGTTCTTGTCACTAGGAATGATGATGGAACGCTTGAGCACCAGGTGTTTAGAAAGAAAACCCATACCGACAGCTATCTCCATGCTGATTCCTACCACCATCCAGCACAAAATTTTGGTGTCCTTAATACTCTAGCTGTCAGAGCCATGAGGATTTCTGATACCAAACACCTGAGCGAGGAAATCAGCCACCTTTCAACCGTTTTCAGAAACTTGGGCTATAAAGAGAGGGATATCAAGAAAGCCCTCGAAAGAGCTAAGTGTTCGATCTTACCTCGGAATCACCGCGAACAACAAGAAAATACAGGAAGATTTGTTCTACCATACATTAAGGGGGTTACTGATAAAATAGCCAAGCTCATGAGAAAGAATAATATTTTCGCTCAATTTTCTGCATTAGGAACTATTAGACAAAAGATGAGATCAGTCAAAGATGGCATAAACCCTGAACAATTTAAAGGAGTATACAAGATTAACTGTTCATGCGGGAAGAGTTATATCGGTAAGACTAGGTGTTCCCTTCAGAAAAGACTTAAGGAGCATGGAGCCGATATTAGATATGAACGATCGCGCACTTCAGCCCTTGCAGAACACTCCACAAAGACCAAACATCAAATTTGTCTGGAAGAGGCAACAATCATCGCAAAAGAAGAGCACTATCAGAGAAGGAAAATTAGGGAGGCCCTTGAGATCATAAAGCATCGAGATAATCTTAATAGGGATGGTGGAGTTGAAATTAGTGACACTTGGAGACCCCTTCTTCGACAGATCTGTTCCTCCAGAAACACCCGTCAGTAAGGTATAGTTTTCAACCCCAGGTATATCCCTCTTCCTTTGGTTTCTTATTTAGTTTTTAGTTTTATTTAACTAAAATTCTAATTATTAACCCTATTAATTAATTAATTTTTATTTGGTTATAATAAAAGTTAATTAATTAATCAATAGTTATTAGATTTTATTCTTATTCCCTTTTAAAAAATTTCCCTTTCCCAAGCTTTATAGTTTTTAGTTAATTAAAATGAGTTTAAATACTCTAATTATATTAAAATATATCCTTAAAAATAACTAATTAAAAGATTTATCATTAAAATTAATTATTTAATAAAATTAAATATATAATATACTAAAATGATATATTTAATCAACCTAATATATCATTTTAATTCAATTATATATTTATATTTTATTAAAAACTTTGATTAAGGTTAGCTTTTAATAATTCCTTCACTTTTTATTTTTTAGATAGCTTTTTCCTTTTAATCTTAATATGAATCTTGTAAATTAGTCATATAATAAAAACTAGATATATAATAAATTATAATGATATATTTAATTAACTAAATATATCATTTTAATTCTAATATTATTATCTAATTTTATAAAATTAGCTAACAATATTGCCTCCCTCTTTAATTAAATTGTGAAATAATTTTCTTTTTGTTTTTTAGCCTAGTAGGAGTCCTTTATTAAGTTAGTATTTCCTTTTTGCCTTAATAGAATTAATAGTTTTTAATTTTAAAAAAACTAGAAATAATATTATTGAAAATATAAAATTAAAAAATTAGAAATAATATTATTGAAAATATGAAAGTAAAAATATAAAATAAATAAATAAATAAATAAATAAATAAATAAATAAAATAAAATAAAATAAAATTTTGTGGTTTGCTCTTTTCCAAAAATCATCTTCTTCTATCACTATTTATGGTCTTAGTCTTTTCTCTCATTTCTTCATTCAAAAACCGTCATGATGATGGATCCCCGTTGGGATTCGAAACGTCGACAATCGTTCTCTATCAATATGGATAATCTGGAAAGCTCCTTAAAAAATGATCCCACATGAGTTTGAAAACCAAAAAAGACAAGTCTTGAAATTTGAGGTTTTTTCTACCAATCTTACTTATATGAAGCATAAATCAATTCAAATTCTACTGATTCATAAAAGATAACAATTTCTGTAGTTAAGGTTGGGAATTTCCCATTTTTGCAATAAACGTTAAAGAATTTTCAATTCAATTCCACTTATTCATAAAAGCTAACAATTTCTGTAGCTAAAGGTTGGGAATTTCCCTTTTTTGGCAGTAAATTTTAAGAATTGGGACTCCTGTAACTTATTATTTCCTTGATAGAATTTTTTCCAATTTACTGGACAGACAATCTAGTGTAGCTCAGATAAAGATTCATGCTCTTGGCCCAATTAAGAGTTTAAACATAATCTAGCTCAGATAAAGATCCATAATCTTGGTTCAATTAAGAGTTTAAACAGTTAAATCAAAATTTGGTTTTATGGAAGCAGGAAAGTCTAGAAGGAAAAAAGAGAAAGAGTGTCATCTGTAGAACTAATGAAATCTAATTGATTTGACTTTATAAAAACAAAACAAATAAGTCTAGAAAAATAAAAATCATCTGGAGAACTACTCAAATCCTTGCTTTTAAATGTTAAAATAACTACTTCTTCTTGTTCAGTAATAATATAAGTTAAAATAACTACTCCTTGTTCAGTAGCAGCATACCTGATTAAATTTGAACGCGCCTATATTCATAGTTAAGTTGTCATAAAGTGGCACAATTGGCTTTAGCAAAGCATCCATGGCATGTCCCATATCCAATGTTTCGCCATGCTTGGAGGTTATTGAAAGACCTTCCTTCCGAGGCACCCCTCCAAACCTGCACGTCCAACGGTAACAAAATTTTTAAAAACACATATAAAAATACCCTTAAACCCCTTTTGAATTTTAAAAACACATATAAAAATACCCTTAAACCCCTTTTTAAATAAATTCAGGAATTCAAACGAGGCCTACTTTTCATTGAAATATTGTCTCTCCTCCACAACCCGGGAATTATGCTCCACCCATAGTTTCTCCAAGTCAGTTTCATCCTGCTTTCTTACCAGCCCTACAGACAGGCCTCCAAGCAAGAGAATCCCTATACTGCAGTGACATGAAAACAACCCATATTCAATTTTAGTATTTATAAAAACAAAATTTAGCTCTCTGACTATTTTCAAGAAATTCCATTAAAAAAGTAAAAAAATAAAGTTAATTGTTTGACTTAACTCCTATTTATAAATTTTTGAAATATCTGTAATCTACTTAACATGAAAATGGGAATTGCCTTACATTAATGGTAAAAATGGATGACGAGCCACAAACACCCCATAAGCTTCGAATATTTTATTCACCCTCATATGATATCGTTCAACCCACCTTGAAGTCCATTTCCGCAACATGATTTTGCCATTTTCAAACTGATAAAACCAAACTCTGGTTAGCATTAAAAAAGAAGAAAACATAAAGAAAAATGGTGATGTTTAAAGACATTATCATTATCTTCATAATAACCAGTAGCATATCTTAACATGAAGGTTTTTGGCTTTCAAATAAATTACATTAAAAATAAATATTATGATCAAAACCATATGTACTCATAAACTTGAAACCTAAAAACTACTTGAGGAACCAAGTTTACCTGAACCCTAACAAGTCTCAAAAAAGAAATAAGACACAAGACAGGAAAAACCAAAACCAGTCATATCTGAACAAAGACTCAGCAGAAGCTCACTTCTAACTCAATCCTAATCCAAAGAGAAACTTACCACCATCTTTCTCCTGCCAAGTTTAGAGGTTTGAAGGAATAGAGAAACTTACCACCATCTTTCTCTTGCCAAGTTTAGAGGTTTGATAAGCTCAAACAGTTAGTTTTTTCCACTCTGCGTTCCACACAAGGACATAACAACACAGGCATTAACAAATATCAGAATACTATTCTTAATTGAGATTCTTCCGGAGAGTTTCTGTAGTTGCGAACCTTGTAGTACAGGAGCTCTGTGACTTTGTTGAGAATTTTAACACCACTCGACCTGAACAATCCAGGCTCAAGCTTGAGGCTAACGTACTTGTAATTGCCAAGAAGACTGAGTCATTGAATCATTTATGAGTGAGTAAAAGCAATTTTATCACATTAAATGAAAAATTTGGATCATACTCCGTTATTCATTTAGTTCAGGCGTGTATTCTTCATGTAGTCCAAATTTGGAGCACTTGGCTACTCTCTGCTTTTATGAAATATCTTAAATACTTTTGGCATCCCCAGATATTTTTACGTATTCGAAATCAATATTGTTTCTTCTGAAGAGTCCCAATTAAAATTCCAAGGAACAGTCATTTCTGCGAGTAGGAAAACTGACACGTTGCATTAAACCGTCGTTTGCAAAACTGCCACTCTTCTTTTTGGTTACATACGGCTAAAATCTTTATTTTATTATTTTTTCTTTAATTAATTTCATTTAGAGTTTGACAATATTTTCTATAATCACATGTCTGAACTGTGAAATTTATATAATTTAAGAGATTGAATCTATTTATATATTAAAAAAATTATTTTTTAAATAACTACCAATTATGTTTTTACTAAAAATATATGGTTAAATTATAACAGAAAAATCAAATCACAAAATACACTAAATTCAAAATTCTTTGGTTTTTTTTGTTTTTCATTGAGTAGCAAAAACATATCTTTTTTTATTAAAAAAAAGAGTACATATGACACCATTTTTGAGGAGTTGTCTTTAGTGCGACTTTTTAGAGTTTCTGGTGTTGGAATCATGGAATCTAGTGAAAAATTTTGAGGTGAAATCTATGGCTTCAGCACCCTAAAAAACCTCTAGAGCACTTCGATTATGCAAGGTTACCCATCAAACTTTTGTTTTCAATAAATTCTTGTTAGATTTTAGAGAAATTAGAAATTTGTGACAATTCACATTCTTTCTCTATATAGTCTCTTTGATCCAAGTTGGACTCAAAAGTGATACAAGACACCTAGATTCTCATGTTTTCCAAATTTTTTTATTTTCCTATCTCAAATGTCATGATGTATCTACATAATTTTCAAATGGTGTGATCTTACATATACGAGTTTGTTCATAATGTAATTTATCATCACAAAATGTTGATTAAAAAAACCATCAAAAACCACAATAAGGACAAGAAGGAGCTCCTAAATGATATTAATGCTTCTTGCATTGGACAAAGTACCCTGGGCAAAAGCAGCAAAATTGATCACTCTCGGCTCCTTTGTGATTCCTCTCATTGACAAAATGTCTGTGATCCGATTCTACTCCTCGTAAATGTGTCTGAAAGATATTTGTTGGAAAAACATCTCCAAAGTACGAATGTGACACATCCAATTTGGTAATAGTGGAGGTTGAAAATGTGAGTGTCTATTTCCCCAATTGTAATATCCCAAAATGGGACTGCTCAGCAATGCCTACTGGAATAACGCACTCTTCACAAATTGGTCACTGAAATGAGTTTGCAGCTCTTGGATGCCTTAGATCAGCTGATCTAGCATCTAAATCCAAAAGAAGAGCAAAAACAAATCAAACTAGGTGAGGTAAATAGACCTTCCACCATCTAGTATGGCTGGAAAACACCCAAAGAATGGGGTTGCAGCTATATGCAACAAACTGCTTCAGAAATAACACAATTCCACTGAATTAAAGTAGGAGGCCAATATAGAGGCTCAAATATCATATGTACATCAACAAATCAGATTTACCATACAATCCATACAATTTACAAGAGAAAATAGGAGACTATACAGGAATAAATCCTCAGAAATGAGGTGCTACAACCACAAGAAATGTCTGTATAAGCTTGACAACGTTATTTTAATGGGATGAAGCAGCAGTATATTACAACTCAGATCTAGAGTAGATCTGTATACAAAAATATAGATCTAATTCAGATATGTATACAAGAAAAACTCATCTATACATTCTCCTTGGGGTTTTGTGCAAAACATGAAAGTACAAGAGTAGATATGAGATCTAAAGTTACCGATCTGCAGTATTATTCAAAAATATCTGAAGCATATAATAGAATAGTAGATCAGATCTGAAACAAACATGGATTGGATGGCCAATCCATGGATCACCACAGTGAGAGGAAGAATCCTATCACCAGAGATCTCTCCTCCGAAGTGTAGACAAAACACCCTGCAACTGTTAACTTGCAGATAATGCAGTTATGGAAAGGAAACTGCGCTGTAGGCTCTGAGAATGATTTGGCCTGATGCCAAGGCCTAGATCTGTAGCTCCAATGATCTAGGACACTCTTGCCAATGGGATAGAAGACTTTCTCAGTGAAAAGGGGTGCTAGATGTGCATAGATCTGAAGAGGTCTATCCTCCACTTGCTGTAACTCACAAGGACAATCCAAACCTCAACAGGATCAACGTTGTAGGTGTAAGGTGAAGCTTGGCCCAAGCCTGATAGTGGACAAGACAAACAAAACTCCTCCAAGAGCTGCTCTAGGAAGGAGTGGGATTCCCGCTCACAAGAACACTCAATGTTACAACATTATTCTCTACTAAACAACTAGAGAATGAAAAGAAGCGTTTAATAAAATCCTTTAGAAATAATATCATCAACAACCCTTTTTTTTCCCCTCTCTCATAGTAAGATAGGAGTCTTTTGAAACCCTAAACCACTTCAATAATTTAGCTCTTTTCACATGTAGAGCCTCCATCTAGAACTGCGTTGTGCCTCAAGGAGGTTCAATGCATCTAGACTGCACTATAGATATGGTCATGGTTGACTTGGTTAAGTGATCAACCTCTTTCACACTCAAGTGTGTTTATAAAAATGGCCCAAATTTAGCCTTGTTTACATTGGGCATTGATTTATTTTGATGTTTTTAGGAGTTTTACATGTCCTCCTTTACACTTTATTCATCAACATGAAAATCAAAACAAAACAAAGAAAAATTGAATATCCCCATTAGCTTGGGCTAAGTGGGAATATTACAGTCCTCCCCTCAAAAATGTTGCTTGTCCTCAAGCAACTGATAAGGTGAGTGCTGGAAAATCTCCCCTTCTTCTCTTGTGGCCTCCTCATCCAATAGTCTCCACCATTGCTTCGGATTTTCTGCAAAAATTTTGTCTCCGAATGGTTCCTCCCAAGTGTGCAGTTAGCCTTTGGTGAATAAACCCAATGGCTTTCCTCATGAAATAATGAAAAGTCTATATGGAAACCTTCTTGCTGATCCATGGCCTACTCAAGATAGAAGTGATGATAATCAAGGGGAATTTCATCATCCATGAAAGACTCCTAGGCCAAAGCTATTGAAATCTTCCCACATGAATCCTTCCAATATAGTATGGCATGTTTTAATGAAGCTAGTGGGTTTAGAAATCAAGATCTCATAGGTTGCATTAAGCATTTTGTCCTTGAGTTTGGAGTTTTTAGATAAGTAGATCTGATCATAGAAATAAATGACTCCATTAAGTACTTTATACCTCTTAACCATCATTTTCTCATCAAGAACCTTAAATGTGAAGAGGTCCTTGGAATATTCCATCAAGAGTTGGGATTCCCAGTATGAATCTAGGCTTCCCAACATTGACAGTGTTGTAGGAATTTGAAATGAATTATCTATCTATGATGTCTCTCCTCCTTAACATGCTTGATGTCAAAGTCACATGTTGGAGTATTACAAACTTCCTTTTGCTGCCTCTCTTGCAGCTGATCTTGCACAAGACAAGATTGAAGTTTATGGAAGTCAACCTTCTTTGAAAGGTCCTCCTCCTCCAAAACTTCCACTTTTTTTCCCCTGCATACAAGAATGGTAATACCTTCTTGTCATATTCAGAAATTTTCATTATATAATGGAGTACCCTCTACTGCTCCAAGGCTATGGAGTGGCCTTTTTATACCATGCTCATATCAATACAGATTTCTGAATCTTTCTTCTTCAGCGCAAATAAATGAGTGGAAGATAGCGAAGCTAATTTCAGAAAATTTCTTAGCTTCCCATCAATGATCCTCAGCGTTGTAGTAGCCCCTCCCAAGGTTCCCTCTTTAGACAAATATGTTACTGCTGCATATAGTTGAGAGAACACTTTATTTTTCTTCCAATCAGGGGGTCTCCCTGGTGGAATGCCTCCATGCAAAGAGACATCAAGGCAGAGAGTAGGATGTATAGATGTGTGGAATGATTTGTCCTTGCCTCCCTTGCATGAATCTTCCTGCCATCTTTGTGCATCCATCTTTTGAAATAAAGAGGGGTGTATACTCCTCATCATATGATTCTTTCCCTCCCCTTTATATTCTGCAATACTCAGGATCTCACCATGTGATAATGATGGCACATGCTATGCCACAATCTCTATATGTGAGACTCTTTGGAACTCCTTGTAAGAGTGCAAGAGTTTCTCTCCTTGGATCCATTACTCCTTCTTCCTCTCCATGAGGTTATAGATGTGCTCTTGTCATGACTGTGTTGTTATCCCCAGCCTTCTCTTCCTCGATCTTGCAAGAACCTTGGAAGTTCAAGTGATCTCTGAACTCTTTAGCTTGAGCCTCATACTCCTGCAAATAATCAGCAAGAGCCTCTCTCTTTGGCACATCTCCTTCCTTCCTCTTCTTGAAGAAGTTGCTGATAGAACGTTGTATATTTGATGATATGGATGAGTGCTCATATCCATGAGATGAGGACTTAGAACCTTCCTCATGTATAGATCTTGTAGATCTTTTTGAGGGATCTCCATGTTTTTCCCTCCTCATTTCTTTGATGTCTTTGCTTATACCTTGCAGAGCTTGAGATAAAAGTTTTGTGAG